>JARCFY010000020.1:25438333-26711666 GCA_029233225.1 Lepidodactylus listeri | reverse complement strand
CTTATGAGCAAAAATTCTACTTTGTGAGCTACTGGCATTAAAGTTGTGAGCGAGCGATTTGGCTGCTGCCTAAATTAGTTTGCTCTGGAGCCATCCTTCCTGAGCTAAGGCAAAAATGTGTGAGCCGGAGGCTAAAAAAACTGTGAGCGAGCTCACACTGACTCAGCTTGGAGGGAACACTGGTGTGCATTAAATATTTCCAACATCAGTTTTGGCTGAGTTCAAATCTTCACCCAGGCATGATGCTAACCAGGTGGTCAGAAGCAGAGTCATTGGTCAGCTTGGCTTATCTCACTGGGTAACTGGTATCTGAGCACTGCACATGAGCAGAAAGACCTTCCCCAACTTGAGGGGCCAGTTTTTCTGCCTTGTGCATTTTAAACCAAGGATCTTACTTGCAGGTCCCAAAGGAGAAAGACGAGATGGTGGAGCAAGAGTTCAATCGTTTACTAGAAGCTACCTCATATCTGAGCCACCAGCTAGATTTCAACATCCTCAATAACAAGCCGGTCTCCCTGGGTCAGGCTCTGGAAGTGGTCATACAGTAAGTGGGATTAAATTTTACTGATCGCCTCAGGCTTGTTTCCATCAGCGTTGTTGAAATTAAACCTCATTTCCTGCAGTAAATGGGAGTCGTTTTCATTTCAAATACGCTTAGCTTGGATTTGAAGGCTGACCTCTTCTCTATCCCCACTTCCCTCCATGCTGTGCATTCAAGAGAATTCTCCCCCCCCCCCCCCCCCCCCGGTTAAATTTTTGGCTGTTCTTCATTTTTGAAAAGAATCTGTCCAGTTAAGTCTAAAATGATCCTGCCTAGGTTGTCCTCACTTTGTAACAGGGGACCTTCTTCTTGCTAGCGAATAGTGGTGATTTCTCATTAAGCAGTGGGTTTGTCTGTCTTAGATTACAGGAGAAGCACGTGAAAGATGAACAGATAGAACACTGGAAGAAGATAGTGAAAACTCAAGAGGAACTGAAAGACCTCCTCAATAAGGTCAGACATCGTCCTCGCCTGGGACACGTGCAGCCGCCTTCTCTCCAGTTGAACTGACATTTTTACCCCATGACTTGCAAATCCTCACCCAGCCCACTGTTTAAGGGCTGCTAGAGTGGACTATAAAAAATAGTCTTTCCCATGGCCTGTCAATCTTCACATATGAAATTGGTTGGTGGGGCCGTGTCTGCAGAGCCCTCTGAAGAAGCTGTCTGCAGGTTATCTTAAGAATCTCTTAAAGTATCCTCCTCGCATTAGTGATTTCTCCCCTCCCTTCAGATGGTGAATCTAAAGGAGAAGATAAAGGAACTCCACCAGCAATACAAAGAAGCATCTGAAGTCAAACCACCTCGTGATATTACAGCAGAATTCCTTGTGAAGAGTAAGCATAGGGACCTGACTGCTCTCTGCAAGGTGCGGATAATTTAATTAAGGTCATGTGAGCAGAACTGTCCATTTAGGAGGCCCTTAAGCCACTGCTCCCTCTTAGCACTGCTGTACTGAATTCTAGAATTTGGCATCCCTGTTTTTTGTTTGCTGGGATGCTGATGTGCAAGACCATATGATTTAGAAGGCTTCAAGGTTGAAGCCTCTAATGTGCAGCAGTTGGGAAGTGCTGCTGTGTGCAGGAGTCGTGTTTCACGTTGCATGCGTTTCATAGAGATTACTTCAGGATTGCATTCATGCGCCTGTGTCCCCTCTTACCAGGAGTATGACGAGTTGGCCGAAACGCAAGGGAAGCTGGAAGAGAAGCTTCAGGAGCTAGAAGCCAATCCTCCGAGGTAAGAACGCAGACTGGTCCGTGTGAGTGGACAGGCGCTGGCAAAGGGGAGTTTGTGGTTTGGCTGATCCCACCTTTTAGTGTGCCTGCCAAAGGAATGCAGTGGAATCGCTGAGTGTTTGAACAGCAAGCTGGTGGTTCTCAGGCTGTGGTCTGGGGGCTGCTCACACTCCCCAGTGCATTCACAGGTGGTCTCCAGCATTGTGGTGTGGAAACAAGGCGTGTTGTGTGGAAATGGCTGTTTCTTTGAAACTTCCCTGGTGTCGGAGAGAACTCCTGTCCTGGCAGGCCAGACAGCTATAGTGGAAACCTTGAAAAAAACCAAAAGCTGGCTGTGCATAGGTTTCTTTCCAGGGCAGTCATATCGCTTGGCTCAGCTGCATCAACAGCATTTAAGTTCTCCTTCAGCAGTGTTTGAAGCACTAAGTGCCCCCCGCCCCTTACAACTGATATTTAGAGGTATACTGCTGCAAAACATGAAGTTTCATTTTCATGGGTAGCAGCTATTGATGGACACGGTTCCAAATTTGTCTAATCTCCTGCTAAAACCATCTAAGCCTGCAGCCTGCTACTATATCCCAAGGGCATGAGTTTCAAAGATAGGTATGTTGTATGAACAAGTCTTTTCTTTCGTCTATCCTCAGTCCGTAGCCCCTCAGCTTCTTTAAGGGCTCTTGAAACCCTTCTCTCTCTCCTTCCTCACTTTCTCTATCCCATGCATAATTTTATCATGTCTACACTTAGTCAAAATGGACCCCCGCCCCCCCAAAAAACCCCATTTAGCCTCTCTTTGTTGAAAAGGTGCTGTACCCCCTGGGGCATCTTCACTAGCATCTCTGATACTGCCTGTACAGTAATAAAATCACTGGCAGTCACAAGACAAACTGCAGGCAGGTGGTTATTTAAGAGGGTAAAGATGTTGATTGGATGGAATCTGGAAGTGCAGTGATGAGGAACGAGGTGATAGCATTGAAGTGTGTTTTCCTTCTTTCTGAAGCCACAGGGTAATGGGCAGTTCTGGCAGAATCTTAGAAGCCAGGTTGTTGTGGGACAGTGAATGTACTGCTGTAGAAAACGGCCGAGAGTCCCAGGGCTTCGCCATGTGATGGAAACTGCTGTATACAGGCCGCACGAGGTCCTTACCCTCCCCATAACGGCGCACGTCTCTCTTCTTTTAATCTTTCCAGTGATGTTTACTTATCCTCAAGGGACAGACAGATTCTTGACTGGCATTTTGCAAACCTAGAGTTTGCAAACGCCACACCGCTCTCTACCCTCTCTCTGAAGCACTGGGACCAGGTAACGGTTTTGTTTTCCCTCTTCTCTACTATTTGAAGTGAAAATTTAAAGTTTCATAATAAAGTCAGAAAGGTGCACAGAAGGTCTCGGTAGAGACTTGTGTAGGTTTTGTTCCCTGAACAAAGTAAGACTTCCATCTCCGGGACACTCAGTTCCATTCCAGGAGAAGCTGGATTTTGTATTTTGCATGCTTCTTGAACAGCGCCTTTCATCGGCGCTCCAGGTAGTTAGTGACTGTCCAGCAGCGCAATTAAACGCATACAAACAAAACAGTTCTGTTTAAACAGCAAAACAAAAAAACTACATACAGGCAAGAGATCCCTGTGAGTCTCCAGGCTTGTGTGGACTAAAACCCTAGAGGGAGAGCATTCCATGACTCTGAGGCCCAAACAGAAGCCCCTGCTCCCGGTGGGTCCTAGATTTGCCTCCCTAAAGTATGCTGGGCCCATTGATAGATTTTGAGGGGGAAGAGAGAGTGAAGGTCATGCAGGGAAAAGTGCCTTTGCTTCTGCTGGTTATGGAAAGAGGCAAAGGCCTTGGCAGGGCATTGCCCCGCCGCCTTTTGGTTGCCAGAAGAACTTCTCCAGTGCAGTGTCCCCCAACACACAGCAGTTTCTCTGTTTATGGCCACAGGATATACATGATCCTGGCAACCATTCTAAAGTGTAATCCTTACTTCACCGCCCTGCCCTGTCCCTGTGCAGATTCAGACATTTATGCACATGCACTACTCCAATGGTGTCTGCTGTCTCGTTGCAAGCTCTGGCATGTGAGATTCTGTGCTGGATGTACAGCTGTCTCGTCTTTCCCTTCCTACTTTGTGTCGTGGCCCTCAGGTTGCCTGGCGGGGCGAGATTTGTGGGATGCGCTCCCCTGAGCCCTCATCATCCATCACTGCCTGAAACGTGGACTCCTCAGCAAAGGCCCTTTTGTCATTGTTCTTGGTCCCCGTTCCTGTCGGGCGCCTTCTTGTTGTCTGTCATCGCTGTCTGCGGGAATTCTGTCACCACCCTCAGAAGCCGAGGCGACATGTCAGGAATGCACCTGGGACTGCTGACCTGCAGATTCCCGGATGGGCCTTCACATTTCTCTCTTAATTTTTAGGATGACGATTTTGAATTCACCGGCAGTCATCTAACTGTGAGGAACGGCTATTCCTGCGTGCCGGTGGCTCTGGCTGAAGGGTTAGACATTAAGCTAAACACGGCAGTTAGACAGGTTCGCTACACTGCTTCAGGTAAGCCCTGCTTGCAATTAGACTCTGGCTGCTGTGGAAACTAAATATGTCTGTTAAGAGTGCCCTGCCCCTGGCAAAGACTAACTTGCCTGGGATTTGCAACACAGAAAGGTGGGGGGGGGGGGGACTTGAGAATGGCATGGCAAAGAGGGGATTTGGATGGACTGTTAGGAGCATGAATCTGTGGTGGGCTGAGTGTAACCGGTCACATGCCTTGAGGAGGATGCAAAGGACTTGAGTTAATGGGGAAAGGGGGGGGGAGTCCTGTCTGAAGAAGGGAAGGGGCTGTGGCTCAGTAATAGAGCATCTGCCTGGCATGCAGAAGAGCCCAGGTTCAATCCCTGGCACTCCCAGTTAGAAGGATCCGTTATTGGTGATGGGAAAGACTGCTGCCAGTCTGCATAGACCATACTGACCTTTGATGGACCGATGGTCAGATTCAATATAAGGCAGCTTTGTGTGTGAGGTGTGTAGGGGGACAATCTTGCCTGGAATGGTAGGAGCCAGTAAGAGGAGATATGTGAAATGGACCACATGACTGTTTCAAGGAGGAGGAGGAGAGATTGGATTTATACCCCGCTCTTCACTCCCCAAGGGAGTCTCAGAGCAGTTTACAATCCCCTTTCCCTTCCCCTCCCCACAACAGACACCCTGTGAGGTAGATGAGGCTGAGAGAGCTCTGACAGAAACTGCTCTTTTTCAAGAACAGCTGTGCCAGAGCTACAGCTTGCCCAAGGTCATCCAGCAGGTGCAAGTGGAGGAGTGGAGAATCAAACCCGGTTCTCCCAGATTATAGTCTGCGCACTTAACCACTACACCAGACTGGCTCTCAAGAGGACCAAAATGCAGTGCCAATAGTGAACAGGTTTGCTTAGCCCTTGGAACTGAGCAAGTAACTTCACAGAGTAGCTGTGAGGCTACTGGAGATTAGAATCCCGTTATTGCCTGGAGAAGGCTGATAGGAGAGATCACGGGACTGGGGAGTGCCGCCTTCCTGCGGGTGGAGAGATTAGGCCATAAAGAGGACCTCATGGTCCTGAGCAAGATGACGGTGTGTTCCTGAATCCACCTAACATTCTCAGGAGAGGAACTGAAAAGGAAGCGAGTGTTTTGTGCAGCTGTTCTTTCTCCCCTCTCAATTTACCTTGTATCTCTCTACTCGTTGACTTATACGAACCTTTCCCTCTCCTGCTCACCAGGATGCGAAGTGATTGCTGTCAACACTCGCTCCACTAGCCAGACCTTTATTTATAAGTGCGACGCCGTTCTGTGTACCCTCCCCTTGGGGGTGCTGAAGCAGCAGCCTCCTGCAGTACAGTTCGTTCCCCCCCTGCCGGAGTGGAAGACGTCTGCTGTGCAGAGGATGGGATTTGGGAACCTTAACAAGGTAATGTGGCGTATACCATGACTGGGCTAAGTGGAGGAATGAATGGCATGGCATGCCTCTCTGCCCTTCCTTACCTGTTACAGAGGGAGAAGGGATGGACTCCTGAGAGCCCCTTGGGGAGTTTCCTCACTGGCATGATTGGTGCTTTTGAGGAAGTCTTGGTTGCTGATCGCCACTGAGGGGGTAACTTGTGCAGCAGGCGTGAGCACCCACCCTCTCTCTTTGGTCTTAGAGCTTATTCTGCCCCTTGGTTTACTGAGGAGTTCTCTGTTTTGTTCTGCTGTCAAGTTGCAGGCACTTCACTGGGCAACCCTGTTTTCTGTGGCATGAGATGGATAGGGGTGGTTTGCCACTGACTGCCTCTGAGGAGTGATCCTGGACTTCCTCGGTGGCCTCCCACCCAAGTTCTGACCAGGGCCCACTCGCTTGAGCTTCCAAGCTCTGATGGGATCAGGCTAGGCTGAGCTATTCCGGCCAGGATGCTGAGGAGCTGGGGGCATTTAAATGATGTGTCGGGCTGGAGTCCATCTGGAGGAAGGCTTGAGAAGAATTTGATTAAGCACACATTGGAGCCTCATCCTTGGGGCTCTTCTGCGGCAGTGATGGGGGTAAGGCAGCCTTCCCTCCTGCCATTGCCCCTGCACAGAGCCCTCTGGCTGATTCATAGAAGTGGCTGAGGGTGTTTATCCATCCTGCCTCCGGTGATGGAACACTTGGGAGTCTTCAGTGGACTTGGGGGCGGGAGGGCTCGGTTTATGGGTTGCACTGTTAGTCTCTGGGACCTGCAAGTACTGACTTGCCTTCTGGTTCCACATGATGGGCCCCTGGGAGTGTTAGTAGGCCTTGGGGTTGAACACAAGCGAACTCTCGGTAGCCTTTGCCAGAATGCAAAATGGGCTTTCTAATGCGTCTCCCCTCATTTTCTAGGTTGTGCTCTGTTTCGATCGGGTGTTTTGGGACCCAAGCGTTAATCTGTTCGGTCACGTCGGCAGCACGACAGCCAGCAGAGGGGAGCTTTTCCTGTTCTGGAATCTGTACAAAGGTAATTGCGACGAGCCGCACAAGTCTGTTTTTCCCGTGGAGCTGAAGGAGTGTTACTTGTCACTTCCTTAGCAGGTGTTGGTTGCTGCTTCACAGCAAGGTCATAGCTTAGCTCTTTTTAAAACAGAGATCAAACGCCACGCTAGGGTAGAAAACGGCACATCCTGTTGTATGTTAGCACGTGTACGTATTGTGGAGGTTCCTGTGGAGCTGCTGGAAGCAGCAGCAAGCAGTTGTCCAGGAAGTACAGTGGGCATCCTAGCGTTTGCCTAGACCACAGAGGACGGGAACTGGCAAGGCTGTGGCTGCGTGACAGCCCTGCATATGATGCCGGAGGCAGGCTTTTGATTTCTGCCTTGACAGGGATGCGTAGAGCCTCAGTGGTGGCTCTGCTTTGCTGGCATCACTGCACAAGGTGGCTGGTCTGTCTTCACCAGCAGCTAACTGTCTGCCTTGCCAGGAGGATCAGAGAGTGGAGCTAGGTGGGCCTTTATGAGCATGGCATACATTCCTCTGGGAGCCCAAGGAAATTGCAACAATGTAGGGACGAACAACTGGGAGGGAAGGCACGTGAAAAAGCTTGCCGCATAGACCACATGCTGTGCAGAGGCAGTGCTGGGTAGCTGTCCCTGCCCACTGAGGTAGCCCTGTGTGCACGAGAAAGTCGATAAGTGGGATCACCTGACATTCTGGATGGAGCCTTAGTGTGTATGCTCTATGCCAGCTTTGGCCGGAAGTGAGGCTAGCAAACTTGACACATTATTTCCAGGAACGTCATGTATGCCATGCCTAGAGCAGAACGGTGGTGGTGGTACGCTCCTAGTGCAGAATGACTGTACAGGAGATTTGCCTGTCCCTTGTTCCTGCATTGTAGGCTGTGATTTTTGGTCAGATGTGACCAGAAATGAAACACGTCCAAGCAGGAAATGCAGCTAGATTCTCTGCACCACCCCTGCACCTATTCCCTGGCGCTCTCTCTGCCTCCCCTACACCTATCCCCTTGCTATACTGCTTGTCACAAGTCTGTGAAAACGGATGCCGGGGGGGGGGCTTTTATCCTGTGCGGTCTTTGCCCCTTCTCCTCCCATGCAAGAACCTTCAGTGTTACAGTCATTCACAAATCAATTGCTTTTAAAGTGTTTGCTGGAGACAAGAAGCACAAGATGGAAATGAAACTTGTATTGCGTAGCATTTTGCTGCCTCCTGGTGCCCGACTGAATCTCTCTCCTTCCTTTCACCACAGCACCAATTTTGCTGGCCTTGGTGGCTGGTGAAGCAGCTGGAATCATGGAAAACATCAGCGACGATGTCATCGTTGGGCGCTGCCTCGCGATTCTCAAAGGCATTTTTGGCAGCAGTGCTGTCCCCCAGGTATCATTTTGAGCCCTTGATGCGTCTTTTTTTTCTCTGAACCAGTGTAGTCTAGTGATCGAGCACAGGAGGTGTTGATCTGGGTTCAAATCCTCACTCTGTCCTGCCAGCTCATTGGGTGACCGTGGGCCAGTTGCTCTCGCTCAGCCTAACGTACTTCACAGGGTTGCTGTGGGGGTGATGTTGTGAAAGGGAGAGTTACATAAAGTGTCCCAAGGAAGGATGGGATTAAAACGTACTAGATAGGTTCTCTCTGAAAGAAGATCCTTAGGAATATTTCTCATTCTTTTGTCAGATCTTGTGGGTTTTTTCTCCACCTGTGTAAAAAGCACATTCTCTGTGTTTGTGTGCACGTATACCCTGTGCTGGGGACTTCATGAATCGTTACTTGCCGCACTCTTCCAGTGGTGAGTGAACGGCTTCTGCTTCAGCTTGTGTTTGTTCTCAGCCAAAGGAGACAGTGGTATCTCGCTGGCGGGCCGACCCGTGGGCAAGAGGGTCCTATTCCTATGTAGCAGCTGGGTCTTCAGGAAACGATTACGACTTGATGGCTCAACCAATTACTCCGGGACCAGCCATTCCAGGAGCCCCCCAGGTGAGAACTGGCGTGGTGCATTCAAGCGGTCACAAAGGAGCTGCAGCTGAGAACCATGATTGCCTCTGGCACTTCGGCCACAAGTGAACATTTGACTTGTTTAATAGATACAGCTTTGTTTCCCAATGGAATTTTGAGGTGTTGCAAGAAGAAGATTTTTTTACTTATCAGTATCTTGTGAAATGGCCCTTTGTGCTTGCCTCCCAGGAGCTGGGTCTCCTGATTTCCCCCAGAGGTCCTGCTGGTTGCTGGAATTCACTGCCAGAGGTTGTAGTGATGGCCACAGGCACAGACAGCTTTAAAAAGTGATCAGACAGATTCATGGAGGGATGGGTCTGTCAGTGGCTACTAGCCACGGTGACCATACACTGCACGGTAACCATACATTACACAGTATGGTGTAGTGGCTAGGAGTGCAGACTCTAACCTGGGAGAACCAGGCTTGATTCCCCACGCCTCCACATGCAGCTGCTGGTGTGACCTTGGGTCACTCAGAAGTTCTCTCAGAGCTGATCTCTCAAGGGCAGTTCTCTCAGAGCTCTCAGCCCCACCTACCTGACAGGGTTTCTGCCGTGGGGAGGGGAAGGGAGTTTGTAAGCCGCTCTGAGATTCCTTCAGGTAGTGAAGAGCCAGGTATAAGTCCAATCTCTTCTTCTAAAGGGAACCTGCATGTTCAGAGGCAGTCAGCCTCTGAATCCCATTACCAGGAGGCAACATCAGGGGAAGGTCTCGGCCTCTATGCGGTCGTTGGCTCTCAAGGGGAATCGGTTACCCACTGTCTGAGACAGGGTGCTGGACTTGATTGACCATCAAGTCAATCTGGGACCTTCTGAGGGAAAGCAAAGACAGCAGAAATCCCCGTTTCTTTGCATGGTTCCAACTTGCCGTCTTCCTTGCAGCTGACTTGGGGAGGGGGGTTTGGATCGATGTAGTCAGTAATAAGAAGTATAAGGAGGACGCTAGAGACATCAAGACTGTTGTCAACGTTGCCAATTTTCCTTCCTCTTCCAGCCAATTCCTCGTCTGTTCTTTGCGGGAGAGCACACGATCCGCAACTACCCAGCAACGGTTCACGGTGCTCTGCTTAGTGGACTGAGGGAAGCCGGGCGCATTGCAGACCAGTTCCTCGGTGCTATGTACACTCTGCCTCGCCAAGCCACTCCGGGGGCACCTGCTCAGCAGGCGCCTTCCATGTAAAAAAAAGAAAAAAGACGCAAGCTGCTGGAAGTGGTCCCAGGAAGCCTCACGGGGGTGGCCTTCCTAGTTCGTAGCACTACCTGTTGGGATGCTTGACCAGGCACTGTGGGCATCGTGCCCACAGGAGGGGCCGTTCGGTGCAGCATCTGAGTCAGCACAGCTCATCCGCCTGCTGGCCCTGGTCCATAGGGGATGGCGCTGGTGCCCCTCGGAACACAGACGCCTGGGCGCTCGAGCAGGATCTGTTTTGGTACTGATGTGGTTTGGTTCATTGTCTTCCCAGGGAGTATCTCTCTTGTAAGCTAGCAAGTTGTTAGTGACTAAAATAAGATTGTGAATTTTTGTTTTAGGAAGCGAGAAATAAAGCTTTCTGTTTTTAAGAAGAAAATGTTCCATTTGAGAAAAGCAGGAGGGTGACACACCGAGAGCCAGTGGTGTGGTTACTGGTGTTGATCTAAGAGACCTGGGTTAGCCGTCTCCGCTGTCACAAAAATGTGCTGAGTGACGGGGGCCAGTCTGTAGTCTCTTGGACTAACCTACCTCATGGGGAGGTTGCGGGAAGAGACGATGACTGTTCTGCCTCACGCTAGATAGCACAGAGCACGTCCCTGTGTGCTGCTACAAGGTTATAAATCTTGCCAACACACCCGCTTCAAAGTCTGGAGTGACATAAATCTTTTTGGAATGGGCATCAGGAGATGCAGCAAGTCTGGGAGAAGGTGGGCACGCAGGCAGAGTTCGAGCTGAGAGGCCAGCTACAATCGTGATCAATCCAGGGCTGTTCTGCATTATATCAGTAAAAGGCTAAAGCGTGAGCTATCTAGACCGGGGGGGGGGGGGGGGGGCGGATCTGTATCCAAATTTGGTGGTTTAGAAAACTTTCTGTCACGTAGAGTTGCCAGTCAGGATTTGGACTTGGGGGGGGGGGGGGATCTTGCCTTCCTAGAATTAATGGGTTGGATCCAGCAGTCCATAGGCACCAGACCAGGATGGCGGCTTTCTCTGTGTTCCCCTTCCCAGACCGTCCTCTAAGACCTCGGGAAAGTGGAGTCCCAGGCAGTGTTCCCTCTAAGCTGAGTTAGTGAGAGCTAGCTCACAGTTTTTTAGTCTTCAGCTCACACATTTTTGTCTAAGTCCAGGAAGGATGGCTCCAGAGCAAACTAATATATGCAGTAGCCAAATCGCTTGCTCACAACTTAAATGCCAGTAGCTCACAAAGATGGATTTTTGCTCACAGGACTCCACAGCTTAGAGGGAATCTTGGTCCCCGGAGGAGCCATTTAGTTGCACTGAGGAGGGGGAAAGGGGGCAACCCTCCCTGGCAGACTTCCCTCGGATTGGAAAGTCTGCGGTGGGGAGGAATGTGGGCAAGTTTTTGCACCCGCAGATTCCCGAGTCCCGGCCCGTGTTTGAAAGCACCTGAGCGGTGTCTGAAATGGTAATATTCGGGAAGTCGACCTGTTGGGATGCTCCTGAGCTTGCCCCCCTTTTTTGCCCATAGCCCTCCACCGGCCCCACCATTTCGATACCTTCCAAAAATCTCTTTGAGCTTTGTAGATTTTGTTTCAGTTTTGCAGGGGGAGGGGGGGGGAGACAAATGCAAATGAGTGCACCTGTTCTGTTCAGCTGCGTTTCAAGGGCAGAACTTGTGCGGGAGAGGTCCGGAGGCGCCGTGGAAGTGCTTCTGACTGGCAGCAACATCGATCTTGATCAAGGCGCTATAGTTTTGGATACCCGGCAAAAGAGTCGCTGGCCCCCGTCACCGGGATGATGGGCCCCCGGCCGTTGCTGGCACGGTCGCATGCAGGTGTCCTAAAGCAAATCCACTCTTTCCAGTAACATACAAATAGTTTATTGATTATGTACTGCAGGACAGACAGCATTAGTCAGAAGATAACATGCGGACAAACTTGGATTTAAACATAGCATGCAAAACTTTTCACTCTGTGTGTCTGACAGGCAGCTGGAGCCCACCTGTCGCCCAGCCCACAGACCATTTGGAAGGTGAAAGAGGCCAGGCCTTGCCTGACCAAGCATGCGAGCACCAGTGGGGGGGGGGGGGGGGGGCGCTCCCTTTGTGTGGGAGGGTGGAGTGGCTGGGATGCTGCTGGTAGCTCTCCAGGGATGCAGTGGAAGGGGAGGGGGGAGGGCTGGCAAATGAGGACCTCGAGAACACACTTGATTAAATTGCACTTGCTTTTTTTTTCTCAACCTGAAAATGAGGCAATATAAGGCAGGAGACACACATCTGCCTATAGCGCAACGTCAGGATTTAGGAACCCTTCCCCCACCCAGCCTTAACATTAGCAAATAGAAAAAATATATATTTCTTAAATCTCTTAAAAATACATTCCACACAATCTGAAGGATTCTCAAGTGTTACAAGTGGCGGGAAGACCAGGATCATCCCCTCTTGGGCAGACATGCAGGGAGTGCTAGACTCCCAACAGGCCTCTGAAGGGAGAGCAAATTTCTGTTTGGTCTCCAGCCAAGAAGCAAGAAAAAAGAGGAGGAAGGGTAACCTCTGCACAGCAGTACCTTCACCCCTTTTCCCTCTTTGGATATCAAGCTGGGAGCTCAGCTGAAGCAGCCAAATCTTCAGTGGGTCTCTTCTTTCTTCAGCGGCCAGGGTGGCAGGGTAGCATTACACAAAGAAGTTTCTCCTGTGCAACCCCAGCCCTCTTGGAGGGGGCCACCAGTCCAAAGGCCTTGCGTGCAAGAGTCAGCGTCCCATTTCGGTATACAGACATGGGTCCCTTCTGACTGACGTATGGCTGAACTCACAAAATCAGAGGTTTTTTCTATATTCTTAATGGCTGTTGAGAGGAGCTGCACTTTTGGCGATGAAGGGAAGTGAAGAGGAGTGCTTGACGGCTGTGCAGGTGGATATGAGGACAAACCAACCCTCTTGGGCTCTAGCTAGGAGAAGCCACATCCTCGTTTCTTGGCAGGGAAAGAAGGGGAGTTTCCACATGCAGCACATATAATTACAACATTGGGTGTTTTCTTTTTTTTACACACAAATTCTCGGCACTAGAAAGTTCCTGGGGGAATCCTACTATATTTCATATATGCTACAGTTAAAAAGGAAAAATTAACCTGCCAAATGCTGGCAATATTTACAAATACACAGCGATTTCTTTTTTCAAAAGTGTGCAACTTGAGCCAAACAGTCTCCATTTCCTGAAATCGTCACTGTTAGTTCAATAATACAATCTGCTCCTATTGCACTTGGGGGGGGGGGGTGTCTCTGCAGGGTCATTAAATCCTCTGATTTCAGGGGGCTGTTCATCAGAGAACCCTTGGCCTATGCTGATTTGACTATTTACATTCATTAGCAACAGCTAACTAAAATATTTTAAGACTTAGTTTGGTAATTCTGGGGTCTAAGTGATGTTAACTCTCCCTAAGGAATAGAGAACAAACTGGCCAAAATAACCCAACAGCAGATTTCTCTCTTTCCCAGTGCTCATTTGAGTTGGCTCCATCACTGTGGAATGATCCACTGGGTCCCAAGACACAGGATTCCTGGTTCAAATAAGATTTGAGGCTAGAAGTCAGTCATTACTGTTACAAGCTTCCAAAGTGATACTGAAGAACGGAATTTCTTTGCTCCCTTTCCTGGGTGTTCAGATATTGTCTGAGAAATTAAATCTTGAAAAGAGACGCATGAAGCTGCCCAATACCAAATCGGACCATTGGTAGACTGTTCACACGGGCAGCAGAGGCTCTTTGGGGACTTGGGTAGAGGTCTCACATCACCTGCAGCCTGATCCTTGTAACAGGAGATGCCAGCGATTGAACTTGGGGCCTTCTAGACTGTAGACTCTTTTGGCAAGAAAAGGGGCAGAAACAATCCCGTGGTAGAGATGATCAGTTGCTAAGCTGACATGCCTTTGCTGTCTCTGCCTGACAGGTAGCGGCGTTGTCCGTGACTGAATTTTTTCGCCAATTGTCTAAGCTCCTTTTTCCTAGACGTTCTTGAGTCCTGGAAGAAGCGATAATTGCAGCAGCACCCACAGACTGACCTTAAGAGCACCTTTTGGATCTTGGTGTCTGGTTGGATGTGGGTTTTGGGTTTTTTTTAGCGTGACTAATGTAATGCAGAACCCTGACCTGGACGGCCAAAGCTAGCCTGATCTCAGAAGCTAAGCAGGGTCAAGCCTGGCCACTGCTTGGGTGGGAGACCACCAAGGAATGCCAGGGTTGAGGCAGGCAACGGCAAACCACCTCTGAACATCCTTTGCCTGGAAAACCCTACGAGGTTGCAACAGATCAGCTGCGACTTGATGTCGCTTTTCACCGCCGCAATGCAATACGGTACACAAATTCAAAGAATAGCCTCTAGAAATAGGCAGTTAAATCAAGTGCTGTGGAAAGGTGAGAATTCTCTTGGCCCTGTGCAAAGATCAGCGTAAAGATGAGTGGTGTTGGGTGCCAATCACGCCATGGGGGGGGGGGGGGAGTCCTCTGGGCTGTCCTTCCATTCCAAGGGGCCTCAATCGCTGCTGTTCTAACAAGCGCAATGCAAACCGGTGTGATTTCATCTTTCCCAGATCAGAAACGGGGAGGGAACTTATTATTTATGGCTGTGCTCCTAAATGGCACTACTGGAAAAGGGAACCAAATTTCCCTTGTGAAATGTTTTCTTTAATAGGATTAGGGCCCGTCTGTCTTTTCGGAAGAGTGGTCTTGCTCTAGCGTCAGCCGTGCTCTAGCGTCAGCCGTGGCACCTCACAGGAAATTAACGCCGTTCCTGCCCCCATCCAGAAGGGGACGGCTCGGAAAGCAATACGGCGCCCGCCCCCTACACTGGTGGCTTTGCTTTAATTTTCAAATAGGCTCAGATCCAACATCAGATATTGCTTCCAACTTGAGGGGAATGGAAGGACTTAAGTTACACTGCAGGTGCTAAAGTGCTTTCTTGGATCAACAATGAAATGGCTTCCTTTTAGCAAAAAACCGAAAACCTTGCTTTGCAACAATTCACAAGTCCATGTTTATTGCTTGACCGGGGGGGGGGGGGGGGGCATTATCTGGCTAGTTCCAAAATGGCTCCCTGGGTCATCTGTCGCCGTAAACAGGCCTTTATGTAAACACTCTACCCCACTAATGGAAGCTGGCTAACTGCGTGCCACAACTCCCGTCTCAAGTAATCCATGTGAGCTGGCTTGGAGAGAGAGGTGCGCTGCGATTGCAGCAGGGAAGGTACTGGGATACACAATGTAAGTTTCTAGCCCTCAAGACTATCAAACTGGGTGTGAAAGTACATGGGAAATAACAGATGAGATCTTGCACTCGGCAGGATTTTTCACTGGGCAGGGCTTTGAGGCGCCTTTGCCCAGAAACACCTTTGTGTAAATGCGCGCAAATGTAAGTCACACAAACTGCAGAAGATCAGATGAAAACAAATGTGGTTCCCTCTAGGCGTGCTTGAAGGTTTCTCTGCTGCAGCTTCTGCACACTTTTAGCACCGTGGTGCTTGCTCGCTCAGTGGCTCAGGACCCACAGGCTCTTCTAAGCTCTGTTCCTGAGGGTTGCACTCGCCTCATGCGCCAGGAAAGAGGGCCCAGGCCCCTGGCCAGAAGGGCTTGCGTTTTGCACTTTGAAACGGCTGCCACGAGACGGACCGGAGACCAGCAAGCTTAGAGCTTCCCTAGGCTGCGGGCCTCAGGCCCATCCTTTCCAATAACACTCACCATTTCCTGCAGTCCATCCACTCCCCTCCCGGAAGCCAGCCAGCTGCTGGGAGGAGGAGAGCAAGCTGGCCACAGAGAAGAGAAGAGAGAAACCACTGCTATTAGCATGGCGGCCACCCGGGAAGGGAAAAGAGTAAGCTACTCACAGTCTGATGGTGGTGGAGGTAGTACTCCTTCTATTCTCCACGGCCAGCAGCCCCTCCTCTGTGTTTCCCCTCTCTTCTCTGACCAGCTGTTCTGTGGGAAAACAGACTGGGAAAGCCCTCTCTGTGCTCCAGATACCAAGGGCTGGCTCAGGTTCAACAGTGCTGGGGAAGGACAGTTCTAAATACCCAGGGGTACTTTATTAAAGGGTCACAGTTAACAGAGTCAATATTACTGGGCAATAAGATGCTCATGGGGCTTTTTGTTTGTTTGTTTGATGGTAATTGTAAACATGGCTCTCTGAGAGCTGCAGAGCAAACTACCTCTGCCTTTTAACAGTTTGGTGTAGTGGTTAAGTGCGCGGACTCTAATCTGGGTGAACCGGGTGTGATTCCCCACTCCTCCACTTGTAGCTGTTGGATGACCTTGGGCCACCCATAGTTCTTTCAGAGCTGTTCTCTCAGGAGCAGTCCTCGAAAGAGCTCTCTCAGCCCCACCTACCTCACAGGGCGGCTGTTGTGGGGAGGGGAAGGGAATGGAGTTTGTCAGCCGCTCTGAGACTCCAAGTGAGTGAAGGGCGGGATATAAATCCAATCTCTTCTTCTGCTTCTGATACACATGCCAGACACTGCTGCCTCCATGGATTTTCAAAACCCTTTTTATCCCCCAAACGCACACATCCATTTAAACATTCATTTGGCAACTTTTTGTGGGGTTTTTTTTTTTTTTTTAAACTGAAGCATTGCTCTGGTCAAGAAAGGGGAGTGACTTTGACTGCCATAAGAGACAGCCAATCAGCAAACTGCCCGGCTTGATGGGGGGGTTGGGTTTAATCAGTTTGCCACAAGGGCCAGCCAATCAGCTCTGCTGGATTCTCTGAGACAAGCAGGAGGAATGGGTTGTTCCGGAGTTGGATTCTGATTGGAAGTTTGCACAGATCTCCAAACAGGGGCAAGGCGCGCTGCATGGCAAGCCTCACTGTTCCAAGGTACAATGCCTGTCTTCACCCTTCGTTTGTCTTAGCACAACACTTGGATTTCTAAGCCCAGGCTTGCCTAGTGGTGCTTAAAGAGGGCCACAACCCCTGTTCTTCCTTGTCACCAGCAAGGATTAACATCCACGGAGGAAAACCAGCTGAAGTTGCTAACAGACTGCATCTCTTTGGCCTAATTTCAACTGCCATGCTACGGGCCACGACGCTGTAACCAAACACCCTTTTTAATGCACCCACCTCCGCCCGTGGGCATGCCAGCGTTTCCCTTTTTTTCTGCTCGTAGCCCTGGCTCGTTGAAGCTACAGAATGCTCTGCCAGCTTGCAAATGGTTTTAACGGCTGGCCTGATGAAAGGGACCCATCCCCTGTGAGCCATTCTTCACGCGGCCATAAAACAAAATGCAGGCCAAGGATGTGTGTTTGAACAGGTGCCGAATAAAAGGCAACACGGGGGGCTGGTGTCAAGCCTGGCTCGTGACTGCTCGTGAAGGTCCAAAGTGCTAAGCAGCAAATGAGCGGCCACCAGCTGCTCATTTCCAGGCCGCCCTCTGGTTTCGAAACCCTTGAGGTTCAATCCTGCTTTACTTTTGCAAGAGGGAGGTGAGCAATACCGAGCCCTGTGCACAGGGGAGACAGAGTATGTGTACCTTGTGCCTGGGCCAGAGAGAAACCTCTGCTTGCTTTTCAGCTGCTCTGGTTTGGTGAATTACTTCGTTGTCATTCAAGTGGATTGCTAGGGAGCTCCTCTGGACTTGAGCGGTTGGGGTACTTTTAAGCTGAGGGAGGGGAAATACTTTTCCGTAGGGAATAATACTGCATCCACGTCCCCGGATCCCAAATGGCAGATAAGTCGGGTACTGGGACTGGGGGACACAAGGAGAGGAAAGCCTGTGGGATGCTTCGCTCCGTGTGCAGTGGGGAAAGGGGTCACCTTGACATTCTCTAAACCAGAGTGAGGATAGTACAAAAAAAAAAACACTGACCGTGGAAGATGGAACTTGACTGCCCTGCTGGCTCCCCCAGTGGGGCAGGGAGGTAAGGAAAAGAGAAGTTCCATTTTAAAATTTAAAATCCTTTAGGACCACGCATGGGTGCAAATCGCGTTTGACAGGGTAGTCTCTGCTGCAGATGGAAACCCAGTTGGGGGAGAGAATTAGGGGGCTGGGGGGGGGGGGGTTGAGGTTCAACCCAAGCACTGCCCTCTCCCCTATACTGCCCAGTGAGATTTAGCAGCATCGGGTGGATTTCTGCCCTTAGGAAGGTGGCTTCACACAGACACGCGTGTGCTCAGGACAATAATTTTGAAGCGTCAGGGAATGAATGAGCTTCCCTAGCTGAAGCCCCCAAGAGAAGAGCCTCCCTCTTCCCTCCCTGCTTTTCAGTGCCTTTAGTTTGCCCGCTCAGCGCTGGGGCACCAAGTCTTGAGTTGCCCAGCTGACGGGGCGGCGGCAGCTGGATTCCTGTTTCACCCTTTTTGACCTTTCAGTTGGCACTTGGAGGAGGCGGGGCGCAACACAGTGCAGCCAGTGCCTTATTGCGTCAAACGTGCAGGGAAGGTGGAAGGGAGGAGAGCTCGGGGGCAAGGCTACAGGTTGAGTGGAAGGCCGGGCAGAGGGCAACCGGTGTGTGCCTGGAGGAGTCTCTGCTGGTCCCTTTGCGCAAGCAAGTGGAGAGTGAGGTAGCAGAAACTAAGGAATGTCCGTCTGTCCCCACAACGTGGGTCGAGGGGCTGAACAAACGAGACTCCCCTGCAGCAGGTTGTGCCCGGATGAGGCCTCGGGCTCAGAGTTCAAGTAATGCGACAAAAGCCCCCCCCATGGGGGGGGGGAGGAAAACCTTTTGGGAGAAGGGTCAGTGGCCCAATGGGGTGAGGAGATTTTCTTACTTTCCCCCTCTTCTAGGGCCCGATGGAGTCCAGCCTCTGGATCCCATTCGCCTTCCAGGCTCAGCAGCCGAAGTGTGCCTAGCCTCATGTCGAACGGCCGATGCTCCTAAGCGCTGAGGACCCAAGCATGGGGCAAGCCCTGCGGCGAGAAGGCTTTGCTTTGTTGCTCAGACCCAAGCATGGGGCAAGCCCTGCGGCGAGAAGGCTTTGCTTTGTTGCTCAGACCCAAGCATGGGGCAAGCCCTGCGGCGAGAAGGCTTTGCTTTGTTGCTCAGCACGGGCTTTGTCGCTTGGGCATGGGGAGTCAGGCAGGAGCTCTTTATGACGGGCCAAGCCCCTGTAGCACAGGCGGGCAGGTGAGGAGGTGCAGCGTTGGTGAAAGCAGCAGCCTTCAAGCGTGGTCCCTCATGCTGTGCAGTTGGCCCTTTCCCCTCTCCTTACAGCCCCACCAGGGGGAAATCCATAACCGCCGGAGCTGGTGTGTAGGTGCCTTTCAGCTGGCCCTGCAGATGGAGGTGGGAATGGAGGCTGTCTGTCTGTCTCTGGGTTGCCCCGTACTTCTAGAATTGTGCAGATTCTGGGCTTCTTGAGGTCCAACCTGGATCGGCTTTGCTGTCCTTGCCGCTTGCGAGAGCTCCGAGTGGAGCCGGTGCTTCTCCAGGGGATGCTGCAGCAGAGCGTGGGGGGTGGGGCCACGTGCCCACTGGCCTTTCAGTTGGCCTCGGATGCCCCCGGGGGGAAGAGCCACGGTCAGGCACTGGCCAGGGGTTCCCATCATTCAAGCTCGATCAGATTGTGGAGTGGGGGGTTCCCCTGAGCAAAGTCTCTGCGATTGTCCCCCCCCCCCCCCCTCCCCAGCAGGAAAAGGAAAAAAGCAAAGCTACTGTTTAAAAAAACAAATCCACCCAAGGCCGGGGATGAAAAAAGCCTTGAGAGCTGAGAGGATTAAAAGTCTGTACATGTCCCAGTGATGGGCTGGCTGCAGGGAGGGCCAGTGGAGAGCGCGGAGGATGAAGCTCAGCTTCGGGAGGTCATGCAGCTGGAGCTGGAGAGACACAACGGGGGAGAGAAACAACAAAACAACTGAGCAGCGGTCCCCCTAAACCAGGCCCAAGGCCTCTCCAGCCCACCACACTGTTTCCAACACGGGACAGCCACACAGACCAAGGAGGTTCCGTTTTGCTAGTGTGGCCAAGAGCCATCCTTGGTCACGCCAGTCCGTGAATTTACTGGATCCCCTTTTTTCCAAGAGCCAGCACTCGTAGCTGCATCTTGTGGCAGTGAGTTCTGAATGCAAATGGAGACCAGCGGCCACCTTCTGCATTTTCCTCGTTAACCGCTCCAAGTCATCAACTGGTCAAATTTATTTATTTATTTGTTTGTTTGTTTGTTTGTTTCATTTATATCCCGCCTTGCCAGTAATTCAACCGGCTCAAGCGCGGCTAACAACAACATATAAAAACATATAACAAGTTAACAATATAAACATTTAAAACATTTAAAACAAAACTACATTAGTTCCACAAGATGGCGACTTCCTAGCACTCCGGTGGGTAAAGGCAGCAGGGTGCGATCAACAGGGCCAGGAGATGGTATAATCAGCTTTCTCCCCGGTGGCGGCTCCTATTTGAAAGCCTGGCAGAAGAGCTCCGTCTTGCAGGCCCTGCGGAACTGTAATAGATCCCGCAGGGCCCTGATGTCATCCGGGAGCTCGTTCCACCAGTAAGGAGCCGCCACCGAGAAAGCCCTGGCCCTGGTACAAGACAGCCGGGCCTCTTTTGGACCGGGGCAAGTCAGGCGGTTTTGGGTGCCAGACCTCAGTAGCCTCTGGGGCCTATATGGGGAAAGGCGGTCCCTCAAGTAGGCGGGCCCCTGACCATAAAGGGCTTTAAAGGTTAACACCAGCACCTTGAACCTGATCCGGTACGCTACGGGCAGCCAGTGCAGCCGCTGCAGCACAGGCCGGATGCGGTCCCGCAGAGAGAGACCCATCAGCAGCCTGGCCGCCGCATTCTGCACCAGCTGCAGCCTCCGGATCAGGGACAAGGGCAGCCCCAAGTAGAGAGCGTTACAGTGGTCAAGACGTGAGGTGACCATAGCATGGATCACTGTGGCTAGGTCTTCACGTTCGAGGAAGGGGGCCAACTGCCTAGTCAGCCGTAGGTGGAAGAAGGCTGCTTTGGCAGTGGCTGCTACCTGGGCCTCCATCGTCAAGGAGGAGTCCAGGAGCACACCCAAGTTCCTGACCCTCGGAGCTGGCACCAATGGCGCCCCACCGAAGGACGGAAGCGGGTGCCCCAACCCCGTCCCGGTCCGACTCAAGCACAGGACCTCCGTCTTCAGTGGATTCAGTTTCAGTCGACTCAGTCTAAGCCAGCCCGCAACCTCCTGCAGCGCCCGTTCCAGGTCATCTGGGGTGGATCCGGACCGGCCGCCCAGCAACAGACAGAGCTGGGTGTCATCGGCATATTGATGGCACCCCAGCCCATGCCTCCGGGCAATCTGGGCAAGGGGTCAAGCCCTCCCCTCGTCCAGCGGAAGACTAAAAGAGTCACATAGCAGCAACACATTGCCTATGAGCACTGCCGACTGTGGCTGGCCCCGCCCACCCTCCTTTCCTCCTTTCCCTTCACGGCTGGGAGCAAGGCTGGACAGGAACGGGTTCTCCAAATCAAACTGGCAAACAAAGGGGGCATGCATTCTTTTCCTTTTTCTGCATGCTGGTACCCATCTACACCCCTTAAGCTGCCTCTCACCAGCAACCACGAAGGCAAAAGGTGTGGTAGCCGGCACTGCATGGCTGTCTACGCCAGTTCCAGAGGTGGTGTGCCTCCTCGGAGCAGTGGCCGGAGAAATTCTGCTTGCGGGCTTCCTAGAGGCTGCTGGTAGGCCACTGTGTGAACGGAACGCTGGACTAGATGCGCCTTGGGTCTGACCCAGCAGGGCTCTCCAGATGTACAACGCAGTGGACAGTTTTCTGATGTGGCTTAAGCACGTATGTGCGCGTGCACAGATACACCATGCGTCCGCTCTTTGGCACTTCCAGGAGAGACTTGCACAAGAGCAAGGATTTCCGATCAAAGCAAACGGAGGTGTACCTACCTGGCCCATAGTTGGTTCAGTTGTCTTTGGACCAACGTAGCCGCTCCTCGGTCTTGCTGGCCGACAGCAGCTGACGGGGCTCCAGCTTGGCTTCTGGCCTCTTCCGCGGCACTTCGGCCCAGGAGAGCTGCTCCGAGGAGCCAAACTGCTTTCTTCTGGAGCTGGGAATGAAACCTTTTTTCTCCTCCTGTACCAAGACCGGGAAAAAGACCGGGTGCTTAATAGGCCAGAACTCAGCTGGGAAACCTTTCAAACTCATAGAAACCATCCCAGCCCTGCAAGAGATTTCCTGCTCTTCCAAGTGACCTATTAGTTGAGTACAAAGACCACTGATCCTTTCTCCTTTGCATGAGTTTAGAAACAACATCAACACTGAACACAAGAACATAAGAGAAGCCACTGTTGGGTCAGGCCAGTGGCCCATCCAGTCCAACACACTGTGTCACACAGTAGCCAAAAATACCGGGTGCCATCAAGAGGTCCAGCAGTGGGGCCGGGACACTAGAAGCCCTCCCACTGTTGCCCCCCCCCCCGAGCACCAAGAATACAGAGCATCACTTGCCCCAGACCAAGAGCTCCTATCTATACCTTGTGGCTAATAGCCACTGATGGACCTCTGCTCCATATGCTTATCTAATTCCCTCTTGAAGCCATCCATGCTTGTAGCCACCACCACCTCCTGTGGCAGTGAATTCCACGTGTTAATCACGCTTTAGGTGAAGAAGTACTTCCTTTTATCTGTCCCAACCCGACTGCTCAGCAATTTCATGGAGTGCCCACAAGTTCTTGTATTGTGAAAAAAGGACTTCTTTCTCTACCTGCTCTATCCCATGCAGAATCTCGTAAACCTCAATCACGTCACCCCTCAGCCATTGTTTCTCCAAGCTAAAGAGCCCCAAGCGCTTCAACCTCTCTTCATAGGGAAATTGTTCCAGCCTTTTTATCATTCTAGTTGCCCTTTTCTGCACTTTTTCCAATGCTATAATATCCTTTTTGAGGTGTGGTGACCAGAATGGTACACAGTACTCCAAATGAGGTCGCACCGTCGATTTATACAGGGGCTTTAGGATACTGGCTGATTCGTTTTCAATACCTTTCCTAATAATCCCCAGCATAGCATTGGCCTTTTTCATTGCAGTCACCCACTGCCTCGACACTTTCACTGAGATGCCAGCACTCGGTTTCAGAGGGCAGCCATGTCGGTCTCCCGTTCAAGATCCAGACTTGAGTCCAGTAGCACCTGAGAGGTCCTGGTGTTGGCAGCCCGCTCTCATCAGGTCTCGGAAGCTCAGCAGGGTCGGCCTTAGAGGTTGGATGGGAGACCGCCTTCTTTGCCCTGGGTCGCAAGGTACAGGCAGGCAATGGCAAAACCAGCTCTGATTTGCCTTGAAGACCTCATGGGGTTGCCATAAGTCAGCTATGACTTTACAGCGAAAAGTGGGGGGGGGGGGGGGGGGAGATGACCAACGGGATTTTCAGGGTCTGAAGAAGAGAATGACACCGGACAGCCTTATGCCCCCAAAATCTGGTTGGTCTCTAAGGTGCCCCTGGACTCAAATCTAGCTCAAAATCCAATTCTGACACGGGAAGCTGCTAGCCCCGCCCTTCCCAAAGCACAGAGACGTCAATCTAACAAAGCCCCTGAAGAGGTTCGAGGGCAGGAAGCCTCCCTCGACGGAGTGAGAAGAGACTGACAGCCAGGCCCCGGAGTTGTCTTTCCCCATCTGCGTCTAAAGCAGAGCCATTTCAAGGCACAGCTGCCGCTCGCAACTGATGGTGCCACTAAAACTGGTTTTGTTTTTCATTGGAGTCTCAAATGGAGGCTTTGACTTTGTTTGGAGTAAGCCCCCAGCGGCCCACTGAGCCTCCCATTACGATGGCTGCTCCTTAGAACTGAGCAGTTATGTATGGGATAGAGCAGGTCGAGAAAGAGGTACTTTTCTCCCTATCTCACAATACAAGAACTCGTGGGCACTCCATGAAATTGCTGAGCAGTCGGGTTAGAACGGATAAAAGGAAGTACTTCTTCACCCAAAGAGTCATTAACACGTGGAATTCACTGCCACAGGAGGTGGCGGCGGCTACAAGCATGGACGGCTTCAAGAGGGAATTAGATACACATCTGGAGCAGAGGTCCATCAGTGGCTGTTAGCCACAAGGTACAGATAGGAACTCTCAGTCTGGGGTAAGTGATGCTCTGTATTCTTAGTGCTGGGGCGGGGGGACAACAGTGGGAGGGGCAACAGTGGGAGGGCTTCTAGTGTCCTGGCCCCATTGGTGGACCTCCTGGTGGCACATTGTGTTTTTGGCCACTGTGTGACAGTGTGTGGGACGGGATGGGCCACTGGCTTGATCCAACATTGGCTTCTCTTATGTTCTTATGAGCATATTCTGGACTGCCAAAGTCAAATCACTCTAGGAGCTGAAAGACACCGTTCGCTCCTGAGCCTCCAGGCCTTGCAGTTATTTCACAGGCAAGGATCAGGGACCACATGCCTGCGAGGATCTGGCGAGCTCACGCCTAAGCACAGTCAATCAGGTTAGACTAATATCCTCTCTCTCTCCAAAGACACCTGCTCGTGCTTCAATGGTAATGGGATGAATGGCTTTCTTCCTCCCTACGGCTCAGAGTGGGAGCACCTGGGAAGCAAGCCGGAGTTCACTGGCCTCTCCTCTTAGACAGGAGGTGTTGGGGAAACTCCTTCCTCTGCCTGAGTGCCTCCAGAGCTACTGCCAGTCAGAGCACACAGTCTGGGCTCAATGAATCAATGGTCTGACTCATACGGTCAATGCATTTACTCTTCCACGCCCGTAGGAACCCAAGCATGCTTTCTATGTGCCAAATCCAGCGTTGCTTAAGCCAGGTCTAGCCAACTCATGTATAAACAGAGAGTTCAAACACCTCCAGCGTTTTAGAGCAAGGAAAGGGCACGCAGGTGGAGTTCTAAACCCTCTCCCCAGTCACAGATCTCTCCCCCCCCCAAAAAAAAAAATTGGGGCTTTTCTCTTCAGCCAAGTGCTGATGCCAAAAATGAACCTGCCTGGGAGAAAAACGTCAGGGGGGAAAGGTCTCCATGACTGGGGAAACAGCATGGTTGAAACAACCAGCTGTTGCCACTGAAGCATCCAGTAGGGTTCTATGCCCTCTATGTACCCCCTTACCTGGCTGAGGCATTGAGAAGAGTGAGGTGGGGCGGGGGAGGGAAAAGCTGACTTTAAAAAGATGTGTCTCAACTCACAGAGTTGGGCTGCAAGCTGGATCCTGAGTCTGAAAAGGCAGACAACACAGCAGGCCATGCAATGTAGGACCATCCGGAATCCCCCATTTGGGCTGCTGAACAGGGACTCTTAAAAAGCAGCTTGCACTTGCAGGCTGCCACCAGCAGAGGGAGCTATGCCACTAGCCCAAGAGTCACAGCAGGAATCCCAGCCCAGCTGCATCCGAACCCCCAAATATTCCAAAAATAATTCCACATGCTTTTGTCAAAATCATGAGATTTAACACTCAGGCTCTCTTTGGACTCTTTAACTGCCATCATCTGTTTTCTGTCAGGCTCTGATGTTTGTTTCCCCTCTGCCTTCAGGAAAGAGCGTATTTTGGTCCTTTCACGGGATTTTATTATTTACAAAGGAGGCAGCTTCCCCCTCCCCCCCTCCGACCACTGCTTCTGCTTCTAGCATTCCCCTGCTTCACCCATAGCAGAGCTGGGCAGCTCAGAGGGCTTCCCCCTCATATGTGGGGGGGATGCTTCCCTGGAGGGGCCACCCCAGCCTTTGAAGCACTCAAGAGTCCCCAAGGCCTCGGGGCTTTATAGCCAGGATGTAGCACCTATATGGACAGGTTAGCAGCTGTTCTCCAGGGTCTCAGGTAGGGAAACGCTGTCTTCCTCAACACCAGCTGCCTGAGATCCTTTTGACAAGTAGAGCTGCTAGGGACTGGACCAGCCCCCTCCCTATAGAAAACTGCCTCCCCACCGGTCCCTCTAGCTCAGTTGTGTCCACTGGGACTGGCAGCAGATCTCCAGGGGCTCTGGCGGAGAAAGATCTTCCCCAGCATCCACCAACAGATGTCTTTAGATAGATGCTGAACCTTGTGCGTGCTCTGCCACTGGGTGAAGGCCCTGTCTGAAGAACAGGGTGCTGCACCCTGGCCCTGTTCCCCTCTGCTGGTTTCTTCAAACTCTCTTCCTCTCTCACGGGCTTGACCAGGTCTCCAGAGCTGTCCCACTGCAGGACAGGGAAGATGGGGAAGGAACAAATGCGTGGAGGGGCAGGGCCCCACTGCCTCCAAGGGCAGGCCCCACCTTTGAACAAGCCCACCGGCTCTTGGGCCTGGTTCCCACATGCAGGAGAATGAGGTGGCAGAGTGGACATCATGTGGGGCTGCCAATCTCCAGGTGGGGCCTGGAGGTCTCCCAGAATTGTAACTGATCTCCATACTACAGAGGTCAATTTCCCCGGAGAAAGCGGCGGCTTTGGAGGATGGACTCTCTGGAATGATACCGCTGAAGTCTCCCCCTTCCCCAAATCCTGCCCTCCCCAGGCTCTACCCCCCAATCTCCAGGAGTTTCCCAACATGAAGGTGGAACCCTAACTTCATCCCTTTTAGAGTACACATGGAGGATGGCACTGGGGGATGCTCCCCAAGGTCAAAAAGTCCCTGCAAATAACAAGTCAGCACTGGAGGGAAGGTTTGAGAACCCCAGCGGGAGACCAAAGGGGCACGGGGGACATCAGCTGACGGCGCGATGTCACTGCTGGGAAACCCAGAAGTGATGTCATGCCTCTCAAGGTATTGGCTGAAACTCTATGGTAAAACCAGAGTTTTCAGCGATTCCTAGGGAGGACTGATGTCACTTCTGGGGAAAGCCTCCACCTGCAGTCTGTGCAGCACATTCTCTTCATGTGGAAGTCGGGCCTTGCCTCAACACTGGCCGGGTAGACGTGGTCTACCGCCATAGACTTTTTTTGCAGCCAGAAGTGGCAAAGCTCAGAAACACATCCCACTAGGTGGCGCTCACCTATGTAACTTAACACAGTCGGAAGACACACTCACCCTGGAAAAATGGCCATTTCAGGGCTACCTGCAGGTATTATTTAGAACTTTTCATCTCCTGCAGGACAGGGAAACGGGGCTGCAGGGCAGTGTTCCCTCTGAGCCGAGTTAGTGTGAGCTAGCTCACAGTTTTTTAGCCTCTGGCTCACACATTTTTGTCTCAGCTCAGGAAGGATGGCTCCAGAGCAAACTAATTTATGCAGCAGCCAAATCACTCGCTCACAACTTTGATTCCAGTAGCTCACAAAGTAGAATTTTTGCTCACAAGACTCCACAGCTTAGCGGGAGCATTGCTGCAGGGTGAGCTAGAGACAATGGGGTAAAGAGATCCCCACTGCTGTACGACTAGAGGGGAAAATATCGTGCATCGGGCCCATGTTGATGTCATATACACCCAGCCTGATTAAAGGGATTTTAGTGAAATGAGTTTTAGAGAACAGTATTAAGCAGGCCAACTCAGAATCCAACTCAGGCCTATTCAGTGAGGCTTACTCCTGGGAAAGTATTCTTGGGATGGGTCTGTTAGTGAATTAATTGACTGAATATGCATACACAGTGGCCAACTGACCAGCCAAACCGAGATCACGGCAAATGAGCGGAAAATTCAGGAGTCCCTAATCTTTCTGAGACTGTGGGCACATCTGGAATCCTGATACGGAGCGGTGGGTACAACCACAGACAGGAAGCCCGCATGCAGGGGAGAAGAGGGGTAATTTAAAAAAATATACCGAGCAAGAGGTAGTAAAACCAACACTGTGGTGGCAGCTGCCACTGAAACGATGCCGTTTTAGTCTGCACAGACAACCGAATCGTCCATGGCCAATCAGAAGCCCCTACTGGGCAGGAAACCCACCTGACCCTACCACTTCCTAAAAAAAAAAACGCTTGGTGGGCGCCAAGAAAGGTTTTGGCGGGTGCCCTGGCACCCGCGGGCACTTTGCTGGGACCCCCTGGGTTAAATGCTAGTCAAGATGGTTAGAGCCATCTGAGAACAATGAAAAAGATGCGTCAGTCAAGAGGTTTGACACTTGGAGGACAAAAACAAATTAGCTGAGTGTTACTCTGAAACAATGAAATGCATTTTGGGAGGGGAGATAATGAACTACTGCAACTCTTTAAACTATGCCGGGTAAGTCTCTCTCTCTTTTTTCAAGTATGAGCTCATCATTGAACAGCTGTTCTCTGGAAGTTTCATATTAAAAACAGAAATAAAGCAAAATAAGAGCAGTTTCGTAAAAAGGCTGTTTTTAACACTAGATGCGCTTTTTAATCAAGCCGATTACAGGAAGAGGCCAGTTGATTTGCTCCAGAGTGCTGCAGGATCCGGGGCTAAGAAGCTCTCATCCCTGCCTATGCTCACAATTAGGGATGGGCATGAAGTAGCATCTGCTGTCACCAGCTTTGAAGAGGAAAGGTCTTTGGGGGAGGGATTTAAACACCACCCCTCCACCCCTGTGTATTTTTTTAAGACTTCAGATTTTTCTGCAAATCTGAGAGATCCCCCAAGTTTGCAGGGAAATCTGTTTAGTGTCAGTGCTGCCCCAATCTGAAGATTTGGGTATCTGCAGATGGGGCCACATGTTGTTATTAGATATATAAATATACAATGGGAAGGGAGTACGGCTCCCCCCTCTGTCCTTGCATGGTCTCTTTGGCTCCTGCTTGGAAGGGGATTCTCTCCTTCTGTTTCTTGTACCTCGTTAAGACTCTGAAAGAACTCTCTACCTTGGAATCTCCCTTCCTCTCAAAGCATCCCACTTGCAGTGGGAGACTTCGGAAGAAAGTCTGACTTGAGTATATGCACTCCAGATTAGAATTAGATTATTTACACAGGTCTTATCTGGACAGGTGCTAACAAGAGGGGCTACAGCTGTTGTCCAGCCTCAGAGACCCCTTCACCCAGCATCCCTAAGGGTGCGGGGAGAGAGAGAAACAGAACATGGTTATGTTCATTTTTAGAGTATGTAACTGGCAGCGTACCTGAACAAACATGCTGGAATACTGCAAGCACACCTCTGGGCTCAAGGAATTTCATACAATTTAACATACACGGAAATGTGCGGCTCACAAGGAATTACTATGGCAGCCTCGTAAACTAGTCCACAAGGAAAACATTATCAGCCAACCAGGTGGCACATTGTCCGCAGCGCATCAATCGACTGGTAATGAGAAAAGGGGAGGTATCTATAGAAGCTCCCTTGCCTAGCTTGCCTGGAAGCAATTAACATCTGCCCCAGATGAACATGCTGGGGACTATTTATAGGGCGGGACCACTGGAAGGGGACAGAATACACTGGACTTCCTCAATGGAAGCGTAAGCCGACGAGTGCCTAGAAGAGGCTATCAGCACAAGCTCTAGTCGACATCCTGTAGTTGACTTGGACAAGGCCTCTGCAGTTCCTGCTGCCTTTTTTGAGGTTGATACTGGAGTTGACCTGGAGGGCCCAGGCTAGCGCCGCCTTGTCAGATCTCAGAAGCTACGCAGGGTCGCCCCTGGTTGGTACTTGGGAGGGGAGACCACCAAGGAAGTCCCAGGGTCAATGGGAAACCACCTTGGCTCGCCCTCTGGCCTTGAGAACCTTACGGGGTTGCCATAAGTTGGCTGCAACTTGATGGCACCTTCCACCGCCTCTTCTGTTCTGGGGTCATGCTGGTGCCAAAGGGACTTGCGGTGGGGAGGGGATCTTGCGGTCAGTGATGCCCCTCCCCTGAGGCCAGCCTCGCCCCGTGACATCGTTCGCCCACAATCTCACATGCAGCCGCTGCCCTGCTCGGTGCCAAAAGGCCAATGGCGGAAAGTAACTGCTCGTCGCTGCTCGTCCCCCACCGACAAAAAAAGCATTCTGAGTTGGAATGGAAGGGCATTGCTCGGAGGAAATAAGCTTCCTGCCGGTGACGGTATTTGTGCAATGGAAGGAACTGTCTAGGAGAGTCACAGGATATTTATAGCGCTGGGTAGATATCGGGGGGTTTTTTCGTGAGCCTAGATGAACGGAATCAGAGGTGGTCTGGGTGTTATATGCATATCCTGCCTCACTGCATTGAAGACGCACGGTGTTAAAACTGGGGAAGGTGCGTTTCTCCCAGGCAAGCTTACAAACAGGTCTCTGTGCTATCAGGGCTATCTCTATAGCACAAGCTGGCTCTCACTAGGTAACAGTGAGTCAACGTGATGTAGTGATTGGAGTGCAGGATGAGGACTGGGGAGACCCAGGTTCGAATCCCCAGTCTACCATGGAACCTTCCTGGGTGACCTTGGGCCAGTCATGATGTCTCAGCCTAACCGACCTTGCAGCACGGCTGTGTGGATGAATATACAAATAAAACACATTGCTATTCAAAATTTAGCAGAGCAATGTGGACAGTCATTGATAATCGACAAAGAGGTCAACTCATTATCGTTTTGCTGCACTATTGCAAATACAGCAACTGGGCAAAACAGGGGCCTGGAGAATCCAGGTACCTTCCTGTCATACAAGTCCACCGAGAGGCAAACAGGCTGCTCGCCTAGGGTGAATTAAGAACTGCTTCCAGCTGACCAGGCATGGAAGTGATACAAAAGCATATCCTTTTTTCCTGAACGTTCTTGAAATTCATACATTTTATTACAATTCTCACCTTGCTGAGCTGCATCCCAAGTTTCCTAATTGCTCGAATTAGCCCCCCTCCTCTCTCTGCCCACCAACTACAGATCTCCTGCCTCGGGCACCACATGTGGGTGTAGTGGGCAAAAAGGCATACACACACGTAAGATGCAATGCGGATCATATTATCAAGGACGGCAGTGTGCAATATGGATGTATATGTCATGTGTGTCCATCTTTCGGAACAGTACGCCCACATTTGGCCTTCTGATGGTAATGGGGATGGATCAGGTGCAGTGGATGCACCAACAGGAATGCAACCTGGATAGGAGAATATTCTGATACAATCATAGTACAGATGGGGGATGAGAAAGACAATAGCTTTCCTAAGCCAAGCCTTGGCAATGAAAAAAATGCCTTCTTTTCCTTGTTTATATTGCAGGCACCACCGTCAAGTTGCAGCTGACTCATGGAGACCCCTGGTGGGAGAAAAAGAGAGGTGGTTTGCCATTGCCTGCCTCTGTGCAGCAACCCTGGGCTTCCTTGATGGTCTTCCATCCAAGTATCACCCAGGGCTGACCCTGCTGTCCTTCTGAGATCTGACAAGTTCAAGCCAGCCTGGGCTATCCAGGTCAGGGCTATATATATTAGGGGTGACTCAAAAACCAAAAAAGGGTCCTTCCCCCTCCTATTTAACTTTGAAAAATCAACCTTTTCCTAAGAGCTGCTGCTTTAAAGTAAAAGAACGCCGAACACACTTACTGGTAACACTGTGCAATTCCAAGAAGACGCTGTCGTGGTATCGTTGATGCAGCTCCCCTGGTTGAGCATCTCAGATGCAGTTAAGCTACTTTTGGTCCTTCTGGAGTCTAATTCTGGAGTGTTCCAAGAGTTTATAGTGGCACTGGCTCTTCTGGAATTCTGCTCAATTGCATATATGCGTGCACTAGTCCCTTCGGGCTTGGGAAAGTCCGCAGATGACCTATACGGGTTCCTAGCCGTTGCATTTTCAACCGCTTTGGGCACAGAGTCTTCCGAAGACTGCAAACCTCGCCTCGTTCTCCACCCGCTTCTCACTGTGACGTGTCTCGTCTCCGGTGAGTTGGTTTCAGAAAAGCCATGGCTCTTCCAGCCGACAGTCTCCCCAGGCGATTCGCTGTTCTTTTCGGCAGATTCGGATGGCTTTATCAAGATGCTGCTTTTCGAGATGACCGTTTCTACCTTGCTCCGCAGAGCAGAGTCCCCGTTTCTGTCAGTTTCCGGTAACTTGCTCTTGTTGGTAGATATCTCGTAAGGGGAGCTGGCTGCATTTGCTCCCGATGAGAGATCATTCGGCGTGACCCTGATATGCTGAGTTTCCTTCATGGCTTCATTGGTGCTGGTCCTTTGAGAAACTGGCTCAGATGGGTAAATGGTGATGCTGCTGGTCATTTTTGGGGACACGGTTTTAATGTTGGGTGGCTGTTTTTCAGGGTTCCCTTCTGTCCCTGTCCCCGCCCCACCCATAATTTCTTTCACATCCTTCTCCACAATCGCAGGCTTGATGACCGCTTTGGACCTCAGAGCTTCCCTTGGGCTGAACGGCCTCCTGGAGTTTAGCCCCGTGATGGCGGCTGCAGAAGAGGTTCTGGGTGATGTTCGACCGAGTTCCTCGTCACAAGAATTTCTGTCATTTTCAAAGGGCGATGTTCGAACAGCTCCCCTGGAGCTTGAGAACTCTCTGGAAATGGGTTCCCTTTTTACCCCTAAATCAGAAACTGCAGCAGTGGTTGCATTTTTCCCTGTTTCTTCATGCGTGCTGAATTTTCCATGACCATGGGACCTGATAGCTTTAGCTCTCGCAGAAGTGGGTTTTAGGCCAACATCGTTAGACTCTCTCACTGAATCAGCGGTCTGGTTAACTTCTTCCTTAGGAGGAGGTGGCACAGACTGCAAGAGATCTTCCTGACTTCTTGAGAGGAGCCAAGACTTTGATAAAGGCAAAGGCTTTGTGTTTTCATGTAGAGGGTCCGTCAACTGTCTTTCTTGGGACTTAACACTCTTTACAAAGCTTTCTTCCAAAAGCTGCCTCCGAGATGAGACCAAGGTTGGCGCCTCTGTCTTAGGGCTGGTGGAGTCGGCAGCTAGCGTTTCTGAAGACTGGGGGCGCCTGTAGGACGAAGTGGCTCCATTGGATGGCCCATGATTCAGTTTTGAGATGCACATTTCTGCTGATTCTGTGAGAGTTGTCTTAATTCCCTTTTCTGGAGGACACACAGCAGTTTCTGCTTTCCTTTGCTTTTCTTCAAGTGCGCTGGACCTGCACTGATGAGCGTCATTAAACGGCTGGGCTGCTCTTTCGACTTTACTTCTCAAAACTCCCTCATTCTTGGGCTTCGAAGAGGCCTTCCAAGATTTGTGCTCCTGTGCTGCAGGAGGGTAACGACTAAGCACAGATGGCTGCTCTCTCGATTTCTTCACTTCTGCTGGTGGGGTACTGATGTCTTTTGGTGAGGAGAAATGCACACTCACAGACGATTTGTCTTGCTTTGCATCGGTTACTAAAGTGTCCAGCAATGCTGATGTACTAGCCGCCTTGGCTGTTCTCCTGCTGTTCAGATTCGGACTCGGAATCCGCTTGGTGCTTTGGGTGCCAGTTTCGTTATTGAGCGAGAATTCTCGGTTTCGTATTCTCTCCCGCCTGTGCTGAGGGGAAAGCTCCCGAGACTTATGCTTCGAAATAGCTGACTCAGCTGTGACTGCCCGATGTTTCGGTCTATCATGTTTCACTCGATGAGATAAGTTAATTTCCTCAGCTTCTGCTTCACCATTCTCCAGTTCTTTTTGATTTTTCATCTGCATTTTTACTTCTTCTAGCTGGCCAATGAGGAGCTTGTTTTTATTCTGTTCGCTCAGGTAGCTGTCTTGCAAATCATTGTTTTTGGCTCTCAAGGTTTTAAGTTCTTCTTCCAATGTCTCAAAATGTTTGATTTGAGTTTTCAGCTTCTCAATCTCTTGGTTGAGGTCCTTCACTTTGTTGTCCTCTTGGTTTTTATTCTTCTGATTTTCTGATTTGTTTCGCGTTTCATTTTCCACAAGTTTGAGGAAATCCAGACTCCCTTTTCTTCTTGTTTCTTTTGAAGACAATGCAGAGGTTGTCAATTCAGCTTCGATCCTCAGGTCGTTTCTCTCAAGAATACTGTTGGATGACCTTTCCAGCAAGTTCGAAGTGTTTCGGGTTTGATCTGCCCTGTTCAGTTTATTATTTTGCTCTAGCTTTTGGGTTAGCTCTTGTATTATTCTTTCATTTTGTTTCTCCCTTTCACTGAAGTGTTTCTTTTCACTAACAAAGATAAGAGCTAATGATTTCAGCTTTTCAAGTTCGCTCACTAAACTCTGTTCAGTTTTATCTAGCCGGTCTTCAGATTGTTCCAGCTCTTTTACTTTCCCCCGAAGAACCTCCAGTTCTGTTGAAATTTTCTTGGTCAGGTTCTTCTCTTCATTGAGACTGAGGCACAGCTGGGTACAGTCGTTCTTGCTCCGACCGAAGGCCTCCTCCAGTTTCTCCAGCTCTGCCATTCGCTTCTGAAGCCGCTCGATTTCAGATTTCAGCTCTCGAGTGAGGCTCTCCTCCTCCTCAAGTTTCTCCTTCATCAGCCGGCAAAGCTCTTCCGCTTTTCTGATTTCCTCATCCTTGCCTTCAATCTTCAGCACTCTTTTCCGCAGTACTTCCACGTCAGCCAGCATGCTGGAATTGCTGCCCTCTGCCTGGATGACTTTGTCCTGCAGGTCAAGAAGTTCATCCTCGGCTTTCTGGAGATTTTTGGTCGCTTCCTCCAGCTCATCTAGACGACGGCTGAGACTTTGTAGCTTGAAACGTAAATGGCGATTCGAGGTCTCCTTATAAGCCGAATAGTCTGCCATAGTGGTGCTTGGTTGTTGTTTTTCCCCAGACGGAAGTGAGGCAATCATTTAAACTCTTTTCCTTCTTGCTTCATGAAGCTGCTTGGCAAAACAGCTGGCACCTGAAAAGAGAAAGCAGAAAGTGAGCATGACAAAAAAGGGAAGGCTTATTTCCTATTACCTTTTCTTTTTTGTAAGCTGAAATTCAAATTGCTCTAATTGGAAGCATAAAGCGATCTTGTTAGAAACAACCAAAACCTCCTCTCGCCAAGAAGATCTCATAACAGGTGGGAAAGTATGACTTTTCGTTCAGCAGAAGTTACAACTCAAACAAGTCAGGGAGGGAACAGCTTTTCAGCACGAGTCTGTACCCCATGAAATAAACAGAAGGGAAAGTGTGGTATAGTGCTTAAATGACACACTACACTAAGACTGGAAAGACCCAAGTTCAAAACCTGGCTTAGTAATGAAACTCACTATATGGCTTTGGTTAAGTAATACTTTCTCATCTAAGCTACCACACACAGGAAATACATGACGGAAGCACCACGCAGAATGCCCTGAGCTCTTCAGAGAATAAAAACGTAATGCAATAGACAGAAGAGAGAGTGTCAGATATCTGAATTATGTGCCAGTTTGGTATTTTTAACTTGCACTCAACCTCAGGTATGTTCAGAGCCACCAAAAATTGCCAGACTCTGCCCCTTGGCCTGCCAAAAGCTCACCGGGCTCAGACTACTCTGATCTGTCCTGGCCACACATCCCCCTGACCCAACTCTTGTTTGACCCAACCCGCTTACCAGGTACTTTAAAATGTATGTGTTGCGTTCTGACTGTTTTTAACACATGTTAAGCCAATATACACAGAACATACGGGGGGAGGGAGAAATAACCAAAAGGAGGTGGTGTGGAGAAGACAAGGGAATCCAACTGCTCTCTATAGAGAGCCAGTTTGGTGTAGTGGTTAAGTGCGTGGACTCTAATCTGGGAGAACCGGGTTTGATTCCCCACTCCTCCACTTGCACCTGGCTGGATGACCTTGGGCAAGCCATAGCTCTGTACCAGCTGTTCTCTCAAGGACGGCTTGGGAAAGAGTTCTCTCAGCCCCACCTACCTCACAGGGTGTCTGTTGTTGGGAGGGGAAGGGAAAAGGCGTTTGTAAGCCGCTCTGAGACTCCCTTGGGGAGTGGAGGGCGGGGTACAAATCCAATCTCTTCTTCTTCTTCTTCTTCTCAATGTGGCATATGGAAGGAAGGAGTAATAAGGGCAATAGGCAAGGTCAGCAGACACAAAATAGGTGGAAAGTATGTGTGAGTTCTTTGGGGGGCAGATCCCTCCCTTCATCCTCAGCAACAGTTGACATGTGTCAAAAATTATGTCTACAGAGATCTTTAATATCATCTCTAGGCTCTGCTGTTGCAATTGCTCTCTCTTCCAGCCCGTTCAAGCCAGCAAGTGAGGTGTATCAGTCAGAATGTCAGACTGGGAACCAAGAGACTCCAATCCCCCAAGCCCACTCCACCACGAAAACTTACTGGGTAACCTTGGGGCAGTCACTTGCTTCCAGCCTAACCTGGCTCACAGGTTAGGATAAAACGATGAAGGGGAGAGTGTTATGTACCACTTTGGGTCCTCACTGGGTTGAGGGGGGGGTGTCTTAATGAAGCTGATAAAATAAAATAAATCAAAACACATTTCATGGAACGGTCAGTAAACTTTTTCTCCCAAACTACTAGAACTCCAGGGCATCCAGTGAAGCTGATCGGCAAAAGGAAATACTTCTTTACACAGTGTGTGATTAAAATGTGGAATTTGCTGTCAGAGGATGGAGCGATGGCCACAAGCACAGACAGCTTTAAAAGAGGATTAGACCAGTTCGTGGAGGAGAGGTCTACCAGTGGCTACTAGCCCCGGTGACTAAATCTCCACGTTCAGAGGCAGTAAACCTGAATAGCAGTGCAATATCAGGGGAAGGCCTCAGCCTCTCTGCCCTGTTGTTGGACCTCCAGAGGAACTGATTGGCCACTGTGTGAGACATGATGCTGGACTAGATGGACCACTGGTCCAGTCCAGCAGGGCTCTTCTTATGCTCTTAACTAGTCTCTTCTTAGAAGTTTCATACATTCTCAAGGACGGACAGGGAGAACATGATGGCTGATCTCTTTGACAAAAGGCCCCCAAAGCCTTTCTCAAAGGTTTCCTCAGCAGAACCAACACAGAAGCACCAGTGCCTAGGAGGGCACCCTCTGTGGAGTCTAAGTGGGAACGGAAAGACACAGGAAGCTCCACAGAGGGTCTACTGGAAATGACTCACTTTCCCATGGCAGAAGGTCATTCAGCCACCTGTGGCCTGTAAGCCATCCAGCCAAGCTCTTTTCCTGAAGACATCACCAGGAGCAGAGCAGTCTACAGCCAAATTTACAGGCGACCTCAGTCCCCCAGCATGGAAAGGGAGGTGGAGACATGCTGGAGGCTACAGTTTTGAAAGAAAACAAAACATTCTCAGCTTTGTTCATAACGATCCCCCTTCGGCATCAAAGAGAGGAAAAACTGCACAAAGCCCACACAGGAGGGGACAATGACAAAAATGGCATTTTCTTTTTTGAGGACATTGAAGGATTCCATAAGGCCAAAAACAAAGGGCGGTATCCTCTTTCATTTGGCAGCATCCATGGGCAATCTTATCCCAATGCCATCTGTTGGCTAAAGCCAAAGTTCTTTGCTCTAATCCCCAATTTGCCCTGATCTAGATGACCCAGGGTAGCTCAATCTCATCAGATCAGGAAAACTAAGCAGGGTTGACCCTGGTTAGCACTTGGATGAGAGCCCACCAAGGATGTCCAGGGTTGCGATGCAGAGGCAGGCAATGGCAAACCACCTATGAACATCTCTTGCCTTGAAAACCCTACAGGGGTCACCATAAGTCAGTATGTGACTTGATGGTACTTTCCAGCACCAATCCCCTATTTAAAATGAGAACTGCACACAGGCACACGAAGCGAGTCCCTGCTTACCAAAGATGTAGTGATTTCCTTTTTCTCCTTGTGGGCTGAGTAACATGGAACCACCCAGCTTACTGTAGTAAAGACATAGTCTGTGATTAGATTCTTGTAGGTTTTGGATGCCAAAACCGGGATGGGGAGTATACAGTTTGCCTAAGATTGGAGGGGAGGTCCACGTTCAAAGCCCTACCTCTGTCACAAATCTTCTTTGTTTGGTGCTTGTGAGCATAAAATGGAAGAGAAGAACTCCACAGAACTTGAGCATCTTGAAGGAAAGGTGGCATAAAAATGTAACAGACAAGGTTTGCATTCAGGGGTTTCATTCTGTCCACCCCGTGTCTGCTGGAGATGACAGGAATTTCAACTTCTTCTCATCCAAGTAGGTCTACATGACTCCTCTTCAGTATTCATTCCAGTGCTTGCAAGGGGTTGGCATTATGCTAGGGGAAAGATCTCAGTTCTGGAAATATGAAGTGATCAGGTGGAGATGTATGATGTATGAATAAGAGATTAAATCCAAAAGAGTCAGATTCTAAGTCTCTCATTGATGAACACTCATTCTAGGATCATGTTCTTTCAGAGTCTCAGTTAAATACTTGAGAAATCACTTTGTTTCTCCAGATCAACTGGTTTTATCAAGGCTACAAAACTTCCGACTAAAAGGACTGTTAAGACCGATTTCCCACAAGCACTGCCCCGGCGTCGTTCCTCTGTTTGCCCCGATTGCCTGCTTGAATTTCCTACTATTTGCTGTGGGGCGCACTAATTAGATAACCGGGCACTAATCAGATAAATAAATATGATTATTAGATTAATAGTGGTACCAGACTGGACTGTATTTCCCATTATATTTATTTATTCAGAACGTTCAGAGACCTGCTCTGGGTGACTCACAAGACAAAACCAATGCAATAATAAAATTAATAAAAAGCACAAAAATTTTCGATACTAAAACCAGCAATTTGAAAAAAAAAACCAACAGTCAACTTGTCAGCTCATCATTTCAGCTAATGCTCTGATTCGGTACAAGGCAGCTTCATGTGTTTGTGCTGGAAAACCTGGAACATCTTTCTAGAGATTTTCCACAGAAGATTCTAGATCCGCAGGCAACTGCAAACAGGAGACAGCACAAAGGGTACAGAGGAGAGTTCTCTCACCCTCTACTCTCAGGCTCAAATCCAACACGGGAGCCATGACCTCAAGACGTGTAGCATTCAGAGCGTCAGACCAAGACCTGGGAAATCCAGATTCAAATCCCCACGCTGCCATGGAAACTCACTGAGTGACCTTGGGCCAGTGACTCTCTCTGAGTCTCTCACCTACACCACAGGGTTGTTGTGAGGATAAAATGGAGGGAGGATTACAGAACAGTATATGCCACCCTGAGCTCCTTCGAGTGAGGGATAAGAATGTCCTAAATTTAGATAGATTAGATAGATACATGGGGGGCGGGGGGAATCACAGACCTTGATCTCTGGAGAACAAAATGTAATAATAAATAAAAACAAAGGCTTTTCCATTCTTTTTTTTTTTAATTAATATTTTTTGTTTTACAGTCATAACAATAACACAATAAACAAGTAATATACACAAAACCATTTAACACCAATCTAACCATATTCATTAAAGAAATATCATTTTTTGATAAACAGGGTTTTCTGGAAGAATTTGTTGTTTGTTTAAATAACAGATTATTGGAAACCACACATTAACAATCTTTCTCTGATACAAGTTCAAAGGACTATTGCTTGTTGTATAAGATAGTTTAGATAGAAGAAAATAGTCCCATAGTTTCTTTAACCACTCAATCTTAGTCGGTGCAGCTGAATCTATCCATTTCAAAGCAATAATATATTTTGCTACCGATAACAATATTGAAGTTATTTCTTTGTTAATTTGCGTAAGGTGTATATCTTTCCAAAATTCTAATAAAATGACCTCAGGTTTGTTAGGAATTGTAATATCCTTAATCTCCTTAAGGCTTTGTAAGATTTGCTCCCAAAATTTCTTAATAAATGGACAATCCCACCAGCAATGCATATAATTTGCATTTTGACCACATTTTTTACAATTAGGTGAGAAGGATTTGTTTATTCTGTTGTTTATATTTGGAGAAATATACCACCTGGTTATTATTTTCAACGATTGCATTTTAACCATGCTTATTTTAGATGAGATCCCAGGAGCTTTCCAAATTATCTGCCAATCTTCTTCTGATAGTGTACAACCTAGGTCTAAATGCCATTGTTTTTGATATAAAATTACTTTATCTTCTATCATTTCTATCATGATTTTGTATATTTTCGTGATTAGACCTTTTGTTTGGTCAGTACTTTGGCTTTTCCATTCTGAGTTGCTTCTGCCCCTCTAATATTTCAACCACACAGATATAGGCATTCCACTTAATTTATGGTTGTTCACTGAAAACTCCTCAAAATCTCGCTCAGATCCTCCTCCTGGCATCTTTTTAGTTATTGACTACATTTATAAGCTGCCTTTCAGCCACACTGACTCTCAGGCTGGATTCGTTTATTGCCAAATCCCAATTCAGGCCCAAATATAAAATCTGAAAACCGGCAGGCAAGAAACCCAATCCAAACAACAACAGGACGGTGTATAAAAACCATCCAAGTGAGGAAAGCAACCAAATTGCGGCAGAAGCACCTTGCTTAATGGTAAGTGTTCAGAGGCATGGTGGAAAAGGTGTGTTTTCATGCCCTGCGAAAGGACATCATGCCGGCCAAACCTCCAGTGGTGAGGAGTTGCAAAGAACTGGAAGCTTTCACAGAGAATGCCCTTGTGGAGAACGGTGAACTGACAGTGCCCAAAGAAGGGCTTCATTAGCCAATCTTAAAAGCCTGGAGACGCTCCTGAGAGACTCAGGCCTCAGACCACTTAAACGTCAAGCCTTACACCTTGAATGGGGACACAGAAGCAGCCAATGAAGACATTTCAAAACAGGCATTCTATATTTTAGCACACTTTACCCACACACATCCCAAAGTCTACTTTGCAAATTTCAGAAACCAAAACTTCCTTAAGAACAAACACATGAAGCCGCCTTATACTGAATCAGACCCTTGGTCCATCAAGGCCGGTATTGTCTACTCAGACTGGCAGCAGCTCTCCAAGGTCTCAGGTGGAGGTTTTCCCCATCACCTAACTGCCTGGCTCTTTTACCTGGAGATGCCAGGAATTGAACCTAGAACCTTCGGCATGCCGAGCAGATGTTCTACCACCGAGCCATGGCCCCTCCCCACAGAGCTCCAATTGTCAGGGTGCTGGTTTCTGTCACTACACAACCGAGGACACAAATCCCTGACAACTGTGGCTTGTTTTTTTTGTAAAGGAGCAGTAAACTCTAGCAACACACAGCCCTTGGGATCCCATGAGAGCAGCAGCAACCACTAGAATGAGAGGAACAACACAGAATTTGCTATTACAAGAATTGCTGCTCCCAATTCAATTCAATTCTCTACCTTGCTGTTCCCCAGACTCTTATCTGGACAATACAGGATAAATCCAGTCACTTACGCAGAGCAGCTCCTGCAAACACAGGTTATCTCATACCTCTCACAGTAACCTAGGGAGGACAGACTCATCAGCCAACTGAGATTGGAGCAAGCAAAGGTTTTCTGCTGGTTTGCTGACCTTCTAAGGAGGGGAAATACCCTCACAAGTTTCTTCAGCTACGCACACTGCTTTAGCTATGGCTGGCTGCAGGAAGCACTCATCCAGGTGGACCAGAGAGTGCTGGGAAAGAAGAGCTGGAGCGCTCTGTCCCGTGTGAACTAGCGGAGAGGTATGAATCTTATGAAAGTAAACAGAGGTGTCTCACCGTGCCTTCTCGTGCTAGCAAATTCTTCCTCTTGCTTAAATTCATTTCTTAGGAAGACTGATGCTCACACGCATAATGATGACTAGAGCCTTGATTGCACAACCAGCTGTCCTGTGATAACCTCTTGGTTCCCTGCAATCTTCAACAGACTTAGAAGGGCGCAAAAGGCCATTTCAGTCCAGCCCTGTGCCTCAAGGTGGGTTATCTCATACCTCTCACAGTAACCTAGGGAGGACAGACGGCAGCGGGACACACACGACGAGAGAGTGGTGCAGTCACAGCAAATAGTTTAGGAGACCTCCAGCTAAAGCCATATCGAATCAAAGCCGCACACGGAGAAGACCGCCCACCCAAATCCTTTATCCCTAACCCCATCCAGCAACTGAACACACCCGGACGCTCCCCCCAATCTGATTCAGAGGCAAATGGTTCCTCAAACCGAAATTTTATTTTATTTCTGCCTCGCCTTTCTCCCACAGAGGACCCAAAGTGTCTTACATAGGCTGCGGTCACACACACTAAACAATCCACTTTCAATCCACTTTCTAACTGGATTTTGCCAGTTCACACAGTAAAAAATTCAGTTTGAAAGTGGATTGAAAGTTGATTATTTAATGTGTGTGACCACAGCTACAGTTAAACTCTCCTCCATTTTATCCTTGTGACAAAGGTGTGAGGAAGTTTAGGGTGAGAGTGTGTGGTGGACTCAAGGGCACCCAGAAAGCTTGACACACGGAGGCAGGCAATGGCAAACCGCCTCCAAAGATCTCTTGCCTTGAAAACCCCATGGGGTCGCCATAAGTCAGCTGCGACTTGACAGCAGAAAAAAAATGTATAATACCTGCTCTGTGTGTTTGTATATGAACAATGAAAATGATTTTAAAAACTTAAAACGTGCATGGCAAAAGCGCTCACATACTGAACAGCTGATGTGAAAACACAAAGTAAAAATTCAGGAGTTTCAATGCAGTAGTATAATTTTACAAGACTTTAAGAGAAAGAGAGTAGAAATCTAATCAGCCCGTTCCGCTAACACACCTGTGCAGTGATCGCAGTTCCTAGTTCAGTGCTTTAGCAACCACATAGGTAGAATATGTAAAATCAGGGCTTTTTTCGTAGAAAAAGTCCAGCAGGAACTCATTAGCATACTAGGCCACAACCAACAGCAGAAACTCATTAGCATATTAGGCCATGCCCTGACAGCGCATCTCATTAGCATATTGCGTGGAAACTTGCCTCTGGAAACTTGCCTCTTCCCCCCCCCCCCCCGCTTCTCTGCCCCACTTCAGCATCACCTTTCTAGTCTACTCCCGTTCCCCCCCCCCCCGAACCAGACAGCCGAGGAAAGGCGCTGCTGGACAAATCGCCTTTCTAGTCTCCTAGCCTAGTTGCGGGGGGGGGGGGGGGGTTAAATGCTGTTCTCTCCCTCCCCAAGATCGGGGAGGGAAAGAAAGGCATTTTCAACCTGCCTGGGTTCCCTGCCTGCCCTTTTCCAGCTGCGACATGTCAGCTAGAGAAGGGAAGGCAGAGAGAGGCTTTTCCTTGTCAATTTCACTCTCAGCTGGGGGGGCGGGAGAGTGCAATTGACAAGGAAATCCTGAGGAGCTCCCCAGAGGGAAACACCGCCTTTTAACATGCCGCCTTTCCCTATTGTGCATAACGTGGGGAGGGCAGCGTGCTCTGTAGCCACGCATGCCAGAGGTTTTGATTGTAGGCATGGCCAACTCAGGAGCCAGCCAGAACTCTGTTCCTGTGCGTTCCTGCCCAAAAATAGCCCTGTGTAAAATGTTACCTTGATGACCATTTGCCTGTATTAGGCACCCAGCTCTGACAAAGGACAGCTGGAAAGACCATACATATCTAGATCACATACAGCTCTAGAACACAAGGAGCCACAAAGGTGGGCAGTCAAACTGGAAGTTCTAGGGACAGAGGACAGCCTCATCTACCTAACTCAAAAATCACTCAATTTCTGGGTTTTGTAAAATGGAAGGAGAGCAAACAGGGAGTTTGAGCTTCCCATTTTTACATGATCCTGCCCCATAGGAATGAAGCCCTTGTGACATGAACTGTTCATGCTCATGTGGTGAACGGAATGTTCACAAACATTCCAACCTCAAAGATGAAAATGTCAGAACACTTGCAGTCCAGCTTCTCCAAGGGAAGAAACAGTTGGCAGGTTGGATGGGAATAAAACCTCACAGACTGCATTCAAGGGATCTTCACCAGTTGTAAATTCTATTGCTGTTACAGCACTGTGACCTGGTAACCCCGCAAGGAGGGCAATGAAAGCTGAGAAGAAGAGGGCAGGGCTGAAATTCACACACTGGAGTGAACAAACCAGCCAGCTCTTGGTTGTGGGCTGCTAGCTTAAACAAGTTCTCAGTCAGGTTCCAGAACAAGTGAACATTTCAACTATTCTTAACATAAAAAGAGAAAGGAATTTAAATGGTTTATAAATCCTAACACACGTGGTAACAGCCATGTTTCATTTAATTTAAGGTCAGTCTTTCACACTCACCATTGCATAAATCCATTATGGCTTTGGCAGCATGAGACTCAAAAGGCAACCAAAGTGTATTTTCCCTTGCCTCTCTTCTCTAAGCCCTCCGGCTTACATTTTCGATGGAACACTGATTTGTACCAAACGACTTCTCCCAAGCTGCCAATGCCAAGATACCAGTGCCGAACTAATGCACAGTGAATTACATCTGACCAAACCACCAATGTTCCGGCTGTCTCCAAGAGCCAATCGTTTTATGTTCATTTCTTTTACAGTGCAATCTAGGATGCTCTAGTGTCATTCAGACTGGAAGTTGTTTCAGAGTTTAGCCATGTTGGTCTACAGTAGAACAGTTAGATTTGAGTCCAGGAGCACCTTAGAGACCGACAAGAGTTTCAGGGTGTAGGCTTTCGAGAGCTTTCCCGGGAGCTCTGACTCAGAAGCTTATACCCTGAAACTCATTAGTCTCTAAGGTGCTCCTGGACTCGAATCTAACTATTCAGATTGGAAGTGTCTCAAACAGGTGCAGGCCAGAGGGAAGAGACTCAGGGCTGGTTCCCACAGGGCTCATTTCGTAGCAGAAGCTCCTCTGCATATTAAGCCACACACCCCTGATGTAGTCAATCCTCCAAGAGCTTACAGCAGCCCCTGTAAGAAAAACTCTGTAAGCTCTTGAAGGATTGGCTACATTAGGGGTGTGTGGCCTAATATGCAAAGGAGCTCCTGCTACAAAATGAGCCCTGGGTTCCCACATGCACATTTGTATGTGCATATGAATGCAACATATGAATGCGTGTATGAAGAGGCTGTCCACGGACATAAGCGCAGACGCAATCTGGAGAGGGGCTACAGACATGGCTGAGTGACACAGCATATAATGTGCATGGAGATGGTCCCAAGTTCAACCCCGGGCACCTCCGCTTAAACGAATTTCATGCAGCAGAAACTGGGCAAGACCTTTCTCTGCAAGGGACCTTGGATAGCTGCTGCCAGTCAGAGGAAACAACATTCAGTTTGAGGGACTAAGGGCAGCTTTGTACACTCATCATTCATGGCACTTCACGCTTTCCTGTGGAGGCCACTAAGGCTTTCCGCTGCCAACTGTCAAATGTAGAAAAATCAATTTCAACATCAAAACTAGAGCTAGATCCGAGTCCAGTAGCATCTTAGCGACCAACAGGATTTTGGGGATATACGAGGAGGAGGAGGAGGAGGAGACTGGATTTATACCCCACCCTTCACTACCTCAAGGAGTCTCAGAATGGCTTATAATCTCCTTTTCCTTCCCCTCCCCACAACAGACACTCTTTAAGGTAGGTGGGGCTGAGAGAGCTCTTTTGAGAACTGCCCTTGAGAGAACAGCCCCAAAAGAACTTGTGACTGACCCAAGGTCACACCAGCAGCTGCACATGGAGGAATCGGGAATCAAACCTGGTTCTCCCAGTTTAGAGTCCGTGCTCCTAACCATTACACCACTACACCAAAGGGAGAAAGCTCCATTCAAGTATCAATTATATCATTTATATGTTTATCTATATATCTAATAACAAAATATGGCCCCCATCTGTGGATAACTAAATTTGCAGATTGGGGCCACGCTGACACTAAACAGATTTTCCTGCAAATCTGGGGGACCTGAAAAATCTAAAATTTTACAGAAATACATTTGGGGGGGGGGGTAAATTCATCTCAATTTAAAAAGAAACATTCTATGCAGCTACCTCCAGCGCAGTCGTTGGTGGCTGCAATGAAGCTTGGGAGCTGACGTACACCCAGCAAGAAATGGGGGTGGGGCGGGATTCCCCTCCCCTTCCAAGTCTTGTGGGCTCACATTTCTACAATTATATTTTTCTATGTATCCCACATTTCTTCATATTGTAAGTTCAGGTGGTATTTTCGATTTGTCATTTACGATATGCCCTTGTTTTTGATGTACCGTCTTATACTTGTGTATTTGGTTTTTTGTATTTGACGGTGTTCCTCTTTGTCCTCAAGAAATCAATTTCATGCATGTGTCAATGAACCCATCAGAAATACTCGATCCTCTACAAATAAGTTCAACCACACTTTTTTTTTGTTTGTACAAGCCCAACCGCATGATATACACAAAAGAGGAGATATTATGGGCTGTCAAAGCTTCTAAAACAGGAAGCCGAACAAACAGCATCCGTTGCCAAGGTCCCCGCGAGGGACCGTAGAGTTAACCCCAGTCAGCACAAACAAACTTTGGAGGAAGGAGCCTGTCCACGTGAGACACCTTAAACCCCAGACTTTGATTTGTTTAGATTACATCATCATCACTGCAGAACTGTCTGGTAGTACTGCTCATTTGCTGAAGGCTAAAAGCCAATTCTCACATTTCATTTCCCTAACCACAAATATACTCCCACAGAGGGAAAGGCACGTACTGTAGCGGGAGGCACAGGACTGAAACTTATCCATTCCCCAAGCGATGTACCCGCTCAGCGACCTCAGCCACTGACCTGTGCATACCATGGTGCAGTGGTTAGAATGTCCGAGGAGGGTCTGGGAGACCCGGGTTCAAATCCTCTTTACCGTGGAAGTTTGCTGGGTGACCTTCGGCCAGTTGCTCTCTCTCAGCCGCCCTAACCTATCTCACGGGGTGGCTGCCATGCTGAAACACAGAACCATGTTGTAAGCCACTTTGGAACCCCACTGGAGAGAAAAGTGGGATATAAATATCTAAATAAAGAAATCATAACGGCAAACTGGGCAGAAGAGACTCGGGACTGACACACAACTGCTTTGTATGGATGGTACACGCATGCTGAAAGATGGAAGACAGCATACTATGGATAAATGGCCCGCAGACGTGCCTTGCCTGCTGTCACTATCTTCCCTGCTCAGGCCTTCAAAATCCCAGGCACCTGCTCTTTTGAAGTGCAGACAGACACCAGGGAGAAGACTCCCCCCCCCCCTCCTCCCAAGCATTTGGTGAAATGCAGTTTTGTCAGTTCCCCTTGGTGCCCCTGCTTAGATCTTGCTGCATCACTCAATGGCTTTCAAATCGTGGTTCGTTGGCTCTTTCTACTGAAAGCCGGCCCTGTGGCGTAACATTTTAGATAATATATAAAACAGATTCAATGCAAATATGTTGTATTTTAAATGCTGCTTCAGTGTTCAAACGCTTCCATCTTCACCACTTTGGGAACCCTAATTGGGTGGAAGATGGGTAAAAAAAAAAATCTTTTACGTAAATTGTGTTTCAGGGTGCTTGAATGCCACCTCGAGAACCGCATGGGGCATATATGCTTCAACAAAATAAATATGTGCGTGTATTTGCTTTAAAGGGCTGCGGTGGCTCAGAGGTTAAGACGCTGAGCTGCAAAAGGCGAAAGATTTATACTTAAAAAAAGACGCTGAGCTGCAGACCGGAAGGTCGGTAGATTGGCGGTTCGAGACCCGAGTGCTGCATGACGGAGTGAGCTCCCATCTCTGGCCCCAGCTCCTGCCAACCTTGCAGTTCGAAAGCAAGAAATTGCAAGTAGATAAATAGGTACCACTTTGGTGGGAAGGTCACAGAATTCTGTGCACCTTCGCATTTAGTCATGCCAGCCACATGACCATGGAAGAAGTCTTCAGACAGCACTGGCTCTTCGGCTTGGAAACGGAGATGAGCACCGCCCCCTAGAGTCAGATACGACTGGCTTTCGAGGAAGGAAAACCTTTACCTATTTGCTTTAAACCTATTTTAATGGAAACTTGCTCTAAAAATCAGTTTCTTTCTTCCTTTCCTTCCTTCTTGGGAATGTTGCCACTTTGATCAAGAGCCTGCTGGGCGTCTCACTATGAGCTGTTAATTTGTATGGCAAAGGGGGTCGAGCAGCTACCCCATTCCAGGCCCCCTTTCCCGTCCTGGCCTCTTTGTTCAACCTCCTGGCTTGTTACACCCAGCGACCGGTTGACTCTGGAGCTCAGGACAGGCACAAGGCACAGGCAAGTTACGATCTGCGTGTCAGGAAACCCTGCCTACGAGTTAATCAGAAATGACAGATTCCCCACCCGTTTAAGCCAGACGTTGACTCACAGCTACACGCAGCTCACTTGGGTGAATACCTGCACATCACATTTCATTGGAATTGCATTTCGGGTAGGTGGCAGGCCTGAACTATGAGACATCGCAGGGCAGAGGGAAACGGCTACATCCTCGACACTCACTCCTGCACAGACTTTCCGGAACTTGGTCACTTGCTCCCAAATGCTACATACTCTGATTATTGTTCTTGGAGTTCCTCGCGGTATTTAAGATTCAAGGTCTGGAAAGCAAGGCTAGGGCTCCGGCGTTTCCGCTTCGGAACACGCAAGTTCACACCGCAGAGACTGCACAATGTCCGCAACAGCCAAGATCCAGGCTGCTTCAACACCGCTGTGGCAGCAAGGCATGTTATCTATGGAGCGGCTCTTTGCTGATTCCGCATTGCCAGGGCTGCGTTCCTTCTGTCTGTTCCTGAACCAACCAAAACATATCTAGAACTTGCTATCTGGTAGAAGAATGATCTGGAAAAACTTTTGGGAGGGGGGGAGGCGTTGATTAAAAAAAAAAAAAGATGTGTCTGCTAGCCAGGTTTGCAAGCACTAATGGCAGGCTCCCAGTTCTGTAGCCCCATCTCCCATGAACTGGCACGAGTTAAGAATGTTTATAGCCCTTTGAAGGATACAGCTGCTAAAATTCCAAGTTATCACTATTCGTTTCTTTCTTCTTCCTGCCAGCAAGCGGAATGTACTTTACTACGTCAGGCCAAGTGTGCAGAACCAACGTAAAGCTACAGTGGTGCCACCCTTCCTGGTCTGCTGCCCTCACTAAGCCTCTGAACAAAAGGGCATTTTATCTAGCTGGCTGAAAACTTGTTTCATTATGCCCCTGATGAAAAAAAAAACGTTCTGTAATTTAATTGTTTTAAATTAATATTTTATTGAATTTTAACTTTCATTGTTACCAATATACTACAGTAATACTTACTTATCACAATCACATAAATCATAATTTAGGCTTAAGGTGATACAATACAATAGATTTAGTGTATAGGAATGAGCACAACAATCCAAGAATAAGAAGACACACAACACAGTAGCTAAACCTAAATAATCTATAACTTTAGGGATTTCTTGTTGGCAGGAAAAATAGGTAGCCAGATAGAGAAGGTAGAGTGTGAAGAAGGTTTATTAAAGTATACCAGATTGTCTGTGAATTTGGCCATAATATATAAACTCCGTATCTTTTGATGCCATTGTGAGAGGGTCATTGACTGTGTTGATTTCCAGCTCATAGCCATGGTGTTTCTAGCCGCATAGAGCAACAAATCAAATCCATCTCTGATATGTAATTTAATCGTGTTTTTTAACTGTTGATGCATTAATTACATAATTGTTGGTCCCCATTTTGCATCCCTGTACTGGTCTAGGCCGGAGCTGCTATCCCAACAACCCTTGAGCCAAAAAGTGCTCCATCCTAGTGAGGCCCAGAATTGAGTGATGAAGCTGTTTGTGGACTGTACCACTTAAGGCTGCAGGAGAAGCTGCATATTTTTATGCTATTCCGGGGGGGGGGGGGGAATCCTTACATATGAGAAACTGGTGCGTCAAGGAGACTGGTTCAAACTAACCTCCTTCCTGGTTTTCATCAACTGCGCAGAAAGTTCTCCCTCACCATGGGGAAGAACATAAGTCCCCATCTCTAGCATGAAATGGTGCAGTCCAAGACTGTGCCGCAGCTTGATTACACTAAGAAAAAGGTTTAGCTGGGTGAGCCACGAGTGCAAATCGCAGCTCAGCTATAAGACTCAACTGGGTGGCCTTGGCCAAATCACTCACTCTCTCTCTCTCTCCCTCTCTAGGTTGCTGTGAGGATCAAAATAATGAGACAACTCATGTACACTCCCCTAAACGCTGGGGAGTATTTTAAACATGACTCAAGAACCAAGAGGTAGAAACCAAGAGGCGTATCTCTAATAACCCTGTGACACCTAGTAGATTAAAACACTTGTGGCCTACTTTACCTGGGTTTCTTAGCCTTGACTAATCAGAATAGAAGCAAGTGGGGCAGAACAGAAGACTGGAGCTGACTCAATTCACTCACCTAAGCAAGTCACTGAAGTTTACTAGTCTAGGTTCATTCACAGTACCCATCAGTGAAGTACCATAAATCAAAGCATTCTCATAGAATCTATGGGAGAGACAGAAGTACATAATCATCAAGTGTCGTCAGTGAAACTACTGCTGCAGGAAGGCATTCAGAACAATATTTCCTGATGTTTGTTACAAGGTTTGCTTGTTTAACTAAAGCTAGAGTATGAAAACAGTTAGGATCTATACATTCAGACATAATTTAAAACACAGAGTCATGTGATTTATTTTATCCTGCGGGGCAGGGGGCGAGCCCCATTTTTCCTCTGCCTTGGTATTGCAAATGACAGGCGTATCTGCCTCCAGCTGAGCACTGATTTAGTTTTATCTATCTGCCTTCCTTTAAAAAAAACCCCATTAAATGCTTCATCTAAAAATGTGCTGTCTTCTTACAATGAAAACCTTATTTGGAGGAAAGGGGAAATAGGGAGTCATGGAGACACAGGTGCTAGCCAATCAGTACCAGGGCTCATTTCGTAGCAGGAGCTCCTCTGCATATTAGGCCACATACCCCTGATGTAGCCAATCCTCCAAGAGCTTACGGTAGCCCCTGTAAGAAGAGCTCTGTAAGCTCTTGGAGGATTGGCTACATTAGGGGTGTGTGGCCTAATATGCAAAGGAGCGCCTGCTGTGAAATGAGCCCTGATCAGTACTATGCACAGCTGGTGCTGGCTTCTGCAGCAGCCTGACAGCACCGGCTCCCCCTGAGCTCAATCCTAAAGAGAGGGCAGTGTGGCCATACAAAAAAAGTGCACTTCCACAACGGCCCCGTTAAATTATTTGTCTATATGCACAGTGAATCAATTTATATCAGCTGTGGGGTTTACACTGCTCCTTGGGCAGGAGTTCTGAAGGAATACTTGATCAGTGATTCATAGCTACCTCCTAGTGGCTCATCACTTGCATCACAATTACTTATGCATTTTATTTTATAACATTTCACAATTACTTATGCATTTATACCCAGCCTTTCTCCCCAGTGGTGACCCAAAGCGGCTTATGTCATTCTCCTTTCCTCCATTTTGTCCTCACAACAATCCTGTGAGGTAGGCTACGTTTAGAGACTGTGTCATGCAGTGAGCTTCCATGGCACGAGTGGGGATTCGAACCCAGGCTTCCCAGATACTAGTCTGACACTCTGAACCTACACCACACTGGCTCTCAATTATGAATGAGCTTATCTAAATTGATCTTCATGAACTCTGTGGAAATATTTTCTGTCTGTGGACTCACAAGTGAAAGCCATTCAAGAACGATTCCGCTCTGCATTTCCGTCTTCCAATGATCCCTTCAGCAAGTACTAGCAAGTCATCGTGTATGTCGAAAGAGAACTTGGGCCAAAACTAGAAAGCTGTCACTCTGCGTTTCAACTGAAGACAGCCTCCAACTGTGTGATCTGAAACACGCCATAAAAAGTGACAAGGGAAGGGGAGGGGAACTGGACCTATTGGATACTTACCATGAAGGGTCCTTCTCCTCTGAGGAAAGGAGGACATCTTGGTGGGTGATTCCCACCATCCACTCAGGGATTCCTGCCCTTCGGTTCTGGCAACTCCAATAGCAGTTAAGCTACTGTATACTCTACAACTGAACAGGTAACGTAAGACAAGTAACAACAGTTAAGTGCAGAACAGTTGAGACAGGAAGGAATCCTGCAGATAATTGGTTAATTAATTGACTGACTGACTGATAAAGACTTGGGAGGAACAAGAGGTCCTCCTTTCCTCAGGAAAAAGACCTGGTCACAGTAAGTATGAAATGGTCTGTTCTCCCTCTGAGGCCAGAGGACATCTTGGACACCTCCCATAGCAGTGTCCTCACATCCTGGGTGGGTCATTGTCTTTTGTGTCTAAGATATGCTGAAACACTTTTTTGCCGAAGGCAGCATCAGCTGAATTGTAGATGTTTATCTTATAGTGCCTTACAAACATAGAGACGGATAACCATGTCGTTGTCTTGCACACTTTTTCCACTGTGGTGTGCCTAGCAAATGCTGCATTGATAACCGCGCTCCTCACTGAATGAACCATAATTCCATGTGGCATGTCCAGCTTGTGGAGCTTGTATGCTTTGACGACACAAGCCTTGAGAGACCAGCTGACTTAGTCTTTTTATTCCCCATGTTCGGTGGGGAAACAGCATCTGTTTTCCTGATGTATTCTGTTCTGCATGTGAATGCCTTCAGGACTTTCCTGACATCCAATGTGTGCCACGTCATTTCCCTCAGGTGACTGGGGTTTGGACAGAAAGATGGAAATCTCGAGATCTGTGGAAGGTAGAATTTACCTTTGATCAAAAGGTTGGATCAATTCTCAGTGCCACCTTATCCTTGTGGAAGATACAGAGCTCAGGCTCGAAAGAAAACGCTCTGAACCCTGGCACCCTTCTCATGGAAGTGATGGCCACCAGGAATAGAATTTTCATTCTCATCTACTTCAATAGAATCTCTCTAATTGGCTCGAAGGGTGGTTTGGTGAGGGATGAAAGCACAGTATGTAATTTCCAGGTTGGAAATCTATGCATCTGTGGAAGATCTTTTAGAGTTGCTCCCTTGATGAAGTGATGTATGTGTGGATGCCTTAACAGACTGACGTCTTCAACTTGAAGTAACACTGTAGACGGCGCTGCAACTTGCCATCTAAGTGTTGCAGCTCTCAAACCTTTGTTGATACCTTCTTGAAGGAATTCTAGAAGTGACGAGTTGTGAGTTTAGGGTATTGACTCTCTTCCCCCTACACCATTGAACGAATGCCCTCCAAGCAGGGTTATATATTCTGTTGGTTGAGGTCAGAGAGGCAAGGAGAGTAATCACAACTCCTGTGCTGTAAATTAGTCGGAGGAAGTTATCCTGTTCAATTTCCAAGTGGACAAATTAACCACTCCTGGTGTGGGTGCCAGACTGGTCCCTGTTGTAGCATGTCCATGGATACCAGGAGCCTCAGAGGTGGATCTGTCAACATTTGAAGTAGGGCCCGAGAATCATGAGCAACGAGGACAAAAGAGAGGCACTAGGATGACCTTTGCCTGTTGTTCCTTGATTTTTCAGCTCAGTTTTGGTAGTACTGGGACCGGTGGGAAGGCATATAGCAGAACTTTTAGCCAGCTTGATGTTTCTTCAGCCTGGGGATGATGAAATCTGGTGAAGAATCAATCCATCTGATGGTTTGTTGAGAATGCAGAGAGATCCACCAGCGGGGGACAAGGTGGATCAAAATTAGATTATATAGTTCCTTCTTGAGGGATCATTCTCCCTCTCGGATTGCTTGCCTGCTGAACCAGTCTGCTTGGATATTTGCCATTCTCTTGATGTTCTTCTCTGCCCACATTAGGATACTGGCTGCTTCCCTGTGAAGCGCTGTGGACCTGGATCCCCCGTTTGTTGAGGTAGGTCTTTGCCACTATATTGTCTGTTTTATCAAGATGTTCGATTGAGCTGTTTTGATTCTGAAATGGAGAAGAGCTAGACAGAAGGCTCGAAGCTCTATCAGACTGATTAGTAGGGTTACTTCTTTCTTGCTCCACCAACCTTGTACTGGTTCCTCGTCCAGTGTCACTCCCCATCCAGATAGACTGGCGTCTGTGAATATCTGTTTTATTTCTGGGATCTAATATCTCTTGCCCTGTAGAGGCATCCTTGTCTACCAGGCGAGACTAGACCTCACCCTTAGTGGGATGTGGATTGATAAGTCTTCCTTCCTTAAAACATGAGCTTGGGAGGGTCTCAAAAACTATTGCAGATGCCTGGAATGAAATCTGCCCACTGTATTGCATCTATGCTAGAAATTAATAGACCCACCAATGCTGTGAGGGTCATTAGCAATGAAGATCTGCTCCTTATTATTGATACAGCCATATCCTTCGTCTTCCTCACCCTTTTTGTCTGTGAGAAAGACAGTTGGACATGGTGTCTATGAGAACACCAAGGTGTTCCAACCTCTGTGTCGGTTCTAGGGAGCTCTTGCAAAGGTTCGCAAGAGTGTACGAGGACACCCTTTACTCTTGCCATGAGCGGAGCCTCCAACTCTGCTCCAGAGAGGAAGCTATCGCTATCCTCCCGATGATTCATGGCTTGAGCGGCCAGAAGACGCACAATGCAAGCTGACTATCCAAATCAGTCGCCGCTTCTTTAAGGAGCTCTGTCTTCGCTCTCTTCTCTTCCTGAGCCAGGGAACCCGGAAAGGAAAGGAGAGCTAGTAGGAAGTCAGATTCAGTAAAGGCAAGAAAAAAAAATTAAGAGCAAAGAGTTGATGAAATAACCGGAAAGAGAAGAGGAATAGAAGACAGGACAGCCTCCTCTCTAACTGCTCTCCCGGATGAGGCAGGAAAAGAACCGAAGGGCGGGTGAGTCCCACAGCAGAGACAGGAAGGAGGAAAAAAAATTGTTCCTGCCTTCCTGAGTGGATGGTGGCAATCACCCACCAAGATGTCCTCCTTTCCTTGGAGGGAGAAAGAGTCTCTGACCTTGTTGTCAGACAAGCAGCAAACGCAGTCTTCCCCGTGACACTCGGGATGGCGTTCAGAAGGGGTCCAGACCAGCCACCAGGGCTGCACCAAGTTCAGACAGGCCGCCCGCAACTGGATTGTGCCTCCTGCTGAGTCTTTGAGGGGAAAGAGCTCCGAGAGCTAGGGCAGGAGCAGCAACTGTTTGGTCGCTGGCTTGAGGCACAACGCTTCCACAAAGCAAAGGGCTGAACCCTTCAGCAGAGGGGCACAGGCAGCTTTCCGCTGCTGGCTTACATAGCATGCCTAAAGGCTCACCTACGCATTGCATGGGCGATCCCTGATCGGATAATTATTATTTTTTTAAAACTTCAAAATGCAGCCGGCTAGCAGGGGAGAGGAATTTGGACAGGAACCACAGCACGGTGGGGAATATGTTAATTCCACCCCCATTTCCCTAGTAGTAGTAATCAAAGAGGCAACCATTTCATTTTTATTTTATTTACACTATTTATAGCCCTCCCTTCTCACTTGGATTCAAGGCGGATTACACAGAGCACATCAATACAATTGACGGACGGGACATTCGGTAAACAACACCATGGGATTAAGGTCGCAGAACCAACCAGAAGTCTAAAAACAGAACTGAAGCAAAGCATCAACAGGACACATTAAATGAGGCAAAAGTAACACAGTGGGATCCAACATACAGAAAACTATACACAGCAGTATAGACCAAAGGTCCCTAGTAATTTTTTCAAGTAACTCTGTGAACCATTTTATACAGTAGAACAAAGTCTGAGTCCAGCGCCCACCTTGAAGACCAACAAAGTTTTATTCAAGGTATGAGCTTTGGCATGCACGCACACACTTCTTCAGATAAAGCTCTTACCTTGAATAAAGAAAGCTTATACCTTGGATAAAACTTCATTGGTCCTAAAGGTGCCACTGGTCTCAGACTTTGTTCTGCTGCTTCAGATCAGCTCGGCTACACACCTGAATCCATTTTATACAAAGCAATTCTATTCCCTGTGTAGAAAAGCCGTCTTGAATTATTCAGTTTTGCATAGTTTGCAGAAAGCCAGGCGAACGGGAGCCTCCCTGACCTCCAGTCTTCATTCCCCCTACTGGGGTGAAGGCAACTCAGCAGGGGATTTCTGCCAAGAAAGTGGCGCAGTGAGAGAGACAACGAAAGTCTGAAACATACTGTAGTAAAACCATCATCTGGTTGTTGAATCTCACTATACTCAGCTTCCTCGGCCAGCTTCCTCCAGGATGTTGCGCCGGGGAGGGCGGGGTCTTTTGGGTCACACCTGGTCACTGCTAAAGCAAAGCATTTCTTCCAAAAGATACTGAGATGCTTAAAATCAAAATCTCGCCACACCGTTATGGATCAGGGCGAGTTCACGCATGAGTTCCTGGGCTGCGACTTCAAGCAATGACTGGCACACGTCCAAATAGCCAACAGAAGGACATGCACTTTGCTGAGAACATAATTGGGTTTTGTTTTGTTTTTTCAATGGAGGCTGTTGGAATTTTTGGCTGCAATCATCCAGTGATAAGACACTGACAGATGTACACAGAGGTATGAATCAGCCCTTAATTACCAACAATTCAAGAAATTATTATACGCCAACCATATGGGTGGGTGGAATCTATTCTGGGATTTATGCACAAGTAGTGCCTTCCTGCCTCATCTCTGGCCAAGCTGGGCAGGGAAGCAGATCAGGATGTTGAAAGAAATCTGCAGGGGAGAGGGACACACCCATCTGTGATTTGTACAGACAGCTTGTATTTTCAGGAGATGGGCCAGAAACACACACCTCATGGACAGAGTCCATTCGTGCTTTTTCCGTTGCCACTTCTCCTGGGATACCCCTCATGTACGACAATGTATTCTGCATGACTGATGAATCGCAGAAGACTCATTCACCGCTACGAGTGAAATCACCGGTATGCCCTCCATCAATATAGCAAAATTCATCTCGTCTACTTAGGCCACATGGGACTATAATCATCAGCAGGCACTGGTGTTTTCCAAGGACGTATCTATTCTTCCAGGGGCCTGCACCTTTATCAGAATATGATTCCCTAGATCAGTGGTGGCAAACCTATGGCACACGTGCCAGAGGCGGCACTCAGAGCCCTCTCTGTGGGCACGCACGCAGTTTGGGCACTCAGTCTCTAAAAGGAAGAAGACGACACAGACTCGAGGCTGGGCTGCTCTCAAACTTACAAAGTATGAGCCAAGGTTAGACAAATTATCAGCATGCATACAACAGCACAAATCACATTAATTGTTCAAAAGCATGCCAAATGCAAACTTTTACCTTTCAATAAAAAGTCGTTTGTATCATTGAAAGCTCTGTTATTGTGTTTTTCTTTTAAGACAAAAGATGTTAATGTATGAGTTCTTTTTTCTAAACTAAAACCTCAGTATTCAGGTTAAATTGTTGTGCTGGCACTTTGCGATAAATAAGTGGGTTTTGGGTTGCAGTTTGGGCACTTGGTCTCTAAAAGGTTCGCCATCACTGCCCTAGATTCTTTGGGGGAAGCCATGAGAGTCAATGGGGATATAAAGCTTATCTGAGGTTACACTAGCCCTGTTCACATGTTACAGTGCATTCCCTGCATAATCTGTTGGCAACTGAAATCAGGAACCAGTACTGAAATAAATGCAGGGTTTCTATTATATGGTACTTGTGTTGAAAGTAATGCGAGAACTACTCGACGCACAGACTTTTAAAAATCCAGGGTACACAGTATATAACCCGGACCCAGATAGCCCGATCTTGTCAGAGCTCAGAAGCTCAGCAGGGTTGTCCTGGTTTATACTTGGATGGGAAGCCACCAGGGAAGTCCAGGGTTGTTACACAGATTTAGGCAATGACAAACCACCTCTGAATGTCTCTTGCCTTGAAGACTGTGTGGGTTCACCATAAGGCAGCTGCAACTTGGCGGCACTTCATATCCATTCGGTACGTGGAGCGTACATGTGTTCGCGGTTCACTGTAACTTGTGGACAATGCTACTGTGACTGCAATAAGCCTTTTGATGGACACATGAAGCTGTCCAATACTGAGCCAGACAAATGGTCTTTTGTTGTCAGTACTGTCTGGCAGCGGCCCTCCAGGATCTCAAGCAGAGGTCTTTCGCATCTCCTATTACCCAATCCTCGGCTGGAGACGTAACCTGGGAACGTTCTGCACAAAAAGCAGATGTTCTGCCACTGAGTCACAGCCCCTATCCTTTTCTCCACTGACGCAGTGAATGATTGGGCTGTCCAACTATTGAGAAGCCTAAGTGAGACAAAATTTAAGGGCAAACAAACAAACAAGCCTCAGGAACAGGACTAACTGCATGCACAGACGTATAATTATTTCAACACACGACCGTAAAGGAAAACATGTGAACTCTCAAAACTATTATGGATTCCACACACTCACTGTAAGGCAGCGCACTGTGGTTGGCACACCAGAAAATGGTCCCATTGCGACATACAAGAGTTATTTATTTAGATATTTAATGCATTCGTACCCCCCCTTTTGCCAATTCTCCAGAACAACCAACAAAATTTGTGAAAATGCTACAGGTTCCATTAAAAGAGATTCAAAACACATTTCAGCTTCCCAAATTGAAACCATAAAATAGATGGACTGAGGAGGAGAGACTGGGAGGGGTCAAGAGGAGAACAGATTGGAAACAGGATTTTATGACACAGAACTGAATTAAGTCTATGCATTATGACTGATGCGCGGTCGCAGCTTCAAACAGCCTCCACACATGAACCGTAGCCTCGCCATTCTTCCATCATGATGAGAATACTAGAACTCGAGAGCATCCAATGAAGCTGATAGACAGTAGATGCAGGACGGACAAAAGGAAATACTCCTTTACACAGTGAGCGATTAAAACGTTGAATTCACTGCCAGAAGATGTCGTGATGGCCACAAACACAGACAGTGTGGAAAGGGGCTTAGACAGACTGATGGAGGAGAGTTCTATCAGTGGCTATTAGCCACGGTAACTAGAGGGAACCTCCACATTTCAGAGGCAGTAAACCTCAATACCAGTGCCAAGAGGTTCTATCAGGAGAAGGCCTTGGCCTTTATGCCCCACTTGCTGGCCCTCCATGGCAAGTGGCTGGCCTGGATGAAACAGGATGCTGGACTAGATGGACCACTGATCTGATCTAGCAGGGCTCTTCTTATGCTCTTAACCTCCATGCTACTGCCAAAGAGCATCCACTAGTAGCTCGAGGTCTCTTTGCGTAATGGAATAACCCCAGTGCTGTTTAGCTCTGCTTATGGTGGCTACCCATGATGAAGTGGAACATTTCTAGCAATCTCACAATGCACAGTCTATTAACTTCAAAGAGTACTACTCTGCTTAGGATGACACACGAGAACAAATTTAAGACATAGTGGGGACGCTCTCATAATATCTTTGACACACTGAGTTGCTGGCAAATGTACATGAATATTCTCAGTGGCCACCCCTTAACTGGGGAACTCTCTACTACTACTTTTTTTAAAAGTTATTCTGTAATAGCTACAGGGTTGTTGTTTTTTACAAAAAATCTGAGTAGATGCATGATGCACAGGTTTCACCAGTCATGGTGGGGGGGTGCGGTCTCCTATGTCCTTTTTTTGGGGGGGGGGGGGTTCTAGCCAATTTAAAATTGGAAATAACGTGAGCATTAGTTTCAGCTCGTTCATCGTCTGCACAATAGGCTAGAAAATGGGTAGATCGCTTCTGCACGCCTGCGGACCCCCTACCACATCGAGAATTCCCCACACCAAGGATTCAAGACCACCACCGCCACCACACCTTGAGACTGTATTTAACAGGATGATTTCGCAAAACAAAGCACAACTATTGTTCCAGCAGAAATGACTGTTCTCTGGAACAGGGGGGGGAAAGGCCCATATGCGCTCTCGTTTTGTTCTGCATCGGTATGTTTCGCTAAGATATTGCATGTAACAACAAGTTCACCAAAAAAATGTCATCAGGTACTCCCCTCCCCCCAACACGCACACCTTTCAAGATCGCTTTGCACGCTGACACACGAAGGGGTGGGACCACAAAAGAAAAAAGCCAGCAGCTGAGACTGCTGCAGTGGAATCAGGTGACCAGGTTCCGTCTCTGCAGTCACCTCTGCTTTAGAAAGCCTCTTTCGGCTCCTCTGATTACACAAGCAGCCAGCGTTCTTGATCTCTGGGTTTTGGGAATGCAAGGTGTATCAAAAAAAACCACGAATGCCACCCGTAGTTAGAAGGGAATAAAACACAGGACGGATCTTCACACCTCTGTGAAGATGCGAGTTGCAGGCGGCAAGCGCTGCAGCTAAGTCTGCTGACCAGAATGCAGGGTTACAGTGCGAACTGCAGCAGACCCCAGCAGGGGTAAGAAAACACTAACCAGGTAAGATGTGCTTTGTGTCCCGAGCCCCTGGCTATGGGCCTGCTGGCGTTCTGCCATCCCCTGACTCTGTGAATGTCTGCGTGCATTTAAAAATGCACTGGTGCATTCATGAGGAAAATAAGAATAAATCCCCACTGGGAATAGAAAACGGAGCATAGTATTTATTTATTTACTCCATTCGTACCCCACTTTTCTCCCCAATACGGACCCAAAGAGGCTTACAACATTCTCCATTTAAAAATGTGGTTTTATTATGTATGTTTTATTAGCTGCCTTATGAGGGCAGGAAGGCAGGATATAAATTTTGTTGAATAAATACATTTATCCTCACAGCAGCCCTGCAAAGTAGGTTAAGGCCGAGCATGTGTGACAGGCCCAAGCTCAGCCAGCGAGCTTTCATGACAGTGTGGGGATCTGAACTCAGGTTGCCCAGAACCTAGTCTGACATTCTAACCACTACATCATGCTGGCTCTGATTAGTGGTTAGAGTGTTGGACTAGGACTGAGGAGACCCAGGTTCCAGTTTACCACTCACCCATGAAATTCCCTGAGCAATCTTGACCCAGTCATTCTCAGTCTAACTTACCTCACAGGGTTGTTGTGAAGATGAAACAGAGGTGTGAAGAAGCATGTACACTGCCCTGAGCTCTTTGGATAAGCACAGACAGGGCTTTATTTGTAGAAAAAGTCCAGCAGGAATTCATTAGCATAACAGGCCACACCCAACAGCAGGAACTCATTAGCATATTAGGCCACACCCCTGACCACACAGCTCCCTCCAAGGATTGGCTTCCCCAGGTGCCCCGCGGCTTGCAGGGCACATGGGGAACCTGAGGGAAGGAAGGCAGTTTCTGGATCAGCTTCCCCAGGTACCCAGTTCCCCAGTTTAAACTGCCTTCCCTCCCTGGATTGGCTTGGCTTCCCAAGGTGCCCCGCAAGGCACCTGGGGAACTCAAGGGAGGGGGGAAGGCTGTAGGTGTGGCCAACTTGGAAGCCAGCCGGAACTCCGTTCCTGTGCGTTCCTGCCTAAAAATAGCCCTGAGGATAGATGGAACTCAAAAGACATGCCACGGTGAATAAATGTTTCATAAAACTCCATTTGTTTGGGACCTACCTGCATCATGAACTGAATCCGGCTCGGTTTGACAATCTTGGCTTTCAGTTTCAGTAGCCTGAACGATTATTGTTCTATCAGGGCTCTTAAAGAGACCCCAGCAGCCTTCCAAGGCCATAGTTGCTAGAATCCTTTGAAGGATGCTGCGACAGGCCTACGCCTAATTCATTGCATGGGTACAGTAGAGGATGAAATAGGTCAGTCCCAAGGTCTGGAATAATTGTGTGTGTGTGTGTGTGTGTTTTTCATTCTGATATTACATTCACAACCATCCTTTTCATGGAGGGGCTCAAAAAGAAACTGTCCCAGGTATATTTGTTTCATGGCCAAGAGCAAACCCAACCATCTCTCCAAGTAAAGACGCCACCGGTCACCTGCAAATATTGCACTCTTCTGCCATTGCTTTGCCTCACTGAGGCAGCTCGAGCCTGCCTCTATAGTGATCATCACTGGAAGGCCAGTTCATTACAAACCATACTTCAAACACCAACTCAGGCTAAAGATTCATGCTTGAATGTACATCATGACTTGATGAGGCTTGAAACCCACCTTCTGAAGTGTTATACTGTGATGCAGCAATGAGGGAACAGGGAAACCTCCATAGTCTGTGGGACTTTACTTGTGTTAGTGAAGAACATAGGAAAAGCCTTGCTGGACCAGTCTAAAGACGCACTCTGTCCAGCATCCTGTTTGGGCAATAGTTCTCTCCTGCAATTCATCCTCAGCAGCAATGGGTACGTTGCTTCCAAACACGGAGGTTCCCTTTAGCCATCATGTCTTAACAGAATCTGTCCGTGAATTTGTCTAATTATTTTTTAGAGTCACCAGTGGTAATCACCATATTCACTGAGAACCAGCCTGGTGTAATGGTTAGAGAGTTGGGCTAGGATCTGGGAGACCCAGGTTCAGATCTCCACTCTGCCATGGGCCAGTCACACACACTCAGCCTGACCTTCCTCACAGTGTTGTCATGAGGATAAAACGGAGGAGAACTATATAAACCAGCTCGGGTCCCTGTTTTGTGAAAATACTTTCTGTACATTTGTTATGCATTACACAATGGGAGTACTTTCTTTTGTCTACTGCAAATTTTGTGCAGGCAAGTCTTCACCTCATGCAGCTGTTGCCAAATGATAAACAGGGACATGGGAATTCTCTGTAGAGCTGGCCGAAGAGTTAACTCAGCTACAGTTCCCTAATCTGCAAAGAACAAAAGAGAGAGGAAACAGTGGTCTCCCTCACAAGGTTGCTGTGAGGACGGATAAGGCGAACACTTGGGATGAACACAAACGAATAATAAAATCCCTGATTTTCTCTTTGGGCAACACTGGGAACATCGTGTTCTCTGCAGAGTCCTCACAAAGTAACTACTCCCCCCCCCCACACCCACACACAGTTGACTGCAGAGGAGTGGTGTTTTCAACAAGTATGTCCAAATTAGGGAGTTTCTTGCCAGGGTGTGCAGAGCTTTCAACTTCCACCGAACAATGCAACACCCCCCCCACACACACACACAACCTTTACAACGGATGCGTTTCACCCTACACCAACTTCATGCAATTCAAATTAGCATAATATATAACCTGGCAGCAGGCAGCTCATAGGACAAAAGAAAACAGCTTGTCACATACACAGCTGCCTTACACAGAGTCAGGCCATTTGTCCTCCTAGCTCAGTCTGTACGTACAAGACGTGGATGTTAGGGTTCCAGGCAGTCTATCCCCAGCACCTGCTACTTGGGGGCCAAACTGCACATCACGATTTCCGTGCCAGATGCAGGGTCCCCGTGGGATTTCTAGCTAGAAGTGCCAAGTGGCCCAATTCAGGCTGGGACCACAGCACAGGGGGGAGAGGGGTTGTTGCCTTCCCCCCATACCACTTTCTCAATCCAAAATGACATTATTTGTCCCATGGCGCAAATAATGCCCTCCAGGTCAGAAAAACGGTGGAAGGGGTTCAAGCAGAAGGCCTTCCTCCCCCCACTCCACAGTCCCAAACGGAATTAGCCTCCTGTGGCAGTTCTAAGTAGAGTTCCCATGGGGAGCAGGCAGCTAGCATCCTGCTGTAAGTCTCCGTGGCAAATGTAACCTCTACTTTGGCCTGAAAACCTTTTAAATGGAGGAGCCGGGGATCGTCCTGCATGGGACTTACTGCATCTGCTCTTATCACTGAGCCACAGCCCGAAAGGCAGACAGTATCTTGGGGAAGTTGTATCCAGAAACAACCGCGAGTTAAGTCAAAGCAACTACATTCTACCTGTTTTGTCATCAGACACCCTGACTCATTGTCACTGTGTGCTGGTAAAGCCCCAACTTCAACTAAGCAAACAGTGATTTAGTTTGGACAGATGATTCAGGGGAGCTTCAGAGAGTAGGCTAGAGCCAAATGGAAACAGGGCCTTCCTGGTGGAAGCACTCCAGATCATGGAGAGGACTGACTGGCAGCTTCCCATCAACTCCTTTTCTCATTCAGGCACCAACGTTCTTGTTTCCCTGGTCTTTTGACGGAACACCACTGTCGGTTGCCCTCTGTGGTTTTATGGGACTTTACTGTTATTTGCATTAATTTGGTGGGTCTACGTAGCACAGGAAGGTGGGATAAAAGCATCTTCAGCCAAATTAAGACTCAGCTGTCATCACCATGTTCAACACCACAGCCCTGCACCAGTGCTGCAATGCAGAAAAAACCCCATATGAGAGATCCGAACACAGAAAAGCACTATTTTCAACTGGCACATAACCTCACCTTCTGCCATCCCTACTAGACACGTTTCACAAAATATGCCCCTACCTTCTAGCAGACTAATGAACACACACAACACACAAACACATGAGGCCGCCATATTCTGGATCAGATCCTTGGTCCATCAAGTTCAGTACCGTGATTCGTGAACTCTCTGACTGGCAGCAGTTCTCCAGGGCCACAGGCAGAGGTCTTTCCCATCACCTACTACACCTGGTCCTGAAGTCACCATTTTTTTATTCAAGTTTTATTGAAGTCAACATTTTTTTATTAAACAATACATTCATCTTATTTTTAACTGACCTCTTTTTATTTTCTTCCTCCTCCCCCCCTTTTTGGCTTCCAGCAGACCCCACACCTGTACTTAAACTTAAATTAACAGGTAAATTACTAATTAAAAAATATTAAGTATTTAGCTCTTTTTCTATAACATATGTACCTCTAATGTTTTTATCTATTATTCCATTCCTAAAAATGTTAGATAAATATACAGTTACTACAGATTTTTCAATAGTTAGAAAATGTAAATATGTTTCCTTTTAATTCTGTACACTTTTCTGTATATTCTTGCAAATCCTTCCATTCTTCTAAAAATGTCATAGAATCTTGATTGTTCAGTTTCTTAGTCCATTTGTCCATTTCAGCCAAAAATATTAGTTTTCTGAGCCATTCCCAAAGCTCTGGAGTTCTTTCATTCTTCCAGTTATGTGCATAAACCATTCTTGCGGCTGTCACCATATACCATATCATTGTCCATTTACTGACATCTGTATCTTCCAACTTAAGACCTAGCAAAAACAATTCTGGTGTACACCTGGTCCTTTTAACTGGAGATGCCGGGGATTGAACCTGGGATCTTCTGCATGCAAAGCGGAGGCTCTTTTACTGATCTACAGTCCCCCCCAATAATTGTGCCTCATGGGTACGTGCCTCATGGGTACGTGCCCCCCCCCCCAGCTCCTCCCTGAGACATTCCTTCACACAATGGTTAAAGGTCTCAAAGCATACGTCTCCGTTCTTCGGAGAGGTATCTTTAACCTTACACCAATCCAAATTTGGTTCGCCGTTGCCTTCCTCATCCAGTGTGAAATCCCAGCCAAATGTTGGGCAGTCCATCTGGACTGATGGGGCTGGGGACCAACAGAGCAATGCGTCTCCTCCCTGGTGTCCCAATGTTGTAGACTTTAAAGTAAGGCATGACCTATCGGTAGCTCTCTTCCTCCTTTCCTCCATTCCCTGCTCTGGCAAGAGACCAAGCTCCACTAATTAATTCCACTTTATTTTTAATCCTTATGATTTTGTTAAACTGTGAGAAGTCCAGAGCATGGGAAAGCCTATTATAGGGCATGTGGAATTGCAACAGACATTAATAGTGCAATCCTAAGCACAGTTACACCCTTCTAAATCCATTGAACTTAATGGGTTTAGAAGGGTGTAACTCTGCTTGGGACTGTACTGCAAAGCCTAGAGCCTGTCATCTTTAAATGCGGTCTGACTGGGCTGTGGGTTGATGGACTGTCATGTTTCGGGCTGACCACTCCTTGGATTTTATACCCTTAAGAATGCGTGCAATTATTCCACAACTCATTCTTGTTGTAGATACAGTCAGCTCATATCACCCTCATTTAGCGGCCACTACACTGACTCCCAGTTAGAACAAAGTCTGAGTCCAGTGGCACCTTTAAGACCAACAAAGTTCAATTCTGAGACCCAGTTTGGTGTAGTGGTTAAGAGTGTGGACTCTAATCCGGGAGAACCAGGTTTGACTCCCCACTCCTCCACATGCAGCCAGCAGGGTGACTTTGGGTCAGCCACAGTTCTCTCAGAGCTGTTCTCTCAAGAGCAGTTCTCTCAGAGCTCTCTCAGACCTCATCATAGTGTATCTGTTGTGGAGAGAGGAAGTGAAAGGAGATTGTAAGTTGCTCTGAGACTCCAAGTGAAGGGTGGGGTACAAATCCAATCTCTTCTTCTTCTGGGTATAAGCTTTTGTGTGCACACACACTTCTTCAGATTAGTCTCCAATACCAATTCAAGCTGTTGGTTTTAACATATAAAGCACTTAATGGTCTGGGGCCTTCATACCTGTGGACCGCCTCTTCTGGTCAAACCCTTTACACCCCCTCCAGTCAACATCCGGGGCATCCTGCAGGTGCCTAGCCCTTGGAGAGCCCATTTATCTTACACCAGGGCCTTCTCAGTTGTTGCTCCTGCCCTTTGGAACCAGTTCCCTGATGAGGCCCGCGCTCTGCCGGATCTTCTTGCGTTCTACAGGGCACGTACGGCTGCTCTGTTTCGTCAGGCCCTTGGCAACATTTTGTGGAACTGTCCATTGTCTATGTCTGGTAATTGTTGACTGGATTATTTCTTCAGAATTCGTTCTTATATTACTGATATATTATGAATTTGTACTGTAATTGCACTGTTAGCTGGTGCTATTTTAATGTTTTAGATGTATTTTATTTCCTAATGTTTTATTGCAAACCACTCTGAGATCACACAGGAGAGGATGAAGTATGAAAATGTAATAAATACATAAATAGGTATCAAAACTGCGCTTTCATTTCCGCAAACACCTCCATTCATCCCAAAGGAAGCCGCCCCAAACTTTCTCCATTGTGTGCCACAGCAGAGAGCAAAACTGTTCCACATGTAAGCAGCTTGAAGACCTAAAACAAAGCATTTGTGAGGGAGTTGAGAAATACTTTGTTTTTGCTGGAGAGAGGGACAAAATTCAAGCCTTCCTATAATAGGGGTGTAGCTCCCAGTGGATGATTAAACTAAACTTTAAGCAGATTAAGTTAATGGCAGATTAAATTAAAGCATAACCCTGAAATGGCCTATTAAAGATATATTCAACAGCAAAACTTACTGACTCACATCCTCCATCCAGCCCTGAAGAAATTAGTGAGCCCTACCCATGTTACGTGGCACAATTCAAGCTGCATAAGGTTATGACCGGTCCATTATGGTGCACCCTCAACGGAGGGAACTACCTCCCACAATTAGTGTGAACAACAGGAACACAAGTATACTTAGCATTTGTATAGCGCTTTTAACGGGCTGTAATCCTCAGAAAAGTCGTACCAAGACTGATGGTATTATCTGCATACTGCCGATGGGGAACCCAGGCCCAGGGAGAGAGTATAGTTTTCCTAATGAATTACCGGCACAGCAAGATCTGGACGGGGTATTTCCAGATTCCCTGGAGGTGCTGCTATACCACCCTGGTTTCCACAAACTGGCTTCAGAAGACAAGGACTCTTGCTCTTTTTAAGAGGTCGTACAGTGATACAGAGGACCTTCTTTTTAAAAGATCACTTTATTTCTTTGACTTGCTGAAATTTTTGATCACGTTTAAATCATAAATGAGCAGCTGGTACAACACTCCAGTTGAGGGCTGAAGCACACAAAACGTATTTATTTAGTTATTTCATTTATACCCCAGCGCTCTCCCCAATGGGGACCCGAAGTGGCTTAGATCATTCTCCTCTCCTCCATTTTATTCTCACAGCAGCCCCGTGGAGACTGACTCAAGGTCACCCAGCAATCTTGAATGGCACAGCAGGGATTCCTGGTCCAACACACTAACCGCAACACCACACAGGCTCTCTCGCAAGACGTTACCCAGCACAGAATCTAGCCAGCCCCTTCTTCGCTGTGCACATGTCCCCAACTGAATGCAGAAAGACACAAAGGAAACAAGCCATTCCCATGCACGACTAGCAGTAATTTCCGCAACCGCGGCAGCACCTTTCCAGCCGACGTAATCCTGAGAATCCCTGCAGCTATAATCATGTATAATTTGGCGAATGCTGAGTATCCAGGGACAGCCAGGACCAATCTTGCCTTGTGTGATCCCATCCCTCAGAGAATAAGCTATTTTACTTAATACACTTGTATCGTGGTTTTCTGTCTAATGGCTCTGCAAGGCAGCTGACCATCACAGACATTGGAGACATGCCCTCCCATTACAAAAACAAATGGGGTCAGTTGCTAAGAGCACTGCTTTCTTCCATCTTCATCTTGCACAGAAACTGGCTCCCTTTATTGGACGCAGCTGGCCTGGCAATGCTGATCCATGCTATGGTAATAGCAAGGCTAGACTCCTGTAGTGTGCTCTACACGGGGCTGCCCTCGAATACTATCCTGAGCGGCCCTGTTTGCTGGGTGGTGCAACCTCTAATATACATGTTACACCTCTGCTGAGAACACTACACTAGCTGCTGGTATGTTTCTGGGTTCGGTTCGAGGTGTTGGTGCTTACCGTTCCTGGCCTTGGTCCCATGTAGCAACTGTGCTCCCCTGATAAGGACTTGGTGGCCGTCCCTTTAATTCATGAGCCTTTTGTCCTTCCTGGAGTATACTTCCAGAGTATCCAAAGAGGACTTGCACTCTGATACCATTCCAGAAGTTTCTTGTACACACCGCATTTTTTGTTATTGGTATTCTATGTGGAACTGTATTGGTCTTAATTATTTTAATGTTTGTAAGCCACCCCTGAATCGACATGGAGAGAGGCAGGATATAAATTATTCATACTAACAAATAAAAAAGAAACATGTAAATATTTAAAATATAAAATACATAATAAAATGCTATACTGAAATGACAAATCAGTCTTTAAAATATCATTCCTACAAGATAACAAAGATAGTAAAAAAATAAAACGGGTCTAATAGCACTTTAAAGGCTAACAAGATTTTAATTCCAGCACACATTTTAATGGGCCAGAGGCCTTATTGTCAGACATGCGTCGGAAAAAAATGCCTTCTGGTCCACAAAAGTGGGTGCTGCAATAAAAACCTTCTTAATATTTCAGGTATCACCAGACTCCTGTTCATTTTCCCCCAACTTAGAAACACAGCAAGCCTTTCGGAAAGATGAAAAAGACAGTAGAAGGCCAAGAACTTATGCCCCACCCCCAAGGTCAGGCAAAATATAGTCTTGGCCCCTTTTTCAAAAATCCTGGAAGGAGCTAGGAATGCAAGCCTCCTTTCCTTGGATACAGCATTCTATAGTCAAGCTGCCACCACCAAGATGACCCTGCTCCTTGCAAATGTCATGGCAGGGAAGGAACAGGGCCACCAGAAGACAAGAACATAAGCAGAGCCCTGCTGGATCACACCAATAGTCCATCCAGTCCAGCATCCTGTCTCACACAGTGGCCAGGAAACAATATAGCTGTTGAGCGCTAACACAAATTGATACAATAAAGGTTTTAATACCAAAAGTGTTTCTCTTATTCCTATTTAACAATAAAGGTCCATATACATATAACAACAAAGTGCCCGGTAATCATTTTTGTTTCTAGAAGTCTTCGTCAGGCTATTATGATAGCTTTCATGATGGTCCCAGCCTGCTGAAGACTTCTAGAAACAAAAATGATTACCGGAAGCTTCGTTGTTATATATATGGACCTTTATTGTTAAACAGGAATAAGATAAACACTTTTGGTATTAAAACCTTTACTGTATCAATTTGTGTTAGCGCTCAACAGCTATATTGTTTCCTTATTAATGTTTTAATTTATAATTGTTCTTCATTGTTTTTCACACAGTGGCCAACCAGTTCCTCTGGAGAGCCAACAACAGGGCAGAGAGGCCAAGGCTTTCCCGGATGTTGCCTCCTGGCTCTGGGATTCAGAGGACTAGTACCTCTGAGTGTGGAGGCTCAATAGGTAAAGCTTCTCCTAGCAGAGCAAGAATATAAGAAGAGCCCTGCTGGATCAGAGCAATGGTCCATCTAGTACAGCATCCCATCTCACACAGTGGCTGACCAGTTCCTCTGGAAGGCCAGCAATAGGGCAGAGAGGCCGAGGCTTTCCCCGTTGTTGCCTCCTGGCTCGGGGATTCAGAGGCTTAGTACCTCTGAATGTGGAGATTCCCATCAGTCGCCGTGGCTAATAGCCATTGATAGACTTATCCTCCATGAATGTATCTAATCCCCTTTTACAGCTGTTTATTCCTGTGGCCATCACTACATCCTCTGGCAGCAAATTCCACGTTTTAATCACTCTCTGGGTAAAATATTATTTCCTTTTGTCCATCCTGAACTCGTGCCCATGGAGGTCGGTAAGGCAGAAAGCGCGTTCTTGTCTTAACCCACACAGGGCTGTCACAGTCACCATTAGCACCTTTAAAATTTGGCTCGAAAGCAAACTGGACAGCCAGTACAGATCACTCAGCACTGGCATAATAGAATAAATCCCTTTCAGCCTGGCATAGCCTGAACCTGGACTACTCCTCGGATTTTACCACAGTGAAATTGCAACAAATAAAAAGAAACAGATTTAAAAAAATGAAACTGAATGAATTAGGAGAGCTGCTTTTGTGCTGAGGATGGCATTGGAACAAAAGAAAAGCCCTGCTGGATCAGACCAGTGGTCCATCGAGTCCAACATCCTGTTTCACTCAGTGGCCAACCAGTTGCCCTGGACAGCCAACAAACATGGGATAAAGGTTATTGTTGCCTTCTAGCACTCAGATCCCAAGGTTCACTGACTCTAAATATGGGGGTTCAAGGGACTACAGGACAATAGTATAGCACAGAAGTTACCAAGGAAGATTCAACAATCACAAGGTTCCTCTTTTCAAGGAGAAGGTGAATTTGGGTGAATCAACCACAGCTGGAAAAGGCAATCTAAGGAAACCTGGGCCAAATGCTTGCTTCCAAATACCCGCTTCCAGTCCCGTCTCAGCCATGAATTTACTGGATGCCCTGGAACAAGCCAATCCCAGTGCTGTAAATTACAAAGCCCTCATGAGCAGTGAAATTTACCCCACCATTACACATTTTGCTATACATTTATTTATTTATGTTATCTATAGTCTGCCTTTCTCACTGAAACTCACAGCAGATTATGCAATGTAAGTCAAAGCTATCGGTACGATGATACATCTAATAAGCAATGTAATAGGACTAGGAATCACATGAAAGTAGGGCTCCAAGTGACCTACAGAAGCTGAGTGCTGGGAAACTGGAAAAAGCAACCACTGGTCCTGACAGCTTGGACTTTGGTTTTGGGAGATGATAATTGGAATTGAGAAGAAGGGTTTTGAAGGGTTAGTTTATTCAGTGTATGGATGAGTGTAAAAAAAGAACAGTATTTCCAAGCAAAGTTTCCTTGATCTAGTGTGTAACCAACAGTGCAGTCCACGACAGAGTTACTCCCTTCTAAGCCCACTGACATATACAGACTGAGAAGGGTGTAATTCTACTTAGGATGTGGCAAAGCGCTGCATTTATATGAAATAAACCTGACTAGGAAGGGGTTTTATTCCTTTTCCTTAGCATGCACTGTTTAAAACCTGAAATCCCACATCTTATTGATTGTTAATATTTACTTCAGTTGTGGGTTGTTGTTTTTTTTTTTTTAATGTTTTTATTAATTTTATACATTAACACCATTAACATTAACATTAACATAACAACAACAATATTAATAAAATACTATACCAACTATCCTAATAATCACTATAATAAAATAACTAATAAAATACAAAATTCAAGTATTTTTTGGGTAATACACAACAGTTTGTAGATGATTTCGAAATGTATTCAAAAAAACAGAACCATTTTTCCAAGAAGTTATTTTTCACTGTTGGAACTTCGCTGGTTTGTATTTGAAGAGCTAATTTGTCCATCACAGCATAGTCCCATATTTTTAGGAACCATTGTCTTATTGTCGGGCATTCTTTTGCTTTCCATTTTTGCGCAATCAAGGTCTTAGCTGCCGTTAAAAACAAAGATGCCAGGTCTTTAGTTTGCTTTGTTGATTTCATATCTGGCCAATAGTTTAATAAGACAGACTCAATCGTAAAAGGAATAAAGCAATTCAAAATATCATTAATCAAATTTACAATTTTCTTCCAAAATATAGCAATTGCTGGACAAGACCACCAGCAATGCTTAAAGGTTCCAATCTCCCCACAAAGCTTCCAACAAAATGGTACAAAATGTGGGTTCACATGGGAAATTCGCAGGGGGGTCATATACCAGCGAGAATATAATTTAAAGTTCTGCAATTTAATATTTAGAGCTTTTGTTGAGAAAGAACTGGAAGCCCATATGTCATGCCACTGAGCTTCCGACCATGATACGTTGCAGTCTCGGTGCCAAACTTTTTGAAGAGAAGACATCTGGCTCCATATATTTTTATTAATCATTTGATAAATTAAAGAAATTAGCCCTCTAGAATTTTGTGATTTGTCTGACAAACGAGTTTCAAATGGGGAAAGAGCTCTAGTTAAAAGGGAAATAATATTTGGATTTTTAAGAAAGTGGTTGATTTGTTGATAATGTAACCACGGAATTTTTATTTTATATTTATCTTCCAACTGTTCCTTAGAAAACACTCCATGCTTACCACAAAGGTCACCCAACCTGAATAAACCTTTTTCTTTCCACTTATCATATACCGGATCCTTCATTCCGGGCTTATACCAGGGTTGACCCACAAATACTGTTAACGGAGATACCTCTGGAGCCAACTGTGAACGGTATCTATCCCAAATTTTTAATGTAAGTGCTAGATATGGGTTAGGAGGTTTCGCAAAATTTCTTTCCTGAGGCTTATTCCATATAGTTTCAAATAAAGCGTTATTAATTAGGCCCTGCTGTTCAATTAAGGCCCACGTTTTAGTTTGTTGAGGTTGGGCATATGTTACAATGTTCTTGAGTTGCGCAGCACTGTAATAGGTTTCAAGATTGGGCAGACCAAGACCACCCGTTTTCATTGGTTTAACCAGTATGGAATGTTGTACTCTAGGTTTCTTTTGTGACCAGATAAATTTAATAAACATTGTTTGCCAACGTTTAAAGTCTTGCCTTGGTATTAATAATGGTAAGTTTTGAAATAAATAAAGAAACTTTGGGAATATAAAAGATTTAATTGTCTCTATTTTTTCTAAAATATTTAAATTAAGCTTATTCCAATCTTCAAAATTTTGTTTGATTTCTTTTTCTAAAGTTGTATAATTACACCCATAAATGTTTTTGATATCTGATGGGAAAAAAATACCCAAATATTTCCAATTGGTCTTTACCCAACGAAATGGATATTTCTTAGCTAGTTCCTTTTTATTTAAAGAATTCAAATTTAATGGATATAGTTCAGATTTATCATAATTTATGGTAAATCCCAAAACCTTACTAAATGTATTAATATGTTCCTGCAAAAAGGCTAATGAAGTTACAGGTTCAGTAACATAAAAAACTGCATCATCTGCAAAAAAACTTGCTTTACATTTGCAGTCTGCTACTTCTATTCCTTTAATCCTGGAATCTGCCCTAATTGCAGATGCTAATGGCTCTAAAGATAAAGCAAGTAAAATGGGGGACAGGGGGCAAGTGGGTTGTTCTTTTAAGTGAACTTTGTTCTCATTTCTTTGAAAAGTAAACCACCTTGCCCCAGTCAATTCACACCATACTTTAGTTATCAACCTAAGTAGGCATGAGCTGGTTTATACACAGGCCCAGATTCTATCCCTTCAAAACTTACTTCCCGCTGGAAATTCCCTAGAAAAAGTAGGGAAGGCTGAAACTGTGACAGAAAATCCTCTGGGGTGGTGTCCAGCCCCAGGAAATTGTCACAGCCCTGTGTGACATATTGCAATTAAAACAAAAACTGTCAATCAGCCGCCCATCAGTAACCCGAGCAATGAATTGGAATTTTTTCCTCCTCTGGCAAAATTAGTTTGCTTAACTTATAGTTTAAAAGTTCCTGCTTTGGATTTCCCCAAGACATGCTCAGTTATATCATCATCACCTTCCGAAGACATTACACAACACATACCAGCAGTATTGTGTTACTTACATTACTATAGTTAGGACTGAAAAGGAATAAACTGAAAGGGGGAAGATCGGGTATCAGAATCAGGGTGAAATGGAATGTTTTTTTTTTAAAAAACCCCACAGGGCCCGGTCCATCAGAAATGTCTCCTGCCGAGCTCCCCCCCGCCCCCAAAACAAATGAAACTGATACAAGAACACAGTTCTGTTCTACTTACCTACAGTGCAAACAGAAAAGAAGAGCTCATTACTTTTATATGTTTCACTGGCTGCATTCAGACATAAGGGTAAACGTGATGAAACCCCCATTAGTTGGAAAGATGCAGATGGTACCAAACTCATGCATTCAGTCCTCAGAAAAGGAGAATTCAAACCAGGGATGTTTGAGTGGAAACACTGGGGAATGACACATTCGATAGCATCCCTAGTTTTAAGTCAGGCTGGAAGAGAGTCAAGGATAATTTTAACTATGCAGGTGGTTACCATGGGGGTTTAATTAAGGGTTTGGTGGCTAAGGGAAGCCATCTCTGAATAGCAGAATGGACAAATTGCTGGTGTACAACGAGTAAGCTGTACTTATTACATTACATCTTTTACAGAGCAAAGTGAATCCTGGTAAAATAACAGCCAGAAACAGAAAACTTGCACAGCTGGTAAGAAGCTATGTAGGAAAATCAGAATTAATGGGAATGGGGGGGGGGGGGGGTTATCAGCACAATCAACAGTGATGAAACAAGGAATTACTAGCTGGATAAGACAGGATTAATATGCTCAAAGAATGAGAAAAGAGAGTCCCCTGAGGTCGTATCTGGGGTTTGCTGTACACCTTCAGGCTCCAAATTTGAGATGGGAAAGAGGAGAGCGGATACAACGCTGGACCAGACTTCAGTTGCCTTGACAAGGAACCGATTTAATAACTTTGCACTGCCCACAGCAGTGCAACCGAACTACCCTTGGGTGAGTTGAAGAACGAGTGAAGAACTTCAAGGTATCTATTACAGGGCCCGTTTTATTCCAAAGTTGTTTTTTTCCCTGACCTTGTCAAGCAATGGAGGAGGGAACAGAAAGTCAGAGATGACGCCAAGATTGCAGGTGTTGTTAACACAGAAAAGGAGCAGGAAGGAGTTATACATAGCAGACTAGGCAACCTTACAAATGTCACAGGAATGGAATGAAGTGTAAGGTCATGCACTTGGGGACGAATGGCAGATGTTTGCGGGCTGCAGCGAGGAAATAATAGAGGAGACTGGAGACCTGTCATGGTCAGAGGACAACTACAGGCCAATTCGCACCAAGCCCCTGCATATACTGTTTACATCTAGGAGATAACCTTGGGTTCACCTTTTCCCATAGAGCCAAAAAAGCACAAAACCTGATGTGAGGCCCACACATAAAGTATGTCCATACACTCACAAGGGCAAATCATCTATCCTCTCTACTTTTGGGGAGGGATGGATTACAACAGCGGAGACAACCTGCATGCGTATGTGAGCCTTAAATTGTTACATTCTTATGTATGGGGCGGGTGAATACCCCACAATTCACCACAACTAGGACACCAAGGCTATGCCTGAACCAGCTCCATGAGCCACCAATGTGATGAGACTGCAAAAAAGGCAAATGCTATTTCCACAAGTACCCACCTGCATACTGATTGAGATTGGCTGCTGAAGCATCACACTCTGTGGCCTCACCTGCAGAAGTGCAAACGCCAGAGACTGGGCCTTTTTGGTTGTGGCACCTCAGTTACAGAATTCCCTACCAACAACGTTCAGGCACCGAACAAAAACGTTTTTGGTTTAGCACTTTCTGTTGCATTCTCTCCTTGTTCCCTGGGTATGATTATGCTGAGCCCAAAAAGGAATGCTGCTTCTTCCATACTGCATGGTTTTAACAACCGGCTTTATGCTGGTCTGTGGTTTCGTTCCTCATTTTGGCTTATGGTTTTGACAGGCTGTTTGTATGTAGAGGGGTTTTTTTTTTAATGCCTAACTACTTGGAAGCAATGTGAAGAATCCAGAGTAAAAACATTTAAAATAATAAAGCTAAAAATGGATTGTTCGGGTGGAATGTTTTTAGCAGGAATGGGGAAATATTGATACTGTTCAGCATAACCCGGAGTGAGAAAACAGGAATACTGTGTCCAAGTGTGGCCGTACACAACAAAAAAGAAACACCCAGAAACAAACACCAAAAACAACTGTAACTGCAAAAATGAAGAGCCCATTTTAGGAGGTGCAGACACTGCTGAAAGTTCGCAGCCCTACAGCTAAAATCTCTACGTCAATTCTGCTTCTTCCTTGAGCAAACTGTGCCCACGAATCTTCAGTTTCATCCAGTTTTCCATCCCCACACACCAGCCATTTCCTATTAAATGTGTGCCATTTTTTTTTAATGTCACTTTTGAGTCAGTGTCACCAAAGAAAGTTCCAGATCAGGAATACCGGCGGCAACAACAACAACAACAAAGGGAATGATAGAAAAAAGCGGTCCGAATGGAATCAGATCAGAACAAATTTAAAAGGGGGGGGGGGGGGGGGAGAGAGAGCTCCCTTTGTTCATGTTATAAACACGGATTTAAAGGACTTGGCCTACTTGGGGAAGGAAAAAAAGAAAGGAAACAAGATTGTCTGCCTACCAATGCATCCCAGACATAACATAGCACAGGATGAAAAACTATTCAGATTAGAGAGAAACAGGAACACTGGGTACAAGAGCTAATGACCATATGTGATTCATTAAGATGGAAGACAATCCCATATTCCGGGCGGGGGGGGGGGGGGGGGCTCACTCATTTCAATTCATTTTGAACCTCTAAGAGGCCCTTCCTTCATCCACCCAATCAACTCAGGAGCATCATGAACTGAACCATGAAATTATCATGTTGGAATGATGACTGTAGACTATCCCCTGCTGTGCAGGCCTAGCCTCCAAGGGGAATTGTTTTAGCCCTCGTGAGCATCCGCCTGAAAGACGCACATTTTTCATAACGCCTGGAGACATCTGTTCATATATTTACATTATACCCCTACAGTTATACCCAGCAGGGACCCAAAGCAACTTACATGGTTCACCTCATTTATCCTCACAACAGCCCTGTGAAGTAGGTTAGGCTGAAAGCGTGCGACTGGCTCAAGGTCACCCAGCAAGCTTCCGGGGCAGAGTGGGGATTTGAACTCGGGTCTCCCAGATCCTAGTCCTGCACATGCTATTCCCACCCACCACCCACCCCCGGAACATTTCTTTATTTAATTCATTTGTGCCCCATCTTTCTTGCCAATGGGGCCCAAAGCACTTTACATCATTCTCCTCTCCTCCATTTTATCCTCACAACAACCCTGTGAAGTGTGTTAGGCTGAGAGAGTGTGTCTGCCTCAAGGTCACCCAGCGAGCTTCCATGGCATGAGTGGGAATTCAAACCTGGACCTTCCAGATACTAGTCCAACACTCTTAACCACTACACCACACCAGCTACCCTATCTGGCCTGAAGAAAAGTTCTGAGGGCCTGAAAAGTTTGCTTGCTTGCATTTTGAATTTTTCAGATAATCCTAATAAAAGGTATTGCGTTACACCTACTTTTGGATTTCTTTCTAGTGATCCAAGCTTGGCTACCTGCAGGTTTTCGGCTTGAAAAGCACAATGCTAAAAGCAGTAAAGTATCTAGCAACAACAGCACATACAGGAAAAAAAACATGCCCAAACATGCCACAGTGCTTTTCAGCTCTCGCCATTCCAAATACCTTACGGAGAGTGCCTTTAAAGACCATCTCACTGGTTTTCACCTTTAAAGACATTCCAGAATGAGAATACTGCAGAATAAATGGAATGCGCCAGCCAACATTGCCGTTAAACGTTCATAACAACCCATAAATTAAGATGGGAGGCTTTGAGTGTGTAACTTCAACAGCTATCGAAATGCCTAATATTCATTAACTTGTCTAGCTTATTACTATTACTTTTAATTCGATTACTCTGTTATTACAGGCAGCCAACTTTATACAACCCTCTTAACAGGACTTACCTCCACCTACGTGTGCTCAGGACCACGGCCTAAGGGCACGATCCCCGACTTTCCCCTTGCAGATCTACCAGCCGCACCTCTCCACCCCCTAGCCATGCCAGAAAGAGGCAGCCAAGTCCCGGCAATTCCCAGGCATACCTGGGAGCCAGAGAGATTGCAGTCGCTGAACTGCTCCTGGCATTTCTCCATTCCTGCCTGAGAGTGTTTTGCAACTGGTCAGACCAGTCACAGAACCCGCCCACCCCTCTAGCCAGGGGACGGAGTGCTGTGGGCCTGGCCAGGGGCCGTGCTCTCCTGGCCACTGAAGGTCACTGAAAGGCCCTTTACTGGCCTTCAGATCCCAGGGAGAGCTAGAGCAAGATTCAAGTCCAGTAGCACTTGGAAGACCAACAAGATTTCCGGGGCTATGCTCCTGCAGAGTGTTAGGGGTTGGACTAGATGACCTGCAAGGTCCCTTCCAACTCTAACATTCTATGATTCTATGAGTCAAAAGCTCCCTTCATCAGCTACTAGGCAGGGATTGCTGGAGGAGAGAATATCGGCGCCATACAGTGTGAAAGAGTTGGAGATTGAGCCCCAAGACATCACCTGTGAGCCCTGACACTTCACTGATCTTTCCAAACTTACTAACAGACCTCCAAACGTCAGCCACCAAAGAACCCCTTACGCACACCTTTCCTCCTCTGCTGCTCGCCTCTCACCTCAGTCACAATTTACCATTTATTTACACCTTTTTATTCCTATCCCACCCCCTTCAGTTTTCAACCCTTTATAAAGGACAAATGCAATTAACTCGTAGTGTTTTACATTATGGCCCAGTGAGCACAAGAAAAACATCATTTAGGCCTTCCATAAAAGATGGAGAACAAAGTGAAGTCGACCTCCATAAGGAGGGCAGGCATATTTCTTTTTCTGAGAGGGCATAAAGGGTGAGTGTGTGGGAGTCTTGGTTGGCCTCTGGCAACCCCTGGTGGGGCTTGGACGTTTCAGAGAGGTGGCTTGCTACTGGCTGTATTCCTCGGAAGTCTCCCATCCAAGTACTTGCCGGGATAGGCCCAGCGTCGCTTCCAAGATCTGATGTGATCAGGATTGCCTGGGCTATCCAGGTCAGGGCCAAGAGAGGTTTTTTTTTTAATGGGGTGGGGCATACAAAGTTTATTTTAAAGTCCTTATGTTGCAAATGTTGCATTCACCTATTCAAACAAGCAACTCGAATAGCCCTGGCTAGGCCAACCTTGTCCAAGCTTGGAAGCCAAGCAAGGTCTGCCATGGTTCATATGTGGATGGGGGACCACCAGGGAAGACCTGGGTTGCTACACAGAGAAAGGCAATGGCAAACCACTTCCGCTTATCTCGTCCCTTGAAACCCCTCTGGTCTTGGGGTCACCATGAGTTGGTTGTGACTTAATGGTATACAATTATTATTATTATCATCATCATCATCATCCTCCAAATAATGTGGATTAACTGTATCCTATGGGTGACTTATTTGAAAAGACTAGTATTCAAACCTTTGAGAAGAAAATCTGAGGTTCCCAGGAAACTTTTTAGGAATTCCTTTCTTCTTCCTGGAAGCAAGCTTGCTTCTCCCTACTAAACTTCTCCTGAAGTCTGCGGATGGAGGAGATCATATTGGTTGTGTTCTTATGGTAACATGCCTGGCTAACATCCTCCAAGTATTCTGAGCCAGTGTCCTAAAACATGCCCCAGAACCCTCTACAACACACAAGGATTCTGTGGCAGATGCCTTAATGTGGAAAGTACCCCAAAAGGTGGGAAGTTTGTCTGTCATAGGGAAACGATGCTCATTCCCCCTCAAGCCAACTATCCACACTTCCTTAGGCAGGCCCCGGGCGTGCTTTAAGAACGATGCCAATGGCCTCCAGGACATGTTTAAAAATTCCTTGCACCACAGCTGACCTACCTACACATGCTGCAATTATGATCGATATTTGATTGGCTCTGAAAAGAAATAGCGAAGGTAAACTGGTTAACGGAAATTGACCAATCAAAATCCAAGCCCTGGGCAACCAGACGGCCTTGTCAAGAAAAGCTCATCTGGGTTTCTTTAAAACTGGCCTAATTTGATTCAGAAGTTTCACCGGCAACACGCTTATAAGCTCTAACTGAAAGCAGAGAGGCTGAATCCAGACACTTTTCTAATTAGAAGTACCCAAAGATTTTAGTGTATGCAGAGAGTTTATTCATTGTAAAACTATTCTGAAAGATGGGGGGGAAGTCAGAGCCACGCCACAACTTCTACCCCTTTACAACTATATCAGTAAAAAGTATAGAATGGCATTTCAGAACATTTGTGCATGTCTCAATAGACCACACAGATTCTTGCATGTGAATCCCCAAAATATCTGAGGTCTTCTAACAATGCCATGCATCACTTTCTACCTTTCACAGAGGCAAGACTGGCCTCCGGTGGAAGAAGGGTCTTTTCAGTTGTGGCTCCAGAATTGTAGAACATTCTGTGGTGATTCTGTTGCCTCCATCCCTGATTCCAGCCCCGTCCCCACCAAAAACCCCGAATAAACACAATTTTTGTTTCTGAATAATTGCTACTGAATAAGGTACTGCCCTGTCACTTTCTCTGACGGCATTTCTATTTTGAGTTCTTGTATGCCATTTTGTGAATTTTCATTAAACCAGGGACATAAGCGCTGCAATTCATTTTGTTTAATACAGTAGAGAACTTGGAGAAAAACACCCTCCCATGCTAACGCTGAACGATCCATTCCAGCGAACAGAAAAGTCACGTGGTACAGTCTTCCCAGAACCGAACAATTTCAGAAACAGACTGTGGGGTGTGTGGAGTGAGCAGCCTCATGTTGGAATCCCTTCCCATTTTAAAGCACCAATTTGTTAAAAGTAAGAAGATCTGGGATAAGAATTCCAGTCTAACCTTCACCCTGGTGTTCTAAGCTTCCTGCATGCATGACATTTTTGATATCGGAGAAGATTCAAAGACACAAAACCCTACCTGTGTTCTGAAGAGATCGAGAAAGATTTCAGCTGCCCATTTAACAGGGACTGAACCTGGAACTTTCAACACGCAAAGCAGGTGTTCTGCCACTGAGTCACTGCCGTATACCAAGGTCAGATCATCCATCTAGCTCAGTTCTGGCTATTCTGACTAGCCACCGTCCACCCCAAAACAACTATACCACGAGCCTTTTACGAACATTTTGAGCTGTCATTTAAATAAAACTCACTGCATACTTCCATCTCATAAAGTTTACACACCGGACCTATGAAAATGGGGAATGCACAGGGTAGAGCTGTCCCGGTCAACATGCATTTGTTGAATATCTGGGAGCAAGCGTGGTATAGTGAATAGAGTGCTGGATCAGGATCTGGGTTCAAATCCCCACAATGCCATGCTGGGTAACCTTGGGGCAGTCACACACTAGCAGCCCGACCCACCTCACAGGGCTGTTTGCGAGGATAAAATCGAGAGGAGAGAATGACACGAGTCACTTTGGGTCCCCATCGTGGAGAAAGTTGAGGTATAAATTAATTAATAAAATTTATAATTTTTGTTTATACAAATGATACATATTTTAAGGCTCGTAACAGAACTGCTTTTGCTATGAAATCAGTGTTACACTGAAGGAGCAGCAAGGGTACTGCTTTTACTTGTCATCTTCTAAGCTCATCTCCTAATTTTGTGGAGCTAAATGTGACTTTTTCAAGCATTTGAGACTAACAATATCTGGGACCTTTGCTCCTGAAGCAAAAGCAAGATGGGACTTGTCCACTATATCCATGCAAATTACTAATTATATGAGAATAAAACATGGTGGCTTAGGATGAGTTTCTAATGTGCTTGAACAAGTTGTTTGCTCTTGATGCAAAGATTAATTAAAGAAACAGACTAGCACATAGCGTGACCATTCACCCCTTAGATTAGAATGACTAGGACAGCAATTATAAGCATCAAATGACCAAGGAAGTTCCAATGAAATTTTTGCAGCTTGTGATCCTGCTGTGGATCTGTCCTCAACCCCCTCTGAAGCCTGGGGGGGGGGGGGGGGGAGAACGGTATTGAGGGGACACGACAGATCGGGGGTAAACTGAAATACATGTAATGCTTATTTTCTTATAGACTCTAAACTCATTCCACTACTTTAAGAACATAACATGCATCATTTAGAACTTCATTAGCATATGAGATTTTACTATTCAGCATATTTATGAGATGCAAACATACAAAGGCCTTTGTTTTCTACAAGCAAAACTGCTATTTCACCAAACCCTAGAGATCAAGAGCTGCAAACTGTTGCACCCTATACTACCTTAAGCAAGCGTATCTTAGTTTTAGCCATCAGAGGCATGGGTGGGCATATAGGTGAAAATCGTGAAAACATGGGGGGGAGGTTAGTAAGCAAAGGGTTGGATTGAGAATAAACCTTCCACTAATGGAACTGGAACAGACAACAATGATAGGAAAAGTCAAAGGCAGCAGGAAAAGAAGATGAAGAAGAGACTGGATTTATACCCCGCCCTTCACTCACTTGGAGTCTCAGAGTGGCTTACAAACTCCTTTCCCTTCCCCTCCCCACAACAGACACCCTGTGAGGTAGGCAGGGCTGAGAGAGCTCTGACAGAAACTGCTCTTTTCAAGAATAGCTGTGGCAGAACTATGGCTTGCCCAAGGTCATCCAGCAGCTGCCAAGTGGAGGAGTAGGGAATCAGACCTGGTTCTCCCAGATTAGAGTCCGCGCACTTAACCACTACACCAAACTGACTCCCCAACATGAGATGGATTAATTCAGTCAAGGAAGTTATGGCCCCCAGTTCGCAAGACTGGAACAAGGCTGCTAATGCTTTGGAGGGCATTAATTTATAGGGTAGCCATAAGTGACTTGACGACACTTAATATACACACAATGGAAGGGGAGGTGAAATTTCTGCCAATTCCCTCTCCCTGCTGCAGACCTCAAATCAGGAAGGAAGGAAGGAAGGAAGGAAGGAAGGAAGGAAGGAAGGAAGGAAGGAAGGAAGGAAGGAAGGAAGGAAGGAAGGAAGATTCTTTTCTGCTGATGGAAAGGCCTTCCCTTAGTGGAAAACTTCATCTGGATTCGACCCAAAACAAAGTATGGGATGTGGACAGTTAGTCTCATACAGTCACATACTTGGATACTGACATTGTCACCCACGAATTCATGAAGCTTTGCCCTCCTCCACACACCTCAAAAACCACTTTAAAACATGTCAGATTCACGTCCAGAGTTACAAGACACTACTCTTAAGTGACTGCTTTAAGCAGAAAGATTTCCCCAGACATATGGTAACTAGGAGAGCACCAGGCATGCTTCCCTGAACTTCCACAAATAGCCTTCCTGAAGAAAACTGCTCTTAGACCACAGACTTTCTCCTTTTATGCATGTATCCTGGATGGCCCTATTAACTTCCTCCCTTTCACATGCATATACACCTACACCAACCCCAGCTTTACACAGAAAAACTACTTTCCCCCTCACTCCTATAGTCCTTAAATCTCGTACTGGTCTCGTTTTTCACCATTTTTCCATTGATCCATCAAGTCCTCATTGCAGGAAATCAACTCTCTCTTTTTTTTTGCATTCTTAATTGCTCTCTTGCCCAAATCTCTGACTTGGGAGAGGCTCACTGTGTGAAAGTCTGAAAGCTTAAGCTGTTGTCATATTGACCTCAAAGAACAAAAGACTCAGAACAGGTTCAGTAACCACTAGAATGTAAATTTCTTTTATTAAAACAACCATTTAAACGATCCAAATTTTTATTGTTTAAACATTAACAAGCCAGCGCTCTGTCCAGTCCACATGCTCACATATTGCCAGCTCTGCTACTGATTTTTTGTCAAGAAAAAATTAACACGTCTATCTGTTCCGCTGTCAGTCTTGCATGTAGACCATTAACAGCATTAGAAAACACACACTCTGATAGAAGAGATCACCCTGGAATGGCACAAGAAACCCTTGGCCAGTTTTCCAAGCCTTGTAAGGCATTTAACCGTTTACAACAATGTACAAACAGTAAACAAATCTTACAGTTTAAACATTTAATGTAAAAACATTTATATCTTTAACAGTAATATCTTGTACTATAACATCTGCTGTTACACAGAGCTCTTCATTGTTTTGCCTAGCAAAGAGAGCTGTGTAACTCAGAATGGTACATTAGGGATGCACAGATGTTCAACCAAGAACTTTCTGTCTGGCTCCAATCCCATGCAGTGCTCCCTCTAAGCTGAGTTAGTGAGAGCTAGATCACAGTTTTTTAGCCTCCGGCTCACACATTTTTGTCTCCGCTCAGGAAGGACGGCTCCAGAGCAAACTAATTTATGCAGTAGCCAAATCGCTCACTCAGGGCTCATTTCGTAGCAGGAGCTCTTTTGCATATTAGGCCACACAACCTTGATGTAGCCAATCCTCCAAGAGCTTACAGTAGCCCCTGTAAGAAGAGCTCTGTAAGCTCTTGAAGGATTGGCTACATTAGGGGTGTGTGGCCTAATATGCAAAGGAGCTCCTGCTACAAAATGAGCCCTGCGCTCACTCACAACTTTAATGCCAGTAGCTCACAAAGTCGAATTTTTGCTCACAGGACTCCACAGCTTAGAGGGAGCACTGATCCCAGGGGAACTGTACTTCTTTCCTGGGTTCGTCAACAGCAGAGGCTCTGGGTGAGCACCTTACATGCTCGCTCCTTCTGGCCTTAGTCTTTAATCATGTACAGGAGCGAGCACAGAAAGAGGAGGCCTTTGCCAAAGTCTCTGTGGCTGTCCATGGTGGGAGTGAGAGCGGTTAAAGCGCCCTTTGCCTGTGTCTCCACTTACCAGGAAAGGAGTCAGCAAAGGCAACCAATGCAAAGGGGTCGCATGCTCAAAATGACACCAATACCAACATTTCCAGTTCTCTACTGAACGCGTGGAGCAATCAAGACAAAGAAACATGACAAGGCATTTTAGGCATCTGGCAGCATTCTGCGTATGTGAACCAGTTTGGTGTAGTAGTTAAGTGCGTGGACTCTAATCTGGGAGAACCGGGTTTGATTCCCCACTCCTCCACTTGCACCTGGCTGGATGACCTTGGGCAAGCCATAGCTCTGTACCAGCTGTTCTCTCAAGGACAGCTTGGAAAAGAGCTCTCTCAGCCCCACCTACCTCACAGGGTGTCTGTTGTGGGGAGGGGAAGGGAAAGGAGTTTGTAAGCCGCTCTGAGACTCCCTTGGGGAGTGGAGGAGGGTGGGGTATAAATCCAATCTCTTCTTCTTCTTCTTCTTTGTCAGTGTTTAAGGGGGAAAGCCAAATGACAGTTTTGCTCATCATACTGAGAACCAGAATAATAGATGCAGTTTTGGACTAGGATCTGGGAGACCCAGTTTTGAATCCCCACACTCTGCCATGGAAACTTGCTCAGTGACCTTGGGCCAGCCAAAAAACTCTCAGGCTACGCTAGCTCACAGGATTGTTGTGAGGATAAAACAAAGGCGGGGAGAATGTTGTAAGCCATTTTGGATCCTCACAGAACAGTGATGTATTATTATTAAAAAAAAAAATCTAGGTCCCCCCCTCAAGCCACTGCTTCAGTCCCTGCTCAGTCAAAAAAAAAATCACTGGTGTTAAAAATTACTGGATTTCTTTTAGCCTCACCTTTCCTCCAAAGGAGCTTACCACAGTGAACATTTTACCCTCACAACAGCCTTGTGAGGTAGATTAGGCCAACAGACAACTACATTAGAAGACAGTGTCATGTAGTGGTTAGAGTGCTGGACCAGAAGCTGGGAGACTCTGGTTCGAATCCCCACTCTGCCATGGAAGCTTGCTGGGTGACCTTGGGCAAGTCACACACTCTAAGCCTAACCTACCTCACAGGGTTGTTGTTCCTTTGGGTCCACATTGGGAAGAAAGGCAGGGTACAAATGAAGCAAATAAATAAATGAATAACCTGCGTACCTCGGGACATTTTCATGAAAGAGTGGGCATCTGAACGAGTCCTAGTCCAATTCTCTAATGACAACTATACCATGCTGGCTCTCCATTAATTACTGGCCCAGGTTATGGGTGTGTAATATACACAGCATGCACTCAAGAACGTACACATATCCAGTGCCTACCCCCATCAGTCATGTGGTGAAGTAGCTAGAGTAAGAGAAGGAAAACCTAGTTTCAGATCTGTGTTCCGCCATGAAGCACTGGTCTGGCCACTAGCCTAACCTACCATACATGGTTGTTGTGAAAGATAAAGCAGAAGGATAAATTCATATAACTAATCAACAAATGCTACTCTTAGCTGAGATTCACTATTCTGGGCCCAGTAAAAAAAAACATGGGAAATTAATAATTAAGGAAAGCAGGAGGAACCCTTGGCCTGCTTTTCTCGCAAACAATAGCCTGGCTATAGCCAAAGTGCTAAATTCCATCGTGAAAACAAATAAATGTTTCATCAGAAAGTACGCACTGGCTTCTTCTAGTTCCTTCTCACGATATTCTCGCTCAGTAATCAACCCCCAAATGAACAGAAACGGTCTTCGCTTGCACACTTGCATGGCAATAACCAAGCACGCCTAAGTTCACACCCCAAGCTGCCTCTGCGAGCAAGAAAGATGGTTTCGTTTTTAGAAAAGCTGGGAAAAAATTCCTCAGAGGAAATTGAGCAAAAGCATCTCTATCCTGGGGGTGAAACCTAATTAAAATAAGTCTAACGTGGAAGAATTCTCTGCCGGTTGCTACATTTTAAAAGATTCCCTGCCCAACCTGCGTGTAACTGCTTTACTCATGCATTAACCCCATATGCCTTCGTTTTTATCTTTTAATTTTTGACAAAGCCCCCCACCTTCCCAAACCAACATAGAAGACTTATTTCAGGCTGTCAAGAACCACAGTCTCTTGCACAAACCGGGTAATGGCATAAAAAGCAATAAACATTCTTCAAAGCAAAAGTATTCCCCTCCCATCCACCGGCTGCTCGTGCCTACTCCAAAACAACCTCCTGCCGAGTAGCCCAGCTTCTGTATTGCAAACATTTGCTCAATTTGAGGTCATCAGAAACTATGTACCTGATAACGCCAAAGGCCCTAGCAATGCCAACCTTTATTTATTCTGTCTATTTATTTTACATTTATAGGAACAGGGGAAGCCGGCTGGGTTAAGCATGGAGTAGTAAAGTGGGAAAGCAACAAATCTCCAGGCTGAATCTTGCCTCTGCAGTACATTCAACTAGATCAGGAGTCTTCAGGCAACAAACCCACCTTTAACCTCCACTAAGTTACAAGCATGTCCGACAGGAAGTTGGGTGACTTAAGGATCATGCAACAAACAGATCCTTCCAAAAAACTCACAAACCATTAGGAGGAACTATGTGGCCCACCTGAGGGTTGGAACCCAGCTGAAGACGACTACAGTAGGTGACCTTGATCGAAACTCTCTCTCTAACCTTGTCTCTTTCCTGCAATATGAGGAAGATATACTGACCTACCTTACAGGCAGTGTTCCCTCTAAGCTGAGTTAGTGTGAGCTAGCTCGCAGTTTTTTAGCCTCTGGCTCACACATTTTTGTCTCCGCTCAGGAAGGATGGCTCCAGAGCAAACTAATTTATGCAGTAGCCAAATCGCTTGCTCACAAAGTAGGATTTTTGCTCACAAAACTCCACAGCTTAGAGGGAGCATTGCTTACAGGGTTGTTGTAAGGGTGACAACAAAGAAAATCTAATTAAAGTTCTCTGAAAACTCTAGAAGCAACTGCACCAAATGTTAAGTCTCATGATTAGTGCTCAGTTGTCAGTGGTCTCCCCTCCACAAGAGCCAGTTTCTCCTCTGTCCTTTTCAAAATCTGCCGGTGGAAATGTCCCTGCTCAGCTCAGGCAAGGGCTCAGCTTGCAAAGCCTAGGTCCAGTGTTTTTACCATGCCCCATAATGGCCTGCAGGAAGGAAAGAGGTTTTTGCAACCACACCCCCTCACCAGTGTTCCCTCTAAGCTGAGTTAGAGTAAGCTAGTTCACAGTTTTTAGTCTCTGACTCACACATTTTTGTCTTAGCCCAGGAAGGATGGCTCCAGAGCAAACTAATTTATGCAGCAGCCAAATCGCTTGCTCACAACTTTAATGCCAGCAGCTCACAAAGTAGGATTTTTGCTCACAAGACTCCACAGCTTAGAGGGAGCATCGCGCCCCCACCCCGCATCATTAGTTGGTCAAAATGGAAATGAAGCATCCACCACTGCCCAGTCTGTCTCCCAAACTTTTAAACAGTCAATATGTCTAGTCTGAGCCCAAATCCATACAACATTCATTCTCCAGTACAGTTTCATGCCTTTCTCAGAAGTCATGTACCCTATCCAAAGTTTTCCTCAAAACTGTAACCCACTCTAAATCCCAATCTTTTTTTAAAAAAAATATTATTCCTGGCAGGCCTTCCAGAGCTTTCCACAACTGTACAACTGACAGTCATTCAAAGTTTGTTATTGGCCTGGTGATGCAAACCTCAAGCAAGCCACACCTGCTGAATTCCTACCTGTCACATAGCTGAAGCAACAGCAAAACGAAGTAGTAGCCACTCTGTCCTCCGTCTCCCATAAGGCTCATCATACAAGCATCAATTTTCTTCTCTCGCTCATGCCCATTTTCAAGACTGGAAGACCAAAATTTATCCACACCTCAAAGGCTACTCAGTAAACCAGGAACAAAACCACAACTTGAAGTGCACCTTGATGAGCGCAGCCTCAGAGCCCAATTCCCCAAAGTGAATCTAAAGCTCCATGGGCCTTACTCCGAAGTGAAGTATTTACAGGACTGTGGCCTCCCAAATCCAATCTTCTGGACTTTTAGGTAAAGGTTTCCCTTGCTCGAAAGCCAGCCGAATACGACTCTAGGGATGCGGTGCTCCTCTCCGATTCCAAGCTGAAGAGCCAGCGCTGCCCAAAGACATTTCCGTAGTCATGTGGCCGGCATGACTAGACACCGAGGTGCACAGAACGCTGTCACCTTCCCACCAAAGCGGTACCTATTTATTTACTTGCAATTTCTTGCTTTCAAACTGCTAGATGGCCAGAGATGGGAGCTCACTCCGTCCTGCGGCACTCGGGTCTTGAACTGCCGAGCTACCGACCTTCCGGTCTGCAGTTCAGTGTCTTAACCTCTGAGCCACCCAGCACTAAATTCAGATTCATCAGGCCTTACGACCCAGTACATATGTGTAAAACAAGTCTCACCTGCCTGAATGTTTACTCAAGAGTACAGTTCACTAAGCCTCAGTCCCAATTCAAATATTTGTAGGACTGCAGTCTTCAAGCCCCATCCATCACCCATTCGATGGGGTGTCAGCAGCACCACTGGACCCTCAAGCCTGGCTTATTCCCAAAGCCAACAAGTCTAGGACTGGCATCCCCAGTGGGTTTCAGTGGGGGCTTCCTTCCAAGTAAAACACGCACAGCCAACCAGTCCTTTCCAGCAGAAGGCCGTCCTGAAGGTGCTGGAAAGCCGCCTCTCTAGGAGGTGCAACCCTGCACGCTCACCTGGGGAAATACACGCGGGCATCTGACGAAACGAGCCGTGACTCACCCGAGATCATGCTGCAAGACACTACTGGGAGAGAGGGTCATGCTGCAAGGCACTACTGGCGCCACCGGCCTCCCGTTCCATCCTGCGGGCCACAGGGCAACCCCCGCTCTGGATTCATAAACCCCCGGGGAGCAAGAGCCCCCCCGCACACCGAGAGCGGCGTTTATTTCCGAGTCAGACTCGCCCAGTAGCACCTCCATAGTCTGAACCTCTCTCTCTCTCGCTGCTGCTGCTGCACAGTCTCCCAAAACGCCAGGCGGGAGAGCAAGCTTCCTCCGAGGCATTTCCTCTGCAGGAAAGGGCCGGGCCCCGCTCCTCCTGCAGGAGAGGCGAAAACTTCCAAGTTCCGCAGCAGAAGGCGGCTCTGCAAAGCCCCGGAGAACTCCAGGATTTCACCAGAAAGGAAGGGGAGTGCGCGCGCGGGTGGGTGTGTGTGTGTTTAGTTTAATGCCTCCCCGGTTCGCACGCCCCCCACCCCCCCAAAAAATCCCCTAATTAATGGCTTTCCTTTTTCTTCTTCGAGGGGTCCGTCTATACAGACACACACATCACACACACACACTGGCAACTTGGAACAAAGCGGATGCCTCGAATTCCTTCCCAGCCCCAGCTTGGTTTTTTTGGCAGCCAGAAGGAGCCCGAAGGAAGCGGCACGCCACACGCACACAAGCCTCGACACAGGGATCGAGCCCCTCGCACGCCCCCGAAGCCGACCCGACTCACACTCACACACACACGCACCCAAAAATCCCAGGACACCCCCCCCCCCCAAATCCGCCACCTTCGGAGGGCCGGTTGCTAAGGGACTTACCCGCGAGGAAAGTCTGCAAGTTCCCCCCACCGCAGCCGCAGCGCCTCAAGTCCTCCTGTCCGTCCGTCCGCCCCTGCCGGGGGGCTAAGCGGGGCGGCGGCGGCCGTGGCCCGCTCGGATGGGTGTCCGACCCGAGGGCTGCTGTGCTGGGGCGCCTCCTGACAATGAGAGGCGGGGAGCAGCAGCCCCTGGCGGGCGGCTTGCTTGACGTCAGGGAAGAAGGGAGGGAAGTGAGGCGGGAGGAGGAGGAGGCCGCCGCGCTCGGCTCTCCGCCGGCCCGCCGCCCTCAGAGGAGTCCCCGACGGCCCAGGCCGCCCTCAGGAGGAGTCGCGCCAAAGAAGGGGCGGCGCGGCCGGGGTTGGGCCTGGCTGAGGCGGAGGGGGCGGGCCGCACGCACCGGGCCGGGCTGGGAAAGCCCCGCCGCGCGCTCGAGCCTGAGGGGAGGCGCCTCCTCCTTCGGCCGTTGGGGGGTCCCCCGTGGGGGGGGGGGGGGGACTGTGAGGCGCTTGAACCCGGGGTTGGTTGGGGGGGGGGGGGGGAGACGAGGACTCCAGGTGGGTTCATATCCAGAAGCAGAATGAAAGGGAGGGGCATCCTAAGTCCCTTGGAGTCACTCAGTAGGCTCAGGAGGGTAAAAGTTCTGCTCGGGGTAATCAATCAGGAGTCCAGGAAGGTCAAACAGTGTCGTCCTAAATAGACCTGCGCCCTACTAAGTTCGTTGAAGTCAGTGGGTTCAAAAGGGTAAGATCAGGGGTCATTTCGAAGAAAAAGAGGTGCATGCAGGAGCTCATTAGCGTAACTCATTAGCATGACTCGTTTGCATATGCTACACCACCTGATGTCACTGGAAGTATGGCAGAAGGCAAAAAAGAAAAGAGCGAGAGAGAGAGAAAGCTGGCAGAGAGGGAACAGCTACTAATCCAAGCCTCAGAAATACCACTATCCTGGGAGGATAGCTTCAGTGGTGGCTGAAGCCTTCAGAAGGCTGGTCGGAGGAACAAGGACCTTTCCAGGGGACGGGGTCATTTTGCTGCAGCCATGACACAAACAGGCATTCCCCCGGGGGGGGGGGGGGGGGCTGGCACCAACTCCCGGAGCTGAGCTCCTCTGAGCTCCTGCTCAAAATGACCCCTGATAGGGGTATTTAAAATGAGATTTGTCATAGTGGTCACTGGTTTGAAGTAGCCAGTAGGGCAGGGGTGGGCAAATGGCGGCCCGGGGGCCACATGCGGCCCGCCACAGAGTTTTTTGCAACCCGCCAAGACAGTTGGCCACTGTCAGCACTTGAGGAGCTGCAGCTTGAATTTATTGACATGCAGTCAAATCACACTGTGAAAGAAATGTTTAATGCTGTGACATTAGTTGACTTTTACAAATGTTTGTCTGCTGAAAAGTTTCCATGTATGAAAAAATTTGCTGGGAAAATGTTCTCTGTATTTGGGTCTACATACAGGGGTCCTTTCGAGCAGGAGCTTGGGGGAGCGCAGCTCCGGGAGTCGGTGCCACCTTCTCCCCCCCCCCCCGGCGGGGGAATGCCTGCTTGTGTCATGGCTGCAGCAAAATGACCCTGTCCCCTGGAAAGGTCCTTGTTCCTCCGACCAGCCTTCTGAAGGCTTCGGCCACCACTGAAGCTATCCTCCCAGAACAGTGGTATTTCTGAGGCTTGGATTAGTAGCTGTCCCCTCTCTGCCAGTTTGTTTGTTTGTTTGTTCGTTCTTTCTTTCTCTCTCTCCTTTCTTTCTTGCCTTCTGACATACTTGTGGTGATGTCAGGTGGTGTAGCATATGCAAATAAGTAATGCTGATGAGTTATGCTAATGAGCTCCTGCACCTCTTTTTCTACGAAAGGACCCCTGTCTACATATATTTGTCAGCAAAGTTTTTCTTGCATGAAGATCAACAAGAGTAAATATAGACATTCACAGACCCTTGACAGACATTAACTTGCAGGCTGTGATGAGAATCTCAACAAGCAATCTCATTCCTGATTTCAAAAAGAATTGTAGAAAAGTGTGATAGGGTACATTTGTCTCATTAAACTGATTCTAAAATTAAATGTGCTTGCAGCTATAGATGATATGAAATTAGCACAATAAATAAATTGAATAAAACTACCACTATTTTATTTAATTTATATTTATGGATTTTTATGATACAATTTATACCTTTTCTGAAATGCAAAGTTAACTAATGAACGCAATCATGTTAAAAGGTGCAGCCCTCCGCTAACCTCCACTCCCACAAAGTGGCCCCCGAGCCAAAACAATTGCCCACCCCTGCAGTAGGGGAATATATCCTCTTTTTTTTGCTTTTCAAAATATGGTAGCTTAGAATAATAAACCAGGAATCCACTAATGTCAACCAGTGCCGTCCTAAACAGTTGCATCCTTCCAAATCCATCAAAGTCATTAATAGGCTCAGAAGGGTAAGACTCTGCTTAAGATAATAAAACGAAAGTGCGGTGGCACCTTAAAGTCTAACAGATTTATTCCAACATAAGGTTTTGTATGTCAGATCTCACTTCCTCAAATGCATAACAGTGTTGATCCATCAGGCAGACTTTTACACATGGGTAGAGGGGTAGATTTTGGCATTGTATCTTGTTCTGAACCAGCCTGCCTTTGTGACATTCCCCCTCCCCTGCTCTGTGTTTATATAAATCACTCCTAGTGGATGTACACTCCTTTGCATGTGATGAAGTGAGCTTAGTTAGGGAATTGTCATGCCACGTCTGGAGTCCCGCTTGAGGCAACACACAAGTAAAATCAAGTTGCAAATGATCACTATTGTGTGATGAGAGATGTACCAGTTCTTTAAGGTTGGTCAGCAGAGGCTCAGTGGTACAGAATCTACTTTGTATCCAGAAATTCCAAGGCTTAGGATCTGGCATGCCCAGTTGAGAACTGCTGCCAGTCTGAATATATGTAGAAAATACTGAAACCAGTGTTCCAATTAAATAAGCCAGCTTCATATGGGTATTCAGCATATCCAGTGGATTATCCTGTGGGTAAAGGGGGCACATAAAAGTATGAGAATTTGTTGTTTGTGTAATTTAACTCAGAGCGCCCCATGCCAGTACATAGCCCTGGAACCTCTATATCCTGGGTATAAAATATTTTAATTACATTTTGAATTAAATAAATACCATAGCACAGCCCTGCAATCAGGTGACATAACGAGAGAGAACGAAGTGTTCCTGAGCACATGGAGTGTTAACTTTCAGGACTGGTTCACCCATTTTATTTCAAAAGTTTATGACCTCCGCTCCCAGTCAAAATTTTTGAAGCAGCTGTGAAACGTGCATATTCATGTTGTGTGGCGTATTGTCATTGTTCTGAATTAGCAACACTTGCAAAAGAAATGGGGTCCAAATTCAGCGAGATAGATCAGCGTTCTAATATGGTATTTTTAAAATCTCTTCTTCCAATGTTTTTGAATTTTTGAATTCCTGTTTTAAAAGATCTGGTTCATGGAAAGGAAAGGGCAGTCTCACATGGGGTTGTGAATGCAGTGTTGCACAACAGCACACAAGTGTGGCTTCTCACGTATTTGCAGAAGTGTGTAGCTGATGAATAGCCAGAATTAACATTTAAGACCTGGATCTGGAACGTTTTATGAATACATTACACAAGGGCATGATTCACACCCTGATTCGAAACCCTTTCCGCCAAACAATCCTACGCAACCTGTGTAGTGTAATTGCTGCTTTGTCATGGTTTGCATCCCACATCACCCTGATAACTTTTGAAGCCGGGAGGACATGTGGAACAAACAGATGATATGATTGTTTCCATGCCCACACTGATATTCAGCTAGGGGCTGGGGCTCTGAAGGGGGGGGGGGGAGTTACCATGACATGCAGTCTCCCAATTTGAAAATCACCAGTGCATTGTTTTATTTTTTTTAATTTTGTTATATACTCTGCCTTTCTCTCTGTTGGGGACCCAGAGTGATTTATGTCATTCACCTTTCCTCCATTTTATCTCACAAGACCCTGTAAAGTAGCTTAGGCTGTGAGCCTGTGACAGCCCCAGGGCCATCCAGCAAGCTTCTGTGACAGAGCTGGGATTCAAACCCGGGTATCCCAGATCCTAGTCCAACACTGGAACCACTTACCACGTGCAAACTGCTGCCACGCTGAGAGAGAGATGTTGATATGTATGGTTTCATTCTGAACATCTAACCCTCCCACCCCCAGTACCATAATTCTAAGAATTTTGGTATGTGCTCACTAAATCCTTAGATCCAGAACTGCAATAAGAAAACTGGCTTTCTCCCAGCCAGTTAAAGACATGGATATTCCAGTATACTCCATGGTCTGTTAGAATATTTCTTTTACGTATGGAAAACTGGTTGCCCTGGGCCTCTCCTTTGCAAGACAAGCAATAGTTCTGCGTTGGAAAGTTTTTGCAACCAGGATCTAATGAGCTATTTTACCTTCACTCAAGAACTTAGGCATGCCAAGTCGGATTTTCTTTTTCACTAGTTTTTTCCCCCAAACGCAATCTCCAATTCCCTATCACAAGATCCTTTCACAAACCTCCTCCATCCAATCCAAAAACAGTTTTTCTGTGACACATCTAAGAAACAAATTCAACACCTCCTTGGGTATGCATAACTAATGTTTGGGTTCTTTAGATCCTAATATACTCACATATCCCATTCCCCTCTCTGTTTAAAGAATATTGGCTCATGGGAAGCATAACCAAACCTATTACTCAGCTTTCTAATATCTTTTATTTTAAAAGATGTTCCCATTGCCTTTCTCTAAAACCCAAAAGATAAAAAGAAGCCTCAAACCTGACCATGTCAAACAGTCCCTTCTTTTTGCAGGTGAGTTTGCAAGGTACAAAACCCAGCATCAAGTAGTACTCAGACCACTGGACCAGGGAGACCATTCAAATCCTTATGCTGGGCAACCTTGGGCCTTTACTATATCTCAGCCCAACCTACTTCACAGGGTTGATGTGATGATAGAGCGAGAGGGGACATAATATGTTAGTGCATATGAGCTCCTTGCAATAGGGTTGCCAGTCTCCAAGTTGTGGCCGGATGTCTCCCGCTATTACAACAGAGATCAGTTCACCTGGAGAAAATGACTGCTTCGGAAGGTGGACTCTATGGCATCATACCCCACTGAAGTTCCTCCCCTTCCCAAATCCTGCCTCCTCAGCCTCCACTCCCAAAATCTCCAGGTATTTCCCAAACTGGATCTGGCAACCCTACCTTGCAAGCATAGGATCTTATTACACTACTTTCTGGACAGATGGACCTTTCAGGAAGAGAACACAGATTCAAGTTGCCAAGTAAGAATTTTGGGCAGCTTAGAACTCTCAGTGGAAGTCGCAACTAGCTGACATCCATTCAAAAAGAAACCACCTTCAGAAAAAAAATATTTTACATTGATTTGAGGCTGCCTTTCACTGAGAGTTTTAGGATGAACAAGAGGCAGGACCTGTGGTACTCGTGGGGGGCGGAGAAGGAGCTCCATGTGGAGGAGGAAGCAGCCTCAGGTAAGCTTTCCTTCCCCCTCCGGCTCCCCCCCTGCTCCTGCAGCGGGCCCAAGTGGCTCTGAGCCGCTGGGCCGTCACAGAGTTCCCAGAGTGTTCCCTGCGCATGCGCAGGGAACGCTCTTTAACTTTTGGGGAGATTTAAATATCCCCCCAAAAGTTTTTTAAATTTTTGAGATTTTTCTGCACACGTGACGAGTCCCCCACTTGTGTAGAAAAATCTCCCTGCCCCCCAGGTGCCCCCCCCCGCGTGTATTTAGATATCCGCACACAGGGGGCGCCTTGGGAATTAGATATATAGATTAGGCCTTGCCGATGTTGGCCCACCTCCTTTAGCCCTAGAGAACTTTTTCCTGTTTTGTTCCCCCTCCTTTCATTTGAAAAGGCCTATTTATTCACACACTTCCCGTGTATTCCCTTTCCTTCTTCCATTGGCTTTGATCAGTCCACAGCTTTTTTCACTCACACAGCAGTGGGCAAGAGGGGAGGAGAGCGGGGTCACAGAGAAAGAGGGATCGGTTAGACTTGCAAAGCGTTGGCACGGTGGATTTATTTGGCCCGAAACAGAAGGACATTAGCGCTCGTCTCGACGCTTCACCATGGTTTTACTGATAAATCAATAATCGGTTAATAACTAAAGAAAGGCCTGAAAGGAGTCTCCATTTTCAAGGCATGCTTTCTGCTATCCCCCATTGTCTCGTGAATTGCGTGAATTAATAGGTGATTTGAGTGAAGTGAATTAATAGGTGGTTAGAGTGAAGTAAACGTTATCAGAGAATGGGGGGCATTTAATTCCCCTCCTCCAGAGCACTCTGATTCTTAATATGTCTGAATATGAACAAAATATCAGTTCTGTGCACCAGGTCAAGTAGGACAAGGGCACATATTTTGCATTCAAATGCTGGCAGATTTCAGACCCACCATGTGGACGTCATCTCCGTTTGCTGCTATGAGGCACACGAATCTATTCTTGCTAGCTCAGCATCCTTCCCCCCCCCCCCCCCTTCCTGTATTTCTCATTCTGGCATAATCTTTGCACAGGGATTTCTTGGCTGCCATCTTCAGCATTACAGACCCCATTTTTAAACACTCTAAAGTAAAATGTATCAGACCCTTTTACAAATGTATCAAAGTTATACCGGAGGGTACAGCACTTCAGGGTCATCGTTCTAGACTTGGTGTGTTTTTTTACAAGCCGTATGAAATCATGCATTTACAAGTTTTGAAAATCACCTCGCCACACTCATGCAGAGTTATCTGAGGCCAACCATTTACTCTAGAGTAAACTCAGAGGGCCATGAACTGAATCCCACAAACTCCACAAACTACATTGAATTTTTGGAGCTGCCCATACGAGTGCAGTCATTTGCAAGTTACCTAGAAGGAAGTCCCATTAAAAATCAGTGTGATTTACTCCCCTGTAAATCCTGCGAGTGTGTGCAATGTTATGTTAAATACATGCAAAGTGCAGTGCAGATCCATCGAGAGACTGCCCAGTGAGGTCGAAAGTTGCACTCTTCCACCCTTACAAAATATATATTTACTTGCAAGTAAGCCCCATTGGTTCCCATTAAATTTACTTCTCAATAAGTGTGTTGACCCCCTGAGCTCTACATGGATTTGACTCAAATGTCCTGATGAGATTTTTCATGACCCTCACGCTGCCGTAACACAATGCAGTAGCATAAACCTGAACAGAGAGAGACCATCAGATTTTTACAAGTCAAAGCCCATTGAAATTCAGCAATAGGAAAACGAATGAGAAAAAAAAACCTCAAGAAGAATACCTGGTAGGAGGGCATAGGAGCTGTGGTTGCAGTCATGCTGGGGCAGGCGGCTGCCTTTGTGAAATGCAGCATTGCACAATTAGCCCGGAATGGAGGCGCTGTGCACACACTGCAGTGCCGAATCCCGCCGGCCACGACGTGGTTAAATCTCTCCTTGACCGGCCTGATGGTGCTTCTAAAGACTCAGCATAATTTCTGAAGGGGAGACAGACAGTCCCTTGGCAGTTCTGCCAGCACTCAGAATCCAGATCTTCTTCCGAATGGACAGGGTAGGGATGTTAAGTGGGAAAGACAGGGCTGTTCTCCTCGTGGATGTCTTCCTAAAGCATCACTGCCTAAGCTGAAAAGGGGGGGGGAGTGTAGCTGATGCAAGATGGATGGTTTGCACCACTGCTGAACCGATGCATCACACACACACACACACACACACAAAAATACTTGAGTAGCAACAGAGGCCTTTGTGATGGGATATGGTTTTCTAGACATTGCCTGCATCTGTGAAATAAGCAAGGTACCCTTGCATTCCTCTGAGTCTGAGCAGGAAAAACTGTTTCCTAGGCAGACTTACAGCACTGGGGGGAGGGGAACTGACGGAACGTTCTCTGTGTTTAGATCAAGGTGGGCAGCCGTGTTGGTCTGAAACAACAGAATAAAGTTACAATGGCACCTTTAAGACCAACAAAGTTTTACTCAGTTTTATACAGATGCTGTAAAGTTTGCCTCCATGCTAGAAAGGAGATGGATAGGATCTAATGATGGGGACTCTGACGATGAAGGGTACAACAGTCCCCAATTCTGACATCTTTATTACTTAGCTTATTTCGCCCCCCCCCCCGCCAGTTGAACCCAAACAGATGATAACCAGACACCAAGGTTGTCATTATTTTTTTCTATTAAAAAACGTCCTCACCATTTTGCATGCAACTCTCCCCCTATATGCACAACTGCGATCTGTAATTCCATTCCAGTATCTGACGAGGCGTGCATGCACATGAAAGCTCACACCTTGAATAAAATGGTGTTGGTCTTAAAGGTGCCACTGGACTCTGACTTTATTCTCTGTGCTTATTTCGTGCCACTGCAGTAATCGGAAATAAACTTAGGCAGCAATCCACAAACCAATTGAGCCAGCAGACTGGACAATGTAATGCTCTTGTATTTCAGTGGGTAGATTTATATACCTTTCTCGCATGGCTTCCCCGCTGTGTTCATTCCAGATCATGCACGAATATGCACATCTATGACACCAGGAATGGGTAACTTTCCGTTATAACTTGGTGTCAGCTATCCCCGCAGCATTCTGATGTTGGTGCAGGCTACATAGCCAATAGCCATACACATAGACATGAATTTCAGGGCATGGAATCAAATCACATCAACAAAGAAAAGAGGGTTTTGCATGTTAAAGCTTTATGGGTTTGGGTGTGTTAAAACTTCATACATATTCCCGAACTGACTAAAATCTGGTATCTTCGTATTGTGGGTCAGACTAACCGCTCACCCTTTTCAGAGAGATACTTTTCAAAGAGTCTCAACAGCACCATTCACATACTGTAAATACCTCCATGTGAACAAGACAGAACCCTCCTCTTTTAAAAAACAAAACAAAAAGCCTATATAATTAGTAGTGAAGGTGAGGATCTTCGGCACACTTCATTAGGAGTAAGTCCCATTGAACTCAGTGGGACTTCCTTCCAAGTTAAGTACACACAGGCTTGGCTGGGATCTTTCCCAGCATCTTAATTCTTGTTAATTTCCATGGGGTGAATGGTGGACGACATGTATGGAGTCAGGAAAACAAACTGGAAAAAAGACCCGTATCAGCAGTATGTGAGTAACAGACATCTGGCAAAAATTCACTTGTATATTACAAAAAATGCAAGTTTCCTAGAAAGTGTACAGCTGTCTCCTTTCTTGGGTTTTAAGGTGACAGCTGCAAGGGAAAACACATTTTTTCCCATCAGAGATTAATACAGACATCCTGTTGAACACATTCCTTTGCCACAATAAGTTTGCCTGGCTGTCTAATTCTAGTGCTAGCTTTGGAAAGAGCGGGTGTAAATTTGCTTTTCTTTGGACATGTGTAACTACATATTGCTAACACCCATTTTCCAGCAAAGATGTAGAATTCTCTAGAGTTGCTTCAGGGCCACGAGGGGGCTTGCAGTGTAGAAATAGATGGATATGTCAGGCAAGAATCCCTCTTTGGCCCCAGCATGCAAGCAAAGCTCAGGGATTGTGAAGCCGCTTCCTTTAAAAACCTACAGGCAGAATGATCTCTAAGTCTCCTTAGACACAATCTCCATCCCCCCCCCCCTTCAGTCAAGTTGATTGGTTTAATCCTCCCCCCCCCCCCCCAGTCTTTTCTTTTGGTGATTGTTCTTGCGTTCTTGGTAACATTCTTCCCACACAGCTTGTTGAAGAATCCGATCTACAAAACCAGTGCACACAGCACCATCTATTGACACATAACAATTATTACATGAACTGCCATTGCCTGCTATTGAATATACATTTTGGTTTAAATGTAAAGGTGTTCATCCACACCAAGAAGACCGCACCTCTCTTCTGCTGAACTGCCCGAGGCAAAGGAAGACAAAACTGATGTGCGCTGATCAGTGAATCTGAAGGAAGGGATTGGGGCAGGGACTTCTTCGGTTCCCCCTACGTGCTCTTTGGGGGCTGTGGTGGCTCAGAGGTTAAGACACTGAACTGCAGACTGGAAGGCCGGCAGTTCGAGACCTGAGTGCCGCGTGACGGAGTGAGCTCCCGTCTCTGATCCCAGCTCCTGCCGATCTAGCAGTTCGAAAGCGAGAAATTGCAAGTAGATAAATAGGTACCACTTTGGTGGGAAGGTAACAGCGTTCCGTGCGCCTTGGCATCTATTCATGCCAGCCAGATGACCCCGGAGACATCTTCGGACAGCCCTGGCTCTTCAGCTTGGAAACGGAGATGAGCACCACAACCCTAGAGTTGAATTCGACTGGCTTTTGAGCAAGGGAAACCTTTACATTTACATGCTCTTCACATTTATTAAATATACAGAAGCCACAGATTTCACTACACTACACTGTCTGGTCCCTAATGCATACAAGGTAGGGAAGAGAGGCTGTATGCTTGTCAGATGTTGGCTGAACCAAACAGGAAAGAGTGCTGTGTTCACACACCCCCATCCTGCGTCCAGACAAAGTCCTGTAGCAATGGGTGCAAGCAGATACATTTTCACTAGTTCTTAGCTGCTCAGGCTTTGACTTGAAAACTAGCTCCTCCCACTTCAGGTAGCACTCAGCAGGGATATAGCCAGAAAATTTGGGGCGGCGGCGCTGGGAAATCTGGGGGGGCAGGGCAGGAGAGTGGGGGGGGGGAGATCCCGTTGGCAGGCACGCACGCAAAGAAGAGAAGGGTCTTTCCTTACTTGCTGGCTACACTCATTTGCCCTGGCCACTACAGAAGAAGGAGAACCAGCCAGCCTGGGAGAGGGAGAGCTGGTGAGCCGGCATGATTAATACTCCGGGAATATGTGTTTTGTGCTACAGTAGTGGCAGGCCTTGTCTACCTGCTACTGTAACAGAGAGTGCATTAATTGCACCGGCCGGCTCTCTTTCTCCTATAGTGGCTGAAGCAAACAAATACTGCCAGCAGGTAAGGGCAGGGGCAACGGGAGTTGTGGGGCGTGGGCCACGCGTGAGGGGGCACTGCCCCTAATTGGCCCACTGTGGCTACAGGCCTGGCACTCGGTGATATCAGCCAGGAAGTAGCAGCTGGTAGTCAGGAAGCAGCAAGTGGCAGCAGCACCTAGTTATTATAGCATCTACCTTTGTGTGTTCGGCAACTGTCGGACTTTATTATATCTCTACTTTAAAAGGGCCTTATACTTAAATTTGGTGGCTGGTTGGCTGGCTAGGGGTGTCAGAGGTGGAAAGAAAACAGAGGCTGTTTATGACCTCTGCTACTGCGTTTGCAGATCTTTGGAGTAATTTGGAGGTACAGAAACATTTCATAACCGACTCAACAGTTTTTGGCTACCTGCGCAACACACAAGAGAGATTCATGCCTTTCACGTTGGTTAGGTAGGTGGAGACAAAACCCCTGTTCCATAACCGAAAGGCCCCCAAATCCTGCCCACTCTTGGCTGAGAACAAATGAATTAAGCAATCCTTTGTATAATCCATAATGGAATGTTGCTGTTGTTTTTTAAAAACACCTCTATTTTGTGTTAAGTACTGTATTAATTTTGCCTTAAAGAATTCTGTGCAGTGTAACCCCAGCGTCCAGATCATCTTTATGCTATTGTTTGCTGCCATACCAGATATCATCTGATGCCTTCTGTATTTCAGAGGAACTCAGATGACTGAACTATGGCATGGTTGAACAATAAATCCAGGGCTATTTTGGGGCAGGAACGCACAGGAATGGAGTTCCGGCTGGCTCCTGAGTTGGCCACACCCAGCAGGAATCCATTAGCATAATAGGCCACGCCCAACAGCAGAAACTCATCAGGATTGGCTACATTAGGGGTATGTGGCCTAACATGCAAATTAATTCCTGCTGCAAAAAAAGCCCTGGGTTTTGACAACAAACAAGGTAAACAGAATAAGAAGCAAAAAGGTGGGTGTGGCTGGATGACCACTCTTCTGGTAACACGGGGGTGTGGCCTAATATGCTAATAAGCTGTGCTGTCGGTGGTGTAGCCTAATATGCTAATGAGTTTCTGCTGTTGGGTGTGGCCTGTTATGCTAACGAGTTCCTGCTGGGCTTTTTCTACAAAAAAAGCCCTGAATAAATCCTTTCCTGTTACTTGCTGAGGCAATACGAGAGAAAAATTCCCTCTACTTATTAATGCTGCCTTCCACTTTTTCTTTCCATATCAAATAAAGGAAGCTGGGTTCAATTTGATTTATATTTATTTTAAAAATTATACCCCTCTCTTCTCCCCAGCAAGGACCCAAAATAGCTTATATCTGCATTCTCCCTTCCATTTTATTCTCAGGATGAGAGAGAGTGAACAGCACAAGGTCCTCCAATGAACTTCCATGGCGGGCCGGTGATTCAAAGCAAGGGGTCCCAAATCCTAGTCTGATATGCTGACCAGTAAACCTGCCTTGGCTCTTAAACCCTTCCAGAATACCCAAAGGACACCTGACCAGTTTAACATAGCTAAAAGGGTGTGTGTGTGTGTGGGGGTGTAACTGTATTCTAGCTCAAACAGGAAGATGAGACTACAGAAAAGTAATTCAAACCTGTGTATGTTCTGCTTTCGTCCTGTGGAAGTGGAGAAAACTGTGCTGGATACAGAATTCAGCATCTCAGAAATCTTAGGGTTCTTTTTAAAAAGTTTCTAGCATCCAAGGCTCTGAAGACAACCATGGCTGATGGAGGTCCAAATGAGATGGGTTTCAGAGCCTGCAAAGATTTTTGACATTTCCTAGGGTTGGAAGAAGCAGAGAATATCAATATATAATCGATTATATAAATTCAGATTTTTGCTCTTGATATTGAGTCCCCTCGATCTTAGTGGAACTTGTTTTCAAGTCGCTGTTTACAAGCCTGGAGTTTATGGGTAGGCAGCCCCATAGCCAGGAATTTTTCAGGGGGCACTGGGGGGGGCACCAATTAAATTAAATTAAAGTAATTTAGAGTTAAAGTAGATCGAATTAAAATGGTCAGAGTAAGCAGGTGCAGTGGAGGGGAGGGAGAGGACTAGCTTCTTACCCAGGCAGCAGCAGACAATCGATTCTCTAACCCTCTTTCCTTCCGCTCCTGCTGCTTCCTCCTGCAGTGTCTTGCTCAGCCCTGCTCAGGTGCTGTGCGCGTGGAGGGAGGGAGAGGCCCTGGGATTCCAGTTCCCGACACTGGCTGTGCCCCTTAACAAAGCCCTCGGCTGGGGCCTCTGTGCAGCTGCCTTCCCAGGAGATGGGCATCCTTGCCTGGTGTGCACAGACTCAGGGGCACGCTGGCAGCGCGCACGTACCAGGGCCCAGCCCCACTGCTGCACTGCCACATCCTGCACCAGCCGGCCCTACTCCCTGGCAGGACCCGAAAGCTAGCCAGTCAGAAGAAGCCAACTCTTTTTGGTAGGACGGTTAGTTGTGTGTGCTTTGGTCCGGTGCAGTGGCGGTGCAACTGAAGAAATACTGCCAAAAATTGAAAATTAAAGGGGGAGGTTGGGGAGATTGAGGTGGGGCACTGCAAATTCGATAGGGAGCACCACCCCACATGCCCCACCACTGGCTACAGCCCGGTGGGTAGGGTTGCCAGCTTGGGGTTGGGAACCACCCAGAGAGAGTGGAGCCTAGGGAGGGGAGGGTTTGGGGAGGGGAGGAACCTCAGCAGGGTATAATGCCCCAAATGGCTTCCAAAGCAGCCATTTTCTTCAGGGGAACTGATCTTAGTCATATGGAGAACAACTGTAATAGCAGGAGATCTCCAGGTGCCACCTGGCATTTGGCAACCCCATCTATGAGACTAGCCCAGAGTCATTCAAAACACTGGCAGCAGAGCAGTAACAGAAAACACTCTCCTTCCATTCTCCCTCAAAAGAAATCTTGCGGAGATTTTATTCTTCAGTATCATTGACGAGGGGAAGAAAAACCCACAAATAAGAAGCACTTATTTAAAATAGCTTCTCACGCTCTTTTATTTTGCTGGGATCGAGTATATGATTTAGATCTGACATGAGAAAACGCAGAAAAATAATTCCAAGTGACACCCTCCTTTGATAAGAAAATCCACAAAATACCCCTCAAGAGAATGTATGATATTCATGGGAAATATACGGACGCCTTTTTCACCAGCTACCCGTACAGGGATTTCAGATTTCCAAGGAATAGATTCCACGCAGACTTTTTTCAGATGAAGAACCTGTAGGCCTCTGCTTTGGAATCCTTGCTTTTCCCAAAGTATTCCGGGCTGTGTTCTAGCGGTGACAGCCACGCAATTGGCCTGAGAAAGAGGCTTTATGTGCTGTGTTCATTTCAGGGGAAGGTCAATTACAACAGACAAACTAACCTTCGGACACCTGGTCCACCATGATGGATCTTTTCATCAAGCGAACCCCTCAAAATCTTCCCCAGAGTTCTTATTTATTACTGTAAAGATTTACATTCCACCTTTGGGTCAAATAATCTCCAAGGTGGTTTGCAATATCTTAAAATATTACAAGACACACAGCTTGAGGTGAGTTGTGACTCCTGACTCATCTCTTGAGGGTAGAACTGCTAAGAGGAACACCGGAGACCTCCCCTCTACAGTTGCCAGCTCTGGGTGGGGAATTACCTGGAGATTTTGGGAGTGGAATCTGGGGAGGGCAGAGTTTGAGGAGAGGAGGGACCTCAGCCAGATACAATACCATAGAGTTCACCCTCCAAAGGAGCCATTTTCTCCAGGGGAAACTGATGTCTGTTGACTGGAGATCGGTTGTAATAGCAAGAGATCTCAAGGCTCCACTTGAAGGTTGTCAAAATGGCTGCCCCCAGCTCTCTGGTTTTCTGCCAGAGCTGCTCCTGTCCTTGTAAGCCACACTGTGAACCCAGGGGAACTAAATCCTCTAGGAAGCATGCCATGTTAACCATTCTTAGAACGTTTAGAAAATCATTTCACAATACAGTTGCAGAATGGAACAATAATGGAAATTGTTCATAAGTATTTTGTCCACAAAAATATACCGTATTTTTCGCTCCATAAGACGCACCTGACCATAAGACGCACCTAGCTCTGCTCGGTGCCGTGGCTTGGGAAAGGTGAGGGGGGTTTAAGACGCACACACTTTTCCCTCCACTTTTTTTGGGAGAAAAAGTGAGTCTTATGGAGCAAAAAATACGGTATATATTGTGCTTGAGGAAAAGTGGATTTGGGATCGCCGCAGTCTATAGCTCAAACCCTTTCCCCTCATGACAGCCTCTTAAAGAACCAGCATTTCTTTTGATAATGTTGTACAGTAAACAATAATCCTTGGTATTTATATTGCACTTTTCCCACATGTTCAAAGTACCCCATAAAAACTTCAAAGGGGGTACATGAAATAAATTATGTAGAACAAACTGAGGTGTTGCTACTCTCTAATTTACAGCAAAACAAGAATGGAGAAAAGGTGTCATATTGGTGGTGGAAAGTGTCGTCGTCACAGCCGATTTATGGTGACCCTGTAGGGTTTCAAGGCAAGAGCCGTTCTGTGGTGCTTTGCCTTTGCCTGGCTCTGTATAGAGACCCGAGACTTCCTCAGAAGTCTCCCATCCAAATAACAACCAGGGTTGACCCTGCTTAGCTTCCAAGAGCTGACGAGTTCAGACTAGCCTGAAAAATTAGCTTCTCTATTATTCCCCCCACCCCCAATTCCCTCTAATCCTCTCTGGTTTTGCTGTCTAACTAAAAGTTGTCTAACTAAAAGTTAGAATGATCACAGACAGCAAAAAAGAAGTACAATGAAAAACAAGAGATTGTTGGTCACAAGTACGAGACAACAATTTAGCACCCACCCCAGAGGAAATTCTGTGTGCGGGGTGGGTCAAAGGTTACGTTATCGGTGAGTGGGTCAAAGCCAGTCAGAGTCATGCCTAGGAGCACATTTTGAATTTTATCATTTTCTGGAAAGCCTGTTTGAATTCATCATTGAAAGCCGTGTATATAACAGGATTGATTAAAGAGTTCAGGTAGCCAAGCCAGGTGAAAAAGTCGAGCAGGATGGGGTCAAACCAGCAGGCATCCTGACAGATTGGCTGGACCAAAGTCATGACAAAGAACGGCAGCCAGCAGATGATGAATGCCCCTAAAATAATCCCGAGAGTTTTGGTGGCTTTCCTTTCTCTGGCGGCTGAAATCCGTTTCCTCTCTAGAACGCTGTCGGCGACTTTGATCTTCACGTGGTTGATAAACACGGGGGAGCTACTAGAATGGGAATGTCCTTCGTGAAGGTTCGAGCTAAGGGAACAGAGAGATGATCCTGCCGATCCGGTGATGAGGTGGGCAGTGGTGAAGCGCTTCCCGTAGAGAGATGGGGGCCTGAGGATTCGGGATCGTGCAGCGACATAAATCCTACCGTACAGTATAATGAGCAACACCGTTGGTATGTAGAAGGCGCCACAGGTTGAGTAGATTGTGTAGGAAATCTGATCGGTGTTCACGGTGCAAAAAGCCTTTTCTTCGTGGGCTTTCGCTTGCCTCCAGAAAAGTGGTGGCATGGAGATGCAAATAGAAATTACCCAAACGATGGCTATCATCAGGGCGGCCCTGCCTGCAGTCCGGCGCTTGGTGTACTCGAGAGCATCCGTGATGGCCCAGTACCTGTCCAGAGCAATCACGCAAAGGTGCAGAATGGAGGCGGTGCAGCAGGTGATGTCAGAGGACAACCAGATGTCACACATGATCTGGCCAAAGGTCCATATTCGGCTGATGGTGTAGGCAATGCTGATCGGCATTACAAGGATGGACACTAAGAGATCTGTGGCGGCCAAGGAGCCAATGAGATAATTGGCCGGGGTGTGGAGTTTCCTCGTAAGGATAATCGTGATGATGACAAATGTATTGGAAAGCATTGTCGCCAGAGTGATCACAGCCAAAATCACAGCCAAAGAGACCTTTAGGCCTAGCAATGTGCCCTCCTCCCATTCCTCTGGTATTACACTGGAATTCAGAGATGCGTTTGATGAATCCCAGACGGAAAACTCCATGGACCGGTTGTACAGGGTCATTCTCCGCTGTGCTGATTTGTCCTTCCTTTTCAACTTAATCCTTTACATACCTCTTGAGGGGGGTATGTGAATCTTTACCAAAACCAGGCCTTCTGGAATACAAGCTTGGGGAAGACAGGATTCTTACTGTTAAACAGAAGCCAAGAACAAAAGCATTAAGCGAGCACTGACCACGATGCGCTTTATAACTGCACAACTCTAAGAGATAATCTACAGGTCTGTATTCACAGATATCATGTACTAATAGGGGACGAGAAAGGTCCACCCCCTTTTAACTTCACTGCCTCACATTTAAAGAATATGGATGGGAATAGATTTAGACTCCTTGTACAACTGTGGCGAAACAGCTATTTTGCAGGCGGTGCGGAGGAGGATTTGGGATATGGAAGCCCAAATAATCAATGCTGGGAGTTCTGGAGTCTGTTCCACACGCTTCCTTGATCTTCCCCTCCCCCAAGCCCCCATGGCTACCTATATTTCCAATCTAATAGCTCCGCTTCATTGGCGGGTTTTCATGTTAGCAAGATTCAATCTTTTTCCCTCAGCTGTTGTGTCCGGCAGATATAGGGGTATTCCTTATAGGGATAGAACCTGTAGTTGTCTCTCCAGTGAACCTGACTCAGTGGCCCATATCCTTCTACGCTGCCTCCATTACTCCACTATGCGTAGCTATTTGATTGGCCCCCACCTACCCCCCTCAAGGAACTTGTCCGACAGCGACCTAAAAATGTTACTGTTCGACAAGTTCTCGGTAATTACTCTGTCTGTAGCTGAATTTTTAGCTTATGTTTGGAAGTTAAGGGTAAGGGAGTATAAGGCTTAATCCTCTCTGATTAGTTCCATCTAGTCATGTCGGTTACTGTTTGGTTTATTGCTAGCTGTTTGCTACTGTTTCTTTATTGATGTTCCCGCAGTGTATGCCAATAAAGGTTGTGTATTGTGTATTGTGTGTGAATATGGACATTTATTTTACATACACCCCCAGCAAGGGGCTTTCAAGGCAAGGGAGAAGCAGGGAGAAGATGAGGTGGTTTGCCATTGGTGGTTTCCCCATCCAAGTACTGGTTCTGCTTAGCTTCTGAGATCTGACGAGATCAGGCTATACTATACCATTCCACATAACCCCAACGTTTATTTTACTGGATACCAACTGGGCCCCACAGCTCAGCTTGCTCTGAATGCAGGAGAAATTCCCACGTTCAGTCTACAGAAGCGGTGGAAACAATCTTCTGCCAAAGAAACTTCTGAAACGGCTAGTGCTTGAGTAGTCTTCCCATTTTAGGCTGACCCGTCGTCGTCAATGCGTAAAATGGTTTTTAGAGCAGGGTAATGCTTTCACTGCGCACTCAATTACCATTTTTCAGTTTGCAATTAACCACAGGAGATTGTACTCCCGGGTTAACTTGTGCACAGACCGTTTCCTTTCTGTGTCACTTACCTACACCACACTCAGCTACATAAGCAGCTGTTTTATTGCAAAGGAACTTCAGGAACAGACTGGAAAGGGAAATTGCTGAACAACACTCGGAACAAACCTGCCCCAGGACTTAACAGGAATACTGGTTTCTTATCTCACTACATAGGCTAAATTCATTCAGTCCTTACATCTGTATTCTCACCAAGAAGGGCTATACATCTTCTTTATTATAGTGTGTTTCTTATTTGGAATAGTAGATTAAAATGAGTGCAATGAATATTAGAATGGTATATTGGAATGCATTTCTCTGGTTGGGTAACAGAGGAGACATAATACTGCACTACAAATCACCCCATCTCAAAGAAAAAGATGCTATTAGTTACCTCCATGCTTGAGAGGAGACAGATGGAGGATAACAACAAGATCTCAGTTAATTACTCTTAGCACTCCACACTTAAGAAGTATACATTTACACATCTATCTCCAATTTTGACATATTTATTTGCTTCACTGTTTTCTCCCGGAATTAAATCCACAATAATGACCTTATAGACTTAGCTTGTTATTCCTTTTTGCATCTGCTAAAACATCTTCATTATGTTGTATGCTAATTTGGTGTTCCATTTAATTGTATTTGAGGAACTGTGCATGCACACGAAAGCTCATTCCTTTAATAAAACTTTGTTGGCCTTAAAGATGCCCCTGGATTCAGACTTTGTTCTATTGCCTTGTTCTACTGCTTCAGACCTGGATCCACCACCTTAGTGACTGAACTTCTCTTTCTTTGACCCCCCACAGTCAGGGGTCATTTTGAGCAGGAGCTCGGGGGAGCTCAGCTCCGGGAGTTGGTGCCAGCCCCCCCCCCCCGGCGGGGGAATGCCTGCTTGTGTCATGGCTGCAGCAAAATGACCCCGTCCCCTGGAAAGGTCCTTGTTCCTCCGACCCGCCTTCTGAAGGCTTCAGCCACCACTGAAGCTATCCTCCCAGAATAGTGGTATTTCTGAGGCCTGGATTAGTAGCTGTCCCCTCTCTGCCAGCTCTTTCTTTCTTTCTCTCTCTCTCTCTATCTTCTTTCTTTCTTGCCTTCTGACATACTTCCAGTGATGTCAGGTGGTGTAGCATATGCAAATAAGTTATGCTAATGAGTTATGCTAATGAGCTCCTGCACCTCTTTTTCTATGAAATGCCCCTGCCCACAGTAGAATCTTTTTCTACTCCCCAAAGCCTATGGCATTTCCATATTCTGTTGTAGGACTTTTAAAAAGGGGATGGTCACTCTAAAAATTATTATTTTATCCTATTTTCTGGGCTTATGTTGTACTATCAACAAACAAGAGCTTCAGATATTAAGTGCCGCCCATCTTTCGAATGTGTGCAGATCCTAATCCCAGAATGAGAAGGAAAAGTCCCACCCAAAGCACCACTCCAGCAGAAGTGATTTATCTGTCTAGCGACTTAACAAACTATCCCTCTTCCATCCCCAGGGATTCCAGGTTCCAGAGACCAAACAGTTGAGCTTTCCAAGCAAGGAGGACAGCTACAAATGTCACTCTAGCCAACTATTTTCTACCCAGGCTGACAAAAGGCACAGCTCCTTAGCACAGGAGGGTGTTTGCACAGGGATTTCGTAATGATTAAAAAGAGAGAAAGTCAAAAAAAGGAACGTGGTTTTGCAAAAGCATTAAATCATTTTTAAAATATGCTATTTTCCACTGCTCAGTACCATAAAATTGTAAGGCCTTCGGGGAGGGGGATGAATATTTTTCTTTCCGATATCCAGGGGTCCTTTCGTAAAAAAAGAGGTGCAGGAGCTCATTAGCATAACCCATTAGCATAACTCATTAGCATATGCCACGTCCCCTGACATCACCAGAAGTGTGTCAGAAAGGGAATGTCAGTTTCAGCCCCGTTATATCCTATGGGCCATTGAAATCAATGGCAAAAACTCATAGGGTATATGAGGGGCTGGAGGAAAGGGGGTTTGAGGGAGAGGCTCCAAACTTGCAGGGTAGCTGTTGGGGCCTCTCCTCGAAATACCCACTAAGTTTCAAGAAGATTGGACCAATTCTATGGGCCCCCAAACAGATTGTCCCATCCCCTCCATTGTTCTCTATGGAGGGAAAAAACGTTAACTTTTTTCCTACCATAGAGAACAATGGAGGGAATGGGGGCAACCTATTTGGGGGCCTGTAGAATTGGACCCCCTGGTCCAATCTTCTTGAAACTTGGTGGGCATTTCGAGGAGAGGCCCCAGCAGCTACCCTGCAAGTTTGGAGCCTCTCCCTCAAACCCCCTCCCCTCCAGTGGCTTTTAAAGTTGCCGCCGAATTTCGGTGGCAATTCGGCGGCAAACTGAATCAGATTAGAGAATCTGATTCAGCCCGTGGCTGCCCTACTGGCCAGTCCTGAGCTGGCGTAGCTTTGCTCCGCTTCGCTCCGCCTCGCTCCGGCCCCAACGGACCCCTGCCGATATCTAATTGTGCAAGTCAAATGTAACCTTCCCAAAGCCCTTGGAACACAGTGGGAATAAATACACAGGCTGATAGGGAAAAAAAAAAGCTCACACGAACACAGCTTCTCAGGCTTCGGAGCACAAAACACCCATTATCTGTTGTATTTGCGGGATCTCTTCTACTCATTGTTGTGTGTTCACTTTGGAATGGCATCTGAGCCACAACCTACCGCTATTCATGGACAGCCATCTTCAAAGACTCTCTGAATCCAGCTTCTGGAAATCATTCATCGTGATCAAGTCTAAGGTGCATTATCTGCTTTGATGCCAGAGTCATGGAACTCCAAAGAGGAGAAAGGCTTGGTTGTCTGACTCAGCTCATGGTGTTCAGTTGGCTCTAAAGGAAGAAATGCAGTGTGTTAGCTCAGAAGCACCTTGCGAGGTGAGCTGGACTTACTGGCACCACGAGATCCTCGATCACCAAAGCAAACATACGGTTTATTTATAACCTAATAAAATGAAGGCCATCATGGATGGTGGCTTTGGGTTCCGCCTACGCAGGGTGGACTGGCCATTTAATTTACAGAGAAATTTCCCAGTGGGCTACTGCTAGGAAATTTTTTTTAATCAGGGGGAGCAAATGAGTATGGTGGTGGTCAGCCCATCATTATTTATTTCCTTTATTTATAGACCAATTTTCTACTTGAGGCTCAAAGTGGATTACGTGGTGTAAAACCGAGTAATCAAATAGAGTGAGAGACCTAATAAGCAATAAAATAGGACTAGGATTACAAAAATAGATCAGACGTGCTATGTCAAGCAATGCAGAAAACAGAATTACAAAAAATGAAGGCAAAGCGGTAAGACCATGATAGGACATAAAACAAACAAGATAATATATAGCATACACTGACACAGAGTCTAGGGTTGCCAGGTCCCCCCCTAGCCACCGGCAGGGGATGGGGGGTAGAGTTGCCAGATGCAGACTGGGAAACTCTTGGAGATTTGGAGGATGGGGACATCAGTGGGTGTAATACAGTACACCTTCCAAAAAATCCATTTTTTCCAGGGGAGCTGTTCTCTGTAGTCTGGACATAAACTGTAATTCCAGGGGATCCCCAGGTCCCACCAGGAGGCTGGCATCCCTAGCCACAGACTATAGTTCTGTTCTCTATTACCTTTTTTAAAATGCCCGCCCAAACAACTTTTTTACATAGTTTGCAGAGCCTTTCTTCTGAAACTGTAAATACAGCCTTCTTTTCTCTGTGAATTTTCTGCAAGGGAAACAGAAACTCTGTCACTCAAAACAGAGCTTTCAAATGCCTGTCATACCTTCTGTAGCTAAAACTCTGCTCAACATTCTTATTTTACTTTTGGGTAAACAAGCTGAGCTTGTGACTTTCTGTACCTAGGTCTGGAGGACAAATTTGTTCTTAGGCCTATTATGCAGGGGTGTTTTCCTTCACTTTCACTGTGCACGTCCGTTGGGTTTCTTTGTTGTTCTGCATTGATTTTCCTCCCTTTAGCACTCAGTTCACTTTCTGGTTGCTTTTTCCTTGGGTTTTCTGACAGCGTTTTTGTGCCGATTTCCCCCTTGTTTCACTTCCAAGCCAAAAGCAATTCAAAAGCACTCAGATTCCCTCGGATTCCTCCCCTCCCTTCTGCTGCTCCTCGAAGGTCACTCCCCGCCCACACTGAGGTTGTTCCACCCACTCTGCACCCTCCGCCATCCTCCCCCCTTCATCAGTGTACCAGCTCCATTTCCCCTTCATTTTTAATTTTTTACAAGCCACATGAGTCTAGTGATACGTGTCTCAGATTGCTGAACTAAAAAAAATTAAAACGATAGGGGGGGGGAGTTTAAAAGTAGGTGCACAAAGTTTAGTTCCCTCCAGGTATTGATTTGAAAGGGGGGTCAGAGAGAAGACAAACAGCAGCATCCCCAGTGCCCCCCCAAAAAAGGATTTCAGTGCTGCTTGCAAACAAAATAAAGGGGGGGGGATCATCAGCACAGAATGAAATTGACATGACATGTAAAGAGAGAGAGAGAGAGACTGGGATGGGAAGCCTAAAGCTTTGGGGAAAAAATTCCCTTTAATACTTTAGTGAAGGAAGTAAGAGGAGTAAGACAATAAAACCAACACTGTGGTGGCAGCTGCCCCTGAAACACCATTATTTTAATCTGAACAGTCAGTTGGATCGCCAGTCAGAAGCCCTGCTGGGCAACAGCCCACCTGGCTTGAACCACTTTCTAGAAAGGACCTGGTGGACACCAGGAAAAGTGTTAGTGAGCAGTATGGGGCCCACAGGCAACATATTGGGGACCCTTGCATCAATCTGAGGAGGGAAGCAATAGGAGAGCTAATGTATCTTGCAGGCGCTGCTGAACTAAGTGGGCCCTGCAGCATAAATTGCAATACTCTAGGGACTACTCAGCTTGACTTGCTCACTAGGATTGCCAGCTCTGGGTCTGGGAAATGCCTGGAGATTTTTGGGGTGGGTAGAGCCTGAGGACAATGGGGTTTGAGGAGGGGAAGAACTTCAATGGGTTATAACGCCATAGAGTCCACCTTCCAAAGCGACCATTTTCTCCAGGTGAACTGCTTCCTGTCACCAGGAGATCTCCGGCTGCCACCTGGAGACTGGCAACCCTACTTGCCCCAGAGCCATTTTAATTTCCCAGGCTACTCTTGTATCTATGATTTCAAAAGGGAGATTAGTACTTGTATCTCCACACCACCACCCCAAGCAGTTTGGGTGTGGGGAATTTTTATTAGAAAAACAGCATGAGGTAAAAGAGCTAGATAGCCCCTGTCTTCCACCCTGATCTTCCCCTTTAAATAGCAGGCTCTGCTGCTGCATTCTTTTTTTTGGGGGGGGGGATCATACTCGGGAAAAATAATCACAGAACTTAATGTAACAATTAGTTCCAGTCTGAAAACTAGGCCAAAGTTGGCTAGAAAGAGCTTGGGAAACGAAGGCTGAGTTCAGGGCCTTAATGTTTCCTGCATCTTAAGCATTTAACTTCTGTCCCTGTCAGCAAAGAGCCCAACCATGACAAAATTAAATTTTAAGGGCAATTGTCCAAATAGCAAAGACAGCCCAGTTTCATAATAGCCATGAGCATGTTATCTTCAGCTAAAATGATAATATTCTTCACAGCCCCAAGAGAGCTTCTTTGACAGTATTCCCTACGTCACCCGTTAGCTCAACCCCACAAAAGCACATTTACCTGCCATCTGAACTGCTGACACATGTCAAGCTAGGTGCTTTTTCTGGGGAAACAAAAGACAGTAATTAGAAGCATAATTCAAAAGCAGCGGTATCTGAAAACCAGATTTTAAATTATGGGAGAATTTCGAACATCAGCATCCATTCTGAGAGCGAAGGGGTGAACTTTTACTGCAATGTAATTATCACTGATCCCTGAACTGTGGTCCATGATGAAAATAATAAAATATTAACAAACAAAAAAATTAGAGACAAGGGTGTCAAAGGCCAAATTAAAACTCCAGTTGTACTTAGTTATCAGGGATAGGGTTGCCAATCTCCAGATAGGGCCTGGAGATCTCCAGGAATTACCACTGGCTATCCAGACTACACAGATCTGTTTTTACTGAAGAAAATAGTTCCTTTGGACGGTGGACTCTATGGCATAACCCACTGAGGAGAATTCCTATTTTCATGGAGCTAGATTAAGGTTTAGGCTGGAGGACAGAGAGTAGCAGACTGAAGTGAGATTTGAATCCTGGTCTCCCAAGTCATGGTCCTCTGCTCTGACCACTGGTCTTGATCCAACCAGCTTTTCTGGTGAAAAGGAGAGGAGGAGTCTCCTTTGACCACAAAAAAGGATGTGCTGGAGATTAGGGTTGCCAGGTCTGAGTTGGAAAATACCTGGAGGCTTTGGGGGTGGATCCAGGAGAGGGCGGGTTTTGGGGAGGGGAGGAGCCTCCGCATGGTACAATGCCACAGAGTCCACCCTTCAAAGCAGCCATTTTCTCCATGGGAGCTGATCCCCATCAGCTGGAGATCAGTTGTAAAAGCAGGAGATCTCCAGGCCCCACCTGGAGGTTGGCAACCCCACTGGAGATCCTGGGACCTGCATGGACAAAAGCCATATGGACTGGGGGGGGGGGCTCTGTAGTAGCGAGAGGGTTTGTGACAAAGCTGGCTGGACCTAACCCATGTCCAAACCTAACATGTGTTTCCCCTTCCCTTTCCTTTCCTCTTATTCATTTGGTGGGAGTTTTACTGAGGTGCAGAAATCAGTAGACTTCCAGTCAGTTTTCCAACATGGCAGCCCTTTCTGATGAGGCTGTTGTTTTTTCCACAAAGCAAATCCTCGCAGTAGCCCACACCACAGTGCTGCCATATCGCAAGGGAGCCAGTGTGGTGTCATAGTCAGCGTGTCTGGCTAGATCTATGGTTGTGTGGATTCAAATTCCCACTTGCTGTGAAACTTGGTGGGTAGTTTTGCCCAGTTATCCTCTCCTGTAGGGCTATCGGGGGTGTAAAATGGAGGAAGGGAGAAAAATGTATCCTATCTGGGGTTGCCAACCTCTAAGTGGTGGCTGGAGATCTCCTGGGATTACAATTGATCTCTAGACAACAGAGATCAGTTCACCTGGAGAAGTGGCCACTTTCGAAGGTGGACTTTATTGATTTATACCCCACTGAATTCCCTCCCCTCCCGAAACCCCACCCTCCTCAGGCCCCACCTCCAAAATATCCAGCTCCCAACCCAGAGCTGGCAACCTGAATCCTATCCTGCATTCCTTGGAGGAAGGGTGGAATGCCCTTCTCATCCTTTTTAAAAGGATATTTTTGTCATCCAATATCATGCTTCTCATCATTCTTTTCGGCTTGTTCCACGCACACATCTTTTAGGTTATACATGAATTTATATGTGTATGTTTGAGGGAAAACATTATCTTAGCTTTCCCAGGGTCAAAAGCCTCCAGTAAAAAATTTTTCCCAGGCCTCTGGAAACGGGACAGAAGTCAATTGTCTTATTTTGCCCAGACACTGTTGAATATTGCCAAAAATTACTGAGCGCCTTGAAAGGTAAAGTAGGCTAACAGAGAGAAGAACAGTCATAGGTTAGTTATTTTTAATGAAAGTGAAATCTGTCCTCAGTTCCGTTCCTGCTGACATCCAGCACAAAGCGCTGGGTGTATTGTGTAATATTCTCAGCTCCAGAGTCTACAAAAAACATTAATCATTCAGATTCCAAACGAATGATCAGAAAGGAAATTGCACAGCCAGGGTCTCAAATGCTGTCCTGATACACTCCGGGAAATAATTTCCTCTCGCCTGGACTACACATTTTTGTGACAGGCTACACCTCCCAACTCCATAAAGGGGCATTTAGGGGCAATCGAGCCATATGCCGCACAGTTATAAACATCCTGTTGAAATCAAGCATAAATTACGTGCGTTTTAAGACTGGATCATGAATCCTGCTCCAATGCCTTTCTTCTCTTCCAAAAGCCATTTTTCCAGTTATCTTGCAAATCTCATGTTAAAATTGGGTGTTGGGTAAATTCTTGTTTTGCCCTGACCTGGGTGGCCCAGGTAGGGTTGCCAGCCTCCAGATGGGGCCTGGAGATCTCCCGCTTTTCCAACTGATCTCCAACTAACAGAGATCAGCTCCCCCTGGAGAAAATGGCTGCTTTGAAGGGTGGACTCTACGGCATTGTACCATGCTGAGGGACCCTCCCCTCCCCAAACCCCCCCTCTCCTGGCTCCACCCCCAAAGTCTCCAGGCATTTTCCAACCCAGACCTGGCACCCCTAGGCCCAGGCTAGCTAGCTATTGTCGGATCTTATGAAGCTAAACAGGATTGGGTAGGGTTGTGAGTCCCCAGGCCTGGGCGGGGTTACCCCCACTTCTGGGCGCTTCAATCTGCCCCTGGCCAGCTGGCTGGAGGGGGAAACCCTGCCCCCAAGAGCAACCACACTCACCCAGCCACCCCTCTCCCTCCCCGCCCGATTTAAAGGGCTTCAGCTGATTGACAGGGACCATGTGGACCGCCAACCAGATGGAGGGACCTTTAAATCTAGCAGGAGGGAGAGAGAAGGGCGGTTGCAGGCCATGGGTACCCGGTTGGGGATCTCTGATCTAACTTGTATGAAACTGATGTACAGGTCACCTGGTGAAACTGGCAGTAGAATTCAGGGCTGATATTTTTTAAAAGGACTTCTCACAACTTAACAGACCGGGAATCTTACTGCTATGTTTTCCATGCCCCCATCTCCCTTCTTTTATGCCACAACCCAATTCCATTCTGGGAATTCTTCTTTTTTTCTTTTGCAGCGGATCAAATCGCTTCCCACACTAGACTCCAACTAGCAGAAGGTGAAAGAACGAGAGCGGGAGCTCAGTGAACCTTCACCGTCCATCATTTTGCAGAGAGGGGAGATTTTAGCATTTGCGGGTTTTCTCCTTTCTCCATTCCCATGGAACGACAACCGCTCCTGTGGAAATTCCCTGTTAAGAGCGTGGCAGCCCTGCCGTCCGTACTGACAGAATATATAACGGGGAATTCGAAAGCATGCACTCTGATTTGTGAGATTTCAGGTTTGGTCGTCATAAAAGGTATGGCACAGACATTTGCATTTATACAAAATACGTGGTGATGAAACATGGGCTCAAGTGCTGTTAATAGTGCCGGGGTCTGCAAAGACTGGCCTCTATTAGTATGGCCCCCTCCCTCCAGCCCAGTTTGGTGTATCTAGATTTGGCCAGCATTTAACATTAGGGGGCAGTCTTATCCTTTGGTTTGGCTTCCAGATCTGGCAGAATTTCGAAACCTAAACCAAAGGGGGAAGCTGAGCCCCTAAACGCTACACATTGAATCTGGCTACGTTTCGCCGCTGTGTTGAAATAGTGATGAAAACTTAACACCGGCCGAAAAATCCCCCCACTGATGCTGGAGGGGCTTGCAAGAGCTGAATCCAGAAGACATTTCCACTTATTCATAAATCTGTCCTGAAGAACTGTGCATTCCAGTGTAACTTCTTCACACGTGAAAGGGGGTCTGAATTTCAAGCTTACATTACCATCAGCACGTAGTTCTGCTTGTATTTTTCCTTACCAAAGCCAAGGTGGGGCTGTAGCTCAGAGGCTGAGAACCAGCTTTGCATGCAGAAGGTGGTTCTCAAACTGTGCCTTGCAGCTCAGACAGGACTGCCTGCCAGCCCCCAGGTGGGGCCTGGAGATCTCCCAGAATAACAACTGATTCTGAACTACAGAGATTGGTTAACCTGGAGAAAGCAGCTGCTTTGGAAGGTGGGTTCTATGGCATTCTACAATGCTAAGGTCCCTCCCCTTCCCAAAGCTTGACCTCCCCAGGCTCCACCCTCAAATCTTGAGGAATTTCCCAACCCAGAGTTGGCAACCCTAAGCGCAGAGACTTGATCCTAAGAATCCTTAGGATCAAGAAGTGGTGGGGAGAATCAGGGGGAGATGCGGGACAAAATGCAGCCATGCAGCAAATAGTGGGAAATTGAGCAGTACAAGCGGGGGAAACGGGAGACAGAGGGCGAAGCAACTGCTTTTGCGGAATTGGTCCAGGAGAAACATGTTTAAGTTGGGAGAAAGGAGACAACTGTGGGCTCCCCTTTGCAAAAAAAAAAGAGGCCAGGGGATACAGCCTGTTACTCATCAACGCTTCTCAGTGCTAAACATCAAAAATAAATGTGTTCATTTTCAACTGACATGAGATACCTGCGTTTTATGTTGGGGGTGGGGGAATGTAGTGCGGAGTTACTCTGCAAGCTGGTGCCAAAAAAGCATGATGCGTTTAGAAGCAGGACTTACTTCAGAAAGTTTGAGAATCGCTAGGCTGTGAGGCATGGCCAGCACACGAGCCCCCAAGGATGTTTATCAGTCAGCATATCCACACGTGTTAATCATTCATGCCGTGAGAGAACCAATTCATTCAAAAGTTCTCCCTGCTCTGAGAAGTGGCATAAGGAGGGAAGCGTGAAATCACTTCCTCCAGCACCATTGCTACAGTTGCCAACTCTGGGTTGGGAAATTCCTGGAGATTTGGGGGTGGAGCCTCAGGAGGGACCTCCGTGGGGTATGATGACAGGGACTCCACCCTTTAAAGCAGCTGTTTTCTCCAGGGGAGCTGATCTCTGTTGTCTGGAGATCAATTGTGATTCTGGGAGATCTTCAGGCCTTATTTGGAGGTTAACTCTGATCTGGAGAGGAACTTTGTTAATGGAAATTACACATCAGGCATTCCAGGAGCACAGCTCTAACATCACAGGTAATTTGGCCCTTGATGCCTTTGTTCTGTGTGTACCCAATCACTTAGGTGTGGCGAGTGGAGGGTTGCCAGCTCTAGGTTGGAAAATACCAGGAGATTATGGGGGCAGAGCCTGGAAAGGGTGGGGTTTGGAGAGGGGAGGGACCACCTCAGCAGGATACAATGCCATAGAGTCCACTCTCCAAAGCAGCCATTTTCTCCAGGTGAACTGATCTTAGTCACCTGGAGATCAATTGTAATAGTTCTCTAGGTACCACCTGGAGGTTGGCAACCAGAGGTAAGTGGTCATGACAGACAGGGCCTTTTTAGTACCAGTACCACCCATCTCTGCTTCTTCTGACCAACTGAGGAACTGCCTCGCTGCTGCTATTGGGCCGGTACCATCTCAGTGTGTGCTGGGAGAAAAATATTTCTGTTTCCCTGGGCATTTGAGGATGAGCTGTTTTTCCTTTTTCCTGCTGTCCTTCACACAGCCATGTTTTACAAGTTGGTTTCTAATTTCAGAGGGTAGTTTTAAAGGCTTTGAGTAATTATCTGCCCCCAGGCGTTTCCCCTCTGCTCTAATCAAGCTGATTACAATATACATTGTACCCTTTGCCTCCATTACAAGCATTCTTTAAAGCACCCCTCCCCACCTTCTGACTGGGATAAAAGGACTCAGGTATCTGCTTCTGTTCTACTCGTGTCTGACGAAAGGAGCTTTGACTCTCAAAAAAAATCTATACCCTGAAACTTTTGTTGGTCTCTAAGGTGCCAAGAGTGACCCCTGTTTTATGGTCATTTTCATTGTCTGCAATGGTCTTTTAATTTGTCCTCCTTTTCTCTGCCTTCTGAAGGGATTGGTTTTCTAAGCCCTTTTATTCCAATTTTGCTCCTTGCCTTAGACTGTTTGTTGTTTGCAATGTTCTCTAATTTTGTAATTATAATCCAACTGCATTGTTGGTTGGTTGCGTATGCCGTCTGATTATACTGTTTTATATCACTGAACAACCCAGATAGCCCAAGCTTGTCGGAACTCGGAAGCTAAGCAGGGTCAGCCCTGGTTACTCTTGGATGGGAGACCACCAAGAAATACCAGGGTTGTGACGTGGAGGCAGGCGGTGGCAAACCGCCTCCGAACGTCTCCTTGAAAATCCTACAAGTCGCCGTAAATCGGCTGTGACTTGATGCCACTTCATTATTAATTAGGATATCCCACCTTCAGTCTCAGTGAGAAAGGCAGGCTATGAATAAATTACATTAAAATAAATAAAGAGCCTTTGCTCACTGCCTAGCAGGCTAAAGGGCAGCGTTCTGGGTTTTGGTGTTCTTTTAAGAAGCAACCTAAAACAATTTAAATAAGTAAATAAATACGGGATGAAGTCTGCTGAGGGGCACTTCCTGTAACGATCTAATATCAAAAACCAACTGGAGTGATGTCCAAAATTGCTGTGAATAATTTACTAGGATGTCTTCCTTTTTTTTTGTTTTGTTTAACCCAGGCATATTAAAATTGTAAAGTTGTACCTCAAAGATACCACAACATCAAAACAAGTACACCCATTATAACGGGATCAATAACTCCTATTGCTGTCTTACAATCTGTACACACGGCAGAACAGAATTCAAAACCTTTTCAAAGGCAATGCGATGACAACCGTCTTGTTCCGATTGCCTGACAAAACGTTCTGTTTCCCCCTCCGCACACACACTGTTCTAAAAGTTTGTTACCTTCAAGATCCGAGGTGGCGAAAGAGACATAATTTAATACTTGACGCCTGGGATTCATGCGGCGCTAGACTGGGATTCTATTTACCCATGATGCCCTGCAGCTCACTGCTGAGCTGGGGCCAGTTACCGTTTCTTTTTCTAACCTACCTTACAAGTTTGTCAGGAGAAAACTGGGAGAGAAGAACCACGTATGCTGCCCAGAGCAACTTGGAGGGAGGGTGGGATACGCGTGACTACCTGAAGCCACCTTTTCCTGAGTCGCACCACTGGTCTATCAAGGTCAATATTGTCTCTCTCTCAGCCCTGACCTGGATAGCTCAGCCAAGCCCAATCTTGTCAGCTCTCGCAAGCTAAGCAGGGCCGACCCTGGCAAGTACTTCGATGGGAGACCTCCAAGGAATACCAGGGAGGGGACGCAGAGGCAGGCAATAGCAAGCCACCTCTCTAAAACATCCAAGTCCTAGTAGGAGTTGCCAGAAGTCAACCATGACTTCCAGGCACACAGACATACATAAACATAAACACACACAGAGAATACTCACCAAAAAAAATATTCTCTCTCTCTAACTGGCAGAACAGTCCAGGGTCTCAGGCTGGGGGGGGGGGGTGGTCTTCCTTCCACATCAACTATTACCTGATCCTTTTAACTGCAGCTGCTGGGGATTGAACCTGGGACCCTTTGCATGCAATGCACCACAAAACAAAAACAACCCTAATCTGGAATAAAAATAATGGAATAGGTTTGCAGTCTTGTATTGTAGGGGAACTAGATCTGAGTCCAAATAGCATCTTGGAGACGAACAAGATTTTCAGGGTATAAGTTTCCGGGAGTCGAAGCTCCGTTAGTCAAATAAACTCTGAAACTATTTTGTATTGTAGGTATCACCTTGCATTTATGGCATTGTTTGCTACTTTTGCAGTTCCACTTTCTGCATTCTCCTATGCCTCTGCTTGGACAGTTTGTTCTTTGCATTGCCCCGACTCTGTAATCCTAACCCTATTGCATCGTTCCTCGTCTGACTGCGCTGTTTCATATTCTGCAATCTACCTTGAGTCTCAGTGAGAAAAGAGAGAAAATAAAAGGTGAGGAAATAAAAAAAGGATAAAATTTTAAAACCAGTGAGCCAACCTTGTGCAGCGTGAGCTTTCATAATTAGGAGACAGACAGACAGCTGCATCATCGGGTGCTTGACTGGGCAGACAAGGCAGAGGAGAGTTACAGAATGCCCCATACAGCAGGATCAATTTAGCATATAAGATAGGTCTCTGCCCAGAGGAGCTTACAGTCTAAAATCCAACCACACAGGAGGCAAGGGAGGAAGATGGGGAGGTCGATGAGTATGAGAAAGCATAAGGGGAGAAAGGTGGGGTATAAAGTAAGCGGAGAAGGAAAAGGAGAAGGGGCAGCAAGAAGACGCCAGTCATCTATGAGAGCAGGAAGCCACTGAGAGTGGCAGACAGGTCATGGTCGGGCGGGGGGGGGGGGGCTATTGAGATGTGGAGGTAGAGAGATATGGGGGGGGCACACACCTACACACACAAAGCAGGAGTCCTCAGTTTAAAACCCAAGTCAAAGGGACACATCGCAATAAGACAAAACGCGCCCCCCCCACAATCGACTTGAAGTCAGTGGGAAGGCTCAAATCCCCTCGGAATCCGTGGAATTTCATTAGGCAGCAGCAACCCCCAAAGGATGATGCGGCTCAGCTGGCATTTGCCGAACATGAGTGGGCAAGCAAGATTGATCCCAGTTCTTTTCCACGACCCTGCAGCCAAGCTGGCGAATGGTGTCCTCGAACACGCAGCAAGGGACCCGTGAGTAATAAAACAGGCAGGTGGCGATTCTTGAATCTTTATCCCCCCCCCCCCCCCCCGGTGCATAACAGTGCGGTCCGAAACAGAATGGTAACTTTCTAAATCCACGAACCTCAGTGGATTTAGAAGGCTGTAACTCCGCTGTGGGCCATGCTGTTAGGCACTCAGGAAACCTTTGCCGTCCTAAGCAGCCACAATTTACCCCATTTAAACCCTGCATTTCTCCTCACTGGGGACCCAAAGCAGCGTACATCTGTCTCCTCCGTTCTCATCCTCACCACAACCCTGTGAGGTAGGCTTGGCCCAGAGTGACCGGCCTGGATTTACCCATGCCAGAGTGGGGATTGGAACCTCCGTCTCCCAGATGCTCGTCAGACAGCACACTGGCCTTTGCCTCTGTTCAGCTAATGCAGGTTTAAGAGAGGGCTTGGCTTGGGCATGCCCTGCAGATGGGAGAGGAGACTGTAAAGTGGATGTTCGGTTGGAGAAACTGGAGCTGGGAAGTGCAGTGGGGATTAATGGAGCAAGGCAGAGGGCTGGAAGGAAGTGAGAAAAGCCTGTCTTCCTGATTCATTCTGGGCAGATGGATCAGAGGGACCGGTCAGATGGGAAACCTCACCCTTCCCTTCTACAAGGCAAATGTTTTAAGCGTCTCCAAGGCACCAGCTGCAGACAGTGGAACCGAACAGCTGGGAAGCGGCAGACTGAAGGGGACCGCAGCATCTGACCTCTTGCCTTCCCACAGTTATTTGGTCAAAGCCCTGCACCCCATAGACACAACTTCTTCTGTGCGCACCCTTCCTTCACAGTACCCCACAACCAGAATGCCTGATTTCTTCTGGGTAGGTTCAGTTCCCAGGTGTGTGTGTGTGTGTGTGTGTGTGTGTGTGAGTGTGCACGCCTCCCTTCCAGTGTTCCCTCTAAGCTCAGTTAGTGTGAGCTAGCTCACGGGTTTTTAGCCTCCAGCTCACACACTTTTGTCTCAGCTCAGGAAGGATGGTTCCAGAGCAAACTAATTTATGCAATAGCCAAATCGCCCGCTCGCAACTTTAATGCCAGTAGCTCATAAAGTAGAAATGTTGCTCACAAGACTGCACAGCTTAGAGGGAGCATTGCCTCCAGTGTCGGGGGTGGGGGGGTTGCCCCTGCACATGTCTCCTCATCCCCAACCCAAATCTCACCCCGATTAACCTTTGGCCAAGCCCTATCTCTTCGGCTAATAAACTACCTCGCAGGGTTGTTGTGAGGTTAAGGTTCGGGGGAGGGGTGTCCCTCTGCTCTGAGAACAGAAGTGGCAGTAACATCACAGGCGCACGAAAATGGTCCTCCTTCCCACCGCGGCAGCTCTGGGGTCCATTGCTCCAACCTGCTTGAAAGTCCAGCAGAACTGGGATTCAGAGCCGACAGGGCATCTTGACTGGGAGGCAGGAAACGTGACCAGGTTCAGGTCGGGGGGTCCCCTTTTGCCCAACTCCCCCGAAAGACTGCAATATTCCATGCTGTCGATGCGGCTGCGATTGACTTGCTGCCCGGGACTTCCAAGGGGAACCAAACGTGGCGTCTCCTCCTGGAAGAGAACGCCCCTCGCTGCCCCACGAACTCTCGCTCTCTCCCCCCAGCGCCTTCTAACACCGGGGGGGACCCTTCTCTGCTTTGCGGCTGGCTGTCCCCGTTTCGGAGGGTCTCCTTCCCACCCAAGCCCCTGCGCCCTCCCAGTCGCCACCCCACACCACTGGGGGGTGGGGGGGGGGGGGGGCGGAGAGCTCGACCGCGACTTACGATCGCTCCGGAGCCAGGGAGTCCATGGCTGAAGATCTGGGAGCGCGGCAGCAGTCCGAAGCCGCCCCGCCGAAGCCGAGAGAAATCCGATCCGGGGAGGGCGACGCACGGTCCCTGCCTTCCTTGCCCCGCTGCTGTCCGCCTGTCCTCGCCGCTCCGTTTGGGAAGCGCTTCTTCGCCGCCCCGCCCCGCCAAAACTGCAGTTCTCCCTCCGATCGGGCGCAACGACTCCTGTTGGCCCTGCTGGAGCGCAAGAGCGCAGGAGCGTCCGAGCGGAGTTTCCAAGCGCCTGCCCGGTTCTTCGCCCAGTGGGCTGCGATTTCTCTCCAGAAAGCAGCGGAGATGGAGACGCGGGAGCTGGGGAGGGAGGGGGGGGATTTGTCAGGAAGAGCCTCGCAGGACACTGAAGGGGGGGGGGGGGGAGAAGTCCCTTATCTGATGCGGTTTGACTTTGCTTTCTGATGTTAGGATGCCTCCCCCTTGCCAACTGAAGTCCTCTGGGGCAGGGGACAAGAGAGAGAGAGAGACTGGTGGACTTGGCTGCTCAGAGGCGGAGATCAGGCCCAACTGCAAAATGCATCTTTCAAAGGCAATCAGGAATGTAAAAGGACGTTATTTCCCCACCGCCCTCACTCGCCTTATTGGGACATGTCAGCGAAAAATGTTCCCAACGCAACCACAAGCCACAATTTGTATTAGGATAGAAAGCGTCTTGTTTCCAAGTCCAAGTTTCCCAGAGTCCGTTCCCGAAACAGACAAGAAATTATTCTTTCGGACACGTGACACATAAACACACCTCTTTACTTTTTATATGATTTTTATTTCGGGAAATTAGAGAGGAAATACAGGTGGGGAAGGGGGAAGGGGAAACACTCTGAAACGGTATGCATTTGCATTTGTTTTACAGACCAAAATATAAAAGGCTGCATTAAAAGGAGTAACAGCCAGACGAGCTCAAAGTAACTTGTACTTGTCATAGATGGGAGACTCGGCAGGGTTGGGCATGGTTAGTAATTGCATGGGAGACGACCAAGAAAATTCAGAGCTGCTATGCAGGGGAAGGCAATAGCAAACTGCCTCTGCTTATCTCCTTGCTTGATAACTGCATTAGACCACTGCAACTATTATTGTTGTTGTTGTTGAACAAATTTAGAATCCAGTGGCACCTTTAAGACCAACAAAGGTTTATTCAAGGTATAAGCTTTGTCTGTCTTAAACCTTTGTTGGTCTTAAAGGCGCCACTGTATTCTAAATTTGCTCTACTGCTTCAGACCAACATGACTGCCCACCTGGATCTATTGTTGTTGTTTTTATTGTTGTTGTTGTTTTGTTGTTGTTAGTCACAATGCTTCTTCTTCTTCTCCTCTCATACTGCTGAATGTTCCACTGCAAGTGTTCCACTTCTTTTGGGATTTGTCTGTGCAGTATCTGGCTTAGTGGTTCTCTGACAAAAACGCAGTTGCCAACTGACCTCCAAATTTTGAGCATTCTTCCAAGGAAGAAATGGTTGCCTAGGGTATCCTTTGCAAACAGGCCACTGCTTCCTACTGGGAAACGTTTCCAAGATGCTGCCATGTTTAAAGAGCTATTTAATTCTAATGCGGAGAACCTCAAGCCCTAGTTTGGGAAACAGGAGAGAGAAAATTCTGGGGAGGGTCCGCAGCGGAGTGGTTTGCTCTCTTGCTTTGCATGCAGAAGGCTCAGTTTCTGGAATCTCCAGCCTGAAGGATCTCAGGGAGCAGGACAAGTAAAAACCTCTGGGATGAACCAAGGTCCGCCAAACAACCAGGCTAAGCAGACCCAGGATGGGCTGTGTCAGTGTAAGTCAATGAGAAAGGCGGACTATAAATGAAATATATAAGGTGGTATCCTATATTCAAAGGTGTAGACAAATTGAGCATAGGGAAAGTACAAATGTTGCTGTTTTTTTCCTGGCAGGCAGAAATTCAACAGGCAAAGATGTTCTCACTGCCACCTCTTTATACCAGCTTTCACCTGTTGTGTTTTGCACATGGGCAGACTGGGGGGTTAGCTGTTAATATGGCAGAGTAGAACTGAGCAGCCCCAAGGTCCCTTGACTCAGATCCAGCTACCCATGGCAGTCACGGTTAGTGTAGTTCGTGGCACCCGGGTTCAGGGCGAGCGGCCCCTTCAGCATGGCAGTGCTGCAGGAACTGCTCAGCCTGGCTTGCTCCTAGCTGCCAGCGGCCCTCCTGGAACTTTCTCAGTAAGTTAAAAGGCTGGACTGCCCCAGTTAGGAGCTCTGGAGCGGCACTGGTTTTCAGGGCTGATCGGAGCATAGGCGTCAACTTCAGGGGGGCTGGGGAGATGGAGCTCCCCAAAAAACTTTTCCAGGAGGTGCTGAGCCTCCACCGGAGACAATGGACTGTGATGTCTCTGGCCCAGCCCCAGCCCCCCCCCGGAAATTGGAAAGTCTACGCCCTTGGATCAGAGGACCACTGTTGCTAGAGGACCACTGTTGCTAGACAGATGTCACCTCTGTCAAGGAAGAAAGGATGCTATGCAGTATAGATCTGGCTCACGCAAACCTTATTCATACTGCAACACTGTTGTCATGCTGGTGGTGCAAAGTCAAGTTGCAGTCTAGTTCTGGCGACCCCGTGGGGTTTTCAAGGCATTCAGAGATGGTTTGCCATTGTCTGCCTTTGTGTAATGACCCTGGACTTCCTTCCCGGTCTACCATCCTACTTCTAACAAAGGCCATCCTTTCTTAGTTTCCCAGACCTGACGATATCAGGCTAGCCTGGGGCATCCAGCTCAGGGCCTTTTCAGCTGGCAGTGGAAAGTGCCCTCAAGTCTCAGCCAATTTATGGTGACCCTATAGGCTCTGCAGGAGGAGACAAATGGAAGTGGTTTGCCCTTGCCTGCCTCTGTGTCAGGCCCGTAGCTACAGTGGGGCATTTTGAGGCTCTGCTCCTCAAATGTGAGGCATGCCCCACAACAGCTGCTGCCCCTCCCCCTCCCCTACTTTTCCTCCCTCCCCTCCTGTGACATTAAAAGGGCCCTTCAGGTGATTGGTGGGAGCCCTTTAAAGCAGAGTTGTCAAACATGCGGCCCAGGGGCCAGATCAGGCCCCCGGAGGGTTTCTATCAGGACCACACTGGAGCTGGCCATCTCCTGCTTCCAGTTCTGTTGCTGCTGCAGCATCACAGCTTGCTTCACCAGACTCTCTCAGTTGCTCAGCCATTTCATCTTTTCCCCTGGGTCCTAGGCTCAGAACTCCGAGCATGAGATTTCTGTAGTGAATGTCACTAAATCAAAAGTAGGTTTGCAGCTTACAGATACACACCTGAACAGCATACTCGAGATTGCAACAGCACAGACATTTTAATGCAATAATTCAGAGCAAGAAGTATCAGATACTGTTAAATAAACAAAATATTGCAAGAGTGCTAATGTTTTAAGCATGTTTTTATTTTATGTAAAAAAAATCTTTGTGTTTGTGTCCTTTATAAAGTTTATCTCTCTGCTACCTGGCATTACATTTTATGACACACATAGTCCAGCCCAACAAGGTCTCATTTATGTCATATCCGGCCCTTATAACAAATGAGTTTGACACCCTGCAAGTTTTAAAGCTTGCAGGAAGGGAGGGAGAGGGACAGCTGCGTACCTTCCCTGAACTCCAAGTGGTGATTCCTTGGAGCTTCAGTGCTCTGTTGAGATCAAGATGTTCTTAAGTGCTACAGCACCCCTTTCCCTCCGAAAGGAATTTGAAAACAGGGCCTGCTAAGTGAATTTTAATTTCCTCCCTTGTTTACACCTCTTCTCCAAGACGTGTTCGACAAGGTGAAGGAGACAAAACGTCACTTGCCTGATTAAAGCGGCGTCAAGCACATTCCAAAACATGGGGGGGGAGGTGTTTAGACCAAAGATAAAGCTACCGATAGAACGGCAGCCTGTACGGAAGGAGATGTTAACCCCGCCGGTTTTAATTTCCTCATTATGGAGGGGGACCACAGAAGAAGATTTCGTAGATGAAAAAGCAGAAGCTCGGCAGGAAATTCGGAAGAAGGGAGTGAAGTTATGAATGCGAGAGAATGACATGATCTTTCGCAAAGCCGATGAGTCACAGCCTATAATCATTCCGTAAACCGAAAGACCAGACAAATACTTCAAGAATCCCTCCCCACCCCCCAATCAACAGATTATTTCTTAGTGACAGATTTGTTATTAAAAACAGAACTTTAAAACACATGGAGGAGGGGTAAGAAAAGAGGATTTGGGCAAAGAAAGCAGAAACTATTATTAATGTTGATGTTTCTTACTCCCTGCTTTCCCAAGTGGCAGGATGTTCCCATGATCAGGAATTTTTTTTTTCTGGGTTGGGATGATCACACATCCCTCCCCGAACTGCTTGCATCGCTTGACAAGGCTCCGGGCACCGTCCAGATAGCCGCGTCACCCAACTGGTGGCATGCCTTCTTTTAAAAAAAAATTGGCTTTGCGCATGCACATATGCACATGGCCAAATCACCGCTCTCATTGGGACTCGCCGTACTCTCTTGTTTATGCAGCCCCCCCCAACAGTGAACAAAATTAACTGGCTACGTACAACCGAGCACTGGAGTCTATATGTGCACTTTAACATTTATACATTGAATTTATTAAATGCAGGACTGCTCATGCGCACAGCAGCGGAAGCTTGGGGGGGGGGGGGGGACATTGCAAGAAGGACGTTCAGACGGCCTAATTGTGATCACTGCAAGAGATGGCTGTCCGGATTGGCAAAATCACAGATTCTATATGCAAATATCCAGAAAGTACGTGCTGGAAAACTCACTAGGGAACCAGGAGGATTGCTTCGAGTGAGCCCACTTCGGTGCGGGCGACGGAAGCAGGCGTCTGATCAGCAGTTTTAAATGCGAGAGGGAACAGCGGTGAAAACCGATCATAATGACCATATGACCACAGCATCAGATGCTAAGCAGAGTCAACCCTGGTTAGTACTTGGATGGGAGACCACCAAAGATGTCCAGGCTTGCTGTGTGGAGGTAGGCAATGGCAAACTACCTCTGAATGCCTCTAGCCTTGAAAACCCTACAGGGTCACCATAAATCAGCAGGTGTGCTGCTGCCTTTGAAAAGATTTTGGACATTCGGTCCGGCCGAAATACTGTGGCAAGATTGGGGCTTGGTATAGATGATCAGGAACTGTTCTTACTAGTATTTAGAGAAGTGCAGAGCCTGCCTATTCATTTCTAGGCCTAGTTCAAACTGCTGGTTCTTTAAAGCTCTGCATGACCTGGAAACAGGGTGTCTTAAGGTCTGCTTACCTTGACCTGGATAACACAGACTAGCCCGACCTCATCAGATCTCGTGAAGCTCAGCAGGGTTGGCCTGGTTGGTACTTGGATGGGAAACCACCAAGAAAGCCCAGGGTCACTAAGCAGAGGAAGGCGATGGCAAACCAATTCCACTTCATCGTCTGACATAGTGTGCGTGTGCATGAAAGCTCACACCTTGAATAAAACTTTGTTGGTCTTAAAAGTGCCACTGGACTCTAATTTTGTTCTGTTGCTTCAGAACAACATGGCTGCCCACCTTAAGAAGAAGAAGAGTTGGATTTATACCCCACTCTTCACTCGGAGTCTCAGAGCGGTTTACAAACTCCTTTCCCTTCCCCTCCCCTGAGACACCCGTGAGGTAGGTGGGGCTGAGAGAGCTCTTTCCAGAACTGTCCTTGAGAGAACAGCTCTGACAAAACTATGGCTTGCCCAAGGTCATCCAGCAGCTGCAAGTGGAGGCGTGGGGAATCAAACCCGGTTCTCCCAGATTAGAGTCCGCGCACTTAACCACCACACCAGACTGGCTCTCTGAATCTACCTGTGTTCACAACGCTTGCCTTGAAAATCTGAGGGAGTCGTTATAAGTCAGCTGCAACTTGACAGCACTTTGCTCTGACATGGACGGCTTGCTGCCCTAAAAACATGCCTAGCAGTTTGGACATACTTTAGAGCAGTGTTTTTCAACCTTTTTCGAGCTAAAGCACATTTCTTTCATTGAAAAAATCCCGCGGCACACCTGACAATATCTCACAGCCCAGTGGTTGAAAAACACTGAAATACAAGATAAATGGGTCATTAGTTGCCTCAGCTCAAGTATTAACTATGACAGTATTACAAATACACGTAATAGCAACTCAACTTGAAATCGTAAGTTACAGATCCAAAGTGTAATGGCTCCTTCCCATAACATTGACCTGAATTTCAGAAGAAATATAATGTGGATGTATGTTAATACTGCGATTCTGCTAAAGTTTTTCAAATAGAGAGTTTAAACTCTTACTCTTATGTGAACGGCATTCCGCTGACCATAAGTGATTTGAAGAGAAGCACAGTACACCCATTCTTCGCTGAGGAACAGTTACTGATTTGAACCCCACCCTGACAGAAACAGCTAGCTGTTACCATCAAACATATTCATGTTTACTGGAATGTCTTGGTGCAAATCACCCTACCTCAGGCCGGCCACAGAGCGTGCGAGCGGAATCAGCGAGACCCCGCCACTGTTCTTTCTTGCATGCGCAAACGCGTCCCGAAAGGTCAGCCCGGAAGGCACATTTCTTTCATTGAAAAAATCCAGCGGCACACCTGACAATATCTCGTGGCACACCAATGTGCCACAGCACAGTGGTTGAAAAACACTGCTTTGGAGCAATTGTCTCAGCCTTACCAGACTCCAGCTCTATCAGTCTGTGTGAGAGTGCATATGTGTGAGAAGCTGTTGACTTTACAGCATTGTTAGGAAAGAATACAGTGAAGCAGCTTGACAAACAGCCTGAAACAGGTCAACAAACTGACAAAACAGCCCGTCAAAACACTAGCTCCCTCTTGGTGCCTGGAGAACAGGATGCAAGCTGAAGCAGCAGATGTTCGGGCACCCCTGGTATAAATGCATGCCTAATTTAGTTTGGTGTAGTGGTTAAGAGCACGGACTCTAATCTGGGAGAACCGTGGTTGATTCCCCTCTCCACCCCATGCAGCTGCTGCTTGGGTCAGTCTCAAGTTCTCTCAGAGCTGTTCTCTCAAGGGCACTCCTCCAGAGAGCTCTCTCAGCCCTGCCTACCTCACAGGATGTCTGTTGTGGGGAGGGGAAGGGAAAGGGATTGTAAGCTGCTCTGAGACTCCTTCAGGTAGTGAAGGGCAGGATATAAATCCAGTCTCTTTTTCTCTTCTAATTCCTTGCAATGTGTGTATTTAGCATCCGTGCGAGAGTCAGTTCCTCTGCACAATAATCATCATTTGATCTCAGTCCAGAATAGTGCCACATAATTTGTGTGCATTGCAACAAAACTTATTTGTTATTATTTTTATACCCCCCTTTCTTTCCTAATGGAACTCCCAAGCAGCTTAACACACACTTCTCTCTTCCTCCACATCATCTGCATGACAACAGCCCTGTGAGGCAGGATAGGCTCAGCAACTGTAACAGGTTCAAGGTCACTCGGCAAACTGTCATGGCAAAATGGGATTCAAACCCAGTTATCTCAGATCTTAGTCTGACATTCTAACTTCGGGTCTCCAGCGTGGTACCCGAAGAAGAAGAGATTGGATTTATATCCTGCCCTTCACTCGGTGTCTCAGAGTGGCTTACAAACTCCTTCCCTTCCCCTCCCACAACAGACACCCTGTGAGGTAAACAGGGCTGAGAGAGCTCTCTCCAGATCTGGCCTTGAGAGAACAGCTCTGATAGAACTATGGCTCACCCAAGGTCATCCAGCAGCTGCAAGTGGAGGAGTGGGGAATCAAATCCGGTTCTCCCAGATTAGAGTCCACGCACTTAACCACTACACCAAACTGGTAGGCACCATGGTGTATACCAACACCTTTTCTGGTGCCCAGCACGTGTTTTCAGACAAAGGGCAGGACCAGGTGAGTCTTTTGGCCAGCAAAGCTGACTGACCATTGGAGGTTTGACTGGCTATGCAGATTTTTAAAAACGTAGCTTCAGCAGCAGCTGCCACCACAACACAAGAGTCCTCACTGTGTGAATGAAGGTAAGCTGTGGGGAGCCATTGTGCGGCTGCCTCCAAGTCCTGTAGCAGCCATTGGGTGGCAGCCATTTTGTGGCTGTGCTCACTGTGGTGTTTCATAATTTCAAAGGTGCTCAAATGCTCGAAAACATTGGGGACCCCTCTTCTAATCACTGCACCATGCCATCTCTTATGTTCCTGAAAATAGTACTGAGCACGTCTGAATGCTCCCTGACCGTTGGTTTGACACCTCTAACCCCTGCGCCGCACCACCTTGCAATTCGCCACTGCTGAAAGTGGTGATGCTGTTACTCCACTGGCATGTTTAAGTATGAACCTTGCATCCAAAAAAATTATCTGTCTTTTATAGACTTTTGCGTATTATTTCCTGAGCTTTTGTTCAAAAAAGTCGGCTCCATCCGCCATCCCTTTCTAAAGATAGATCAGATGAAGAATGCTGGATAGGTTTCAGTCGGAAGGCTTTTGATAGCCCAAAGGAGGCCCGCGCCCAACTCGCAATTAGACTTCACTTGGAGTTTGAGAAGGGCTTTGTCATTCGCTCCGATCCTTCAGATCTTGCAACAGGAGCAGTTCTGAAACAGCAGGACAGGAGAAAGGCTTGTAAAAGGGCACCCAGTGATCTAGTTCAATAAAGGTGGAAATGAAACCAAAGCCGACTCAGATAAGAAGGCTTGTGAGATGCTTCAGTGTTTCCACAGACCTGCGATCTCTGAAAGAACTACATACGAATGGGAACCAGCGCTGCCCCGGTGGCTCATGGAAATTGACAGGATTCGAAAACGAGCAGTCAAAAACGACTAGGACGAACAGAAGTAGGAAAAAACCAGCAGGTAGCCCTTCATTATAATTTCCTACCTGATGCATCTTGTCAGTAGCTGATTTGTCTTGCTGTGATCTTGAATCCCCAATCCAAATAGGAGCTTTCAATGCTGACATCACTGGTTCTGTCCTTAGCATGAAGACCGATTTAGCTGTTCAATGGAAGAAGCGAGGCAGGTTAGCCATTGTACGGATTATTACATTGTGTTTAGTAGATATAAAGATATACATGTCTGTTGTTACCTTGCTGCCTTTCTAATTAGTTCTGGATCATGCCGAGAACGGGATGAAAGCAACGTTGTTTCTGATGTCTATCAAGATAATTTTCCTTGATGAAAGACTCACCGGCTATAAGCAATTCCTTTCATCCATATAAAGGGATAAGAAAACTTATGGTCAGTGCGTAGCGGCTGAGTAGGGGGAAGAGAGAATTGTGAACACCTGCAGTTGCCTTCTGCTCTGTCTGACTATTAGTCTGTCATGGTCAGTAGTGTCCACTCCAGGGGCCCCCAAATTTTTCCAGCCCGCAGGCACCTTTGGAATTCTGATACAGTGTGGTGGGCGCAGGCACAAAATGGCTGCCATGAGAGAGACCTGCCACAGGAGGTGGAGCCAGCCATAAAATGGCTGCCATAGCTTACCTTCAGTCACAAACTAAAGATCCTTGTGCTGTGGTACCAGCTGCTGCCCAAGCAATACATTTAAAAATCTGCCCAGTCAATCATATCTCCAATCGTCCATCAGAAGCCTCACTGGACAAAAGCCCCACCTGGCCCTATGTGTTGCCTAAAAACACTTGGTGCAATGCCAAGAAAGGTGCCAGTGTGCACCGTGGCACCCATGGGTGCCCCACTGTGGACCCCTGGTCTACTCTGAGTGGCAGAAGCTCTTCAGAGTCTCAGGTGGGAGGTCTGACGTATCATTTAATCCCAGTACCTTTAATGACATGCCAGGGACTGAACCTGAGACCTTCTGCACACAAAGCAGAGGATTGATCACTGAGCCACGCCCCCTCCCCAATCAGACCCATAGAAACAGTGGGGCCTCTTGGGTCCCGGCCCAGCAACCTACCGCCAAGCCCCTCCCCGACTTCCCATCCAGCCCAGGCCCCCTGACTTCCAGCCAAAAGGGGAGTGGGCATCAGTGGAGGAGACATGTGTTTACCCACTCCAGCACTCCTCGTCCGCCATTCATTTGGAGGCAGAGCTTGGAGGCCGGCTGAGGAGAGCTGACAGGAAATCCTCAATGGAAGGAAAAGTCCATGTTGGCACACTTGCTCGCGCTCTCTCACTCTCTCTCTCTGCCTGGTTGCCTTTCTCATTTCCTCCTTTCTTTCTTCCTAGGGCTCAAGTAGGGAAGCCAGACTAGTGGCAGCATCTCTCCCTCAGAGGGAGGCTTCTCATGTTTCCTGGTCCAGTGCAAGGGATGAACGAGCAAAAGGACCCAGCCCAGGAGGAGGGTGGCAATCCGGAGAGATCAAAGCCAGTGGCTTTGGGAGTGGTGGCAGCAGCAGTTGCTGCTGCTGCTCCTCCCGCCATTCAGTGTGTGCTGGGGTTTGGGGGGGGGGTGCCCCTGACATTGAAAAAAAACCCTGAATTTAAAAAAGTCCTGGCTATGGGCCTGTCCTCACTTTGTGTGATTGAAGGGTGTGTGACAAAATAGCAGCGACTCAGAGAGGCTAGCTAACAGCTAGATCGATCTACAAACTTTGAGGGGGCATTCAGAACTTTGGGAGGAAAGTGTGGGGCATTCGAGATTTTAAGCACCCACTTCTCCCTCTTAGCCAGTAGCTTCTGAAAGACAGTAGAGGAGACTCTTTTATACTGCTCAGGCTGCCCTTAGGATAAAATCCCAAATACTTGATCTCTTCACCAATGCTGTAGAACGTGGAGGAATTGGCTGATTTCCATTGGGCCCAAGGCAGGTATTCTAGCATTTGGGATCTTTTGTTACAAATTGACCTTTTTTACAGTCAGCTTTAAGCACGGCTTCACCACAGCTTCACTCAACTAGACTCACTCTCAACTTCCTTAATGGCTGTTTTTCAACTGTTGTTCTCACTAACATTCCATCAGCTCTCATTAACTGCTCTTAAGGAGTGGTGGAACCTACCCTGTTCATCAAATACGCTTATGTACCTTGTCTGGCGTGCTATCTTTATGCTCTAATTTACTTATGACTTGGGGAGGGGGGGGAATGACATTTTATGATAATTTAGGGTTACCAGCCTCCAGGTGGGATCTGATGATCTCCCAGACGACAGAGATAAGTTCCCCTGGAGAAAGTGGCTGCTTTGGAGAGTACGCTTTATGGTATAATACCCCACTAAGGTCTCTCCTCTCCCCAAACCCTAGCTTCTCCACCCCAGGCCTGTAGCTACAGTGGGGAATCTCGGGCCCCCCCACCCCACCCCGACTTACTACCAAGGCCCCCCTGACTTCCCATCCAGCCCAGAGCCCCCCCCCCCCGACTTCCAATTTTTTATTTTATTTGTGGTGCTCACTAGGGGGAGTGTGCAGGGGGGTGCAGGGTGCCCCCTGACTTATTTAAAGGCCCCCCGAATTAAAAGAATCCTGGCTATGGGCCTGCTCCACACTCAAATCTTCAGGAATTTCCCAATACGGATTTGGTAAAACTAGATAATATTGTGTACTAGAGAGGCAGTAGTGGACTGAAGGTTAGGGCCCAGTGAACTAGACTCTTTATTGGAAGAAAAATAAATCATGGCAATAAGTACTGAGAACGGACAACCTTCCGATCCAGATCTAAGACCGAATTCACTTCAGATGCTTTCTAGCCCTCTCCCCTTTGTCAGAGTACACAAATGAGAAACAGAAAGGCAGCTCTGGATGTGCTCCGCCTATTGGATTTCTGAACTGATGGCCATGCAGGAAGTTTGATTTACAACTATCTTTCTACCTCCCTGCGTTTTACAACCTACGTGCGCTTTTGGTGCGACTCCCTGTTCTCTCTCTCAAATGGTCGAATCCATAAAATAGATAAAACTTGTACTTTCTTGTTCACGAAATCGCTCAGCGGGGACACCACTTCTAGTGTGCCTTACTTAACTCAGGCCATTTCATGCTTCATACACTAGGTAAAGTTTTGGACTAGGACGGAGGGTACTGGGACCCAAATCCCCTATAAGGCGTGAACCTGACCACAGGCCAGTTGCTCTCTTTCTCAGCCTCACCTACCCCAAAGAGTGGTTGTAAGGATGGGGACCAAAGCAACTTAAGTTTACTGCTTGCCTCCCTTTGGGGGCTGGAAGCAAAAGATGGGGAATAACACTTCAGCCACCGTCTGACCAGTACGTCTTCATACTCCCAGCTCATAGTGGCTTATCCCTGTGTTAGGATGAAACAGGGAGAAGAAAACCCCTCATTCTGTCCTCAGCACTCTGGAGAAAGCTTGGGATACAAATATAATCAACAGGCATACAGATAGACAGACAGATGAATGAATGCATGTTACAGCCATCACAGACATTGTCATCCCAGAGGCTCTTTCCCTCTCTCCCCCTAATGTCTAAAAGTATGCCCTGACTTGGATGGCCCAGCTTAGTTCATCTTTTTGTCAATTCTAGGAAGCAAACCAGGGTCAGCCAAGGTTAGTACCTGGATGGGAAGCCACCAAGGAAGTCCAGGGTCACCATAAGTTAGCTGCAACTTGATGGCACTTTCCCTCACCACTAATCACAAGAAACACACAGTTTCTTTGCTCCTGTTCTACACTATTAGTTGTAGCTGCCCAGGCAGGAGCTGCTAAACTCACAGACCGATTTCCCACGAGGCGCTGCTCCAGCGTCATTCTTCCCTTTTTGATCCTCAAAAGACAGGATCACTGAAGCCGCAGGGGAATTCAGGCGAAGCCGCGGGTCAAAATGCAGCACGGGGCAAATAGTGGGAAATTCAAGCACGCAATCGGGTCAAAGGGAAGAACGACGTCAGAGCAGTGCCTCGTGGGAAATCAGTCACAGTATGATTGCATCAGATATTTGATGAGTGCTCTCAAACTTAATGGGATGCCATAGTCGTTTTTGCATTCACTAATTTTGGAACCCAATTTTTATGTGCAGTTTGTAATATTATTTTTGTACTGTATTGTTTTCACTCTTGTAATCCAGTTGTATTGCATTCTTTATGATGTTTACACTTATTGTATGATTATGTTGTATTTATTGTATGTAGGTTATCGTTGCTGCTTTTTAAAATCGTGTTGTCTGCCTTGAGGCCAGGTGAGAAAGGTGGACTATAAAGGAAGAACAGCAATATTCTGCAGTGACATCTCCATGGTGGCTCAGTAGCAGAGCATCCCCTCAGCATGCAGAAAGTCCCAGGTTCAATCCCTGATGTCTCTAGTTAAAAGAATTGGGCAGTAGGTGACGTGAAAGACTTCAGTCTGAGAACCTAAAGAGCTGCTGCTGGCCTGAGTAGACAATACTGAATGTCATGGACTGCCGGTCTGGTTTAGTATAAAGCAGCTTTATGTGTTCATCCATCAGCTAACTACCTAACTTATAATTATCCTGTGCAATCGCACAAGGATCTTGCCTTTTTGACGTTTTAGCTGTAGCCCCCAGAAGGGCAGTGTGTGTGGCCTGGAAGTGTTCTGGAACTCAGAAAGAGATGCATTGAAAGAGATGGTAATTTTGCTCCAATGTTCAACATGAACACAAAGGTCAGAGTCCACATAAATTCTCTGTGAAGACAGTTTCAGAGGGTAGCTTGTTGGTCCACAGTAGAACAAACAGATTTGAGTCCAGTAGCACCTTTGAGGCCAACAAGAATATCAGGGTGTAAGGCTGGTTCAGCATCTGGCATTTGCTCCACATTTTCTCAACACTGAGGGAAAGGTGCAGCTCAAAACCATTCGAAAACCCCGGTCAATGCCGTACTGACTGCAAAGTCACCCCTGAATGGCCACAGAACAGCCATAAATCTATGCAGAAGGTACCATAAAATCCGTTGATCAAAGAAAGTGAAAGCAGCATGCAATGCAGAGGGTACCATAAAATCCGATGATCAAAGGAACTGAAAGTGGCATGCAATGAAGAGGGGAATTTCTGTTCCAATGTGGGTTTGCTAAAACAACAGAGGGAAAAGCCGATGCAGAATCGCCCTAAGCTTCCAAGAACCAAATCTCCCTTCAGCAGACACAGCAGAGTAGAGTAGAAATGCACTTTATAGCATCTGACAAAGGGAAATGTGACTCTTGAAAGCTTGTACCCTGACACTCTCGTTGGCCTGTAAGATGCTACAGGATTCAAACCTAATAAATTCTCCAAACCCTCTTTATAAGACAGGGTGTTTATTTTTAGAAAGAGGGTGGGGATATGTTTCAGGCCATGATTTTAGAGCCTCTTATCTATATCCTGTGTAGAATACCAACCTGATAAAAAGTAGAGTGCCGAGGAACTCAACAGCTTGCCCACACTTTTTTGTTATTTTGGTTGGTCTTGATAAAAGGTATCCCACAGCTTTTGATTTTGGAACCCCCACAGCTATTTGCAACCTCTGTCTATTTTGAAATTACCTTGTAATGGCATCCTTAAATTCCCTCCCACTCAGGTAATGCGAAGAACCAGAATTGTCCTGTGGATTCCAGTAAGACCTGAATGGGATTACTCCAAGGTAAGCCACTCGCAGATTGCAGATACAGCTGACTTTGCTTGTGTAAATTTTGTACCTCGAAAAAAAGCTATTTTGAGTCTCTCCGGAGGGGGGGTGTTCCTAAAATATCCAGCAAACATCTTTGCAACATCTCCCCTCTCCCCTGCCTTTCTTCAGTGAACATAAATATAACAACATTATGGGATGTACACCCCTGTGCATCTGATGAAGTGAGCTCTAACTCATGAAAACTTATGATGGAATATATTTTTGTACTGAACATGATGAGGGCATGAATACATGAAGCCATCTTCTACTGAATCAGACCATTGGTCCATCAAGGCCAGTGCTGTCTACTTAGACAGGAAGCAGCTCTCCAGAGCTCTCCAGAGCTCTCTCACATTACCTACTACCTGATCCTTTTAACTGGAGATGCCAAGATTGAAATTGGAACCTTCTGCATGCCAAGCAGATGTTTTACCATTGAACCACATTCCCTCCCTGGGCATTTCTGGATGCCCAGAGGTCATTTCGAGCAGGAGATCAGGGGAGCTCTTTCTTTCTGTCTTTCTTTCTCTCTCTCTTTTCTCTCTTTCTCTGTCTCTCTCTCTTCTTTCTTTCTTGCCTTCTGACATACCTCCAGTGATGTCAGGGGATGGGGCATATGCAAATAAGTTATGCTAATGAGTTATGCTAATGAGCTCCTGCACCTCTTTTTCTACAAAATGACCCCTGCAGTCTTCCATCATGATACGTCCCTCCAGACATCAACGGAGTCAACTTCCCACTTTAATAGGATCCTGACCCCTATTATACCGAAACGACTCTTCATGGCTCCCGGGATTGGCTCATCTCAATATCCGTGTCTCAATATTTTTGTTCCTGATTAAAAGTGATAGTTTGGGTATCCTTCGTTCTGTCGCTTCTTTGCCTTACAGCCGTGGATTGCAATTAAACACGTGAGCGGAATTTTAACCCAAACCCACAAACTCCTGGAAAACAATGCACTTTGATTTTATTGACAAAACGGTGACGCCTGTCAAGTGTGGTTATGGCCTTAATGATGTGTTTTGACAAGCACGGTACCCAAATTCAAAGCATTTGTGGCATTGAAATTCCTGGGAAGTGAGTACTTTGATAGTGCAAAATATAAACAGTTGCGGCGCACTGGGCTGTGTAAACACAGTGTTCCCTTGGCATATCAGCCTTTGCAGCGCTAAGAAACAGAAAAGGCTCCTCTAAAACTGGAAGCACAAGCAATGAAACCCCGCTTGCTTCCACATGGGGAGTCTTCCCCACACAGAAAACAGGAAGCCCCCAACTAAGGGGAAACATCCACATGACATCGTGCTCATTCCAAGCACGACTCGTGGCATTCCTGGTGTTTTCCCCTTTAATCTGGAGGAAAAACAAAACCTGTGTTTCCAAATTAGTTTAAAGGGGTGTTAGATTCACTGGTTTGGTGCAGCCAGGAATCTCTATACGTAGCAGAGTGCACTAGACTACACACAGCAGTAGCTTCCGAGTACTGTGTGTGCTAGCAACCTTAGAGTTACACAGAGCCACTTGTCAGTTTCAAAATAATAAGAATCCTTTATTCAAGGAACCACGTTCTAGTTAGTGCGGACTGGGAGATAGTGACAGAATCTATTCTAACTGACTAGATGGATGCGGATGGAGAATGCCTGTTCTGCATCCATGGTGACAAAGACATGCCCTCCTTCTTTGTGTGTGCAAGAGAGAGGGTGTCAAGCCAGAAGGAAGGAAGTCTTGTCCCTAAGAACAGCATTCTACTTCAAAGGATAGTATCCAATAATAGCAGGAAGGAAAGAATGCTCTGTGTGTGTCCTGACCTCTGTGTCCTGTCTCTGAAGGCCAAGGCAGGGGACAGATTATACTCCTCCACTTCCAACAAGGGGGAACTGAAAGACAGTTGCGATGTCCAGAAGGACTCTTCCTCTGTCGCCACTACACCTGGCTCCGCTTTCGAAATGATGCTAGGCAGTTCACTGCTGCACGCTATTCTCCCCCTTTTAGCCCTTTAAAGAGATTTCCCCCTGCTTTTCCTTGCTGTGCTAACTGTAGCATTACGGCATGGCTCAGTTAGAAGGGGAAGAGGCGTTAGCGGGGCCATGGGGGGGATCCCAACAAAATTGCTATCATTCAGGGGGCAAAGATCTGACAGTGTTGACGGGAGGTGGATACCGTTCTGCCCTGCTCCCACACCGTGTGGGAGGAGACATTTTCATGCCCCCATCTGGAAGCAGTCTCCACAAGGACAACATCATTAGTAGGTTTGCCACTCTCCAGGTGCTGCCTGGAGATCTCCTGCTATTACAGTTGATCCCCAGATGACAGAGATCAGTTTCGCCACAGAAAACAGCTGCTTTGGAGAGGGGACTCTATGGGATTATAAATCAGTGAGGTCCCTCCCTTTCCCCAGGCTCTGTCCCCAAAGAAACTCCACCCACCCACCCAAACCAGGGTTGGCAAGCCTTTCAATTAAGGTGGCTTCTTTAATGGGATAAAAATGTTCTGTTAATGTAACAACACACTTTTTAAAACAGTTGCGCTAGGCAGAATCATACCCAGCAGAGAGTTCTGTGTACTTTGAAAGTGTGAATATTCTTACATTCCAGACCTGGATTTAATTCACCATGTTATATTTTAATCAGGGGTCATTTTGAGCAGGAGCTTGGGGGAGCTCAGCTCCAGGAGTTGGTGCCAGCCCCCCCTCCCCCCCCCCCACCCCGGTGTGGGAATGTGTGCTTGTGTCATGGCTGCAGCAAAATGACCCCGTCCCCTGGAAAGGTCCTTGTTCCTCCAACCAGCCTTCTGAAGGCTTCAGCCACCACTGAAATTATCGTCCCAGAATAGTGGTATTTCTGAGGCTTGGATTAGTAGCTGTCCCCTCTCTGCCAGCTCTGTCTATCTGTCTGGCTGTCCCTCTCCCCCCCCCCCCTTCTTTCTTGCCTTCTGACATACTTTCGGTGATATCAGGTGGTGTAGCATAAGCAAGTAAGTTATGCTAATGAGTTATGCTAATGAGCTCCTGCACCTCTTTTTCTACGAAATGACCTCTGATTTTAATTATTATTGTTTCGTATTTTTATCTTGAATTTGTCTCGATCTGACCTACTGGAATTACAGCTCATCTCCAGACTATAGAGATCAGTTCCCCTGGAGAAAATGGATGCTTTGGAGGGTCGACTGTATGGTGTGGTGCCCCACCAAGGTCCCTATCCTCCCCAGGCTTTGTCCTCAAACCTCCAGGAGTTTCCCAGCCTGGATCTGGCCACCCTACACCCCCCCATCTGCTGTTGGTGGCTGAGGAGAGCTGGTAACCCTACCAACTGCTTGCAGTCTTTCTACCAGCAAAGTTAGGACAGTGGGAGAAGGGAAGGGCAGCCCTTTTTTGCCACCCTTTGGGCTCCCACAGATGTGGTATAAAAGAGGTGAGAATACTTAAAGCAGTTCCTTGCAAATGGGATCTCAACAACGCAGGTAAGAGAGACCCATTTTCCCCCCACATCTGAACAGCCAAAAAACCACTAGGAACTGCAAGGCACAGCTGTCCTTTCTCCCCCTTCTCCCCATGAATAAGAAGTGCCGTTCAACAGTACCTTTATCTTCCAATTGCTATTTATATGTAAATCAATTCCAAAGTAATTTGCTTTATTGCCCATTATGGGAGCCACAGAAGACGGGGAAAATTAAACTGGGTAGTTCTGCAAATGCTGGGATTTCCAGGTGGCTCACTCTAGTTGGTGGGATTAAGAAGGGGTTGAGTTATCGTGGGTGTCAGCAACCTGTTCTTCACCACAAAGGCAGATATCAAGAGCGTGAGGATTGCAGCTGATTTTTGGTTTAAGTTGTGGACGATTAAAACCATTTGAACATGATTTTCCCGATTGTGTCCGTTGCCAAGTCACAGAGCTGTCATTTATCTCCCCCCCCACTCGCCTTTTAAGAGATGGCTGACAGCCAAATGTTAAGAACATAAGACAGCCTGCTTGAGACCCAGTTTGTGTAGTGGTTAGGAGCATGGACTCTAATCTGGGAGAACCGGGTTTGATTCCCTGCTTTTCCACATGCAGCTGCTGGCGTGACCTTGGGTCAGTCACAAGTTCTCTCAGAGCTGTTCTCTCAAGGGCAGTGCTCTCAGAGCTCTCTCAGCCCCACCTACCTCACAAGGGTGTCTGTTGTGGGGAGGGGAAGGGAAAGGAGATTGTAAACCGCTCGGAGACTCCTTTGGGTAGTGAAGGGCGGGGTATTAATCCAGTCTCTTCACAAGAGACACAACAGGAAGGTAGACTCAATAGCATTATAACCTACCCAAACCCCACCCTCCTCAGGCTCTATCCCCCGCCCCCAAACATCCAGATATTTCCCAACTGCTAACATTTTCAGAGCTCGATTTGTGAGAGCTGTTGGGATCAGCTCCCTCCCCAGGATCAAAAGGAAGAGCATTAACGTTTCAGTACTAAACAAAACTCTGGTGAGGATTCAGCGTATCACCAAAGTGCATTTATGTACAAAAGTGCAGGTGGGTGAACACAAAGGTGCCCTCTTGCCAGCTGGCAAGGCTTATTTCAAATGACAATAGCTTGCAGAAACAATTTATGGAGTGGGCGGGGTGCCAGCATATTTCGAAAGAAAGAAAAAACACCGTCACTTTTAGAGCCGTGCTACCTAACATAGTAATCAATCGGGCCCTTGGCAGACATAGAAGAAGAAGAGATTGGGTTTATACCCCGCCCTTCACTACCCAAGGGAGTCTCAGGGCGGCCTACAAACTCCTTTCTCTTCCCCTCCCCACAATAGACACCCTGTGAGGTAGGCGGGGCTGAGAGAGCTCTGACAGAAACTGCTGTTTTTCAAGAACAGCCGTGCCAGAACTATGGCTTGCCCAAGATAGGGCTGCCAAGTCCCCCCAGGGGGCGGGGATTCCTCTGCTCAAAGGGCCTCAAATCCACCAGTCCGGATCTGGCTGGCGGGGGAACCCCACCCCCATAGTGGCCAGATCAGGCTGACGCGCCTGGTGTGATGATGTCGCCCAAAAGTGACGTCATCACGCTGGGCACATCACCAGGCAACGCTCTAGCAACCGGCCTGAAAACTCTATGGCACCATAGAGTTTTCAAGGTGATTGCTAGAGCGTCTCCCGGCAACGTGCCCAGAGTGATAACGTCACCTCCAGGCAATGTCATCGCAGTGTGTGCGCGCTTTGTATGGGCACAAAAGTCCCGGACTGGGACCAGCTCCCCCCCACTTTTTAAGGTAAGTGACTTGGCAACCCTAACCCAAGGTCATCCAGCAGGTGCAAGTGGAGGAGTGGGGAATCAAACCCGGTTCTCCCAGATTAGAGTCCACGCTCCTGACCACTACACCAAACTGGTCTTCCATGATGCAGAGCAGCAGGAAGGGGAGAAGCAATAATCCTTGGTATGAGAATCGGGCTGTTGTTAAGTGTCACTGTTTTCACCCATAGGTTTATTCATTTACACCTTGCTTCGCCCCCATGGGGATCTATAACGTAAGGTTGCCAACTCCAGCTTGGGAAATTCCAGGCATTTTGGGTGTGGAGCCTAGGGAGAGTTGGCTTGAGGTGGGGAGAAACCTCAACGAGCTATTTTGCTATACAGTCCGCCTTCCAAAGCAGCCATTCCCCCCAAGGAAACTGATCTCTGTTGACTGGAGATTAATTAGCATTCTGAAAGAAGGTTGGCAACGTTAGCAGTGCATGATCTGGTGAGAAGTAGACTTTGCAGAGTTCTGATTGCCTTGTAGACTGCAATTCGTTTTTATTGATTTATCTACATGCCCGGGGGAAGGAAAGTGGCATGGTATAGCCCCATCTCAGCTCTCGGAAACTAAGCAAAGTTGGTATTTGGATGGGAGACCACCAAGGGAGAGGCTGCAGAGGAAGGCAATGGCACACCCCCTCTGCTTCTCATTTGCCTTGAACACTCCTTGTCGGGGTTGCCATGAATTGGCTGTGACTTGATGGCACTTAAGAGACGGGAAGAAGAGATTGTGTTTATATCCCGCCCTTCACTACCGGAAGGAGGCTCAGAGCAGCTTACAATCTCCTTCCCTTTCCCTCCCCACAACAGACACCCTGTGAGGTAGGTGGGGCTGAGAGAGCTCTGAGAGGACTGCCCTTGAGAGAACAGCTCGGAGAGAGCCACGACTGACCCAGGGTCACACCAGCAGCTGCATGTGGAGGTGTGGGGAATCAACCCCGGTTCTCCCAGATTAGAGTCCACGCTCCTAACCATTACACCAAACTGGCCTGTACGCATACACATATGCCCATCTTTCTCTCAGACATCCCAGGGACCCAATGTGGGTAATAAGAGTAAAATATATATACTTTTTTTAAATGAAGAAGCGATAAATATTAATGCAATAGATTATGGAAAGACACTGAAAACTAAGTTTAAAAGAATCCTTATGCTCCCACCAACAGGATATTCCCCCTTTATTGAGGCTCGGGTTGCCCCGAAAGCTCTCCAGGATAACTCAGCTTTGTAACCATGCTAGAAAACTAGGAGGATAGGAGCACACACACACACACACACACACACACCGCTTATGAGACACTGTTCTATAGGTAGCGTTGCCAACTTCCAGGTGGTACCTGGAATTCCAACTGATCTCCAGACCACAGAAATTAGTTCCTCTGGAGAAAATTGCCGCTTTGGAGGGTGGACTCCATGGCATCATACCTTGTTATGGACTATCCCTATAGATATGGACTCTCTGGCATTATCCCTTCCCTAAATCTGCAGTGCCCTGGCTCCACCCCCAAATCTCCAGGAATTTCTCAACCTGGTATTGGCAACCCTAGGGCAGACACTAAAAAAAGCCAAGCCTGTATTGTAAGAGAACGTGCCTTAGACAATGGAGGTCCTGATACCAGAACTTGCCGGCTGTCCAAAGACAACAGAACTTTTTAGAGAGAAATACTTTTTAGTTAGCAGGATCTGCTACCATTCTCTGGATAATGCTATGTTTTTAAACGTTTCTGGAAATCTCGCATGTGTCCCTGCTGTCAGTGGAAAAGAAGGTTATCTGCTGTGTGCGACTCATTTAAAGTACTTTAACTGCTTGGAAATCAATTTGCAAAGATGTCATAATTTTGCCATATTCCTCATTTAATTTTGATCGCAGCAGGGAACCACTGCACAAAGCGGCAGTGGCACTTTTCAGCCGGAGAGCGCGGGGCTCAAAATGCAGCATTGCCGAACAAATTAAATTGTCCCTCAGAGGGAGAATCAGGGATCCTTTCTTCCATTCATCATGACAATTCACTTTGAAGAGGACTTAATCAGTGAGGTTTTCTCTACAGGAGGAGGCTGCCTTGGTAGGCTGCCTTGCTAGGTCAGCTGCTTGGATTTTACACATAAGTAGACGATAACTCAGCAAAGGAAAAACTTTAAAACCAGAGAGCTATATTAGAGGTTCAGTAGATCCAACCTTCCTTGTGTAGAATCAGATCCCATGTTAAAGTTTACTCGGATGGGAAAGAATGCTAATAGTTTAAATAGCAGAGAAGTGATCTGCTATTGTTTTTCCAGTTCAATAATTATGTAGGTACAGAGAAACAATGTGCTGTAGAGGACTAGGATCTGGGAGACCCAGGTTCAAATCTCCACTTTGTCGTAGACGTTTGCTGGGTGACCTTGGCCAGTCACGCTCACTCTCAGGTCCAATCCGCATTGGTATTCCACATCGTTGTGCCAACGATCTTACATCGTCTTACAAATTCCTGTCTGCATTGCATGCCGCATCCACTCTCCTATTGTTTCATCTCAGCATCAGCTGTCCGCATCATTTTATTGCCATTTAGTGGTAACTCCAAGGTCACTACGGTGTCTCATCCCCTTATCTGGATTTGGTTTTAAGGTGCTACAATTGCTCCTCCCCATCCTCGAGCCGCTGTGAGCAAAAAGCAGACAACTGGAGCCGAATCCCCCCTTCTTTTCAAAGGAGACACGCAAATTGTCTCAAAAGAAACAAGTTAGCTGAAAATCCAGTCGTCTGCATTTAAAAGCAGCCAGGGAACATTTTTCTGCGATCGTACTGGGGGGGGGAGGAAGCATGCCCACCCCTGAACCATTTGTTATTTCCTGAGGCCACTCCTTCCCCATCTCTCATGAGCTCTCCCTAAACAACTTCAGAGGAGAGCTTTATACTGAGCCAAATGGGAAGCCGGTGCCGCAGCAGCATGGAACAGCTTTACATAGCAAATGCAGATTGGGCCCTAACTAAGTCTGTTTAAGGATAAAATGGAGGAGAGGAGAATGACGCAAGCCATTTTGAGTTCCCATTGGAGACAAAGGTGGGGTACAAATTAGATAGATGATGGATGAGATGAGATGAGATGAGAGAGAGAGAGAGAGATGGATGGATGGATGATAGGTAGATGTGTTCCTACTAGGGCTACCAACTTCCAGGTGAAACCTGGAGATCTCCTAGAATCACAACTGTTCTCCAGACTACAGAGACCCGTTCCCCTGCAGAAAATGGCTGCTTTGGATATGGCATTATACTCCACTGTGGTTCCTCCCCTCCCCAAGACCTGCTCTAACAAGTTCTACCCCCAAGTCTCCAGGAAACCCAGAGATGGCAGCTCTAACTCCCTCCCTCATGGTATGGCCTTTTTGGTGGCTGCTCCAAGAATTTGGAATGCCCTTCCCTATTAGACATGCTTGACCCCTTTCCTTTTTGCATTTTGTACTTATAAGGAGAGGACCCGTAAGGACCTGCGTGGGAGGAGAAATCCCATCTCCTTGCAGGACACAGTTTTCCCCTTGAGTCTGACTCCTTTTACCCATGCCAGCTCTGCTTCCACCACCAGGCTCAGCATTTATCCCTTCTGGATCCAGTTCTGATTGCTATCCCTGAGTCTGCTTAGCTCTTCTCCCCTCTTATTTCCTCTTCCTCTGGGTTCCAGCTAGCCAAAATGCTACCCAAACTCTGTTTCCCCCTTAGATTATAGTGGTGACTGGCCTAGTCATGGGGATTTTTAAAATGTGCATGAAGGGGCAGCTCTTCACTTGCATATCTTTCATGGTTTTATTGCTTTCCTGATTGTTTTAACCCACTTTGGGGGCACCTCACCTTTTCTAATAATTGTGGTGCCACCGTCTGTCCTGGATCTTCCAGCGTTCCCAACTCTGGCCTGGGAAATTCTGGGGGATCTGGGGTTAGTGCCTGGGAAAAATGAATTTGGGGAGGGATTTCACCTAGAAACTATCACGTACCTAGGGTTGCCAGGTTCCAAAAGGCAGATGAGTTTCAAGTTCTTCCCTGTATATATAACACTCATAAAGTGTGTGTGTGTGTGCGCGCGCGCCCTTATTTGAGCAACAGCCGTCTGCTACCATTTCAATCACCCCACTTCTAACTCAGATTGAAAAGGCCTCATGAAGGGTAGTGAAGGCCTGAGGAAAAATGAGATACCTTTCTTTCACACTGTTACCTGCCACAGCAGGAGGGGAACCAGATGTCACAGCCATGGCCCCCTCCAGCTACCACTATGGCGGCTTTGAAGTAAAACAAAGGGCTTCTTTGGCATTTGCATGAAATACCTGTCAAAGGCAACAACACCCAGACTAATACTATATAACCTTTAATTTAGGTACAAAAGTTTGTCAACAGAATTTACAGTAGGCCTGGCAACCAGCAAAAAACCAAGTGGGGAGGGGAATTATGTTAGGCCTCTCTAGGAATTGTCAGTGATTCCTAGAGAGGACTGACATCACTTCCAGGGAAAACTTCTGGGTTTTATCATGGAGTTTTTGGCAGTTCCTAGAAATGTGTGAGCTCATATCCCCCTTTTCCCCAGAAGTGATGTCACACCAGAGGCCTGATAGCCATTTTAAATTTTGTTTTTCTCCAGACACTGCCCTGAGGGGGAAACAGGAGCTGTGAACAGGGGATTCCCCAGCCCCCACTGGGGGACTGCCAACCCTAGTTTACAGAGAGCAGCCATTGGCACTGCCATTTTAATCTGAAAACCAGAACAGGGAGGAGGGTTCCCTCCCTGGTCCTGTTTTCCCGCCAAAACTTGTCACCTGGAAATTTCCCCCACTGATAGGTAAAAAATAATGGAGGTGATGATTTACAACAGCTGGAAAATGGGATGAGAGGAGAGAGGTAAATACATGCAGATTTCTTCCTTAATTAATTAATTTAGACAATTTATATGCCACCTCATCAGAGATCTGTTTGAGGTGGCTTACGGCTAAAATAATGAAGCAAAACCACTGAACTTATCCATTAAAAACAAAGCTATTAAAACTCAACCATTATGAACAAAGCTCTTTAAAACAACCATTAAAAAACAAAAGAGCTCACTCATTAAAACAAGCTTAAGAGTTCAGGAAAACAGAAAAAGCACTGAGAAAAAGGATCACTTTCAAAATTCCATGTAATGTGTAGTTTCACCCTCACACTGCTATGTCGAGTAGGTCTGTTCAGAATTCTACTCAGCTCTATTTAATGGTGCTTATTCCCAGGAAAGGATTCTTAGGGTTTCATGGTCACCTTGGACAGGTAAGATAGGGATGGTAGGAGAGAAGACAAAGTGGTTTTTGGAAAGGCTTGGCTGAAGAAATGCGCCTCATTGGGTATCAGACACCTCAAAGAATGGGAAGTACATATAAAATCCCATCAGAGATATGATGCCAGTGCTGTTCTTCAATAGCTGGCCAATTTCTTATACTCTGGGGATGTCCAGAGGTTCAAACTTTTGGACATCTACACTAGATATTACAAGACATTACAGGATATATAATCCCACAAGACTCAACATTTATACCTGTTATCCCAGCCGAATCGTGTTCAAAAAACAGACTGAGAAGTGATATTAAAACCTGGTGTTATCAGCATGGATGAGCGTTGGAGCCTTTTGGAAACGAGGTGAACTTCCTACTGTCTCAGAATGGCTTCATAAAATTTGATTATTTTCTAGCTAAATTGACATATTACAACAATATTTGTCTGATCCCATACTTGTTGAGTGATAGGCGTTCTTGATTGTTTTGGAAAAAATAAGTATAAAGAAGGGATCAGACAATATGTTCAAACCCATGGATCCAGCCAGCTTTTTCACTCAATCTCACCTCCTTCCCCTCAGGCCTGTAACCACGGAGGTGCCCACGAGTGCCCTGCACTCTCCCCAACCAAACTGGCATCCTCTCCAAAGAAGCTATGCCTCCCCCTCCCCCTTCTGAAGCACACACATGGCTTGCCAGCTGGGTTCTAAAATTCCTGGAGATTTGGGGGTGGACCCTGGGGTGGGTGGAGTTTGGGTATAGGAGGGATCTCAGCACAATATAATTCCATACAGTCCATCCTTCAAAGCAGCCATTTTCTCCAGGAGAACTGACCTCTGTCATCTGGAGATACATTATAATTCCGGGAGATCTTCAGGCTCCATCTGAATGCTGGCAACTCTACATGGCTTTTGTCCATGCAGGTCCCATGACCCTAGGGTTGCCAACCACCAGGTGGGGCCTGGGGTTCTCCCGCTTTTACAACTGATCCCCAGCTGACAGAGATCAGCTCCCCTGGAGGAAATGGCTGCTTTGAAGGGTGGACTCTATGGCATTGTACCATGCTGAGGTCCCTCCCCTCCCCAAACCTCGCCCTCTCCTGGATCCACCCCCAAAGTCCCCAGGTATCTTCCAACCCAAACCTGGCAACCCTACATGACCCCCAGCATAGCCCTTTTGCCTGTCAAAGGGATCTTACTCTTCCCCTTTTCACTAGAGGACAAGATGGCTGAATCCAACCCTATGAGTGTTTGGTATTGTGTGCCCTGTATAACCTGTTATTCCTTTTTAAGACAAGTTTTAAAAAGTGGGTCTTGAAGGAAGAAAATTGAAATGGCTTTTGTAAACAGAAAGGAGAAAGGGTGTTCAGACACTGGGCATGACATATAGGGATGCCAGCCTCCTGGTGGGACCTGGGGATCCCCCTGAACTACATCTCAGTACTCCAGACTACAGAGATCAGTTCCCCTGCAGAACACAGATGCCTTGGAGGGTGGACTTTATTACATTGTACTTCACTGAGGTCTCTATTCTCCCCAGGCTCCATCCCCAAATCTCTAGGAGTTTTCCAACCTGTATCTAGCAACTCTGCCTTCCCTTTCCTGCCAGTGGCTAGTAGGGACCTGGCTACCTTAACATATTAAAAAGCAGAATAATAAGCATTTTGCTATGAGAACAGCAAACACAGTCCAAGGTCCCGCAGGGATCATTAAGGCTCTCCCCATACCATCTCTCCTGCCAACGCCAAGTAGCCAATGCACATTTCCCATACCCCCATTCCATTGTTCATTTCCATGCAAAGCAATTTACTGTGAGCATCAGTAACTTTGCATGCTACACAGAAAGTGAGCGAGAGCTGGCTGGGAACACTGGCATACAAAACTTTTCATTCCCTGTAATAGTTTCTTGTGATTCCCGTGGGAATGAAACCTTTAATGCGTGGCTGCTGCAGCCACACTTGGATTGATCCCCAGCAATATATTCATTTAAAACATTTACAGCTAGCAAGCTTCCAGCAAGTACATGGGGGGGGGGGGGGAATTAATATACAAATTCAGCAAAGATTCTCCAGTAAAAGACCCAAATAAAACAGGGAAGCCACGTAAAATCCTGTCCATTAAAAGCAGCACAATGACCTGAACATTAAAAGCAACATAAAAATTGATTTTATTTCAAAAGAGCACATTTAAACTAGAACAAAAGCAACATTTTCACATGGCCACAAAGAATATTTACACTGGGGGGTGGATTAAGAACGTAAGAGGAACGAGGAGGGCAGAAACTGAACATTTCTTGTCTATTTTTAATTTTTGCTGCTGATCTGTATGAGAAACAGCAAATTTCATGAGCAAGATTTGAGCATGGTAGCAGCCGAAGAAGAAGAGGAGATTGTGGATTTATACCCTGCCCTTCACTCGGGGTCTCAGAGCAGCTTACAATCTCCTTTCCCTTCCCCTCCCCATAACAGACACCCTGTGAGGCAGGTGGGGCTGAGAGAGCTCTTTGGTGAACTACTCATGAAAGAACTTGTGACTGACCCAAGGTCACACCAGCAGCTGCATGTGGAGGGGTAGGGAATCAAACCCAGTTCTCCCAGATTAGAGTCCGCGCTCCTAACCACTACACCAAACTGGCTCTTTCAAAAGTCAAAGCCCTCTTTGTCAGATACCATTGAGAGCTTTGACTCTCGAAAACTGATACCCTGGAAATCTTGTTGGCCTTTTAGATGCCACTGGACTCAAATCTTGTTCTTCTACTGCAGACCAACGCAGCTATCCATCTGAAAGTTTCATATTTACCAACTGTGGCTGGGAGGAGTGGGAAGGAAGGGATGCCAGCTCCAGGGAGGACAGTTCATCTCCAGACTGGTCACTGGTGGAGATGGGGGCGGGAAGAGTTGCCAGCTCCTGGCTGGGGGAAACTCCTGGAGATTTGGGAGCAGAGCCTGGCAAGGACAGGACCTCAGTGGGGTACAATGCCACAGAGTCCACCCTCCCAGGCATCTATTTCCCCCAGGAGAACTGATCTCTGTAGTCTGGAGATGAGCTGTAATTTCAGGGGATCCTCAGGTCCCAAAAAGAGGATGGCATCAATCCCACAGAGATCAGATCCCCTGGAGAAAATGGCTGCTTTGGAGTGTGGACTATAGTGTGGACTATATGGGTATTATACCCCACTGAGGTCCCTGTCCTCCCCAGGCTCCATCCCCAAATCTCCAGGAATTTCCCAACCTGGAGCTGGCAACTCTACCCCTCATCTCCTGCCGGTGGCTGGGGGTCGGGGGTCGGAGACCTGGCAAGTGGCAACCCTCGGGGAAGCTGGAGCAGCACCTTTCTGTCCCCCCTCTCTCCCAGCCCCTGCATTCCTTCATTCAAACTGGCAGATTTCCGCACCACAAAGCACTCTGCTATCTTTGCACACTGAAGAGTTGGTTGTTTCCAACGCTTTTAAGAGATGAATAGAGTTGGGTTTTTTAAAATAAAATAAAATAAAATGTTCTGCTGGCTCATTTGAAACTGATGCTGCAAAGTGAGTGAAGATGGACTATAATGAGTACATCAGTAAAAGCATTAAGGCACTATCATCTGGCTTTGTGTGGGCATGCTTAAAAGCCAAAGAGCTTCTCTCAGTGGAGTGGATACAAGAGACAAAAAACAGATCCCTTGCCTATCTACCTAGGCTGCTTGGGAGCCATAAACCTGGGATGTGTGATCTTGCATTGCTGGTGTGTGGGTGTGTGTGCATATTCTAACCAGATAGGTGAGCTCACGGGGCTCAGTGAACTTCTATCTTCCCTTATGGTTGAGGGGCGTATTGGATGGGAAAGACCCACAAGATTGACCTGCCCATCTGAATGGAGAATTCATACCCACCGTACTACAGAGAAGTGGAAGAGGGTGAAAGTGATCTTTCATTGCAAGGTGCTTACAAATATATGAGTTTATCCGCCTGCTTGGAGAGAACTGTATGTTCCATCCACTCCCACAATGAAAGCCAGAGATTCAGTGCAATTATTAAATTTTCTTCTCCAAAGGGACTGGTGACTGATTCTCCACATATATGTCCACCCACTCCTCCATGGTCCCAGAGGCAATGCAAAGTAGAAGTAACAAGCTTGGAATTGCTGGGCAGAACCTGGAGGTTTAAAGGGCTGAGGGACCAAATCAGAAGGAGAAGAGAAGAGATTGGATTTATACCCCACCCTTCCCTCGGGGTCTCAGAGTGGCTTACAAACTCCTTTCCCTTCCCCTCCCCACAACAGACACCCTGTGATGTAGGTGGGGCTGAAAGAGCTCTTTCGAGAACTGCTCTTTCAAGAACAGCTCTGACAGAACTAGGGCTTGCCCAAGGTCATCCAGCAGGTGCAAGTGGAGGAGTGGGGAATCAAACCCGGTTCTCCCAGATTACAGTCCGTTCACTTAACCACTACACCAAACTGGCTCTCAGCAAATAGCTAGATGTCACCTGACCATGACTCAGCACATTGAAGAGAACTTGCAGATTCACTTCTCTGTTCAGGCCATGACCAAACCATTCAAGCAAGTTTCTATTTTTTCACTCCATTTCCCAGGTGAAAAGAACAGTGATCTGCATTGCAGGGGTGTCGTGATGATATATGGACCTTATGCTGGGCACTTCCTTGATGCTGAACAGGAGCTATGGCTAATCTGGTGATCAGATGAGCAGTACTAATTGCAGATGTTTAGAAAACTTGGATGGACCGAGAGGATATAGTATAGGAGGTATTTGAGAAGGGCCACATTCCTTCTATAGCAGGGTTCCACAGGATGGGATGCCATGAAACCCACCAGTACTTCCCTTGGTGTCTGCTAAGCTTTTCAGAAAGTAAGTGGGACATTTGTAAGGCACAGGTTGTTACTGGCTGCCTTCATTCAAAGGAAAGGGTTTTCCACTGGAGGATCAGTAAGCACCTGGGCTTTAAGTCCATTCCCCCTTCAAACTTTCCTTCTTGCCCAGAAGTGAAAGGCAGGAGGCATTCTGTATAGCTCCACCTCCTACAGAAGCTATTTTGGGTTTGGCTCTGCCCCCTGTGGAAGCCATTTTGAGGTGGCGTCCTCAAAATTCCCAATGTGCCCACAGGCTCAAAAAAGTTGGGGAGCTACTCTGGTGTAGTGGTTAGGAGCACCGACTCTAATCTGGGAGAACCAGGTTTGATTCCCCACTCCTCCACATGCAGCTGCTGGTGTGACCTTGGGTCAGTCACAAGTTATCTCAGAGCTGTTCTCTCAAGAGCAGTTCTTGAAAGAGCTCTCTCAGCCCCAGTTACCTCACAGAGTGTCTGCTGCGAGGAAGGGAAGGGAAAGGAGATTGTAAGCCACTCTGAGACTCCTTGGATAGTGAAGGGTGGGGTATAAATCCAACTCCTCCTCCTCGTCCCCCTTCTTGTTCTATAGCCACAGGCAACTAATTGCTTGTGATGGGAAAGCGTATGCGTCATCCAACCCAAGTGAATATTGCAGCAGTTCTGCCAGTACACACATGTGCATGAGTCTCTCCCTTGCTGGATCTGGGTACAGACATTTCAGTCTCATATTATGTGTGAGCCGTAAAGGGGAGGCCAAGGTGTTCCAAATTAGATTGCTTGGCCATATTTGTCCCACAGCTACGGTCTCCAAGGAAAGACACAGTAAGGGAGGAGGAGTTCCCGCCATAGGCAGAAGTGATGATGAGTTGACTCAATGGGTGCATTTCTTTCCAGAACATTTATTAAAGGATCAATGTGCAAGAAGCGATGCTCTCGTCAATCAAAGCGACACAGCAGAGAGATTCAAAACCACGCTTACTGCTCCCCGTATGGCAGCTGGGGCTGATTCTGCAGTTGAATGGTAATTGGTTAAGGAAAAAAACAACAACCCTCTCTTTTTGTGTTCGAAGCAGCCATTGAGAAGTACAAACTCCCAGGAAGTTGTCAGGGATCACAGCAGGATTCCTTGCCTGGTACCCAAGGGTCCGATGGTTCCAGGGGGAACTGTGTGAGTGAGTGACAACTTGGCACAGTATGGCTTTTGTCATTCTCTACGCCTCGTTCCACGCTCCCATCACACTTCCTCCGCAATGCCTTGTCCTTTCTTTCACTCACCGCTCCTTCTCCCAAAACGCACCCACCCTTCAAGAGCGCATGAAGAAAATCTCACACGCTTCTGAAAATGCTTAGGAGTGAAAGGCCACTTGCCAAAAAAGCGAGGAGTAGGCCGAAACGACCACAGGAGAGCTGTTGTAGATGATCGCTATCTATCACAGACATATCGGCATAACATTCTGTCATAAACTCCAGCGTCTTGATGGGCGTCCCCGTCAAGATGGATAGTCTGAGTCTGTCATTCCAATACGGCGACCACCTTATCAAGTCAAGAATCTTCGTGCCCACTGTTCTCTGTCGGTGATATCATTTTGCTCTCCAATTCAAGATGGTGACGTCTAGGAGACTTCTGGACAGTCGCCAAGATGAGTCAGAATCAACCAGCGTTTGCAGAGGGAGTGAAAACTGTGGAATCTCTGTCAAGACTTGACTCAGTCTGCTGTTAATATTAGGTAAGACGAACCTAACACTCGACACGGGCACTGCTAGTGAACGTGATTTGTACTCTGCACCAAGACAAACTTGAGTCAACCAGACTAGAGGGCAGTAAAATCGCCTCAGATTATTTGATGACTTCTGACAATCCATGAAGCTGCCTTAGATGGAGTCAGTCTGTTGGCCAGTCAAGTCAATATTGTCGCCTCTGACTGGGGAAGGCTCTCCAGGGTCTTTCCCAAAATCTCCTCACTGAGATCCTTAAACTGGAGATGCCAGGGGCTGAGCCTCAGATTGGTCTCTCCCCTAGACAATACTGCCTTACACAGAAAGTCAGACCATTGTTGTTGTTTTTTCTTTTCTTCCTTTATTAAAAATGTCTGTACCCAACCTTATCTCCTAAGAATCAAGGTGGCTAAGAAAGCAGTGATGGTGGTAAGGACGGAAAAAAACATAAGCATCCAGCAGCAAGTAAAAAAAACCCAATACCCAATTGATATGCACAGTCAAAACCCAAGAAACACAGTTAAAATGGCAGCCAAATCTGCCAAGACAGCTGATCCTCCACTGAAAAGTACTGGAGGCCGGAGGCCGGTGGAGTGAGTTTCAGCATGATCAAGTTTATTGTAGGTTAGGAACAAGCATACCTGAGGTGGCCTGGGGGTCAGCTTATATGCACAGAAAAGCCTCACCCCCATCCACACCCACACTGCGGGATAGGTTAATCTTCCCACCAGAGATTACATTGGTTCATTTGAATATGCTAAGCCCCTGATAGGTGGATCTTTAGGAGCCTGGGTGCTATTCCTTTACCTCAAGCTTGTACCTTTTCAAGACCATGCAGTCAGACCGCATGGCCGCCGCCATTACATGTTTGGTCACATCAAAGAATCATACAAGTGTACACATAGAGAATCGCAGCCTGGTTGTCTGTGGAGCTGCGTCCAGGACATAACATCCACCAAATACCCTCTGGAATAAAACTGTCTTACTTGTCAGGCTGTCAACCTCCAGATGGTGTCTGTAGATCTCCCCCTATTACAGCCTCTCTCCAAACGACAGAAATCAGTTTCCCCTGAAGAAAATGGCTGCTTTGAAGGGCGGACTCTATGGCATTGTACCCCGCTGAGGCCCCTCCCCTCCCCAAACTCCACCCTCCCACAGGCTCCACCCCCAAACTCTCCCGTTTTTTCCCAGCCCAGAGCTGGCAAGACTACTTACTTGCCTTTCTAAATACAGCAAGTGAAAGCATTCTCCACACACTGTCTCTGGTAGGCCATTCCAGACAAATGGAGATATCACAAAGAAATCCCATGGCCTAACTATTGCAAAACAGGCAATCCTAGGTGAGGATCCCACCAAGAGAAGGCTATCTGAGAGGCCTAATCAGTGCAAGTGAGGAGACTGGGAGATGTGGTCCAGTTGGTAGGAGGGCCCCAGCTCCATCTTGTTTTCTGACCCTGACAGGCAGTGGTTCTCTAGGGTCTCAGGCAGAGGAAGGTCTTTTCAAATTAGGTTTTCCTAACTGCCTAGGTTTGGCAGGGAATTTTCCAGCCTGACCCCCCATCTCCTGGCCTCGAGAAACTGAGGAGAAAAACAATGGCCTCCATAACGATATCCTAGGAATTTCCCTTCATCTACACTGTCATCACCATAGAGAGTAGGGGGAATTCCTAGAGAGCTCTCACCCAGATGAAATACCACATCTTCCCCATACTCCACCCTCCTCGGGCACTGCCTTACAAATCTCCCGGCATTTGCCTAGGCAGTGCTGAGAACTCTATTTCTCAACACCAGTTTCCTGAGACCATTTAACTGGATGTGCCAGCGACTGAATCTGGGAATTTTGGCATGTAAATCACATAGTCTCCCACTGAGCTATGACCCTGTGCCAATACGTTAATATATTTATGAAGTTCCAATATAATGAGTCAGCAGACTGGTCCATCTAGCTCAGTATTGTCCAACTGATGGGGCCTGTCCGGTGAAGAAAGGGAGAGAAAGAAAGCAGAGAAAGGTCCCCCCCACCATCTGCCAACAGAGTTGCCAATTTCCAGGTCATGGCTGGAAATCTCCCAGAATAAAAAGCTGGTCTCCAGGTTGCAAAAATTAGTTCCCCTGGAGAAAATGGCTGCTTTAGAAGGAGAACTCTGTGGCATTATTGTGCTGCCTTAACAGGGTACATAGGAAGCATAGCAAGCAGTTTGTATTAGTACAGGAAAATAAGTCCTTTACCTTTAAGATAATGCATGATGGGAATCGCAGTTCATTCACGCCTTAAGTCAGATGTTCAGCCTCATCTTATTCCATCTCGCTCCATCTCACGCCACCTATGCTGGTGTATTGGCAGGATACTGTCCACTCTCTTTGCCTGTTGCTCAGGTGCTGCAGGATGAAATTAGAATTTTCATCTTGGAGTGCTGTGATTTGTTGGTTATAACTGAAGAATTTTATTATTGAATTAAGTTTTATAAATTGACTGCTTTATTCAGTGTTGTAACCACCCTGAGCCCTGTATCCCAGGGGAGGGTGGGATATAAATTAAATAAATAAATAGTCTTCCTCAGGGGTCATTTCGTAGAAAAAGAGGTGCAGGAGCTCATTAGCATAACTTATTTGCATATGCTAAACCACCTGACATCACTAGAAGTATATAAAATACAACAAAGGTGGTAATCACAGTAGTAAACTACAAACATACAAAAGCACTGTAATGATGCAGAGAAAATTAATACCAACACAATTTATATCAACATCACCTAATCACAGAGAAACAGTGCATAAGAACTTGATTACATACATTCTTTCTTTACTACTCAGGCACAAGGCCCACAGACTAATTAAAGGACAAGTGAATATCAATATACAAGGGAAAATATCTATTGTAGTAAATGTTTCTTCTTTACTTAGGGCACAAGGCTCACAGAACAGAAGTATGTCAGAAGGAAGGAAGGAAGGAAGGAAGGAAGGAAGGAAGGAAGGAAGGAAGGAAGGAAGGAAGGAAGGAAGGAAGGAAGGAAAGAAAGAACGAAAGAAAGAAAGAAAGAAAAGCTGGCAGAGAGGGGACAGCTACTAATCCAAGCCTCAGAAATACCACTATTCTGGGAGGATAGCTTCAGTGGTGGCTGAAGCCTTCAGAAGGCTGGTCGGAGGAACAAGGGCCTTTCTCCAGGGGACGGGGTCATTTTGCTGCAGCCAGGACACAAGCAGGCATTCCCCCACGGGGAGAGGGGCTGGCACCAACTCCCGGAGCTGCGCTCCCCCGAGCTCCTGTTCGAAATGACCCCTGGCCTTCCTTATTGGTTATACATAGGTTCCCTTTCTGGGTAGCTAGCAAGCCTGACAAACTTTTATTAGTTTCTTCCGTTCTTTGTCAGAGATCACTAGCAGCAACAGAGATCCATGGAATCATCTCTTTTCCACCAAAATCTTAAGTGCATAATTGCCCTTGGGGTCGTCAGTCACTGAAGCCAAGTAGTCATTCTGGATCGGGAGTCCCTGGGGGAGTTGTTTTTGAGTGACAAATCCCCCCCCAACCCCTCTCTCCTGTTTCTGCATCAGAGTCTGAGAGCATCCCATGACTGACACAAAGGTAAATACACTGAAGCCCATGGGACTACTGTCATGTAAATCTGCACATTACACCCCACCCCGTGAAGAGAGGTGAAGGGAAGAAGGCTGAGAGGGGCAGGAGTACTTGGCAGAGAGGTTGTGGAGCTGTCAAAAAGGCGCCAGAGCTTTGGATACACACTTATGGGCATGAGTGAAAGACAAAATAAAAGAAAGCTGCAACAATCTGAATGATGGACCACGGGGAGAGCGTGCAGTGAAGCTGGTTCAGAGTGGGATGTCTGATCAAAACTTCCCGCAACTATTTAAACTGCCGCAAACAGAGGTGCAGCCAGATCGCACCAAGCCTCCAGGGTGACCAAAGCCTTGGTCCAGTTTGTAAATGGCAATAGACAGTCGTTTAAAATGTAACTGTGTTTTCTAAGAAATGGATGCTTTACATTCAAATTCATTTATTTAGGATATTTCAGTGCTGCCCTCTTCAGAGTCCAGTTCGAGGCAGATTACAATTAAACACCAACAGTATAAAACGCAAGCCATTACAAAAACCCAAGATGCGAGAAATGACAGATGCGTCATTCACAGAGCAAATCTTCAGAGAAAATGGCCCCTGTTTTGCTTATTCTTCCCTCCATTATTCTTTGTGTGTTTTCCTTCCCTTGTTTCATTTCCCCCAAAGGAGCTAGCACCCTCCAGACGAATTGCAGCTCTGATTTCTGCGGGGAAAGATAAAGATGGTTGAGCTGAAAAGCCTTCGTGAATTCTAAAAGGTTCTAAACATTTTTTCCTCATTTGTGTGTGTTAATATAAGTGTAGAAAAGCTTTTAAAACTGGTTATACAGTGGGTGTTCGCCTTGGTAACTAAGCAATGCAAAATGAGGTTTGTCTGTTCTATCCCCTAAATGTATTTAACCATTTTCAGTGGCTTGAGGGACATGATAGCATTTGATATGCCTTTTTCTTTTCTCTTTTTCTTCGTGCCCTGTGGACCATAAATTGAAAGGGAGAAAAAACTGAAGTCAAACACGTTCTGAGTTTCCAGTAAAAACTGAAAACTGCCATGATTTTCTGTGGACGCAGACAGTATTGTTTTATTTACTTATCCGAAGGTGTTTATTCTGCCCCTCAGCCAAAGGCTTCCGGGACGGCTTCCAAATAAAAACCATGCCAGATAACAATTAAAACCATTCAATAAAACAGCAAGAACAACATACAAGAGCTACCTAATCTAGCATCCTTTCTCACACAGTGGTCAGTCTGGTGTCTGCAGGAGGCCTGCAAGCAGAACATGAAGCCCAAAACCTGCCACTGGTGTTGCTTCCCCTGGTGCTGGAATTCCAAGGTTGGCTGCCCCTGAACATGGAGGTCCCATTGAGTCATCATGGCTAGCCTAGTAGCCATTGCTGGACCTTCTTGTCCATGAATCTGGCTAACCCTGTAACTAAACAAGTCACCACCAGTAGACCCCCTCCCCAGAGGCAAATTCCCTAACTGATCCCTTTTAAAGTGAAAAATTATTTCCTTTTATCTGTCCTGAACTGACTGTCAGTGAACTTCCTGGGGTGTGTGCAATTTACAAATCAGGGAGAAGAAAAGTCCTTAGTGTTTTGGAACATCCTAAATTAACTAGGATAACCACCCAGCTTCAATAAACTGGCAGCGCAGGAAGGGGGGGGGATTAAATCAAAGCTTGCATCAAGCCTGTCTCCCCTCCCCCATCAAGAAACACATAGCAAAATTATCCCTGTAGTCCAGCTCTCAAAGCTAAAAAGGATCTCTCTCAGAAATGTAGACTGAGGAAACCACACTCATCACCCAGAGATTATGCATAGCTGAATTGCCCGGGTACTTCTGCTTCTCATCCTACTCCTTTCTCTTTTGTTTTATTTACTGCGTTTATTTACTTCATTTATGAGTCCCAATGGGGACCCTAAGCAACTTCCATTGTTCTCCTGTCCTCCATGTTATCCTCACAACAACCCTGCTTGGTAGGCGAGGCTGAGAATGTGTGATTGGCAAGCTTGGTCACCCAGCGAGCTTCCATAGCAGAGCAGGGATTCAATGCTGGTTCTTCCAGATCGTACTCCAGTGCTCTAACCACTACCCTGCACTGCCTCCTTTCCCTTCTCAGGTGACCTTGGGCTAGCCACAGTTCTCTCAGAACTCTCTCAGCCCCACCTACCTCACAGGGTGTCTGTTGTGGGGAGACGAAGGGAAGGCGATTGTTAGCCACTCCGAGACTCCTTCGGGTAGTGAAGGGCCGGGTATAAAACCAACTTTTCTTCTTCTTCTGGAGCAATGGCCCAGAGTAGGCATCAAGAGAGTGTGGGTAAAGGAAGGACAGGGGAAGTGACTCTCTTGCTGTATTGTTGAGAGGTCTGGATTGCAGTCGTCAGGCGGTTTGATGCGAAGAGCTGTTCTTGTGTTTGTCGCTGTTATTCTACTCAAGGTTCTTCTTCTTTTTTAAATGATGCTAATTGTCACAGCATCTGAGCACCTTTTGAGCGGCTGCATTAAACCACCCTGATTAACATCTGTATGAACAGCTCCTTCTCTTTCGCATCCTTCCACACGGAGAATCATGTGCGCTGCACCCTTTGTGTTGCAAGGCTTATTTGGAGTGTGGGAGCTGTGTTAGGTGGAGGATTTGTGTCAGCAAAGAGAGGGTTTGTTATGAAAGGGTTTGCTTTGCCCTCAGGAATGGAGGACTGCTGGAGACGGAAGTGCTTGTCAGGCACGTCTGGAAGTTGCAAAAACAGCTCCAAATGTGACTGATGTCAGAAACTCCCTCCGCAGATTGGCGATGCATTTGCCCCCCTGGGGAGATCCTGTTCCCTTCCACTTCCACCTTGCGCAGGATGAAGTCGATGATATTAAACATGGTTAGCAGGACTGCCAACTGTTTGTTCAAATGAAACAAGTTTCTAGTCCTCATGACTGGGGAAGAATCTGCCGCAGAACGCAATAGATGGTCTTTTGATTGTAAGACTGTCTTCTCAAATTCAGTCAGATCTTTTATTCCACCTCTTTCTGCGTATACATCTTTCTGGAGTTCTGAGATTAGTTGATGATCTTTAAGTTAGGGATGAGTGGAGGGGTAGTAGAATGTTAGAATCCCCAGAATGCGAAGGGAATGGCAGGCAAAGATTTTTGTTCTTATTTTTATCTTAGTCACTTCATTGATAGCTGGCCTTTCTCAGTGAGACTTAAGGTAGATGGTATGTGTGTTCGCTTCCAATTTATGGCAGCCATATGAATTAACGACTTCTCAAATGTCCTACCTTTTACAGCCTTGCCCAGGTGGATTACAAAATGTGAAAACGGGTCCATCGGACAATGAGGACTTCCAATAAACAATGTGTTAGGACCAGGATTTGAATGTCTCTTGCCTTGAGAACCCCACAGCATTGCCAGAAATAAGCTGTGACTCGATGGCAAAAAAGGGGGGGCTAGGAGTACAGATGTGGAAGATGGTGCAAATCACAACTGTATACGGGCGGGGGAAACCTTGTCTAGGCATGACAAAGTTGGAATATAATGTGGTAACGGAGGAGACCTAACACAGCACTACAAACCACCGCGTCTCAAAGAAAAGATGCTATTAATTACCTCCATGCTTGACAGAAGACGGAGCGTGACAGCTGGGTCTCGGATGATTGCTCTTAGCACTCCACAATTAAGAAAGATGCATTTATACATCTATCACCAATTCTGACATATTTATTTGCCTCGCTGTTTTTCCTGGAATTAAATCCAAACAATGATGACCTTATAAACTTAGTTTATTACTCCTGTTTTCATCGGTTAAAGTATTTCATTATATCGTATGCTAATTTGCTGTTTAATCTCTGCCTTATATGTATGGACTGGTAAATTCCATTTCACAGTGCCTGGGGTAGCGTGCCTGCAAACAAAAGCTCATACCTTAAATCAAACTTTGATGGTCCTAAAGGTGCCACTGGACAGACTTTGTAAAAGGATGATAATTCAACAAAATGACCTCCTCAGCTGTTCTGTTATGTAATAACTTCACAACACTGGTACCAAAACAGAGCAGAACTTTATTAGAACATAAGCAAGGCATGGTCTGGACCCTGCTAGGCCATAACCAGCCACAAACAAGTAAAACTGAAATGAAAGAAAACACATTTACTGTAATTTGGGTTGCCAACCTCCAGGTGGTGGCTGGAGATCTCCAGGGACTACAACTGATCTCCAGGCAACAGAGATCAGTTCACCTGGAGAAAACAGCCACTTCGGAAGGTAGACTTTATGGCATTATACCGCACCAAAGTATCTCCCTTCCCCAGACTCCACCCTCCTCAGGCTCCGCCCCCCAAATCTCCAAGTATTTCCGAACCTGAACATTTCTCTTTTGCCGATTCTGTGAAATGGCACTAGGGTGGGCACTTTTCTGACTTCTTCAGGCAGGCCATTCCACAAGGTGGGAGCCATCAGTGAGAATGTGCATTGAACGGGCAGTTGTGGAACTCACTCATTTGCAGCGCAGCACCTCCAAAAGCATCTGTATGCTGGCCTGTGTGCCCAGGCTAGCCTGATCTTGGAAGCTACGCAGGGTCAGCCCTGGCTACTACACGGATGGGAGACCACACTAGGGAAGTCCAGGGTCACTACACAGGGGCAGGCGGTGGCAAACCACCATAAGTCATTTCTCATTTCTTGTGAGACCTCGTTTGTGTGCCACTTGCTAATGAAGGACTCCTAACCACCAGTGTTTTTGCTTTGGAAACAAAGAGAAACATTAATCCATGTGTCAATTAATAGTAATGTTTGGTTGTTTGTGTCCAGTTATGCAGACAGGCTTTCTTATTAAGCGTGCCAGGTGCTTGCTAATAGCTGGAAATCTCCCAGCACTGATGGCTACTGCTCTCTGATGCTCAGGTGGTTGGCCAAAATGGGGGGGCAGTGATCACCACAGCATAGAATTGCCAGCCCTGGGTTGGTAAATACCTGGCATTTGGGGGAGTGGAGCCTGAAGAGGGTGGTGTTTGTGGGGGGGAGGGACCACAGCGGGGTATAACGCTATAGAGTCCGCCTTCCGAAGTAGCCATTTCCACCAGGGGAACTGATCTCTGTTGCCTGGCGATCAGTTGTAATCCCGGGAGATCTGCGGCCAACCCTGGAAGTTGGTAACCCTGTCACCATGGCACAATAACATCACTTTCAGTGTGACTCAGAAGTCTCATCCTGGTGTGACACCAGCGCTTTCAGGTTGTGCTGGAAGTGATGTCATGAAGTGGCAGCAATTGCTCCCCCCCCCCCCCCCGGTTGGTAAGTGCCTACCTCCCTCTATCTCCCACCCATGGCCAGGCCATGTCTGGCAACCCTGTTTCTTATAGAATTATAGAGTTCCAAGGGACTTCCAGGGTCATCTAGTACAACCCTTTGCACAATGCAGGAACCCCTTGCACAATACAACCTCCCCCACCCCATCCCCAGTGACTCCTGTTCCATGCCCAGAAGATGACAAAAAAATCCCTCCAGGATCCCTGACCAAACTAGTCTGGAGAAAAACTGCTTCCTGACCCCAAAGTGGTGACCAGCATTTCCCGGGGGATGTAAGAAAGGCATGAGAACTAAGCACTAATGCAGCCCTTCCTGCCCTCCCTCTCATGATCTTTGTTGATCTCTTGACCCAAATTTTGATTCCATTTGGCTCTTTGGAGAACACAGCACACCCTTCTTATAAGAGATCTTCATTTTATAGCACATCTTTTAACATTAAATAAAACCTGTTTCTAAATCAATGCCGTCCAAGCTATTGCAGAGGAAATCATACTTCCCAAAGCAGGTGGCAAAATGCATTTGGGAATGGTTAATGGGTTCCTTCTGGCAGAAATCCGCTGTGTGAGATGTAGCTACACAAGAACGTCTCTATTTTCATCCATAAAGCGTTGGAGGATTTGCAAGTGCTTCAGAACGGTCGGGCTCAGGATGAAGTACACAAATGGACAAGTTTCGACAGACTACTCTAACATGCATCAGTTTATCTGATCAGCATAAAGATTTTTTTTCCCTCCTGCGCTGTCTGTATCCTGGGCCCAAAGGAAGAACAATTCTGAAGTTGCCCTTTAATTAAAGTATGTCTTTCTGGACCAAAATGAGGGCCCCTGTAAACGTAGGGCTTGTGCACGAGATGGAATTTCACCAGCTAACAAGATAATAAAAAGAGAATTGGAAATCCATTTCCAAGATGCCCTGAACTGGAAGACCCACGCTAGCCTGATCTTCTTAGATCTCAGAAGCTAAGCAGGGTCAGCAGTGGTTAGTACTTGGATGGGAGACCACTGCGGAAGTCTGGTATTGCTACTCACAGGCAGGCAATGGAGTTAGCAATCAGACCTCTCCACACCCTGGAGAGACACATAATTTAGGATAATGGGTCTCCCAAGAACCTATCGACTAACCTTGGACTAATCTCATCAACAACCAGCCTCGCTTCCCTGCACCCATTTTCTCTAGTTAAGCAACACTTAATTCTATTCACCAAACCAGGTAGCTTTTCCCATCTGGTACTTACAGGGTCATCAGGCCCTATTTACACCTATAGTCCACCTCAGGAAAACCCATCAAGCAACTCCCAAATCATTGTCTACCTCTGAAAACCCATCAAGTTATTGTTTTGGGGGGCAAATATGTCAGCTTGCCCCAGGGAATATTTTGCCCTATATCTAGAGTCTCCAGCCACCAGTGCAGTGTGCATGGTCTTGGATCAATGCTTACACCCCCAATCCATTGGGTCTTCTCTCCTTCTCACTGTGAAACACTGGTCATTTTGCTGCTGTCTCCATGGACCTCTTCCTTCAAGCCTGGTAATTATAACCTTCCTCAAAACTGCTTTTCCCCTGTCCTCTTAGCTAGCCTTATATGTGTTTTTAGTGTGTCTGTATGCATGTTTTATTCTCTTTATTCTCTTTTAATAAAAAAACTTTCTGGTTGAACCTCTGCCTGGTTTATTACAAGAGTTCTCTTAAGGGGGAAATCCCCGTAAACATTGGTGAAGAATCCCAGTTACCCCCTCCCACTTTGTTTCCTTTAAAGCTAATTTCTCCAACTAATTAGGAGACCGCCTCTTCGGGCAACATTGGCAAATCACTTCTGTACATCTCTTGCCTTGAAAACACCATGAGGAGCTGCCTCAGGTGGTCTGTGATTTGATGGCACTTTCCACCAACAATGTGCACACCACCCTACACATATCTGTGTTAGTTGGCCAAACTGAAGACAAGACACATTAGGTTAACTTGGAAACCGGGAGAGCAGAGGAAAGGTCCTGTCATTCAGTGGTGGTGATGTCATAAGCATTATCCAATAGGAGCTCATGATCCTCTTACACTTGCATGCCTCACACTATTCATTAATGTGTTACAAGAATAGCATAACAAAAATTAGACTTTTCTAAGCTCAATTAAAAACTATTTATTTATCAAACTCTGTAGAACCTATGAGGGATTATTTAGTTTCACCATTTGGGTCTCCAAGGTGGTCTAAAACATTTGGATAAGGGTATTTGGAGGATGAAGTTAGGGCTGGCTCTAACACAAATTCTTCCATAGAAAGCTGGCTTGATAGAAGTTAGAATCCTTACCACTGGGGGCTCGATGGAACTGCCCTCCTCTTTCATAGACACCAGTAGTAGTTCTGGCTGCCTTGGTGCTGGTGGCCCCAGTCTGGGACCAGAGTAGATAACATCTGGAAGAATTAAGGTTGTGTTAATGCAAACGGCAAAGACACCTCTCTATTTCCAGTTTGCCCTTTTTTTAGTCTGTCCCCCTAGATCTTCCTGTGTCCTTTTTATATGAAAACAGCAAACTGTCTGCAACAGAAACCAATCTGTCTCAACAGGTTACCAAACTGATGTAAAGCCATGCTGCTCAAAGAAGCAGTAGGACATAATATTAACACAGTTCCTTCATTTGGTGGTGGTGGTGGGGATGGAAGAGAATAACATTTTCCCCAAAGACAAATTAAAGTGCTTTATAAAATGCAAAAATGTGAAAATGCAAAGTCCCTGGAACAGGCAGTGCTCTCTGGAGGAAAGAGGTATTAGGACTGCCAACTAAAGGTGGGGAGATTCCTTGAGATTTGGGGGTGGAGCCTTGGAAGAGTGGGGTTTGGACAGGGGACGGATCTCAGTAAGGTATAATGCAATAGAGTCCACTTGTAAAGCAGCCATTTTCTTAGGGGGGGGGTGAGCTATGTAGACAGGAGATCAGTTGTAATTCCAAGAGATCCCCAGGCCCCGCCTGGAGTTAGCAACCATAAAATATCTGGCTCCCTTGCCAGAAAGGAGTGTGGAAAGGAACATCAAATATAGGAAAACATCTCTCCAGTTCTCAATCTGACAAGCCTTGATTAAGCATCACCCCCAACCTTGGTTCAAACCACTCTAATTCAAGCACTGGAATAATTTTAATTCACTTGTATTTAACCAGCCGCTCTTGAAAAGTGTTTGTGAAAACTGTGCATTCAGCTAAAAAAAAACCCTGACATATTGGTTTGCATTTTGCCATGTTCGTGGCTTTCTTCTTGTAGGATTTATTTAGTTTATGTATTTTTAAACTGCAAAAATGTTGAGCCGAGACACAGAACAAGCCAGGATCAGGCACAGCCATGAAGAAGAACAGAGTTGACAGGTTCACTCCCAAATTCAGCAAAATATCCCCCCCCAACCCTGAATTCTCCCTTGAAGCTAAAATGACTGAACTGAGGTTATCGTACTTTAAAAGACAATAATGCTAGGAAAGGTTGAAGGCCGCAGGAAAAAAAGGAAGGCTCAGCAGAAGATGGATTGAGTCTACAAAAGAAGCCATGGCCCTCATTTTTTCAAGGACTGAGCGAGGTGGTTAATAGGACGATTTGGAGGTCATTAATTCAATAGGCTGCCATAAGTTGGAAGCTACTTGGTGACACTTTAGCAAACACGCCAACAAGGCAGCCCACAAACAGGGTGAGTTTGGAAGGGCTAGATCAGCTTAGCATTTGTTCATAACTTTATGATATGGAGACAGAGAGCAGAGCAAGTGATTACATTCTCTCACTAGGGGCTGAATCCTACCCATTTCTGTTCAACCTGAGGATGCCATCACATCCAGTTTGGGCTAAGTGCGGTGGAGACATCTTGCCCTGCAAGGATAGAGAGAACTTTTCCCTCCATCTCCCAAAATACTGCCACTTCGGGGCGGGGGCAGGCACCAATTGAGTTGATGGGCCATAGATTTGGGACAGGCAAAAGGAAATACTTGTTTACTCGACGAAGGATTCAACTATGGAATTCACTCCCAGTGGATGTAGTGATGGCCACCAGCATGGCTTTAAAAGGGGATTCGATGGATTCATGGAGGAGAGGTCCACCAGTGGCTACTAGCCATGGTGACTGAAGGGGATCTCCAAATTCAGAGATGAACCTCTGAATAGCAGTGTTGGGAAGCAGCATCAGGGGAGGGACTTGGCTTCTATGCCTTGTTTGTTGGCAGCTGTGCGAAACAAGATGTTGGACTACATTTACCCTGGTCTAATCCAGCAGGGCTCTTGAGTTCTTCAGGAGCTTTGTTCCAGAGGCTAAAATTCTTCTTCTAGAGGAAGTCTTCTTCACACTTAGATGATTTGAGTGGCAGGGTACATCCCTAGAACTTTGTGTGAAGCCGCTGGCAATGCATCCCCAACAAACAAAATGAAAGCATTTCTCTTTGCCATGCATAATTTATCAGATTCTTTGCCACAGTGATGGCCGCCCAGCTCAGATGTCTTTTTTAAAAGTTCCAGATTTGCATTATATCTATTTTTAAAAGCAAGCAAGCTGCATTCTGTACCCAAGTACCGTACAGGGAAAGGACTGCTGCAGAATATGGGCATCCCTGTTTGTATAGCGAATGAATGCAGCAGGCCTCTTTGACTCCCCTTAGTCCTAACAAGACCAGATGTGAGAAAAAGACAAAGGTTGTGTGTGCAGATGTGCACAGGGGGAGTGGAGGAGGCAGACTTGAAATAGATATTTTTATTATTTTCATTATAAGAAACAATAATTTCCTTTAATAGCAGGTATGACACAGTTGGCATGAATTTATTGCATGAGAATATAAACGCATGCTTCCATCTTTACAAATTCTCATTCTCAAACACTTTTATGAATCTCAAGCTCTCCCAGTTATTTGGGATTGTCCTAGCCCAGTGGAATAATAGAATTGGAAGGGACCTCCAGGGTCAAATAGCCCAACCCCCTGCACAATGCAGGAAATTAGCTAATATCAAAGCTAGTATTTTATAATCACTGTCGAGTAGTGACATTTTAGTAAATATGGAACCAGATCTTCTACAAAAATGCTCATCAGATCTCAGTGATTTCTCAGTTTTCAGACTTTTAATTACTGGTTTCATCTTGCTCCACTGGTTCAGCTGTATATAACCTCAGGGAAAAAAAACTTCCAAACCTTCAGTTCGTTCTTGTGTCTCCAAACCTTTCCCCAGAATCTTTTATGATATGTCGATTTTGGGGCTCTAATTCACAGGATACATCCCTTAAACATATGCTTTGGGCATGTCCAGTAATTCAGTTTTTCTGGGAGTTATTACTCATGTCAATTTTGTATTAGAATGTTCATTAATTTTTGGAGGATGCTTCTATGATATCTATCTGCCCATCTCTTGGAGGATAACGGATGGTCAGTGAAAATCCACGCCCTTACTACAAGTAAAACACTTGTATTGCAACTTCAGAGATAAATGCCCACCTCTCGTAAATCGGAGGACTGATGACCTTACAACTTTATCAGCATTTGAACGCATGGCATATAGATGACAACTGTGTATGGACTTATTTTTTAGAAATTTGGAAATCTTTTATAGAAACTTATGGGAAACCTTTACCTTTGTATATAGATCTGTCATTACTATTGTTATATTTTTGCTTCTACTTTATATAGTATGCTTTATTTATTTATTTAATGTTTACCAGTTGTTGGATTTTGAGTTTATTTCCTTTCTTTTTTTTAATAATATATTTTATTAGTTTTTAAAAGTAAAAAGGGAAAAAAGAAAGAAAAGAAAGAGATTGTTTCATTGTTACAGTATCTAGTAGTTCACAGGTAATATCAACAAAAGTTATCCAAAGGTTTGCTAATGTTAACAAGCATCTTTTAAAACAACATTGTATATTTTAATGATTACTAGTTTTCCTTACACTGCTATGTGTCTGTAGTTTTTCCTACTATATATGAACTTGAAACAGTTTAGACAAAAATGGAGTTTATTTCCTTTCTTGTTCTTTTTCCCTGTTGTTTTTGAAAGAAAGTTTTAAAAATATTACATGCAGATCTTTGCACGCAGTTCATCAGCTAAGAGATTGGACTTCGCAAACCTGCTTAGGACGTTTAATCTGCACGCCTCCAATCACACCCTCAGGTCTTCAGCAATAACCCAGGTAGTGGAGGACGAGAAAGTACGGTCAAATTGCAGCCAACTTATAGTGCCCCCTGGTGGGGTTTCAAGCAAGAGATGAACGGAGGTAGTTTGCCATTGCCTCTCTTTGCATAACAGCCCTGGACTTCCTTGGTGGTCTCCCATCTAAGTACTAACCAGGGCCCACCCTGCTTAGCTTTTGAGATCTGATGAGATCTGGCTGGGCCAGGCCATCCAGGTCAAGACAAGCTAAGAAACTAATTGTTTCCTCAGTTGGAAAGTCAGCACAGCGCAGCCCGATCTCTCCGATGCTAAACATGGTTGATACTTAGAGACCACTGAGGAAGGTTCTGCACAGGAAGGCCATGGCAAACCGCCTCTGCTTCTCACTTGCCTGGAAAGCTCCTTGCTGGGGTCGCCATAAGTCAGTTACAACTTGATGGCACTAACGTACACAGATAATTGTTTCCTCAGCTTATTCCCATATCCAGGCAGAACCTGTTTCCCAGTTTGGTGTAGTGGTTAAGAGCAGCAGACTCTAATCTGGAGAACCATGTTTTTGATTCCCACTCTTCCACATGCAACCAGCTGGGCGACCTTGGGTCAGTCAAAGTTCTCTCAGAGCTGTTCTCTCAAGGACAGTTCTCTCAGAGCTCCCTCAGCCCCTCCTAGGTCACAGGGTGTCTGTTGTGGGGAGAGGAAGGGAAGGAGATTGTAAACTGCTCTGAGACTCAGAGTGAAGAGTGGGGTATAAATCCAATCTCCTCTACTTCTTAAGCAGCATTTTTGCTGCTATATGTTCATCTATCAGTTTTATCTTGTTGGTCAGTGCTTCCAATTCAGATCTGCTCTGGACCCAAACACTTATCTATTTTTCTCTGTCTGGATAATTCCTCCCCCCGCAATTACATCTGTTCTAGCTTTGCTGTTACATTTACTCCAAGAGGCCTGGGAGATTAAAAGGCTTTCAAGAAGGATTTAAAGTCTTTGAAAATGGTGCCAATATTAATTAGACCAGTGTCATTAGTTTCAAAAAGCGGAGCTATTTCATTTCTTAACTGTGAGACCATCAAGTCATTTCGTAGTAATGAAGTGTTCATCTTCCACCTCCACATCTTTTGCACCGTTCTTTTGTATTAAGCTTCAAGTTAACGACCAACTGAGCATAATCTGCAAATATCATTGGAAAACCATTCCCTCATCTCGCTGAAACTGCATATTAACCCCAGGGACACACACAAAAATAATCAGTGAGAGAATAAGACTTTGTAGTGTGCAAATAAAAAGTATAAGCTCTTTGGTCAGAATGGAGGGCATCTAACAATCCATTTTCTTGTAGCCATTCCATTTAAAAAAAAAAGAAGCTGGGAATCTTTGTTTTAACACAGCTAACTGTACCTGGGCCCCAACCAGCCACACACAAGTGAAAAGTGAAACTAAAGCAAAAGGCTTTTACCTCAAGGTACCTCGAACTCATTTGTTATGAGGGCCGGATCTGACATAAATGAGACCTTGTTGGGCTGGGCCATCTGTGTCATAAAATGTAATGCCTGGTAACGGAGATATAAACTTTATAAAGCACACAGACAAACACACAATCTTGTCTATTTAACAGTCTCTGATAACTGACACCTCTGCTCTGAATTATTGCATCCAAATGTCTGTGCTGTTGCAATCCTGAGTATGCTGTTCAGGTGTGTATCTGTAAGCTGCAAACCTACTTTTAATTTATTGACATTTGTGGCGGAACGGGCCTGCTTCAGCTGGCAGGCCCCGCTCTGCCCACCCCTCCTTTGCTTGATCTGGCACTTGAAGGGGCAGTTCTTCTCTACTGCACCGGGTATGGCTGCCACCACTGTCCCTCTCTGGGGCACTAGTTAGGCGGGTCAGACTCCTAACCTGCCTCTCCACAGTCACCAGGAACCCACCCTGGGGCTTCCTGGGAGTCTTTGGGGCTCCCCTGGAGAGTTGGCAACTGGCTGTTTTGCCCCTCCTCTCCTCCTCAGGGATTCCCCGACCCACTCCTGGCGTGTCCAAGCGGCTGGGGGACTAGATGGTACAGAGGGATCTCACTCCTTTTGTCATTGAAAGGATTTATTTGAAAACACAACTATTTACAGGAATGCAGTGAACTGAAGAACCAAAAATAAATGTGACAAAAACCGCTCCAGCTTTCCCTTTTCTCTATTCATACCCTATCTAGATAGTCAGCAGGGCAGGCACACCACTTCCGTTCAGGGGAGAAGGTCAGATCCGCATTTCTCCTAACATGGCCTCTGCCAGCTGCAGACTCCAACCGAACCATCTGACAGGCTTCAGACTTTTTACAGACTGGCTTCCCGCCCAGGCACTGGCTCTCCCTCCTGCAGCATTCTGGGGCAGATCTCCTCATAGCCCTCGGATTGCTGATTGGAGACAGGAGGGGAGGTGGGGGGAACGAGGAGGAGACTAGGCCAAGGCATGCCTAAAGTTTGATGGCCCCCTCCTATCCAGCCCACACCATCCACAAAATGGTGTTTCTCCACAACATTTATTACAGAAATCTCATGCTCAGTGTTCCTAGCCTAGGACCCAGAGGGAACACATGAAACAGCTGGGCACTGTACATAAGGTGCTTCATGTGCTGGTCAAGGACATGAGAAGGCATCCTAACACAGACTGAGGGTCATGTGTTTGTTTACAAAACCATACTCTTCCCCAGAGAAGTAACTACAACTTCCTAAAAAGGGGGTGAACTTGGTCTGGACACACACTCTCAGTCTAAACCACCTCACTGGCTTGTTGTTATTCCTCCTCTAAAATAGCTCACATTGCTTTCTTACTGAGAAAGACTGGATCATGAATACAGTGAAAAGGGGGAGGGAACCCAGTTGCACCCAGGAAAGCCCTGGCATAAAGAGCCCAACAAAACACGCACTGTGACAAGGCACACAAAAGCTCATACCTTGAACAAGACTTTGTTTGTTTTAAAGGTGCCTGGTATTTCTCCGGTGTGATTGAGGCAGCTCAGCGAAGCAAACTCTCCCTCATTCCCTCCCTCCCTCCCTCTAGGGAGGAGCCTCAGCCAGTGGAAGGAAAGAAAGGCTGCCCTTTATCTCCTGCAGCCTGGCCAGGAAGCAAGCTCTGGCTGTTCCCTCCCACCCCCTGGGAGGAGGAGGGGGAGGAGCCTCAGCCAGTTCTTTACCAGATTTTCTCAATTGCACAGGAGAGCCTTGCCTATCGATCTCTCCTGTGTGACTGAGAGAGACATGGCAGCAGCAGCAGCAGAACTGCAAATGGAAGTAGGAAACAGCCAGAGCCTTGCAGGCCTGATTGGGGCCCTCGGAGGGCCTGATCTGGCCCACAGGCTGCTTGTTTGACACCCCTGCCTTAAGGGACCATGTTAAAATAACTATACCATGCAATCTCACCCATGTGCAGGGTGGAGCCTGAAGAAGCACCTGTATGCTGGAATATGCCCAGGCTAGCCCGATCTCATCAGATTTTGGAAGCTAAGCAGGATCATACCTGGTTAACACTTGGATGGGAGACCACCGAGGAAGTCCAGGATTGCTACGCAGAGGCAGGCAATGGCAAACCACCTCTGTTCATCTCTTGTCTTGAAAACCCTGTGGGGTCACCATAAGTTGGCTGTGAACTCATGGCACTTTCCACCACCACCTCTCTTGGATCGGCTACAGCTTTCTTCCCCTATCCCGATGCACATCCTTGCAAGGTATTCAGAATAGCTGCCTTTGGGGAGAAGATGGTCCATTCTTTCCCTGGGGCTAGCCCAGAATATGATGGTGGGAAAAGAAAATGCACATTCCATTCTACTTTTGCTGATTGTTATACCGGTGCACAGTTCCTGTTCATTTCAACCGGCTTTGTCCATCCTTCCCCTGGATTCCGTCTCATGATCAGATCTCGTGTCTCTTTACGCTCCCCCAATCTACCATCTAGAGAGGCTGCCCCCTCTTGCCTCACAGCCGGGTTGCCTCTATTCCCCTTCCTTTTAAAATCCTTGCTTGCGCTCCCCCCCCCACCCCAGTCTGGCAGGAATGAGCCAGACTGTCTAGCAAGCCGCATTGTCAGCCCAAAAAGGATCTCTTTTATGTTCCTCAAAGCCAAGAGAATGAAGATGATTCAAGCAGGTGCCCCCGACTCCCTTCCGCAGGAAATGAAGGGATGATGCTCCAGTTTCCCCGACAGGGCACGGCAGGAGCACAAAGCGGAGATGGCTGGCAGCAGAGGATGGGGGTGGGGGGTGGGGGGTGGTTGTCAATTGAAATGGAAGAATTTGTTCTCAGGGAAAGGGGAACAGAAGTGGGAAATCAGGTTCAGTGAAGAGCCGGTTTTGCAGAGGGAGGCTGAGCTCGGAGCCGAATTTGCGGTGTATGTAGGGTTGTCAGCCCCCCCCCTCCCCCACTGGCAGGGGATGAGAAGGCAGGGCTGCCAGATCCCGGTTGGGAAACTCCTGGAGATTTGGTGGGTGGAGCCTGGGGAGGACCCCAATACCACACAGTCCACCCTCCAAAGCATCCATTTTCTCCAGGGAGAACTGATCTCCATAGCCTGGAGATGAGCAGTAATTCCAGGGGATCCCCAGGGCCCACCTGGAGGCTGGCATCCCTAATATGTGTTCCTATGTGTTAAGTGTACCACCAAGTCACTTCTGACTTACGGCGTCTGTATGAATTATCGACCTCCCAAATGTCCTATCGTCAACAGCCTTGCTCAGGTGTAGCAAACTTCCTTGACTGAATCTAGCCATCCTTGGTCAGGTTGTCCTCCTTCTCTGCTTAGGGTTGCCAACCTCCAGGTGGTGGCTGGAGATTTCCCACTATTACAACTGGGGCTCTTTTTGTAGAAAAAGCCCAGCAGGAACTCATTAGCATATTAGGCCACACCACTGACAGCACAGCTTATTAGCATATTAGGCCACACCCCTGTGTTACCAGATGAGTGATCATCCAGCCACACCCACCTTTTGCTTCTTATTCTGTTTACCTTGTTTGTTGTCAAAACCCAGGGCTTTTTTTTGTAGCAGGACTTAATTTGCATGTTAAGCCACATACCCCTAATGTAGCCAATCCTAATGAGTTTCTGCTGTTGGGTGTGGCCTATTATGCTAATGAGTTCCTGCTGGGCGTGGCCAACTCAGGAGCCAGCCAGAACTCCATTCCTGTGCGTTCCTGCCCCAAAATAGCCCTGATTACAACTGATCTCCAGGCGACAGAGATCAGTTCACCGGGAGAAAATGGCCGCTTCGGAAGTTGGACTCTATGGCATTATGCCCCAAGCCCCGCCTTCCTCTGGCCCCACCCTCAAAATCTCCAGGAATTTCCCAACCTGGAGCTGACAACCCTATTTCTGCCGCCTTCAACTTTTCCTAGCATTGGTGTCTTCTCCAGTGAGTCTTTTCTCATAATGTGACCAAAGTACAATAGCCTAAGATTAGTCATTTTAGCTTCTAGGGAGAGTTCAGGCTTGATTTGACCTAGAACCCACTGATTCGTTTTTTTAGCAAAGGTGAATACTATGTCATTAATTATCTTGATCTTGGTCACCAGCAAGACTTCCATAGAGGGTGCGAGGGGCAATTTCCCAGTGGAATTCGAAAGGGAGGCTGCAGCCCCTCTTCCCAACTCACCAAGGGCATAGACTTTCCAATTTCCCGGTGGGGGAGGGGGCGCTGGGACTGGGCCAGAGACATTACAGGCTATTGTCTCCAGGGGAGGCTCAGCATGTCCTGGAAAAGTTCGGGGGCGGGGGGGCTCCAGCTCCCCAGCCCCCCTGAAGTTGACGCCTATGTAACTCACTGGGAAGCCCTCTGCTGCTGGCCTTGCTAGCCAAGACCACAAAGACTGCAGTACTACAAGTTCCTTTCTAGTAGGCCTACACAAATACAGAATGAAAAGGGACCCAGATGCTATTCAATGCAAATCCCTTTTTGGGACCTTCAGTGGGGCCATGACTCAATGGCAGAGCATCTGCTTTGCATGCAGGAGGTCCCAGGTTCAATTCCCAGCATCCTCCTTCAAAAGGATCAAGTAGGAAGTGATGGGAAATATTTCCTCCACTTGGGGATCTGCTGCCTGACAAAAAAGAAAATACTCAAAAACAAACAATCACTGACATTTATGGCTATTATGTTTTATAGTTAACAAAAGATCACATCATTAGTTGTGATATTTTCCTGTCTTCTATGTAACATGTAAGGACCATCTGTAATTTTGTTAACTATAAGACACAGTAGCCATAAATCACAGTGATTGTTTGCTTGGGGGGGGGGGGGGGGGGGTTACACTGTAATCCCGGTTTGTTTTCCTGCAAGAAAAGAAACAACTGACATTGATAGACCAGTGATCTCACTCAATATAAGGCCCCTTCATGCGAGGGGAGTATCACATTGCCTGCACACAATCATAATGTATTCGGTGCTTGGAAAATAAAAGCATTTCGTATCAGAATCATTAACTGCCAGGGAAGGCTTGCAGACAGCACAAGCAAAGACGACAACGCACTTATTAGGCTGCAAATACAGCAAGCTAAACACATAGTCCTTAAAAATCTGCAACATAAACTCTGCAAGAGTCCAGCTGCAAATGAGTTAAAACCTGGGGGGGGGCGGGGATATGGTCACAGTGGGGGAGAAGGGATAGTCCAACCAGTGTTCTGTTATCAATTTTGGATCAAAGCCTCCAATTCTTGAGCATCTACAATTGTAATCAAACAGGCTTTGCTAGAGCGGTGTAGGGGTTAGAGCGTCAGACTAGGATCTAGCAGCTGACAGTAACACTCTCCTCTGCTCCGCTTTATCCCCACAACAGTAGGTGAAGCTGAAAGACTGCAACAGACTCAAGGTCACTAAGCAAGCAGAGTTGGGATTTGAATGGCTTTCGAGCAAGGGAAACCTTTACCTTTACTACCCCAATTCTAGTCCAACACTCTAGGCTGCAAACACCAGGCTGGCTCTTGAAGATATGAACACATTTACTTGTTCATTCCACAGGGCGAACCACTGTCAAAGGCCCAGTTAAGAGGGCTGGTTGAAAACCCGGCTACCCTGTCAACGAAGCCAAGACTGATGCCAAGATACCAGGACTTATTCCTCTTTCATTGCTGTTTAAAAACTGTGTTCAGGCAGCATCTCATAAAGCCATATCTGATCTCTGTATGAGGAAGAGTGTATCTTCTCCAGCCTTACAGAGGAAATGAGAAAAAGATAATGGCTGTGCTATGAAACAGAAGTCTAAGGAAATGGCAGCAAGAAGCAAGCTGAGTTGGGTTCTAAATGAGGATCTTTGTTTTAGAGTCCTAGCAGAGAGAAAGATCTTGGCTTCAGAGACCCATTTGTCCCTGAGGACTAACACCTTGGCAAGTATTGAAATAAATTATCCCCCCCCCCCCCACTCAGATCTTTGCCCAAACTCTCTTTTTCTGGAGTGGTTTCTGTGCCTTTAACAGCCTCATGACAGGTAGGAAATCATCCAGTGCAACCTTCCAGGATGGAGACCGAGTTTATCTTTATATATAGCACTTCTGACATTCAAAGTGATGCTCTGAACATCCAATACTGTACAATGTCCTCTTGCAATCCTTGCAACAGGAGGCCAGTGTTATTACCCCCATACTACAGGGTTGTTAAAGGCCTAGGAATCCACCAGGGATGACAATCAATTCCAGCACAGTCTGCAAGATTACCCTTGTTTTAGAGGCTTCCTTGGTTCCAGATAATGGTCCTCTGCATACAACGGTTGTCCCACCTTTCTCCATAGAACGCAAAGGAGTTTTTCTTTTCTTTTTGATTTATTTACAGCTCGCCTTATTCCCCACTGGGGAACCAAAGGCACTTACATATTCCTCCCCTTCATTTTATCTTCACAAGCCCTGTGAAGTAGGTTAGCTTGAGTGTGGTCAGTTGGCGCAAGGCAAGCTTCTGTGACACAAGTGGGGATCTGAGCTTGTTTCCCAGATCCTCGTCCAACACTTTATGCGCTGCATTACAGCGGCGCTCTCGTTTTGTTCTCTGCTGCTGAGTCTGAGTCTCTGATCTAATGGGCTGAGGTGACAGGAGAGTGGATTTCGGCTGAACATCAGGAGAAACAGTAAAGAGTGGTTTGATAACATAACCAAATGTGGCAATGGAGTGCTGGCTCTTCAAGCAGAGGCTTGGACAGCTATTGGTGGGGGATGCTCTACCTTTGGCGTTCCTAAATTGGACACGGGGTTGGACCGGATGGCCTTGAATGTCCCTTCCAACACCAGGATTCTGATAGATCACTGATCTCACAAGCAATGTGATGTTTGGCCTCCTAATACCAGAAATCTTTCCAAAACTTCAGCCAGTGTGGTGTGGTGGTTAAGAGCAGCAGCCTCTAATCTGGAGAACCAGGTTTGATTCCCCATTCCTTCACATGAAGCCTGTTGGGTGATCTTGGGCCAGTCCCAGTTCTCTCAGTCCCGTCTACCTCACAAGGTGCCTGCTGTGGAGACAGGAAGGGAAGGTGATTGTAAGCTGCTTTGAGACTCCTTCGACACAAGGTATAGATAGGAGCTCTCGGTCTGCGGCAAGTGATGCACTTTATTCTTGGTGCTTGGGGGGGCAACAGTGGGAGGGCTCCTAGTGTCTTGGCCCCACTGCTGGACCTCCTGATGGCACCTGGTATTTTTGGCCACTGTGTGTCAGAGTGTTGGACTGGATGGGCCACTGGCCTGATCCAACATTGGCTTCTCTTATGTTTTTATGCAGAGAAAAAGCAGGCTATAAAAAACCTTCTTCTTCTTCTTTTTGGGAAATCCAGGACAGTTAACTTCATTAAAACCTGTTCAGTTCTCTCCCTAGTCATGTGCAAGGGAGGAGGCTCACAAGCGTGTTTAAAAACCGCCCAGCACAGATGCAAGGGTATCTCCCAAGCCACCTTGGAGCTTACGAAATTGCCCCCACTGGTGCTGTTCAAAGAAATCTGCTGCTCAAGTTGCCCGTTCAACTACCCTGAAGCCCAGGTGGGCCGTTACCTCCAAAGCCCTTGTTAGCAAGCCATTTTCCAGATAACGGCACCTGTCGTCTCCTCACGGCACAAATCATTTAAGGCTGAATAAGAGGCAGACGGATCCAATGCATGAAAACAGTCAGATAAGATAATTCGAGATGCACTTGACGGTCTACCTCCTGAGTAATTAAGGTTTCAATGAGAAACATGACAGATGAGTCACCTGAAGATAAATCTATTCCTCGCTTACTATGCAACTCGATATCTGCCGAGATTCAAGTCTGCCATCTTAGGAAGTTGCTCGGGAGCAAACTTAGTGGGACCCACTTCTGATTAAACTTCTGAGTAGACACAGAGCGGATTCAGCTGCAAGACTACAGGCCTAACAAAGTAAAGCCATTGGGGGGTGGGGCAACCTGTTTGGGGGGCCTGTAGAATTCGACCCCGTGGTCCAATCTTCTTGAAACTTGGTGGGTATTTCGGGGAGAGGGCCCAGCAGCTACCCTGCAAGTTTGGAGCCTCTCCCTCAAACCCCCTCTCCTCCAGCCCCTCATATACCCTATGAGTTTTTGCCATTGACTTCAATGGCCCATAGGGCATAATGGGACTGAAACTGCCATTCAGAAAGCAGAATGACTCCAGAATCGGCTTGCATTGCCGAAACTGACATGCCGGGGGTCATTCGGCAGCCAGAACAGATGCGGCCTATTTGGCCTGATCTGAATTGGGCCAAAAAAATTTTATTTGCACACCCCTAGTGGGCACAAATGGCAATGGTGGCAAGCCCCTCCCCCAATTCCCAGTGAAGGAAGCAAAGCGAGAAGGGGTTTAAACTTTAAACTCCTTCTGTTTTAGAGTCACTCGGCGGCAGCAGCACAATCTTTCCATTGTATTCTATGGGGCCCTTCTCGCTTTGCCCCCCCCCCCCCCCGCCTGCCTTGGCAGGCCAGCTGGGGAAGGGAAGGGGAGGCTTTTGAAGATGACCCTCCTTTTGCTTCCCTTTCTGACACACTTCTGGTGATGTCAGGGAGGGTGGCATATGCTAATGAGTTATGCTATAAGGTATGCTAATGAGCTCCTGCACCTCTTTTTCTACAAAATGACCCTGGTTAAGACCAACTCTAATCCGGGAGAACTGGGCTTGGTTCCCCAGTCCTCCACATGCAGTTGCTGGTGTGACCTTGGGTCAGTCATAAGTTCTGTCAGAGCTGTTCTCTCAAGGGCAGTTCTCAAGAGAGCTCTCTCAGCCTCACCTACCTCACAGGGTGTCTGTTGTAGGGAGGCGAAGGGAAAGGGATTGTAAAGAGCTGAGACTGCTTTGGGTAGTGAAAGGTGGGGTATAAATCCAATCTCCTCCTCCTCCTCTTCTTCTAAAGGACTGCTTTCCCCTGTGAATGTGCTGTCAATCTGTTTCCAGCTTACAGCAGCCCTCTGAATTAACAGCCCCCAAAACACCCCATCTTAAGCAGCCCTGCTCAGGTCTTGCAAGCTCTAGATTTCTTCCAGCATCCAGAAAACATGCAGGGTTTGAGCAACAGCCCAGGTGTACGCTGTGATTAAACTGATTTCAGCAGCTGATGGATCATCCAGCACACCTTCCAGGTGGAAGTGACAGGGACCCTGTTTGGGTGGGAAAACAGCATAGAAATTTTTAAGATAAAGATGATCTACAGCTCATGAGTACAAAAATCTGTGCCGGTAACCAATTAAGGTGTCAACGTCTTCAGTACATCAAGAAATGTTCTCACTGAGGCACTTCTCTAACTCAGACAATTACATCGTTTGAACAAACCTATTTTCAGTTCTCATTGAGACACCAATCGCGAAGAGCTGCACTTGGCTTTTAATGGGGGGGGGGGGGAAGAGAAGCATTAATGCTCTGGCAGCCAGCATTCAGCATCAAGCAAGAAACCCAACAACACACAAACAGCTTTTGCTGTGATGGGATGTGGGCAGATCTGTGTGGGAAACAAAGGAGACGAAGGACCGCAGAGAGAGGAGCAGAGTTTCTCAGAAGTTAACTTCACACGAAGTTCAGACGGGGCCTCTTCAAGCCGACAGATAAAACAGGCTGCCGGCTGGGAAGCAATCCCAAGAGAGTCTGGGCTAACTGGGGGGAAACAGCATAGGCAAATCAAACTCCTGTCTTCACTAAGACCACAGAAGGGTCCTATTAGATCAGGCCAGAGATCCATCCTGTCTCCTGCAGGGGCCAATCAAATGCCTCTGGAAAACCCACATGGGGATTATATAGTTACAAGAAGGGGGACCTGCACAGGGAATGCTTTTACTTTGGGGGGGGGGGATTTAAATATCCCCTGTACAGTTTTTTAAACTTTTTAGATTTTTTTGGAAAAACCCTTGAGTTTAAAACTTTGGTATAAAAAGTTGTGGTATGTTTATTTAATGGAAACTATTACTTGGTTTATAAAATTTGAAAATGTACAAACGGGTGCTTTATTTATAGCCATATGGCTACCTATTTTAAAACACCTAAAAAGACAAGGAGAAATTCCTGAGGAGATAGAAGGCTTTGCAAAATTGCTATAAAGCCACTCACTACTAGATATAAGTTGTAATTATAATAAGTGAGCAAAGTCCTTACCTATATTTTATTGGATAGTTTTGAATTTTTGTGTGTTTTTTGTATTTTTTATTGGTATGTTTGTTGTATATTAAACTTTTAATAAAACTTGTTAAAAAAAACTTTTTAGGTTTTCCTGCACACCTGGGGAGCCCCCCAAGTGTGCAGGGAAATCTCTCTGCCCCCCAAGTGCTCCCGATGTGCGGATTTAGATATCTGCACAGAGGGGGCAACTTGGCTATTAGTATATAGATAGGTCTATAATGGCAGCTCGAAGAGCTCCAGCTAACCCTACCTTGCCAGGTCTTGGAAGCTAAGCAGGGCAGGCTCTGGTTAGTATTTGGACGGGAGACCGCCAATGAAGACACGGGTTACTATACAGAGGAAGGCAAGGGCAAACGCTCTCTGTTCATCTCTACCCTTGCAAAAGTCTGTGGCCTGGGGTTGCCATGAATGGGTTCCAACTTCAGGGCACACAATTATTGTTAGAGGTCTGCAATAGCTAAATAGGAGGGAAGGATGCATGGTACAGCTTGATCTCATGAGATCTTGGAAGCTAAGCAGGGTCGGTGCTTGGAAGGGAGACCACCAAGGAAGGCCCTGTTGAGGAAGGCAATGGCAAACCACCTCTGCTTCTCACTTGCCTTGAAAGGAGGAGTCTCTGTGTGACTTACAATCCCTTTCCCTCCCAACAGACATCCTGTGAGGTAGGTGGGGCTGAGAAAGCTCTCCCGAAGACTGCCCTTGAGAGAACAGCTCTGAAAGAACTTGCAACTGACCCAAAGTCCACCAGTAGCTGCGTGTGGAGGAGTGGGGAATCAAACCCGGTTCTCCCAGATGAGAGTCCATGCTCCTAACCACTACACCAAACTGGCTCTCCCCTTGCTGGGGCCACCGTAAGTCAGTCACAACTTGAAGGCACATATGTATATAATGGCTAAATAGATCTTCCACATTCAGAAGCAGTGTACCTCTGAATACCAGGAAAGACTGGCTATTGCCTTCATGCCCTGATCTAGCCATGCTCTAAGTCAGGGATCCCCAACCTTTTTGAGCATGCATGCATTTTTAGAATTCTGATAAGAGTGTGGTGGGCGCAGCCACAAAATCGCCCCTGCAGAAGGCTGAGTTCGCCATAAAATGGCTGCCACGGCAAAGATTTTAAAAATCTACACAGCCAATCAAATCTCCAATCAGAAGGCTTGTGGGGCAAAAACCCTACCTGGCCCCATCCACTTTCTAAGAACACTTGGCAGGTACCAGAATCAGGCTGGTAGCTATAGTGGGGTATTTTGGGGCTCCACCCCCTCAAATGTGAGGCAGCCCCCACAACAGCTGCTGCCCCTCTCCCTCCCTTGACATTAAAAGGGTCCTCCAGCTGATCGACTGGATAGCCCTTTAAATCTTGCAGGAAGGGAGGGAGGGAGAGGGGCAAGCAGCATGCCTTCCCTGAAATCCAAGTGGCGATTTCACCACTTGGAGTTCAGGTGTGGGCAGCCCCCTCTTGGGGAAAAAAATCATTTAAAGGAGTTCAGGGAAGGCATGCGCCCACCCCTCTCCCTACTCCCCCCTTCTCGCTGCCCAACAAAATTCCCCCATGCCCCAACAACCCAAAATTTCTGGCTACGGAGCTTAGAGGGGACCTGATATCAGTCTTCAAATATTTGAAGGGCTGTCATGTAGAAGATGGAGCAGATCTATTCTCTCTGGCTCTGGATTGCAAGACGAGATCTAATGGGTGAAAATTACAAGGGAGTCGATACCGGCTAAATATCGGGGGAAACTTCCTAACTGTAAGAGTGGTTAAGCAGTGGAACAGACTGCCTCGGGAGGTGGTGGATGCTCCTTCGCTGGAGCTTCACTGGATGATCATCTTTTGGGTACGTTGTAGGGCTATCTTTCGGCTATGCTCCTGCAGAGTGCAGGGGGCTGGACTAGATGACCTGCAAGGTCCCTTCCAACTCTAACATTCTATGATTCCATGAAAAGGTGTTGGGGGACACAATGTTGGGGACCCCTTGCTTTAAACCACAAGAAGCTTCACTGCACAGAAGAAGCAGGAAGCCCTCCCTCTCCCCCAGTCACCAAACCCTTAACAGCAGAGTTCTCTAGAAGGGACAGGGAAAGATTGCCCTACGTGCTCTCTCAAGAGTCCTAGATGTTGGTTGCTGTACTTCAGACTTCCTCAAGGTCGGGAAAGCGCATTTGCAAATCCAACCTGTCAGCTGCATCTCTTTGGCCGTCAGTCAGAAGCAATTTGATGTTGCGGCGCCGCATAATGTCACATTCCTATGGCAACAACGTGTGTGCACAGAAGCGGCTCGTTCGGAGAAGGAAACATCTGTGCCTCCTTACCAGTCCCTGGGACAAGTAGATGCAAATTCCAGGAGCGTCAAGAACAGAGACTCCTCTTGCATGGAAATCAACCCAGCCTTGCACAGCCAGGCCTGCCCCGTTTTGGAGGGCACTGCGGATGGACACGTGCCACGAAAGGAAGGGCAACATGGGCACTGAAGCTGCCGGCCCAGACAAGCCAAGCAGTTGCAAACATGTTTCCAGGCCCTACAAAATTGGTTTGTGGTGCTGCCATCTGTCAAATTAAGAGGGATCATTTTAACATCCTTTCTTGCTAATAAGCCCACAGAATTAGCCAAAACTATTTGCTCTTGATGGCAGGCAGAGTTATTCGACAAAGTACTGTTGGCTAGTGGCTACGGAACTAGGACTCACCCCAGCTGAGTCAGATTGGGGTCCTGGAGCAATGACTGGAAATTGCAAGGACAGCCAACAGAGGCGATAAAGAGTTTGGAAGCTGGCTGGAAGGGACTGTGCCAAGCTGCCCTTTAAATCTTCTTTTGTGCAGCAGACCAGAGCTGCTTTATGAACTAGGACTATTGGAAAGATACAGGGATTTGTCTTGGGCAAAATAGTCAAGCATCCTCCAACTCTGCACTTTTCTGGTGCAATGAACTAAGTCGATATTATTGCATTCCAAGCAAAATTTCACTGGCGCTTTTGGGGTGGTGTCCTTTCTAGCCCTAGGTTAAGTCTAGAGTTCTCTTGGATGCCCCCGAAAGCTAAGCAGCTGGCCCTCTTGCCCTTCATAGAACTCAAAGTGGGGTGCATTGTTCCCTTTTCATCTTCATGCCAACCACTCTGAGATAGGCTGGGCACAAGATTTCCCAGTAGGCATCACTGAAGTATGAAGGCTTTAACCCAGGCCGCCAGAGACCAATACTGATTTGTTTGTACACTTCTCACTGAAATAGCTGAACAAGTGCAGCTCAAGATGTTGCATCCCATCTAACAGGGGAGCCCAATAGCTGAAAATCTTATGCATTTTAAGTTTTGGAATGTGAAGGTAATGCCTTTGTGTTGAGATTTTCCTGGTGCAGCAATACAAACTAGAATCTTGTGCTTCAAAAAATGAATGTCTCTGGCTTTCCTAAAACATCAGGGATTCTGTATTACATTTGATATCTGGAACACAATCATAGTCTTGAATACAACTGGCATGGCACCGGAGATTGTGTGTATAAAGCAATAGGCCTCATTGTTGCTCTTATGAACAGCAAAGGAGCTGCTGTTATGGGATTGTCCAGTGAAACTGGACTTCTAAACAACAGCATTTTTCTCTACTAAGTATTCTGCTGGGAATGAATTTGTTACAATGCAAAACAGCCTGTAAGAACATCAGAAAAGTCTTCCTGGATCATCTAGTCTTGGGGTGTCGACATAAGGCTTGGGGGCCAGAACCAGCACATCCAGGGCTCTTATGTGGCCCGCGAGCAACTGGTGCAGGGGAACAAGAGACTGCTTGGGGGGGGGGGGGGAGTGGTGGAGCCACTGCAATTGTGGCTTCAGCATGGCAGAACAACCTCGCCTGCAGCAGTCAAGCATTGTGGGAGCATCTGCCCAGCGCTGCACTGCTGGTTCTCCAGTCCACCCATGTGGGTTTTCTTCTCTGCCTGCCTCCTAGCCCATGGGACCTCACAATGAGGAGACACCAACTCGGAGCTTACCAGCTCCTGTCCTTTATGAAGTTTATATGCCCAGTGCCTGGCGTTTGTTTTATGGCACACCTGGCCTGACAAAGCAACTTTTATGTCAGATCTGGCCCCTGTAACAAATGAGTTCAACATCTGATTCTAGTCCATCATTCCTTGTCACATAGTGGCCAACCGGCTGCCATCGAGGGCCAACAATAGAGGCCAAGGCTTTCCTGTGACACTGCCTTCTACCACTGGTATTCAGAGGGATCTGGAGGTACCCTTCAGGTCTCGTACCCACAGATGGACCCCTCCTCTATCCATTTGTCTAATCCCCTTTTAAAGCTTGTGGCCACCAGTACAGTGACTGGCAGCAAATCTCACATTTTCATCCCTAGTCGAGCAAAGGCAGGCAGGCAGGCAAGTGATGTCAATGCACAGATTGTGCCCATAAGATGCGTTTGTTTGAAAGGGGGGGGGGGGGGAGATCAGGCAAGCATTCTTCCTGCTTTTCGCTGGCTACTGCAGGAACACAGTGGAGAGAGCCCAGATGAAAGATCTGCAGCTGAACTGTAAGCCGATAAAGGGGCAGAGCGTATGAGCAGTTTGTTCCCTGTTGCTTCTCAAATCAGGTCTGGATGAAATGGGGTGGGTGGGAAATGTCCAAAATGATAAGAGCATGGCAAATTACTGTTGTGACATTGTGGGGCAGGGGTAACCTGGCCCAGAAGACCACAGAAGTTGAAGAGCCGGATCATTCAGCATCAATTCCCCATCTTTCAGAATGGGGCAACTAGCCTTTCACTTAAAGGAAACGAGACTCAATGTGCACGACCCTGCGTGAAAGTTGGTGTTTTGCACCACGATGCAGAAGCCAGTTGAAAACTCTCTCCGCTCCATGGGAACAATCAGTGTGTGGTGGTTAGAGGGCCAGGCTGGGGAGATTTGGGTCCAAATCCTCATTTAGCCTTGAAGCTCACTGGGGGACCTTGGGCCAGTTGCTGTCTTGCAGCCTGGCCTATCTTGCAGGGCTGTTGTGAGGCCGAAATGGAGGGAAACCACACATGTGCCATCCTGAACTTGGAGGAAGGGCAGGATACAAATAGAGAAAATGCCTTCATCGATTCAGCTGTGCCTCCTCCGCCCACTTGGGAAACTGCAGTTGTTTGGGAATAACGATTTGTGGTTCAGAGTAATTGGGAACATCTTCTTCCATTAAGTACAAAAGAGTGGAAGGGAAGAGATTTATGAAGCGTCATACCATACTTCCTGAGCTAAGACATAAATGTATGAGCTGAAGGCTAAAAACCTGTGAGCTAGCTCACTCTAACTCAGCCTAGAGGGAACACTGGTCATAACAAAACCACACCCCAGTGATAGCTAAGGTACTTGGGGGGGAGGGGGCAGGGTAAAGGAGTTGACATTATTTCAAAATGTTGTAAGATGTGTTGATAGCATTAATAGTGAGAACACAGGATACGAAGACGTCTGTCTGCCTTCATCTGGCATTACTAATTAAAAGTTCATCAAAAGGAAAAAAAACAAGTTTCTCGAGCCACGTTTTTAGAAGATGGAATTCCAAATAACCTTTTGAAGAAGTACTCGGTGTAATTTGCTTTTGTTCCTGCGAACATATCACCAGCTTAATTTTGGGACTCAGCTGCAGGGGTAGCAGCATGCAGAATAAGCAAGTTCTGTACATTCTGAGCACGGGGGGGGGGGGGGGGAAGGGGGGAGAATTCACATTAAAGGGGGGGGGGGAATCACACGTACAGTTTCGTGCCAGAACTGGCTCTTCTTTACACGATGACTATAAAGGACTAAAAATAAGGAAATGTGGGGAAAAATCTTAGGAGGAACAGAAGAATCCAGATCAACCTTCAGAGCCCCATGTCCATGCTGACGCACAGGTTGTGGCTTGAACCCAAGAAGCTGCCTTCTATTGAAGCATATCAAGGGGTTTATCAAGGTCTGCTTTGACCAGCAGCAGCTCCCGGGGGACTCAGGCAGAGTTCTTTCCCATCCCCTCCTACCCAATCCTTTCAGCTGGAGATGCCAAGGATTGAATGTGGGACCTTCCCGCATGCAAAGCACACACTCTGCCACAGAGCCACGGATCCTTCCTGTTTACAAGGCTAGGCTCACAGTTCGTTCCTTTTTTCTAGGAATTCTGTTCTTCCTCAATGGAACGCCGGACAGAGACGAAGTCCGCTTCCCTATTTTACCCTAAGACTATCTTACAAAGTAGGACCTGGTGACAGAGCAATTTGTAAGCCACTCAGAAGGCATCTGGAGCAAATGAGGATCTCTGAACTCATGCCTGCCCAGTCCAGCTCTTATAACATTAGCTCTCTCAGTTGCCAATATCATGATCTCATTCCAAAGATTTCCCTTGTTTACAGAAGTTAACTGGAGAATGGGAGTTTGTATCCTTCAGCAATTAGAAAATATTGCCATAAAAGCTTCTGGAACCCACATTAATTAACTAATACCGTTAAGGTACCACCTTGCAACCAATTTTCGCTCCACTTTTTAAAAGAAAATATTATTTCCACATATAAAACTAAACAGAACACATGTTACGTTAATAGAGGATCGGTTACTTCCCCAGATAATGAGTTTTCATTTTTATCTATCAAACAGGCTATAACTAAAAAAACCCACAGAATCTAAGTATTTCTTAGGTATTGAGTTCTGGCAGGTGGTTTGATCATGATCTCAAGCCAATGATTTCCCTTGATTACAGAATTTAACTGGAGAGTAGGAGTTCGCTGTAATTCAGCAATTAGAAAATATTGCCATGAAAGCTTCCGCAACCAATTTTCGCTCCACTTTCTTTCTTAAAAGATAAGTCACTGTCTTTAGATGTTACGTACCAGGTACGATGGCAAACTGAGGCAAAGGGGGGACCTGAAGAGGGAAAGGTATCTAAAATCCTCCAGGAATAACAACAATGGGATGTCTCTCCCCCATAACAATCCCTGCTGGCCCTTGTTCCATACATCAAATAGTGTGATTGATGTATTCAAGGCTTGCTTAGCATCATGTAAGAGGGGACCAAGCTGGTGGAAAAGGTAGTTTTGAAGCCAGCGGGTCTACCGCTGCATGTTTGATCAGCGCCTTAACAATGAACTGCACGTAGAAACAAAACTGAAGAGAAGCTCTTAGAAGTACTATGAAACCCTGGGCCAATCATCCCCCAGAAAAAAGGGTGTTAGTGCCAGTGGCTGCAGGCAGCCGTGCAGATGTACCCATCCTCTAAGGTCCACATCAGAGACCTTGTCTTCACCCACCGCCAGCACTCCGGGCCTTTTCTGTAGCTGCTCCACTCCCTCCCTGCGATCGAAGTCACCAGACAGCTGCATTGACTTTTTCAGGGACCAGGTGTCACCTGACAAGCTTTTTCACTGAGGCTTTCACTTATGTGCAGTTCTACAGCTGGATGTGTCGCAATTGTGAACCGGATGCTGTTATTTTACATTCTCAGTTTTTGAGGTCAGATGGCTTTCATGTCGTTACAGCAGAAAAATATAAAAGCACCTTAAAAATAAAATAATCTCACGAAGACTCTCCTTGTACAAAGGAAAGCTTGAAGAAATCAAGTCGGGTCTTTTTACCCACACAATAGACTCAACTGGTGAGAGGCCGTAGCATAGGGGAGGGGCTGTGGCTCAGTGATAGAACCTCTGCTTGCTGCGCAGAAGGTCCCAGGTTCAACCCCCGGCATCTCCAGCTAAAAAGGACCAGACAGTAGGTGATGTGGAAGATCTCTGCATAAGACCCTGGAGAACTGCTGCCAGTCTGAATATACTGACTCTGATGGACCAATGAGTCTGATTCTCTATAAGGCAGCTTCATGTGTGTTCATATTAGGGAGTATCAGAGCAGGACAGGAGAAACCGGAGTTCAAATCCCCACAAAATCAAAGCTCTGTGGGCTTCTTGTTGAGTCACTTGGGGGGAGGGGGGTTTGAGTGTGTGCGCCCATGCCTGGAAGCCATGGCATCCTCTGGCAACCACTAGTGGGGCATGGAGAACATTCAGAGAAGTGGCTTGAAAGCCTGCTTCTACCTCCCAGCCCTGGTATTCTTTGGAGGTCTCCCATCCAAGCACTTGCCAGGGTCGGCCCTGCTTAGGCTATCCAGGTCAGGGCTTGTTGGGTAACTTTGAGCCAGCCATTCCCTCTCTTACAGCTCAAAGCACCTCAGACTTGCTAAGTGGCTAAAACTTGAGGGCTCATTTCGTAGTAGGAGCTCCATTGCATATTAGGCCACACAACCCTGATGTAGCCAATCCTCCGAGCGCTTACAGAGCTCTTCTTACAGGGGCTACTGTAAGGTCTTGGAGGACTGGCTACATCAGGGGGGCATGGCCTAGTATGCAGAGGAGCTCCTGCTACGAAATGAGCCCTGCTTGAGACCATTACATATGCCAACTCCCATCTTCTTGGGAGAGGGCAGACGTTAAGAGATGGTTTTCTGGAGGCTGTAGCCTCAAAACGCATTGCTTAACCCAGGGGGAATTGAGGGGGCGAACCTATATTGTAGGGAGCAGGCACGGAGGGCTTTCGGTCTCTATTCCCTTTATGAACTAACCAAAGCTAATAGCCAAAAATCACCATCTACAAGACTCCAGGAGAGGAGGGCTTTTTCGACTACTGTAATCTTCAAACAGCCACACTCCTTTAATTTACTGCACCGCAGGGCCTCCAAGTTCACGCCCTGCAAGAATGTAGTGATGGCAGACAGATCAATGGGGGCGACTTTGTACACCAAAAGCAAAGGACTTACCTGCTGGAGTTCATCAAAACAGTACTGCCACCGTGTGGCTCAGAAGGACCATACAGCTTTAACAGCTATGTTAACCTTTTTCCAGTTAAGCCTCCTTCACCAACACTTTTTTTCATTCAACCATGGTTGTTTTCTTCTCTTACAAAGTCTGATCCATTCCTATATATACCCCCCCCCCCCCCCCGGGTTCTGTTTCAGGAAGAACAGAGTAGATGTTGCTCTGGTGTGGGTAAATCGTCAGCTGCTACGGGGGCTTGATCTGGAGCTGTCTTGGATTCCAAGCTTCAAATTTTCCTCTCCCCCCTGACCTTACTTGCTGTGTTTTAATTCGCAGGGAGTTTTTAAAATAGTGAAGCACTCTAAAATGGCAATCCTCCACCTGTGGCATGAAGTGGTGCAGTTCTGTCCTGCCATTTCATTGCGTAGCAAGTTTGAACCAAGCCTAACTGGTTTATTGTGGCACAAGCACAACCTGTGCTCCAGGCCTGTGCCATGTGGGTGCAATGCCTTGTCCGGTTGAAGCAGAGGGTGGCAGTTACTTAAAAATCAGGGCTTCCCCCATTCTGTATGTGGGGATCAGAGAATCCCTGGCGGTCTGGAAGCGGTTCCAGATTTTGCACTTAACATATAAAGTGCCCAAGCCGGCATGTTAAAAACTGTGGAACAGCCTAACACTTGCTCTTACCCATTTAAGGACTGCAGTTCTTAGGGGAAGAGTTCAGATCTGGAGTTCAATCCAATTTCATAAGTTTGTGCTGCTAGCCATCATACAGAACTTTATATACAACATTGTGAGGTACAGTGAGAGCATTATCCACTTGAGGCTTTGAGTGGTTTATTCTCAACGGTCACCCGCCATCCAATCCTCCAGGTGCACAACCCTGGACCCCGATTTCATCAACGCTGCATTGCTTTGGCATATTCCCACCACTGCCCACTCAAAACACCAACTGCCATCTCTGGGGGATCAAGCCCACTGCATATCACGTGAAAACAGAGCTGTGACAAGAAAACAGCTGAACTGCGTATTCAACCCAAGTTGGGTCAACTTACTATAAACACCGGTTTTTAAACTTCGGGTATTAAGCTAGCATATCTCAACCTGGACAAGCGACTTCTTAATCTGCGTTGCACCCCAGAGCTGGGCCACTTCTGCCTCGGGAGTGATAGAAGCCGTCCTAGCAGCCTCTGAACCAGCGGTGGAACAAACCTCACCCCGGAAGGGCTGCCTGTCCTGATAGGAGCCACTCACCGACTGGTATTTCTTGCCGTTCCATTTCTACAAGGTAGTATATTGTCTGCAGTGTGACTTCTACTGGGGGGATGAAATCAACCTCCAACTCTGGTTGAGGAAAAGCCACTCCCAAGTATTCATCTGAGCTAGGCTTTGTTGGATCATGTTAAGTTGGTCCAGTATTTACTGGCTCTGATTTGGTTTTTAAACCACTTCTTTTTCCCGTTTTGGCTCTGTAAATTACTTCGAAGTCAGTTTTATTGTGTACAGCTATTTTGAAACGAAGTCTCCCCATCTAGACAGCTTACTGGGTCAGATCTGGGTTCACTGCAAGCGGATACCTTCATGCTCTTCTTTGGACACGAAACTGCAGCTCTCGGAAGAAGACCACAACAAGCTCACTTCAATAAAGTCTTTATTAGATGGAAACAGGCCATTTACAAGAGGAGACTTACACACAAACAGAAATATTATAGATTTTCCAACCAAAACATCACTCCCTTTGCTGTAGAGTCAAGTATACCCACCTGATTATTTTGGCAAATGCACACTAGGTCACGAATTATCATAACCAAAAGGAAAGAGACCATATCCTCAAACAATTCAAATGATGCCATGTTTGTATCACCAATTACTGTACTGTTTGGAAATACTCATGTAGTCTGCCATGTCCCCCCCCCCCAAATAAAGACAAAATAAAGGACTGTCAACAATGCCACCTTCTCCAAGGCATCAGGAACTGATTCTTCATCCCCCCCCCCCCCCCCAAAAAATTCTGCTTCAGAGATTTTTTCTCTCCTTCAGCTACTACAGATGCTCATACTGCTCCATTCGGGAAAACCACATACCCTGGTTCAAGCAGCTGGGCGGACTCAACGGCAGAGGTGGAATTCTAAGCTCTGACTCCCAGTGTTAGGTTCATCCCACTAGGCACTGGACGCTATGAAGGACGATGCATCGTGCACAGCTGCATCTGCACATTAAGTGCGCTGCGCAAGGCGGGGAAGAGTCAGAATACCCTGATCGAACATTAATTACGTTCCTAAGATCCGGGAATCTGGGTCATCCCTGCCCAGACTGCTTCTTTGGTCCCCTCTGGGTCACGCCAAGACTTACTGTGCCAGTGGAGGGCAGGTTGTCACACCCACAAAGCAGGCAACCCAATAGCCAACTCACCCCTGTCTCTGCAGGTCTGGGTTGATATCCGATGTCACGGAGTCCCCAAGGTGGTCTTCTTTCTGGGCTTCCTCAGGTGACTCCTCTGAAACGTTAGGGTTTCACACCATCAGTAAGACATTTTCCATGACTCCACATGAGCCACACGCTTCCACATAGGAAAGCGGCACCGTCCTTTAGCACAAACTCACTTTCGAGTTATCTGCCCTTCTAATAAAAAACACTGAAACAGGGTAACTTCCCATTTTTTACTTCTTCCAGGTATAAATTCTATCTATCGTCTCAGAAAAGAAGGCTAAAACACGGCAGTGCATCTTATCTTCATGTTTAATGCATTTCTGTCATTGGAAACGGGACGGCAGGCTAAAAGCAGGCAATTTTTTAAACAACCCAGTGATCGGAGCTGTGGTTCTTTTGATGCGGCTTCCCCTATTACAAGTGACAGAAAGCACGCCATGCTGGAGAAAGAGCTCTGTGCAAACTATCAACCGTGTTAAAACCAAACCAAATCCCGTGGCCAGAAAACCAGTCTTCGCAATGTGATTATGCTAACTATGGGAGACTGACGTCAATAGCCCAGGCTAGCCCAATCTCATCAGATCCGGGAAGCTAAGCAGGGTTGGCCCTGCTCGATATTTGGGTGCAAGGTCGCCAAGGAAGTCGGGGAATTGTTACGCAGAGGAAGGCAATGGCAAACTACCTCTGAACGTCTCTTGCTTTGAAAACCCTACAAGGGTCGCCTTGTGAATCAGCTGTGACTTGACGGCAAAACACAACAGCGACTGTGGGGAGGGAAACCAAGTAGGCTTGCCACATCCCCATGGTCACCAGGTATATCTTACTCTGTAACACCTCTGGCTTCTTTTAGCCAAAACATCTTTCAAGTGTAGCTTTGCAACAGTGAGGATTAGTAACTGTTTTTGTTTTCAACTGGGCTGAGGTTCCTGGGTGACTCAGTTTCATCCTTGTGCAAGGCACAGTACCGCAGAGAGGGTTCTGGTTGCAGAACCAGAAGCCAATTCCAGAGGAACAAGAGATCTCACGGCACCTTAAAAGGCAAGCGAGCGTTATTTGTAGAGGATGCTTTTGAGAGACAAGGCCAATCTCCCCATCCTCTTTTATTGCCATCTTCTGTCAGCGAGTGAAAAACGTACATTTTTTTTTCTGGGCCCTTCCTTCCTGCCCTATGTTGTAATTGTTCTTTTTGCATGTGTATTTTAGCTTGGGCTTGTTTTAACGATGTGTTTTTGTTTGGTTTTAATGGTCTTTTAAGGAGGCATGTTTCTAATCCGTTTGGCCACCCTTAGTGGCCCTGGTGAGGGCACAAAGGCCGAGTATGAATTTTGAGTAAGGGTAGTCCTTGGCTCACAAAAGCTGGTTCTGCAACAGACTCCTTCGGCCGTGACTGTGATGGATTAACAGCAACACCTTCCTGAGTATCCTAGAGCAGGGGTGGGCAAACTTGCTCAGCATAAGAGCCGCACAGAATAAACATCAGATGTTTGAGAACCACAAGACACGAACAAATATTACCTGCTTTTATTGGAAAATAAGCAAATTTGCTTTTTATTAACATTAAATGAGACTGCCAAAAATAACAACAAAAGGGGTAAAAGCAGATATTGATAATGATATTTGTTTGCTAATGATATTTAGCTTCCCCAGCTGCCCTGTCGGGAGCCACATAATATACGTGAGAGCCGCATGCGGCTCCCGAGCCACAGTTTGCCCACCCCTGTTCTAGAGGATACATCTCTCCTCTGCTGCAGCTTTCTTCTCCTAACACTGGCTGTTTCCAGGCAATTTCACTTTGCTCCTGTATAAACAGGGAGCCAATATAAACAGATGGCCAATTGTTATCTTATTCTAATGGTTATCAGGGTTTTTTTGGTCTAGTACAAACGGTCAGCCCTGTAATAAGCACCTCGAGTTGTAAGAGGAACGCGGCGCTTGCCGTCCTATCGCTGCCTACTAAGACGGGAACAATGTCACCCTGTTTAAATTCTAAATTTAAACTGCACATCTCTTTACAATACAAAATCAGCAATCAAGTAGGCTGGACAAACAAGATCGATAAGCTGGGGAAAAAAACCCCAAACACACTTACCTGCATACGTCCACAGCTGAAAGAAGTTTACTCTGGTGAGCTTCGAGTTCACTGCAGGAAAAAGCTGATCTGCTGCTGTTATGTTTAAGACTTCTATTATTAAGAGGACAGGGGGCTCCCCCAAGCCATAGGGGAGGGGCTGTAGCTCAGTGGTTTGACACGCAGAAGGCCCCAGGTTCAATCCCTGTAATCTTCACTTAAAAGGACCATGCGATAAGTGACACGAAAGACTTCCAAAGGAGAACGCTGGGAAGCAGCTGCTAGCCTGAGTAGGCAATACTGACCTTGATGGACCAGTGGTCTGGCTCAGTTTAAGCATATCTCATCATCACCCCCATATTACAAATTAGGGTTGAAGTGGAGCCACACTGGCTTGCCTAGTGGCAGAGATGAGGTCCGAACCAGGAACTTTAAGAGGTTGGTCAGCCCCATAGAAATCTTGTTGGACCATCTCTCTGAATGAGAGATCTTTGAATATTCATTTCGGAACTCCTCTTGATCCAAATATACCTTGTTTTGTTTTGCAAGAGCTCTAGCCTGCCAAAAGGTGACAGTTTTCAGGCAGGCAACAGTTTTCAGTCCTGTTCAGCAGCTTGAACCCAAATCACAACTTCCCTGCTGGGTCAGCCCAACAATCCCTCTACTCCAGCACCCCATCACCAACAGGGCCCACAGGCAAGGCCTGAAGGAGACCCTTTCCCCCTCTGCAATATAGACCCTCTGTACATGGAGGTTCCATTCATTTAGCATAGCTAAGAGCCACTGAAGTTACAATACTTGAACTGGTGGCTTATCTCATGCGGGGGGAATCACTACTGTTGTGTGTTGTGTGCAAGAGGACTTCTGCCTATCGTATCACAACCTTGTGCCAGTCAGTTTCACTGAGTTACCTTGGGATCTCTGGAGATACTTCTTCGTAGCTGCCCTTTCTGCGGCATTCATAATTTTAAGTCTCGTCTTCTTAAGTGCCTTTTTTTAAAAAAAAAAACCCCAATGTGTGTCACTTTGCAATTACGTGGAATATAATCTGTCCTTGTATTTATTTTCTGCATTTATATCCTGGCCTTTTGCCCCGACAGGGAGGCAAAGGTGTTTTACAACATTCTCTCCTCAACTTTTGTTAACAACCTCACCTAATTGGGAAGAGAGAAAGCTTTTAAAGCTCTTAACAATCCATTTAGGATTCCATGCAGTCAAATACTGAACAGTTCCAGGTAACAGGGCATGAGCCTCTTCAATTACTTACACCAATTCAAAGCTTCCCGTTCACAGCAAGGTTTTCGGGTACATCTGGAATCAGTGCTTTATGATACAACTTTTAAATTTCAATTGGTTTGTCATCCTGGTACATGAGCTTTGTTCCCAAACGAGTGTCTTTCTTACCAGGATTGTGCACTCTTTACTGTGATTTTAAAGAAACCACTGTATTTTTCGCTCCATAAGACGTACCTGACCATAAGACACACCTAGCTCTGCTTGGTGCCGTGGCTTGGGAAAGGTGAGAGGGGTTTAAGACGCACAAACTCCCCCACCACCACTTTTTTTGGGAGAAAAAGTGAATCTTATGGAGCAAAAAATACGGTATTTATAGTACTCCATACGTACAGACTGCTGTTCTCAAAATTATGATGGGTACAAAAGGGCACACGGATGTAAGAGTGTGTTTTCCCTATTCAGTCTCCCCAATCCTTGTAGCAAATGGCTTTTGAAACTGAAAGGACTTTCGAAGGTGGTTTGTGATTTAGCATTGGGAGCCAGCTGTCTGAAAAGAGGGTGGGAGGAAGGGGGGGGGGAAATTTCCTCAAGAGAGGGCTTCTTCTGCATAAAATACACTTAGCGGCTCTTTGGAGTCCATCCCGTTTCAATGGCGATAAGCAAGATTCCACTACTGCAAAATGCAGTCCCTTCCATTTGGTGGATGTGCAAAGAAAATGAGTTCCTATAGGAGAAAGAATACAACAACAACGGTTATTTGACTTCACTCTATCTCTCCCCCCCGCCCCCCGTTTGTTAATAACAACATGCCTAGGAAATCAAAGACTGAAGCTTGGATCCTGTCACTGTGGTCAGAAGGATTTCTTGCTTCCTGCTGTTCCTAGGGTATAGGCAAGGCATTTTTTTTGGAGGGGGGGTTGGAGGTGTGACACCAAGGGGAGGGAATTACCCCCCTTCCACCAGCAGGAATGTTTAGCAGAATCCAACCCCAGCTCTACAGTACCAATTAGGCAAAAAGACAGCCCCAACGACACGGTATCTTTGATCAGCCATTTAGTGGGCACTACTGGGCACCCAGTGCAGCTGTTCTGTTCTACATCCACGAGGTCGTAAAGAACAGCTGCATCAACCTATTTACAGAAAGGCATCTCATCCGTCTTCCCCCAGCATCATCAAAGCTGGGGAGGCCTGGGTAGGACCAACGCTTTGCACACATATATACAGCTCCCGTGCTGTCTCCCTGGCTAAGTGATCGCAGGACGGCGAAAAGACCAGTGCTTGAGACCTCGGAGAACTGATGCCAGGCAGCACTAGGCTAAAATGGACCAGCACAGGGTCCGTACCCAGGGCTTTGTACTTGAAACCCTGAGAAGGTTGTGAAGAGACTTCGGCAGTTTAGTAGAAATTCACAATATTTCTGATTTGATTTCTCCGAGCAAACCCAATCTTACACTCTAAGAATGAAGGGTGTGTGGCCCCACCAACAGACATTTAAATCCATGGATCGGGGCCACAAAGACAACAGATGCCTCTTGCAAGCTTGGGGGGGGGGGGGGAACCCCCTCCAAAAATCCGAAAACAGTTAAGATGGGTCGCCGTATTAGTCTGTCTGTAGCAGTAGAGAAGTGCAAGACTCCGGTAGCACCTTAAAGACTAACGCAGGATGTGGCAGGATGGGCGCTTTTGTGAGTCACTGCCCACTTCTTCAGACAGGCCACTGAAGAAGTATCTGAAGAAGTGAGTAGTGACTCACGAAAGCTCATCCCCTGCCACATATTTTGTTAGTCTTTAAGACGCTGCTTGGACTCCAGCTCTTTTCTACTGAAAACAATTTAAAATGCATTGGGGGGGGGGGGGGGCTTAAATCCACCTCAAGATGCAAGCGCTGCCTGCACATACCTTCTCCAGGCGGTAGTGACATGGGGGGGGGGGGTGGAGGAAGAGAAGGACTGGCAGGCCCTCTGAGGTTAGTAGTGATAACCGGGGGCAAGACGCCAATGTGGGCACGGCAATGGTATTGGTGACCCGGGGGGGGGGGGGGGGGGGAGCTGCAATAGGCCCAGTGACAGGCTGGGGCCGCTGGCGATGGGGCGAGGGTGGCTGGGAGCTGCAGCTGCCCAGGCGACGGCAGCAGCAATTTGGGAGAGGGGAGAAACCACGGCGGGCTTGGCAACTGAAACCAGGAATCTTGGTGGGCCCAGCAGCAATGGGGGAGCATCACAGGCCCCACTTGGTTCAACTATATTCTCCCAATACTTCAGCAGCATTCCAAGCAGCATCTCTACCTCAGTTAACCTGACATGTTCCCAACTCTGTTCGGCGACTTAGTTTTTCTTTATTTACCTTTTCATTCCAGAGGACTTGTCTGATACCGACGTGCCGATCTCCTCCTCCTCCTCCTCCTCTCAAAAAAAATGCTGACCACCTCCTCCTCTCAAAAAAACCCAATATGGCTTTTGACCAGCTGGAGAGAAGCCAAGATCTGTGGTGCTCTGTGTGCGTTGTTCTTCACTGGTTTCGAACTGACTCTATAAACATATCTCAAGTAATAGAACTAGGCGTTACTAGGAAAATGCCCTGCTTTATGTTCGCAGACCAAAGAATCCTGATGTACACAGGATAACATGGTTAAGACCTGAAAAACTGGGCACTGGTTGGGACAGGTGACCTATCTCCAACAAGACCCAAAGTAACGGTGAAGCAGCAGCAAGTCACTTGGACACCAGAACAGCTTTAAAAACCTTCAGAATGCACATTCCATAAATTAGTAAAGCTTTGCCAAGAAGACTAGGTGAAATCAATTTTGCCCAAGGTGACACTTTGTGCTATCAAGATTATATGCAAATCCAGAACTTGTACCCCGAATCATTAGCTAAAGTGATTTGCAGACGATCTTCCTAGTATCCACTGCAAAATTCTCTCCTACCCGACCCCTTTATACCTACATACCTCCTTGGCTCAGGATTGCATAGCGCACATGTACATACACACACTGCCTTGCACACACCTCAAATCCTTTCTAAGAAAACCTGGCACAAGTTATTGAGAACCTGCTCAGAATGCAATTGTTGTTAAAGGGAGAAAAGCAAAACAAAGAAAGAAATTCATCTGCGGAGTACTTTAAAGAGAATTAAAGGAAGGAGAAAATTACCCAGGACTGTCTGTACGTCCCACAGCTAGTACCAGATGGCCAGAATGCCGCGGTTCTGCTTAGCACCTGAGGGAGATGCTACGTTTCCCATTCCCCACTGGTCCCTACAGGCTTACTTGTTAGCTGACAGGGGCGTTTCTAAGAGAAACCGCGGAGAAAAGGCCTCAGATTAGAGATGTGACCTTCCCCCACTGTTAAAGCCAACACCTCTTTAAATTCGCAAACTAACACAGGGTGTCGTGAAACTACTTCGTTCCCTGTTCGTCTTATAACTGATGTCACCACGAATAAGGACATCTTCAGAAGCGTGCAACGAAAGGATGGGAATTCCTGCTGCGATGTTAAAATCATATGGAAAGTATAACCTGTATCATTAAGTACAGTGGGAAGGACCATCCCCTTGAGACTGTGATGACTCTGAATACGAATGCAGTTATTGGTGCACAGGAATGTTACTCGAAGCAAGAATTGTTAGCAAGGAACGCGGACTTCAGAGATAGAGCTCAAAGGCCTATGCTACGACTCCCTGTGATGCCGGAATGTTGAGCTGGGTGACTGTGGGCCAACTGCCCATCCTACCCAACAGGGGTGTACGAGTGAAACAGAATAACCTACAAGTATGGTGTTCGGAGTCCCGCAAAGGAAGACCAAGATGTAAGTGTGGTATTACTGCATTACCACATAAGGATGCTTTAAAAAGTTATACAGGTGTTCTCCCCCCCCCCCCCACTGACTCCTGAATCAACTGCTCTAAGCAGCAGGCTGTCCGAATCGCCTGGGAACAAAAAGGCTGATTTATCTTGACTATGGACAATTTGGAAGTGTGGAAGTGTGGGAAGTTCTCCCAAATCTTGGCTGTCTGCAAAAAATAATTTAAAATGCCTGCAACTTAAAAGCCATCCCATAGAAAAGCTGCAGCACAGAAGCAGATAGGCCACTGCCCCCCCACCTCCTGTGTTTCTCCAATTACCCCAAATTTTACTATTACTACTTTACAAATTGTCAGGCAAGGCTAGAGATATAAAACTTCCAGAAATGTTGAAGCTGTTGGGCGGGGGAAATGAAATACATGCAACACTTGGTCCTATCAAACCTAAACTAATATTACTGCTGTAAGCAACACAAAATGCATTAATTACAACTTACTTAGCATATAAAATTGCAATATTTGACATATCCACAGGAAAAAGTTATAAATGTCTTAGTTTTGTGCGAGCAAAATTGCAAATATACCCAAGCCCAACACTTGAGAGAAAACTTTACCCTATGCACACAAGCCTTCATTTTTGCTATCTGGTTAGAGAGAGCTAAATTCTCAATAAAACTTTCAAGTTTTCCTCTGAGGCTTGGGTACAGTTGCTGCCCCACCTCCTTCTGATATTTTTTCTCCCTCCTGAAAAGTAGGGCAGTAAGCTACTTTTTGCCCAGTTTGTGGGTAAATGTGTCACCATGGTTGGAGGGAGAGATGAAAAGGTCAACCATGTCAGGTCGAAAGGACATCAGAAGGCATGCAACCATTGAGAAGTGATGCAAGCCCTGCATGCTTCTTCTAATGAAAAATTTGGTATCCTTCTAGGTGCAGAAATGCATCTTGGTTTTAAGAAGTGCATATGTCTACAGCAAGCCCGCCTTGTCTATAAACGCTCTAAAAGAGGAAGTTTTTCATAGCAGTTTTTTTCCTACTTTGCTGTCAGAAAACTTGGGGGAAAGGCCTTAGAAAGAAACAAAAAAACCCCCAGTTTCCCCCAAATTGTTCCAGTTTGTTTTCCAGGCTTTCACATCTCTAGGCTAGGCACGTTTCAAAACATGCTTCAAAGCACAGGTTTCAGAGGGCCAATAAGGCACGAACAGCAACACTGAGGACTAAAAGGGAAGACTGGGAATCAGAAGCAAGTAATTTACTCAGTGGCTTAAACACCAAATAATTTACTTTATGCAGCCGTGAATGCAATTATCTGTGAGTGAAGAGGACAGTGTGGCCTCAGTCCTAAACTGTGTGAGCGAAGTCAATCTGCAGGAAGGCAACTTCCCTCTACCACACCCCACACGCTGCAGCCTTCTGAGCCCCCCTAACTGTGCTCCTTGGGGGTGAGTGGACACAGTGAGGAGCAAATTTGGAGTCTGCTGCAGGAAGGACAAAACAGAAAAAATCCCATCCTTTCCAGACAGAAAAGCCATTCTGTAGGAGCAAGCGTTGTGCCGGCCAAAGAACACCTTAGGATCCAGGCGGTGTTCCCTCTTAGCTGAGTTAGTGTGAGCTAGCTCAGTTTTTCAGCCTTTGGCTCACAGATTTTTGTCTTTGCTCAGGAAGGAGGGCTTCACAGGAAACTAATTCACGCAGCAGCCAAATCGCTCGCTCACAACTTTAACATCAGTAGCTCACAAAGCAGAATTTTTGTTCACAAGACTCCACAGCTTAGAGGGAGCATTGGATCCAAGACAATTCCCCCCCTCCCACCCGCTCACACAACCGTATACAGAATATTTGTATGTAATGTAATGGACTAGAAATGCAGTTGTCCACATAAGAGTTATGAAAGTATCATGGTGTCAGTGAGACCTCATTTCATTCCAAGGTTCTAATAACTATGCTTTAAAATGTCATTTTTTTGACCAACCCTTCTGCTCAGCCATGACCAACTGCAGAAGTTCCAAATCCTTATGAAAGGTTCCTTAAAGGGCTAAATGGCACAGAAGATTTAAGGAAGAAACCCGGGGTTTTCTGTGTTTGTGACACCAATGATTCCCCTGTAAGTGAACTGAGGTGTATTGTCTTTTCAATCTGAAGTGCTCAGGGAAGGCTCAGAGGAAACTGTTGGCCTTATATCTACCCTTCTGTAGCTCAGTACATTTAAATCCTGGATAAATCCAACATTAGGCAAGAATCTAAGTAATATCCACATTACATTCAGAAACAGCACACACAAGAGAGATGATATTTAGCACAACAACACTTAAGGACCCCAAGAAAGCAACCTGGGGAGGGGGGAGCACAACCTATGTTATTTCAGACCTATTAGTGACAAGGGAGACTGCCAGTAAGACAGTATTAACTGATCTCAATTGAATTAAAGCACAGAAGATTTATTGGCATGTTTAGAGGGTTCATTTTCAGAATTTTATTAAACATGCTGAAATGAAGACAGGCAAGATGCAATCATAACCACGTCCCTGTTGTGGGCTTTTGTTTAACTGAACTCAAGGAGAGCTTGCAGATGTGCAGGTTGCTTCAACTTTAAAGATGACTCAAGTTGTGAATCTGGGTGGTATGAGGACACCTTATAACCTGAAGTTGGACAGCCATGTTTAACATAGATCTGAATTCTCAGGCTTGCGTTACGCACTCCTCTACTTTTTGCAGTCGCTGGGCATTCTAGAAAACCACCTATCACAGGAGGCGAACAAAATAAGCTGCTCTATCCGTGTTACAAGGAGTCCTTTTCCAGCTTGAGAATATGGAAGTGGAAAAGAAAAACGGGTGTACCAGGTTCCCTTAAAGTCTGCCAGGTTACCATCTAACTGTGAAATGAGGTCATTCAGTGGCTGCCTCACCCGATTATTTACTGTCAACACTCACTGCAAGCAGATATTGTCAGAGTTTTAAAATACCTTCACCCCTTTCATAACGCACATTTAATTCAAATATGAATGGTGTGAATGGAAGAATCCCACTAGAAATTTAATATTGTCCGGATTTATCTGACCAAAAGTCAGGCTTGCCAGTTTTAATAGTAAGTTTTAACAGCACCTAAACCATGCCGTCAATGCGTAAGGACACACTTCGAACTTGTTCAGAGGTAATGCTACAGATCTGCTGATGTTTCCTAGAAATCTGAAGTGTTTCTCTGGCCCGAAATCTCTTAAAGTCTGGGAATTTCAGCTTCAGCATTCTAGATTCAACCAGGGTGCTGTTTAAAAGTCAAACTGCAGCTGATTAACTAACTAAGCAGCCTATCTTCTACTCAGAATCTGAGATTGTAACTCCAATAAATTTCCTGGAAAACACCTTTAGACATTTATCTGCTATTGTTACATATTTATTACTTTATAACTGTTGACCTTATAACCTTAACTTGTTATTTAGTTTTTCACTTTGCATAACTTAAACATCATCACGTTACATGTTAATTTGTTGTTCAACCCCTGTCTAAAAGTTTAGAACCTCATCTCCCATTCCAATTGTATTTGAAAAAGTGTGCCTTACACATGAAAGCTCATACCTTGGATAAACCTTTGTTGGTCTTAAAGGTGCCACTGGACTCTGAATTTGTTCTGTTGCTCTGTCTATTTTAGTGGTGCCTTCAGATCACTTTGAAGGGGAGGAAAAGGCTTCTTCGGTCAACTTGAGGACCTGTCCTTGTCCAGTGGGGCTCATGGCAGACCCCCAGACTGTGATCACAAACTGCTTTTCAAACTTCCAGGTAAAGATTTAAAGAAAAAAAATGGTTTTGCCGTGTGAGGCGGAAGGGGTGGCGAATTGAGAAGCAAAGCCCATAGGTACAAGGAGTGGCTCAATGGCTAAGCACACGCTTGCTGCATGCCAGTGACAGATCTTGGGCAACAGAGCTCTCTGGCCAGTCAGAACAGATAAAACTTAACGAGATGAACTAACCAGCTCACTCAGTAGCGCTATACAGATCCCTCTCCCCTGCACAGTGAACGTGCAGAGAGGGCATGCTGGCTGTCCCCGCCACTGCCTCTGAGGGTCGTCTGCATGATGCACGTATGTGGAGGAAGTGTCTGTGTGTACACCCTCTCCTCCCCGGGATCTGCAACATTCAGAAAGCACATGTGGACACTGCCTCCATGCATAGGCACTATGCTCAACAGCTGGCAATCACGCGAAGGTGAGGAGCCAAATCAGTGTGCTCGTGCCCTGTCTTCCCTCCCAATGTGTTCAGTCACCTGAACTGTGCTTCCATAAGGCAGCTACAAAAGTCCCAACGATTTGTGCCAATATGAATTCAAGTCTACGTTTCCTCAAAACCAGCACGGTCTCATTCATACTCACCTCTGAGGTATCCACTATAAAACAATGTGCTTTTTTTTAAGGAAAGGAAAGGAAACCCAAGGTGGTTGGAACAGTGAGGAGAGGCGAAGGCAAGGGGGCATAATCCCTCCCCGCCCACCCAGAAAAAACCCTTTCACCTTACTACAGAAAAATGAGAAAGAAAGTTTTATCTTACCGATAAATCCAATGGTTACTTTGTCCCCTGCGAACCCCACCTAGCAAGTCGACAGCATGACATGTCAGGTCAGGGCAGCCTCAACCACGCCTCCCTGATAGTCAGGTAATAAAAGGAAGGAGTTAAAACAGAAGTGACACTCGTAGGTTTCTGGATAACATCAGAAAAAAAAATGTAATGCAATAAGATTCTGAACTGTCATTCAGAGCTTCTGGTAACCTCCTTAACAAAGCGTTAAAACTATTTCCTCCAGAGGAAAATTAGCTTTCACTCTAACAAGACAACACAGCTACTTGGCAGATAGCACCTTCATTGTGTAATGAAGATCAGAGGAGGGTGGGAGTTTTTTTTGTTTTTGTTTTGTTGATACTCCAACCGTTGCAAAATTAAATGTGCACCTTGGTGAGCCAGTATGGATTTTGTACGAGTCCACATCAAATTTATTATACAAAGCCGCTCAATGCCAAGCCCTAAGTTAACAGAAGCTCCCATTTGCAGAGAAATGGGAAAATACAGCTCAGAGACCTCATCTTACAAAGCCCTTAGAACTTCAGTGGCTTTAAACCGTTGTGATTTTTTTTTTTTTTTAAAAAGGTCTAAAATGGCCGATATAAATACTCCAAGAAATGTCTACTCACACAAAACAGTCCAAATTTTAGCTTGAAGGATTATACAGGCAAGGAATGAAAAATCTGGCTCATGTGTAAGAACTGCAAAACCCCAAATCATGCTTGGCCAGGCAAAGCGTCCTAAATGAAGTTCCAAGATTTGCTTGCGCAAAGACTCCAATCTGGTACGCCCTAGGAGTTTCCTGGTACTCTTAAAGTTATTTTCATGTATTTCCTCACTTTGCTCTTAATAGCCTTACAAGCATGTTTTTTTCCAATGTTCAAAAAAGCAAATGAGTTCAAATAATGGCATACAAATGCAGACAAGGTGAAGATATAATCAGGCTTTGATAAATGAGGTAGTCATTCATAGAGCTGATTATTAAAGCTTAAGATCTTCCAGTTCTTTTCAATTTGAACAGAAATTCTGGGGATATACTTCTTTAAAACAGCTGGTCAATTGGAGATTGGAGTCTTCTACAGCTAGGAAAAAGAATCCCCACTGAATAAGCTAGGCCTAGAACAATTCCCTCTGAAGGTTTAAACATTTTCCTTCATTAGTTTGAATGATTTTCAGTGACCTGATTTAACTTGTTCATATACTGCAATGCTAGGATATACGGGGAATAAGAATTTGCAGAAGTCTTTTGACAAAGGTTTCTGAATGAACAAAACTCTGGCATTAGTTTGCTTCAAAATCACCTTCATATCAATAAAAAGACATTTAAGCAACTGCTATAAATGAGTGATCAAATATTGAATCCCGTTTCATGATTCCTCCCCCACCTTGAAGAACAAATGCTTGAGAGATTCTTACAGGGGTTTTCTCCCCCCTGAAATGCTTTAATAAATAAGGGTCAAAACACAGAATGAACAAAATATAGTTTAGACTGCACTCTGGCATTTAGTTATTTGTTAATGCGGTGCTAAAAGGTAGAAAGGTTTTCTAAAAGCAATGATGGTCTAATTATTGTTCTCTGCATTTAATTGGAAACATGGAAAAACCCAATTTTTTTTCTTTTGACTCAATACACATACCATTGAAGTATTTAAGACAGCACCGTCATCTTTTAAAGATATAATTTAGACAGAATGTTTGTGGACAGGTGAGTGCTCCAATTTCCATCCGTACATGTTCATTTTTGCTACTTGTAAGAACTTTCCAGAATCTAAATCATGTAAAAAAACTTGCACTTTGAACAGACTACTGAACACAGCCACAGAATCCAGTTAAGCTGTAGCACAGTTTGAGTTAAATTTCCAGTCCTTTCTGGATTCGGTAATAGATGTTTTCATTTCAATGCAAAAAGCTGCACTTTACCACTTTTTGAAAGACCCCGCTTATGAGCCATAATGGGTAATATTAAGCACTTTTTCAATCCAGCTCAAGGTTAAATCAAGATTTGGTTTTGCTAATTTATATGATTGTTAGATTGTGGACTGCTCAACAAGCAATAGACTTTTTGTTGCTGTTGCATGTCATCAGGTATTAGAAAGCCAGCTGCTTTCCCCTCATATTTAGTAGCTAGATGAGCTTCATGAGCAAAATCTTGCATCCTTACTCAGACAGAAGCACAGATATTTTGTACAACTAAGAACTACAGGACTTGTTTGAATATAAGGGTCGTCAATTTCTACTAGCACAAACCACAGTATTTTGTTTCAAGTCTCTCCTCACCATTTCCAAATTGTTTGACTGGATTATGAAGGGGAAACTAGTCTTTAAAAGAAGGTGTTTGTCTCAATCCATTGAAAATTAATTCAGTGAAAAAGCTTCAATCAAGGAGGCCCAAACAAGCAGTTTGTTTTCTGTGCCGGCATCTTTTCCTAATTGTACTTACTACCTTCGAATCAAATGCAAACCCACAGTTTTTTATGGACATTCAAGTTAGCCAATCTGAGCTGTGGCGATTAAAGAAGTGAAATTTGTTTTCTAGAATATGCAAATATACTCCACTGTAGCATAGCAACAGTATGCAGGATGAAGTCGGTGAACTGAGAGTCAAATGCATGTTAAAATACGGTTATCAAAACAGGGTTTGTGGGAAAGGTTTTTGGTATATGGAGGACAAGCAGTGTCCCAAATCAGTGGAGATTTGCATTTTTAAAATCACTCATTCAATAAGGTGTAAAAATTGATGTTTAATTAAATTTAGTCAACCTGTTATCTATAGCATAAGATTTAGTTAAACTTTCACTGAACTTTCTTTAAAAAATGAGAACCAATTGCTTATCTTTGTTCAGAAGCATAAAGCAATAGAAACAATTGAGGACCATGTCCAACTCTGCATACTATCAAATCATGTTGGAGTCATTAGGTGTTATCCACATTAGTAACAAGGTTAAATTTAAGGACTTTTCCTGACAATTCTCACCCCTCACTAAAAATGGTTTGTGCAAGTGATCAGATGTATCTGAAGCTGTTAAAAAAAGCAACCAATTCAAAGTTAAATGCAACTAGATTAGAGCACCAATTAATGGATTTCAATTTGATTCTATTATTAGACCTAGTTCTGAGTCACATGCCACATGTTGGAAATCACAAGAAATTTTGCATGAATTTGATCACTCACATAGGCAGTTTTTTAAAAAAAAGTTTCTTGCAAGAATGACCAATAAAATGATGTTTTAGGACACAATTGAATTTGAAATAGGTAATGTTTTGAATAGATTTTTGAGTTTTATTGAAATCTTACATGAACAAGAAGAAATTGGAAATACAATCACATCAAGGAACAAATTGCCACGGATTTGACGTTTAGGCCAAACAAATTTTGTAGGGCAGATTTTCAAAAAGGTGTGAAGTTATAACAATTTAAAAACACAGTTTTTAACCTACTTCTAGGAATGCAAAACATACAGTCATGTTATTTTTTTTTCAATACAAGAAAACTTAATTTTGTTTTAATTTCTTAAAACTACTGAGACAAAGTACTACCTTTACTTTATGTACAGCATATGCCTATGTAGTCTATCCCAAATCCAAAAAGGAAAAAAAAAATGAAACTGTCCAAAAAACAGAAGGTTTGCAAAATCATGATTTAACAAGTGTTGCCCGTCCTGCTTGATAAAACTGCTAAAATGAAGCCTAAACGATAAAAAGCACTGTATCCCCAAACGGAGTTTGGGAATTCTGCGAGCTCAGTAATGTCCAAGTGCATTTATGAGAAAAGAAAAAAAAAATTAAAAGACTTGAGTATATACACAATAGAGTGATTCTTCAGCCCAATACAAATGGCAGCCAATCACTACTGAAGGATGAAACATTAAGCCAATTTTTTTGGAAGGATGTAGAGCTATAAGCCAAATTCTATCTTGCCAACATTCCCACACGCCCACCTTATTTTGTTTCATTTCCACTGTTGCCCGTACGTATCCTGATAAAATTCCTGGTTGTCATTATTGTAACCATAGTTACCGGCATAGTCACCACCTTGCTGAAGCGGCTGCTGGGCGATAGGCTGGGAGCCCCAGTTCTGCTGGTTGTTGGTCTGGCGGCGCTTGGAATCAGGCTGGTTGTACCCGTCCGCCTTTCTCTTGCCTCCCACGTTGCCCCCACGGTTGCCCCTGGCTCCACGAGCACCACGTCCTCTTTGTTGCTGGGCGGGACCCCCTCTCCCACCCCGGGCTCCTCTTGGCGGTCCCATTGGTGCCCCCCTCTGGGAATAGCCAGCTCTACCTCTTGGTGGTGGTGCTCCCCGCCCCCTAGGTGGTGGAGGTGCGCCTCGCCCACCCCTTCCTCCTCCTCTTCCTCTTATAGCATAGCCATCATCGTAGCCGTAGTAAGGATCTTCATAGCCACCACGGTAGTCATGATAGTCATAGCCATAATAATCATCATAATAATCTTCATAGCCATAGTAATCTGGGGGATAGCCATAGCCGCCTCTCCCTCCACGACCTCGGCCCCTAATAGGTGGTGGCATACGAGGGGGAGGATAGTAATAGTAATCTTCATACCTAGTGAGGAGGAGGAGGGGGGGAAAAAAGTCACCGTCAGCCTCATATCAGCCACATTACTGGTTTTTACTCAACTTAAAAATTCTCGTTTGTTGACTGTTCAGCATGCAAAGCTTAAGGAAAATTTTACACAGCAGCACGAGACTTATCTTTGCGCTACATTACAGTTAAAGAGGATTTTAAACAAAACTCACGCAGTACTTCTGGAGGCTTGTCTGGCGGCCTGCCTCTCTTTCCTTTTCTTATCTGGAGGCTTGGCTAACACTATTTCAATTTCTTCCCCCTCTATCTCTTTTCCATTCATTTCATTCATGGCCTGGTTAGGAATAAGAGGGGGAAAGTTTCACTTAAAGAAAGAAAAGAAAACTATTTCTATTTATTTAACACAATTGCCTTTGCTTTGAAAGGGGCCTGAAGCAGCTTATAACAGGAACACTTACATGGCACCTACAAAATAGTAAAAATCGATAATAAAATCTAAAATACTGAAGAGGGAGGGGTAGAAATGCTCCTTTGGGACTTTCTACATTTCCATACCTAAATCTAACCCAACATTGACTTCCTCTTTAATACAACACACGTGTTTTTATATGTTAAGGGTTCTAGGAAGTACACCAAACTTTCTATTAATGTATTCGATACTATCTGTAGAGCCGGCAGTTAGAAGAATGTTTTGTCAGCAAGCCTAACAGCCTTTAGGAGAGATTCCATTCTCCCATTTAGCCTTAACCGGAGATCAACTTTTTACATGGATCTGGAGGCTACACAACCTTCTTTCTGGGAAGACACACAGAAAGGAGACTCCGCTAGCACTGCCATATGGAGAAATAGCTCGCCCCTCGCCAAGAAGAATTTAGGGTAGGGAGAAGGGAGCCTTGAGCGGTTAAAGGCTGGAGAACCCCCCCACACACTCGAACTTATTTAGAAGGCTCTGCAAGCATTAAATATAATAAAGTCAATTCAGAATGGTGCAAATGGCCTACCTTGACGGCTGCCCCCCTATCCTCAAAATGGACAAAAGCGTAGTCTTTTAGTTTCTTCACCCTTTCCAGCTTTCCGAACTCAGAAAAGGACTTCTCCAATAACTCTTCTGTCACTGTCGTGGCCAAATTTCTCACAAACAGAACTTTCACCTGTTAATAAAATAGGGATCAGTTGAGAAACAGGAGCACTGGTTCTCAGATAATATGTTTATCCCCTTTGTCCTTCAATGACCTCTGAGTGACAGAGAAGAAGAGGAAGAAGAGATTGGATTTATACCCCGCCCTCCACTCCCCAAGGGAGTCTCAGAGCGGCTTACAAACTCCTTTTCCCTTCCCCTCCCCACAACAGACACTCTGTGAGGTTGGTGGGGCTGAGAGAGCTCTGAGACAACTGTCCTTGAGAGAACAGCTGGTTCAGAGCTATGGCTTGCCCAAGGTCATCCAGCAGGTGCAAGTGGGGGAGTGGGGAATCAAACCCGGTTCCTCCCAGATTAGAGTCCGTGCACCTAACCACTACACCAAACTGGCTCTCTACTGAATCTACCCGCCTTAACTGAAACTACCTGCCTCACAGGAGGCTTTCCAGTTTGTTGACCCTTCAGATTCTGAAGACAAAACCAAACAAACAACACAGATTCAATTAAACGTCTCTGGGCTGGCCCTCTGCAGAGAGCACAACAGGTGAGTTCTTCAGGGCTGTTCCCCTGTTTTTGATTGCATATCCCCCTGAAGATATTGGCCAATCCCATCTATAACTTGGTGCACAAAGATGGAAAGCATGGAGCACAGCTGCTGCAGTGCCCTGCATCGATCTGCACCGAAAGGCAGATAAGCCTACCAGGCTGCCTCAGCTAAAAGAAGCGAGTGCTGTACATAGCAAGAACTTGGTTACTTGGGCTACTGATTCAGCCATGTAATTCTGATTGACAGTGGCACTCAGGCTGAGGTCTTTTCACATCACCTACTACCCAGTCCTTTTAACTGGAGATGGCAGAAGCTGAGCCTGCAACCTTCTGCGTGCCAAGTTCATGCTCTACCTCTGAAGCCACGGCCCGTCCTCCTAAAGGGAGGATGTGTTTAAATAAAGAATCCCAAATAATCACGGACTACTAAAACATACAGAGTAATCATCCTTGGGAACAGCAAAGGAATATCTTCTTACAATATTCACAAACCCAAGACTGATATATACGTTTCGCTCAGGTATAACAGTTCACTAATAGTTTAAGAATGCTATATAAAGCATTGTGGCATTTCTTCATTTTTGGTGCTTCCTGTGAGTAAATCAGAGCATTAAAAAGAGCAAAGGGACCTCTGAGGATGGGGGAACCAAACCTCACGTAATTTTTTTTTAAAAAAACCCCAACTTTTATTACAGCCTTATTTCCAGGGTGGCTTCAGCTTTCTCACCTTCGCCATGACTTCTGGATCAGGTTCCTCTACTGGATCAGCCCATTCCACTGTTACAATATTTCCCCAGACTTTTACTTTCCCACTCATCAACCGACGCCGAGCTTGAGCCGCTGATTTGTGATCCTCATATTCCAGGAAGCAGAATCCACGGTTCTTCTTTTTATCATCAGGTTGGTGATACAAGATTACATCCACCAAGCCCTCTGTAAACACAAGACACCTGGATGTAATTGTAGTGGTGGTGGGGAAACTCTAAAATACGGGTCCCCAACATGGCTGCCATAGGAGGAGGAGCCAAATACAAAATGGCTGCGGCAGGAGGTGGAGCCATACACAGGGAAAGCCCAAGTGCAGGGGAGAAGAGAGCTAATTTTAAAAAAAGAAAAGGGGGAACAAAACAGTCTCCTCCCTTCCCAGCTGTCCTCAGTTAACAGCAGAGAAAAAAGTGTGAGAATGCACATGCAATGCCTAGTAGGTCTTTCAAAAGGGTAAGAAGTAGAACTAGTTCTGGGGGATAAATACTGAAAAAGACTAGCCTACAACTCTCCCAAAGAGCTTCATTGTCATCAGGTACACAATTCTACATCCTGAAAACGCTAAATCAGTGTTGCTCACTCTGTGGATCGTGGAGAGCCACACTCACAATTCACATGACTTGTGTATGCCTGGGCACCACCCCAAGCACACACACTAACAATATATAATATAACCCTTTTAATTAGAAGAGTGCCTCTGAGCAGCTAGAGTTATCTTTGTTTTAATAATTAGCATTCAAGGCTGGTATTCTGCATTCTACCACCTTATTCAGCTGCCTATGTTGACTAAGACTTAAGCACAGAACCCCCACATCTATACAACCTTAATACAATTACCATTGTGTTGTGTTGCATTTTAAAAATTAAAAAATAAAACAGCTATGCAATGATCTAAAGTTGTGGGAGTTTCTTTAAATGTCGGTAAGTTTCAGAAGAGAAAGGGTGGGGTGATCCCACTTGAGCCTTGTGGAACCTATTACAATTCTGCAGGGCCTGTAAAACGGAGCTGTTCTGGCAGGTTTTTGGTTGAGGCAGTGGACACTCAACTAGTTGGCCTCCCTGCATAGAAGCTGTCCGAACGATCTGCCCTATGCAGAGTCTTGGTTCTATGAGCTTGGTGTGAATCCAGCTACCATCAGTCTGGCTTACAGGGGGTTGAACTGCTATGTGTATTTCACCATCTTTTAATTGTTTAATGGTTTCAGCTCAGGGTTGTCAAACATGCGGCCCAGGGGCCAGATCAGGCCCCCGGAGGGCTTCTATCAGGCCCGCACTGGACCTGGCCATCTCCTGCTTCTAGTTCTGCTGCTGCATCATAGGTTGCTTCGCCAGACTCTCTCAATTGCTCAGCCATTTCATGTTTTCCCCTGGGTCCTAGACTCAGAACTCTGAGCATGAGATTTCTGTGGTGAATGTCAACGAACCAAAAGTAGGTTTGCAGCTTACAGATGCACAACTGAACAGCATACTCAAGATTTCAACAACACAGACATTTTGATGCAATAATTCAGAGCAAGAGGTGTCTGTTATCAGATACTGTTAAATAAAATATTGCAAGAGTGCTAATGTTCTAAGCATGTTTTTATTTTAAGTAAAAAAAAATCTTTGTGTTTGTGTCCTCTATAAAGGTTATATCTTGAGTACCTGGCATTACATTTTTTGACACACATGGCCCGGCCCGACAAGGTCTCATTTATGTCAGTTCCAGCCCTTATAACAAACGAGTTCGACACCCATTTTAGCTGTTTTAAGAACTAGCTATACCAGGGGTGGCCAAACTGTGGCTCGGGAGCCACATGCGGCTCTTTCACACATATTGTGTGGCTCCTGGCAGGGCAGCTGGGGAAGCAAAGGGGAGGCATGCCTCCCCAATCAGTCTTCCCTTCCCCACCCAGTGTTCCCTCCCTGAGCAGGCTTGAGGCAGTGGGGAGCAGAGAAAGAAAGCAACTTTAACTTGAAATGCGTTCTCAAAGCCCCCCCGCCCCCAAATATCATCGGACAAAAAAATATCATTATCAATATCTATTCTTAACTCCTTTTGTTTTTATTTTTGGCAATCTCATTTAATGTTAATAAACGGTAAAAATCTGCATATTTTTCAACAGAACGTCTGTAATATTTGTTTATGTCTTGCGGCTCTCAAACATCTGATGTTTATTCCGTGTGGCTCTTACATTAAGCAAGTTTGGCCATCCCTGAGCTATACTGTTTTTAGAATTATCTATCTTTATGCCAATAAAAGGTATTTGTTGTTGTTGAATTATCTATCTTGTTTACCCTGACATTACCCACCCTGAGCCTGCTTTAACAAATAAATAAGTAAGTAAGTAAGTTAGTAAAGAGAGGGATGAGTGAGTGAGGTGATTGGTTGGTGACTGTGAGTGTATGGGTGGCGCGACGGAAAGTGAGGAGAGAGAGAGCGAGCGGCTGTTCAGTCAGCAGAAGCCAGTCAGTCAGCAGTTAACGGTCAACAGAAAAAGTTCAGTCTTCTGAATCCAGCAAAGTGCTGTGAAAGGCATTAGGATTCTGGAGAAGAAAGCAGTAATATAGAGGGCATATTAGTGACGAGAGAGAGAGAAATCCTAATATTGTCAAAGCAAAATGTGAAAGAAAGACGCCGACAGAAACCTGAGTTAAAAGAAAGGGAAAGATTTAACTGAGCAATATATATATGACAGCTTGGACACACTCTGAGGCGAAAGGATTTGATAAAGAGGTGCGACTGTGAAGCGAAAGAGTTTGATAACTTACTCAGAGGTTATTAACACCCACAGTTTTGTTTACAGAAGAAGCAAGTTGCTAAACATCCTGAAACCAATACGCTTCTTGTACAAATAAAGCTTTGTTTTATGAAAGCCTGGAGTCATATATTAAGAGTCTCATCCTCAGGACCTCATAGTCTATTGAAGGGGCCTCAGAGCTTGGGCACAATGCTGTGGGAAAGGTTAATTAATAAGATTGGAATTAAATTCCTGGTGGCAGTGCTACACACCCAGAGAGAAATAACAAGAAATTAAAGACACACCACATCCAATTACAACTAAAAGAGAGTAGTCACTACAAGTTGTTGTCTGCAGCCATGATCAAATCATTCCAATTCTAAAGCAACTGTCCACTTTCCTGGATCATGGAGCAGGTGCCATGGGGAAATGGACTCAGAAGAGCCACTGTGTTTCATTGCCATACATAGCCTAAGACAGAACGGGTCTCACCAGTTCTTTGCAACTCAATTTTTTGTAGCTACTCTAGCAGAGATTCCCGTACAGCTGTACATCGCTTATAAAATCAATTCAGCATTGTAACTGGCAGAATTAGTTAACAACCACCAACTTGCTATAATATAATCTTGACAACAGTGAAGCCTGATGCCTTCCTAAAATCTAGGCTTTCTCCAACTTAACTGCCACAGGACCCACCACTGAAGTTGGAAGAAGGCTCCTTTGGCTGGAGGAAGCCTTTTACAGAAAGAAGTGGGCCACACAGAGAAAGGCTGACACACATGCCGTCACGTTCTCTTTACCTGTAACTTTACTGAACTCTTCTAGGATGTTTTCCTTTGTTTTGTTTTTTGGAATCGATCCAACAAACAGCCTATTGTTTGCCACGGAGATGCACACACCAAGGTGTTTGCCAGGACGGATTTCATAGTTGTCACACTGAAAAGGCAAAGCAGTTAAACTTAACGCTCAGCTTAAAGGCTTCGTTTAATAGAACAGCAGAAACTGCTTTCTTTGGCAACATCTGGCAAGACAGTGTTGTCTACTTAAATAAATAAATATATTCACACCCAGAAGAGTGCAGAAACTGTGCTAAACAGGGCAAAGCTTAAGTTTCCAAAAAAGGCCACTTCCCAAAAGTATCCGTGAAATTCCTGGTCACTCACCATACTGGCTTACCCCAACCTATGTGCGTATTGACAACCTCAAAGTACTCAAAAAGGTTAGCTGAGAATAACTTCCTCTGCAGAAGTCTAACTGGTTTTTCCAGCCTTAAGTAAATGTACGTGACCAAATGGTAGGCTGATAATAAGGCTATCTAGAAGGCCACATTAGAACTGCGTGGTGTGAAGTCCCAGAGGGGAACCTCAGCCAAACTCAGCCTGTAACTTTCCTTATAAACATCTACCAGATGGCACTGTTAAAGGGTGAGATGAATTAAAATGCAGGAACTTATAGTGAACCAAGGCAATGTTTCATGTTGCTTGCTCCAGAACAGCAGTTCACCACCTGTTGTAGCTTGAGCCCCACCAATTGCTCTAATCCAGGGGTGGGCAAATTGTGGCCCGAGGGCCACATGCGGCCCGCCACAGAGTTTTTTGCGGCCCACCAAGAAGATTTCAGGACTTCAAGAAAATTGAGTCAAATTCAATTTGCTCTCTTATCCCATCACTGCTGATACTGAGGTAGCACCTGAGGAGCTGCAGCTTGAACTTACTGACATGCAGTCAGATCACACTGTGAAAGAGATGTTTAATGCTGTGACATTAGTTGACTTTTACAAATCTTTGTCAGCTGAAAAAATTTCCATGTATTAAGCAATTTGCTGGGAAAATGTTCTCTATATCTGGGTCTACATATATTTGTGAGCAAAGTTTTTCTTGCATGAAGGTCAACAAGAGTAAATACAGATGCTTTTTGACAGACATTAACTTGCAGGCTGTGATGAGAATCTCAACAAGCAATCTCACTCCTGATTTCAAAAAAATTGTAGAAAAGTGTGATAGGGTACATTTGTCTCATTAAACTGATTCTAAAATGAAATGTGCTTGCAGCTATAGATGATATGAAATTAGCACAATAAATAAATTGAATAAAACTACCACTACTTTATTTGATTTATATTTATTGATTTTTATGATACAATTTATACCTTTTCTGAAATGCAAAGTTTAACTAATGAATGCAATCATTTTAAAAAGTGCAGCCCTCCGCTAACCTCCGCTCCCACAAAGTGGCCCCCAAGCCAAAACAATTGCCCACCCCTGCTCTAATCCAAGAACCACCACAATACAAACAAAAAGCCCACTTTTTCTGAGTATACACACACACACACACTGTTTGCAGATATTTTGTTATTGTGTATTGTTACTGTCTTAAAGATGTAAAAATTGCATTAGTATCACGGGGAGTAAATTTCATCACTGTGGCTTTAACGGATCATCCCTGACAGAAAGAGGCAAAACAACACTTGCTGGTGGGATTAGGAAGACACTGAGTGCCCAAGCTTACTAGCAACACGTCAAAAGGTCGTAGATCTGTCTGTGGCAGGAAGAGTCTGCAGGAAACAACGTCACTCTTGCAGGTGGATATTGGGACTGAGGGAGAGCAAATTCCTAGCAACTGTTATGAAAATCTTGCATCCCACTTAAGACTACGTCGGTGTCCCACCCGTGGTACATGTACCACTAGATAAGTCACCTGTTCAAGAATAGTGTGGGTCAGGACCAGTGTTCTGTCTAAGCTGAGTTAGTGTGAGCTAGCTCACAGTTTCTTAGCCTCCGGCTCCCATATTTTTGTCTTAGCTCAGGAAGGAAGGCTCCAGAGCAAACTGATTTATGCAGCAGCCAAATCGCTCGCTCACAACTTTAATGCCAGTTAGCTCACAAAGTAGAATTTTTGCTCACAAGACACCACAGCTTAGAGGGAGCATTGGTTGGGACCCCAAAACTGGGTTGTGATGCCTCTGGAAGTGGGTCGCAGGCCAGCCCTCCCTGATGGCTGCTCCCGCCATTTGCATCCTTCTCTTTCTTTCCTCCTCACCAGCTTCTCGTATTCATATCTTTCCCTCCCTCCCTGTGATGGGGGGGGGGGGGGGGGGGAGAGAGCCATCTGCCAACTGGTAACTCATGGTAGTCACTGAAAGAAGGGGGAAGGGATGGAGAGTAGGTGGGAGCTGTTCTGCATGCCCTGAAAAACCAGAGAAGAGAAAGAGAGGTGGGCATGCACGAGCTCTGACTTGGTGCTGCTCCTTCAGCAGCCTAACTTCATGCCCAGCCCCCCTCAGTGCCTCACTGCCCTTTACTTGCTGTGGTAAATGTACTGAATCAAGCCCCTTGCCACTAACTTCTTCACCACCATCTGCAATCTTTGCGTGCTTCCTCAACCCAGCATCCCCGAAGCACACCTCCTCCAACTCTGGCTCTGGCCCAGCTGGCAGAGGAGTAGGAAATTAACTCCCACTTGCTGGGGCTCATAGTGGTGGCAGCTGCACCCTTTGTATGTTTGATGGTTTCTCAAAAACATCTGCTTGGGCACTATAGAAAATGGAATGCTGCAATAGATGGGTGGCAAAGGTTATAGTTTGCCTAGGAACTTCAAAAAACCTTGGGCCAGCCCTCGGTGGGTCACCTGTACAACGAAAATTTGGACTCGCGAGCCACCATTCCTAAAAGTTTGGGAAACACTGCTCCAGAAGACTATCAAGGATCATCAACAAAAAAACAGGCAGATGCTCAACAGTCTTGACCTTAACTAGGCAAAAGACAGTTTTGGTTGAGTACATAAATCTAACCATGGGCTCAAAAGCTACAAGTTTTCTCCGCATCTGACCAGCATCTGAGCAGCAACCACACATGTATTTGGCACCATCACATAGTACTTACCAACTTGACAGCTTCTTGGGCTGCATCTTTGCTGCAGAAAGTAATGAAAGCATAGCCTCTGTTCTGACCAGAAAGAGGATCCATCATGAGCCGTAAGTCCCAAATTGGGCCTGCTTTCTCAAACAGAGGCACCAATTCGTCCTCATACAAGTCCCTAGGGATTTTGCCAACAAAAACCTGAAGGGCAATTAAATCTATTAATAGAAGTTAAGACTTAAAAAAACAACAACAACAACATGTAAGTGATTTATAAACATCAACATCAATTTCTTTCAAATCCTTTTAATGTTGGAGTCTATCAGTCCCACTCTAAACGCACCAGTTATAATTCAGAGCAAACCTAACAAGATTTCACCTTTTATATTCTTGAGTCATCCCTTCTGTTCTTGAGGTTCACAAATACTGCTCTTTGAGTTAAGAAAATAAGCTAAAGGCTTTGCTGGATACAGAGTTCTTGGCTCTTTCCCAGAGTAATACTGCAGGGATATGAGGAATACCCAGACAGGATGGGGAACCAAAAACAAAGTGGATTGATCATGCTAACATTTTGGCATACACAAGCCTTTCCCCTCAAAAGTACTGTAAACATTTCTTCTTTGGTAACTTTACTTCATGAAGGATAGGTCTACTGGCAAAGCATGGTAGATAAATGCAGTCTTTACATTTAGTGGCACAGTACCCCCAAACACAACAGACGAGAACTTCTCTCTCTGTATGGTTTGCAGGCTTCTCATGAGGATATGGTTAGTTGTTACTCAAAGTAAAAGACTAGAAAGACTTTGGTCTAATCCAGCAGAGCTCATGTCTTTAAGCCACATTAAGAAAGCCCTCGAGGCCTTCCACCTTTACGTGTTTACTTTTTCCTTGTCTCCAACCTAGTTTTCCTCTACGATTGTTGCAAATTCTATTTAACGACTAGGGATGTGCACAAACATCCACTGGACTTTTGCCCGGTTCAGTTCAGCCATCCGGGGGATTTCAGCCTAATAGGGGACGGGTGCACCTGCCCCACTGTTAGACTGAAATGGCTGCCAGCCATTTGACCCTTCCTGGGCAATCTCCTACCTTCCCCTGGCTGTGGCTTGCCACAGCCGGGAGAACGGGGGATCCAAACTAGCTCATTCAGGCATTTTGGGCTCGGTTTGGGGTTCAATTTTCTGGGACCGCTCCAAGACAGGATTTTTGGGTTCATGCCCATTCCTATTATGGACTCATTAAATACATTTTATACAGTCATAGTTTATTAGCTTATATGTTAAGACAGACTCCCAAAGGACTTCCAGGAGTATGAACAGTGCAGCATCCTTACAACACCTGCCATAACTGATTACTGTGACACTGTTCGATGGGAGGCCTTGACAGCGAAGCAACCTACCTTCACAGTTTTCTTTAGGAAACCCTATTTTGCCTTTGGGGACAGAACCTTGATTACAAAAAACCCCTATGTTAAACAGTCACTTCCAAAGGTAATGGATACAGGCGGCCATAGCTGTAGCTTTATTTAGCCCAGTAATGGCTAATGCCATTTTAAACAACAGTACTTTTATATATAAGCTGCACATACAAACCTCTGTACCGATGCCAGGCTGGATACCAGAGTAAACGGTATCTGGAGGAGGGCCGCCATATTTCCTTTGGCCTGTGGTCACGTCCAAAGTATAACCAGTTCTCTCTAACAAAGCCTGAAGATGGTTTTTTTGGGGGGGGGGGGGGGAACCACAGTAGAGAAACAAGAACAGCAATTAACACCACGTTCTTTAATATGCCTGCAAGATAAAGCAGAAGCGATCCTATCCATAAAACCTCTCATATCTCAGGATTAGACCACCATTTCACATTCTGAAGCAGGCTGGTGACCCATTAAGCCATCTGACAGGATGCAATACTTGGCTTCTGGGCTGCACACAGTGCGGTAGACCTCAAGTTGTGGAGACGCATTCTTGAAAGAGATGCGCAATCCACACAGACATATTCTAGAAAGAGACACACAATCCATATGTACTTGATCCACATGTACGCCGATGGGCTCAAAAAAGCTCTTTCCAAGAGTTACTCTTGTGCCTAAGGACAGATCACCTGCAGAAAGTGTGGGCCTGTTGGCTGTACAAGCAGTTGCTACCCCATCACTACTGCAACCACGACTAATGACTGTATGAAATTGGGGGGGGGGGGGGGGGGAGATGAAATAGGCTCGGTCTTTTGCTGTCCACAGATACTTGCACCAAGCATAAAATCACCCCTTTTGAGTTAACCTCCTACGACTGTGTTACGTGAATATCTGTGTGCTCATTCAGGGTTCATTGTGTACAACAGGGTATTGCTGTAGCAGTATGACTGCGCCTTGCTGTGCCCCTCATCACTGGTTCAGCAAGCCTCCCCCACCACACCCCCATGTTGTTGCTCCTTCTTTTGAGGAAAGATCTGATGGGAATGGCCAGTGCATGCCCTCATTGGCGGTCATGCTTAGAACTTGTTTTCTGTAGCTGAAGCTGCTGGGGAAAGTGTGCGGCGGGGGGGGGGGGGCAGGGTCTCTGAGGTTTACTGTCCCATCATTTGGGCTTTATTACTTATGGAGTGCCCAAATTACACTCCAAATGGAATGCTCAAGGTGCACAGGCACTTGGGACAGAGTAACAAAGTTCCCTCCCCCTCACCTACTTTTTTTATCCTACCCCTCTCCAAGGAGCTCAGGGCAGCAAACTGTTTTAATCCCCAAAACACAACGGTAAGCAGCGTATGGAGGACCGGCTGTAAGGTCACCTAGTAAACTTCAAGACTGAGTAGGAACTTGAACCCAGGTTTCCCCGATCCAACACTGTGCCGGCAAGGCTCCCAAAGCAATTTACATTTAAAAAACAAACACATCAAACCAACACCGCATATCAATCAAAAATAGCAGCAAGGAAATAAGGCAAAGTTGGGTACCAATCCCAATGTTTAGAGCGATGAAGATGCCTTCGCCTTCCCCCAAAAAGTAGGCACAGAAAAAGAAAAAAAGACTGGACAAAGCTGGTTCCACACTATAGGGGACCCAACTGGAAGAGCTCAATAGGTCTCAGGAAATAGGAGGCTTCTAATGGGACTATGCTTTCCCAAAGGTACTTTGGAGGTCAGACCAAAAAAAGCCTTTAAAGCAGGGGTGGGCAAATTGCACCCCGCGGGCCACATGCAGCCGCCACAGAGTTTTTTGTGGCCCGCCAAGACAGTCGGCCACGTGGTTTCAGTCAGGCCTCCATTGGGCCCGGAGCACAGAGAAGCGGGGCACTGGGAGTGAAGTGTCCAGGGGGCGGGCACATTACTTTGTCTGCTGAAAAATTTCCATGTATGAAGAAATTTGCTGGGAAAATGTTCTCTATATTTGGGTCTACATATATTTGTGAGCAAAGTTTTTCTTGCATGAAGATCAACAAGAGTAAACATAGATGCTCTTTGACAGACATTAACTTGCAGGCTGTGATGAGAATCTCAACAAGCAATCTCACTCCTGATTTCAAAAAAATTGTAGAAAAGTGTGATAGCGTACATTTGTCTCATTAAACTGATTCTAAAATTAAGTGTGCTTGCAGCTATAGATGATATGAAATTAGCACAATAAATAAATTCAATAAAACTACCACTATTTTATTTAATTTATATTTATTGATTTTTATGATACAATTTATACCTTTTCTGAAATGCAAAGTTAACTAATGAATGCAATCATTTTAAAAGGTGTGGCCCTCCGCTAACCTCCGCTCCCACAAAGTGGCCCCCAAGCCAAAACAATTGCCCACCCCTGCTTTAAAGCATGGAGAACAATACACAAAAACATACCGATAGCCAATACAAGGAGACTGTTACTACTATACTCACTCCTTGTGGCAACATTCTGAAGTTTCTAGACTCAAAGAGCAGTCCTATGTTGGGTGCCAACAGCCTGGGGGGGGGGGGGGGAGTGTTCTGCCCCTTTAACAGAGGCTTAAGTGATATGGGGAAGGGCTGTGGTTTACATCTGCTTGTCATACAAAAGGTCCCAGGTTCAATCCCTGGCCTCTCCAGTTAAAAGAATCAGGTATGAGGTGATGTGAAAGACCTCAGCCTGAGACCTTGGAGAGCTGCTGCAAGTCTGAGTAGACAATATTGACTGTGATGGACTGATGGTCTCATTCAGTATAAGGCAGCTTCATACGTTCATATGATGCTTGTAACCAGGTGATATTATTGACCTCCATGCCATCAGAAGCTTCACCTGCCCATTTCCACACATTAAGCCTTGATTAAAGGGACAAGACAAGTTTTCATGAGGCTGTTGACGATCACAGTCGAACCTGGAAGTCCTCCAGGCAAAGATGACAGTGGCACTATTCCCCAATTCTCTGGCAGTCTCCCATATAGAACTAGACTAGCGCGGCTTCAGAAAATACCATGGACTCAAACTTGGCCCTTAACTATGATCATACACTGCATCTTAGCCACTCCACCCCCACTCTTGCTTCCTGAGTCAGCTGCATGTATCTCACTTCCACTTTTGCCAAGACTTTCTAGATCTGTCTCAACACAGGACACCATAACGAGACAGGTGAGAAATATGCAGCAGGGGAGTGATTCCTGGCTGTTAGGTACAGGGATGCTCTGGATCAGGCAAATATTCTGACTATATTAGTCCGTGTAACAGTAGGTATACAGAGTCAGGCAGTTAATAAAATACACACGACAGCTTTTACACTTTTACACGCTGAGCACTCCATTTCCCAGCTCTAGTATTTCAACTCCCTACAAGTTCACATGGAAGACAGTAGAGTAATGCATTGAACGCAGGGATGTGTGCTTGGATATAACCAAGCCAAACTGGATATAATTGGGTCTCCCAAATATATCTGGGATACCAAAAAATGGGTCCTGAAAAATCCTGGAAATATTCGGGACTAACTAGGAATATCTGGAGCCAGGACTGGCACCCCCATCCCAATGTTTTGTGCCTCCTGGGGCTTGGTATCAGTTTGCCAGGCTGTTTTAGGTAAGATCCTGTCAGTTCCAAATGGTTTTTTTATTTAGTTTGTTCTTTGCTGGAGTTTGTTTCTGTGGGGTTCCCTTTTTTCTGGATTCTCACAGTTTACATTCATTTTACATTGGTTGAGATTCTCGTGTTCTGCATTGGTTGGACTTATCAATAGACATCCTATGGAGGAGATTCTCAGGTTTTACATTTTTCACGAGTTATTTTTCACTCTATAGGAAATAACGAGGACAACCGGGAGCACCTAGTTCAGGGGCCCACAGAACTAGACCACTTGGTCCAAATGACTTGAAATATGGGGATTATTCAAAGGACAGGCACCAGTGGCTCCCCTGCAATTTTGGTGCAATGTATCAGGAACTGAAAAATACCACTTTTTCTGCTGCACACCCCAATTAGAACACAATATTTTACTCCTGTGCAAATTCTTAGAAGTGACATCATACCAATAGAATGCGCCCTGTGAGTGCCTATATAGAAGCCAATTAGCATATTCACCTGTCACCCTCTTACAAATAAGCATTTGTAACTGAGAATATGAAGGTATTACCTTAATCTTTGCTTCATCTGGCCCCTTTGTTGACTCTTGTACTTTGCTTCCTTGTTTCTCTCTCTGTCTGTAGGTCTTCATAACTCCACATAAAAATGCACTTTTGTTCTGCAGGCACAATTGGTGAAAATAACTCAACCAGAAGCTTAAAAAAGCAACCTGAAGCCATTGCACCTTGAACAACATTCAGCTATAGCCCATTTGTCAAAACTAGCCTAAATGACAGTCAGTGTCCTTAAGAACATAACACGATCTTATGTTTACGAGGCACCACTCCACTGAAAACAACCCCCACACATATACAACCATCAGGTCAAACAAACACTAGCAAATATGTCTTGCTATATTGCATGCAATTCTACACTTAATTTAGCATATGAGTGGCAAAGTCTTAACAGTTAACAAAAGACACATGGCAAAAAACATATTGAGCTCAAAAATGGCATTTTAATCTTAGCAAATTTGCTGGTGTTTGCTATATTCAAGACAAAAACAATACTAAATTTGTGAACCGATACGGTCACAACACAAGGAGCTCTCACCTTACCTGTACATGCGACAGGTCACTTTCCTTAAACTGCTGTAATACAGAGAGGGCTCCTTCTTCGTTAAATTCTCTGAGAGCATCTATTGCTCTCTCATCAAGATCAACATAAGCTACCAATCCTAAAAAATTAAAAAAAGAAAAAGTTACAGATTCCCATTTATTAATTAGACGAGGCAGTTAGTCACTATTTTAACTTTACTAGAACTGAAATAATTTGAGCTGTCGCATAAATTACACATTCTTATTTTAAATGTTGTATTAAGAAATACAATCATTCCAGAAACTTTTGGGAATCAAAGTTTGTTGCACAAAGCAACACAACATATCAGGGTTGGAAATAGTGAATTCTGGCTCACATTCTCAAAGGACTGCTTTAAGACTTCTTTTAAACAGAGCCATAACTAACTGTGTACACAGAGTTCCACATCATCTGACCACCATCTGCTACAACAGTGACTGGAATCACTTATGAAGCCCTTCCCTCCCTCAAATTTTTCTAAGAGCAAAACTCTCCCAAAGCCTCTAAAAAGGTGACTTTACAGTGGAAATTTCACTTATAGTTAAATACTACTTTGCCACACACTTTCCAGCCAGTGATATTATTTCGAGCCCTGTTATGCACTTCAAAGTACACTGATATTGGGCTTACACAGCAGGACCAATTCTGAAGCGCATGTTTTGAAAGATTTGCATGTATTTCCTTTTAAGAAATCTAAAGTTAGCAGCAGATTTACAAAACTGTAGAGCACTGCTCATTCCATCTGTATTAAGGAGATGCTGATATTCTGCACTGATCTGGACTTTTTTTCCAGGATTTTAAAAGAACAACACTGAAAAGTCCTTAAACACAAAAGATTGGGGAGTGGGGTGGGAATAGTGGTACACAGAGCGCAGTTCAGAATTGATCCTGCATGCTGGAAGGCACCTAAATAATTTTTACAGGGACAAAACTCAACAGGTTAAGAGTCACAAAGTTCAGCCCTGAGTTTGTTTAACTATGGCACTAGAGAAACAAACAGTAATAATGAACCCCAGTGGGGTGAAAGTACCTCTTCTGCACATGGAGAGGTTTGCACAATGTTTTTTAAAAATTCATACAACTAGTACATTTTTAGCATTAATGCCTTTTAAGTTTACCTGATCTCCTCAAAATACAACCCAAGTAAAACACATCCTAAAATCCTTGTAAATTCCTTTCTCAGACACCTATACTCAGGTCTCTAAGAGCGTATCATAGCAGAGCTTTAGAAAAGGACATCTCTACAGACATGAAGACTACCTGGCAGCCACGTGAGCCAGAGTATCAACATAATGAGACAGATGCAGTATTCTTTTGAACTGCACTTTTGGAGGGCTTTAGGGAAAAAAGGATGAAACGACATCTTGCCACTGAGGCATCTGAGGGCATGAAGCAGTTCCCATTTACAGTATGCATGTTCACAACACACATACTCAAGAGGAAGGAAAAAAGTCTGTTTCGTACCAAAGAACGTCGTGTCTCCTCAAGCAGAATATTTCTCTCTTTAAAATACACAAAGACACTTGCTCCAAGCAAGATAAAGATAATTCAAGCCATTATTGTTAAACTGGACAAGTCGGTGTAATGACTAATAAGGACTGACCTATCCACTAAGAGCTAGACATAATAGTCACACAAACTGGTATTCCAGAGTAGCCCCAAGTCAGCCAGACTAGGCTATTTCTCCCCGCCCACCCACAAGCCACCTATTAAAACATGAAGTGCTTAATGTAGTCACCATAAGTTAGTCATGGTAGAACACAGTAGAAGAAGATATTTACAAAAATTACAGTTCAGCAGGCTGGAATGTCTGTGTGTTGTTGTTGTTTTTTGTTTTACTTGTGTGGAAGTCTATGAAACAGTCTCCTGAAGACCTAAGAGGCTATCAACATACTGTGAAACCCAATTTTGATCTCAAGAGGATTGAAAGCAGCAATACATTTTAAGCTACACAGTTCAAAACACAGCGATATTTTTTCCCCCAACTTTAAAACCTAAAGATTTCAAAAACCGTTTCGCCTTCACTTGCATAACCAATCAGAAACAAGAAATGCATATTATACCTGTCTGAAATATTTCATCAAGTCTCTCTGCCACCTTCTGTGGGAGGCCTGCCTCTATCAGTGTCTTGTAGTGTTCTGTGTGAGTTACACTGGAAGTATCCATGGGTTCTTCCTCTTCTTTTAACTGTACCGCATTACCATTCACCTGATTAGCCATTTTATTATGCTGCTGGAAAAAATTCAGGAGCTATATTACATAAAGCCAGAAATAACTAATTTGTAGGACAATGCATTTTATCTAAACTAATCTTGTAAACATGCTGCAAAACCTATATTTTAAAGCCTTTATAATGCAGCTCACCTAAGTCAGGAGGAAAAAAAAGAAAAGAAGTACAGTCCTGAAATACTATGGACCATGTACATGGAACGATGCACAGCTTTAAGCACCTCCTGTACGTCTTTCACTTTTGAGTAATAAGTTTCTTTCATGGACATAATGGCTGGGAGGTATGCTGGAATGGACAAATGTCCCTGGTCTCAAAGAGATTTTAGATCAGCTTGTACAACACAGAGGCCTGCAGGGCAGCTAAATATATAAATGTCAGTACTTGCTTGCCATCCTTCACATATTTCTTTCTGGCATACTTCCTTGTCTTCCTTCAAACCCAACATTATGTTACACAAGAGAAGCCATGCTGCTTAAAAGAAGTAAAATACACCGGTTGCCAGAGCCGCTATAAAGAAACACTCTGCATTCAGTTTTTGAGCAAGTGAACAATCGATAAACAAACGGCACTTCACATTAGCAAGATGAACTGGTATTACATTCTGCATGGCATATTAGTCCAGATGTGATATAAACAAAAAAAACACAGCATTTTCAGTTTTCCATTCCAGTGAGAAAGACTTGATGCAAAAGTAAACGAAGAGACTGTAACGATACGCTAAAAAAAAAAAATTATACCACTATCTTTTCAACCAATTCCTCAGGCTTTTTCTAATGTACCGTAAACAAATCATTCTGTTTTGTCAGGAAAAAGCAACAATCATTTAATAGTCAGTCATGAAGCACAGGTGATATAAACCACTAGTTAAGGGAAAGAAGTAACCAAGTTTCACATCAGCGAAAAGAACAAGCAGTCACTAAAAACTATCCTTCAAGCAGAAGCATTCAGCGTAATTGATACATCAACAACACAACAGAACATTCACAAACAGTCCAGCCCTGGAAAAAATTGTTTTAAACCATAAATGTAATTCCAGTGTCAAGTAACTAACTACCTGATGGGCTTTATAGGCTAAGCAATGCGACACCACCTATTTCTGTTAACAGATGCCACCACACTCCTTTTCTCAGGCAGTATTAAAAGCACAAACATTTCTGTGTGGTTTTGCAACAATTCATGTTGTGCCCCTAAACCATGCCTCAAGCTGAAACCATTTAATGGTGATCCACAACAATGACACAACATCTGTAAACTAGCTATTTTATGGAACAAACTCATCACTTTACTCACATGCAAAAAATACTGAAGCTCACACAGTGAAATATGTTAAATGTCAAAAACCATCAAAGATTTAAGACAGGCTGCTAGTTATACTCTTCAGTGGCACAACAGACCTTGCCTTGGTACAGAAATGACAATGTTGAAGGATATTCCCAAATAATTTCTATATAGTTAGTCTAGACTAACTATAAAAGGGAGACCTGTTAAAAATGTTATGTCTGCAATGTAGCAATACTTCAGGCTCTGATTCTGTTGAACCCAAGCGCATTCTTATGTCAAGGAATAAGCACCAAGGAAACATTCAACAGACCTCTTGTGTTTTGACAGGAATTTTAGAGCTTGTCACACATAGCCCTCCCCTCCAACGAGAACTAGGGAATTATGTGATTTCTCAGGGAAGACCACAGCACAACCACCTGAACCAAGGCTGATACCAATCTGACCTATTTAAAACATACTCCTTTCTTCCACTAACTGTTTATCTTGTACCAGTGACTGGAATAAAGATCTTCGTTACCCCCAACGCAGTGCCCACACTGATGAAGCAAACACAACTATCAGGGGGTAAAAAATACAGGTTGCTTACCTGTAATTGGAGATCTTCGAGTGGTCATCTGTGCATTCACACCTCTGGGATAATGTGCGCCTGCGCCGATCCCGATCGGTAACTTCAAAGCCAACGGATTTTCGCGCCAACTCCCCGATCGCGCGCCGGCTCCACTGCGCATGACCGGGGAGGGGCATGAGGATCCTGCCAGTTCCTTCTGACCGCTGCAAGCAGCCTCCAAGAAAGTACAAGGGAGACCGAAAGCAGAGGGGAAGGAGGGCGGGTGGTGTGAATGCACAGATGACCACTCGAAGATCTCCAATTACAGGTAAGCAACCTGTATATCTTCTTCGTGGTCTCTGTGCATCACACCTCTGGGAGAATAGCGAGCAATAATTACACCACATACCTGGAGGTGGGTGCTGAAGGTCTCACATCTGAGCTGTCTGCAGAACTGCACGGCCCACCGCCGATCGCTGATGGGTACGGACGTCCAAGGCGTAGTGCCTCACAAACGTGTGAGGAGACGTCCATGTAGCAGCATTGCAGATATCTCCCAGGGGGATGCCCTTGAGAAAAGCTGTCGAGGCAGCCACTGCTCGAGTAGAGTGAGCCCGCAGGGACGCCGGTAATGGCCGCTTGGCCAGGAGGTAGGCGAGCTTTATCGTCTCAACAATCCATTTAGACAGTCTCTGAGACGACAGCTTCTGTCCCTGTCTGGGAAGGGCATGAGCGACAAAGAGAGCTGGAGACTTGCGAAAGGATTTAGTCCGATCCAAGTAAAATGACAGGGCCCTCGAGGGAATGCAGGCAACGTTGTGTCTGGTCCTTGGGTTCAGGATAAAACACCGGTAGGGTGATGTCCGCTTTAATGTGGAAGTCCGAAACTATCTTCGGCAAAAAAGTAATATCAGGAGTCAGGGTCACTGCGTCCTGATGAAAGGTAAGGTATGGTGGGTCACATCGAAGAGCCGACAGCTCACTCACCCGTCGAACCGAAGTGAGAGCCACAAGAAACGCTACTTTCCACGAAAGAAGCTGCAGGCTACAAGAAGCCATAGGCTCAAATGGCTTGCCTATTAGCTTATGCAGCACTAGAGGCAGGTCCCATGCTGGAACAGGGGTTTTAACTGTTGGGAAGAGACGGCACATTCCCTTTAGGAATTGCTTCGTAGTGGGATGAGAGAAAACGGAATAGCCATCTATCGTTGGATGGTTAAACCGAAACTGCTGAAAGGTAGACACGAAGGGATGCGTGGCACAATCCTCTGTCCTTACAAGACAAGAGGAACCCAAAGATGTCATTCAGTGTAGATGGAATGGAAGGTCGTCCTATTGAAGCAAGGAAAGACAGGAACTTATTCCATTTTGCCTCGTAGGAACGACGGGTAGACGGTTTACGGGCATTGAGGAGGACATTCGCTATGCGAGGGTCCACTTCGGAGGACGAATTCGCCAAGCTGTCAGCTTCAGTCTGGGTATGTCGTGATGCAGCACCAGACCCTTGTACATCCATAGGAGGTCTGGGTTCATCGGAAGGTGAGTGTACACCCCGTCGGAGAGACGAAGGAGGGTGGGGAACCAAGGTTGCCTCGGCCACCAGGGTGTGATCAGGATTGCTAGTGGTTGTTCTGCAAGTAGCTTCTGTACTACCCTCAGTATCAGTGGAATTGGAGGGAACAGGTAAAGGTGTAATCCCAACCAGGAGAGGAGAAGGCCGTCCCCCAGGGATGTCGGGTCTGTACCTGCCCTGGAGCAGAAGAGGGGACACTTCTTGTTGTCTCTGGAAGCAAAGACATCCACAGAAGGCTGACCCCAGAGGCTGAAGATTGGGGTCAAGTACCGCGGACTGAGCTCCCAATCGTGTAGGGATGCACCCCCTCTGCTCAAGAAGTCTGCTTGCGTATTGAGCTGACCGGGAAGATGATTTGCCACCAGATAGATATCCAGCGATTGGCATTCTGTCCAGAGTTCTATCGCTAACCGGCAAAGACTGCGGGAAACCGTACCACCCTGCCTGTTGATGTAGTACATCGTGGTCGTGTTGTCCGTGAGGACAGCCACCGTCTTTCCCGACAGAAGGTGTTGGAAGGACCGGATTGCGTAACGGACCGCTAGTAGCTCCAGAAAGTTGATGTGATTGGGGGTACTGATGGATCCCACTTGTCGCCTACGCACAGATCGCCGAGATGGGCTCCCCAGCCCCATAGGGATGCGTCCGTGGTAATAGTGACTGACGGGGGAGGGCGGCGAAAGGGGGCGCCCGTCTGGAGATTCTGTGGCACCTGCCACCACTCCAGGGCTTGAACCACCGAGTCCGAGAGGTGGAATCTCTTGGACAGAAAGTGTAGGCTTGGCCTGAACCGACGGAGGAACCACAGCTGCAAGGGTCTCATGTGTAGCCGTGCGAAGGGAATGACCATGGTGGTTGCCGCCATGAGTCCCAGGAGTCGCAGTATCTGACGAGCTGTCGCCTCCCGGTTCCTTCTCAGATTTTTGAGGAGAGAAACGATGTCCGAGGCTCTGCTGGGAGGTAGGAACGCCCTGCACTGTAGGGAGTCGAGAAGAGCTCCGATGAATTGCACCCGTCTGGAGGGGGTGAGCATGGACTTTTTTGTATTTATTGTCAACCCCAGAGTCTCCAGGGTGTGGAGCGTTAGGGAGACGTGGTCTTGCAGGTCTGATGCTGAGGGTGCGATCAGAAGCCAGTCGTCCAGGTAGGGGTATAGGTGGATGCCCTGCAGGCGGAGGTGGGCCGCTACTGTTGCCATTAGTTTTGTGAAGACACGGGGTGCCGTCGAGAGGCCGAATGGTAGTGCCTTGTACTGGAAGTGACGTGGACCGATCGCAAAGCGTAGAAAGGGTCTGTGAGAAGGATGAATGGTCACATGGAAGTATGCATCCTTCAGGTCCAGCGTCACCATCCAAGAACCCGCTTCCAGCAAAGGTAGAATGATCTGAAGGGTGGTCATTCGGAACTTTTTGTACGTTATGAACGCGTTGAGGTTCCGAAGATCCAGGATGGGTTGAAGGCCCCCGTCTCTCTTTGGCACTGTAAAGTAGCGGGAATAGAATCCCTGTTGGAAATGCTGGGTCGCTACTGGTTCTATTGCATCCTTGCTCAGCAGGGTCTCGACCTCGGATGTTAGAGTGTCGGATGGGGGAGTGACCACGAAGTAGTGTTCCATTGGTATCTCGAAGAATTCTATTCTGTAACCCTCGGAGATGACCGAGAGTGCCCATTTGTCTGAAGTGATGTGTTGCCATGCTGTCAGGTAGGGTGATAGACGGGTGGAGATGTTGGAGCGGGGGTGGGAGTCAAAAGCTCTGCTTGCTCGGTTTGGGGGGTTTTGCCTTAGACGTCGGAGCGGTTGGGAAACGGGGCTTGTTATTGTAAGGTTTATGTTGATAGGTAGATGGCGGCGACCTCTGTCATTGGGGTTCAGAGGGAGGCCTTTGTGGCTGTTTCTTGGACCATGATCTCTGCCATGTTCTCTGTTTCTGTTGCTTAGGCTGAGATATTCCCAGATTGCGGGAAGTCTTCATGCTCTTATCAAGCTCGTGAAGCACTGTGTCCGTTGTTGAGCTGAAGAGCCCGTCTCCTTCAAACAGAAGATCTTCCACCAAGGTCTTGGTGTCCTGAGGAAGAGAAGTGGATCTCAACCAGGCATGTCGTCTGATGGACACTGCTGAAGTGAGCGTCTTGGAGGTTACTTCTGCCGAATGCTTAGAGGCCGAGAGTTGAAGCTTGGCCAAAAACATGCCTTCTTTCTGGATCTTCCTGGCATTGCATAGCTTGTCCTCTGGGAGATGGGCGATGAGGGCTCCCAGAGCGAGTACTGGTATCTGCTCATGCAGGCGGTGTAATTTGCAATCTTTAGGCCCAATGCGCCCGCTGAATAAATACATCTGCCAAAGGAATCTATTTTGCGTCCTTCTTTGTCCAATGGGGAGGAGTGACCACTACGACCCTTGGTGGAGGGTGTCACGACCACCGAATTGGGTTTGGGGTGGACAAACAAAAATTCTGCCCCAGGCTCCTGGATCCTATACATGTGGTCTAGGCGTTTGCTGGAGATGGGGGTAGAAGAAGAAGAAGAAGAGATTGGATTTATACCCCGCCCTTCACTCACTTAAGAGTCTCAGAGCGGCTTACAAACTCCTTTTCCCTTCCCCTCCCCACAACAGACACCCTGTGAGGTAGGTGGGGCTGAGAGAACTCTTTCCCAAGCTGTCCTTGAGGGAACAGCTGGTACAGAGCTATGGCTTGCCCAAGGTCATCCAGCCAGGTGCAAGTGGAGGAGTGGGGAATCAAACCCGGTTCTCCCAGATTAGAGTCTGCGCACTTAACCAGTACACCAAACTGGCTCTCCAACCGTAGATGAGGGATGAGGCCAGGATTCTTTGGCCGTAGTCATCAGGACCGATATGAGAGGGAGGGCCACCGGTGTGGACGTATCCATCTGTACTATGTCGAAGATGGGGTCTGTGGCCGTCGGAGTCGGTTGGGCCGTGGCCAAAGCCAGTGAATGTGCCATCCTCTTAATCAGTTCTCCGTAGGGTTTCACATCCTCGGAGGGGGAGATTGGGAGGTTTTCGGTGACCTGCGTGTCCAGAGACGGGTGCGGAAGTGATTCGTCTCCCGACACGGACGATGCCGGGGACCCCAGTGCCGAGTGCTCGGATGGTGAAAGAGGGGTCGGGCTTGACAAGTCTTGTGTTGTCGGCAACGGACGAGGATCGATGTCGGGCGTCCGTTTCGGAGGTACCGATGTAGGTGTCAGTGTCAGTACTGATGTAGGTTCTCGGTACCGAGACACTCTGGAAGAGGTGGATTGTCGATCCCATTCGGTGGGGTACCACTGGGGCGGAGGTGGGTAGGAGCCGTAGAGGTGTAATCCTTATCCCCTCTCGGTGCCGACGGTGGTTTCGCCTCGGCGTCGGGGGTATCCCGAGGGACCTGTGTAAGGTCTATGTCGAGGTCGGAGTCCGTCAAGGTGATCGGTCGCGGCATCGGGGAGATCGATCTACCCCTGGGTCGCTCGCGATCTTTCGGGTCAAGCTGGTCGAGCCCGGACTGGGCTGAGTCGAGCACGCCGCGCGTCGACGAAGCACTCGAGGGTTTCTTGTGCTTCAGCTTGCCCTTCTCCTCCTTGCCCTCTCTGCGCTTTTTAGCAGGAGTATCGGGCAAGGGGAGTGATCTCTTCGGTGCCGGTCTGTCGGTACCGATGCTCCGGGATGGAGACGGCGTCGGTCCCGTCGGTGAAGATGCCGGAATTTTGGAAGAAGACATCTTCGGGGACAATGCCGACTCGAGGAGGGCAACCTGGAGCCTCGCAGCTCGATTTTTACGAGTTTGCTTCGAGAAAGCCGCACAACTCGCGCAGGAGTCGACTCGGTGGGACTCGCCCAGACAAAGAAGGCACAAGGAGTGCTTGTCCGGTGGGGCTATTTTACTGCCGCACTGCAGGCACCTCTTAAAGAACCCCCACCGCTGGGCCATAGGCCGAGCGGTGAAGTAAGGGGGGGGGGGATTTCCAAAATCAAGTCCAGTTAACAGTCCGAGTTCAAATAGGGGAGAAAAATCAGTCCGAAGGCTTTTTTCAGATAGGAAAGTAAACTACCGACCGGAGCAGGAGAGAAAGGATCCTCACGACGCGGCGGTCAGAAGAGAACTGGCGGGATCCTTGTGCCCCTCCCCGGTCATGCGCAGTGGAGCCGGCGCGCGATCGGGGAGTTGGCGCGAAAATCCGTTGGCTTTGAAGTTACCGATTGGGATCGGCGCAGGCGCACATTATCCCAGAGGTGTGATGCACAGAGACCACGAAGAAGATCTGTAGTATACTGCTCACAGAAATAAAGCATCTTGAAGTCCTTATTCAAGACCCTATATTTTCAATCTTTTTCTCTTTCTTCCTGGGGGGATTCCAATACATCCACATGTATAAATATTCTCAGTGCACTGCAACCAGCTTTGAGGGGAAATGAAAATCTAGCCTCTTCACTTAAAACATGCCTATCAGCGTACTAGTGACAGAAAATATGACTGATCAATGTAACTTGGAAGAGCCACCCAATTAATATAGAATAATCACAGACATACAAATAATTCAAGACCCTGCCTGTTCATTTCTCTTAACAGAAAGAACTATGGAAGTGGAAACATGGCAGGGCTTGGCTTCCCTATAGACGGGTGTGGATAATGTGGCAGTAATTCTATAAGGAAGTCAGCATTAAGTCTAGATTGTTTTTCTGGGAACCGTCTATGGAACATTATAAAAGCACTCAGTCACTAACATACTTGGGCGCATGATAATACAACTAATTTCTTTGCCTAATAATAAAACTTTTACCCCAGTGCCTCGCCTGAGAGGTTCTTGTATAACATATTGATAACTGGATACTTTGGGAAGATACAGAAGCTCTGCAGTCTCAACATTTCACAGAACTCAATGCAATATATATGAACTACATACAGAATGAGATTTTCAATGCTTTTTACCGTGCCTATTCCAAAGGTACAGCCAAGATTAATTATCTTTGGAAAGCCAATGTCCATTTGAGAATTGCTGGGCCAAATTTTCTTCCATTACTATTTTTGATGAGAATGCTGCCTTTATTTTATTTATTATATTAGGCTTTTATACTGCCCTCCCTGCAAATGGGCTCAGAGTGTTGTACAACAGGATCCTACAATACATAAAAATCATTAAAGAGTCTAAAAATGCAATTCTAGAAGAGCCCAATACCCACATGGTGCAGTAATACGACTCTAACCTCCAATTTACTTTACTATAACAGCGGGTGGGTGTGTGGGTGTGTGAAAGCAGTTAGTGAACCAAGTTATCTGTTGGCAACTGTTAACCATTAGACCGCTGATGTCCTCAACCATATGCTTGGCAGAAATCCCCACCTTACAGGCCCTGTGGAATTGTAACAGATCCCACAGGGCCCTGATGTTGGTTGGCAGAGAGTTCCACCAAATTAGAGCCAGGGCCGAAAAAGCCCTTGGTCTGGCTGAGGACAGCTGAACACTGTTTGGGCCAGGGGCTTCCAATAGATGTTGATCACTTGAATGCAATGCTCTCCAGATCTCCGGGGGACACACCAGGAGAGGCGGTCCCATCGGTACGCTGTTCCCTGACCATTCAGACCCTTAAAAGGTCAGGACCAGAACCTTGAACCTGACCTGGTAATCAACTTGGAGCCAGTGCAACTGGCGGCGCACAGGTTGAATGGATTCAGTCTCAGCCAACTCTGCTTCAGCCACCCCATCATGGCCTTCAGACCCTTGGCCAGATTACCTGGGGCGGCGTCCAGTTGGCCGTCCATCAGCAGGTACAGCTGGGCGTCATCAGCATTTTCCTTACATTTTGGGCTTCTGGGTGAAGGTTTAAGAAAATCATCCAACATAAACCAACCTTCTCATCATTTGTGTGATGTCTCACAGCTAAAGCTTGTAGGGGATTAGGCAGGATCCATAATATGAGTTTATTTTTATAGGATTAGCTGAGAAGTATACATTTATGCATGAACACATGTACCCTCTCAAAAAAAGCAACACTTAGGAACTACCTCCATAAACATGCACTTATAAAACTATAGCATACTGTATATCAGTGACAAACATACAAGTTCTGTAATAAAGCAAGCACTGAGGCCAGGACTCAAAACTATATGCTAAATCACAAATAAAATGTTTAATAAAAAACTATATGCTGTCACTCTTGACCATGTAAATGGAAACAATGGGAAAGTTCACAAGCTCCACTGTTTGTTGTTGATTTAGTTCCCACTGCTAAAGTGAGACACTCATCCCTAAAGTTTACAAATGTTCAGATCTAGCAACCTAGTCAAAAGTAAAGTTTGCATTAAAATATAATGGGCTAACGAAACATTTCCGTGTATTTATTCAACTTCTACTCTGCCTTTCTGTGAAATGCTCAAAGAGTATCTCCTCTTCCAAGCATGACAAACACTGGGAAGCTTCTGAACAAAGCCCATTCCGTGAAATTTATCAAAATCAGAGAGATATAAATGTTCTAGGGTATTTTTCTCAGCCTTCTGCTCTGGCATTACTACCATAAAATAAGGCCAGCTTCAAGTAGAGTACTGAATGCTACCAACAGCTGCATTCTACACTCAGCAGTCCACAAGTTCACGTATCGTGGTCAACAGAGACAGACCTTCATCCTGACTCTCAGGAAGCACCCTCTTCTTTTGTCTCATACCAGAAGTACCAGAAACCTCCAAAGGGCAGTACAAAGCCACAGAGACTTTACTTCTTTCCAAACTCTGAACTCAGGGAAGAGGCATGGTCTCATATGACTCAAAGGTTCCCAAGAACACCTTGTGAAATCTGCAGTGCAGATGCAGGCAAATTCCAGACTAGGGGGAAAGAGAAGTTCCGCCTCTGACCTTATCTCAAATGTCGGGAATTCTAAGGGCCTCCGAAACAGAACACTAAGTTAGCAAGGAGAGACTCTAATATAGCACCCCACTCTTCTGATCATCTCAGAGGAAATCAGGGAAGGACAGGTTGACAGCAAATTATGGCTGGCTACCTCTATCCATGGTCCAGCTAAGACGGACAATGCTTTATCTTTGCTTTGCTCTCCACAACCTAGTCGGTAGCCTACTTTCTCACCCAGCTGTCATTATACTATCACTTACTACAAGGTCACTTCATACTGGTACTGGTCTAACAGTCTATTTATTCACCTGTCCTTTTCTGTTTCTCACCAAGATCTGCCCACCTTGACTCGTGTTTGTGTCTGTGGGGTGTAGACCCAAGGAGGAGGGTTGTAAACTGGTGAGTGTTATTTAGAGAGATCATCTGTGAGGAGGGGCACATGTTAAGATGCTTGTTCTGTAGGTACATCTTACGCACTTCGGCCACTTGTTTATCCCATGAGGACCCACATAGTTCTCCCATGATTTACTGTTCATGAATCTAAGATGTAGTTTCACTGCCAGCTACCACAGCACTTCTCTAAACCCTCCCATCCCTTCTTGCATACAATCACTTTCAGGTTTTGCACACTTCAGATGTGTTCTTGCAAACTGCATAAATACATCGGGGCTGGGCTAAGTTTCTTGCATTGATGCAGGGCAAAGCTCCTGGTTGTACCATGTAAGGTGGAGACAAGCAGCCTCATACCACAGCAAGGCCACCTATGGCATGACCCTAAGAAGATCTACACAAAACTCAGTCCCAGCATTCAATGGGACTTATGTTCAAGTATGAATAGATAGGGTTGTAACCTTAGTTGTCCCCATCTATCTCCATCACTTCTTACATGAGATAAGACAGTAAATGTACTTCTACTCCAAAATGCAAAATAACAGAAAATTGATTTTTTTGTTTTAGTTTTTATCCATTTTCCCTCTGACAGAACTCAGCAAAATATGCATTACATTAAATTACTCTAATGTCCAATCAATGAAGATGAAAGCATACCTGTCGCTTGAGCTAGTATTTTATATCCTACTTTTATACTAGAGAAACCATCAAACAAGATTTGTTTCCAAAGTAACCTGCATACACTTCCAAACTAATGACCGTTGAGAAGAGAGGTGGATAATGTACACGGCAATTGGAACAGCTCTGCTTTAACATGCCCCAAACACTACTGAAATCATAGCAGATAACACATCTGAAGACATGGCCTTGGTATTTTAACTGAGAATTACTTTGACAAGGAACTTTTTTTGTAAACAGAAAACTGCACAGCTTCATGCTTTTTTTATAAAGGTAAGCCTTTCCCCTCCACTTTATTTTAGAGCATTTGGATCGTCTGATGCCAATGTTAAGACTGACACAGAGTGTCAGCTCCCACACACTAAGTTGTTTTGGTTCTAAATATGAGAGGTCACTGAGCACTAGCAAAGAACTGGTTTGCACATACATGCTGAGGCACTTGGAAGTCACAGTGCAACATGAGCCTATCTTACATCAATTTCGTATCGCCTATTCTGGTGGGCAGTGGCTCTCCAGGTTCTCAGACACATTTTGCCCAGCACTTGTTACCCAAATTTTTTAACTGCAAAGGCTGAGGATTGAACCTCAGACCTTCTACATGCAAAGCAATTGTTCTACCATGGCACCTACAGTCTCCCCCCCCCCAACAAGAGTCTGCAAGCCACTTACTGCAAACTAGTCTCATTGCCCTAAAATCAACATTGCTGTCAAATGATCAGATGCAATCTAATACTACAGCCATAAAGTCAGAGCACAACTGAAGCATCTCAACAGGCGCATTTGAGAATGTGCCACATTATCACATAGACGGGCTTCACAACTGTTAACAATAACCCACTGAGGCTCCACTCCTTTCGCGAACCACAGCGCAGAGTTTACCAGCCTGACATACTACCAGCCAAATCTCCAAAACTAATCACTGCTCCGCCGACCCCCAACATTGCAAAACCATCTCTTAGAAGTGTAAAATCCGATGCAGTCTCTCTTCCACCTCTATCCTACAGGACCACCAAGAATCATTCAAATAGTTTCAAACTGATTGCTGGGGCCGGGGGGTTGATAAGGATAAAGCAGTAAATTAACTACACCACCTAACAAAAAGCATGACAACTTTTTTTTCAAAAAACCCAAGAAAACTCCTGGAGAAATATAAACAAGATCCTGCCCCACTCTTTCCCGGAACAGAAGTCGTGTTTGGCAAACCAAAGGGAGATGCGTTGGTGCAGCAGCGTCCAAAACCTTTTTTTAAAAAAAAAAACACTAGAAACTTAAATCCTCATTTCTTTGTACGGCCTCAGGTAAAAGCGCGCAACAGGACAACATCCCGAAGACGACTTTGCACGGGAGCGGTGATGCGGGTGGGTGTGCGTGCGTGCGTGCGCGGGAAAAGAGGCAGCCAATCCTTCCCAACTACCCCCAAATAATACCTGTTTTAAAAAAAAAGAAACCCCAAAAGACACCAGACGGACCGGCCAACGTTATGCAGGGGCAACAGGCACGAGGTGCAGGACACTCCGGATCCAATCCGGTGGGAGATGGGGAAGCAGAAAAGAGGGGGCGAACAAACCACGCACGACAGCCGCCGCCGCCTCCTCCTCCTCGGAATGTGGCTGGAAGTGAAACCGCGGCCCGTGCAGACGCAGAGAGACGGAGCGCCGGCTGAGAGGCAAAGCGCCGACCCCGGGCCCAGCCTGGCGAGGCCTTCCCCCGAACCAGTAAGCCCAGCCAAGGGCGCCCACTCGGGCCGCCTCCGTGGCCGTGAAGCGCGGCCTGCACCGCCCGCCCAGGCGCGACGCGGCAACAAAAGGCGGCCTCCGAGCCGGGGCCTGAGACTGGCGGGCTCCCTTCTCTCCCCGCCCCCTTTCCCTCGCTTGCCGCCGCCAGCCAGCCGGCCGGCCGGCGGCCTTTCCCTCCGCCTCTCCCCCGCCGCCTTCCCGGCCCGGGGCCGAGGGGCCCTCGACGAGACTCACCGGAGCGGGACCTGCGCGGCGCGGCTAGAGCAGCGGCTGCAAATGGCGCGCGCTCCTCCTCTTCCCTCCCCTCATGGGCGAACAAGAGCGACCCCGGCGACGCGAGGGGTTTCCCGGAACTGTTTCCAGGGACTGGCGCCCGTCAGCCAACCCGAGGGCGGCGTGGCGGAAAGGCAGGGAGAGAGGCCTATCCCGATCGGGGGGAGGGACGAGGAGCCAGATCCCGCGCCCAATCCGAGGAGGGGGATGCTTTCGCGACCTATCGCGGTGAACGAATTGAAAGGGAGGTGGAGCGGGGTGGGCGGGGGAGAGCCGTGGCGCGCCGGTGGAGGTGGGGAGAGGGTAGTGAATGAAAATCCGGGCATTTAAAGAAGCGGTTCCTTCCCGCTTTTTTTCTCCCCATTCAGGGGATGGAGACAAAGGAAGGGATGGAAGGAGCCCGGATTTCGTGGGATGGGAGAGGGAGGTGAAATCTGCGTCAACTGACTGAGCTCTAAGGGTGGCCAGCTCTGACTTGGGGGAATTCCTGGAGATTTGGGGATGGCTGCCCTGAGAAGCTGCCATGTCCTCCAGGGGACTAGTTGCAATTTCAGGAGAGCTCCAGGCACCGCCTGGATTCTGACAGCCCTTTCAAAATGCCATAGAAAACTAGCTTGTCAGGGGCTTTAAAGAAGGCTGGTTAGCATCAGGGGTCTAGGTGGGAGAAGGGCTCAGTCACACGCACCAGCACAATCTAGGCAGTATACTTTTAATCTTCTTTTTAAAAATCCCTGAAAGTAGACGACTAGGTTGCCAGGGAGAAGGGTTCTAGCTCAGCATTCCCTTCTCCCAAACACACTAATTTTCTATGTGCAGGGAAGGGTTTTTGCTTTTGTTCTCTGTGTTATGTGGCCACACTCTACAGGCACACCTAGCTGAGCCCTCCTCCATACCCCCATCCAAAATGCTCTGCCCACAGAAAACTAGTGCGTCAGGGAGAAGGGAATGCTTCTTCCTGACAAACTGTTTTTCTACATGCAGGGTTTTTTTAAAAAAAAAAAAAAAAGAAAAGCACTCTACACTGGGTTTATTGGCTGTCCAGAGCAGGTGATTGGCCACTGCATGAGACAGAAGGCTGGACTAGATAGACCATTGGGTCTGATCCTGCAATGTGCATGAATAGTGGGCAAAGGCACTCACGTGCTGAGAGAAGCAGAAGCTCTTATGCTTGACTTACTGTGATAAACCTCTTGCTCAGCTGGTGTTCCCTAACCTAAGCCCCCTTCGTTTGCTATCTTCAGTCTTAGCCTTCTCTTGAATGAAGTCATAACTTTGGTTTCCCATCTTTCTGAATCAGAAAATATCCATGTGCAGAGTTGGGGGGACACAGGTCTGAAAAGGCTGAAGGTTATGGTCTAGTGTGGCTGCAATGGTGGGAATAGGGGGGGGGGGAAGAGACCTGTGATGTAAGGGTCTGTGGACACTGCCCAAGTGCCCATAAAAGCCCTGGATCCTAGTACAGACCCACCACACTGTGGAAGAACTGTGACTCTTCCATTCCTCACAGGTATACTATAAGCCTGTGGAAAGGACTGCCTCATCACTCACTTGAACCATGCAGGTGATGGTGGAGTCAGAAGAAACGTCGATCGTGTTTCGCAGGAGTTAAAACTGGTCAACTCTAGGGTAACAGCTCTGTTATCAAGACTACAACAGGAAAACTCCAAAATCCTGTAATGCTTGTTTTGAGACTATCACAATTCTCTAAACAATAAAGAGACAGGTTTACAGTCAGATTCTGTGATCATTTTGTCTATAGCACCATTGACATTTCTTTTTCTTGACGCCTCAGGCCAACAATCTCGGCCCCAGACAATTATTTTATTGTGCAAGGCGTACACTGCCATTGCTAGTGTCAAGGAAGCCAAACATGTTTTCTCCCCACTAGCGTATCTGGTTTGACAGGGATCCAACAGTGCGCTGATTTCAGTGGGCTTAGGTTGGAGTCACTCTATATAGGATTACAGTGCAAAGAATCTTTCCCTCTGCTGTCATATCTGCTGCAGGGGAATTGGGCATCCCCAGTCCTGCTTTTTCCTTGATGTCTGGAGGGGAGCTGAGCTGTTACCAGATGTTGACCACAAGGTGCAAAGGGTTCAGTGGTTGCAACATCATCTGTTTCAAAGGCATGGTTGTTCAGACAGACAGTGGGGTGTAGAGGTTACAATGTCAGGTGAGGATCTGGGAGACCCACGCTCAAATCCCCACTCTGTCATGGAAGCCAGTCATATACTCTGCCTAACCTGCCTCACAGGGTTGTTGTGAGGAGAAAACAGAAGAGAGGAGGAGGATGTCAGCTGCTTGGGGTCCCCCACTATGGAGAAAAGTGGGGTACAAGTGAAGTCAACAAATAATAAATACAGCCCTGACCTAGATAGCCCAGGGAAGCCTGATTTCATCAGAACTCAGAAGCTAAGCAGGGTTGACTTTGGCAAGTACTTGGATGGGAGACCTTCTTGGAATACCAGTAGTCGGAAGGACGGAAACAGGCTTTATTCAGTTTCAGCTCCCCCAAACAAGAGGGGGGGAGGCTCTGAAGCAACTGTCTTATGGACTGAAGAATATCCAATCCCCCCTCTGCCCTCTCCTAAAGATTCTTTATAATCCAGCCATCCACAATCAAATAAAAAGGGGGGACACAATAAAGTATAGAATGGTAGTGTGTAAGCTATGTGCTCTCTAAAGGTCTCTTATTTTGAAACCTGCTAAACTAAGGCTGTACTTACATGGGAGGTAACTAGAGACCCCTGCTTCTCAGAATTCTTGATTTGACATACAAAACCCAGTTGGAAATGAACAACAAATATTTAACAAGTATTTCATAAGGTAAGTATGCGTAGATAACATACATATAAATTCAGATAGGTAGCTGTGTTAGTCTGAAGCAACAGAACAGTTTGAATCCAGTGGCATCTTTAAGACCAATGAAGTTTAATTCTGCGTGTAAGCTTTTGCGTGCATGCACACAAAAGCTTATACCCAGAATAGAATAAAGCAAATAACCCCTCAGGGGAAATTAGATTCCCCTTTCTCTGGAGAGGTTACCTCAGCAGGTTCAAGTCTGCTCTTTTCTCTCACAGAGCCCCTTTCCACAGAACCTACACACACCATTTAGGAATGATGGACACTGAACAGGATGCTTATAAGTTATTTGTCACAGAAAAGCTTTCTTCCCTAAACCAACCCCCAAACCCTAACTAAAAAGCCAAATAAAATCCTGACTACGCTGACACTCCTTTCCAGAGCCCCAAAATCCCTATCCAAAAGAAAAAAGGGTTTTCTTCACACACCCCACACTCCCATCCCGTGGAGTTCCATGGGCTCTGATTGGTTGACAATCACTTAGGTCTGCATGAGACCTAAATCGCAAGGACTGGTTCAGAGCTGGCACTCAAAACACATGCTAGAGTTTCCCAGACAGAGAGGGAACACACGCTGGTGAATAATTGCCTTCAGGTACTGAGGCTAATCCTGTCCGCCATCTGGCACGTATCATGCAAGAAATAGTGACATCACTGTGGTTCATCAAGAGTTGTGGCAGGGAGGGATCTAATCTAGCTACAGATGCTGGACAGTTAAGAGCTGAAAGACTAGAATAAGTTTGAGTCCAGTGGCACCTTTAAGACCAACAAAGTTGAGTTCTGGGTATAAGCTTTCGTGTGCATGCACACTTCATAAGAAAGTGAAGACAAGAGAATCACTCTTTACACACAGCTAAAACAAAGTTAGAGTCTGGTGGCAGCTTTAAGACCAACAAAGTTTTATTCAAAGGTTATGAGCTTGTCATGTCTATATATAGACAGATGTCTCTACACACACACACATATATATATGAACTGTTAGCTTCCATTTCAATGTATATGAGGAAGTGTGCATGGACACAAAAACTCATACATTGAATAAAGCTTTGTTGGTCTTAAAGGTGCCGCTGGACTCAAACTTTGCTCTATTGCTTCAGACAAACACAGCTGCCCCACCTGGATCTACATACAGCTATATTTCAGTCAGGTAGCACCTTTGAGACCAGTGAGATTTTCTAAGGCGCTCCACAGATGATGAAAGCTTTTTGAATCATGTAAAAGATCACACAGGTCTTGATGCTTGAATTATAGCTATGTGAGATGCAAACAGTAAGGCATTATATACGGAAAATCATAGCATTCATTTCAGCTATAGAGCCTGTAGTAAAATCTGGATATAAAGACTTGGAAATAGCATGAGCCTTAAGCCAGCATCTGCGATGGAAGTTCTTTGGAAATTATTTCCAGTTTTGCATTATAGGTCTGACAGACTTTCATGTTTGGGAGCTGTGGTGGTAGCGACTTATCTCCAGTAGCATCTTTATGAAGCAATTGTGTGGGCATACCAACCTACCTGAGATAGCCAGTGTGATAGAGTGGTTAGAGTATCAAACTAGGATGCAAGAGACCCAGGCTCAAATCCCCACTCTGCCGTAGTCGCTTGCTGGCTGACTTTGGGCCAGTCACCCACTCTTCCCCCTTACCTACCTCACAGAGTTGTTGTGAGGATAAAATGTAAGAAAGATGTAAGCTGCTTTGAGTTCCCATGGAGGAGAAATGTGGGGTATAAATGAAACAAATTAAAAATGGTTATTGCCTGTGCTAGATGTTTATTTACCACCCCCCACCCACAGTCTGCTTTCATTCTGCATTTGCTTAAGTTTTTTCACGTAACAGAAATGCTGGGTTACAGTGATCCATGTTCTGAACACATTTTGGTTAGATTACTGAAAGGCATACTACGTGGGGCTTTCCTTTGAAAAGTGTTCGCAAAGTGTCGCAGCCAGGCAATTGTGGTGGGCTGGATATAGGGGATCATGTCATCCTCAAAGCGACACATCTGCACTGGAAGCTTTGTCTGGTTCCAGCCACCATTTGAAGTCCCGGTTTTTACCTTTAAGGGTTTAAGGACCACCCCCTCATACTGTCCAGCCCCCCAGTTAAGAGACTCCCTCTCGAGAACTGCTCTGTGACCTTGGCCTGCATAGATGAAGTAGATGGCAACGAAAGACAGGACTTTCAGTGATGATGCCTCATCTCCCCGCGCCCCCAGGCTTGCCTGGGAACTACTTTATATTACTGAACAACCACACCAAAAAAACCCTCTCTTTTTATCTAGGTTTTTAGCTGAAGGGTTTGAGCAGTTTTTATCATTTGCTTCTAGGCAGAAAGCTGTTCTATGGCTTATTTTAGCATTGGTAATTGTTATGTTATAGGGTTTTTTTCTTTCTTTTCCAAGTTGCCTCAGGCAGTATATCCATATTATAGATACATAATTTAGAATTCCATGAAATATCTAACCCACTAGTTAAAAAATGTAAGCACGTGAAATGTGAAACCGATCTGGGTGAAAGACTTCTGACTTAGAAGTTGCTCTTTGAGTATTATAACTGCTCGAGACAATTTTGTCTGGTATTTGGCTTTCCTACTCCTTGCGTTCAGGATTCCAGTCTGGGCCTGTATTGTACTGATACAGAAACGTGACCTCTCACCACCCCAACTAACAACAACAACACAATAATACAATAAGGAGGACCATTTTGGCAATGCCGGGGTCTTAAAATTGCATCCTAGCACTATAAACAGAGAGTTGGCTACTATTCATTGCAATTAACTGTGTGATGAAAAATGCCATCAAGTAGGGTTTTCAAGGCAAAAGGCATTCCGAGGTGGTTTGGCATTGCCTTCCTCAGTGTAGTGACCCAGGACTTCCTCAGTGGGCTCCCACCTGAGTACTGACCAGGGCCAACCTCGCTTAGTTTCTGAAATCAGATCAGGCTAGCCTGGCCGATGCAGGTCAAGGCAATTAAGTATACAGCGAACTACTAAGACACTCTGAACTATAACTGAGAACAGATGTGACAAGTATTCCACAGTGAAGATGCTGACTTGGAATAAGAGTAAATTATTTTATTTCACAATTTGCACACTGTGATAACGGCAAACTCTCAGACGCTGTCTGACATCGCCATCTTCAAAGCGAGGCCAGATGTACAACACGTCGACAAGGACACTCCCAGCCACTTAATCATCATCCAAGTTCTTGATCTTGTACTTGTGACGTTCAATTTCCTTCTGCAGGCGCTCTATTTCTTTCTTGTGGTGACTGATTTCCTCTTCATGGTGTTTTCTCAGATTAGCCAGCTGTTCTCTCTCTTTCTCCCTGTAATGGTATGGTATTAAGTGCCATGGAACATCCTTTTTAAAACATAAGCTTGGGTAAAGAGCACTTGCAGGACACAGAGAAGTGCATACAAATGCTGTTCCACCCCTCACCTAGACACACAGCCCTTGGCACAGCTATTTGAGATCTGTGTTATAACAGCTGGGGACAGTCCACTTCTCATATCCAGACATACAATCATTAATGGGCTGGACTCAAGAGCATCAGTTCTGTTAATGTATCACACTTGACCCCTAGAATGAGATGTAATAGGGCTGGCAAAAAGCTAACATTATTTCACAAACTTTGACCACAGAATTCACTCCCTGCATTTTCTCTTCCCACAGCATATCTTTAGACCAGGGGTGGCCAACCTGTGGCTCGGGAGCCACATGCGGCTCTTTCACACATATTGTGCGGCTCCTGGCAGGGCGGCTGGGGAAGCAAAGGGGAGGCATGCTTTTTCTCTCTTTCTCCCTTCCTTCCCTCCTCCCTCCCATCTATTTGCTTTCCTAGTTTCTCTCTCTTTCTTATAACTGGTTTTCCTCGTTTGTTTTTATTTTTGGCAGTCCCATTTAACGTTAATAAAAAGCAAATTTGCATATTTTTAAAAATAAAAACGTGTGTGTGATATTTGTTCCTGTCTTGCGGCTCTCAGACATCTGTATGTGGGTCTTACATTTATTCTATGTGGCTCTTACGTTAAGCAAGGTTGGCCACCCCTGCTTTAGACTGTGACCCACCAGGTTGAATGCAAAATGCCAGTTATGTATGATGGATTATTTCTGCTGCCTACAAAAAAGGGTGAGTTGTCAAAAACGACTAGTACACTGCAACACACAGGGGGGCCTATTTGACGTTGTGCAGGCCTGTTCTTAAGTTAGAGAAAATAAAGGGGGAACCTCAGTGTATCTTATGCAAAAAGGGAAAAAACGCCAAGGAAAAACCATGATCAATATGAATGCATTCTGTACTATAACACGAACAAATTTATTAAGCAATAGTCTGTTGCATATTATTTCTATTTCATGCTAATGCATTGATTCTGTATTGAGGCTGGTGGTCACAACCGAACAGTTACTGCTTATAATTTTAGTATGCTCTCAGGCACTACTTCACAACAATAATAGCTCTTGAACATGACACAATACATACGTATGGATACTACACTATGCCCTTAGATGACACACAAAAAGTGTCCACAGACCTGAGAAAATACTTGTCACTAAATATTTTCAGCAGGTGTTAAGTACATTCCTAAACAAGCTTACTTGGTTTGCAACCAATTTCAATAATGCATCTGAATAAAAGCTAAAAGCATCTAGGACTTCAGCCTCAGGCCAGACTGTTATTACAAATAAGTGTGCAAAACAATGTCCTAATTCACTTTTGGTGAAGAGTCAGTGTTCCAAATATGGCTTTGATCAGAAAGACTATGACAAAATAATATACAGCCAATGTTTGTCTTGAGCAAACAATATTGCTTTATTGCCCTGAGGTCCCAGATACCCAGATAAATATTAAGCCTTCCATGCTCTGCCCCAAGTACTTAAAAACTTCCAGAGCAATGGAGTTGCAACCACATCCAAAAAGGAAATACCAGATACTATCAATTTTGCAAAAGGACCAAGCACTTCCAGTTCCCAGTGTGTTTGCAAAATTTCTGTTAACAATTGGGTGTCAAGGAACAGAGAACTTCACCCATCCATCAAGGTGAATTTTAAAAAGAAGAGGAGAGGCTGTGTTGAAGAAACTTCCAGGGTAAATGCCTTGCCATCCCCTTTTTAAGGATGTCAAGAAGCAGGTGTCAGAAGAGACTTCTCTCTACAGGATTGACTTACATGAATCAGTGGCTTGAACCAATATAAAGGAGCTATATGTTCTCAATTGGCTTCAACAGTGTAATTAACACCAAAGTGAATTCCCCACAAAAAACTAGACATTTAGCAGGGCTTAAGTAGCCCTCTACAGCAAAAACAAATAGAATCCTTGCAGTACCTTAAAGGCTGACACTGAAGTATAACAAAAGAAAAATACAACAAAAAGGGTACCTTCCAGACTTTTAAATGTTAGTCATCTTATTAAAGAAAGGCACTTACAGCACCTTCAAGATTAACAGACTAAAGCATAGAGCCTACCTCGGTGAGGAGGGTGGGGTGGAAAAATAAATAAACAAAACCCAATAATGGAATCTTGGTTTTTAAGGCGCAAGAAGCAGCAATTTTTAAATGCTACCATTCACCAGACTAAGCTAACACAAACCAATTTATGGAAACACCCATAAACAGGCTTGTGGCATCTTCAAGACGACTAGCCAAAGTGGCTCCATATATACAGGAGGCAGACCTCAGGCTACAAAAGCTCAGAGGCGGCGGCAGCAGCAGGGGCAGTCCTCGGTCTCTACACCCTGTTCGTCGGCCCTCCAGGGTAGCAGCTGGGTGAAACAAAAACAGTACAGCACCCTTGTCCAGTAAGGCTCTTCCGACATTCTCATAATCGTTATTTAAAGCAAAGGGGGGACATATGGGCACCTTTGCGGCGTCTCGAAAACGAACCAGTCATAAACACATCCCCACGAAGGCTCCGAGCCCCGTCGCCTTTCCAGTGCGACAGGTCTGAACCTCAGCCCGAGGCTGTGCTGCACCCACAACGAGAAGAAGCACCTACTTGAAATAGCGCTCTTCCGCGGCCGCCTCCCGTTTCCCGAAGGCGCCGCCAGCCTCGCGGATCGACCCGCCGCCTCCGCCGCCTTTACCCGCACCTTTGCCCAGCTCACCTAACTGAGGGAAGAGAAAAAGGGACGGGCAGGAGGAGGAGGAGAAATAGCAGCAGCACCGGGCGCCGCGGCTGTCTCCGCACAACCAGCAGCACTCGCCGCCGCCGTCTCCTCCTCCTCCTCCTCGCCCCGGGGGTAAGGCAACACCCAGCCTCCAGGAAAGGGCACCGGCCCTTGCCATACCTGGTCGGCGCCGGAACCCGAGCTCCAGGCCCGCTGTTGGTGTGGGAAGGCCAGGGCCCCGCGCAGACCACTCCTCAAAGCAAGCCCCACCGCAGCCATCTCAGGTCTGCCCTTGGCGGGGATGGGAAGCAGCTGTGGCTCACGCAGAAGACTCCTTCCGGCGTTACAACGGAAGAGGAGGGGGGAAAGGCAAGGGCCAATTAGAGCGTCGAGGAGAGGGCACGTGACCGTCATGCGTCCGAAGGAGGTGCGGCAGACGGCGGAAGGAGGAAGCATAGAGAAGCAGCGGAGAGAAGGGCTAGAAGAAGGAAGCATAGAGATGCGAAGGAGAGAAGGGCTAGAGGGACTTGTAAAGCCTTACTCTTAGGTAGTAGGCCGTGTTCCCTCTAAAGCTGAGTTAGTGTGAGCTAGCGCACAGTTTTTTCAGTCTCCGGCTCACACATATTCACCTTAGCTCAGGAAGGATGGGCTCCAGAGCAAACTGATTTATGCAGTAGCCAAATCACTCGCTCACAACTTTAATGCCAAGTAGCTGACAAAGTGGGATTTTTGCTCACAGGACTCCTCCACAGCTTAAAGGGAGCATTGGCAGAAGTGGGTGATGGTGTTGTGGAGGGAGAACAAGCACCGGGCAAAGGAGGTTGAACTGTATTCCCAGAGCCTTCTTTACGCCTAGATTTGAGCCCATTAGCACCTTAGAAACAAACATGCTTTTTGAGGGATAAGCTTTCGTGAGTAGGTGTGTCAGCCTCCAGGTGGAGCCTGAAGATCTCTAGGGCTTAGAAGTGTTCTCCAGGCGACAGTGGCTAGCAGTGGCTACTAGCCATGGTGACTGAAGGGAACCTCTACATTTAGAGGTACTAAGCCTCTGAGTCCCAGAGCCAGGAGGCAGGGAGCTGTTCCTGTTGGCAGCAGAGGATAGGACTCGCAATAATGGGTTTAAATTAAGGGCACGAAGGTACCGGCTGGATATTAGGAGAAATTTTTTCCCAGTAAGAGTTGTTCAGCAGTGGAATCAGCTGCCTAGGGCAGCAGTGAACTCCCCCTCACTGGCAGTCTTAAGCAGCGGCTGGACAAACCCTGGTCGGGGATGCTCTAGAGTCCTGTATGGCTCCTTCCAGCTCTGTGATTCTACGATTCTAACATCAGGGAAAGGCCTCGGCCTCTATGCCCTGTTACTGGCCCAGCGGAACTCATTGGTCACTGTGTGAGACAGGTACTGGACTAGATGGACCACTGGTCTGATGCAGCCGGGCTCTTCTTAGGTCAAAGATCAGTTCCCCTGGAGAAAATAGCTGCATTGGAAGGTGGACTGTATGGCATTATACCCCTTTGAAGTTCCTCCTGAAACCCCACCCTCCTCAAGTTCAACCCCCAAAATCTCTAGGTGTTTCTCAACCTGGAGCTGGCAACCCTATGAGTCAAAGCTCCCTTCCTCATATATCTGGCAAAAGAAGCTTTGACTTTTGAAAAGTTATACCCCCCCTGCCCCCAAATCTTGTTGGTCTCTCAGTTGCTACTGGACTCTAATCTAGCAGTTCTACTGTGGACCAACATGGCTGCCTTCTGAAACTTTTTTGCACATGTATGCTTGAGTTCAACAGGGTTCACGCTCAAGTAAATGTGCATAAGATTCTAAGCTCTGTTTAGTTGATTCAAACACCACCTTCCGACTAAAGTGTCCTTACCAGTTGTGACACGGTGAAATACACTAAAAAGTACATTCAGATACAGTAAAACTCAGAAACAGTCTGTTTCCCAGTAGTGCCTCTGAACCCTCTAAGCCATTTCTTAGTGATGTGATTCAAAGAAGGACACTTGCCCCACCCACCCCAGAGAGGGCAGCGATCAGAGAAAGAGCGATGAAAGGGAATCTCCTTGGGGGATGTGACATGCAGAAACTCCCTGCAGCTGAAAAATGCATATAGGCCAAACTATCTGGCCCATCCCGCATCTTGCTTCGTTTTCTTCTTGCTGAGAGCTTTTTGTGCAAGGGAACATTAAACCATATGAGACACGCATTGTCTTAAGAAACAGACAGGTGTAGTTTAATTCAGTGGGACCTACTTCAGAGAGGCATGCCTAACATTGCAGTACAATAGAGCTTTTTATAGTGCGGTCAATTTGTATCCTGCCTGGTGTCTGGCCTGACCTGGATGGCCCGTTAATGTCTAAGAAGCTAATCAAGGTCAATCACTGTTTAGTATTTCGATAGGAAACCACCAATGAATTGCAGGGTCGCTATTCAGAGGACAGGAATGGCAAACCACCTCTGCTAATCTCTTGCTTTAAAAGCCCTATGGGGTCGCAATACACGGCACTTCAAACACGCACTGGCCTCTTCTAGTCTTTAAGGTACCCCCAACTTCTGTTTTATTTTGAAAACCTGGAGCCGCCCATAGAACATAAAGGTAAAGGTTTCCCTTGCTCGAAAGCCAGTCGAATCCAACTCTAGGGGGCGGTGCTCCTCTCCATTTCCAAGCCGAAGAGCCAGTGCTGTCCGAAGAGGTTTCCGTGGTCATGTGGCCAGGCCGCCAGGGCGCACAGAACGCTGTTACCTTCTCACCGAAGCGGTACCTATTTGTCTACTTGTAGTTTCTTGCTTTCGAACTGATAGGTTGCCAGGAGCTGGGGCCAGAGACGGGGGCTCATTCTGTCCCGCGGCACTCGGGTCTCGAACTGCCGAACTACCGACCTTTCGGTCTGCAGCTCAGCATGTTAACCTCTGAACCACCGCGTCCCGCATAGAACATACGACGACACAAATGCACACTAAGTTTAAACTTCTGGTTAAAAACCGAAAGCTTCCTTTTGAGCCACCTTGGATCAGGAACCACCAACATCACTCCAAATAGAAGGGTTTTTTTTGGTGGGGGGGTGATGGATTTTACTTTGAACCAACGTGAGTATCTGCATCCTGTCATAACAACCCCTGTTTCCCTACTCCAGGAGCTACGTTAGGCCTTGTGTGATAAAAGTTCGAGTGGAAACCTGAGTCGAATGGGGACCGGAAGTGTTTATAGGAACTGTGGCACTGGAGTCGTCAAAGAGGAAAGGGGGGGGGGAGACAGGACTTTGTCTCGATTACATCTTCGGGATCGCGTCACGTGGTGGGAGGCGCTAAGATCACGTGACGTGAAAGATGGCGGCTCCGGGCGAGCGAGAAGCGGGCGGCGCTGCAGAAGAAGCGTTTCTCACCTTCTACACCGAGGTACTGAGCGGGGCCCGTGAACTTCCCGACTCCGGCCTTGTCGTTGCTCCTCGGCCCTCTTTATCTCCCCCGTCTGCCTTTCTTGTCTAAGCCGCAGCCCCGATTCTGAGCGAGGAGGCCTTCTGGGCCGCCCAGGCCTCCTTCCTCCGGGCCAGTGAAGGACCCGAGGCACCTGTCCCGGTCGCTGTCGTAGAAGAGACCCGGCTTCTGAAACGGGTGGAATTTGGTTTTGGGATGAGGACCGGCCCGGGTCGCGAGAGCCGTTGGGGTTTGCAAACTAGGGAAGTTGTATCTTCAGCTCCCCACCCCGCTCTTGAGTCCTCTCTTGTTAAATTTAGGTTGCGTGTAGAGATATGCTGCCCCTGGATGTAGTATTGTGGGCCACTCGCCGTGGATAGATCTTTCTTCCGCGCGTTTGTCTAATTGCAAAGCTAAACGCGTGTTCGTTCCTTAATCTGGAAGGAACTGTCGCGGTAAAACTCGGCAGGTACCTTAACAACCAACGCTTCTTCCGATATGAGCTTTTGTGAGTCATAGCTCACTTCATCATATGTGTGAAGTAGATAAACATACGATAAATGTATATGGATGCCCGCTGCATGCATCTGATGAAGCAAACTGTGATTAACTAACAGCTCCTGTTTTGCAATAAATGTTGCTGGCTCTTCAGGTGCCAGCTTCACTTTGGGAAAATTGCTGAGGAAAAGCACAACTTCACATAATGTGCAACTAACTTGTAAAATTAGTTAGATGCACATTAAGTGAAGTAGTTTTTTTCTTTTCTGTCCCAGATCTACTTTCCATTAATGTCATCAGCTATCTCTGATGTTTCTTTTTTTAGTTTCTTTTTTTAAAAGAGCTGTTAAGCATAGGAAAAGTGTGCAGGCACACAAAAGTTTATACCTGGAATACAACCTTGTTAGTCTTAAAAGTGCCACGGGACTCCATTTCTCTCTGTGTGTTTGGTTCTCAGCCAGTTGAGGGAAGGGAGGTTTGACTTTCTTTCTCTCCTCTGTGAAGCAGGAAATAGGAGAGACTAGGCAAAAGGAGCTGTGATGCAGGCAACAGGAACAACAGAATGCCAGTTGCTTGCAGCCTGGATAGGAGACCTGCTGGGGCTGCATCCAGCCCACGGGCCATATGTTTGGCACCCCTGAGCTAAGGTCTCGTACTATAATCTGTTAGCCTTAAGGAGCCATAATATGCATGTTCTGAGTGAATAAAAATGTCTCTATGTGTACACACAGGGTTTTTACTCAACCTATCTTGTTTTTATCCTGCCTTTTCTATAGGGTATTCAGGGCAGCTTTTCTTCAGTTTCGTTCATGTTTCCTTCTGAATTTCTCAGCTACTTTCTCAGTTTCTCCCCTTGAGAAGTGACATTCTGTAAAAATGCCAAACCAAACAAAAAACCCAAAACACTTGTATGACCCATTTAGGCTGAGTCCTGATCCACCAGTGTCCTAAAGTAAGGCAAGAGTGGACCATAAACTAAGAACTTGGTTCTGTATAGAAGCTTTAGCATGTGCAAATCCTTGATGCTCTTGTAGTGCTACCTGATGCGTCTTTACTCAGAAATAAGTCCCACTATGCTTAGTGTGGCTTATTATCTGATAAGTGTGCATAGACAGAAGGCCTCGATTGCATCTGTCTGTGTCCTTTGTGGACACCCAATCTTCATTTTACAAATAGAGAGTTAAAGAAGAGCCTCTTAATTAAAACTATTTCTGGAGCAACTTGGATTTAAGATTCTTTTTCATCCATGATACTTAGTAAGTGATTGGTGCCAGCTGTTGTTTCTGTCACATGTCGTTGAGGAGGGGGTAAATTGGGGGAGGGGAGCACCCTAGGTGCCATCTTAAACTACATGGTGGAAGGGCAAGCTTTAAAAAAAGTAATAAGATTTAAGGACAAAGTTCTGCATTTGAAGTTTAACCCTTCCACATTCATTTCCAAGGAAATCAGAAAAAGATGTAAAATGCATTGTAAGTCCTGAAGCGAACCACAATCCAGCCTAGTCGTTTTCAGTACTATTATTTATTATCAAGTAAGGCACCCCTGCTTGCTTGTTTTGGTGTGACTAGTTATAGGGAGAGGCAAAAGTTCCACACCAAGGAACTGAAGTCCCCACCGCCTCATCAGGAAATCTTGCTCATTTCTTTCTCTGGCCTTTCTGTACTTTGTTTATGGCTTGCATTTTTCATAGAGACTCAAAAAGTTCATCAGATAGTGGTTGCACACTTTGAAGGCAGTATTTGCAAGCTGAAGGCCTACCAACCTGCTTTTTATAATGAAGGCAGAGATGCTGGCTTTGTTGTCTAATACCAGTTTCAGGCTTTTTGCACATTTCATTTGTGCAGTCCATTGAGCCCATACGAAATAAACATAGATCAGTATTTTCAGGTTGTGTGGGGTCAAATTCCAGAACACACGTGGTTGGATTGAGTGCTGCAGCCAGGCTAATTATTCCAGCCCATTAATTAATGCAGTTAAAATATAGACATGTCCTGGGCTGTGCTATGGTGTTCTGAAGACATCCTATGTATGTACTTTCCCGTTTTGTGAAGCAGTTCAGTGTTACATAGCTCTGATTATTAACAAAGGTTCTGATTTTTTTTGCAGGTGAAGCAAATAGAAAAGCGAGACTCTGTTTTAACATCAAAAAACCAGATTGAGAGGCTTACCAGGCCTGGAGCATCTTATTTTAACCTGAATCCATTTGAGGTAAGAATTGTCTTAATGCTGCAGTCCTGTTACACCTTCTGGTAATTTGCTCGAGTGATTTAAAATGCATTTTGGGGCAGACACTGGATTGGCCATTTGTACAATGCTGATTCCGGTAGTAGCTGCCAGAATAGCCCCGACTAGCCTGATCTTATCACAGCTTGGAAGCAAAGCCATGGTCAGTATTTGGATGGGAGACTACCAAGGAGGACCGTGGGTTGCTATACATTCTCCTGAATGCAGTGACAAAGCACCTCTGCTCATCTCTTGCCTTGAAAACCCCATAGTCCTGGGGTTGCCGTGAGTTGGTTGTGAAATGATGGCACACAACTATTATTGTTATCTTGCTAAGTAGTATGTGGCCCATTACTGACAGATGTTATTTGCGAACTGCACATTTTACAGTTTAGAACTAGTTCATAGCAGATTATTTCCTCCAGGCAGATAGGAACTAGCTCTTTTTGGTTTCTAGTTGCAGCATTCATTTTGTGTGTCTTTTTATAGGGATGATTGAAAAAGCATCTTTGTCGCTCCTTGGAGCTGAGTCACTGAATGTGCAAAAAAAACCCCAGAACCCATATTAACAGTCATTCATCATAGGCATTCTGTAGAATGCAGCAGAAAAGGAGGGCTCACCCTGAATTTTCTTGTGAAGGCCAAATTTTATCTGATTTTTCCCTCCCAATGTTCCTGCATAGTATTTTGTCACTTAATTTGGAAGAGAAGCTCTGTTTAGTGGAGTTCTTATGTATATATAGACTGTGACTCCTTTGGAACAGACTTCCAATTGCTGTCCCTGTAGCCCACATGCACAGTAGCGCAGCCCTCCATTCCTGAAATGGGGATGGTTTTCTAAGGCATTTCATTGTCAGACCACTACTGTTGATTTCTCAGCCTCACTACCACGAGAGAGAAGTATATCTAAACAACTGATAGTGTTTCGAATCCTGTTTAATGACTAAAGATGTAATTCTAGGAAAATGAATATAGGTGTTTTGCTAGTAATTTGTTACCAAAATAATGTCTATTAGGGTACCTTTTTTTTTTTTTGGCCTGAGAGAACCAAGTGAAGTTATAGAGATGCAGAACCGCTTGGAACTGGAGTTACTTAGTTTCGTGTAGTGGTTAAGAGTGGCAGACTCTAATCTGGAGAACCGGGTTTGATTTCCCACTTCTCCACATGCAGCCACCTGGGTGACCTTGGGTCAGTCACAGCTCACTCAGAGCTGTTTTCTCAAAAGCAGTTCTCTCAGAGCTCTCTCAGCCCCACCTACCTCACAGGGTGTATGTTGTGGGGAGGGGAAGGGAAAGGAAGACTGTAAACCGTTCTAAGACTCCTAAAGGTGGGGTATAAATCCAACTCTTCTTCTTCTTACAGTTTACACTGCTATGATCACTTTTTAGGTATTGCAGCTGGATCCTGAAGTTACAGATGAAGAAATAAAGAAGAGATTCCGTCAGGTATGTGGGTCTAGGGTGAAATGAATAGCGTAAAGTGCCTTGGATGAGACCATTGTGACCCGATTGTGGGGAGAGGGAAAACTACTACTGGCTCAATGAGAAATGGCGGGGGGGGGGGGATCTGTACAGGGAAACAACACTGGCTGTGAAGATGGGAAGCAGCCTGGTCTAAAAGGGAAGTTGGGAGATTTGTCTGTCTGGAATGCATGATCAACAGCACCATGTACTCCTTAAGCATCATAAGGCCACCTTTTAGCCAGGTTCCAGAGGTTTATTTGCCCTATTGAATAATAGGTAGCATGCATATGAATAGCGGCATGCCTAATCAGAGTACTCATTCCACGTTTGCTTGTGGGCTGAGCTTATGGAGAGCAAATGTGAAAAAAATAAGATGTGAATTACATAGTTGGAACCTCACCTCATTTGTAAATGGACTGAAGACTTAGCCAGCCGCCATCAGTCTCAGGTGGGTGCCATCTGTAATACGTTGGGAGATCACACAAGAATATTGTTCCTTGCAATAGTAATCCACCTCCTTGCAGTGGTAATCCCACCAGTTTGTTTCCTAGCATCTGCTTCTTAAGTTACACAGGGTCTTGAATGCAAGAGAAAAGGGAAGCTTTGTTTTGCTCCCTCTCAGCTGACTGTCTAGCAAAGCTCACCAAGCAGATCACACCTATGCTTCTTCAATTTGACCATAGATGGACGCTTTCTTATGCTGCTGGGTCGTGACAACCTCTTTGTGTCTTCCTTATACCTAATAAATAGTGACTGGCTTATGGTCACCCAGTAGTCATCGTGTCTGAGGAGTCAGCCCAGAACTCTGGTCATTATATCTAGTTTGGCAGCGTGCCCAGGTTCTGCTCTCTGAATCACCAGCATTTCTGAATTTTAAGGATGCCAAATTCTGCACTGGGTACTGCCTTCTGTTCTTGTACAGTGAAAATCACAAATGTGCACACCGAATATACACAGCCCTGGTTTGTTTTGTCTTTGGGCCTGGCTTGAATAAAACTTTCAGAAGAAGAAGGTTTAGCCTCCCTTTGGAAAATTAGTTAGATTTGATGGGGTCTCTGGAAAAAATATGCAGCACCATTGAACATCAGCTGTTGGAAGTGACTCACTTGAACAGGTCCACAGGGTGGAGGAAGCTGGTTGATTAGCAAGCCAAACTTAGGGCAGATGGGAGATCCAGGGAAGCGTTTTCCTCTGAGAAAGAAGAATTAACTGCAAGTGTCTGAGTGTCACTTAACTAACCAACTACACAGGGGGGGAGAAGAGGTGGGCATCCTGTTGTCATGTATGTGGTACACTACCTTTTCTTTCCCTTTGGCATTTGGGGTCCATTTGTAACTCAGTTCTTCATCCGTATCTGATGAAGTGTGTGTGCATCCAAAAGCTTATACCCAGATTGAAACTTTGTTGGTCCTAAAGGTGCCACTGGACTCAAACTTTATTCTTTTTTTGCAGTTATCCATATTGGTGCATCCTGACAAAAACCAGGATGATTCTGAAAGAGCCCAGAAGGCATTTGAAGGTACTCCCATGACTTTTCTGTGCTGAAAACTCCAGGTGGCAGCGTTGTACTAATATATCTGGCTGGCTGCACTGTTGGAGCCAGAGAGACTGATGCCAGTTCCCGGTTGCATCTCTAAAAGCCAGTGCAGCTTTGGGTTGTTATTTTAATCTAACTTGAACTCTAGTCACTTAAACAATGTAGATTCTTCAGGTTATGTGAATGTGCTGATGGAAATGTTTGGTTTGTCAGCTGTCGACAAAGCGTACAAGCTGTTGCTGGAACAGGAACAGAAAAAGAGAGCCTTGGACGTGATTCAAGCAGGGAAGGAATACGTGGAGCACATTGTAAGTAGAGTGTTTGTTTTTAATTTTTAAAAACTTTATTGGGGCGGGGGAGAAGAAGGCGAGGAAAACTCCAAATCCAGGGACTGAACACAAAGGGGGAGTATATATTTAGTAGAAGCAAAAATATAACAACAGAGGTGGGAGATCTACACATAAGTTTCTATAAAAGGTTTCAAACACACATGCAATCATCTCTATGGCATGTGTTCAAATACTGATTAAGTTGTAAAAGTGCTCAATCCATCACTTTACAGGAGGTGGGCATTTATCTTGCCGTGGTTGAAGTACAGGTCTTTTAGCTGTAGTAAGAGCACGGAGGGTCCATATCAATTGACCATTGATTAGCCTCCAGGAGATGGACAGATTGTTTGGGACTACATGAGCATCTTCAAAAATCAGTGAACATTCTAATACAAAATTGATATGAGTAATAATTTCCTCCCAGAAACAATGAATGACTGGACATGCCCAAAGCATAAGTTTAAGCGACGGGTCCTGCGAGTTACAGTGCCAGCAATTAGACACTTCATTCAGCCCTTTGCTAAAGAGTCACTGTGGTGTCCAATATATCCTAAACACAATTTTTTTTTCTGGATAAGTCACAACTTAGGATCCATAGAGAGAGCAGGTCTAAACTTTAAGGCCACGTCCTCTGGCAAAAGAGGGTGATCTAGCTCCATTCATTCCTGAGACACTGCATATCATATTGTAAATAGAATGTGTACGAGAGAGTCCTAGCCAGGGATCTGTTTATCATGCTGGGAGCCTGGGGAATGGCTCCTTCTGTGTGCCCCTTGTTATGTGTTAAGGAGGTGCTACGGTCTCTCCAGAAAACTGCTGGCCCGTTTGATCAGCATCCTGTCCAGTAGACAGGAGGGGTTTTTTGAATGAGCTCTCAGAACTGGGGCCTCGCTTAAACCTTTTGCATTGTTTGCATGTGGCAGGCTATCTCTACAGCACAGTTGCCCCCTGAGAAACAAAGAAAAGGAATGTAGAAACCAGACATTTTTGTAGTAAACAAAAGGAAATCTATCATTTCAACTTCATACAGCTGCAGTATTAGGGGCTTATCAGCAGATGTGAATATACAGCTATACTCTTCAACATTCAGTGCGTCACATAAAATGTCCGTGAAAATACATTGGATATAAAGAAATGATAATATCTGGGCTCTCCGTCTGCCAATGCTTCCAAAAGCTTTAGGGAGACCATGTCACCTGCCGCACTAGGTGGATAAGGAGGCCCCCCAGGGTATAACAGAACTGAAGAGTGAGCTTTGTACAAATTTACATGTGTGGGAGTGAACTTGCTTGCTTTGAATACTGTGTCTGGCTTCCCAGTCACACAATTCCAGTGTAATTGCATTTTACAATAGAGACAGAAGTCACAAGGCATCTCATTTCTTTCTGTTCCATTTCCTGTTGCAAAAAACGAACTCCAGAAGGTTGGCCCTTGTTAGCATGCCGCAGCATGAACAACCACCGAAGAGGAAACAGTGGCACTCTGTGGGCAGCTCTAGTGTGGCATCAGCGTTCATAGATTAGAGCCCACTTCGTCAAATCAGTGAAGTGGTAGCCTCATTTGGTGTTGCAAATATGCACATACAAGCTGGGACCTGTGAGGGTACATGACACGATTTGGACATTTCTCTCCCACCTAGGTCTCCCTCTCCGGGGTTCTGTAAGTTCTCAGGAGCTTAAGCAAGTCAATTTTCTCTATTTCGCTACTCCCCCCCCCCCCCCCCCCCCCCGGACACTCAATATATTGTGTCTCTTTGAGCATGCTCAGTCCTTACTGGGCTATTTCAGCCGGGCCTTGTTTGATTAACTTACAAAGTCATCTCTTTCTTTTTGGCTGGGGAGTCTTCTGAATATGCAGACCCTGCCTCCCTCGCATGTGGGTTACCTGAGTGTGTAGCTGTCATGACTGGCACAAGCCCTCCCAGTTTACTATTAAACACAGTGATAATGTATACACGACACACAACCAACAGTGGGACCAAGAAGCCGTGAAAGGCAAGAGGTGATAAAAGTGTAGTATTCTGTATTGCAAAGGTTAAATGTAAACAAGATAAAACACAGAAAAAGTGACGAGTATAATTTATCAGCGAGCTTAGTCCTGTTGAGGAAGGACTCCATTGAGACCAAACTGTTCTCTGCCACTGCGAGTGTCAAATTAGAACATAAGAACAAAAGAGAAGCCAGTGTTGGATCAGGCCAGTGGCCCATCCAGTCCAACACTCTGTCATGCAGTGGCCAAAAACACCAGGTGCCCTCAGGAGGTCCAGCAGTGGGGCCAGGACACTAGAAGCCCTCCTACTGTTGCCCCCTCCAAGCACCAAGAATACAGAGCATCACTTGCCCCAGACTGAGGGCGCGATCATACGCACCCATCTGCGACACAAGAAGGACGATTCTCCACCGGCTCAAAATGGCGTGATCACACAAGCACATCTGGGAAGCGTCCTGCAGCCGGTCGCAAACCACTTTGAGCCGGTGGGGAATCAGCTTATTTAGCTACCAGTGAAAAGGCAGTCTCAAATGGTTTGCAATGGCCCAGAACTGACCTTTCCTGGTGTGATCGCGCCAGCGCAAACAAGTGGCGTTGGGGAGTGGGCTTTTTGGTTTTTTTCCCCCTCCCATCCCAGTATGCGCATCATTGAATGATCCTGAGGGTGTCGAGGCAAGTCATTGATCCCTTGTAGAAGTAGATAAGCGCACTGAAAACAGCCGGAAAAAACCAACTCGCCCGCGGCTGCGTGTGATCACGCAGCGGCGGTTTGCCCTCACAGGTCCATGGACACAAATTTGTGTCACTTCCCGTCCGGCTTATCTTGCTCGTGTGGATGGGGCCCGTGAGTTCCTATCTACACTTTGTGGCTAACAGCCACTAATGGACCTCTGCTCCAAATGTTTATCCAATTCCCTCTTGAAATTAACCGAGTAGAAGAAGGAAGCTGGTATCATCCCCAGATGCTGCTGATGTCCTGTTGCTTGTTGTATACATTTCAGTTTTGCTTAAAAATGTCACAAGCTGCAACTCTTTAAAGGTAGTTTTAAAAGGGGGATTAGATGGACTCCTGAAATTTCCTGGTGCTTTGGCTCAGCGGTTCCAGTTTTTCCCCCTTTTTGCCTTTGTGTGTGTATGAGTGTGTGAGCTTTTAAGAGAGCCAGTCTGGTGTAGTGGTTAAGTCCGCAGACTCTAATCTGGGAGAACCGGGTTTGATTCCCCACTCCTCCACCTGCACCTGGCTGGATGACCTTGGGCAAGCCATAGCTCTGTACCAGCTGTTCTCTCAAGGACAGTTGTCTCAGAGCTCTCTCAGCCCCACCCACCTCACAGGGTGTCTGTTGTGGGGAGGGGAAGGGAAAGGAGTTTGTAAGCCGCTCTGAGACTCTTAAGTGAGTGAAGGGCGGGATATAAATCCAATCTCCTCTTCTTCTTCTTAAAGTCCCACAGCCTTCATTTTCTTTTATTCAGAGTAACTACAGGCTTTGTCCAGGGTGTCTTCCTTGCCTTGAATATTTTAAACTATTCAAGATGTCTGCTAAGTGAACAGATGACAGCAGGGCTTTACACAACACCCTTTAAACTGACGTATGTGACAGTTCTGTACCGAGCCTATACAGAAAGTGGCACAAGTCTTGAGGAGCAAACTGTCAAGTTGGTGAGCTTTCTGTGCGTCTATTTTTAGGTGAAGGAGAAAAAGAAGCAGTTAAAGAAGGAAAGCAAGCCAACCAATGTCGAAGAGGATGATCCGGAAGTAGTAAGTCGGCTTGCCGTATTTGGTTTGCGGGGTTCAGGGTATAAGGCCTGGAACATACCCTATTCCTTTATGATTTGGGACCAATCCTTTCAATACCGCCTCCTTGTCATTCTTTAACTCAGGGGTCCCCCAACCTTTTTGAGCCTGTTGACACCTTTGGAATTCTGACAAAGAGTGGTGGGCACAACAACAAAATGGCTGCCACAAGAGGCAGAGTCAATCACACAGACATAGGAAGCCCAAGGGCAGGGGACAAGAGAAGTAATTTTTAAAAAACCACACACTGAGAAAGAGGAGCAAGAGAGAGCCAAAACTGGGGGCAGCTGCTGCAGAAAAAGCATTATTTTAATCCGTACAGCCAGTCGGATCTCCAGTGGCCAGTAAGAAGCCCCACCTGGCTCCACCCACTTTCTAAAAACACTGGATAGTTGGTGGGTACCACACTGGAAACACCTGCTTTAACTGGAGGTGAGAGCTAGTATTTGCAATGTTGGTGCTCTGGCACTGTCCATTTACAGAGAGAGAACGCTTCCATCTTTATCTCGCTGTTGTTTGGGGGCTAATTTTGCCACTGTTGGATGAGGTCTATTTTGCTTGACTTGTTTTGGATTACTCATATTTCAAGAAAGTAACGTTATGACAATCTGACAAAAAGTTTTCTTGAAAGACACAGAGTTATGTGCCTCTGGAAACAGGAAGGATGTGCTAATGGGAGGGGCTGGTAACAGAGCAAGCAAAATGGGGGGGGTGGATCGGTAACAGGAAAGATGGAAAGGAAGGTATTATTAAATAGGTAATTCCTGACTCATTTTGACACCCAGATTACGGCAGACTCTTAAGGTTTTCAAAGCAAAAGACAAACAGGTGGTTTGCCATGGCCTGCCTCTGTGTAGCAACTCTGGACTTCCTTGGCGGTCCCCCATCCAAGTACTAACCGGGGCCAACCCTGCTTACCTTACAAGACCTGATGAGATCAGGCTAGGACTGGGCTATCCAGACAGTCAGTATGTGTCTTGGAATTGCCTGTTCATCAGGTTTTTAAATTGGCTTTGGTATGTGTCCTGATAGCAGGAAGGTGTACCATTTCATGTCTCAACCTATGATATTTCTGTCTACTTCAACTTCATTGTGGAAGAGGTCCCGGGGTACGGGAGAGGCGTTTGCTTGTAGAGGCTGAGCTGCAAGTAGGCCCTCGGCACCTGTACTAAACCCGTGTTTCTTGCAGTTCAAGCAAGCTGTCTACAAGCAGACGATGAAGCTCTTTGCTGAACTGGAAATCAAAAGGAAAGAAAGAGAAGCAAAAGAAATGCATGAAAGGTAGGTTGGTTGGTTGGTTTTATTGTTTTTTTAAGCTTGTGCAATTATTTTGGTGGTTAGGCTAGGAGTGCATTGCTCTGTGAGGAAGTGCTTGGATAAAAGAGCTCTTGTATAGTTTAGCTTGATGCGTACGTTACGCCAATATATGTAAGTTAAGTATAAATGGCTGGTAAGTCATGGGCAGGCACAGTGAATGGGCAAAGAGGTAAAGCAGGTTCTCACCCCCACTTCCCATCAAATGCAGGGGAGGTGAATGGGGGCCATGTTATCAGATCCAGCCTAGCAAGAAATTGGGCGATGTGAGATCTCTTATCGTTGCAATATGCATAGTGTGTTAAGGGTATGCACTCAGTTTACCTGAAAAAAATTCTTTTCGGTTTACCTGAAAAAAATACCAGTATTGTTCAGATGTTCTTACCCCAAAAATAAATTAAAGTTTCTTTTCAGATACTGATACAGCTGAGCCCAAATAAAAGCCAGTATTATTTGACTTTTCTTTGGGTGCAGCTTGGAGAAGGCATTTAAAGAGATCGCTGTCTCTTTAAATGCCTTCTTCACTTGCGAAGTCGCACTGCCACACAGCTTGGAGAAGAGATGCTGTTTAAATGCCTTCTCCAAGCTGCAGCAGCATGACTCGGCAAGTGAACTCAGAAGGCATTTAAAGAGACTCTAGTCTCTTTGAATGCCTTTTCCCCACTCTGTTGAAAACAATGGAGGATGGGGGCACCTTCCCTGGGGGTCCATAGAATTGGAACCCCTGGTCCAATATTTTTTAAAATTGGGAGGTTTTTGAAGGAGAGGTACCAGCAGCTATGCTGCAAATTCCATGCCTCTACCTCAAAAAATGGCACGCCCCCCCCTGAGCCCCAAATACCCCTGAATTTATTCCCCATCATACCCTATGGGAACCAATGGTCCCTATAAGGTATAATGGAGCCAAAAAAAATTGGGTTTCCCGAATATTTCCCGAATCCAAATATCGTACCAGTTTTGGGATTCAGGAATATTGGGAAAATATTTTTCGGGTTCAGTATACCCGAACCCGGAGAATGCTGGGGTTTTTTGGGGGGGGCGGGGTGCACACCCCTAGTGCATGTTTGACCAGTCTTGTAGACTAAGAGATCCAGTGTCTTTATTTACGCTCCTCCTTTGCTTTGAAGTCAGGCTTGTTGTTTTATCAGGGAGCTCCTCCTCTAGGTGTCTCTCTGTGAAGGGTTGTATCCTGAGGCCCGCCACATTCCTGCACAGCGGCCCAGTGACTGGTGCCTGCCTCAGATACACTAGATTCCGGCTCTTGTGCCCAAACTATTATTATTCAGTGGTTGTTCTGGTGGGTTTTAGGTTGGAAAGGGGGCAGGTGTCTTGTTGGCAATCACACCAATAAAAGCATTTTGTTAGGAAACGGGGAAATGGGTGCCCTTCATCCAAGCTTCGGCGTGCAAATCATTCAGGGCCCTATAGTAATTTTTGCTGTATTTAACGGGCTTCTTGTCCTCAAACGTCAAGAAGCTCAATGTATGGCGACAGAGAAGATGCTGCTTCTGTTTCAGAGGCACGCCGTCAAATTGGGAAGGTGGGAGGAAGTCTGGATATAGCAGGGAAGTATCAAAATACATGAGGATCTGTTCCCCACCAATTCTTCCTGTCTCTTTCCGCTAAGGGGGACACCTAATTAATCTCCTGAATTTTTTTTCCTATCTCCCTTGCAGGGGCCGCAGCTGATCCTTAAAACCAGCCCTTGGCTAAGCTTAGGTGTCTAGCGTTCTGCATCCCTCAGTCCCGTTTTGTTCTCGGGGAAGGTAATGTTAACGTTTCTTCCCTGGCTTCTGTTCTAGGAAGCGGCAGAGAGAAGAGGAGATCGAGGCACAAGAGAAAGCCAAGCGTGAGCGAGAGTGGCAGAAGAACTTCGAGGTAATTGGTCCCACGCAGCTCTGCCTGTTCTGCCCAACCTGCTTTGACAGTTTAAGTTTCAAATTCCAAAGCTTGCTTAGCTAGAGAGCCAACCCCATCGAAGTCAGTGGGGCTCCTTCTGATTAAATAAGCTTGGGATGGTGCCGGAAAGCATTCCCCAGCAATTCTGACTTAAGTACCTTCTCCGGATAGGCCTTCTGGAGGTCTAGGAAGATCTTCCTGTGGCTTCTTTTGTTTTTGGTTCCTGTGAGCATGTGCCTTAGTGGAAGGATGTGAAGCAGTCCTCATCCTGCAGCTTCTCTACCCAGGTATCAAGGCCTTTCCCCAGCTCTGCTGCCTGGGAAGTCAGGGACTGAACCAAGAACAGGGGTGGGCAAACTTGCTCAGCGTAAGAGCCACCTAGAACAGGGGTGGCCAAATTTGCTTAACGTAAGCACCGCATAGAATAAACATCAGATGTTTGAGAGCCACAAGACATGAACAAATATTACCTGCTTTTATTGGAAAATAAGCAAATTTGCTTTTTATTGACATTAAATGAGACTGCCAAAAATAATAACAAAAGGGGTAAAAGCAGTTATTGATAATGATATTAATTTGTCCAATGATATTTATTTGCTAAAGATATTTAGCTTCCCCAGCTGCCCTGCCGGGAGCCACATAATATATGTGAAAGAGCCGCATGTGGCTCCCGAGCCACAGTTTGCCCACCCCTGACCTAGAACATCGTGCATGCAAAGCATGTGTTCCATTACTGACCTTTGGCTCTACCCAGCTACGTTTTTGGAGCATTCTTGAGTTGGCAGAATTTCTTCTGGTCAGTAGAAGCTAAGAACGCCTCAAGGTGCCTTACACCAAGTCAGGCTGTTAGTCTGTCTGGCTCGGTCTTGTCTGCTCTGACCGGTCGTCTCTCCCCGGGGTCACAGATGGAAGTCTTTCCCAGCCCTGTTGTCCTTTGAACACACAAAGCTGACTTAGATCAAGTTCAGTACTGTCCGCTCAGACCCGAGAGCCTCAGACGGTGGTCTTCCACATCACCTGCTGTGGTGGGAAGTGCCTTCAAGTCACAGCCGACTTACGATAACCCCTCAGGGTTTTCAAGGCAAGAGATTAACAGGAGGTCATTTGCCATGGCCTGCCTCGATGTCATGACCCTGATATTCCTTGGAGGTCTCCCATCCAAATACTAGCCAGGGCCAACCCTGCTTGGCTTCCAAAATGCAATAAGATTGGGCTAGTCTGGGCTACCCAAGTCAGGGCACGTCACCTACTACTTGATTTTTTAAAAACTGGAAATGCCAGGGATTGAACCTAGGACCTTCTGTGTGCCAGCAGGTGCAATATCATTGAGCCATAGCCCTTCCCCATTTAACTGGAGATGCCAGAGGATTGTTCCTGGGAAATATAGACGAAGTGTATGTGCCCTCACTGAGGTCCTTCCTTTGGAATCTTTCCCAGTGGGAATTGCAGCGATTTGACTTGCGTGTGTCAATCTAGCATACCAGAGCGCTTGTGCAACTTCTGGCCATCTGTGTGATGGGAGGAGGAAATCTTGGGTCTGTAAGATGCTCCAGTTGCACCAGTAGACATCTGCACTTCACATCAGGCAACCTGAGCAATGTGTCGGAGACTTACCATTCTCTTGTCCCTAAGCAGAAGAGCCCAGCAAACCTTTGCTTTCCATATGAAGGTGGGGGGACGGGACTTGTGACCAGTGCTTGCTTCAGGAAAGGAAGCTGTGGTAGGGGGTGGCTGGGTTGAAATGAAAAGATCTGGATGAAGCAGGATCGGACTGCAAAGGCCAAGATGACTGCACAAGGCAGAAGATTGTAGCAGGAACCTAAACACTTGGTGTGATCAGCTTGGGACGGGAGATACAGAAGGAAAGCACGTGGTTTTGTGGTGGTGATGGGAAGGGCCCTGAAGCTGAAGCCGAACTATGGCAACCCCACAGGGTTTTCAAGGCGAGAGACAAACAGGTGATTTGCCATTGCCTGCCTCTGCGTAGCAACCCTGGGTTTCCTGAGTGATCTCCCATCCAAACACTAGCCAGGGCTGACCCTGCTTAGCTTCCAAGATCTAACAAGATCCACGTCGCCTGGGTGATTTTGGTCAGGGCAAATGGTTTATAGATGGACGTTCTTGTTTTGTTTCGGCCAGCCTGCCGGTTGTTATTGTAAGGCAGGCTGTAAAGTCTGTGACCGGCTAGCACTTCTCTGTGTGCTGACTGCTTTGTGCTGGGTCTCATATCCTCAGAAAGGATTCTTAGAGCAAATTTCCTGTTCGATGAATGCAGGAAATGAAAGCTCAAATCTCCTAACTCCTGTACATTGTTCTCTCTCTTGTCTGCTTTGCATCTAGGAGAGTCGGGATGGCCGCGTCGACAGCTGGAGGAACTTCCAGGCAAATACGAAAGGGAAGAAAGAGAAGAAAAACAGGACCTTTTTGAGGCCCCCGAAAGTGAAGATGGAGCAGCGCGAATGAGCCTGTTTTCTCCCAGGCTCTGAAAGGACACTCCCGTACCACCGCATTTAAACCTTTCTTGCTTTTCCCGTAGGATCTTTTCGTTTTCCAGTACGATTGAATCTTGGTCAAAGACTTTTTTTTGTTTTCCTGTACTCTGCCCATTTGTCTGAGGTTCATGGTGTGCTGTCCAGGGCCCAGCTGATCTTAGAACACTTGGCTTAGGTAGGAAGACCCTGCCATGAATTGCCCATCACATTTCCCAGTAGTCCTGTAATTTAATGTTCGGTACTTCCAAGAATATTTACTGCATCTGCCTTAATTTGTAGGAAGTGTCCCACGGAGGCAGATGCTAAAAGATGGTGTCTTGGTGACCCCCTTGCTTCTCCTCTGCATTGGTCTCCACCTGTCAGTAGTGAGGACTTGAGCTTGGAATCAGGTATACAGCTTGACTTGTAACTCAGCGGCATGGAGCTGAAATTATCCCCTGGCTCTGATTCCTAGCTGGCAACTCCCGTCTTCCAGGATTACGGATTTTTGGGGGGGGGTCTGGTAAGCTTGATGGGCCAGTCAACTTCTGTAAATAACTAAGATTATTCTCTCATTGACTATTCGGTTAGTGGCAATGTTCTGTATGTACAATAAATTTTTACCCGAAAACGTTTTGATCTTGTTTTTTGGTCAGTCTGAGGAAACACTGTTCTGACGGTTTGAACTATTTGTGAGCTGTGTTAGAGTCAGCGTCATGGACATTACGGAGCCAGGCTACGGCTGCCTGACTTTCCACGCAGCAGGTGCAGGGGAGCCATTAAAAGCTGCTGCCCCATCAAGGAATGTGGCGTGTTGCACAAAGTATGCCTGGCGGTAGAGCTTTCAGTGCATCTGTGCCTTCGTTCCTGGAAGCCGTGCGTAGTGTGGGGCTTTGTGGGCTGCACTGCTGAGTGCTTTTTCTGCAGCAGACCTACGGCAGAGATGCAGGAGGGCGAATCTGCAGGTAGCTGCAATAGAGGCTACCTGTGCATTTGGGGGGGGGGGGGGTGGCTGGCTGGCTGCAGTCTAAAACGCAGCAGTTTGCCTCCTTCATCAACAGGTTGCAGTGCAAAGGTCCCATATTAATGGAACGGGGAGGTTTGGGGGATGCCTTAAAGCAGGCTGAGCAGAGATGGTGCACAGGAGGCCTTTCTTGCCCTCTCGGTCTGGGGGTGTGTGTGAGTAAAATGCCATGAAGTCACAGCCAACTTATGGCAGCCCCAGCAAAAGGATTTCAAAGCAAGTGAGAAGCAGAGGTGGATGGCCATTTCCTTCCTCTGCAGGGCCTTCCGTGGTGGTCTCCCATCCAAGTACCAACCCTGCTTAGGTTAGACCCATGGCAACCGCAGTCAGGGGCTTTCAAGGCAAGTGAGAAGCAGAGGTGGTTTGCCATTGCCTTCCTCTGCAGGGCCTTCCTTGATGGTCTCCCTCCCAAGTACTGGCCCTGCTTAGCTTCTGCCGAGATCGGGCTATACCATGCTGCCTTCCGTCCCGCTTGGTCCGGTAGGGGGTGGGTTTTCATTTACCCCTTACAATCCATTTTTGTGCTGTCCCCTGCATTGTCTTTAAGCAAGAGTCGTTCCTGTGAGTCTCATTCCTAAACATGTTGCTGATCACTAAAAATGCAAGCCTGACTGGCATGGAGGAAATGCATCCCAAGTGTGCGTGGTCTGTCAACCGTCCGTATTAAGGCAACGGACCTCTACCAAGTGCTGGGGGAGGCAACCAGCTGCAGGGGGAAGGAAGCTCTGGCCTCTGTGTCCCCGGTTTTCAGCCAGTGTGGTATAGTGGTTAAAATGTCAGACCAGGATCTGTGAAACCCAGGGCTGAATCCCCCGCTCTGCAGTGGAGGCTCGCTGGATGACCTTGGGCTCATCACACTCTCAGCCTCACCTACATCACAGGGTTGTTGAGAGGATAAAATGGAGAATGACATAAGGTGCTTTGATCCAAAGCACCTTACATCATTTCCCCCTCCTCCATTAGGGAGAAAGGCAGGGTATAAATAATTTTGGTTGGCCCACTGTAAGAAACCAGATGCTGGACTAAATGGATCATTGGTTTGGTCCAGCAGGGCTCCTCTTGTGTTCGAGCAATCTTAAGATTGTCAGGTGGCAGAATCAGATTCCTTAAATTCTGTGAGAATATCTTAAGGCACTGAGGAGTGAAAAATGCTCCATCCATGGCCTTGGGCTTGCTAACTTGGGTAGAGGAAGGCAACTCTCATGTTTGGAAGCATACGTGTGAGGTCTTTTCTAGTGTGCAGCTCTGCTTTCCAAAGTCCTGCTCATATCAGCGAGTTGTAACAGCCCGCCAGATCTCTTCCTCCTCTGGCGCTCTTCCAAACCGGTTCAGCTGTGCAATTGCATAAACCTCTGGAAATCCCATCTTGACTGTGCAAACAAAAATGACTCAGTGCGTAGGGAGTGTGGTTACAACATTATGGATTTGTACCAAGGCAAGCCCACTCCCCTCCACCCAGCTTCCACAATCCATATATAGCGTGTGCTTGGAGAAGTTTCCGAGGGAAACCAAACATCATTAAAGGCAAACGGTCTCATGTGGCCGCGTTCCCACCCCTTAGAACTCTGGAGGCCCAGATATGGGCTGGTAGGTAGCGGCCAAGACCCTGTGGCCTTAGAAGGACTTGCGGCTTACATAGTGGCCATGATCACCCCTTGTCCTCTCTCTGAAAGGCAGCAGCAGGTCCCTTTCGAAGGACTGCCCCACATGGCTTTTTTCTGGCAGGGACGCCACTGCTACAGGTAAAGGTTGTGGTTCCTTCCTTCCTTCCCCAGCTGAATAGGCGGTAGGAGTCATTCTAGAGCTGACCCCCCATTCAGCTCTAGAACCAGCAGCTGCCACCCAGAGGAGAAGGCAGATGAGCAAGAGAGGTGAATGCCACGTAAGCCATTGGCATTTACTTGTTTGCCAGTATGGATATGCAAACAGAAATGGTTGACTTAGGGGAATACTTGAAGCTACCCTATATTAAATACGATGCCTGACTGCTTCTCGGGCTGCCCCTTGGCTATGGCAACTGGCAGCCGATGTTGGATCCAAGTATGCTGGACGGGTGGACCCAGGCTGCCACCTCTTCTGCTATGTGATGGCAGCTGGTGGTAGGAAAAAGAAGGGCTATTAGCTGGAATGGGACCCAGGCATGCTGGAAGAGTTCCTGGCTGCCATTTCTCCTCCTTCAGGCCTTGATGGCAGCTGGTAACAGGAAAGGGAGGGGCTCTTGGCTGGAGTGTGATCTAAGCATGAGAGAGAGTGGATCCAGGCTGTCTCCTCTGATCTATGGTGGCAGCTGATAAAAGGACGGAGAAGGGCTGTTAGCTGGAATGGGATCCAGGCATGCTGGAAGAGTGCCTGGCTGCCAGTTCTTCTCCTTCAGGCCTCGCAGGCAGTAGCTGGGAGGGGGCTGCTTTATAACATCCACATTTTTTTTTTGTCAATTTACAGAATCTATTTTGTACACGTCTAAAGCTGAGTTCTAAAATAGGAGGGTTATTTCCTGTTGGCCTCTGGAATTAAGTTAATTGTCTGCGTACACAGTGCATTTACATCTTGCCAAAATACCCAGAAACAAAACTACAATAATTGGTAAAAATCAAAAGAAAACCATATTTTTACTGTGATCCATGCAAAATGAGATGACGTTCTCCACCAGGTTCCTGGATCTGTTTAATCGTTAAAAGATGTTTGTTTTGTAGGCGCTGATGGCTAGAAGATGCTTACTGAAACAGGTACCGGTGCAACTAGATGAAGGGGGGCTACTAGCTATTGAGTATATCTCACCTGCTCAGAAGGGGGCTGGATGATATGACTGAGGGATGGAAAGCGGCCAGTATGAGCAGGAGTCTACTGAGCTCTGCAACCGGTTGACAAGACAGAGCTTTGGGATGGGGGTGGGGGGTTAACACGTGCTGTTTGCTTTTTGGGGAACTGATACTGCTGGAAAGGCAGGCGGTGTCTTGTCCTCTGTTTTCCCACAGAGTTCTAGTACAGCTGAACAGCTATACCCCACCCCCAACAAACCACAGTTCTCCAGTACACTTTGTAAACTGCTGGGGGGGGATTTAAGTGGGTAGTGAAGAAGGAGAGATTGGATTTATACCCCGCCCTTCACTACCTGAAGGTGTCTCAGAGCAGTTTACAATCTCCTTTCCCTTCCCCTCCCCACAACAGACTCCCTGTGAGGTAGGTGGGACTGAGAGAGCTCTTTTGAGGACTGCTCCTGAGAGAACAGCTCTGAGAGAACTTGTGACTGACCCACGGTCACACCAGCAGCTGCATGTGGAGGATTGGAGAATCAAACCCAGTTTTCCTGGATTACAGTCTGCGCTCATAACCACTACACCGAATGGGTGTAGTGCAAAACATACCATGCTTTCCCAGTTCTCCCTCCTCTGTTTCAAACTGTCCTTTGATACTGCAATGAGAGCCAGGTATAAAATTTACACTGGCTCTATATAAATGCAGTGACCATTCACTGGCAGTGCTAAAACAACTAACACCTATTGGGGGGGGGGGCATCCAAAGAGGCTCACAAAATTTTTTAGTTCAGCATAAGCCTTTGCATCCTTAGAGCACACTGCTTCTGATGTATCCAAAGAAGATGGCTTTAGTCCACAAAAGGGATTGAAAGAAGAACCAAATCTTGAAGGGGCCATTAGACTTGTTTGTTTTTTTGCTGCAACAAACCGAGAAACCAAACAGTTTTAGAGTACAAGCAACCCTAAGCCAGATCTATTCACAGTCCTCCTCCAGTCTATTTAGAACAAAGTTTTAAGTCCAGTGGCATCTTTAAGACAACGAAGTTTAATGCTGGGTACAAGCTTCATGGGCATGCACACTTTGTCAGATACATACCAAGTATCCGAAGAAGTGTGTATCTGTATGTATCATACAAGAAGTGTGTGCATCTGAAGAAGTGCAAGCGCACGAAAGCTCATACCCAGAATTAAACTGTGTTGGTCTTAAAGGTGCCACTGGACTTGAACTTTGTTCTGTTGCTTCAGACCAACATGGCTACCCCACCTGAATCCAGTCTATTTCGTTGGGTTTATTTCCAAGAAAGTGTGCTGTAACAGAGCTACCCTTCTTATGAGTGGGGTTAGGGAGAGTGACTAGCCCAAGATTCCTCAATGGGCTCCATAGGGATGACAGCCTCCAGGTGGGACCTGGGAACTCCCTGGAATTACAACTCCTCTCTAGGCTACAGAGATCAGTTTCCCAAGAGAAAACTGATGCTTCGGAGGGTGCACTCTATGGCGTCATACTCCACTGAGGTCCCAGTCCTCCCCCAGGCTCCACCCCCAAATCCCCAGGAGTTTCCCAACCTGGGTGTGGCAATCCTATGCCCTCTGTTCCCCACCAGTGGCCACGGCAGACTTGGCAACCCTATTCTTTTTTTTTTTTTGAATAAAATTTATTTATTTATTTATTTAAATTTATAAAAGGCATAACAAGAACAATGGTAAGTATACAGAGAATAACCAGTGAGCAAAAAAAACCCTTAACAAATAAAAAAGCATAAAAACATAGGTAAATAAATTCAACACTATACCACAAGAAAAGGCATTAGTTCTAAAAAAGACACTAACAAGTTAAAATGTATAGGCCGGAGCTTTACTCTGACAAAGGATAATATTTATATAAACGATTGTTACTCAGTCAATACTGTAAGGTGAGGATGAAGCCATACTAACCACATTAGCAATCCTGTGTATATAAGTTTTACCGTTTGACCTTATCAATCAGTTGAGTCGAGATAGGATTAACAAGGCCATAGAGTAGCAAATAGACTACACTTAGTTACCAATCCAGTAAAAGAAAGTATTATAACCTACAACACTAAAAAAGATTGTAACAAGCTAATTGTAATGATTTCATTTTGAACCTTATCTATGTCAAGTTTTTGTAAAAAGGGATACCATTTCTCAAGAGGGTTGTAAAGATCTCTTTCTTTATGGCTGTTATTGAAGTAAACTAGACATTTCTCGAGTAAAAAGAACTCCCAAATTTTGTTAACCCACTGTTTAATAGTGGGTGGGGAGGGATCCTTCCATTTTTGGGCTATGACAACCTTAGCAGCCACCAACAAAGTGTTGACTAGGTCTCTGATAGGGGCGGGAGGGCGGACTTGGGGCCACAGATGCAGTAGAAAAAGTTGTGGATTTAGTGGCATTGGCAACCCTATTCAGCTCCATGACTGAGTGGGAATTTGAACCCAGGTCTCCCTAGCTGTAATGTAGCACTTTTAACCCTGATTGGTGCACCTTGAGGTTCAGAGCCCTCTCTCTGTCGAAAAGATGGGCGGGAAGGGATGTTCTAAATAAAGCAAATAAAGTCTTATGCGGGAACCCTTATCCAGAGGAAACCCAGCCCAGAAGTGCTGCCATTGGAATGTCATGCTGTTTGAGGAAGCGAGGAGCACATAATTCTTTCTGGCCCCTTGCCTGGAAGGCAAAGCATCTGCCACGGGAAGAGGCTGAAGTTTTAACGCCGAAACCGGCTGAGGAGCCTGCCAGGCAGTGAGTCACTTACCTGAGGGCCCCGCACCCTCTTTCCCCACAGCTCCTTCCGGCTGGTTACTCTTGGGAAATGAGTTCCACATCGCCGAGAAAGATGCCTGGGATTTTCCAGTGCGTGTCTTGTAGCCGTTCCTGTGGTGCCGCCAGAGTCCTTGTCTTTCTGCAAAGGTAAGGGTTTTTTCTCCATCTTATGCTCTCTCCCCTTGGGGATCCTTTCTTTGTGATGATGAGACTCTCTGGGAAAAACTGTTGAGCTCTCTTCAGTCGTCAGGGTAGAAATTCTTGTCAGCAGAGGCGGGGCTGCCAGGTCCCCCCTGACCATCAGCAGAGGATGGTGGGTATAGGGTTGTCGAATCCACGTTGGCAAACTCCTGGAGATTTGGGGGGTGGAGCCTGAGGAGGACGGTGGGGCACAATGCCATAGAGTCCACCTGTCAGAGTCTCCTAAAGTCTCTGCCATTAATTGTTGGTATCTGGGGTCTCTATCTGTAATTTACGGTTTGCCTTGAGGTTTATTGCCTGTCCTGCTTAATGTATCATTCTTTCCCCGGGAGGATGGCTTGCTGCATTCCATCGCGTCACATAAACAGCCTGGCTATCTTGTCTCGTCACCTCCCTTTTCTCTCTCCGGAGACTCGAATGTTTTATCTGCTTTTGTAATCTTGGGGAACTGTGGAACTGTTGTTCTAGCCAGGTGTCTGGTCCGCAAACTGCAATTAGAGGTCACTAAGGGGCATGGGGGGGATTTTAGTGCTTTTGCGCCTTTTCTGTGAGAACCAACGGCTTAAGAGAATTTCGCGCTTTTTTGTAATCATTCTGATTGGCCCTCTGCCTGCTATTACCTGAAGGTGGGGGGTATATTAATCCTTGCTGTCTGTAACCAAGTATCTCTAACAAACATGAAGTACCTGAACCATCATTAAGAATAAAACAACTCTTTGCTTCATCAAAGGTCTGGCTTGTTGATTAGATTCAGAAGTCTCACACCACCCTCCAAAGCATCAATTTTCTCCAGGAGAACTGATCTCTAGTCTGGAGAGAAGCTGTAATTCCAGGGGATCCCCAGGTTCCACCTGGAGGCTGGCATCTCTAGCCTTGCGAAACAGGAAAGGACCACCATCCAGCAGATGAACTCTCTTGCCTCTTTTCCCGGCCTCACCTGTGAGCTGGGAAAAGGGAAGAGACCGCTGTTCACCTCTGTGCAGCAGTGTTCTGCTTTGGATGGGCGCTGGGAATTTGGGGGATGTTCTTCGTGCTTGTTTTTCACAGTCTGTACCAGTGGCTGGCATGACTTGTAGAACAACGAAGGGCATGGAGGGGATGAACAGCGATCGATGACTCTTTGCCTTCCTCCTTGCTACAAAAACTGCACAGAGTAATCGTATAATCTCGGCTATGGAGGCAGCTACTAACCTTGGCATAATGCAGTGGGGATCTTGCACCTCATTGTAGCTATGCAGGCAGGAGAGCTGGTGAAGGAGTTGCGAAGGGTTTGGGCTCTCTGTTGCACACAAGAACTGGAGTCGACACAGGGTGGTATGGTTGTTAAAAGAGCGTCAGATTAGGACTGGGGAGACGTGCATTCAAATTTCCACTCAGCCCTGAAGCTTGCTGAGTGAGCAATAGCCAGTCATTCTCTCTCAGAGCCTAGGTATATGATACCAGGCCCTTGATCCACCCTATGTCCACTCCAGTCCATACATGTCCAAGTACAAAATTTTAAGCACAGGGCTCCCAGCACACTTTTGCACACCAAAATGCACAGTGGCACGCCATCTCCCACTTCCAATGCTGCCTGCACAGGCATGACAGCTATATGTAGGTTTCCCGAAACAGCAGCTCCTCGTGGCCGTTCCAGGTTTGGAAGTCAGCATGTGGAGGGGAGCAGACTTCAGCCCCCTCTTCTGATTTGAAAGTTACATGATGGACTCCTTTGTCCTCACAACAGCCCTGTATGATAGGTTTAGGGTTGCCAACTGGTCAGCTTTCCACTGCTGTGACCCCCCTACATACACGCATTCTTGCTGGTTGACAGTTACAGGGTGTGTGTCTGTGAGTGTGTATAGTGGAGGGAATTAAGAGAGCCTGTTTTTTAACTGTATAGCATATTTAAAGCCAAAGGAAATTGCTGCAGTGAATTGCTAAGACCTTCACATCATGAGGTTTCCAGCCAGTTTTCATCCCAGCCTTTTATGTATCTTACAAGCAGCTTCTCTAAACACTGTAGCTGCCTTCAGCTGCCTTTTCCATTTTCCTTTCTCTTCTGTTATCTCCTCAGACAGAAAATCAGTATGTGGGACACCCTACATGAAGTAGTATTTTCTGTTGACTGTGACCTCTTTGCTCTGCCCTTTTGGCTCTCACCTCTGCTCTGGGCAGAGCCCATCGGCCTCACCGACCTTTACCCCCTTATCCCACTGGCCATGCCCCAGATGGGTAGTCCCTGGGCTGGGCTCCACCCCTTACCAAAATTGTTGGTCACCCTAAGTGGGTTAGGCTGATTGACTGGCCCAAGGTTACCCAATGAGTTTCTTGGCTGAATGTGGATTTGAACCCAGGTTTCTCATGTACTACCCTCATACTCTAACCACTGCACCACCCTCAGTCTTAGCACCAAAGCCAGAAATGTGGCAACCAATGCTCCCTCTAAGCTGTGGAGTCTTGTGAGCAAAAAATTCTACTTTGTGAGCTACTGGCATTAAAGTTGTGAGCGAGCGATTTGGCTACTGCATAAATTAGTTTGTTCTGGAGCCGTCCTCCCTGAGCTGAGACAAAAATGTGTGAGCCAGAGGCTAAAAAACTGTGAGCTAGCTCACACTTATTCAGCTTAGAGGAAACACTGGTGGCAACCCTGGTTAAGATTACTGTCCAGTGCAATCCTACGCATATTTATTCAGAGACTGGGCACAGTGGGACTGTCCTCAGCAGCTTTCAAAACGCAGGCTTTCTTGCTGCCCACAATCTTTCACTGTTCGCATTGTGCAAACTTCCTGCCAGCGCAAACGGAATCCGGGTTTGTAATGCAAACGGCAGCAAGCCCATGGACACATGACTATACGGAATGGTGGTCTCTAGTCTGGGCACATGTGACAGGGAAGTTGTCCCATGCATCATCAGGAGGCCCTTCAGATCTGTGGTCTTACTGCCCTAAACCAGTGTTTTTCATCCTGTGGGCTGGGACCCGAAAAGTGGGTCACAAAGTCTCTAAAAGTGGGTCACGGTCCAGCCCTCCATAATGACCATCCCTACTCTTTCCATTGACCAAAGTCTGAGTCCAGTGGCACTTTCAAGGCCAACAGAGTTTAATTCTGGATATAAGCATTCATGTGCATGCGCACTTCTTCAGACGTCTGAAGAAGTGGGCATGCACATGAAACCTTTGTTCCCCTTCTCCATTGGCCTCCTTTGGCCCTGTTTTCTTCTTTTTTATAATTTGGACACTTTATTTTACATTGTTACACATTATATGCGTTAAACGTTTTAAGTTAGAGCCAAAGAACACATGGCTCTTTAATAGTAACCTGTATGTGTCTGGTATGTAACATTTTTATCCTGTTTGTCTTCCAAAAAGCTCAGACTGCTAAAGAAGCTCCTCTTCCTGTTTTATCCTCATAGCAGCACTGTGAGGAAGGTCAGGTTGACCTGAGAGTTCATGATGGGCCTAAATTTATCTGTAAACTCCACAGGAGAGCAGGGATTGAATCTGGCTCTTCCAGAACCTAGTCTGATAGAAGAGAAGAAGAGAAAAGATTGGATTTATACCCTGCCCTTCACTCGGAGTCTCGAAGTGGCTTACAAACTCTCTTCCCTTCCTCTCCCCACAACAGACACCCTGTGAGGTAGGTGGGGCTGAGAGAGCTCTTTCCAGAACTGTCCTTGAGGGAACAGCTCTGACAGAACTATGGCTTGCCCAAGGTCATCCAGCAGCTGCAAGTGGAGGAGTGGGGAACCAAACCCAATTCTCCCAGATTAGAGTCCGCGTTCTTAACCACTACACCAAACTATTCCATTAGACAACCCTGCCTGTGAACACAGCCTCAACCGTGATATGATCTGAAGGAATACTGTTTTTGAAAGGAAGGAACAGGTGTACAGAGATAAAAGTGTGACAGGAAAATGAGAGCCAGAGGGGTATAGTAGTTAGAGTATCAGACTAGGATCTGGGAGACTCGAATCTGAATCCCTGCTCTGTCATGGAAGCTCACTGGGTTACACTGGATGTGGAACTAGTCACTCTCTTTTTCAGCTGAACTTACCTCACAGCATTGTTGTTGCGAGGACAAAATGGAGGAAGGGAGAACAATGTGGTAAGGTGCTTTGGTTCCTCACTGGGAAGGAAAGCAGGGTATAAATACATAGACTGAAATGGGGAAATAGTCTATGGGACCAGAGAGGAATGTAGTGCATTCCAGACCCATTATCTGGCCTTTGAGGGCCGAATCCAGAGCTCTGATTCAAAGACACTGCCCACACACAGTGTGTTCTTCCACACCACACTGATGATGAATAACCTCCACCCCCTTTTTTAAAAAACTCTGTTCCCTTCCTACCATCTCCATACAGTTTGCAAGACAGGAATAAACAGCTTTAAAGGGGAATTAAATAGATTCATGGAGGATAAGTCTATCAGTGGTTTCTAGCCATGGTGACTGAGGGGATCCTCTACGTTCAGAGGCACTAAGCCTCTGAATCCCAGAGCCAAGAGGCAACATCAGGGGAAGGCCTTGGCCTCTATGCCCTGTTGTTGGCCCTCCAGAGGAGGTTGACCACTGTGTGAAACAGGATGCTGGACTACATGGACTGATCTACATGGTCTGATCCAGCAGGGCTCTTCTTATGTTCTTTTCAGGGGAAGGTCTTGGCCTCTACGCCCTGTTGTTAGCCATCCAGAGGAACTGGTTGACCACTGTGTGAGACAGGATGCTGGATGACATGGACTACTGGTCTGATCCAGCAGGGCTGCTCTTATGTTCTTTTTCAGTGGAAGGCCTTGGCCTCTATGCCTTGTTGTTGGCCCTCCAGAGGAACTGGTTGACCACTATGTGAGACAGGATGCTGGACTACATGGACCACTAGTCTGATCCAGCAGGGCTCTTCTTATGTTCTTTTCAGGGGAAGGCCTTGGCCTCTGTGCCCTGTGGTTGGCCTTCCAGAGGAACTGGTTGACCACTATGTGAGACAGGATGCTGGACTACATGGACCACTAGTCTGATCCAGCAGGGCTCTTCTGATGTTCTTAAGACTTCAATCTGGTTCCCTTTTGTTTTTTTCTGCCCACCACCATAATTCCTGCTTGCGCCCTCCTGTTACATTGACTCGCCAGTGGCACATAATATTGTACAATTCTTTCACATGTTTAACCAGTGGTGTGATGCAATGAGAGGATGCAAAGCTGTACAAGTGAGCAGGATGACCCAACAATGTCTCCCAGTGACTCAGGACCAGATCTGGCATGTGTGTGCGTGTTAAAGATCTCAAGAATACATTATGATGGAGCTAGGAATCGATTAGTAACCCTTAGCCATCCTCCACAAGAAGAGGAAACTGATCCAAGGTCATGCCAGCAGCTACATGTGGAGGGGTGGGGAATCAAATCCAGTTCTCCCAGATTAGAGTCCGCACTCCTAACCACTACCCCAGACAGTGACGCCAGTAGCGCGTGGATGAGATTAATATCATTTTCCCAAAAGGATAGTAAAATGGGAATGACATACTGGACCCCAAGGAATTATTCAGCAAACGCCCTTCCAAAATAGTTTGGGGACTAAAAGAACAATAGAATGTCTCTGCATCAGTGTGTCTCTGCAGCAGTAAGAATTTTTAATGCCAAAGTATTACCTCAAGTTCTGTATGGTTTTCCAGTACGGCTCAATGCCTTTTAATCAGGACGTGGAGAATATACAAGCAAGATATCTTAGACAAATCATGGGAGCTACCCAATGTGTATCTTATTTCATGATTTGTCTAGAAGCTGGCCAAGATTTAATTGGGACTAAAGCTTGGATTCTGGGAATATGTTATTGGCTCAAGCTCTGTTTCAGAGCTGAGCTGGGATCCCTATTAAATTTTCTGGAAGAATGAATTGCATAATACGAATTGGGATGCCTTGATTAAATTTAAACTCAATCAATCTAGTTTTAGCTGACAAATCCTATAACTTTAAAACAATCGGGTCATTTCGAGCAGGAGCTCGGGGGAGCGTAGCTCCGGGAGTTGGTGCCAGCCCCCCCCCCCCACCCCCACGGGGGAATGCCTGCTTGTGTCATGGCTGCAGCAAAATGACCCCGTCCCCTGGAAAGGCCCTTGTTCCTCCGACCAGCCTCCTGAAGGCTTCAGCCACCCCTGAAGCTATCCTCCCAGAATAGTGGTATTTCTGAGGCTTGGATTAGTAGCTGTCTTTCTTTCTTTCTTTCTTTTTCTTTCTTTCTTTCTTTCTCTCTTTCTCTCTCTCTCCCTTTCTTTCTTGCCTTCTGACATACTTCCGGTGATGTCAGGTGGTGTAGCATATGCAAATAAGTTATACTAATGAGCTCCTGCACCTCTTTTTCTATGAAATGACCCCTGAAAACAATTAAGCAACGTCTTATTGATACTGAGCAACAAAAACTCCAACCAGCCCAATGCGATATTTGTTTTCCTGCCAGAATTGGACTTAATAACCATTTGGGCAGAATGGCCCGATATCTCCACGCTCTTGATGTTCCTACACAATGTAGAGCCTTCTTACTGGCTAGGGTAAATGCATTCCCCTTCCAGGATGCTTTCTGGTAGATATCCCAAGATTCCGAGGCATGAGCGTTTCTGTCCTTGCAGCCTTAATTCCTTAGACACAAGTGATCACATAATTTTGGACTGCCCTTTTTACGAGTGCCCTAGGAAAAGGTTGTTTTCTAAACTGATTCGTTCTAAAAGCCATTTGAACAACGGACATAAATGTCAGTTCCTTTTGAACGATTTGACTCCTGAAATTATTGTTGTAGTTGCTAAATTTCTAGTGGAAGACCTTAAAGAAAATTCTATATAGCGTTGTTTCTGGTTCCCCCCCCCCCTTATGAAATTTTTGTACGAAGTTTGATGTCTGATGGATTTTGTATTCTGTATTTTATTGATTGGGTTATTATTTAGTTGTGATTGCCGATATGCCAATAAAGCTATACAAATACGAAGGGTAGCACTTCCACAGTCCCTTAAAGCAGAAATCGTGCATCTAATCCCCAAGTTGGCTCCACCGTACAGTTCAAAGATTCCTCACAAAGAGACTGCCCAAGAGACGTTCCTTTGCAGGAAAATCAGCAACCAGAAAGGCATTTTTTAAAAAGTAAAATGTGATGTTTACGCATGTGAATGTACAAACACCACAAGAAAAATCTGCAGGGGGAACTGGCTTTTTAAAAATCTAAGTATTGGACAAGGGGATGAGAGGGGGAAACAAAACTTGTGACAGCAGATGTAGGGAGAAGAAAAGTGCATAAAAGGGGGCTGCAGGGAAGGAAGGCATGCAATGGGAGGGAGAAGGAAATTGCACAACGAGGAGGATGGGGGAAGAGGGGAGAAAGTAAAGGCCATCAGGGAGATGGGACTTCCCGCTCCACACAGAGTCCTTAAAGGTCCCCAGCCCCACCCCATTGGACACCATCTTACCTAACCTACAATTCAAAGCAGAGGACAATAAAAAAGATAGGGTGCCTAAACCGCTAGGTGCACATAGTGAAGATGCTCATTTCTAGTTTTTGGCCCTCGATCTGGTATTTTCCTGTTCTGGCTGCTGAGATTTCTGCAACAGCAGCATGATGCAGATTATGTCCTTTCTCAATGCCATGTCAATGAGTTAGCTGGGTAGAGAAACTGGTGGAGTCAGTGAATGGCTGTCGGTGCTTAATGATGGACTTTCTAGTTGCAGACAGCTGGCTGGGACCCAGGCGTTGCCAGAGCTCGGAAGGCTTTTTGTGGTTTTGCAATCTGTTTACTGGATGTCACTTAGTGTCATTAGGTTAATGACAACGGTAATGAGTTCTGCTTTAATGGCAGGCTGAATCTCCGTAGGGCACTTCAGGAACAAGCCTGCCAATGAGTACCTTGTAGCTTACTATGGCTTCTCCCGCCCTTTGTGGTAAATTTGCCATTCTCATTTCCTTGGTTGTGATGTCACTGCTTCCTCATTTCCAGGTGCTTCTTGCTGCATCCTTCTCATTTCTGGTTTCCTGGGTGAAGAGCTCACAGCCAGAAGTTAGCAGAGATATTGCCCACAACCTAAAATACAACTTGCTTGTTGACGTACCGCTTCCACTGCGGTCTGGCCAAAGTTTGGACTGAACAGAGAACCTCCAGCCTCTAGATTCTGGTAAGTGGATGTTTTTCTTAGAGATGCAATTCGTAAAGTGTTCGCTGTGGAAATCCAGACCTCACAGCTAAGGCTTCTCTGCTCCTCTTGTGTCCAGTATTCGCTGGTTTTTCAAGATCTCAGGCAGTGAAATGTCTTTCTCAGCACTTGCTACTGGAGACCCTTTAACTGGAGATGCGAGGGACAGACTCTGGAACTTTCTGTATGCAAAATGCATGGTCTTCCTCTGTCCCTTTTCACCCGTCTATGGACTTTAGTCTTGCTGCGTGCTCGACTTCCTTCTCAATGCCCAGCACAAAACAACTGCTACCTATGGCCTCTTGTGACTTGAGGCATATAAATGAGGATCCTTTGTTAAGAAGAATGGCCATCTCATCTTACTTAAGTCTCCAGGATGGCCAATTTCCAGTAACTGGCAATAGCAGAACTAGAAAAGAATGTGTTGTTGAGTCACAACTGACTCATGAGACCCCAATTATGGGGTGTTCAAGGCAAGAGATGAGCAGAGGTGGTTTGCCATTGCCTTCCTCTGCATAGCAACCCTTGCCTTTTAAGTGGTCTCCTGACCCAAGTATTGACAATGGCCAACCCTGCTTACTTCCCCAGCCTTGATGAGCTTGGCCCAAACGAACTGGTTCGTGGTTCAGTTCATAAGGTTCATGATGGGGTAGAACACCCTCCCCAGCAAGCTAGAGAAACCACACTGCCAAGGGATCTCTGGTTGATGCTCCTCTGCCTGCCCTCCAAGTTTGGTGAGGACTGGATTTAAAAGTGGTTCAAAAGTGTATAGAACGGGCCCCACCGCAAGCTACACACACCAAATGCAGAGGCTGGAGAATTCCACCCCCCACCCCCGTTCCTTTGAAGCCTGCTAAACGATGATTGAGGGGAGACAGTCTGGAAATGTATCCATTCACCAAGGAACCACTTGAAAGTTTGTGCCACGACCTGCCACAAACTTCAGTTTGTGAACCGTGAACCGGCCAAAATTAGTCACAAAATTTCGTTCACCAGCAAGTTTGTGCCCATCCCTAGGGAAGACTCCTTGTGCCAGAAGGCTCTGGCAGGACTCTTCACACTCTACAGACCTACAATTTTTGAACGTGACAGCCCAGGTGGAAGCAGGTGAAAGGTTAAACAGAAGAAAGGGAAGGCAGAAGATGGGATTTTGTGGGGAACGGAGTTTTGAGTCCTCCTTCTGGATCTGCCCCAAGAGGCAATGCATGTCCTTAATCCCCCCCTTCACCCCATTTCCCTTTTGTGTGGTGTGAACAGAGAGAGCACTTCCACATACCCTCCTACAGGGCCCAGAGTAAACTGAGCGCTCTTGCAATATCCGTGTGTGCTTCTTGCAACACTCCTGCTCTCGCTTCAAAGATTGCTGTGTGAGCTGCCCTGCCCAGCTACATGCATTGCTTCTCTGCTATAACTTTCCTGCCCTGTCTTCTGAAGAAAGGATAAACAGACTTTATGCTGCCTCTCCTTAATGAAAGATTATTTGAACTGAAAAACGACAGGAGGGGAAAGAGTCAAGCAGCCTCTTTTGTTCGGGTCCCACTCAGAGACCGCCTCAACAGATTGCTAAAAGACAGAAAGACACCCAGGGTAATGAGAAATCGAAGTCTTCTGTGCAATAGGATAGCTCTATAGCTGTCATCACCACCCACAGGGTCTCTTCTGTCTCTGTGAACAAAGGTGTGTCCGGTCACCCAGTCAAAAAGAATTCTCTGCTTTGAAAAGAACAAACTGACCCACCCTAGCAAGTGCGTAAATGGGCCTAAGTGAAAATAGCAGATAAAGCTGTGGGGGAAAACACCCACTAATGTAAAAGAGAGATTTTCAAGTTTTTGTGTTTCCCGTTTCCTCTTTTCACTCAAGAAATATACGAGAATGCCAGCAGACTCTGAAGAACATAGACAGAGCCCTGCTGGATCAAGCCAATAGTCCATCTAGTCCAGCATCTTGTCTCACACAACCAGGTCCTCTGCACGGCCAATAACAGGGCATAGAGGCTGAGGCCTTCCCCTGATGTTGCCTCCTGGCTTTGGGATTCAGAGGATTAGTGCTTCTGAATGTGGAGGTTCCCCTCAGTCACCATGGTTAGTAGCCATTGATAGATTTATCCCCCATTGATCTACCTAATCCTCTTTTAAAGCTGTTTATTCCTGTGGCCATCACCACATCCTCTGGCAGCAAATTCCACATTTTAATCACTCTCTGTGTAAAGTAGTATTTCCTTTTCTGTCCTGAACCTACTGGCCATCGGCTTTATTAGATGCCCTTGAGTTCTAGTATTTTGAGAGTGAGAAAAAGTTCTCTTTCTCAACTCTCTCCACTCCGTGCATAATTTTATAAACCTCCATCATGCCCCCCCTTAGTCATCTCTTTTCTAAACTTAGAAGTCCCAGACTCTTCAGCCTTTCCTCCTACGGAAGGTGCTCCAACCCCCTAATAATCTTAGTTGCCCTCCTCTGTACTTTTTCCAGCTCTGCAGTGTACTTTTTGAGACACAGTGACCAGATTTGTACATGGTATTCCAAATGAGGCCACACCATAGCATTACAATATTGGCTGTTTTATTCTCAGTCCCTTTCCTAATAATCCCTAACATAGAGTTTGCCTTTTCACAACTGCAGCACACTGGGTTGACACTTTCAGAGCCAGTTTGGTGTAGTGGTTAAGTGCGCGGACTCTAATCTGGGAGAACCGGGTTTGATTCCCCACTCCTCCACTTGCACCTGGCTGGATGACCTTGGGCAAGCCATAGCTCTGTACCAGCTGTTCTCTCAAGGACAGCTTGGGAAAGAGCTCTCTCAGCCCCATCTACCTCACAGGGTGTCTGTTGTGGGGAGGGGAAGGGAAGGGAAAAGGAGTTTGTAAGCCGCTCTGACACTCCCTTGGGGAGTGGAGGGCAGGGTATAAATCCAATCTCTTCTTCTTCTTCTTCTTCATTGAGCTATTCACTATGACCCCAAGACTGCTTTTCCTCTCAGCCTCAGCAAGTTCAGACCCCATTAGCCTATACTTGAAGTTGGGATTTTTTGTCCCAGTGTGCATCACCTTACATTTACCAGCACTGAACTTCATTTGCCACATTGTCACCCACTCACCCAGTTTGTGGAGGTCCTCTTGGAGCTCTTCACAGTCAGCCTTGGTTTTCACCATCCTGAATAATTTTGTGTCATCTGCAAACATGACCATTACACTACTCAGCCCTCGTTCCAGATCACTAATGAATAAATTATAGCACTGGCCCCAATACTGATTCTTCTGGGACCCCACTGCTTGCTTACTTCCATTGTGAGAACTGTCCATTGATTCCTACTCTTTACTTCCTGTCATATAACCAGTTTTTAATCCATGAGAGAACCTGACTTCTTATCCCATGACTGCTAAATTGACTGAGGTTATCTTTGGTGAGGTCCCTTGTCAAAAGCCTTTTGAAAGTCCAGGTATATAATGTCTACTGGGTCACCGTTGTCTACATGGGTGTTTACTTACTCAAAAAACTCCAAAAGGCTGGTGAGGCAGGACTTCCCTTTGCAGAAGCCATGCTGATTTTTCCTCAGCAGGCTTTGTCCCTCTATGTGCCTAACAATTCTATCTTTGATTAGTTTTTACTAATTTGTCTGGGACAGATGTTAGGCTGACTGGCCTGTAATTTCCTGGTTCCCCTCAGCATCCCTTTTTAAAAATTGGTGTAACATTTGCTACTCTCCAGTCTTCTGGTATAGCGGCTGAATTTAGTGATAGGTTACATACACCAATTAGATCAACTATCTCACATCTGAGTTCATTAAGAAATCTCGGGTGTACGCCACCCGGACCTGCAGACTCATCAGTTTCTAATTTCCCCAGCAGGTCTAGGACTTCATCTCTGGTTACCTCAATTTGACTCAGTTATTCAGGCTCCCTTTCTGAAGTGCCCCACAGTGAACACAGAAGCAAAAATGGTATTGAGCTTTTCAAGTTGTTCTTAAATGCAGAGTAAACAAATAACAACCAGGCACTGTGCGATTGTTTATAAAGTAAAAATAACTTTTATCTATTTGGGAAGGGAACTTTGGGAAAAAGCAACAAAGAAAAACACAGACTTCTCTGCCATCTCCCCATCTTCCTTTAGCAATCCTTTTACTCTTTTGTCATCCAAAGGCCCCACTGCTTCTCTGGCTGGTCTCCTGCTCCGGCTAGATTTTACAACATGTTTTTTTGTCTTGATGGTTTTAGCAACCCATTCCTCAAAAATCTCTTTTTGCATGCCTAATTACTGACGTTTGCCAGAGCCTGTGGACCCTCCTGTTCAATTAATTGAGACTGACCTTCCACTTCTTAAAAGAAACCTCTTACTTTTTATAGCTTCCTTGTGTTGTAAACCATGCAGGCCGTCTTTTAGACTTGGCAGTGCCTTTCCTAACCTGTGGAATGCATTCTATTGGGGCTTCAATTACTGTGGTTTAAATAGCTTTCAAGCATCCTCTAGGGATGTGACACTCTTGTGTTTCCCCTTCAACTTCTTTTATACTATTCCCCTTATTTTTGTATAAAATTTCCTCTTTTGAAATCAAATGTGACAGTTTTGGACTTTAGGGGTAACTTTCCAGTGACCTGAATGCTGAACTTAATAGCATTGTGGTCACTGTTCCCAACTGGCATAACAACCTGTACATCTCGCACTAGGTCTTGCTCAGAACCAAGTCCAAGATCACTACCCTTCTTGTTGGCTCTGTGACCAACTGTTTCAGTGCACAGTCATTTACAATGTCTTTTCAACACATTTGTTCTCGATAACAGGCCAGATAAGGCCATATTCTATACTCCAGCAGAAAAAAGAAGAAGACTTCTTGCAAAAACTATTTTGGGACCAGGGATAGAAACTTCTAGAAATGCAAGTTCTTAGAAGCTAAAGAAAGAGCTTTTCAGAGAGTTGAAGCAGCTCTAAAGAGGAACAGATGATCATAAGATACCCACTCTTCCCACAGCTTCTGTAGATTTCTGTGCTCTTAAAAAAATATTTACTTCATTTGTTGTCCACGTATCTTGTTAGGACTCAAAGCCAATATCGTTTGACCAACAGTGGGGCAAAGGGAATATGTGTATACAACATTGGGGGGGGGGGGGGTCCCACACATTTTTTTTTGCCATCAAGTCACAGCTGACTTATGTCAACCCCATAGGGTTTTCAAGGCAAGAGATGTTCAGAGGTGGTTTGCCATTGCCTGCTGCTGCACCACAATCCTGGGATTCTTTGGAGGTCTCCCATACAAATACTGGCCAGGGTAGATCTGCACAGCTTCTGAGATCTGATGAGCTCAGGCTAGCCTGGGTGAGCCAAGTCACTAGATTTTAATCTGGAAAGAGTTTCTGCCCTTTTCCAGAGTCTGGAGAGGGATTGGGCTTTCCCCTGACTTTGAAGACACCCAGAAAGTGGTAAGACATTGTGCTTGCTCTCTAACAGACTCCAAGGCTAGCAGGACAGGGCCAAGACCCCCTCCCCATAGGAGAAGGGGTAAAACCTCATTCCCACAGTTGCACTGGATCTCAGATGGGCTCCAACATCCGAAGCTTAACATTATATCGGACAAAACCTTGCCTTTCTGGGAGGCAAGCAGATTTTGGATTGGTGGATCCCTGACAATCGGAACTGATGCCTCTTGCATACCTCTTTTACCTTTCTTAAATGTATTACTTCTCACCAGGCAGAGATGCAATTTGGCAAAAGTGAGATACCATAATGTTAACACATTTGCAAATTCAAATGCTTTTTGCTCCCCATCAGAGGTGACCACAACGTACTTGGAGGGCATACTACACAACAGCTTTGTTGACTATGAGCAAATATGAGTCTGCTCAGCAGTTGGGTGGGAGACCTCCTAGGAATCCTGTGTATACCCCTTAGATTCTGCAATGGAAAAAAGTGGAATATAAATGCAATATATTATACAGCTGCTGAGCGAGGCATATCTGAGATCAGCTAAGCAGTCCTTGAGCAATAAAGAACTGGGGACAAAGGCTGAATATCAAACTAGCAATGCATTCCTAAGGGTCACACCCTTCAACAGACTTAGAAGGGTGTAATTCCTCTTAGGATTGCACTATAAGAGATCCTCAATAAAATTCCCCCTGCCTCATGTGTTCACTTGCGTAATACTAGCAAGTCACTCGTCTTTCAACCTCAGTTCCTCATCAGTAAAATTGGAATAACAGGAACTGAGAAAATGAAACATTGATGATTGTTCTAGGCACTTTGCTCTAACCTATATCTCTAGCAGCACCCAACCTCCATGCATCTGAACCTCCCTTGCAGGGAAAATGAAGTTAGGGTGTATTTGGGAATTTGGTCTAGGATGAGCAGAATCTACCTCTATGGCATTCAAGGCTTTCTCCTCCACTGCCCAGATTCCCACTGCAAAACTCTGAAGGATGGAAACTTGCGGACTCACAGTGCCACCATGGATTTGAGTCCAATAACACCTTAGATACCAACGAGATTTTTGGGGGTATAAGCTTTCAAGAGCTGGCCCCACTCTGTTGTTTTATCCTTTGTCGGAAGTATACTGCCAGACATATTTGGCTGAACATGGATTCTGATTTTGCGTGTGTAAAGTGCCGTCAGGTCAGAGCTGACTTATGGCAACCCCAGCAAGTGGCTTTCAAGACAAGTGAGTAGTAGAGGTGGTTTGCCATTGTTTTCTTCTGCAGAGCCTCCCTTGGCAGTCCCCCTTCCAAGTACTAACCCTGCTTTGCTTCTGAGATTTGACAACATGAGGCTCTCCCAACGCTGACTTCCCTCCCTTGCAGTTCAAAATTTCAAGGGGAAAGAAACATGGCAAGCTCTACTTTACTTTCTTCAGTGTTATGTCCAAACCATAGATAAAACTTAACTCCTTGCTTGTTTAGCCCTGTGGGCTGTGTGTTTCAGGGAAAGAAACACACACACACACACAAAACCAGTGAAAATCTCAGTCTATACCCGTTTTGGAATATGAATAAATGGTGACAGTGGGTGAATGGAACGGTGACTCCTTTTGGGTCATCCCAACCCCAGTAACTCAGTGAAGTGTTTGAGTGAAAGCCTGTCACGCAAGGGAGCTGAGCTGCCCTGTATGGTGATGTCTCTATGAATGAGAGGTGAAATGGTAATGGTTCTCTAGAGATTTTAAAAGAGATGAGAGAAGGGTAGTGATGTGTGACTGCCTGACCTACTTGTAACCTTGAACACTCTGCGTGCCAGGAGAAGGGGCATCATGCTTCCTCTTTCCCCGGTGTCTTTAAATATTTCTGCAAGAGGTTGGGAAACATACAGAATTAGATGTACTACGTTTGAAGATGCCCAGGGAATGGGGAGGGGGGCGCATTAGCTGCTTCAGGTATACAGTCAGTGGGAATGAGCACCGGGGGGGGGGGGGGGATGGAGGCAGGAGGTCCACAGCTGGGGAGGGTGTTCTCAAATGGCCACCACTGATGCTCCTTCTGGGTAACTTTATACTGAAGGACTCCTCCTCATATGACCAAATCTGGCAGCTACGTTACCACATCCCTGACTGACTAGCCAGTGAATGTGCAGCTTATGTGGACTGAGTAGCATATCTTGAGAGCAGTCTTCCCTCTAAGCTGAGTTAATGTGAGCTAGCTCACAGTTTTTTAGCCTACAGCTCATGCATTCTTGTCTTAGCTCAGGAAGGATGGTTCCAGAGCAAACTAATTTAGGCAGTAGCCAAATCGCCTGCTCACCACTTTAATGCCAGTAGCTCACAAAGTAGAACTTTTGCTCACAGGACTCCACGGCTTGGAGGGAGCGTTGCTTCAGAGTCCTCTTCTGTGCAACAGGGTGACTTTTTGAGCAGAACTTTCACTTCCCTCTGAGAAGCCACTTAACGGCAATTTGCTGAAAACATTAACAAAACTGCAAATGTCAACCCCTCCCCTTCAGACAAAGAAGCAGATGACAAAAGGGGAAAAATACCAGAAATGGAGGTGGCACCCCCTCACTGTCCTCCCCAACCTCTGGAGGCCTGACAAAGCTCATCTCTGCCTGTTTGCTAGTTTTATTTCAGCAAGCCTTTCATCAGCATATCAAGTAATTTTCGCTGTAACCCATGCTTTTTAAAAAAAAAACACCTTAGACCAAGTGTTTATATCCAAGTCCATTCGGCATTCTAAAAGGAAGTAGAGTTAAAAAGAAAAGTTAGTAAAACAAGGTAGCAACAATTATGAGACATGAAAGACTACCTGTGCTTGACTGCTCATTCTGTATGACTTATCTCATTCTTATTTTAGGATAAGAAGAACGGAAAATCACACGTTCCACATTAAAAGAACACCATGGCTACAGCGGGGATGTCCAAAGATGGTGAAGAAAAAAACATTTCAGTCCTCAGCGTCCATAATCAAGAATGCCACGTGGACTCTGAATTCAGATATACCCTATTCACCGCCTACTACAGCATCATCTTCATTCTGGGCTTCCTATCAAATAGCTATGTATTGTGGATTTTCACTCGAGTATACGCTACTAAGAAGTTAAACGAAATTAAAATATTCATGGTCAACTTGACCACCGCCGACCTGCTCTTCCTGGCCACATTGCCAATGTGGATTGTATACTACCACCACAAGGGGGACTGGATCATGCCCAACTTTTTGTGTAACGTGGGCGGCTACTTGTTTTTTGTCAACACTTATTGCTCAGTTGCCTTCTTGGGTGTCATAACATACAATCGGTTCCAAGCAGTGACTAAGCCCATTACAGCTGCTCAATCTACCACACGAAGAAGGGGCATCTATGTGACTCTCGCCATCTGGGTACTGATAGCTGTCCCGGCCATATACTTCCTTGTTGATGAGGGCATCACGGAAGAGGAGGTTAATGGACGTTCATTCAGACGGTGTTTTGAACGCTACGACACTACTGGTGACATTAAGCCTGTCCTTGGTTTCCATGTGCTCATATGCGTTTGTTTCTTCATCACCTTCCTAGTGGTCTTGGTGTGCAATGCATTCATTATTCGGACACTGTTGTCCCAACCAGTGCAGGCCCGGAAGAGCGCCCATGTCAGGCAACGAGCACTGTGGATGGTGTGCACTGTTTTGGCTGTGTTCATCATTTGCTTTGTGCCCCACCACATTCTGGACCTGCCTTGGACTCTGATGGTTCTTCGGGCATGGACAATCAACTGCCAAACCCAGCAGCTGGTGAACGACCTCCATCAAGTGACCTTGCTCCTCCTAGGTGCAAACTGTGTTCTGGATCCGGTCATCTACTGTTTCCTCACTAAGAAGTTTAGGAAGCACCTTTCTGAGAGTTTGAAAAGCATAAAAGACGGTCGCAAGTGTTCCAGGCAAACGACGGAGACGGGAGTGGAAGGCATGGTTCCTCTGGAAAACTGCATACAGAACTCCATCAAGCCGTAAACATCACTGCCACCTATAGAGCGGGAGGTCTTTTGACATGCTCATTCAGTGCCAAGCATACACTGGTGAGCAGCAACTCTAAGTAGATACAGTCAAGTTATCAGCTCTTTCCTAGAAGTAGCTGCAGGTACTGTGATACATTTAGGACCATTTATGAGATGTAGTGTCTCAGGACCAAAGCAGGAACTACAGAGAACCTCCACCAAGTTATCTGTTGCTGTAGTGAAAGGAAGCTATGGGAGAAGACTGGGATTTTTAAACGATGAGCATTATGTTTGTGCTTTGGATCAGTATGCAATGAGAGTACAGACCTGACAGTTAATTCCACCCTTTCATCTGGAAGATAGTTGAATTAGTATTGCTTTGGACATGTGGTTTAATTTTTCATTATTCACTCAGGAATTCAAGAGCAGAAGGCCCCATAGCAAAAAGGGAACCCTGCATTCTTCAGTGGCCAAGGGCCACAAGCTCTCAGCCCCAAAAGCCTACTATCTGAGAACAGATCATTTGCAGAGGGCGTACCTATGAGGTTCATGAATGGTTCCAACACCCCACATAGTAGATATAGTCTAATAATAAGAACCATCCTGTGACATAGGTAAAGTTGAGACAGATTGACTCAAGGTCATCCAGTGAGCTTTGAACCACCATCTCCCAGATCCTACTTCGAGACTCTAACCGTTACACCACTCTGCCTCACTTGCTCTACATCGGTTGGCTAATGAGAGAGGTGTGGGGTTCACCAATGCAGGAGGAGAGCAAACTTAGCTAATCAGCCAAACCTGGGCTGTTACACCAACAGGGGATTTCCAACCCGCACAGTTAGTCTTATCTTGCTACTCGCTTGTGTACGATTACTGTCACTTTTGTCTCATTATTATACACACATACTGTTTTGAATGTTTTCACAAAAAAACACCAATCCTAGGAAACGGGAGGGGGGGAATTGGGAAGGAATTGGAGAGGGGGGTAAAATGGGGGAAGGGGGCTGAAGTAAGAGTGAAGAGTCAACATAGATCATGCCTCCTGATGCTGGTGAAAAACATTCATAAATACATAAATTACTTGATCTACACATTCTACAAGTGGAGGGAACAGTAGGACAGTGAAGAACCAAGATCTGGAATAGTCCAGGAGGAGAAATCGAAGTTGGAGGAAACCAGGGAGATGGAAAAACCAGATGTTGCACAGGCAAAAGACAAGGGTCTTACTCAAGGAAGAACTTAACAGGGCAAGCCAGGTGCTGCAAGGGTGTCAGGGGAAACTGTGGTTGCTAATTTGGTTGCAGCTCAACTAATGTTTCTTCTAATCCCCCCCCCACCCCCGAGCAGAACGGTTCACATTTTGAGCAGAATATAACTGCTGTAATCTTAAAACGGACAGTGGGCAGTGCAAGACCCATGCGGGGCTCCAGACTGCTGCTGAGCGGGGCTTCCTGTGTTAATGAATGGCTACTCACGTGCACAGCTTAGAGGAAGTTACTCACCATCCTCATCTGTTGTTAAAAATGTAAGACCTCTGGTACACACCAGGAAGGAAACAGCATGAAGTTTTTGCTGTTTTGTAGCTTTTGTGTATTTTTTGCAAAGAATTTCTTTTTTAAATGGAATACACCTTGTCACCTAAACGCTGACTAAGAACATCTTTGTAGCTTAACTCTAATCAAGAATGCAGCTTTTCCAGAGATTTGTTGCACCAGTTTTTTGGATTTCTAGATCTATCATTGTCTTAATCCAGGGCTACAACTAGGATTGGCAGGTCATCTCACCTGCCACCAACTGGGAATTTTGGAGGCTGTGTAAGGGGTGGAAATGATGTTGACATGATGTATTTTCCATGCCACACATTTCTCCCACCAGGCCGAATACAAGGGTAGGTGAAAGGCCCAAACTGCTGGATTGTTGGCTGAAGCGGGCAAATGGTAAGCCTAGCCCTAGCTGTAACAATGAGCATATGTATTTCAAAGTAACTCTGACTGCAATTAATGGAACTTACCATTACACTTTGTGAACAAACTCTAGTGAATCCAGTGGTGCTTACCTCTGAAGGAATGCATTCTGGATTGGGTTGATAGGCAGCAGCAAGGAAACTCAGATACTCTGTTTTAATGTCAGCTGGCAAAGCAGTTGTTTGTTAAAAATCTCTCCAACAACTAGCTATCTGTGCATTGCTTTTGTGTATCCTAGCATAGGGCTATGCATTTAAGGCTAAGATTGCAGATCCCCATATTTTTGTATTACGGGGGGGGGGGGGATCTAAAACCAACAATATATTTTTATTAGGACCAAACTGTCACAAAGTAGCGAGTAAGCTTTCAAGATCTCCGAAACTCTTAATCAATATGGATGTTCTGTGCATGCACGCACACGTGCATGCACGCACACACACACACACAAACAGAATCAGAAAGGTGTTTTGGGGTCATGATAGAAAAGCCTCAGAGTTTTTGGCCTGTGGCCTTCCTGAAATGATGACCAGATAAAAGCTGTAGACTTGATTGGATTCCATTGTGGCGGGTACAAAACATTTCATGAGGTACAATATGCACCTGGCATACAGAAGCCAAAAGGTCTGAAATGCTAAATGTATTCCCTTTAAGAAATGTCCCATTTCCCTGTCCTGGATAGCCCAAGCAAGCCAGATCTTGGAAGCTAAGCAGGGCCGACTCTGGCAAGTATTTGGATGGGAGACCTCCAGAGAATACCAGGACCGGGAGGCCAGAGAGAGGTTATCAAGCCACTACTCTGAATGTCCTCCGTGCCCCAGTAGGAGTCGCCAGAGGTCGCCATGACTTCCAGACATGGGCACACATACACACAATCCAAAAGAGAGAGAGAGAGAGAGAAATGCCCCATTAAGTAAAGACCTGGCTGCAAGGCTGATCCAGGCTATTTGTGGGGTATGTGTGGGTAGAGTGATGCCTTAAGACAGAGCTGCTTGCACCAACTGGAAATGTTATTAATGCTATAATATCTATAAAGTGCTAACAGTTTGCAGATCTCAAGTGTGCCTTGTTTTTAACCTTGGCCGACACCACATGAATTGGGAATCACTTCTGCATTTACGATTTCTTGTATGAGGACACTTCTAAACTTTCTATGCCAAACGAGATCTTTGTGTTTCCCATAGCAAACTGTAAAGTATGGATATCATGTGTGTGTCTCTATACATTTGTGGAGGTACACCTGGAAACTCTGAGTGGGTCACAGCTCCCTGTCACATATATACAAAGAAGTTCTGCCGTGGCGGGTCTTTTTGCAGAAAAAGGTTTAGCCCTGGGAAGTACAGCTTTTAAAGTGGGTTTTGTTCTCATTTCCAGCACAGCTTGGGCAATGGAATTTTATCTGGAGAAACCCCAGTGTTTACATTACTTTAATAGTATTCTGTGCCAAGTATTATATCATTCCAGGGATGTTCATCATTACAGCCCTGTAGTTGAGAAACCAGACAGCCCTGTAGTTGAGAAACCAGTCTGTAATGTGTGAAGACTACAGATAAGGGGCTTGAAGCACGATGGGCTGAAAGGTCTCCCTTTCTTGGCCACTGGAAAGGCCTGCAGTGTTATTGGGTTTTTTTCCTGTTCTGCAGTTGTTAAATGTTAGCATTGTGTTCTGAGAAGATCAGTGGTATCAAATATAAGGCAATTTGGCAAGGAACCAAACCACTGCAGGAAGCCTTTAACTAAAATAAACAACTATGTATGTTTGTGTGAATCTTGAGATTTTATTTCTGCTTCTTGGGAGGATCATTCCGATTCTAGAAGAATAACTGAACTAGTGTCATGCAATAACTTTTCAAAGGAACAATTAAAGCCTCACAAAGGGGCAAGTAAGCATGGGAGTTACAATTTTTCTTTGGTGATAACAATAATTTTTAAAAAGGGGAAGGAAAACAGATGGCAGAAGGGAAAAGCTCTGCAAGCCTGCAGCTCCAAGGACGGGAGGGGTTATACAAACTTAATTAGACTTTACAACTGCACTTGTTAACATTTATGGTAGTACAAGCATGGCATGGGGTGGGTGGGTGGCAGAGAAGTCTGGCTGCATTGTCTTTGGAAGGATCCTTCCTGGCAACACCCTCCTCACCTACCTATATGTGACGGTTGGTGATTTCTGTTTCAACGTACCTGGAAAATGTGCGCATGTACACAAAAGCTGATACCCAGAATAAAACTATGTTGGTCTTAAAGGTGCCACTGGACTCAAACTTCATTCTGCTGCTTCAGACCAACACGGCTGCGCACCTGAATCTACCTGCATTTCTTTGACAGGTGCTTGCAGTTTTTGGCTATAGTTTAGCACTGAAATAGCCAGGGATCGAAAGAATGGCCTGACAGTACCCGATTGTCATTCCAGCTGCCTCAGTAAGAGATGACCTTGCCAATCTCTGTATAAGAGCCAACTAGGAGTCCTAGATACCATAAGACCCTTGGCTGGTGGGAAGCTGAGCTGCACAGAAATGTAGTTACTAACCACCCCAACTTTAAGCGCTGCAAACACATGTTTTACGCATTCCTCAATGTAGTATGATTCTAAAAATCCAGAGCTCAGCGGCAGTAACAAAAAGGAAGAATCCAGTAGCACCTTAAAGTCTAACACAATTTGTGGCTGGGGATGAGCTTTTGTGAGCGAGCAGTGACTCGCAAAAGCTCAAACCCTGCCACGAATTGTGTCAGACTTTAAGGTGCTACTGGTCTCTTACTCTTTTCTACTGCTACGGACAGACCAACGAGGCTCCTTAAGCATGCTTATTACTGGAACCGATTTGGTGAGATTTAGGAGGAGGAAACTGGATTTATACCCCGCCCTCCACTTGGAGTCTCAGAGCGGTTTACAAACTCCTTTCCCCACGAGACACCCTGTGAGGCAGGTGGGGCTGAGAGAGCTCTGAGACAACGGTCCTTGAGGGAACAGCTGGTACAGCGCTATGGCTTGCCCAAGGTCATCCAGCAGGTGCAAGTGGAGAAGTGGGGAATCAAACCCGGTTCTCCTAGATTAGAGTCCGCGCTCTTAACCACTACACCAAACTGGCTCTCATTTACTGGACTGCTGTGTACTTCTAAGTAAATTCAGGACCGGAGCTGTGCAGTATGATTTTTAAGCGAGCCTGCTAAAATGTGAAGCGGGATCCCTGGGCTCCGCAGCACGCCTCGTTTGGTATGTTTATTCAAACATTCCCCAATAAAATTACTGCTAAGTGAGCGGGCGGCCGTCCCGTCAAGTCGCACGCCAGGCTCTTTCCCCAGCACGCAGGCGCCTCAAACCCTTACCAGCGTCTCCGTCCTGCCCCCTGTCGGACGCCGCGGCGACAAGTCTCGCAGAAGGCGTTGGGGGGCCCCCTACCGGCCAAGCGCCGCAACTGCACCCCCGGGGAGCACGGGAGGCCGTTATTCCCCCCACAAATCGTCGGCGGGGAGCCGGGGGCAGAAAGCGCCCCTAAAAAATAAACCAATAACACCACCGGCAAATTCAAACTGGGCGCAACAGAACCCGTTCGTTACGACCGGCAACGACTTCCGAGGCAGAGAGACGCGGAAAGGGGAAGGTGACGAGAAGAGCAGCCGGCACTCGGCAGCGAGGCCCCGGCCGACCGGCTCGCCTCGGCGACGTCATATCCGCCGGAGGCACTTCCGCTTCCGGGTGCGAGGGGGTCAGCGAGGGGGGTGGTTGGGTTACCCTCTTTTCTTTCTGGACAGCCGGCCCGTCGCCGTGGCTGCTGCGGCTGCTCCCGCCATGTCGCTTGTCGCCGAGGTCGGCTTCGCGGAGGCTTCGTCGCGGTGAGGAGGATTTTTCTCTCAAAAAGGACAGCCCCTCCCCCTTCCCCCCCCCTCGCGCTCGGTCGGTGGGCGTGGCCTGGGCTGTTGCCGCTGTGGCCCCTCCCCTTCGTGGCTCGCGTCTCACCGTCCCCTCCCCCCCACCCGCCGGTTACCTGGGCAATGGAGGGCGTGGGGGGAGGGGAAGGAGGGCGGCCGCCCCCCCCCCCTCCGGCCGGTTATTCCTGACCTCGTCGCGAAGCGTCTCCGCCCCCTCAGCACGCTCCCGGGGCAGGCCAAGGTTGAACGGTCGCGACCCCTATTGTCTGTCGCTGCTACCCCGCCTCCCGTCTGAGGCCGCCGGGTAGAGCCAGTAGAGCGGGGTAGACGCGGAGGTGTCGGATTCGTTTGTCCCCAGAGCTGACATCAGTGTCACTTGGTCGGGCCGGGTTCACGTGTGCCGTAACAGCATAAGAGAAGCCCGTGCTGGGTCAGGCCAGTGGCCCATCCCGTCCAACACTCTGTCACACGGTGGCCAAAAACACCAGGTGCCCTCAGGAGGTCCAGCTGTGGGGCCAGGACACTAGAAGCCCTCCCACTGTTGCCCCCCCCCCCCCTAAAGTACCAAGAATACAGAGCATCACTTGCCCCAGACTGAGAGATCCTACCTATACCTTGTGGCTAATAGCCCCTGATGGACCTCTGCTCCATATGTTTCTCCAGTTCCCTCTTGAAGCCATCCATGCTTGTAGCCGCCACCACCTCCTGTGGCAGTGAATTCCACGTGTTAAATCACTCTATGGGTGAATAAGTACTTCCTTTTATCCGTTCTAACCCGACGGCTCAGCAATTTCATCAAGTGCCCACGAGTAAGAGTCTTGTGAGAAAGGGAGAAAAGGACTTCTTTCTCTGCCTGCTCTATCCCATGCATAATCTTATAAACTTCGATCATGTCACCCCTCGCAATGCTCCCTCTAAGCTGTGGAGTCTTGTGAGCAAAAATTCTACTTTGTGAGCCACTGGCATTAAAGCTGTGAGCGAGTGATTTGACTACTGCATAAATTAGTTGGCTCTGGAGCCAGCCTTCCTGAGCTAAGACGGAAATGTGTGAGCCAGAGGCTAAAAATCTGTGAGCTAGCTCACACTAACTCAGCTTAGAGGGAACACTCAGCTGTCGTTTCTTCTAGCTAAAGAGCCCCAAGCGCTTTAACCTTTCTTCATAGGGAAAGTATTCCGAGTGTAATGCCAGGTACCAGAGGTAGAAACTGTATAAAGGACAGCAGCTGGTAAACTCTGAGTTGGTGTGTCTTCACTGCAGGGCCTCATGGGATGGGTGGAGGGTGCAAAGTAAAGCCCATATGGGCAGACTGGAGAGCCGGCGATGTAGCACTGGGCAGCTGCTCCCACACTGCTTGACTGCTGCAGACGAGGTTGTTTGTTTATGTTGGTGTTTGTTTATTTATTTAATTTAGGAATCGCCCCAATCCCTACTATCGTAGGGCTCTGGACAATGTACAATAGCATTAAAACAGTAACCAGAAAACAATAAACCATATTAAATTACATTTTAAAAGACAGATGGCGAATTGTAATACCTATAATTAGTCATTACAGACTGCCGGCCGCTTCATGGGAGGCGGGGGGGGAAGCGGTTGAAACGAGTACGGAGAACTGAGGAGGTGCCAGGCAAGATAACCAGAAGCCTGGCGGAACATCTCTGCCTTGCAGGCCCTGCAGAATTGCGTAAGGTCCCCCAGGGCCCTGATGGTATTTGGCAGGGAGTTCCACCAGGTTCTGCCATGCTGAAGCCACAATCGGAGTGGTTCTGCCCACTTCCTTTGAGCAGTCTCCTGTTCCCTCCCTTGCACTAGTTGCTCATAGGCTGCATAAGAGCCCTGGATGGGCCGGTTCTGGCCCCCAGGCCTTATGTTTGACACCCCTAGGTTAGAGTGTCAATCTAGGATCTGTCAGACTCAGGTTTGAAACTCCTGGTCGTGGAGGAAAAGGGTTGCCAGATCCGGGTTGGAAAATACCTGGAGACATTGGGGGTGGATCCGGGAGAGGGTGGGGTTTGGAGAGGGGAGGGGCCTCAGCATGGTACAATGCCATAGAGTCCACCCTTCAGAGCAGCCATTTTCTCCAGGGGAGCTGATCTCTGTCAGTTGGAGATCAGCTGTAAAAGCGGGAGATCCCCAGGCCCCACCTGGAGGCTGGCAACCCTATGGAGGAAAGTGCCATCAAGTCATGGCTGACTTATGGTGACCCTGTAGGGTTTTCAAGGCAAGAGGTGTTCAGAGGTAGTTTGTTTGGGCAGCAATCCCGGACTTCCCTGGTGGTTGCCCATCCAAGTCCTAACCAGGGCTGACCCTTTTTAGCTTCTGAGATGTGATGAGATCAGGTTAGCCTGGGCTATCCTGGTCAGGGCATGAATCTCCTACTGTGGTACAAAATCTTGTCAGGTGACCTTGGGCCAGTCACACACTCTTGGCCTAACCTACCTCACAGGATTGTTGTGAGGATAAAATGGAGAGGAGGAGAATGTGACCTCATTTGGAGTATGGTGCGACCTCATTTGGAGTACTGTGTACAGTTCTGGTCGCCACACCTCAGGAAAGATATAGCATTGGAAAAAGTGCAGAAAAGGGCAACTAAAATGATAAAAGGGTTGGAACACTTTTCCTATGAAGAAAGGTTGAAGCGTTTGGGCTCTTTAGCTTGAAGAAATGACGGCTGAGGGGAGACATGATCGAGGTTTATAAGATTATGCATGGGATAGAGCAGGTAGGGAAAGAAGTCCTTTTCTCCCTTTCTCACAATACAAGAACTCGTGGGCACTCCATGAAATTGCTGAGCAGTCGGGTTAGACCAAATAAAAGGAAGTACTTCTTCACCCAAAGAGTGATTAACACGTGGAATTCACTGCCACAGGAGGTGGTGGCGGCTACAAGCATGGATGGCTTCAAGAGGGAATTAGATAAACATATGGAGCAGAAGTCCATCAGTGGCTATTAACCACAAAGTATAGATAGGAACTCTCAGTCTGGGGCAAGTGATGCTCTGTAATCTTGGTGTTTGGGGGGGGGGGCAACAGTGGGAGGGCTTCCTGCCCCCACTGCTGGACCTTCTGAGGGCACCTGGTGTTTTTGGCCACTGTGTGACAGAGTGTTGGACTGGATGGGCCATTGGCCTGATCCAACATTGGCTTTTCTTATGTTCTTATGCTATAAGCCACTTTGGTTCCCCGTTGGGGAGGAAAGTGGAGTATAAATTAAGTAAATAGCAACAACCCAGGACATGATCCACAAAATATATAATTTTAAGGAGGCACCAAATGACACCTCGGTTGTGTTCTGGGGTTTTGATCCCCCCCCCCCCCCCAGGCCAGCCCAACTGACAATGTCTGGCTAATACCAAGCCAGAAAGTTGGTCCGTTGTCCTCAGTACTGTGTACTTTGCCTGGCAATGGCTCTCTAGGGTCACTCGTAACAAAAGGCTTTTGCGGGATGAATGAAAAAAAATGCAGGAATGCCCATTGGAAACAGTGGGAGAGGGCCAAAAGGCCGCGGGATATAATGGGAGCCAGGAATGCCAATTGACCTGCATGGGATCTATTGAAATACATTACAGCACGCAATGTCCCCAGAATGGAATGATGGCTCCTTGGCCCACATAAAGTGCTCTGTGACTGGAATGACAACACTTTTGCTTTTCTCATTGGCCATCATTCCACTCTGGGGGCTGTCACTCCAGTCCCAGAACACTGATTCTAGTCCTGGGCAGTCATTCCTTTGTGGAGACTGTCATTCCAGGCCCAAAGTAGTGTATCTGGGGTCAGGGGCTGTCAGTCCACTTTGGGGGCTGTCATTCCAGTCCCAGAACACTTTGCAAGGGCTGTCACTCCAGTCCTAGAGCACTGATTCCAGTCCCAGGGTCATTATTCCACTGGGCGGGGCGGTTTTTGCAGTCCCAGAACAGTTATCCTACTCCAAGGGGCATTGTTTCCTTTTGGGGGTTTTCATTCCAGGCCCAGCACAGTTAATCTTTTCCGGGGCTGTCATTCCACTCTGTGTTAATCCGAGGCCCAGAGTAATTTAACTGGTTTCAAGGGGTGTCATTCCAGACCCAGCACAGTTTATCTGGTTCTAGGGAGTGTCATTCCACTCTGAGGGCTGTCATTCTGGGCCCAGGGCAGGTTTCTCGAAAACTTCCACATTTTTCTTGCACCTTTTGTGTGCTCAATGGAGCTCATGCAAGTCAAGTGGCATTCCTGGCTCCCATTATATCACTTTAGGCTTTCAGACCTCTCCCATTGTTTCCAGTGGGCATTCCTGTCATTCATTTTACTACATCCCTCAAAAGGCTTTTGTTACAAGAGACCTTGGAGAGCCACTGCTGGGCAAAGTGCACAGTACTGGTATGGTGCCTTATACGGAATAAAGCCATTGGTTCATTTAGCTCATCACTTTCTGTTGTGCTTGGCAATGGCTTGCAAGTTTTCACAAGGAGAAAGCATGTGCTTCCTGGGATCCTTTTAATTAGGGATGGTGTGAATTGAACCTGAGACTGTTCACATGCAAATCATTTAGTCTGCTGCTGAGTCACACACAGCTCTTCCCCCAAATTTAGGAGCATACGGAGTTTTGTGAACATGGCTTATACAGAGTCAGATGATAGACCCATCTCCCTAAGTATTGTTTGCTCTACCTAAAGTAATGAAATGTATTTCCCAACCCCTGCTACTTTAGATCTTTGGCTGGCGATTGTTTTGGTATGGAATCTAGAAGTGCATGCCCCCATGTGTTTTGAACCTAAAGTATTGGAGCCCCTTGGGCAATGTGGGACTGAGACAGATCAGCCTGATCAACCAACCTACAACATTTGTTGGTTTGTAAAGCATCACCACTTATGTTGACCTATGGTAGGTTTCTTCCAACTTCTCACATTGGCAGGATATTTATTTAAATCGCTCCTGTTAGTGCTTCCACAACAGTTTGTGTTCAGAATATCAGGAATCCCCCTGATATGCTTATCCTTGGGCGGGTCCATATCTGATACATTCCAAAAAAATGGTTTCATAATCAGATTAGTTCCACAAGTCACATTGTGAATTTCAGAGATGATTCATGCTTTACTTTGACATTTGGGTACAAAAAGTATCTGAGTTCATATTGGCAAACTGCAGTCAACCGAAGTGATGTCATTTCTTTGAATGGTTGGATTTTCTTGTAGTAAATCCAGATGCGGGAAAGGAATGTTCCTCCGCGACAGTGTTCAAGAACAGGGAATCTACTAAGCTAAATGTGTCATTTGCCACTGATAGATCTGCATGTGTCCTGCTCCTTTAAAACTTGTGTTACTAAAGATTTCAAAAAATTAGGAGTGACTTGACGTGATTCTGTGTGGTTGAGACGATCCCTTCTTGTTAACGTGATACCTGAACAAGTGCCCGGAGCAAATGGGTGATGCCACAAGATGCCAAGACGAGATAACTTATCAGTGTTTCACCATGATGTATGAAATCATCCATGCTTGTTCCAGAATTATGACAGTTTGGAGGAACACTGAAAATTGTATGTGAAAATTATAACCTAACTGCAGGGACAATCCTCACTCTCTTCTCCGATTCCATTCGTTATTTATTTAGATAGTTACATCATGTGTTTCTCCCCAGTGGGGACCCATGGCAGCTTACAACATCGTTCTGCCCTCTGCTGTTTTATCTCCACACTGGCAACCCTGTGGGATAGGGATAGGCTGAAAAAGAGCGACTGGGATGGTTTTGCTCATTCCTGTACACTGAATCTATTGTATCAACTTAAGCCTCAGTTATGATTTGTGATTTATATGATTGTAATAAGTATTGTTGTAGTATATTGGTAACAATTAATGTTAAAATTCAATAATTTTTTTTAAAAAAGCGACTGGGCTGAGGTCACCCATTGAGCTTCTAATGGCAGACTGCGGATTTGAACCCAAGTCTCCCAGATCCTGGTCCAACACTCTGACCGCTGTGTTGTGCTGGAATAAGAGTAGCGGCTCAGCAGTCTCAATAGTAGGCCACTAGTGGTCTGTGGAACTGGCTGGTGATGGAATTTGTTTTCCTAAGGTGTTTGAGCATGACCTGGAGTAGGCAGAGTGAACCTTTGGGGGCCCTGTGGTGGCTTTTAACCGCCTTCAGTCTGTGGACTCTTCTGCATGAATAGACCTGTCCCTGTTGTGCACTCGGTGGCCTGTCCACGTTGAGTGGTGTAACACTGTCCTGTGGGTGGTCACCTTTTGTAGGTCAACTGCAGCTGGGCTGTAGTGTTACAGATTTATTTAAACCATTTATTAGCTCCATTCTTCCACATGGAGCTCAAGGCAGCTTACAATATTAATAGAATACATAACATAGTTCACATTAAAAACATAAGACCAAATGTCACAATCTCGGACTGCCTGAATCAAGATGTCTTCAGCTGCCTTCTAAAGTCTGAAAGTGAGGAGGCCAAGATGCGGCTCGTCAGTACCTGCTCGCTGTAAGAGTTACTGCGTCCCCTTTCCTGAATGTTCGACCAAGACGAAGGGGAGTTATCCTCATGGGGGGGGGGTCACTCTGCCCTCTTTCCTTACTGCCCACTCTCTATCTCCCAGATGTCAGTTCGGGCTTCCTGAGCTCCCCCCCCCCCGCCCCATCTTACTGTGCAGCTATATCTGGCCAGCAGGCTTATGCCAACACACCCATCAGAACACAAAAGGAATGCACGCTGTGAGTCAGCTGCCGCAAAGATGGTTTCATAAATGCTCATCTGTCCTTGGAACATCATACATTGCATGCAGTTGTTTTAAATTCTGATCTCTCCTCAGTATTCTTTAGTGAAAGGGGAAACTGGCGTTAATGGCCGTGGAAAATAAGCTTGAAAAAATGAGATGAGATGAGAACTGAATTGCCTGAATTATTTTTTTTGCCATATGTCCGTTTTATCGCTTTAAGCACATTGAAGGGACTGTCATATTGTTTAAACTTTCCTGTTCAGGAAGATGCATATGTTTTAAGAACATTTGGTTCAGAACCATGCTGAAGCATTCAGTTGGCGCCTGGAGGGCTGAATAGTTTTTGGTGTGTTCTTAATTGTGTCTTTTTTTACTGTTAATGTCATGACTGGCGTTTGACTTTTGATTTCGTATTTAGGGTAGGGCTTGTTATCTATAGATTTTTTCCTATGGGCTCTTGCTTTTATCTATATGTTTTTGCTTGTGTAGTTGAATGGCTCTGAGAATTTGTGATTTTAATTTTGGCAGTTGATCTCTGTTGTATGATATTTTTAATTACTGCTGTTTTTTTTAACTTTGATCTCATTTTATTATTATGTTTTAAATATATATATGTAGACTGCTTTGGACAATATTCTTTTCGAGGAGCAGTGCAGATCTCTTAAATAAGGAAACAGTATGGAGGGCTGTTAATGAATACTTCAGCAGTTGCATTATCTTTTCACAGGTTTACATTAGAGAATGGAGAGAGCCCCTTGTGTCTGCCTGAAAAGTAACAAACCATTTTATGGCAATTTATGGCATAAACTTTTGCCCTTGCTGTTTTGGCAACCCCTCTGGAATTTATCACAGAAGTGTGCATGCCTATGTAGACAGCGTGGCTCCGCAGTTCAGACGCTGAACTGCAGACCGGAAGATAGGCAGTTCGGCAGTTCGAGACCCAAGTGCCGCATGACAGAGTGAGCTCCCATCTCTGGTCCCAGCTCCTAGCAGTTCGAAAGCAAGAAATTACAAGTAGTCGAATAGGTACTGCTCCGATGGGAAGGTAACAGCCTCGGCATCTAGTCATGCCAGCCGTATGATTATGGAAATGCCTTTGGGCAGCACTGGTTTTTTGGCTTGGAATTGGAGATGAGCACTGCCCCCTAGAGTCAAATGCGACTGGCTTTCGAGCAAGGGAAACCTTTACCTTTTTAACTCTCTGAGAGTCAAATTGCATCTGAATGTACCTCTTACCTTGGAAATCATTGGCATGATGGTAGTGGTTTTTTAAAAGAAAAATAATTTAATCCCAACTTGTAGGTAAGAGAACAAATTGCCATTTGCTATTTCACCCAGTTCAGACTTCAAAACAAACTGTGGTTTGTTTTCAGACCTGGAAACCTTCTGTTCCCCAGGCCTGTGCAAGAAGTTCAGAGGCTTACTGTGCAATCCAAAGCAGTGTTACAACCCTTCTAAATCCATTGACTTCTGTGGACTTAGAAGGGTTTGACTCTTTTTAGGGTTACGCTGCCATTCTCAAAACGAACACACCCTGGTTTGTTCATTGTGTGTGAATGTAATTTATGTGTACAGTTTAACATATTTGTTTATGCTACATTCAGATATCGATTGATATCAGGGCCACTTAATAGAAACGACTTTTAAAAAATCTGATGTAAATAAAAACCTAATTTAAATTATCTCAAAAATCCAGTTTTCCTGATTTTTTTTTAAAGTTTATTTTTATCCACTTTGTTTTGAGCCCATTGCTATGGTAATCTGTCAGTTGCTAAAACAGAAGTTTTCCAAGCTGATTGCTCAGTGCTAAATAACCTGGCTGCTTCTGGCTTTGTGCGATGTTTTAGACCGAACAGTAGACTATTGCAAAGCTGTAAATAGGTTTCGGAAAACAAAAGATCTTGCTAGAGATACATGCAGAAATGTGCTAGAGCTTGGCCGTCAGCAATCGTCAACATACGAAGCCAGGTGCGTGCATTTGGAATATTTTGCTTTTGCTGAAAATTGAGGGCAGCATTAGCTAACTAAATGACCACCGAAGGCAGCATTAGATACATAAATACAATTCTTGTTTAGTTCTTCAGCTGTGCTAGCCACCTGCCGGTGCACAGAAAGGTTAAGTCACTCATTGGCATAATTATGCGTTGCTTCATCTTCAAGGCCTTTGTCCCAGAAACTCATCTGTGTTAGTGATGGTGCAAAAGAACGTTTGCCCTAGATGGAGAGGAAGCTCAAGTGCTAGCCATTAGTGGCCGTGACGTTGCATAATTTCATATTAACATCCCAACTGCCTTTGCTGGTCCATGGGGGCATTCCGAGAGTAGCAGAACCTTACGATTCACATCAATTGAATCACAAAGGAGTGAGAAAGGTTTCAAGTTCCCCAGAACTGTTCTCTGGGTCAGTACTGAAAAAGGAGGTGGGAGGAGAGAAAAGGAGGTGGGAGGAGAGAAAAAGGTCATGATGGAAAAGCTTTAGAGCCTGTGGTTTGTAATAGCCTTAAACTGGAGTTCAGCAGGCGTGCATCTTTACTTGAGAATGTCCTTTTGGGGCCAGTGCGGCTTACTCCCAAATAAATGCGGATAAGAGTAAAACCTTAATTAGACTAGGTGATGTTCATATATGTTTGACATATCCTAAACTGCCCCTGTTTACCAGAGACAGTTTCTATTTCCCTCCACCTGCCTATTTATTTAAATAATTATATGCCACCTGTTTCTTGGCAAGGGACCCAGAAATCACAAACATCATTAAATAACCAGTAAGAGAAAAAGAATTTGCTCCAGTGCTGATTCAGGATCCATTGGACTGGCCCTCGCAAAGCCAAGAGCCCTATGATTCCTTCACTGGCAACACCCAGGCTTTTTGATACCAGGTCACGGTCTCTGTTTTGTCTCTGCATTTATTTTATGGAGAGCTGTGCTACCATGTCTGGTAGGCACGCTTTTACTTTTGCTCATATCTATATGGCGGAAGTCCCATTTCCAGTCCGGTTGGCCCATCAGCGTTCAGGACCAATATGGCGATGATAGCGAGAATCTCTTTTATTTGCCCGGGTTGCTAATATGGCCATTCTTCAACTTCCTCCCTAGCATCATTGGAAATTTAGATATCTGAGGAGGGGTGGGATGGTTGCATTTTTTCCTACAATGTGCATGTGTATAAATGCATGGACATTAAGGCACATAAAACATCTCGCTGTTTCCCATACTGCAACCGATGAGCTGTGTTTTGAACTATTTAGGGGACAAAGCAATTTTTTTTAGTACATCTTCAACTTCAAGAAAACCTACCTTGGTTTTTAAAACAATGCCAGATGGGCAGAATAACTGAATACAAAATACGAAGTGGAACCTTCACCAATAAGTAACACTGGGGAGTTTGGGCAGTAATTCCTGGTATGGGGGGAAGGAGGCATTATAAGCATGCCCCTGTTTTCCTCTGTGGAGGGTTGGAGACTATGGTTCTTATGCCAAGAAGAGGGAAGACAAGTTCTTGTTCCCCCTTTTGTTTTGGTTTGAGTTGCAACAGGAACAAGTCTTGACATCTGTTTAGTGTGAATTTAAATGGCAATTTGGCATCTTTGAACATTACAAGAGGCTGTAGGTATATGTCACTGTTCCCCCCCCCCCCCAATGAGGCTTTTATTAGTATTGCAAATGATATTTAGGATACTGTATTTTTCTGGTAGAGTAAAAATACGCATTTTGCCTTTGATACAAACACAGCTTAGTCTCCCCTTTCCTGCTGGCCTGCTCACTTGCTTGGTCATCCTTCCCCCTTGCTGCCTGCCGGCTCATCTCTCTATACCTGTTAGTGTAATGGGAGTGGGGTGAGAGAAACAAGTGGACAGGGGACCCAAACTGGGGCCAGCTCCAAGTTCCTCTCCAAGCTTGCTCCTGGTGGCCACCATCACTTTTGCCTCACCACTTTCGAATCCATCTTTGAGCATGAGTAGACATTTCTCTTACTTTTTTTTTTTTTAGCCCCGGTTTGTTTTTAGCAAATTGTATTTTTCGGCAAAAATGAGGATCCACCCAGGTTTGCAGAACATGAAACTGTAGCCATGGCTGGCCCTGTTGTGTGGATTTTTTGATCCGTGCAGGGACCAACTCTTGGCTTTTGGGTATAACGCTGTATCTTAATTAGACAGAGTACAGAAAGGTTCTGCGTATACTTCCGCTGTATCGTGTTAATAGCATTCATAATATTTTATATAAATAATACAGCAAATAAAAATGTTATACCTATCTCAGATTTTTGGCATCTTGTGCACTCCTAAATTTTTGCATTCATTGGATTTCCAGTTAATTAGCCCCCTTTGCTACTAGGTCATGAATTTAAAAGAATCCACGCAGCTTCAAAGCATGAATTTCTGAATCTATCAGATGCACATTTTATGTAACACCATGGTAAAGGAAAGCATGTAAAACCTTCCCTAATTCCAGTAAAATGACTGCTCAGCACCATTACTTAAAGTGTTAAAATTGTGCCCATAGCTTTGGAAGTAAAGTGGAGGACTATCCAAAAAGTGCTTTTTCTGTGGTGGCTCCTTGTTTACAGAACACGCTTTCCGTGGCTGCCCATCCGTTTTCTCAATTTCAGGCAACTAATCAAATAGTTTTTATTTACCCAGACGTCTGATTGACTCATTGTCTTAGTATGTTTTGTTTGTTCCTGCCCTGTCTCATTCCCCCTAAGGTAAACAGCATCATCAGTTTTAATCCTGTTCTAGTCTTACATTTCTTGATTTTTCATGTCGTGAAATTGATTGTATTTTGTTGCTGGATTTTATGTTGGTTGTTTGCTGCTCTAGGAGTCTGACTCTTGAGAGGCCAGGCAGCAGGCATATATCTAAAAGAAATAAAAAACAAAATGTAGGATATTGTGAATTAGAATAGGATGATGGATAGCCATTCTATTGGTGTGTTGTGTAGGAATTACAAATGGTAGAGTACTTTAACTCTGGCTTTATTACTGATTTTAAGGCATGATACTTTTAAGGATAACAAACATGCATAGTCCAATCCATAATCCATGCAAGTCTCAAAATAAATAGGATTAACCAGTTAAGAATGCAATGCTCTCTGTTTGTGGCTTGCTGACAGAGTGTCAAAGCGATGCAAAAACAAAAGAAAAGGGCGGGGGGGGGGACCCCGAGATCTGGCTGTCATTACAAAATAATTTCCAGATGGATAGCTTTGTTAGTTTGCTGCAGCAAAACCCATAAAGTGTCATGTGAAAAATAAATATAGTACATTGCGATTAACAGTCAACAAAACTTTTACAGATGAGGAGAGAAGATGCATGGCAATGCTTAGAGTGAAAATTTACCGTTTCTTTGCACTGCATTTGGGGGGGAAAAAAGTAGTTAACAGTGTTTAATAAGAGGCCAGAATATTGCAGAAAAAAGAAAAGTCCTGATCCTGTTGACTGAAGCTGTGATGTGAAATACTTGGAAGCTAGCTCAAACCAGTGGGATTTACTTGTTATTGTGTAGCTGGAAGTCACTTAGCAGATAAGTTTATTGGTTGCTCCAGTAGTTGCTTGCATTTACTATATAACGTCGTCGTATAAGGGAGAGACTTCCCAAATAACTTGGTTTTCTTTAGAGGCCTGTCGGCAACAGCCAATTTTGAGTTGCTTGTTCTAATTTAATTTGCTGCTGTTCCTTTCTGAACTTTAATGCTGTGTCCTTCCTTGCTGAGTTTGAATGTTACTGTTTCAACCATCACCCTGAAGCAGATAAACTTTCTGGTTTGGTGCTTTGCTTCTGAGCTTTTTGACTGTGAGTACTGAGACACCTCACAAAAAGGGGGAACCAACCTCAGGTGCTGCCCCCCACAGCAGCAGTCATTTCACACGTCTAACTTTTGTTCTTCTCCTCCTCCTTTGCCTCTTTCAGAGGATTTGATTGTTGAATTTTTTTCTAGCTCTTAATCGTGTACATGACTTCCTATTTTCATCAGCAGATGTTTGTTCTCAGTATTCAGTTTTCTTTTCAACAGTGAGTACTAGAGAGGAGTTTGGGAAGATAATAAAATTATTAAAATTCAGCCGTAACTTCACTTCCTGAACTTTGTAGAAAAGAACTGTATTTGTAGCTGTTCAAATGCACCAAAAACCTGTTCCTTAAAATTCTTAAGTGGGAGCGTGTATATGTGTCCTTCCCTGGTCTTTTTTTTGGAGACAGAAAAATACTTTTTAATTTGTTTGTTCCGCTATGGGTTTGGGAATTCACCTGGGATTTTTTACAGTTGCTTGTAAAATTACTGTTTATATTGTTTTTGTTGGATTTATTTTGTACGTTCATCTTTAATTATTTTTTTAAACTGCCTTTTGGACATTTTTATTGGAAGAAATATTATAGATAAGTGAATGAACATAAATATGGTAATAGAGGGGGAGGCAGAGCCTAAGAGTTAAGATAGGCGCAAATTCCTATTTTGTGTTTTCTTCCTGTTCTTTAACAGTTTAATATGAAAGTGTTGGTTTCCATCTCCCATCTTCTAATGCTGCTTTAGAACATCTTCTGAATTACTGTTTTCATTCATTATTTTTAGTACCCGAGAAGGCTTTTTGGAGGATAATGATGTGATTAAAGCAAAGCCATGAACTAAAATCAAAATATAAAATGTCTGGGAGATGGCTGGGCTTGCCCCCACCAGCTTGTCTCATTTCCTGTTGCAATCTGGGGTGGGGGGGAGCTAAAGGGGAAAGGAAGATAGGAGGAAGTTCTTGAATGGATTTCCTACTTCCAGCAGGCAAGCAGGAGGTGGAATGGTTCTCCGGGACAGTTAGTTGAATAGTCCTGGGTTAAGGTCCTGCAGAGACCCTCCAGATTGGGAGGTCCTGTTGAGAGATGTTGATGGGCAATATGTTCAGTACAGAAAAAAATGGAACTACATATTTACTCAGTGAATAAGTAAATTGTGGAATTTATTGCCAGTGGACATAATGATGGCCGTAAGCATGAAAAGCTTTAAAAGGTGATTAGAGAGGTCCATGAAGGAGAGGTCCCTCAGTGGCTACTAGCCATGGTGACTAAAAGGAGTGTGCGTATTCACAGGGAGTAAATATGAGTGCTAGAAGGCAATATCAGGGGAAGGACTTGGTCTTTATGCCCTCTTTCTTGGCTCTCTGGGGCAACTGGTTGGCCACTGTGTGAAACAGTAGGCTGGCCTAGATGGACCGCGGGTCTGATCCAGCAGGGCTTTGCTTTGCCGTTATTCTTTTAGATGGCCTGTCCATGGTTGAGGAAGAACGATAGAAAGAAAAGGGTTCCTGCCATAAGGGGGAGTGTTCTCTCTCTCTCACGGAGAAGTAATGCCGAAAGGGAGGATTCTCCAAGTGTGTTCAGTACGTCTGGCTGGACAGTGAGAACAAGAGAGAATTCTAGTGCTATAAGCATGGTCCAAGAATCTGTACCTGTATGTGCCTTACCTTCCAGAATAAAAAATTGCTCACCTGCCCAAGTAACCCATTGTCTTGGAGGGATGACCAGAAGAAATCAAAGAAATTGGGCCCCAGTCCCTGTTCCACAGCCCAAACCGGTTATGTAGTGGTTCCACTCCTCCTCTCTTTGAGGGTGGTTCCAGTCTGTCCATCTTTCAAGTGCACTAATTTTCAGCATGCAGGGAATTTTTGACATGGGGAAGCAGGCTGAAGTGGTATCGTCTAGGAAGGGCTGTGCCTTGTAGTTTTGCCAAATGCGTCCTTTGGCTCTAATTCATTCTGTTTGGACTGCCTTGCCTCTTTTATGTCTCGATGTGAATTTATGGCTTCTCATTTATGGCTTGTCTAAATCTGCCTCCCTTAGCATCAAAATTTTAATTTTGATTTCCCCCCTCTTCAGTGTATTTTTTAATGAAGCGCTTGGACTCCATTGTAGTATGTAATAGAAGATGGACAGTTTTTGAAAGCATTTTCTCATAACATTCGGTTGTCTGGGCAGTCTGCAGCACCGGGCATGGATTTGTCGCTTTTGTATTGCAAAAAGCCAGCACTGTTCTTTTGATTACTTATCTGGTAGTATAAAGGGGTCGGTCGCTAATAGTGACAGGCTGTTTGTGCCACAAGCTTACTTGAAACAGTTGCTTAGGTTTTCCCATTAAAGGAACTCGATGATATAGCTGTACCATCTTTACGTAATTGATTTTTTTCACTGATAGGAACGTAACGATGAGGTTGTTGTTATTTCAGAATTTTTACTAATCGTAGCACTGATGAGCAATGAGCAATGCTGCTGAAAGGAGACAAACTAAAATCCACGCTTGCAAGGTATTGAATTCTGTAGCTTATATCTTTTCTGTACAGCTTCCGGTGAAGTTTGCACCATCAAGGTCTATATAATGAAACTCACTGTTTCCTATGCCCGATTCCCCATATACCTGCTTGTAGACTTTGTGAGAGATTACTTTAAGGATCTGAGGAAAAAATGATACAGGTATTAAGTGTTGCTTAGTGTCACTATAGCAAGGGAAATTTATACTATGTTAGGACCAGATTTGGAAACAGGGTAACACATGCATTGTTAAAGCTGCCATTTCGAAAAAGAAAGCTGATGAAAGGACAGAGTCCGGCAAACCAAGCAGGAATATCTGATGCTCACTCTGTTTTGGATGCGCCTCCTAAATATTTTTTTGGGGGGGGGGAAGAATGGAACATCCAGTTGCTGTTGGGTTCTTTGACTTTTCTGGATTTCTCTTGAGATGGAGCCAACTTTTACTGCAAGTGAGGTGCTATTTCCATGCGTAGCTGTATCGAAGGAGAAACCCTTGTTCTTATTTATGGCTCATGAAGTGTTGATAAGTCAGTTACCAGGGGTACGTGCAATGATTGCTTTGTACCATGTGCCCCAAAATCTAGGTCAAGAGAAAGTTGATTATTGTGATCTGCAGAAATTATGCAAATTAAATCCATTTGGGTGTTTTCTAATCCAAATCACGGCAAGGAGCTTTTGCTGAGTACAAGAAATTTTTGGTAATACCTCTCTCCGATGTTACCCGTGCGCTTTCAGGCTTATTTTTGTAGCCCTGGGATCTGGAAATGTACCATTTGAAACAATTTAATATAAATTAAACGTTTTTTTAAAAAAGCTGAGATCCTTGGCGGGGATGCTGAATTCTACAATCAAATTGTGCAGTGTGATCATAGAATACAACCTCATGACTTGCTGGTCACATGACATTTTGTCACATTTTATGAATTTTAACAGTGGTTGAGCAAAACTTTGCTGCCATTTGGCGGAAGTGCTTTCTTGGATGCAAATGCTGCAGCCTCTTTGTCCTTTCTAAGCATGTTTCTAATGTATTGATTTACCATGCTTTGTTTCTGGCCCAGCTCTGTAAGCTGTGTGTATCTCAATTTTAATAAGAGGACCCTTTTGACATTGCCAGAAGAATGCATTCTGTTAACCCTTTTATAAAAATTTCAAGCTGCTTATGCTATCTTCACTGGAGAATGTCTCCTGATCTGTGACTATAATAGACTGAAGGTTAATTTTTGGACCTGCGAGTGGCTGTCTTCATCTCAGATCGCAGGTCGGCTTTTTCCCTGTCTCGTTTTCCAGGATGGTCCATTTGGAGGAAAGGTCATTGCAGCCGTATGCTTTTCCATAACTTCAAGACAATGCTGACAGATGATTTTTACATACATAGAAAATAATGCAGGATATTCCAAGACAGAACCACGTGGGGAGAGGTGGTGTTCCCTTACTCTTTTTCAAAACTCGATTGCTTTGTGTTGGTAATTTAATTCTTTTGGGATAATAACAATGAATCCATGCGAAAACTCTGGATTTTCATACTGCTATCAAGTCCTTTCCACTTAAGTAAAATTCTGTTTTTTAAGATGTGAGGTAGCCCAAAGACAGGCAAGAAGTTCAGAGGCTTTGTAATAAAATCCTTTATCTTATAAAACAATAATGATGAATTTAATAATTCCTGCTAGCTCTTTTGTGTCTCTATGAATGCATGCACATGGATACACAGGCCAACATTTTTGCTTTGCTACTGAGGACTGAACTAGACATTTTGTCAAACTCTGAGTCACTGCAGTTTTTTCCAAATGAAAAAATAGCAGCTTGCAGGCTGAGTTCTAGAGAGGAGGCAGGGTTGTGGGGAGGGAGCAGACCCATTCCCTGTCACCCATATGTCAAACACTATTTCCCACTTGCCGTCCTTTCTTTCCTGATCACAGCCTCTAGTGGGGAGGCCAAGGGAAACTCTACCTAGTTTAGTCATCCGTCCTTTGAATTCGTTTAATTTGCACATCTCTGAAGCTAATCTATCAGTTGCATATCTCTGAAGCTAATCTATCACAGTGTTTTTTTAATAAGTGGCGTTGATCGTTTGAAATTTTGAGAGATGCAACATAGTCTGTAATGTTAATGAAAGTGAAATGTAGTGCAGGCTAATAACTGCCAACTTTGTGGCTTTCTGTCCTTACTCAGTACCCACATTTTATATTGACTGTGTTCAGGACTCAGAGAGGATGCGAGATATTTTTGAACATGGTTCAGAACTGATTGAAGGGGTGCAAGAATCATATTTTAGGAACACAAAGTTCCTAGAAAAGAAACATAATCTGTAGTCTTTGCCTTAAATCTTTTATTCCATTTTAAACAAAACAATCTTTGAGTATTTTACAAACGTGAGAAATAAATGTTTTATTGTTCCGTTGCTAAATAGATTTGTATAGTATTTGTGGCAGCAAAATTAGCAAGTTGTCCAAAATGATAGTAAGAAAAGTGTTCAGGTAAAATGCATTCAATATGTTCCAAATATAAACATTACAAATTTGGTTTTCCTGCAGAACTTTATGAGGGAGTTATTATTAGAATTCATTGTTTGTTTTGAAATTTTGAATGTGAAGATATTAAAATTTACAAGTTACAAAATTTACACGTTATTAGAAATCCTCAATAATACCTTAAGCTCATCTCTGATTTGTTTGTTATCGATTGGTGGCTCAGTAGGTTTTATGGGGTTTAGCCAGATATGATAAACAGGTTTTAATTCACTGGCCATCCCAGCAAAGGTATTAAATCCGCCACACTATGAAATGGAGAATCTTGTTGGTTATTTCACTTGTCTTTCAATGATACTGTTTGCTGGCGTTTGAACTTTGACTACCGATCAACCAAAATATTAAAATATAGCACGAGGGAGCATGTCAGTTCCCCAAACTTGTAGTCAGACAGGATGTTAATGACCAAAAACTGTGCAGGCGGATAGAAGACAGTTGTTCAGGGCACAATGGAGAAGCCCCCAGTTTGTCTGCCATTGATACTTTTCTTAAGATCAAGACCAGAAGATGATGTGGCCTTAACTGGATTACTAAAAAAGATTACATTACTAGAAAAGGATTTACTGTTGCATTTTTATCATGGGCCAACACAACCACTAACAATTTTGTCTGTCATTGCTCAGGGGGTCTCTTTGAACTTGTTAGCAAGCACGGCACATATGTTTGTCTCAAAGCATGAATGATTATTTTTAAATTGATATGAAATGATTCACATTTAAAGATTGGGCTGTCTGGACTGACGCAGAGCAAAAGCTGTGAAACCACTTCGCTAATTGTTGGTTTTCCACAATCAAGATTTTCTTTGAGTGCTGTTGGTTCTCTGAGCGCCGACCCAGTTCTGCTTTTGTTGCAGCAAAGGGTAAAGAGGATATTAAACTAAGATCTAAGCCTAGAAATCGGGTACAGAAAAACACTATCTGTCTCTGCTACAGTCACGCCGCTTCCGTCCGAATACATGCCATCTTAACAGTTGTTTTCAGTATGCATTCTCTCCTGTTGTTAGAGTCTGATAGCAGATTAAGTGACATCTTCTGCTTACAAATCCAGTATTTTCTGCCCAGTAACATCTTCCGTACTGAAAAACAGGCCATCAGATATCACAGTGCTCAGGTTTTCAGGGTTACCACTTGAATTAGATGGCACCTCACTTTGATGTGATACTTCAAATGGATGGCTTTTCATCAGTAGACATTGATGGTCCAGTGTGATTTTATGATACTCTTTGTGGACTAGGAGTCTGTCTATAGATCCATCTTGCTCATGTTTCTACAGTCAAATTTGAAGTGAGAATTTGGGGACTTTTTCTCCCCCCACCCCACTGACATTTTTTCCAGTTCTCTACTGTTTTGCGCTTTTCCTTTTTGAAAGTGAATTCTAAGCATATACATACTTATATGAGTCCCACTGAATTCAGTGGAATTTTTGCTTCCAGCTGAACAGCTACCCCCCTCCCCAACAGCCTGTCTTATTGCTTTTACTGTAACAGATGTTCCGTATGCTTTTGTCAAACATTTAAAAAGAATTTTAAAACAATTTTTGCTGTAGTTCTCTAGATAAGTTTTTATATCCTTTTTTACGTTTTGCCATTGACTGATGTTTTTATTTATTGTGGGAAATTTCCTTGAAAATAGCTATATTGTAAATAAATAAAATTATCACTTTCTAATAGTTGCAACTCAAATGGTTATTAAAGGCTGTAGTTATACTTTCAGAGATTTATGTGCCGCATTTTCACGGATATCTTCATGCTGAGAAACCTTTTTATTTTTAAATTAGTTTTTCAGGACCTTATTTCAGGGCCTTTGCTGAATATTCTACATATATGTTAGCTTCTCCTTGCTGGTTGCAAAGGGAATAAGGGATAATAATTTATAGGTTAGTTCACAGGGCCCTAAACAATTGTTCACTAGAATCGCTTATTTTGTTTCTGCACACTGAACGTCTAATAAGTTCTAATTTCTACAAAAATAGTCTTATTGTGTTTTCCTGGAAAACCCTGAATAGATACCCTACAGCCAATGGATTTTAAAATTGGAGAAGTGATAATAGGTTGCGATCTCAACTACATTGTAGATCTAAAAGTAGACAAAACATAAAAAAGCTGGACAAACAAAGAAACATATGAAGATCACGGAACTCGAAAATATTTTTAATTTTAATAATCTTGGTGATGTTTGGCAAATGCTAAACCCAGGTTCCAAAAAATTTACATATTTTCCCCCCAGACATGGTATATACACTCATATTGATTTTATCTTAGCATCTAAAATTCTTTTGAACCATATTACCTCTTCAGATATAGGGCCCTGTATAATCTCTGACCACAATTGGGTATCATGAGTGTTGATGAAACAACAAAATGATGGTAAAGGCCCCGCCTGGAACATGAATGAATTACTGCTACAAGACGAAAGCATTTGTGAAGACTTAAAATTGAAAATTGCAGAATACTTTAAGTTTAATTTGGAATGTGAGGCTTCGCAACCAAACATTTGGGATGTATTTGAAGTGGTACTAAGAAGGCATCTCATTTCTTCAGCTTCTACGTATAAAAAACAGACAAAATAGTTAATGAATTACTGGCTAATATTAAGAAGTTAGAACTTAGACATATGAAATATGGGGGGAAAACATTAAAGAAACTTAATAGAAACATCATATTGGACTTAATAGAAACATCACACATACAAAAACAATTAATGATTTTGAAGCAAAAATATTTAACTAAAACTCCAAAATCTATTAAAATGCTTAAAATGAGAGTAGAGCAAAAGATTTCTTCTTCTTTGATACATGAAATAAGGGACGCAAAAGGCTCTGTACATGCTACCCCGAGACAGATTAATTCATTTTTAAATTATTTTTATAACCAGCTTTACTCCTCTAGCAATCCTAAGGAAGAAGATATTCGTACTTATTTGGATTCAATTAAATATGACAACAAGTTATCGGAAGAGCATAGGGAATTTTTAGACAAACCAGTAACACTAAAGGAAATTTCTGATGTGTTTACCAGAATGAAAAACAATAAAATTTCTGGTAGAGACGGTCTACCAATAGAATTATATAAAAAGTTTAAATCACAAATAGAGGTACACTTATTGAAGACTATCAATTCTGTTTTATCAACAGGTTAAATGCCTAGGTCTTGGGCGCAGGCTAGAGTAATAGTTATACCTAAATCAGGGAAAGATAAACTGAGTGCATCATCTTATCGTCCCATATCTATTTTAAATCATGATTTAAAAATTTTTTCTTTGGTTTTAGCAGCTTGTCTTAATAAATTAGTAACTCAATATATCCATAAGGACCAGGCAGGTTTTATGCCGGGTAGGTCTTTAACAGATAATATTAGAAAAACTCTTAATATTATTGATTATTGTAAAACTAAGCATATAAAGTCGGCTATTCTATCAGTTGATGCTGAAAAGGCATTCAATAAAATGGAACCCAATTGTCTGTTAAATTTATTGAAATATCTAAACTTTGGCCCTACATTTATGAAGGCCATAGAAACAATTTATAGAGATCCTATTGCACAAATCAGTACAAATCAATATAGATCTGAGGATCTTCATTTGAAAAGGGGAACTAGGCAGGGATGCCCCTTATCCCCTATATTATTCGCTATATCTTTAGAACCATTGGCATATGCTATAAGAGCTTATTCTACAATTTGAGGCATCACAATTCACAATGAGAACTGTCAATTGAGTCTGTCTGTGGACAATGCCATTTTTTATTTGAGCACCCCCAAAACATCTTTGACACCTCGAATGACATAAATATCTTAATTTACCTCTATATCGGGATTTATAGTTAACGCTAAATCTGAGCTCTATCCTATATATTTTGGTGATTTTGACAAACTGAATTTACAATCCTCATATACTTTTAAATGGGTTACTGACCATTGGAAGCATCTTGGTATAATGATACCTTTAGATTTGAAAAACTTATTCCAATCTAACTTCAAACCCTTGATGAATTCTTTTAAAAAGAATTTAAAAGAATGGCAGCAGCTAAACTTATCTTTGTTGGAAAAAAATTGACTTATTTAAAACTATTTTTGTTCCCAAATTTCTTTTTTTATTTCAGAAATTACCTCTGGATATTACACCTAAGGACTTTAAAGAGTGGAGATCTAATATTTTGAAGTTCATATGGAACAATAAGAAAGCACGAATTAAAATATCCCTGTTACATAAACCGGTGAAAGCCGGAGGTCTTGGACTTCCCTCTCTTGAGCGCTATTACATTGCAGCTCAATTGAAAGCGATTTTTTACTATACAAATCCACTATGTGACAAAATCTGGGTTAGTATTGAAGGAGCTAGTTTACACTTAGATAATCTTCATGAAGCCATATGGAATAATCCAAAACATAGAAACTTCTCAGACTGATGTAGTCCCTTTTTAACTTTTACTTTGAAATTGTGGGACAAATTTAGGAATATACTGACCCCAGGTAGTTCTCCGGTAATGGCCTTTTTGGGTCAACACTGGTTCATATCGGGTAGAAATGTAACAGATTATTCAAATTGGAGGGCAAATAACATCTTCAGGATAGGAGACTTACTTTTAAATAAACAACTGGGAATACAGAAACAACTTGAGTGCAAACACAAGATTAAAATCCTGTGGCTACAATACTAGCAAATAAGACATATGTTTTTGAACTAACAAAAGCAACTGAAATGGATAGACCATTGAACCAGTTTGAAAATTTAATACTAAAAAATATACGAGGCTCTAAAGACCTTATAACTGTCATCTATAACTTAATGATAAAGAATGGAAGTTAAAATCTTCAGTTCAAAACGCATGGGATAAGGACTGCCTAAGTCCAATCTCTGAACAACATAGGCTACATATTTGGGAGTTTTTTTCTTTTACTACTAACAATGTGAAACTACAATCCTTTAAAATAAGGTGGTACTTAACTCCAAGTCATTTATATCTTTGTAAATTCAAGGCAGACCCAAAATGTTGGAAGGGCTGTGATCAAAAAGGATCTTTTTTACATTGTTGGGGGTGTCCAAAACTTTTTAAATTTTGGGATGACATTCTTAAGAGAAATATTTAAAATAATAGGAGATACCATTCCTAACTCACCTGAATCTGTATTTCTTAATAATTGGCCCTCTTTAGCCCTAACTAGACAAACAAAAGAACTGGTCACCCTATTGCTTTCAGCTGCTAAATCTTTAATTGCTCAACAGTGGAATCAACCCAAAGTACCAACAGTGAAACAATGGGCCTTGAAAAGCTGGGATATGGTTGCAGCAGACAAGATAGCAACTCAAATTACTGTCACAAACTCCAACAAAATCTAATAATTTTCTTGAGAAATAGTTTCCTCATTTTGAATATATTTCCTCAAAGTCGAATCTGCTATTTAAACTGCCAGACAAATATATGGATTTTGTTTTTTATTAAAATCAGTATATAGCTAATTAACAAGAATAGCTAATTAACAAGAATAGCTAATTAACAAGAATGGTTAATAGTTATCTGTATCTTTAACAAAAATGAGGTTTATAGATAATAAGTTTTGTACGCTGCATTGTAAAGATGAGACCTACATATGTTTTAAGTTATTGAAGCGCTGTTATAAATTAACGACGAGTTATATGTATATTGGTTGTTTTAAGTATAATGGGTATGACCATTTTATATTTGTAAAAGGTTGGTTGTAAGTTATTTTCTTGAAAAATAAATAAAATTTTGTGGGGGGGAATTGGAAAAATTTTTAAGAAAACATCATGCCACAAAAATTTTGCAATATTTATAATGGGGTATACCTACATGAGAATCTTCCTAAGCATTTGGGTATTTAAAAGAGAGTTTATTACTGTTACATTAATATAACAGGATTATTGGGGGGCTCTATTCTTATTATCTGTTCCTTTTGAAATTTTACAGGCTGGGATAAGAATATCAGTTATGGAATTTCCTACCAATTAATGTAGAGATCATTTCCATAAAAGTAGGGATCAGTTGATACAACCATTTTTGCTTCTTTTTGATTTCTTATGTTGCTATTTGCCATTGATTTTGGTCTAACCTCGTTCTCATTGCTGTCATTTTTAAAATACAATTTGGACTCAGTTGAGGCAAAAATAGCATTGCAGAATGCCTTGAGTGGGAGAAATTCAGAGTGAGGGAAGAAAAACTAGAACGAAGAATAAAGATTTGCAGGTTCATTTCCTAGGAGGGAGAAACACAATCAAAATGGGGACATTATAAGTGAACCAGGCAGATTCTGAAATTCAGACTCATCACTGTGTAGAACAGCAGTGCAACACTAGGCAGGTTTTCTCAGTCACAAATTCCACTGAGTTGGATGGAACTTATTCCCAAAGTTGGGTTGTTGTTTTTTTGAGAAGCATGTTTAATTTACAACCCAAGTGAAGGTGCACCTAAACCCACTGAAATCAATTCATAAGCTTGGGCTATAAATTGTAGACAACCCCCCACCAAAATAGTTACTTTTGAAAAAGCACTAATTTCTGTTTTGCTTGACGACTAGTTCTCACTGAAGTGGTAAATCCATCCCAGTGGGAGGTTCAGGTGACTGAATGCTCCTGGAAACAACATTAGATTAGCTGTCAGCTTTCGTGTGTTCAAGTGAGATGCCTCCAAATTTTGCTTCTTCATTCCAGAAAGCCAAGGGTAAAACCTGACCCCAGCAGCATTTCAAATTTACATACGTGCCCAGCATTTCACCAGGGATGCCGGCAAGCTAAAATCTTAAGATCGTAAAGCATCTTTCTTTTTTCTTTTGCCCACCCCCATTTTTAAAACATCAAATATGATGAAGACTTCTGGGGAACTTAAAAGCTTGTGTTCTGTTTTGTGTCATTTCAATTGGTTTCTTCATGGCTTCTGGGTGTTTTGTTTTGTTTTTACTACAGCTTTTCAGTGTAGGGGAAAAAATAATTGTATGGAAAAGCACTGAGTAATATGAGCCTTCAGCATGAGTGCTACAGCCCTGACACAGATTTATTAACCTAAGACAGAACTCGGTCCGAACACCCACCCAACCCTGCTGTAATTTTGTTCCCTGTGGTATGGATTTTTATTTATCTGAGTTGAATTTCCCATTAGGCTTTTTAAAAAAAAACCCTGGACTGTGTTTTGTAGCTTTCTATGCAAATATGTCACCTTGGAAACCTGCGTGGAGGGGGAAGTATTAATTTTCAAAGCAGATTCTGGATATTTGCTATTGACTGTTTGGCTTGGAACTACCAGATCGCTTGGGCAGCGGTTGCGAATTTTCAAGAATATTTACTTTCATGAAGTTGTGTCCCTCCCCCCCCAAATAACTCTTGAAATAGGAATATTTATTTCAATTCCACATGGACAGTTGCCAGCGGGTCCTTTGGAGAATGTGAAAGCAATTGCCCCTTAGAAGAATATCATGTCCCAGCTGTCTGAATGTCCAGCTGTTATTTAAAAAAAGGAGTTTCTAGCCCTTTTCTTTATGTAGATAGAAAGAGAAAGCAGGCAAGCAGTTGCCTTGACAGGGATGACAGATAGTTGCAAGACTGCTGTGGTTCTGTTATCCTAAGCTGCTTAACCCCTTACTGAGTTCAGTCTTTCCTTCCCTTGTCCCTTTCCTTCTTTCTTGTTCGTTTCCTCTTCAACTTGAGCAGCGGGCAGAAAACCCAAGTGAAATTTCATATGGTTGTGACGTTATCTCATCTGTCTGTAGTAGAGAATTTTGCCTAGGGATTAGTTGGAGCCAAGGAAGGAGGGGCAGGAGGAGAACAACAAGGGTTCAGCCTTACACATCCTGTTTTTAATCATTATCTGCAAGCCTCCCTTTCTGCAGCTTGTCTGTGTTAAAGAATATGAGCTTCTGAACATGCACAGAGTACATTTTCCCCACCAGTGGATAAACACTATTGTTTGTTGTTTTTTAACTCCTCAGAATCTGATATTAGGGCTAAAGGTCTGAAGAGGCACCCCAGAAATGTTTATTGTGCATCTGTATGGGGGGGGGGAGTGTTTCACTGCAGAGGGCCAGATGGCTGGGAAAGCCTAGCGTAGTAAATTTTAAGCCTTATCATATCTTAATGACAGAAAAAATAATGTAGTTGAGCCAAGGGTAATCTCTGCCCTGAATGTCTAAACTGTATACAGGTGAAGAAAATCCTCTGGGCATACACAGAGGGGATTTGCAGCTTTGCAGCACTACATGGAAACAGCAGGGGAGCTGGGCAATGGAGGTATTATGTGGCCAGCAGAGCTCCCAGCGCCCTAGATTGACACATTGAGCTCTTCCCAAGAAGCCTTTTGCCACTGAGGTCTTCCTTCATCTTTTGCTCCTGCTCTAAAGTTCCTGAAACTTTCTTCTCCTGCAGTAGATCTTCCGGGAGGAAGGAGTTCCTGACTCGGAGGGGGGCAAGGAGGTTATGGCCAGCTCTAATAGCGGACTCTGTTTTGCCGTTCCTTAAGGTATCTGGCCAGGTACTGAGAAATGAATAGGATGAGCCCGTTCAGGTTTCAGGTGGCTCAGGCTAAAATGTGTCATGACTGCCCAGCTTCAACAGAATAACTCCCATGAATCCCGGTGTGGATGCTACTTTGGCCAATATGGCATCCAAATCAGACTCCCCCATGGGGAGGAGGGGCATTTAAAGAGGCTGCAGTCCATGGGAGCGACACAGCCCTGCGCAGAGCCCATGACACCAGTGCCCTCTCTATCTAGACTTCAGCAGCTTAGTGCCTTTTTAGCCTGTATGTCATTCCTATTGCTGTGCAAGATGCTGAGAAAGGTTTCTGGTGCTCCCCCCACCCCCCGTTTGGCCTCCTATCCCGTAAGGGCAGAGACGGTCATGGCTTTTGTAGCTGATACTACCTTGGCCGCTGTGCAGTTTGTCAAGGACCATTGGCACTGTCGTGGTCACCAAGTACACCCTCTACCAACTAGTCGATGGAAGCTTCAGCCAAGACCATAGTGGCATCTTACCCCTTCTAGGATTACATGCTCTTGGGGAACAAGTTAGAAGGTATTCTAACCGAGACTAAAAAGAAGAAGGTCCTCCCACTCTCAGACCATAGGATCTCCAGGAGAGGATCCAGACATTTGGGCTCTTCCTCTGTGGTCGCTAGGGCATTTGGACCTTCTAGGAACCCCCAGGTCTACAGCAGATTTTCCTGGAATCGCTACAAACTTTCCTACAGGTTCCAGCCTTCATTGTCTAATTCCCACTCAGGCAATACTGGACCCTCCAAAAGTAATGCGAGATGCCTCAGTTAGATCTGCTGCCTTTCCTAAGGAGGTGGGAAGTCAACTGCAGTTTGACATTCAGTGAGTATAGTCTGTTCAGGATCAGTGGGTCCTCCGGGCAGTTTTCTTGGGTCTTCAACTAGAGCTCACCTCACCTCCTTGAGGAAGGTTCCTGCAGTTTCCTCTGTCTTCCAGTCAGACAAAGTTTTCAATGAGGTCTTCAAGTTCTGACATCTTCAGGAGCTAGAGGCCATAGAATCTATCATCTCAAATCAGTGTGATTAAGGTTGATACTCAATCTTTTTTTGTTATTCTGAAGAGGAATGGGAAATGGCAATCCATTCTGGGCCCCAGTTTCTAAACCAGTCACTGGAGCTCCTTCGGTTCTGGATGAGAACTCTATAATCCATTGTAGAAATTCTGAACAGGAGTTATTCTTATTTTTTTCATGGACCTCACTGTGATAGACTTCACCGAGATGTATCTTTAAATTCCAGGCTGACCTCTATTTTGGAAGTTTTTCAGATTCTCATTTTGGGACCGGTGCTTCCAATTTTGGGCAATGCTGTTATAGGTCTGGCATTGGCTCCCAGGTCCTTCAACCAAACTGATGGTCTCGTCAGTGGCTGCTCCTTGGAGGAGTGGCCTCCATCTTTACCTGGATGACCTTTGGCTGAGTGGGCCCTCCACAGAGAATGGAGCTGAGGACCTGCAGAGAATGATAGTCCTTCATCATTGACACGGGTTCATGATTGACTTTGAGAAGAACCATTTGTCACATACTCTAGTATTAACTCATTTGGGGGCGGTGATAGAGGCATTGGAGGGAAAACATTTCCTTCCACCAGAGTAGGCACAGGGAAAAACTGCCTTGGCTCAGGGAGTTTCATCTCAGCCTACCTCAATCATCATGTTCCTTTTGGGTCCCCTTGGGCCACATGATCTCATCTCTACCATTGAGATGGTCCCATGGATGAGAACACTCTTGAGAGATCTGCAGTGGCTAATTCTTCCTTGGCAGATGTCAGTATTAGTGAAACCTCATTGGAAAATTTCAATTTCAAACAAGTGAGATAATCTTAATTTGGTGGTCCAACTCCTCTAGCCAGATCTGGTGATGATGACGGATGCCAACTTTGAGGGGATGGGGAACTCACCTGGAGTCAACTCACGTACAAGGGAATTGGTCCCTTCAGGATCGGTTCAAACCAAGAAATTGGCCATAGTTTAGAACCTTTTCCTTTGCTCTTCATCATTTTTTCTTCAACCATCAAATCCTCATCTGTGGGCATTTGAGCCAACAACATGTCAGCCAAGCCGTCCAAAAAAAAAAGGGAAAAGAGGGAAGTTCCCTGTTTGGGTGATCAACCCAGTTGTTTGTCTGGGCTGGATTGTGTTGCTGTGTTGGCTAAATTTTACAGATTACGCCGTGTGCCAGGGGACCTATGGAAGTCTCCGGACTGAAGGGGAGATGAGGAAACTCCTCCCCTCTGGAACAATAAAGCTGGACTTCCTGCCGCCAAAAGTGGAGGGAAGGAAGTTCCCCACACATCCGGGTCTCCTAGTCACTTCCAAGGCGAATGGACCTTCACAATAAGTACCAATATGCCATCTTGTTTGAAATGGGTCCTTGGCTGTTGTGTGTACATGGTCAAGCATTGCTAAAGATGTTTAGCCCAGGCAGATGTTTCGCAGGCATGCTAATGTCACACATGGTGGGAGCATCGGATGTGTAGCAGCCCAGTTTAAACAAGACGCTGAGGGCATGCCACGTCGTACAGGTAAGATCATCTTCACCGGGGTCATGTTTAAATCAGGCCAGGCATCAGCCAGACTGCTCGGAACGATCCAGCACCAAAAAGGTGCTGTTCCTGATTCTTTTCCTTCATCTGCTTTGGAGACAGGATCACAATTCACAGCTTATCCATAGGGGATTTATATATGTTGCTTTACAAAGGAAAATGCTTCTAAGCTGTTGTAATGTGCAGGTGTGGCTCACTTCCCCCCCCCCCCCTTTCCTGCAACTGTCCCTTGCACCAGCAGTGGTACTCAGGAAGGTCCATTAGTGGGGCATGGGGGAGCAGAAAAGGTAGCAGGTATATGTGGAGGTTTGGGTCCCAGCTCACAGTTTTAAATCTGTACTGTTTTGTTTCTTTAAAAAGTAGTTTTCAGTAGCCAGTATGGTAGCTGGCAGTCACACCTGTGGAAACTTTCCATTAACTTTGTCCTGATTTTGTGTTTATGTACGTTGGGTGCACATATGTGTAACGGTTATGTAAGTGTTCTAAATTAAAGCAGGTTAGATTGTATCATTTCGTTTACTGACACAGTGGCCTGGACAACATCATTTAATGCAACTCGGTTAATCCTGAAGTATTTTTACAAGTGCCGGGAGCATGTGGGTCATTGAAATCCTGAATATGTTTGCTTCCATGGCGCGCACACATGCGCACTCTTGGCTATCTTGCCCTGTCTAATCTTGGCTTCCCCCCTCCCCATAGATGAGTGTGGTCTCTTGTTATTTTTGGAGAAATCCGTTTATTTTTAGAAAGCAGAAGATTAGATGCGTCTTATAGTCACTGATAGCCTAAATGATAAGGACTTCCAAAAGTACATAAAGCTATGAACACCTTTTGTTAACAGTCATTGAAGACGGCAGAGGAACAAGCTAAGATTCCACTCACCGGCGCATTTTGAAAAGAGTCGCATCCATGGAAGAAATTCAGGACTTAGCAGAACAGCCTGTGAGTAACCCTAAAGAAATAACATAGTGAAAAGGTTTTTTGTGAATTTTGTGTTGAGCCATGATTCTAGCTATTTTGTAGCAAGTGGCAGAAAACAGCTTTCTGTAAAGGGAATTCTGGACTTAATCTTGGGACTTCTAGTTAATAAGTATGAAGTTTATGAAGTTGTAAATTACTTAATAACATGTTAATGATTTTGCAGAAGAACTGCAGTAACAGTTTAAAAATATTATTTAAACTTTAAGAGCATAAGAAGAGTCCAGCATCCTGTCTCACACAACCAGTTCCTCTGGACGGCCAATAACAGGGCATAGAGGCTGAGGGCCTCCCCAGATGTTGCCTCCTGGCTCTGGGATTCAGAGGATTAGTGCTTCTGAATGTGGAGGTTCCCCTCAGTCACCATGGCTAGTAGCCATTGATAGATTTATCCTCCATTGATCTGTCTAATCCCCTTTTAAAGCTGTTTATTCCTGTGGCCATCACTACTCCTTCTGGCAGCAAATTCCACATTTTAATCACTCTTTGTGTAGAGTAGTAGTTCCTTTTGTCCGTCCTGAACCTACTGCCCACCAGTTTCATTAGATGCCCTCAAGTTCTAGTATTTTGAGAGTGGGAGAAAAAGTTAACTTAATTTTATAAACCTCTATCATGTTCCCCCCCCCCCCCCCAGTCATCTCTTTTCTAAATTTAGAAGTCCCAGACTCTTCAGCCTTTCCTCCTACGGAAGGTGCTCTAACCCCTTAATCACCTTGGTTGCCCTCCTCTGTACTTTTTCCAGCTCTGCAGTGTACTTTTTGAGATACAGTGACCAGATTTGTACATGGTTTTCCAAATGAGGCCACACCATGGATCTATACAGGAACATTACAATATTGGTCGTTTTATTCTCAATCCATTTCCTAATAATTGCTAACATAGAATTTGCCTTTTTCACTGCAGCAGCACACTGGATTGACACTTTCATTGAGCTGTCCACTACAACTCCAAAAATTTTTTCCCTTTCAGCCTCAGCAATTTCAGACCCCATTAGAAGAAGAAGAAGAGATTGGATTTATATCCCACCCTTCACTCACTTAAGAGTCTCAGAGCGGCTTACAAACTCCTCTCCCTCCCCCTCCCCACAATAGACTCCCTGTGAGGTAGGTGGGGCTGAGAGAGCTCTGAGACAGTTGTCCTTGAGAAAACAGCTGGTACAGAGCTATGGCTTGCCCAAGGTCATCCAGTAGGTACAAGTGGAGGAGAGGGGGAATCAAACCCGGTTCTCCCAGATAAGAGTCAGCGCACTTAACCACTACACCAAACTGGCTCTATATAATATAATAGGTATATTAGCCTATACTTGAGGTTGAGTTTTTTTGTCCCAGTGTGCATCACCTTATATTTACCAACATTGAACTTCATTTGCCACATTGTCACCCACTCACCCAGTTTGTGGAGGTCCTCTTGGAGTTCTTCACAGTCAGCCTTGGTTTTCACCATCCCGAATAATTTTGTGTCATCTGCAAACTTGGCCACTATACTACTACACTTCAGCCCTGTTAATGTAAATTTTCTGTGATAATACTGTTACAAAGCCAAATTTAAATATAAAAATATTATTCTCCTATCTTGAGGGAAGATGAAGCTTTATTTATAAGAGAGAGTTGACTCTTTGGCTTAGCAACTTTTCATTTGTACTAGTCTAAGTTTCATAGCTAACTGGAATAAAATACATGCAGAAAATGTTTGTGTTACGAATCTACATCACATAATGATCTGATTTGTAACGATGATTTGCATGTATTTAAAAGCTGGAAAGCTCTTATCTATCTCACGAGAACATATATACATTTATTTCTGTTAATTTGAAGTGTATGAAACTGTAGGCTGAGTAAAAGCCATAATGGGTACAAGTTTTGTCAGTTTCTCAGCTTGTTTCTTGAACATGTAAATTAGAATATATGAACTAGAGCAGGCTAGACTGCAGGGTCATGGATCCCTAAAAGTACAAAACGTCAGCAGAGAGTACTTTCCTTTGGGTGTCCACAGACAGAATTTTCAGACTGTCCTTTGAAAGATCATAATTCCCATGAAGGTGTACGGTGGCAGATGCGAAACCAGGATACTTGGGTTCCAGTCTGTATAGAGCTCTGTGAATGAAACTTCGCATCCGAAAACATGCGACGAAGTGGATCGTGGATGCACAGACATAATGTTCTTCATGCTGACCAAGGTTTAAAATATGGGCACACTGAAGAGCACTTTTGTGTTGTTTCCTGAAAATATGCTAATGTTTTGGTGCCAGTTGGGTGTAGTGGTTAAGCGTGCGGACTCTAATCTGGGAGAACCGGGTTTGATTCCCCACTCCTCCACTTGCACCTGGCTGGATGACCTTGGGCAAGCCATAGCTCTGTACCAGCTGTTCCCTCAAGGACAGCTTGGGAAAGAGCTCTTTCAGCCTCACCTACCTCACAGGCAGTGTTCCCTCTAAGCTGAGTTAGTGTGAGCTAGCTCACAGATTTTTAGCCTCCAGCTCACAGATTTTTGTCTTAGCTCAGGAAAGCTGGCTCCAGAGCAGACTAATTTATGCAGTAGCCAAATCACTCACTCACAGCTTTAATGCCAGTTGCTCACAAAGTAGAGTTTTTGCTCACAGGACTCCACAACTTAGAGGTAGCATTGCTCACAGGGTGTCTGTTGTGGGGAGAGGAAGGGAAAGGAGTTTGTAAGCCGCTCTGAGACTCTTAAGTGAGTGAAGGGCAGGATACAAATCGAATCTCTTCTCTTCTCTTCTTCTGGGATCTTTCAATTACAGGTAGTAGAAGCCTTAGGCTGGGGGAAGCCATAGACGTATTGCTTCTCCTGCCCTAAATTTAAATATGGCCAGGTGAATTTCTGTGGTGCGCTTGATAAGGTGAAGGGGGGGAATTGTTTCTTGTTCTTGTCTTGGGGGGTCAGGGGTGGGATCTGTTTTCCCATTCAGGTTTGAACCAGATGGCTTTTCTTATCCATGTTTGCATTGTTTTTCTAAAGGGGAAGGTGGGCGGGCAGAATTAAGCTGCCTAATTGCTATCACAAGGACTTTTCCATTTATTTGGCTTCTTTCACTTTTCAGACCATTAGGAGCCCCTTAGAATGTTCTCTTTTTGACAATGGGGAGGAAAGCAAATCTGCTATAAGAGGTTTTGAGCTTACCGGATAGAAGGAGACTATAGCTGCAATTATTATTTTTTTTAAAGTGGACTTTATGTGTAAAAACCTCTGCTTTTGTTGTTAGATGGGTTGTTAATTGTGGAAAACTTCTGGGTGGAGAAGAAACATTCTTAATCTTGAATGAAAGATGTGGTAGGCAGCAGGAAAGGGAAGGTGGGAGAGCCCAGATGTGCCTCGGGGGGGGCATTTTGGGGTTGGACATCTTGCCAGTGGGTTAGAAGGTGTGGGAAATAGCGGTATCCACAATCCACGTGGGCTGTACAAATCCTGAGATGTACTGGAGACACCTTCCCACTGTTAGTATGGAGAAAGATGTCTGTGTTGCGGACAGGATGCAGGGGATCTGCAGGGAGACAGGAGAGCAGCCACAGTGTCGGAGGTTTGCCTCTGAATAAATGCTCCTCACAGTGCAGTGGCCTCACACTTTATTTGTAGTGCCGCTGGCCTCTAGAATGAACTTGGGCAACTTGTAGCTCAGAACCTGGTGGGGGAAAGCGCTGTCAGATCGCGACTGACCTATGGCAACCCCATAGGGTTTTCAAGGCAAGAGACAAACAAAGATGGTTTGCCATGGCCTGTCTCTGTTAGTGACTGCGGGCTTCCTTGGTCATCTCCTGTCCACGCACTAACTGGGAGCGGCCCTGCTTAGCTTCTGAGATCTGATAAGATTGGGTTCGCCTGGGCCCATCCGCAACATGGTCAGAACCCACCAGCAAGGGAAAAATGTGTGGCATGAAATGACATGTGGATCTGTGTACGGCTGTTTCCTACTTCGCGTTGAACCCCACGCTTTGGCACGTAAGATTCCCCTCTGTCTGTGAAGGGGTGAGATATAGAGAGACGATTGTTCCGGAACTTCCTGGTTGTCAGCAACCTCTTGTCTTGCCGCTTTGTCTGAACTCGCAAACAGTGGTTTGCGGTTCCTTTCCAGTGGCTTGCGGTTCCTTGCAAGCCACACTCGTGTGATAGGTGAAGCAGTCCCAAGATAGAAGAGGTATGTCTGACAGCATCTGCTGCTTCCAGTTTCGCAGTAATGGAATTACATTGAATTTCTTGAGGGCGGCAACTGTCAAGTATCGATTTGGATACGTGAAAGAACCTTTGCAGGTCCTGTCTCCTCAAACACAGGGAACACTGTATTTGTAGCAGATTTGGGGATAATTTCAGTGTACTCCTAAGGAGGAGAACCACGCCTGCCCAAGCCCATTCATTGACTCCAGTGGACGCAGAAGAGTTTTCCTTTGCTTTGGATCTCACGGTTCGTGTGCAAAAGTAACAACTTGGCAACTGTCACGTGAGAAACATGGTTGTTGACAGAGCCTTCGCTATAAAAAACTTATTTATGTAAAAGTAAACCCTCGTGGTCTACATTCATGGACTCCCTTTGTATTCCACACATTTAGAAATACAGCCATTTATTGAATTATTGAATTTATTGAATTTATGCCCTCGCCCTCCCAGCCAAGGCCGGTTCTAGGTCTGTTCTAATTCCGTTAGACGGTGGAGGAGTTCTCACGTCAGTGTCCTGTGCAGAATGCATGGATAGTGGGAGGAGCAGCTGAGACATAAAGGTTTCTGTGGCTGAGAGTGACAGCGGCGACGCTTCCTCCTTCGTGCCATCAGGGTAACCAAAGACGCCCTAAGCCATCCAGGATGAGCAGCCCTGTAGCAGGAGGCCTATTACCAGGGCAACGCAAAACACTCAGCTCAGTGGGTTGGTTTAAATGAAGAAGAAGGGGTGGGGGACTGGATTTATACCCCGCCCTTCACTACCCAAAGGAGTCTCAGAGTGGCTTACAATCTCCTTTCCCTTCCCCTCCCCACCTACCCTGTGGGTGGGGCTGAGAGAGCTCTCTCAAGAACTGCTCCTGAGAGAACAGCTCTGAAAGAACTTGTGACTGGCCCAAGGTCACACCAGCAGCTGCATGCAGAGGAGTGGGGAATCAAACCCGGTTCTCCCGGATTAGACTCCGTGCTCCTAACCAGAAGAAGAAGAAGAGATTGGATTTATACCCTGCCCTTCACTTCCCAAAGGAGTCTCAGAGCGGCTTACAAACTCCTTTTCCCTTCCCCTCCCCTCCCCACAACAGACACCCTGTGAGGTAGGTGGGGCTGAGAGAGCTTTGAGAGAAACTGCTGTTTTTCAAGAAGAGCTGTGCCAGAACTATGGCTTGCCCAAGGTCACCCAGCAGGTGCATGTGGAGGAGTGGGAAATCAAACCTGGTTCTCCCAGATTTGAGTCCACACACTTAACCACTACACCAAACTGAAGCTGAGGCAACTCACTACTACAAATCGCTTTTTTTTCCTGTCTCAAAATTCCTCTGTTCCCTGAACAAGTGTTCACACTCACCAATTGGCATGGTTTATGTATTTTTTATTTATGTCATTTGTACCCCACTTTTCTCTCCAATGGGGACCCAAGGAAGCGTATAGCATTCTCCTCTCCTCCATTTTATCCTCACAACAACCCTGTGAGGTAGGTTAGGCTGAGAGAGTGTGGCTGGCCCAAGGTCACCCCACAAGCTTTCTGGGTGGAGTGGGGATTCAAACCTGGGTCTCCTAGATCCTAGTCTGACGTCCTAACTGCTGCTATACTATAAACTACCACTACGCTAAGTGCAGTGAGCGTATTTGTTGCTTTCAAATGCTCAACAGGCCCAGCAAACTAGGGCTCGTCACTTGCTATTTCAACCAGGATTGTAAACCATGGTTTATTCCCACAGTGACTCCAAGCCATAGTTTGCTGGTTCAAATGGTCGTGACAAACTGTTTTCCTAGGAAGAGGAAAGCAGCCACTTTACTAACCAACCTGAAGCGCCTTCAAGGCTCATTCATATAGCCTCAAACTGGGGGTTAGCTCTGCGTCAAAACCAAGACACTGTCCCTAAGCTTGCATTTGGAGGAAATGATCAAAATAGTCATGATAGAGAGAGCCAGAGCAGTATCGTCGCTAAGAGTTTCAGACTAGGATGTGAGAGACCTGGGCTCAAATCCCTGCTTTGCTGTGATACCTCACTCAGTGACCTTGGGCCTATCACTCACTGTCTGTCATCTTAATTTACTTCAGTTTGGTGTAGTGGTTAGGAGCGCAGACTCTAATCTGGGAGAACTGGGTTTGATTCCCCACTCCTTCACATGCAGCTGCTGGTGTGACCTTGGGTCAGTCACAAGTGATTTCAGAGCTGTTCTCTCAGGAGCAGTTCTCGAAAGAGCTCTGCCAACCCCCCTACCTCACAGAGTGTCTGTTGTGGGGAGGGGGAAGAAAAGGAGACTGTAAGTTGCTCTGAGACTCTTTTGGGTAGCGAAGGGCAGGGTATAAAACCAACTCTTCTTCTTCCTCCTCCTTCTCTTCCTTCTCCTCATTTTCATCTTCCTAAAGTGGTTGTTGTGAGGATAAAATCAAGAAGGTGGGAATGCCTCTTTGAGTCCCCTTTCAAGAGAAAAGTAAGATATACACACTGTAATAAATGACAGAATAAGGCTACCCATGGAAACAGCTGTATCTCCAGTGGCTTGAAGCATGAAAGAGGTGAATTTGAGGGGATAGTCTTTGCTATTAAACAAGTTCCGCTTCTAGCTAGTACTTTTTTGACTGAAGATTCTTCTCCTGTTCTCCCTCTGAGGTGGAGGCCATCTTGTGGGTGATTCCCACCTATCTTCAGGGAGGCAGGACTAAAACAAACTTCTTCCTGCTTCCTGTGGTGGGAGTCGCCCCAGGATCAGTTCGCTTCCTGCCTCAGAAGGGAGAGCAGCTTGGTGTTGGCTCTGCTCAACACCTAAAACCTACAGCTTAGATCTCTTGTCTCCTTTTCCTACCCTATTTCTCCTATATATTCTTCTCTATATCCCCCCCCCCCAAAAAAAACCTCTTCGCTCTCTCTCTCTTCCCCTCCTATCCACCCCCCCCCCCGAGGGGGAAGCGACTAGTAGCGTCTCCACTCACGGAGACCGGAGAACTTGCTGCCGCCGGAGAGACCTCCGCAACGAGCCAGATGGACGTGCAGGAGCGCGCTGGCGAAACGAACGGCGCCGACCGGCACAAGAGGCAAGCGGAGCCTGAAGAGCCCGGGGAAGGGCACAGCGGCGGCAGCGCAAAAAAGCGCACCAAACAAACGGCCAGCGCTCGTACAGCTGCAAAAACAAAAACGAAAGCGGCATCGGCGGCGGCCATTTCGGCGCAATCAAGCCGTGAATCTTATCAAGCCGGGGAGGGCTTACCTTCCATACCCCCGCGACTGGCGAACCCCGAGGCTAATTGCTACACCGGGGAGGATCAGGTCCGCCTGATCCAAGAAAGTTTCGCCCACGAGGAGGAGGAGGAGGAAGCAGGGAATGAGGAGATCGAGGAGGACGATGAAGAAGACCAGCAGATGGGTAATGTAGATGGGGGATCCCCTCTCTTTTCTAGGGCAGCCATAGCCTTCCTTAAGAAAGCGATGAGGGAGGAGATAGCCTTATTCCACAGGGCCAAGGGACGTCCTATTTCCCCCACCTCGCCCTCCCCCTCACCACCTCCACACCTTCCCCAAGGGAACAAGGGGAAGTGGCCCACTAAGGCTGCTCAGAAGAGCACAGCCAAGAAAACCTGCCCCCATGACAGACAAAGTCTCCAAGGGGATGATGCATCTCACTATTCAAGTGATAAGGAGGAGGGTGAATTTTCCTCTGATGAGGATAAAGACAGGGAAGACTTGGCACCTAAGCCTACTCTTCCAAAAGACCAGTCCTTCCGCTTTTTTAGAACTGAGGACCTCCAGTTCTTGCTTACTAAGACCCTGTCAGCCTTGCACATAAAATATGGCAATAAGGCCTCTAACCCGGCTCCTGATCCTCAGAGCAATGAAGAGGGATCAGAAATCACTGATGAGTTTTTCCCCCCAGTGGATCCTTCTGAAATAGCTTTCCCTTTCCCCGGTTTCTATGTTAGGAAAGTGAAAGCTGAATGGGAAAACCCCTTATCTACAAGGGCCTTCCCCAATATTACTAAAAGGCTTTACCCAATGCATGCCTCTGCTACAGAACTTTTACAGGTCCCTGTGGTGGACGCACCGGTGGCAGCTCTGCAGTCAACTGGTCTAGTCGCTGAGGATGGCCACGGCACACTGCGCAATAGTCTGGATAAAAGGGCGGAGTTTGCCCTTCGCCGGTCCCATGAGGCAAACGCCTTAGCCATCAGGACATCTTCAGCAGCGTCCACAGTATCTAGAGCATCAATAGTCTGGATGCGCAAACTGATCCAGATGATACCGAAGAACAATCGTGGGCTACTGGAAGGGGCCAACAGATTGCTTAAGGCGATATCCTTCACAGCGGATGCAACTCTCGACTCCATGGTCTTCTCAGCCAGGGCGATGTCCACGGCGGCCGCAGCACGATGTACAGTGTGGCTAAGATCATGGCCAGCAGACTACCAGTCCAAGGCCACGGTGTCATCATACCCTTACCAGGGAAAAAAAAAAGCTGTTTGGGGACTCATTAGACAAGATCCTCGTGGAAACACATGACAAGAAGAAAGCCTTACCCAAAACCATTCGCCCCTCTGATAGAAGACCAGCGGGTTCACCATCAACTTCTTCGTCCTTTCGTCCCTTCAACTCGCCCTACCGCCCACGTCAGGATTACAGACGCCCCTCTTGGAACTCCAACAGGCAGTCCTTTCGCAGAGGAGGCTTCAACAGTAACCGCTTCGGCAGAAACCCCGGAAACAGACCGGACAAGGGCGGTGACCCCAAGTCCTTTAAAGCGTGACTATCTAGAACCACCGGTGGGAGGTCAACTATCTATTTTCAGCCAGGCCCGGTTAACCTCCCAACCAGATGCTTGGACCGCGGAACTCATCTCCGAAGGCTACAAAATCGAATTTCGGTCTCTTCCACCACAACGCTTCCTGGCTTCACCACTTCAACGCAACAGAGAAAAACAAAACAGAACTCTTGCAGCTATGAAACATCTGATCCAAATTCAGGCCGTAGAACCAGTGCCGCCAAAAGAACACCAGACCGGGGTGTACTCCATCTTCTTCACCGTCCCCAAAAAGAATGGGGATTGGAGAGCCATCCTGGACCTAAAATTTCTGAACCAATTCGTGCACCTACGGCATTTCCGCATGGAAACCCTGCGGTCCATCGCAGAATCACTACAACCAGGCGAGTTCTTGGCTTCAATAGACTTGACGGAAGCCTATCTCCATATTCCAATATCTCCCCAGCACAGGAGATTCTTGCATTTCTGCGTAGGCGAGACCCACCTGCAGTTCAGAGCCCTCCCATTCAGCCTGTCCTCGGCCCCAAGGGTCTTCACAAAAACCCTAGTCCATCCTGTGGTACTCCTGCGAAAACAGGGCATCCACATTCATCCCTACTTGGACGACCTGCTGCTGCGTTCTCCATCAAGGCACCAATGCCACAGAGACATCTACAAGACCATCCAGTGCTTACGGCACTTCAGTTTCCTCATCAACAAACAGAAGAGTTCCCTGAGCCCAACCCAACGGCTAGAACACCTGGGAGTCATATTAGACACTCACTCTGCGAAACTCTTCCTTCCGGCGTCCAAGGCAAAGAAGGTCCAAGGGATAGCCCTGCAAATCATCAAGGCGCGGTTCTCATCCCTTTCTCTGCTGACCAGAATGATGGGCCTCATGGTCTCGTCCTTCGACACCCTCCAGTGGGGACGATTCCACTCCAGGGTTCTTCAGAAATTTCTCAGACCCTACCAAAACTCCATCGCGTTGAAGATGGAACTTTCCCTAAAGGTACCATTATTGGTCAAGTCAAGTCTAAGATGGTGGTCCAGAAAGTCAAATCTAACGCACGGCAGATCGTTCTGGATTCGGGACCAGATACAAATCTTCACGGACGCCAGCCTGAATGGCTGGGGAGCCACATTACTTCAACAACCAGTTCAAGGTCAATGGTCCGCTTCGGAAACAGCGCTCCCAATCAATCTACTGGAGCTGCGAGCTGTCCGCCTGGCCCTACTCCACTTCGCCTCTCAGATACAGCAGAAGCACGTACTCATCAGGACGGACAACATCTCGGCCAAGGCCTATCTGAGCAAACAAGGGGGTCTCCGATCGACGGCTCTATCCAGAGAAGCCGACCTTCTCCTGAGATGGGCGGAGACCAACCTGGCATCCCTACAGGCGGAACACGTGAAGGGGTCTACCAACATCCAGGCGGATTGGCTGAGTCGCCAAGCCATTCAAGAGGGAGAATGGTCTCTTCACAGGAGCATCTTCAATCTGATTGCATCAAAACTGGGAACCCCTCAAGTAGATCTTTTTACGTCCCCAACCAATGCTCAACTGGTCAGATTTTATACCAGGTTCTTTCATCCGTCAGCGGAAGGAACGGACGCACTTCTATCTCCATGGCCTGCGGAACTTCTTTATGCATTCCCTCCCCTACCGGTCCTCCCGAGGCTGATCCGGAAAATAAGGACATCGAGGGCGGAAATCATAGTAGTGGCACCCTATTGGCCTCGTCGTCCATGGTTCACATCACTTCAGGAGCTGTCAGTGGCCCCGCCCTTCAAACTATCCGTCTCGGAAGACATGCTTCATCAGGGCCCGATCCATCACCCAGATCCGGGATGGCTTCAACTGACCGCGTGGAGGTTGAAAGGCAAAAATTCCTCAGGCTAGGATACGATAACTCCATCATCAACACTATCCTGGCTTCAAGGAAACCTTCCACTACTAGAATTTACAATGTAACATGGAAAGCGTTCGTCCGTTGGGCTCGAAGGAAGAAGGTGGATGCACTCCATCCACGGGTTGCAACCATTTTGGCCTTTCTTCAGGACAGACGGAAGACCGGCCTTAAGGCTTCCACCCTTCGAAGACAGATGGCAGCGCTGTCTACAGTCCTTCCCCAATATAAGGGCCTACCGATATCACAACACCCACATATTCGGCGTTTCCTCAAAGGTGCATCCCACAGTGATCCACCAACCTGTCACAGATTTCCAACTTGGAGACTGAACCCCGTCCTTACAGCTCTAACCAAAAAGCCATTTGAGCCCCTGTCAAACGTACCACTCAAATTCCTGAGGATGAAGACATTATTTCTCGTAGCAATTACCTCAGCAAGAAGGATCTCAGAATTAGGCGCTCTTTCAATCAGAAGCAACCTCTGTGTGTTTCACAAGGACAAAGTGATTCTTCGAACGGACCCATCCTTCTGTCCAAAAATAAACACTAGATTCCATAGGACGCAGGAAATCTTTCTGCCTTCCTTTTCTCCAAACCCTTCCCATCCGTTGGAAAGGACGTGGCACACCTTAGACGTCAGAAGAGCCCTGAAATGTTACATTCTTAGAACGTCGTCCATCAGGAGAACAGAGGCAATGTTTATCAATGTTTCCCCCCCTCATACAGGGAAGAAAATGTCCACAGCTTCCATAGGCTATACCATCAAGGCATGCATTCTCGAAGCATACAAAAGTATGAACCTCTTAGTTCCAAAGGGCATCACCGCCCATTCCGTCCGAATTGCAGCCACGAGTACAGCATTCAACAACAGGGCCTCCATAGAGGAAGTCTGTAGAGCCGCGACTTGGTCTTCGCCAACCACGTTCATACGCCACTATAAAATCAACACATATGCATCGGCGGACGCCGCATTCAGACGTCGTGTGTTACAAGCAGTTTTTTCAACAGATGACGACCACCCACCCCAAGCTTAGGACCGCTGCTCTGGGAGGTCCCACAAGATGGCCTCCACCTGAGAGGGAGAACGACCAGTGGACTTACCGTGAGGGGTCCTTCTCCTCTGAGGGTTGGAGGACATCTTGGCCCTCCCGGGTCGTCATCAATATCCTGCAGACAAGTCCTCACCTCTAAGAAGTTGTGATGTGACCACAAGTCAACGCGAACAATGTGGTGCAGTAAGGAGGGAAATAGAGAGAGTTCACCGAGGTTGGGTTGTTTGATACCTATTTCATCATAACCAAAGTTGTATATAATTGGGGGAGAAAGTATTATCTTCTTCCTGTTTTTTCTTCACTTCCTGTTACATGTATTAACAGCATTGTTGAGTTGTTTTCCTTTCATATATTCGATGTAGAGTAGTTCATCCAGCTTTAGGAGCACCCGAACTGATCCTGGGGCGACTCCCACCACAGGAAGCAGGAAGAAGTTTGTTTTAGTCCTGCCTCCCTGAAGATAGGTGGGAATCACCCACAAGATGTCCTACAACCCTCAGAGGAGAAGGACCCCTCACGGTAAGTCCACTGGTCGTTCTCAGCCAGTGTTGGAGGAACCTTGCGTAACATTTCTGTGTGTTCCAAATTGTAGACTAGATGGTATCTATCCCCTAGATTGACATAGTAACCCAGACTTGGTAATTTAATGCAGCTTCCTCGGTACTGAACATGGCCATTTCCATGCAGATGGCTATCAATAAAATACGCTGAGCGATCAGGTTCCAACCGCTGCAGACACCTGCCGGCTTGCGGGAAAGTTAAAATTTCTTATCTGCACCTGTTAAGGCACAGGGCTTAATGGTTAAAGCTTTGCTTTCCATATCTTTTCCAGATGTGAGTCTGGGTTTTTTCGTTGCCATTTCTACATCGAGATTGGAAATGTGGGAGTTGTTGATACAGGCAGTGTTTTGTAGAGTGTAAAACATGAGGACTAGAAAGTACCTTCTCTCCCCACCCCCCATTTTCAAGAGATGGGCTTCTTATTGGAAGTGGGAGCCTGTGGGACACTAGACTGATTGTTGGAACATTATATGCTTTGGATTTCTTTGCTGGGTGAGTTCTGTTGGAGAACTGTGAATGTGGTACAGTCCTCTCACAGAAACTATAACACTTCAGTTTTATAGAGACAGGCATTTGCTCGTGACTGCCCTCTGCGTGGAAATGGTGAAAGGTGCCCTGCCTCAGTGTTCCCTCTAAGCTGAGTTCGTGTAAGCCAGCTCACAGTTTTTTTAGCCTCCGGCTCACGCATTTTTGTCTTAGCTCAGGGAGGATGGCTCCAGAGCAAACTAATTTATGCAGTTAGCCAAATTGCTCGCTCACCAAGTAGAATTTTTGCTCACAAGACTCCACAGCTTAGAGGGAGCATTGCCCTGCCTGTGAGAAAGTGTTTTTTTTTAAATAAAGGTTTCTGTCTGGCGCAGGTGAGTTTTCATACGAATGTTAGGAGGACTGTAGTGCTTCTGAAATGCAAAAGGAGATTGGTCTTGGGAATTACAGATGAGCTGATTTCAGGGTGGCACTGGAGGGCAAGACTGTATGCACTCAGCTTGGCATGCTAATATTATTTACATACCAACTGGTGACCCATTTGAATGTTTTACTCTGGGTTCATGCAACGTGTTTGTTTTTTTTTTACTTCCAATATCATATTTAACTTTGTCTTAAATTTGAGTTTCCTCTAACATGGGTTTTCCCCTCCCCCAAAGTTGACAGTAGTGAGCTGTCCCGACTTTTCTTTTAATTTGTGTGGTTAGGTAACGGTTGTGACTTTAACTTTCTGGTTGTTTCTTTCTCTCTCTCTTGGTATGTAACACTGCCACCAGGAATTTAATTCCAGTGCTTTAATTAATCTTTCCCAAGGTATTGTGCCCAAGCTGTAAGGCTCCTTCATTGGACTATGTGGGCCTGAGGATGAGACTCTAGTATTTAAATAGCATAAGACTCTGGGTTAACAATAAGCAAAATAAAACTTTATTTATACAAGAAGCGTATTGGTTTCAAGATGTTTTGTAACTTATCCCTTCAGTGAATAAGACAGTGTATGTTAATAATAACTTCTGACTGAGGTTTCACAGTCTTTAACTTCACAAACACTCCTCACTCTCAAATCCTACTTTCTCTTCATAGTGTACTTTGTCCAGTCTTTATTTTATTCAGCTCAGTTTAATCTCTCCCCTTTTTACTCAGGTTTCTGTCAGCTTCTATCTCTCACACCCTTATAATACTTTGAGAATATTAGGTTTTGACTCTCTCCAGTCGCTGATATGCCCTCTAAAGTGTTTTACTTCCTTTTTAGAATCTTAAATACTTTTCACAGCACTAATGTGGAATTCTAATCCGAAGACTGCTTCTCAGACTCTGTCAACTCTTGACTGACCACAACTGACTGGTGACTGCTGACTGAACGCACTGATTGACTTCCTCTACACGCACTTCTTAGCTCCAATCACCTCACTCACTCATCCCCCTCTTTCACCCCCCCCTTTCTCTTCCGAAATTTACCAAACATTTAAAGAAGCACACACTTAAAACTTCAAATCATGATATCATTCTCAATTCTTAATTTTGGGCCTCTCCAAATGTAATATCCTATCTCCTTTTGCCCCATACCAAACTTGGCGTCTCTGAGGATTGGAACTTAGCCAGAAAGATATTTTTCTAGGCAGCCGTCAATTACCTCCATGAGTTATGGTGGAGAATGAGCATATCATCCATATAATTGTTTAGTTGTGGTCAAAGCTGTTCTTTACAACAGCTAGGGGGAAAGATCCAAATTATACACTGCTAGAATTTCCAGCTCATTAATATTTTGACAAATCTGGATTTTCTTGGCATGATATTAAGATTAATGCTGAGAAAGACTCAGTTGTGCTTTCTCGAAAACCAGTAGCCTGTGTGCTCCCTTTCCAGCAAGCAAGGTTTGGTGCCTCCTTCCAGCCTAAGGAGTCTCCTCCAATCTGTGGCTGTTCAGAGGGTACCATCCTTTGTGAATCATGCTATTTATTCAGATACAGACAAATGTAAGTCTGTTTATTCTCAGCAGTTTGCGGAGCCTGCACTTTGTAGGCGGAAGTCACCTTAATGATGCTTAACTAACCCGATATCTTTTGTACACATTTGTCTCTGCAGATGAAAAAAGCCAAGATGCAGGAATCGGGTGAACAGATGTTAAGGTGCGTAATACATGCATTGATTTTTCCCCCCCTTCACAGCATGTGTCATTGTACCAGGGTTGGAATCTGTGACTCCCTTCCACCCATGAAAAAGACTTGTTTGGTCTGCCAAGGCCAGCGCTGTCTAATAGCACCTCTACAGTGGTTTTAGCTGGAGATGCCAGGGAATGTATGGGGGGCCGCCTTCGGTATGCAACACACGTGTTTGCTCCTGAGCCATGGCTCCTCTCCACCAGTGCTTCCAGGCTAGTAACAGTGCTCATGTTTGTGTCGATTCTTTCAGGCAAGTGAACAGCACAGATGGCAGCGATCAGAAACCCGAGTCCTCAAGCCTTGGCACAAACCTGTCTTTGTCCAGCGAAAGTAAGTGGCGTCTCTATCTTTTGCCATTTGGTTTGAAACAACGGTGGGGCTTTGTGCGGCTTTAATTGTGTCCCCAAGCCCTACTTGAAGCTGTTATGCAGAGGCTAGGTAAACTTTCTTTGCATGCCAGAGAGGCACATATGGACCATTTGCATTTTCCTTTACAGCACGTGCCCCTCCAGAACCTTCTTTTAGAACTTCTTCGAGTTTTTTAAATATAATTTGGGAGCCGGTGTTGGAGCAGTAGTCAGACTACCGATCCACCTAGCTGTGAGTCAGAGTGGCTTCCTAGCATCTCGGACCGAGCAGGGCTAGGTACCTGTGATTTTTCCTAAGATCCTTTTAGCTGGAATTACCAGGGCTTGAACTTGGGACCTTCTGCATACAAAGCATGTGCTCTGTTGTAGAACCATAGCTCCTCCCCAAATAAGAGTGGAGCCCAGCTATGGTGGGGCATTTTGGGGCTCTACCCCCTCAAACATGAGGCATGCCCCACGACAGCTGCTACCCCTCTTCCCCCTCCTGTGACATTAAAAGGCCCTCCAGCTGATCGATGGGAGCACATGGCCTGCCGATCAGCTGGAGTGCCCTTTGAATCTTGAAGCCGCCCCTCTCCCTCTCTGTCTCCAAGATTTAAAGGGCTCTCAAGCTGATCAGCGGGCCCTTTAAATCTTGCAGGAGGTGAGGGAGAGGGGCAGCTGCCGGCTGCACGCCTTCCCTGAACTCCAGGTGTGGGCAGCCCTCGCTAGAAAAACAGAGAACCCTTTAAATGCTGTTTTTCTAGGGGGGGCTGCCCGTGCCTAATCTCCAAGCAGCGAAATCGTTGCTTGGAGTTCAGGGAAAGTGTGCAGCCGCCCCTCTCTTTTGCTGCCCCACAACATTTCCCCGTGCCCCACCAACCCAAAATTTCTGGCGGGGCCATAGGTCCACTAAACAAAAAACTGGAGACCAGACTTTTTGAAACTTCTGGTCAGTGAAGCTAAACAGAGGACATCCTTCACGCTCACTTCTTTCTCTGTGGTGACCAGAAAGGAACTCACTCTGTGGTGCGAAAGCACTGGTACTGGCATTTGACTCATCCACTGGGTGTGAGAATTCTAGTTTAAGGCATGGGGGGTTCCTTTTTTCTTTCAGAAAGCTTTCTAGAAGGGTCCGCAGTTACTGATGAGCAACCATCACAACTTGCACAATATCCAAATGGTACTTACTCACTGAGTGGTGGTCCTGCTTTCTATCTCTTACGAAAGTTTGACTTTTAAGAACGGGACATTTTGCAATTCAAACTACAGTGTGTTTTTTTTTTTTTTCATTCGGAAACCACCACATAAATTTCCACATAAATTTCCCATATCCCTAAACTTGTCTTTTTTGCTGCAGCAGCTGGGGAGTTGGTCATTTCTTCATCTTCCAGCATGAATTGAGGGAGTATTTGCCAGTAATTTTTATTTATTTGTTTTGATAGTTATGCTCCGCTTTTCTCCCCAGCAGGGACCCAAAGTGGCCTCTCGTCTCCCTTTTATTCTCACAACAGCCCTGTGAGGTAGGCTAGGCTGAGAGAGTGTTACTAGCCCAAGGTCACCCAGCCAGCTTCCCTGGCAGAACTGGTATTCAAACCTGGGTCCCCGGATCCTAGTAAGACTGTCTAACCACTGTACTACACTGGGTTTAAAATCTATTTTATCCAAAGGGTAAATTTCTCATTCCTTGAGAACTACCAGATCTTGGAAATGTAATAAACTTTGTGCAGTAGGTCAGCTCCACCCCCCCCCCCCCAATATTTTCATAACTTAATTTGGACAGAGAATCTGGTTTTCTTTGTTCTTGGAGTAGTGTGTATTCTGATGCAACAACAGCGCACAGCTGACACCGTTCTTTTCTGTTAAATACTTTTTTAGAAGATGATCTTTTAAAAACTATAACTTGTATATATTTCCCCCCCAGTTATGCCTTGCCCTGATTACATCTCAAGGTCACCGAATGAATATACCTCACAGATGTATTCTGCAAAGTAAGTTGAATAGTTCTAGACCAGGATGTTCATTTTTGTGTGTGTCTTCCCCCCCAAATTTAATGCCATTAAGCTTTCACGATACGTAGCTTGGTACCTGAGGGGATTTTCAGATAATTTCCATGTTGAAGGCCATTTATTTTCTCAATATGGTATTTGCCATAAGTTCCAGAGCGTTTTTGTCTGTAATTCCTCAAAGGATCCTTTTAAATTGGGGAGGGGGGCAGATCACCCGTCTTCCTTACCCCGACAGAGGCAAGGACCTGTTCTAGTCTCTAGAAGAGAGAGGACCCAAGTGAGGACATGGACCTAGAGACCTATAAGGTTCATAGTAAATGAACACTGCAGTGCTAGAAGAAACCAGAAAGGAAACCTCTGAGGCCCGCCCCTTGGTAAAACAACATGTCAGTAAGATTAAAGATAGAACCAATTGCATGTGGAGAGGCCGTTCCACAAGTGAGGGGACACCACAGAAAAGGCCCTGTCCTGCCTTCTGAAGGTGGGGGTGGCTGGATCAGTGCTGTTGCAGACAAGAGACAGGCTGAGGCTTGGGTGGGTTGGGCTCTCCTTCTCCCAACACTTCTTGGGCTTCCTGATGCTGCACTCTGCTGGTTGCTAATAATCCTTCACGGCAAAACCCATTTTTCTTTATTCCCCCCCTCCCAGGCCATATGCACATATCCTTTCCGTACCCGTATCAGAAACGATGGCCTCTTACTCTGGCCAGACTCCGTACCAAGCGCTGCAGCAGTCGTCTCAGACGTACGCCGTGTATCCTCAGACAACCCAAGCCTACGGACTACCTCCTTTCGGTAAGCCAGACCTCTTGCGGCCAAAGGCATTGAATGATCCATTTGGGAGTGAAGCGTGTTGACCCCCCTATTTTTCTTCCTCTGGGCTGATAAAAGGAAGCAAACCATCCTAGTTTGCTGGATGGATTCGCCCATGAGCCTTGCACAAGAAGCCGCACTTAGCAGCAGAACGTGAATGCACCACAGGTCCATTCCGCTAATGGCAGCACTTTCCTCTGGCCCAAGGCGCCCTTCGGTTGATGAGATGCTTGGAAAGAGTTTCATGGAATAGCATGAAGGTTCAGCGCGTCGGGGGTAGTTCCACTGTCAGCAGAGCAGATCCGTGGGGTACTTCCCAATGTGAGGCAGATCAGGGATGGAAAAAAAAATGTTTGTGGGCAGGGAGAGATTTTCCTTTTTGTAGTATCAGGTGATCCTGGCATATTACCACTGAGAGCCAGTGTGGTGTAGTGGTTAAAAGTGTGGTGGACTCCAATCTGGAGAACCGGGTTTGATTCCCCACTCCTCCACATGAAGGCAGCTGGGTGACCTTGGGCCAGTCACAGTTCTCTCAGAGCTCTCTCAGCCCCACCTACCTCACAGGGTATCTGCTGTGGGGAGAGGAAGGGAAGGCGATTGTAAGCCACTCTGAGACTACTTTGGGCAGAGAAAGGTGGGGTACCTCCTCCTCCTCTAGTCGGTTTCCAGAAAATGCTTGCAATTTCCAGAGAATTGCTGTTGCATAGATTTGGGGAGTGGGGTGGGGGTGACATGCCCCCCAGGCACTAGCTTCTGTTGCCAGTGGTAGTACGGACCCAACAGTTGTGTCTGTGTGAGCCAATTTTTCTCCTTGGCTCTTTCTGCTTGCATTTTAAGGAAACCACTCAGATTATTCTGTTAATGGTCTTTCAGCATTTCTGTGGCTATAATCTTGCCTACAGTACACGGAGAGCAGTTTCTAATGCAGGATTCGAGTATCTGCAAAGCTGGGGGGTCCTTGGTTGTTTACTGTAAAAAGAACAAGTTCCTGGCCCTCACTTGTTCTTACAGAGAACAGTCTGGACATATATAGATGTCACACACACATGCACATATATATGTGTATCTAGGAACCAGAGGTAGCAAAGATAGAGTAGAACCACCATTGAGGTTCCCCTGTGAACGCACGTGTGTACACACATTTTCCTGCTTCTCTGGATTGCTGTGAGCCACCTTCCCATCAGAACCTGACAGCTGTGCTCAGGATTTAATGGGGGGAAGCCCCTCACTTAAACTGTTTCCTCAATTTTTTTTTGCAGATTATAAACAATAATAGTAAATATAATTTTAATGATCATAGTAGCATTTATATAGTATTGTTCACATTACTGCATGTGCATAGTGCCTTAGTATTCCTGTAAGGTAGGTAAAGGTAAAGGTTTCCCTTGCTCGAAAGCCAGTTGAATCTGACTCTAGGGGGTGGTGCTCATCTCCGTTTCCAAGCCAAAGAGCCAGCACTGTCTGAAGACGTTTCTGTGGCCATGTGGCCGGCATGACTAAACGCCGAGGCGCATGGAACACTGTTACCTCCCCACTGAAGCGGTACCAATTTATCTACTTGCGGTTTCTTGCTTTCAAACTGCTAGGTTGGCAGGAGCTGGGGCCAGAGACAGGAGCTCACTCCGTCACGTGGCACTCGGGTCTCGAACTGCCGAACTACAGACCTTCTGGTCTGCAGCTCTGCATCTTAACCTCTGGGCCACCGCAGCCTGTAAGATAGGCCAGTATTATTCTCCTTCTACAATATAGAAGGACACGAGGCAGGAAGCACCAGTGGCTGGCCCCAGGTCACCTAGTCAGTTTTGTGGCTAAGAAGAGAGATGAAATTTTGATTCACAGCTCATGTTCTTGCACCATTTTGGAAATTTACCGGATGTAAGTAATGTATTGGAGTCGGACAATGGTAGCGTACAGAATTCTTGACCTCCTAATACGCCGAAGCTCTTTATATAGCAAAACACACTACCCTGACTTCCACAAATGGTTACCAAACCAGAGCATCCTTGAACTTCCATTCATTGGGTTGGAATCTGCCTGTCAGCTTTGCGGATGGAAGCAGGAGGCAGCTTTCCTCTCTCTTTCGCACATTTCTGCCTCCAACTCCGCCTCCACTCTTCCTGATTCCCCCCATTCCCCAGTAGGGGAATTTTGGGCTGCTGGCGAAGCAGAGGAGGCAAGCAAGTCCCTCTCCGCTAATGGAAGTCCTTCTGTCAGGGTTAATTTTCAGCAGAATCTAGGCCATTCCCTCCTCTTTCATAAAAGTGTCAGCACAATCACTTGGAGGGACTGAACAACTTGGGGTGTTTGTACAAGTTGTTCATGTGCCCTTTCGTATAGTAATTTGGTGGGCTGTTGAAAGGGGGATTTTTATATACCCCCCCTTCATGCAACTAGATGCCCCCAACATCATTTTTCTTCCCCCAAAGCCAAAGAGTAGCTTCTTTCCAGTCTCAGTACTGTCCTGTCAAAGGCAAACTTAGGGGTGGCAAACAGTCAAGTGGTGCAGTTGGGGGGAGGGGGGCAAAATTATTGCTCTTGGCCAGGGGTCCCCAGCCTTTGGGCATCATGGTGCCCACTGAAACCTTTCCTGGTACCCGCCAAGTGTTTTCATGCTCCTGATTAGCCATTGGAAAGGTGTTTAGCTGTGCAGATTTTTAAAAAAATGTTGCTTTGGCAGCAGCTGCCAGCACAGTACCAGGATTTTCTCATATTGTGGCTGGCTTCGCCTCCTGCAGCAGCCATTTTGTGTCTGTGCCCTCCATGCTGTGTCCACAGGCCCCAAAGGTTCAGGACCTCTGTTCTTGACTGTCTGAAACCATCGCGGAAGAGAATAACAGTTTTAAAAGGAAAAAAGGCACCAGTGCAGCAGCTGATTAGATCTGGCTATGAACGCAAGCAAACAGATGTGGAAGGCATAGGTTTTTTTTGAGGGGGGGGGGAATCAAGGGACTGAGTGCTGGCAGTGCTATACACGAACCAGAGCAAGCCAGAAAGTGCACTTTCTTAGCACCGGCTCAGTATAACAGCTTCATCTGCCCTGCTGGCCCTTTGCAAAGGCTTGCAAATTAACCGTTATCACATCCTTCCTCCCTTCTGTTAAATGCTGGCTAGCTTTAAAAAAGATTCCTCTTCCTCTCTGCTTTCTCCTCTAGGCCTGTACCTCAAAATTAACAATTCTCTTTGTCCAGACAATGGGTGCTGGTGTTGTTTCCCCCTTCCCCCCTTGCATCAGCAGGCAATGCAACTTCTGTGGGGGCCGGCGCATGGCTTTTTTTTTTTTAACTGGTGCCATTTATCTGATTCAGGTGCACTGTGGCCAGGTATGAAACCTGAGAGTGGTTTAATTCAGACTCCATCTCCAAGTCAGCACAGTGTTCTCACCTGCACTACAGGCTTAACCACAAGCCAGTCCAGCCCAGCTCATTATTCTTACCCTGTTCAAGGTAAAGGTCAAGCATGGTTTCTATCTACGTACCTCCCCCCTGTAGCCTGGACCGGACACTACTAGGGAGGCTGGCATGCTTGCCTGGGGGTGGGGTGGGCGGGATGTTTTGTGCATGCTTCCCTGTGCCTGCGTCAGCCGCGCTTTCCCTCTTCGCCTGGCTCGTAGCTTGCCTGCCTTTTCGAGTGGTCTGGGGACTGGTTTGTCGACATCATTCTCTTTGGGAGAGGGAGGATGGGTTTGTGTGCGTTGCAGAGTCACATGCATGACGCCATTCAGCATGCCTGTGTTTTCCTAAAATGGTGGGACTTAAATGGCTTTTTTTTAAAAAATTGCATCGTGGTCAGTGGAACCAGCTAGCAATAGTCGCCGTGTCATGCCCAGGAATCTGCCCTTCCCGCCTCTGAGGCGAAGCAAACGCGCCTCCTTTGTAATAGCATTTGGATTAACAGGCAGCAGTGCCGTGGGAGGGCAGTGCCCCGCGGTTGTGATTTATGGGTGAAAATGGGGCTCCTGAGGGAACTGTGGGGTGGGGGCGTCTGCGATGACATGTCCTTGCGCAGATGTAAAAATCTTGGGGAATCAGCTACCAAATGACTCAGCAGCGCTTATTAACGATTCCAGCAAAAAAGAAAAGAAAAAGGCCTGCGTCGATCTCTGACTCAGATCCTAGCTTGTTTGTAATCGCTCAGAGTGTTGGGGCAGGCCGTGGGGAGACCCGGGCTCAAACATTTGTTCAGCCACGAAGCTGAGGGCAAGCCAGTGTCTCTCAGTCTAACCTACCTTGCAGAGTTGTTATCAGTACTCCCTCTAAGCTGTGGAGTCTGGTGAGCAAAAATTCTACTTTGTGAGCTACTGGCACTAAAGCTGTGAGTGAGCGATTTAGCTACTGCATAGATTACTTTGCTCTGGAGCCATCCTTCCTGTGCGGAGACAAAAATGCGTGAGCCGGAGGCTAAAAAACTGTGAGCTAGCTCACACCAACTCAGCTTAGAGGGGACACTGGTTGTTATGAAAATGAAGCACCAGTGATGTTGGGGAGATGATGCCTGAGCTCCCTAGAGGAAGGATAAAAACATAAGAAAAAAAACAATATTAACAAAACCCCCCCCCCCCACACACACACACACACTTGCTATCCTGGCTCCCTGGACTAAATCAGGATTGGATCTTTGGCAAAGAGCTAAAGGACCAAAGATGATGGATGATCCCTCCATTCCATCTGCAACCAAGGTGTCAGGTGATGTATTCTGGGCTCACAGCTTGCTACGCAAGGTGGCGATGGTCAGAGAGAAACACCGCCTCCTGACAATCATACAAGAAGTGCCCCACTCCATAGAGAAGACCCAGAGCAACAGATTGGCGGTCAGGGCCTTGCTACTTAGCTGGTTTAGGGGATCGGGATATTTCAGAGGTTCATGTTAAAAAGGTGAAAGGTGTTGGAGGACAGATTGAGCATTTCAAGTGCAGCAACTCAGATTGTACTGTTTCATTGCACAGACGAAGAAACAGGCAAATTGCAAAACCTGCTCCCTCGTTCTTGAGACAACTTTCATGTTATTCATACCCCCTTTCTAGGCCCCAGGGCCACTGTGGCACCTTTCTGTGATTACCAATAACTGTGGCTTGTTGTTTTAACCCTGTTTTTAGAGCCAGTTTGGTGCAGTGGTTAAGAGTGTGGACTCTAATCTGTGAGAACCGGGTTTGATTCCCCAGTCCTCAACGTGCAGCTACTGGTGTGACCCTGGGGAACTGGGGGAGAGCTAAGAAAATCATGCCCTGATCAATAACCAGATATCATGGACCTAAATTACATAGTTCCTCTCCCACTACCGTTGAAACAATATTTCGTTTTGTCGAGGGCAATATAATAGCCTCCATTTCCATCACTGATAGCATCCAGTATTAATCCAGCCCCACCGTGAGTCACTGGTTTATTTTCCTCCTTTGGTGCCTTGTCTGTGGGAAGAGCACACTGCTCTTAACGTTTTAGTTCCTCCTAACAGCTTCTTCTAAACAAGAAGCAGCTTGGACCACTCATGACTGGAAATACACAGCAGTTCTGTTAATTTCACAAAGCTGCTATTGGTACCAAACACTGGGTAGGACCCTGCCAGTTTCTTCACTCAGTCTCATCCAGTTTTCCACCTTACTACAGCACTCACGCCCATTCCATGCACACACATCCATTCCATGCAGGCCCCGTGATCCCCAGCACAGCTTTTTCGAGTGTTTAAAGGGGTACGTGTGATACCATAGGACTCCCCCTCACAGAGAAGGGGGAAAGGTGTTGGCATCGGGATGCGGGAGTGATGAAAAGTCCATCTCTCTGGAGATGGAGGTAAATTGAAAAGGGTTTTTTGTGTGTGTGTGTGCATTTGTTAATCACAACCCAAATAATCCAGACAATGAGCAACAGGCAAGCCCCAGCCATTTTCTCCTTAAGTGCTGGGCAAGAAGATTTCTTCCCCTCCTCCATCATGTAAAATACTCAGCCATCAATATTTGCCTATCTAAACTCTCAGTCACCCTAGAAGAAGAAGAAGAAGAGAAAAGATTGGATTTATACCCCGCCCTCCACTCCCCAAGGGAGTCTCAGAGCGGCTTACAAACTCCTTTTCCCTTCCCCTCCCCACAACAGACACCCTGTGAGGTAGGTGGGGCTGAGAGAGCTCTTTCCCAAGCTGTCCTTGAGGGAACAGCTGGTACAGAGCTATGGCTTGCCCAAGGTCATCCAGCAGGTACAAGTGGAGGAGTGGGGAATCAAACCCGGTTCTCCCAGATTAGAGTCCGCGCACTTAACCACTACACCAAACTGGCTCTCTAAAGGAACCCTAAAGGAACACTTCTCCTTGATACTTTTACCTGTAATGCAAAAGAAGAAAAACTCCCCTCTACAATGCACACACACACACACACAAAAAAACCTTTTCAATTTAGCTCCATCTCCAGAGAGATGGACTTTTCATCACTCCTGCATCCCGATGCCAACACCTTTCCCCCTCCTCAATCTTAGCAAAAATGTATAAAAAGTTATTCCTCCAGCCATCCAATTTGTAGCAGGTTTTGGATCCCAGCCTGTTACCCCCAACTGTGTGGTTGGCTTCTCTAGTTTTCCACTCGCTTCCACTGAGCTTCTGCAGTCTGGTCAATTTCCCTATTCAGGAAGCAGGCTTGTTTGTATGTCTTTGATTCTCTCCTTTTATTCCCTCCCTTAGTAGCAGGTAGTTTGTTAGGGATAGGGTTTAAACTGTGTTTGTACTTCACACGTGCCTGTATTTCCTTTCCATAGCCCCTCTGTTTTTATTTACCTCGTTTAACTTGGCTCTCTTTCTGTTGATTCAGTAACTATCTTTTTCTTATTTAAGAAGCTTATTCCCCTTCAGTTGTTTTGAGTGTCAGTCTGTATCTCGACTCCCCCATATACAGGTTACAGTCTCGGTAATTAATACCCCACAACACATGTGTTTTCTCTTTGCTAGCAGAAGGAGGCTTTTGCTAGCTATAGGGGCTGCGTGTGTATTGGGGATTTGGGTAATTGGGGGGTGGGGGGGCACTTCTGTCTTTTTCACCAGCAGAAAAGCTGGTTGGATCCCATCCGTTGAGTGGGCCTTGAAGGAATGTGGCCCTGGCAGAGAAGAACCGCAGCTGCCGGGGAAGTGTTTTCCGTCCCTGTTGCATGTTGTTGTGCCTGGACTGATTTTAAAATGGGGTGTTGGCGGTCTACAAACTTTGCATGCCCTGTAGCAGCATGAGTAGCATTACAGATGAAAATTGGCTATTGGCAGCCCTTTCCGTGACTGGCTTCTGTCACTTTTGGGTGGGTGGAGGGTTGTTTTGGTCTTTCAGAGGGTGCATTGGAAATTGTAAGTGCTGAGGCATTGCCACTGTGACGAATCCCTCTCTGAGAGTGTTCCACTTTACCGCAGAGACAAGTTGCCCACTCCAAAAACTAAGGCACATTAGCTGGCAGGCTTCCTGGAAGGATTTCACAGACTGATAAAACTGATTTCCTAGAATTATGTGGTTTTTTTATGCCCTATCTGAAGTGGGCCACCCACCTCCAGGGATTACATTGTTTGCTTAGACCCCATTAAGAGCCACTGTACTCCCCCGCTCCCCTCCCCAATCCAACAGATGCCTCTTGTTGTTTTGATAGTGGTCCAAATGTTTAATATTTAAATTCTTAACTTGGGTGGTGGCAAAGAGCGCCTAGTTTGTTTTTATGTTATAAATGTTACTAGAACATCTTCAGTTCTTTGGTGGGGGTGGAGGGACCATATCTTGTTTCCCCCAATTTTTAAAATATTTAAAACCTCGCGGAACTTAAACGCATTAAAATGCACGGCAAAAAGATTTAAGATGAGTAGCCATGTTTGTCTTTAGCAGTAGAAAAGAGCAAGAGTCCAGTAGCACCTCAAAGGTTAACAAAATTTGTGTCAGGGTAGGAGCTTTCATGAGTCACTGCTCACTTCTTCAGCAAAAAGTTTAGTGAAGGCAATAGAATTGGTCAGGGTCCTGTTAGTCCCATGGAAAGCTCTTCTCTTTCGATGAAGGAAAACATTGTTGGAGCCGAGGATGCTGGTAGGTTCTCTCTTGCCTCCCCTTTTATGTTTGAACTCCACTCACGCTTTTCCTGAGGTGCAAATAACACCCGGTCATCCTTTTGATTTTTTTGGTTTTTACAGCTTCAAGTACCAACGCCAACTCAGTTTCCACGTCCTCGGCAGCTGTCAATATTTCATCATCTGCAGTAGCCAGCATCTCTCAACAGGTACTTCCTCCTGTAGAAATAAACCTGCATGAAACATACTTTCTTCCATAGCGTGCTAGGTACCAGGCATAGCCTTTAAAAACTATCTCTGAAAAAAAAATCTGTTGCCTTTTGGGGGCCGCATCATTGCTGAATTTTCGTGCAACGTGTCTATTTCAGCCGTCAGGTAGAAACCAAGCTTGAATGTCCAGCCGCTGTATTTGTAGACAACAAATTCACTGCAGGGCTGTTGAGAAGGGCTGTACTAAAATTCCAGGGTTCCAGTCACCCCGGGGATCCAGGGAGCTGAGCAAGGCGCTGTCGGCAGAGAGCTGCAGCTTGCCTGTTCTAATCAATCACCTTTAGCAGGTTCTTCTGAATAGGATTGGGGGGGGGGGGGGGGGCGGGGAGCTTGGAATGCTAGAGCAAATCTTGTCTTGGATCCCATGGTGGCATTTGTCTATCCTGGTTCACCATACTGGGGAGAATAGTCTTGTATCAGAAAAGTCTAGAGCCCCACAGTGGGAGATCTTACACAATGTGCTTCCTGCCCTGACCACTCATTTACTTTCTAATAATGGCAGTGAATCGCTTCACTTTGCTATACCTTTCGTTTTCCTATTCGTTTTCCTATTTACACATTTTAGGAAACTTCGGTTGGTATAGATGGCAAACTGGTCCTGGGCACATTCTAAAGAAAAATCACAGAAAATCTGTAGCTTGCTTCTCCACCCCAGAATAAATACAGCAGGAGACCAATGCTCCTGCTAAGCTGTGGAGTCTCATGAGCAAAAATTCTCCTTTGTGAGCCACTGGCATTAAAGTTGTGAGTGAGTGATTTGGCTACTGCAGAAATTAGTTTGCTCTGGAGCCCTCCTTCCTGAGCTAAGACAAAAATGTGTGAGCCAGAGGCTAAGAAACTATGAGCTAGCTCACACTAACTCAGCTTGGAGGGAACACTGCAGGAGACCTATCTCAGAAGCATCCCTTTGTGTTCAGTTATAAATAGGGCCATGTGCTAAAATAATAATGTTCGGTTCCCAGGCAGTTCTGTGCCAAGAAAAGGGAGATTTAGAAATCTATAGAAATTAGCAAATCCGCGTGATTTCTGTTGTTTTGCATCATTTGTTCTTGCTTGTATTGGGCAGGGTCAAGAACCTGTACATGGTATTTAATCCACGTTCCATCTGGCCCCCAGAAGTCTATTTCTGCCCACTCTCTAGTTCTGAGATTTTAGTAGGCTACTTATTTTTGGAAATACCTTCTTAGCCGTATGGCCTAGAAACTGGGATATTTCAGCAAACACAAAGATTCTCAGGGGCACATCCCCCCCCCCCCCCCCCCCGGAACTGCAGTACATACTTATAAGCAGAAAGTAAAGAATATGGAAGTGCTCAGATGGGATTTTCAAAAATTACATATATTTTTCAAAGGAATTTGAATGTGGAAGTTGCTAAATAACAAGCAAACACCATGTGTTCCAGTGGGTCCCAAGATGACTTTTGGGGGTGGATTTCTTAGTCCTTTCTTCTCCAAGTTCCCTGCAGAACAAACGGTCATTAAGTGTGTTTGTGAATGAGAGACAGGAAGGGGGCATTTTGCAAACCACCCTCTTACATCTACTTGGTGGGTTTTGCATCGGTACCAGGGTGTAGAGTTCTGTAGCCCTTGCTGTACAAGTCATTGTCTATGCCAGGGGTGGCCAACCTGTGGCTCGGGAGCCACATGCGGCTCTTTCACACATATTGTGCGGCTCCTGGCAGGGCGGCTGGGGAAGCAAAGGGGAGGCATGCTTTTCTCTCTTTCTCCCTCCCTCCCTCCCTCCCTCCCTCCCTCCCTCCCTCCTCCTTCCTTCCTTCCTTCCTTCCTTCCTTCCTTCCTCCCATCTATTTGCTTTCCTAGTTTCTCTCTCTCTCTTTCTTATAACTGGTTTTCCTTGTTTGTTTTTATTTTTGGCAGTCCCATTTAACGTTAATAAAAAGCAAATTTGCATATTTTTAAAAATAAAAACGTGTGTGTGATATTTGTTTCTGTCTTGTGGCTCTCAGACATTTCTATGTGGCTCTTACGTTTATTCTATGTGGCTCTTATGTTAAGCAAGGTTGGCCACCCCTGGTCTATGCAGTGCTGCCTGATATCTTATGTCAAGCTGATGGTTTAAACCTTCTGCATCCCGACCCAGTGGCTTCTTGCGTGTGTGAGTTTTCCCACTCGCCTCAGCCAAGCATACAAAAGCACTGACTGCGTTGAGTCACCTCTCCCATCGACGCAACCAAGGTGGCCTGATCACGCAGGAGCCGTGTCTGCGGCAGCTCTGCAAGCTCTGAGATGCAAGCTTGGAATGCGGAGCTCATTTGGAAGCATTGATCCAATTGGGCGTAAAGCTGTAACAATTGCTTTAGGTTTGTCTAGCCTAGGGGTCCGCAAACTTTTTGAGCTGGCAGACACCTCTGGACTTCTGACACAGCATGGTGGTTGCAGCCACAAAATGGCTGTCAGGGCTCTTTTTCTAGCAGGAGCTCCTCTGCATATTAGGCCACACACCCATAATGTAACCAATCCTCCCAAGAGCTTACAGAGCTCTTCTAGCTCCTGCTAGAAGAAGAGTCCTGGCCTGTCACAAAACAGCTGCTGCAGGAGGTGGAGCCTGCCACAAAAATGGCTGCCACAGCTCACCTTCAGTCACACAGTGCTGTGCTGGCAGCTGCTGCCAAAGGAACACTCTAAAAAAATCTGCAGAGCCATTTCAATCTCCAGTGGCCAATCAGAAGCCTTGCTGAGCAAAAGCCCCGCCCCGCCCACTTTCTAAAAAAGCACCAGGAAAGGTGTTGGCGGGCGCCATGGCTCCCATGGGCCCCACTTTGGGGACCCCCGGCCTAGCCTGTGGTAGGCGTTGCAGTGCCGTCCACGACCCAGAGCTGGGGTTTTGTTTCAATGGTCTGGGAAGCTGTGGCTTTGTTTTCATTCCTGGCCCTCTTTGACTCTCCCTTTCAATAGGAGTATCCTACTTACACCATCCTTGGCCAAAGTCAATACCAGCCATATTTCTCAAGTTCTAGCTTTGGCGTGATAGCACCAGCAGACAGCAGCACGGAGGGTTCCACCTTAGCAACGACCACGTACCCTTCTGAAAAACCAAACGCCACGGTGCCTACTCAGACAGCACAGAGACATTCTGCCGGTAAGGAGGGCAGTGGGAGGACAGGATCGATTCCCAAGGGTGTTTTTCTGTTTGTTTAAAAGCTGAACTGTTACGGTGTGAATCACGTCCCGTTTTCCCTTCTAGGAGACCCGTCGACAAGTCCATCATTGCTACGAGCAACCGCTAGTAAAGATCTAGACGAGCAGTCTAGGAAAAACGTGACGGGGAAAAACAGAGGCAAGAGGAAAGCGGACTCTTCTTCGCCTCAGGACAACGAACTGGAAGTTGGTGTCCAGCCCTTTCCCCCCCTGTTCTTTCTCTGTACACTAAGCCGTTACAAACTGCGATCTCTTTTCCTTTCGGGCAGAGGATGAGATACTTGAAGGATTGGATAGAGAGGGTCAGGGTGTGTGTGTGTGCAACTTTGTAAACAATAAAAATGGAGCATTCAGAGGACTCGAAGTCATCTGAAGGGATGACGAAGGAACCTCCAAGGGGGAAAAAAATCTGTTGATCCTGCAAAGGAGGAAAGCCAAGCTTCTGGTAGTTATGCTAAGCGTAGCCAGTCCGGCGGCTTTTATTTATTTATGCCCCACCTTTCCCCCCAGTGAGGACCCAAAGCAGCTTCCATCCACCTCCTCACCTCCATTTTATCCTCACCCCAACCCTGTGAGGTAGGTTAGGCTGAGAGTGAGCGACGGGCCCGAGGTTACCCAGTGCGCTTCAGTGGCAGAGTGGGGATTCAGTCCTGGGAATCCCGGGTCCTTTAACCACTAAGTAACCTACTGTCTGCCAGTCACAGGGGGCCAATGTTGCACATCCCTTTGTTCCCTTCTACCCCTGAAGAAGCTGTGTGGCCTGGGCACGGCAGCTCATTAGGCTGAGATCTCAGCGCCTTCTCATTTCAAGTCCCTGGCTTCTAAGAATGAAAACCATTAACATTTTGATGATATCGTTCAGCGCCGTGTCGTCCCACCTGAACAAGACAGACAGACACAAGCCCCTAGAATTAAAACTCTTCTGAAAGAAGTCTCAGATTCTGTTGCCGAAATAGGAAGGTGTTTTTGGCCGTTGGAAAATCCCCCCATTTAACCTCCCTCTGTGATTCCTTTTGCAGAGAGTGTTCCTATGGGACTTGGATGAAACCATCATCATATTTCATTCTCTTCTTACTGGATCGTACGCCCAGAAATATGGGAAGGTATGGGGAGCATTGTTTGCTTTTGTGGTGGAGTTTATTGGTTTCTGTTGAAGCCTCGTATACTGTATCTCGTGTGGAGATATCAGGGGAAACTTTTATTCTTGATTACTTCTTTTGTTTTCTTTCTGGCAGTGTGTTAAGTGCATATTGCCTAGCTACCGTATTTGGTGTTGTATGTATTATTGTGCTGGTCTGTGGCAGTAATAAATAAACCATTCATCTATATATCTAATAGCCAAGTGTCCCCCCCCCCCGCGTGCGGATACCTAATTCTGCACGGGGGGGGCACTTGGAGGGCAGAGGGGGGGTTCTGCAGGTGGGGGGTGACCCCCCCCATCCCGCCTGCAGAAAAATCCAGAAAGTTTGAAAAACTTCTGGGGGATATTTAAATCCCCTGACAAGTTAAAGCGTTCTCCGTGCACGCGCGGAGAAAGCTCTGGCCACTGTAGGGGAGGGGGTGGGAAGCGGCGCGGCAAGGCCTCGCCGCCGCCGTTTTCGGGGAGGGGGGAGAGCCTCAGCGGACGGCGATCTCCCTGCCGCCGCCGTTTTGAGGGGAGGGGGGGAGCCTCGGCGGATGGCGGTCTCCCTGCTGCCGCCGCTGCCGTTTTGAAGGGAGGGAGGGGGGAAGCTGCCAAAGGGAGAGGGGGGTAGAGGCTCAGCGCGCCGGGGGAGAGGAGGAGGAAGAGACTCCCTCCCTCCCCCCGCGAGTATCGCGGGTCCACCGGCTTGTTCATTCCTATGAGCATATGCACATTTTAGGGGATTTGAGAGCTCTCTAGTCATAACCTTGTCAAATAAATCAGGAAATTGCAATCACGGTATTCTCTCTGCAATCGGAGTGGAAAATCTCTCATGATACAGACAGTAGGAAAGAGCAGGAGTCCAGTAGCACCTTAAAAACGAACAAAATTTGTGGCAGGGTATGAGCTGTCGTGAGTCACTGCTCCCATCTTCAGATGCAGACAGACAGCTTGGCAGAGGATTCCTTGATTTTGTCCCAGCTACTCTGATATAGAACAGCTCCCGAGCTCTTTAGGAGTCTCTCCTTTTATATTAGAAACATTTACTTAATCTGAAAGTGTTAATGCACAAAGTCCCTGTGTTGTTCTAGGATCCAAATCTAGTGATCGGCTCTGGTTTGACTATGGAGGAAATGATTTTTGAAGTGGCTGATACACACCTATTTTTCAACGACTTAGAGGTACATATTGCCTTCGGCATTCTAACCTTAAACCATTGTAGTGGATGATGGGTACCAAATTGATGTCTATTGGCTTTGGAGAGCAAAGCAGATGTTACAGGGATGCGCCAAGCAATAGGAACCTTGCAAAAATATAAGCCGCAAGGGTAGACCATCAAAAGATTCACAACTTTCACAAGTAAACAGTAGACATGAGTTACAAGTTTGTTTGTGCTTTGGGGACATCTTCTGCCTTTTTTGTGGACTTTGAGGTCTTTTGGTCACTATTCTATTCAGAGGATATAGAGGAGTCTCCTGTTGGATATTTTCCACTATCATCCAATTGTACTTTGAATTTGCAAATAGTGTTTTTGAATTGTGACCACCAATTCTATTGTATTTTCAATTTATTGTTATTGTATTTCAGTAGACTGATGTCTACTGTTTACTTGTGAAAGCTGTGAATCTTTTGATGGTCTACCCTTGCGATTTATATTTTTGCATGCGACAAACGCTTGGGGTTCCTACTGCTTGGCACATCCCTGTCCCCTGGCTGCCTGTGCCTTCCAGAGCCCAGAAAACAGATTCACTGACAAGCCTTCGCTCTTTGCGCCCTCTTACAGGAATGCGACCAAGTCCACGTGGAAGACGTTGCATCAGATGACAATGGGCAAGATTTAAGGTGAAACATTTTGACTCTGTGTACTTCGTTCAGTCCCATGTGCTATGAGTGAGTAGCGCGACTGAATCAATGTATTTTTAAAAGGGGCCTTCCCCCACCCCCCAAACTTGACAAATATATAGGTCCATGGATATTCTAACTTGGGAGGTTTTGTTTTTGTTTGGAAAAGGGGTAGTTTGATGTCAGCAGCAAGGGCCAAAGCTGGCCAATGAGCAATTTGTTGATCCCCCCAAATTCTTCTCATGAGTCAAAGTGGTCTTTCTTACTCAGGGGAGCAATGAAACTCGTGGCAACTTTCCCCCTAGAGCAGTGGTTCTTAACCTGGGTTCGATCGAACCCTAGGGGTTCAGCGAGTCAGTCTCAGGGGTTCGGTGGGGCCTCCAACTTAGTACTATTACTAAGTACTAAGAATTATTTTTCACTAAAGAAGGGTTCGGTGAATGTGCATATGAAACTGGTGGGGTTCGGTACCTCCAACAAGGTTAAGAACCACTGCCCTAGAGTTTCGGTCCACCTCTGTTCTGTTCCCTTCAGTTCCTTCATGTTTCATAGCGCTTGGTAAGCAGGAGAAGGAGTTGTGTCACGTGACCAGGGTGTATGTTTACAGACAGGCATGCCCTTTCGTGAATGGTCTTGCCCTGTTGTTTTGGAGCGTGAGGTGAAAGTGTCTCATTCATGCAAAGGAGCATAAAGATGTCTGCAGGTCAGAGTAATAAAATGTATCACTACAATCGTGAAAATACAGAATTTTGTGAAAGATTTGGATTGGGAAACCGGGAGGGTAGGTCTTATCAGTGGCTACTAGCAGTCTCCCTCTGAATCCCAGTGGCAAGAGGCAACATCAGGGAAACATCTGTGCCCTGTTGTTGTTCCTCCAGAGGAACTGCCTGTGTGAGACAGGATGCTGGACTAGATGGACCACTAGTCTGATCTGGCAGGGCTCTTCTTATGATAGTTGATTATGATTCTATAAACAGGAAGGACTGCAAGAAAAAAAAAGTACTATGTAAACAATAAGAAAACTTGTCTGGATGTCGTTGAATGAATGTGTGTATTGTTTATTAGTGCTGTCGATGGTAATTTTGTAAGTTTAAAATACAAGAAGGCTTAAAAATGTATGGGTATAATCAGAAACGGGGGGGGGGGGGGGGGGCTTGGTTCTCTGAACTATTGTGTCGCCATAAGATACCTCGAGCCTCTCTTTTTGTAACCCAAAACCTGTATGTGTGTGTGTGTCTTTTGTCACAGTAACTATAATTTTGCCACGGATGGCTTCAGTGGCGCAGGAAGCAACGGCAACCATGGATCGGTGGGTGTCCAAGGCGGAGTGGATTGGATGAGGAAACTGGCTTTCCGCTATCGGAAAGTGCGCGAGGTCTACGACAAATACAAAAACAACGTGGGAGGTGAGTGCAAGTCACACGTATGCCCTAGCGGCAGGTTGAGGCAGTGAGCACAAGGCCAGGGTGTCCATTCCTGCATGGAAACTCTTCTGTCATTATCCAGCTGTTAGTGCTCAGGGCGACGGAACCAGTATAGGCCAACTGCTCCTGCAAAGGGAAAGCGGGAATCATTCAATTAATTTTTCTTTTTAATCTCATCCTTCCTCCAAGGAGTGGAAGGCAGTGGCCAATGGTCTTTCCTCCCTTGTGTTATCCTCACAACAATCCTGTGAGGTAGGCTAGGCAGCGAACAACTGGCCCAAAAGTCACCCAGCAAGCTTCATGGATTTGGAACTCAGCAGTGTCATCCCAACTGCAGATACACCATTCTAAGCTTTGAGGTTCTTGCTATTTGGGGAAATGGTTTTACCTTTAAACACTCTCTTTGTATATAAACTTTGTAGTTTTCTGCTGCCACCAGCAATTAAAAATTCCAAATCTCTCTCTTTTGGTAGTGTGACCTAGGGTCTGGGTAGTTCAGAGGACTATATGGCCCCGAGGAAGGACTATTCTGATTTCTGGGATAAGTTTAAACAAGAGACAAGATTTATTTATAAAACAAGATTTATTTATAAAAGAACAAAATAGGTTTCTGGTTATTTTTAAGAGATGCTGAAGAAAGGAACTTGTAAATATAACTGGCAAAGCTTAGTGCTACAGTCTCTCAAACTCCAAATTCCACTCGGACAGGCTCATATACACTGTATACACTCTCTCTCTCTCTCTCATATTTATAGCCACACAGGCTAGTCTCTTTGTTTTTGTTTTGTTTTATTCTCTTTATTTTTTCTCTATATTATTCTCTGTATTTATTTATTCTCTTTATTTATACTCTTTGTTTTATTCACACAGACTAGAATCAAGTCTCTTAGTCACTCAGACTAAATTGTTGGTCTTATTCACTCAGAAAAAGACTCAAAATCCCATAGTCACACAGACTACGCTCACTCTTCAAACTTCCCACACAGAATCCCTCATAGACGCACACACACACACACACAGAGATTCCCCTCAGAACATCTCCTCCCACAGTCAGTCAACAGCCAATCAAAATCACACTTGTCTCCCTCTATCACCCTCCTTACAGTACTGCAGTCAAACCAAACATTTAAAGGAACACACACACCAAAACATGGAATCGTTTCATAAGCCAGTCTCAGGTTCTGCCGGGGGTCAGGTCTGAGTGCAGGGCTGTCTAGGTCTCCAGAGTTGCTTTCGTTGGGCCAAGTGTCCCAGGACAGAGCTTCAGAATAAGGGGGGGGGGGGGGAGGGCTTCTGTTCACCTGATTCCCACACTCTGCTCTGCTGATGACTTATTCCCACCTGTGGAGGAATGGGCTGAGTCTGGCTCTTTCTCCCTGGCTGCTTTGAAGTACGCCTTTTAAATGCTCCCGCAGGGAAGGACCAACCCTAGATGCAGCCAGTCCCGGGGAGTGACAGGCCCCTGGGCTAATGGATCCTTGTCTTGGGTTGGTGAGCTCACTGGCCCTTCCCCCAGCTATACTTAAAGGGCCGGCTGCCTCACTCGGTCTCCTCTTAAGAACGCCAGTGTTGCCTGCTCTCCCTACCCCTTTACCAGATCTCTCCCAGGTCCCAGCAGCAGGGTCGTTTCTGGTAGGAACTTGGGTGGGTCGGCTTCTGCCGCTGAGCACGCCACTGAGAGCCAGCCGGGTCCCTTCATGCTGGCTGACTCCCAATCAGTGTTCCTTCTAAGCTGTGCGCATGAGCTCATTAAGACAGGAAGTCCCGCTCAGCAGCAGTCTGGAGCCACGCAGGGTCTTGCACTGCCCATGGCCCATTTTAAGATGACAGCAGCTGCATTTTGCCCCCAAGTCAACTCTGTCAAGGTGACGCCCTGCTGCAACCTGACAGGCGACTTCCCCAGCATCGGGGCTGGCTGGCTTGCAGTGTTCAAGAGGGCTTGCAGTCCCCCGAGGCACGTGCCAGTGCCGTGTAAAATCAAATAAGATAATCCGCAAAACAATAAAAAACGATGCAATAAAATTTTAAAATACTGAAACCTAAAGGATAAGGAAGAAAGCCATTTGAAGGTGTTCTGGAATTAAAAACAAAGATTTCACCAGCTTCCAGAAGAGCAACAGTGAGATGGCAAGGTTGACTTCTTGGGGCAGGGAGTTCCACAAGCTGGGGGCTGTCCTCAAAAGGCCCTGCTCCATGCCTGCCATTGAGGTACGGAGGGTAGAATGCCGAATGATGGCATTTACACCGTTCTGCTGTGAAGTTTGCAGAGCTGGGTCCGTGCTCCCAGCATTCCAACGGGATCACTTAGTGTGTGATGTTTCTGACAGCCTTGTCTGTCCGTCTGCATTTTAATAGCCCTCCTCAGCCCAGAGAAGAAGGAAGCGTTGCAGAGCCTATGGAAAGACATAGAAGTGTTAACAGATAACTGGCTGGGAACAGCACTGAAGTCCCTACTTCTCATTCAGTCCAGGTATGGCAACAAGCACCTACTGCTCAGGTCTCCTATTGGGTCATTTCGAGGGGGAACGAGCAGGAACGGCGTTCCAGGAGTAACAAGCCCAGGGCGAGAGCGTCACAGGCTCACTTCAGAGCCCAGTTCCCTCTATGGTGCATGCTGGTGCGCAGCAATAATTTCCCCTGCTGCTGGCGCAGCTCCAACACACCCAGGTCTCCAGCTCTGAGTCTGAGGAGTGAGTCTGAGGAGCAGTAGCCCCGCCCCCTCATTAGTAGCCTCCCGGCTATAGGGCACCCCCGCTCCCAGCAGCCCTCACTTGTAGCGACGCATGGGGGGTGGGGTCTGCTGCTTGTTCTTGCCGTCGTCTGCATCATCCCTCCATGCCTATTCTCTTTGTGTTTTTGAAGCAGTTTTTCTCCAGGTAGACTCGCCAGCTCTGAGTTGGGAAACACCTGGAGGTTTTTGGGGGTGGAGCCTGAGTGGTGGGTCTTGCCTTCTGACACACTTCTGGTGATGTTAGGGGGGGTGGCATATGCAAATAAGTTATGCTAATGAGCGGCACCTCTTTTTCTATGAAATGACCCCTGCGGAATGCTGCCTGGCTCGGTCCATCCATTGTAAGAGACATCTTGAAGCATTTGGGGGGGGGGGGGGTTGCATGTGGTTCATGTACAGCACCATGCATTCCTCGGACTGCTGCTGCGTCTGAGTGGAGAAACTTTATCTGGGTACCCAGCTACCCAAAGGAAGCCACATCCCATAAGAATCTGTGTCAGAGCCACTGTTGGTTTTTTGCAGATTTGTGCTGCACTGTCAGTGTTTGATGGGCCAGGCTCTGCAATTTATTAGCAACTGCCCATCACCGGTTTTGACAGACTAGAATGGCCGGCCAAACCACGCTCTCTCTTTCTGAGGCTTGATTCAGATACCGGGCAAAACCATGGCTTACTTAGGCAAATCATGGTTACTGTGATTGTCTGAGCGCAGGCCGCTATATTAACTGTGGTTAGTTAGAACCCACCAGCCCAGGATCTGAAGCTGGTTTGTTGATGACAGTTTGTTTGTGGAACGGTGTGGCAGGGGATATCTCGGAACTCCTTTGTGTGACTTGCTGTCCCCCTCCAGGAAGAACTGTGTGAACGTCCTAATCACCACCACCCAGCTAGTACCAGCTCTGGCCAAGGTCCTGCTGTATGGATTAGGCGAAGTGTTTCCGATTGAAAATATTTATAGCGCAACAAAAATAGGTAAGTCCCTTTGTGCCTTGGGGGTCTTGGCTTATGTGATGTCAGAGAGTACAAGACATTCTGGTGCAGAGAGGGAGATCAGAATATCAGATGGTACGGGCTGGAGACAGGAGGATTCATTGACGGTTTGAGGATCCAACCAACTGTTCTTTCTAAACCTTATGATTCCAAAATATTGTTTCCAAAGTGTGCGAGTGATGTACTTGGTATAATCTTGGAAGCTGGCTTGCATTTGGGGCAGACACCTGCTGCTGCAGTTAGGCCCAGCATCGACATCTGTAACGTCTGTAACCCATTCACTCCAGTCACGTTCGGATGCCTTACTTCGATGGTTCTCAACGTCTAAGGCTAGATGGGTGGCAACCGGAGCAAGGGCTTTCTTGGTTGTGGCACCAAAACTTTGGAACTCCCTCCACGGGGACGTTCATCTGTCTCCCTCTATTGTGTCTTCCGCCAGTGGGTGAAAACTTTTTTTGTTTCATTTGGCATACCCCAATAACAGTTATCGGTCCTTCTCCCCGATTCTTGTGTTGTTCGTTTGTGTGTGTTTTTTTAATGGAATTACTTTATCATTTTAAATGTTGTTTTTACTTCTTCAGATGTTTTTGATGATCGCCGCCTCAGGGATACTGACCAGGTGGAAAGGCGGCGTAAAAATGTCTTACCAAAACGAATAAAAAATAATCTCAAAAGGGGGGTGCGGGTTGTTTCCTGACAGGTAAAGAGAGCTGTTTCGAAAGGATCGTCTCTCGATTTGGGAAGAAGGTGACGTACGTGGTGATCGGAGACGGGCGTGATGAAGAGATGGCAGCCAAGCAGGTGACTGTGGGCTGGGTCTTTTCTTGCTGCCTGAAAAATCTGAACCTCAGGGAAGACTGGTCAGTGTTGCTGACAGTAGCTCAGGGGGCAAAAGGGCCTTTCCCAGCACCGGCTGACTGTGATCCTTGAACTAGAGATGCCACCGATTGAAACAGGGCCCCTGTTTGCAAAGCAGGCGTTATGCTGCTGGGCCGTGGCCTCTCGATACACCCCAGTGGCTTTGCTTCTCTTGCTGCTGCTGCCGGCCTCTTGTCCTACAGGCTCCTGCCGAGTGTCGGCATCTGAGACAGCACAGCGATCAATTGCACTTGCTGGGTTTCTGTTTACGTACTTTTGGTTCATATTGATTTCTCAGCACGGGCCATGCCCCTAGACAGCTCACAGCACCATCCTAAGCAGAGTTGCACCTTTCTAAGCCCATTGACTTCAGCAGGCTTGGAAGGGTGCGACTCCACTTAGGAATGGCCTCGTCAGCCTCTTTAAACTGGAGAACTGGGAACTTCAGAGGGACAGCGTAAGTCTTCTGATGGTTCGTAGACCATTGCTGCCTCGGTTAAGCCTCCCAGCAGGCGTTCCTTCAGGCAGCCGGGCATTTTGTCAGCAACTGCAGAAGGCAGGTGCTCATTCTGAGAATAAAAATATATCTGGCTATTAAGGGTGGCAGTGTTTTGCCCAGGTGTCTCCAACAGGTAACTTGCAAGCTTTTAAGTAGCTCGTGTATATCCCTTAGAAGATCCAGGAAGATTGTGAAAAGGTCTTCTCTTGGCCTTTGCGCTTCAAGCTTTTATTTCTTAGGATTTTTTTTACCCGTGTGCTGCTTAGCCGATAGCTTTGTGTCTGGTGTTCTTCCTAGTTTATGGAACAAGACATGGTCACGTGCCGGGGGACCCAGAAGTAGTGCTGAGTAAGCTTGGCAAGCCCTGGGTTAGTTTGATTGCGTTTGCTGGTTAAAACTCAGTTTGATTTTTAAAAAGGGCCTTTCATCAAGAAGCAGGTAATTCTTTAATATACACCAGTTTGGTGTAGTGGTTAAGTGCGCGGACTCTGGGAGAACCAGGTTTGATTCCCAACTCCTCTCCTTGCAGCTGCTGGATGACCTTGGGCAAGCCATAGTTCTGTCAGAGCTGTTCCCTCACGAGCAGTTCTCGAAAGAGCTCTCTCAGCCCCACCTACCTCACAGGGTGTCTGTTGTGGGGAGGGGAAGGGAAAGGAGTCTGTAAGCCGCTCTGAAACTCTGAGTGAGTGAAGGGCGGGGTATAAATCCAATCTCCTCCTTCTCCTCCTCCGCTACTACTATTACATAAGTGCTGTCAAGTTGCTTAATGGTGACCCCAGCAAGGGGCTTTCAAAGCAAGGAAGACGCAGAAGCGGTTTGCCATTGCCTTCTTCTGCAGAGTCTCCCATCCAAGTATGGACCCTTGCTTAGCTTCCAAGCCCTGGCGAGATTGGGCTATACTACGCCACTTTCCCTCCAATTTCACGTACAAATCTGTGGTGCGTTCTAGAAGAGGCGTTCCTCTTTCTCGCTCAGAGGAGGGAACGCCTCTTCTGTGACAGGAGCCTGATCATAGGCATGCAAAGAACCTCTCCCCCCCCCCCCTTCAGTTTCACTGTTTTTATCCCTATGAAAACGTTTTGTCGATTCAATGAAGGAAAGCTTGCCTGGTTAATCAGCTCAGTTGCCCTCCCTCAAGCGGCAGCCCACTAGCCTTCTCTCCCATGTGTTCCTGGCTCATCTCGCACTGAGGCTGTGGCTACAGAGTGCTCGGCCTGTTTGGTTAACCACGCTGTGTCTCTGTTTGCAGCACAACATGCCTTTCTGGAGGATCACGAACCACGCCGACCTGGTGTCCCTTCACCAGGCCCTGGAACTGGACTTTCTGTGAGGAGCTGAGCAACAGCAAATTTGGCCGGCAGCTCCCCGAACAGCCCTGCTCGGCTTGCCAAGAGCCTGCTTGGGGACTGACTCTCTCTTTTTTTGTTTCGTCAAGAAGAAATCTAGCTAGTGGAAGTGTACAGTAGGAGGCGCCACCCCATTGCTTTCCCCAGGTCAGCTGCCAGCAGCGTGGCGAGACTTCCACCCGGTAAGCCCGTGGTCACCTCGGCGCATAGTTTCAGGAGCTTTTAATCATCCTCCGTTTTGGGTGAAGGGAATTTCTGAGACGGAACAGGGAGCCTCCTGGGTGGGGAATCTCCAGCAGTAAAGACCTAACTCACTGTGCGGCCTTTTTGTGGTATTATGATAAAAAGAGATGAAAACTTTTGTAGAGTAACTTCCATCACCTCCCGGATTCTCTCTAGCTTTCCGAAACAAAAAGGAACTTGAACAGATGTTTATTTTTGTATAGGGAAAAAAAAGGTTCCAAAACTTTCCCTCCTCGCAGAAGCTTAGAGCGGCAGCAGTGCGTAGATGTTCGCCAGAAGGTCACACAACTGCTTCTGTGTGTTGGGAGAAGAGGCAGGAGGTGGGCAGAAAGAGCTGCTCCTCCATGCCCGTCTGCCCGGGGCGGATGACAGCAGGGCTGGCTCTTCTCATGATCGACACCATGACGGGGGTGGCTGCGAGGCCGCATCCAGATCCTTCTGAGCGTCTTTCTCCAGTGAACACCTGTTTAACTACCAATCTCAGAGTGCTCTGGTGGGACAGAACGTGGATGATGGGAATTTCCTGAGCAACGGAAAAGGAAACGCCTGGTACATAACTACATTTTTGGATATCCTGATTTCATCCCTCTTTCCATCACCCTTTGTGTTTGCATAGAGCAGAAGGAAAGCCCCCTTTTGTTTTTTTTTGCACCACTGCAGCTGTACGAGGCACAGGAATCCAGTCAGGAAAGTACCCGTTTTTCCTTCGCACAGCAGCCTGCCCTCTTACCCTAGCAAAAGAGTCCAGTCCAGTTGCGCCCTGCAGAGTCCTTGTTAACGTCAAGTCACCATGCTGCTTCTGTGCAGTTTCGGGGGGGGGGAGCCGGACAGAATGGGAGCCAGAGGGTTGTCGTCTCAGAGGACACATCTCAGATCCCGGATATGAAACAGCAAATCCAAAAAGCCAGTTCCTCGGTAAGGAAGTAGGGCCGCACACTTTAACCGGCCGAGCTGAAAGTCCAAAACGTGCCAACAGGTGGAGGTCTTCTGATTTGCACAGGGGAGCCTGTATGGGCATCAACGTCAGGTTCTAACCGGGGCAGATGAATTCAGCGCCTGAGAAAGACGCCCCTGCCGCTGATCCGCTTCCATGCTCTCCTTCCTGCTGATGGCCCCTGGCCTGCGGACTCAGTGAAGCAGACACGGCAAGGAGTCTGAACTCCTTTGCTTCAGGAGACGAACTGTGCTGTTTCTTACTAGGCAGCCAGTGTGGTGGTCGTGTTTCTTTCAGAAGCACGGGGGGGGGGGGGATCCTGCCCCCCCCCATCCTATCACTCCATTGAGCAAAGTTTGAAGCCTTCCTCCAACTGGAGAGGCTTTTCCGTTGGAGAAAGAGCTATTTAACTTGGAGGCAGTTTCTTCAGGCTGAAAGAAGGCTCCTCGGAGGATGTTTGGATCCACCCAAGTATAACCTAGAGAGAGTTGATTCTGGGCAGGGATGTAAGCACCCTGAAAGAAGTCTCTCTGCCTTCTCGCAACGGGATTGCCTTGTTCTCGTGTATTTTTAGGCAGCTAGCATCTCTTCAGAGTTGACTGGAGGTAACGTAGCAGGTCTAGAGATGAATAAAAGTGCATTCCTCCCCCACCCCTGCAAAGGAAACTCTGGATCTCTGCTGTAGCATACAAGGAGACTCTGTTCTGTAACTCCTGACTTCTGTGCATTTTTGCTGCTCTGTGAAGGCAGGCAGGGTTTCTGGCTTGACTGGTCGCTCCTGAGATTCATAGCAGGGTCGTGAGTCGGCGTGGGCTTTGGGAATCAACTTTGTGCCTTAACCTTCCACCCAAACTCCTACAGGAGTGAGCAGCTGCATAAAGGGAGTTGCAGGCAGCCTTCGACCTTCCGAGTTACTTATTCCACCTTTAAACAAAGAGTGCTCTTGGTAGACCTAGCAGACAGAGGTGCCAAGCACCCGGACAAAGCAGAAGGCATCACTCTGCATTTTGGATTGACTCAGGAGAACCTTTCAGAAGCCCCTCAATACTTCAGCAAACCCTTTTTGGCTGTGCGCAGAGCTTATTTTTGCACCAGATACCAATATTTATACAGTGTCTCTTTGCCCTCTGATGTCAATAAACCGATTTTCCTCTGGCGACAGTTACACTTTTCCACGTTAATAAAAGCTGTCCTGGTTCTCGTGTTGCTAAACTCTCTGGCTGCGTTTCTCTTGGGACTTCATAAAGAATTTGGAACTTGTTTTTCGTTGCCTTCTCTTGTTTTCAGTTCTTTTCTGCTGATTTCTCTGTATAGCGTTCAAGCGTGAACTGGTCCTATTGTGACGCAAAAGCGGACAGTTTCCTTTGACAAGCGGCTGTCCAGCTTGGGGTTTGTTTTCAGTGCAGCCTGAATATAGTAACTCTCTCCCTCTGCCCCCATCCCACCAAGTAAGAGGCAGCGGCTGCCACAGAGATCCATGCGTGCGCTGGTGTCTACCACAAATGCCGATTCTCCCTCAGGGTCCCACAGATGCCTAGTTTCAGGCAGATCTGGCGTCTGCTGCGCTTGCAATTTTTGACAGGAGGGCATTAATGGCTGAAGACTCCTTGAGCATCATGTTTTATGTAATGGGAAGGTGTCCTGTGAACTGGAAAAAAAAATTAAAGTCTTTTATTTTCTATAAAAAAGTGCTCTTTTCCTTTTTTCCCCCTCCCTGAAAATTCAGCCCAGAAACCATCTCCGTATGAATTTCCCCTGCATTCAAGCTGGATGGACACTTTGTGGCAGGAGTCCCCAAGATGGTGCCCCCACCAAGTGGTTTTGGAAAGTGGGTGTAGCCAGGTGGGGCTTCTGATTGGCCGCTGGAGATCTGACTGGCTGTGCAGATTAAAATGTTTCAGCGGCAGCTGCCACCACAGTACTGATTTTATTCTCTCACTACTCTTTCCCAGTATTTTTTTAAATTACTCCACTTTATTTTTTTTAATTACTCCACTTGTTTCCTGCATTTGGGCTCCCTGTGTTTTGTCTCTGCCTCTGCAGCCGTTTTCTGGTCGCCCCCACCACCCTATGTCAGAATGCCAAAGGTGCCCAGAGGTTCAAATGCATAACTCTGCATTATAGGTTATATTAGAACCATTGATGTGTATATTTCAGTCTCGCCCTTCCTCCAAGGAGTTCAAGAGAAGGGTACTCATGAAACTGCCTTATCAGACCACTGGGCCTTCAATCTCAGTCTTGTCCAGTCTGGCAAATGGCTTCCCCCATTGGAAGTCTCCCCTGTTCCCTCCTGCCTGGTCCTTTCAACTAGAGATGCCAAGGATTGAACCTTCACACCAAAAAGCAAACAAGCAAGAAGACTGCCAGCGATAACGATCAGCCAAAAATACAAAAACAGCCTTTAAGAACATAAACGGAATGTTTCCCCCCCCAAATATAGCATTATATAAACTAACATGCGAATTATAAAGTGTGTGATTGCGTTTAAAAACATGCAAAATGAGCGGGGAAGAAATCCTGCTGAAATACAGTCTTTAACGATACCAAGCCAATCAACAATCCTCTTAGGCTGAAAGGACAAGAAACCTTCTCTGCCACAGCCAAAGACGAGTCCCTCGGAGCATGAAGGCTTCACGGTTTGTGATCCACAACAGGCCTGTTTCGAACCAATGTCTTTATCAAGCTGTTAGTCTTCATAAGGCCTCATAGGCGGCTATCTCAAGCTAGCCGCCATATGCTTGTGGAACTAGAAGTCCCACAAGCCTTATGATGACTAACAGATTGATAAAGATATTGATTTGAAACAGGCCTGTCGCGTATTACAAACCTTGACGTCTTCATGCTCCAAGAGACTTGTCTTCGGCTGTTGCAAAGAATTTTTCTTGTTCTTTCAGCTTAAGAGGACTGTTTATTGGCTTGGTCCCTTTAAGATTATATTTCAGCAGGGTTTATTTCCGGCTTGTATTTTGTAAGTCTTTTAATGTAATAATACACTTTGTATTTTGCATGTTAGTTTATATATCATTATAAATATCTTGTTAAAAAACAGATTCTGTTTGCATTCTTCAAGGTTGCTTTTGTAATTTTGGCTGAAGGACTGAACCCTCTGCACGCCGAGGTGATGCTCTGCTGCTGAGCCATTGCATCTCTTAATTTTTATTCCCACAACAGCTCTAGGCGAAACCCTGGACTGGCCCAAGGTCACCTGGGGAGTAGGGATTTAATTCAAAGCAGCTGCACGAAGACCAGCTTGGACCAGTCTAAACATTTAGCCTAACCTACCTCACAGGGTTGTTGTGAGGATTTAAATGGAGAAGAGGAGGAAAGCGTGTGCTGCTTTGGGATCCCCAGTGGGGAGAAAGTCAGGATGTAAATAAGAAAGTTTTCCTCGACAATCAATCGCAATCTACCTTCCACCTGTGCTGTCTGGTTGGGGCAACTTCTTTTGGCTGCCATTCTGAGGTACCCAGAAGCATTTCCAGTCAGACGCTGGCACCCCCTGAAAGTGTCTTTGGACATCTTCTGTGTCAGCGCTGATGAAGTAAGAGACTCCCAACTGTACTAGAAACGCTGAGTAGATATAAATTACCTGCCTACCATTCTTCTCACGTTGGCACAGAAAGTACTCCATCCTTCTGCGTTATACTTCTGAGGGTGCCAGTCACAGCTGCTGGCAAAACGTCAGGTACTACAATGCCAAGACCACGGCCATACAGCCCAGAAAGTCTACAACAACTTGTGTACTAGAAACACTTTTATTTTTGTCTAAACCTCATCACAAAGGGGTTAACTTCAATAAATTAACATTCTCCACTGACAGTGAAACGGAATGTCGTTCAGCATGTAACAATCAGTTGACTTAAAAAGACAAACATGGGGGGGGGGGTCTGAATGGGAACTGAAGAATGGTGCGGCTTCCCCCTCCCCCCAGTGGAAAAGCAGCTGTGGGGGGGAAGGGTAAACTGAGTGTGGAAAAACCCTAAGGGGAAAAGAGTTAAGCAGCCACTCCATGCCCCCCCCTCCCAGACCTTCCATACAACACCCAGTTTGGCCTTTGAGCCCCCATCTCCACAGCCTGGTCTTGTAAACAACTTTTTTTTTTAAATTAAAAACTACTAAAGTTCAATTAACCACATGGCAAAAAACACACACACACAAACAGGGTCACACAACTCAGAACATGAGAAGTTATGAGACTGTGGAAAAGGCAGCAGGGGGGACGGGGCCACACTGGCCTAGCTTAAAGTGAAAGGAGTGAAACGGTACAATGAAGGATGCTGAAGGAGGGAAGGGAAGGCTGAAAGAAGCCTGGGGAACATTAACAGGACCCCAATATACGTAGAATCCAGGAATCTTTTTCAGGGGCAAATGACTGGCCACAACTGAGTGATACTGCACCATTCAAGCGTTTTACTTAAACTGGGGCCATCAAGCCATTATACACGCAATGTTAGTGGGCCAGAGATTCCTAGTCTAGCCAGGAACATGCACAGTGGCCCAAATACATTGGCTGCATGGAACACCATGCAGGCAAGTTCTCCCCCTACCCCTACCAGCATCCTTTAAATTGGGCCCCCCTTTTTGTCATTTATTCTTATCGTCATCCTCTTGCTCGTTTCTCGAGCGGTCTCTCAAACTTCATGTGAAAATACCAAAACCATGCCAGAGAGCAGGCTTATTTCTCTCTCCTGGGCATGGCACATTTCACAGTTTCCACACACAGGGTAATACACGGGTACCAGTGCCGTGTTCAAACTGGGCCTCTAGCTCATTGAGGAGCAGCTAACATTACCTTGTGCAATCTTGGCCTCTTCAAAGGCCCAAGTGGTCACTCAAAATGGTTTTTGATGCCCCGGGAGTAGATTGGGTACAATATCTATGAGAACAACAGCTATGGAATAAGTTAAGACCAGAGAATCATACAGCTGTAACAACACTCTCTCCTATTAAGGCATATACATCAAAAATTTCCAAAAAACATACAAAAATTATTGCAAAATATAATTAATTTAATATAATAATTAATGTACTATAATAATATAATCATTTATTATATTAAATTAATTATATTTTGCAATAATTTTTGTATGTTTTTTGGAAATTTTTGATGTATATGCCTTAATAGGAGAGTGTGTTGTTACAGCTGTATGATTCTCCGGGAGTAGATTGAGCTTGCCTCTGAAGGCAAGCAGAACAATTGCTAGGGGCTCTGGACCTGGACCTCTGAAGGCAAGCAAGAACAATTGCTAGGGGCTCTGGACCTGGACAGTCCTGAGAACATATGCTGGGTCCCAGTGAACTGCTCCTAGAGCACCTCTAAAGGCTCCTCTCTCCTTTGTTCCCACAGTCCTGGATACACAGGTCAGGAAGGATTGCCTTAGCCACGGCCAAGTCAATCTAGCAGCAAAGAGGAGATACACCCACTGGTATGACATTCACAGCAAATGTTCTCAGAGCTGTGATGGGGACCAACTGGTCCATGTTTACAAACTTCTCCCTAGATCACAGGGACCTTATCCTGGGATTTCTTGTTCAGGATTAGTTTATGCAGCATATTCTTGGGGACGGGTTTTAACACCTCGCTCCAGAGGAGCAAACAATGGTTTACCAATGTGGTTCAAGCTAGTGTCTCACGGGCACCCGCTTGCAGCTCGGCTCAAAGAGTCACGTCCCCAAATGCCCCATCTCGTTGACCCCCTATGTCCTTTGAGAGGCCAGCAAAAAAGCTTTGTGACAGTCTGTATGTCCGCTGGTTGATGTGGCCTGTGACCAGCTCTTGCTGGAAAACAGCTGCATCGTCGCCCGCTAGCTCTCTGGTGTCTACTTCATCGTAACTGGCCAGAGACACAGCTTGTAGTGTGGGATGAAACCTTCGATAGTAGATGCATCGCAGAAGGATTCCAAGAATGTAGCAGGGCAGGGCAGTGAGGAGCACATACAACACAGGAGAGTCCCAGCTCAAGGGAAGGTTGTACCAGACCCAAAAACAGGCAAGAAGGGCACTGTCCAGCCCTAGGAACGTGTAGTAAATGACACTGCGGTAGCGTGTCTTCCCTTCGGCCACGTTGAACCAGCAGAAGTAGAGGATGATGGCCACGACCGCCCGATAAAGCCACTCAAAGCCGGCGTGCTCCATGAAGTCTGTGCCCTGCAGTGTCACCCAGAGGAACATGGCCGCCCAGACACCCAGGAAGTGCAGGAAGATGTATCCAGGGAAGAGGACAGTGAAGAGGGACAGGGACAGGATGCGCGGGCACACTAACAGGAAGTTCCACAGGAAGTACACCGCCGAGGAAAGGATGCCCAGCTTGTGCTTGTCCCGCAGGAAGATGCGCAGGGACTGGTGGTAATCCAGGAGAGCCCAGGCAATGCATATGAAGGAGGTGCAAATCCCAAGCACTGTAACGAGACCAAAGCAAAGGGGCAGCCCTGAGACAATGGAGGGTAAGCTTCACAAGGCATAGCTGGTGCGGTGCAAAATTCACTATCCTGAGAACCACAGGTTTCATGTATCGAGGAAAGGTAGGCCTTTGTGAGAAAGGTGGATTATGAATAAGAAATTAATAACGAATGTTGGACTTTTTAAAAGAGTGAGTTGCTAGTCCTTATGGGAAGGATAGGCTTGGAAACTAATGGTCTAGGGGCAATCTCAGAAAACAGAATTGCTAGGGGCTCTGGACCTGGTCTACGGCTGCAGAACTGAAGCGGCGATACGCTGGCCAAGCAGTAAGGTGGTCCAATGGAATGTACCATTTCAGGCTGCAACTGGGGGGGGGGGGGGGGGCTAAAAGTTCCCCAACATTAATAATGGCTTCTTAAGTGGAAACCTAGCACAGAACACGAAAGGCTAGGCTAGAACCTCTCTGTGTGATGTACTTGGTTTTTATTTGCAGAAAGCTTTTACATGGACAGGAAACATAAAAAATGGGAATGGCCCCTGCCCCACCTGAGGACTGTACCATTTCATCTCCCCCCCCCCCCCCAGGTTTAGATGAGGCCAAAAACAGCATCTCTGCACAGCCAAGGAATATTTATTAAATATTGTTCCCAGCTTTTGCTTTCACACCACAGCCGGGAAGATTTCCAGCCCGTTTTTCCCACACAAAGATTCCACAGTGGATCTTTTATGTGGATGAGCCAATCCAGCTGCAAATGGTTTGCTGTAGCACAGAAGGTGGCAGCATTTTATCATTAAAGAGGCAAACTTTGCCAATATTCAGAGCAAGAGATGAAAGAGCCAGTATAAGGAAGTCTGTTTGCATAACTAAAGCTATACAATTTAACATTCTGGAGGACAGACATGTGGATTAATAATCTGAAAAATTTCTACAGCCCAAACACTGACTATTTTGAGTTTTATTAGGAAGTGATGCACAGGAAGTCTCACGAGAACTAAGAAATACACACAGGAGCAGCCTGCGCAAATGTTTTAGGGCACTGGCATAAATCTGTGCACAGCTTGCACCTGGATTCCTGGCAATGGTTCACCTCTCTTACTTCCCTTTCTTTGAAGCCTCTCTAAAAAGCCCATTACACCCATAAACCTCTGCCATTCCCTTCACATCCTGGTTCTTCTAGCATTCAGCCTAACCCTCCAAATAAATAACTGAAACAAGCTTGCATTTTCTTCTTCATATTTTGTTCTATACTGAGCCACGTTTGACTCTAGTAGGACAAACGCTGTGTAATAGCTCAATATAAATTCAGATTATTGAAACCAGTACATAACATCTATAAAGACAACACACTGCAGCAATAAAGTACAGTGCTAACTGGTTTCACAAGTGTAGTACAGTCCCCAGCTGGTACAAAAAGGTCTGAAAATCCTTTGTAACAAAAGTTCAAGAAGATCCAGTGGTCAACACTCTATTCCGGAGTGGCAGAGGTTACCTTGGTCTTCATCAGGACACCATAAAATCATCAACGGAACCAAAGCCTTAAGCAATTCAGTCTAAAAGAACACAGTCACTCATTAATGAGTGTGACCACTGTCTAGTCAATTACAGATCAGCCACATGGTTCCAATATGAAGAAGAAAATGAAATCTTTTTCAGTCTGACTCTAGACCGGGGATCCATGACATTTTTCAGCCTGCAGACACCTTTAAAACTGACACAGGGTGGGGGAACGCAACAACAAAATGGCTTTCAGAAGAGGCGGAGCCAACTGCAAAATGTCAGGGAGTGAGGTTACGGATTGCTCTAACAGTCTTTGACATTTCAGGCTCTGTTTAACAAGAAGCCTTTTAAAACGAATGTAATGCTTTAAAATGTTTCCTTGCATATCTTCAGTCATGCAGTGAAGATCCTTGCAGTACAATGGCGGGCAGCTGCCAAAGTAGTGTTTTTAAAAATCTGCACAGCCAATCCTATCCCCTCTGCACAGATTTCTTTAAAAACCTAGTTACACTGTAATTCCAATGTAGTGGAATACCCAACACTATAGCAAATGCAGCCAAAATCCCTGGAAAACCTGTTTCTGGAACCTGAATGCCAGGAGCGGTAGTCGAAAAGATAAGTCACTCACTCTGAAACGTCTCAGCCTTACTCGTGTGCAGGATAATGTAGAGCCCTAGGGTGAGCTGTGGGGCACTCTCCAGGAAGGTCTCGAACAGGCGCAGCAAGCTGATGTCGTGGGAGAGGAAAACAGCATATCCCCGCTCAGCCTCTGTTGTGGCTTCCTTCTGGCACACCTGAAAACCTACCTTCAGAGCACGGAGACACCTGCAACATGGGTAGCAACACAGTTAACCTCTGAGAATCTGTTCCATGCAAAATACAGCTTGGCGGATAATTTTGGGGTGGGTCTCCAGTGAGGATACGTTGGGCAGTAAGAGCTAGCAGGGGAGAATGATGGGGAGCATCTTGGTCAGGGCTGAACTCCTGTTCCTCCTCTGTTTCCAGGTAATTAAGCCTGGGTGTGGCCAGAAACCTTTTTGTCGTAAGGGAAGAGAGTGAGTGATGCCTTTATGGCAGCTGAATGAGAGCTGGCCTGAGCCTCCTCTGCCTGCAGGTAACTGAGCCTGGATGCGACCAGATTTTATAAAACTGGAAGTCTCTTCCCAGCCGGAGGCAAACTGCTTGGATGCAGTTTGTATATGCTACAGGCTATCAGGCAAGTGATTATTTGCAAGCACGTATATAATGAGTGGCCCTGACCTGCATAGGCCGGGCTAGCCCTATCTCAGGGTCTACCCTGGCTAGTATTTGGATGGAAGACATCCAAGGAATACCAGGGTCATGACGCAAAGCCAGGCAACGGCAAACCACCTCTGTAACATCTCTGGCCTTGAAAATCCTACGGCAGGGGGGTCAAATGCGGCCCGCCACAGAGTTTTTTGCCGCCTGCCAAGACAGTCGGCCACGTAGTTTCTCAACAAGCAATCTCACTCCTGATTTCAAAAAAACTGTAGAAAAGTGTGATAGGGCACATTTGTCAATAAACTGATTCTAAAATTAAATGTGCTTGCAGCTATAGACGATATGAAATTGGCACAATAAATAAATTGAATAAAACTACCACTATTTTATTTAATTTATATTTATTGATTTTTATGATACAATTTATACCTTTTCTGAAAGGCAAAGTTAATTAATGAATGCAATCATTTTAAAAGGTGCGGCCCTCCACTAACCTCCGCTCCCACAAAGTGGCCCACAAGCCAAAACAATTGCCCACCCCTGCCCTACGGGATTCCCAGAGTCAGCTGTGACTTGAAGGCAAGAACAGCAGCGAATATAATGAGTTATCAGGAGGGAAAATATAGATCTATTTAATTCAGCATCCTTCCCAGTTCCCTCTCCCATAATGAAGTGAAACAAGTCCCATCCCTGAGGATCACAGCATGAAAACAGCCTAATTGGAATGTATACATTGAACAGTCAGTGATATACTACCTCTCAACATGGAGATTTAATTTTCCTGTCTCAGCAACCTCTAAACTTCCCTGCTATAGTGGGACCCTTGGAAGAGGTGATGAATGAACTGAAATGATACTAGGAAGAGAATTACTACGCAAGTGCCAAACTGACTCTATTAACCTGCAGGAGCCGCCCTACAACTAAAAGCATCAGTTTTACTATTGCAACACCAGCTTGAGCCAGGGAGACTCTATCCTCTGCATGCCAGGATAGGCATCAAACTGATTTCGCTTCCCCCATCCTTTCTTCCCATCTGTCGTCCTGAGCTTGTAGATACTTGTTGCACTGGCTAATTACAAACTCAAGTATAAGACTTTAAAAGGGAAAAAAAAACCCTCATCTTTGACCTAGTCCCACTAAAAACAATCCGATTCAAGCCCTGTAGCAGCTCAGGGACCAGGAAGGTTTTAAGGAGTATGAACTTCTGAGGTAATCTGACAAACGAAGCTCTGACTCTTGAAAGCTCATACCCTGAAAATCTTCTTGGATTCTAAGGTGCTCCTGAATTCGAATTGGGCTGTTCTACTGCTGACCGACAAGGCTACCCTCTGAAACCATTAAAAACATGATTGCTAGTAACGGAGGAAGAACCCTTAACAGGTCACGATGGAGGGTTTTACCCTGAGAGAACGAACTTACTCTTACAATGCAGGGCCTTTTTGCTGGTAGCCTCCTGACAGGCCTCCCTCCCAAGGAAGTCTCAGCTGGGCCCCTTCTCTTAAAAGACAAGCCTAAAAAAACTTCTCTTTAGCAGAGAAGCAAAAATGTACTTCCCTGTGATTTTTAAATATATCAATGTTGTATTTCTTTAATGGCTGACACCTTTTGAAGCGGACATTACAGAATTCCTTACAGTCCCTCTGTTTAAAACCAAAGCCCTGATTAAAACAGCTTCCTCTTGAGTCAGGGAGGCAGCCGGAGCCGAAGAGATCCATTGCTTGCTGGGTAAGAACTTCCCCTACCTGTACAGGTAGCCGAGCTGCAGGAGGTGTAGTGTAAGCAGGGTCTGGTCCGTGACCCGGTCCCGGCGCAGCTCCTTCGGGTCGCCCCGGTACCAGGCCCAGCTGAAGAGCTGCGTGGTCAACGAGGAGAGGCCCAAAAGGCTCAGCACCAGGCCGCCCCAGTAATAATCCCCGGCCCGCAGGTAGCTGGCGGCCACCCACACATCCGCAGCCAGGTCCACCAGGAACGCCGCCGTGCCCATCACGGCAAAGAGCAGGTCCAGGTAACGGTAACGAGGAGTCCAGGGCTGGGGGCACTTGGGGCCACAACCCGACCATGCCATGGCTCGGGACTCGGGAGGGTGGCAGGGAGAGAGATCCGGACTGAGATCTTTGCTCTCCTTTCTCAGGATCGCAGGGAGGGGCCGCGGCAGGTTGCCAAAGCCCCTCCCCCCCGTTTGGAAACAAGCCAAATGGCGCAGGGATCCAGTTAGCCCTTCCCGAGTCCTCCTGACCCTGCGTAAACTCCCCTCCCTGGCGCTTGGGGAAAACAATACAGGGGGGGATTCCCTTCTGCCAAAGCAGAAGGGATCTTTCCCAAGCTTCCCTTTCCGAACTGTTTTCCTTCTTGAGTCATCCAGGGTCAGTCTTTGCCCCGCTTCTCCGGGGCGAATCTGCGCCTCCTTTCGTCTTTCCGGTGATCAACTTTGGAACCTGCCCTCTGAATCCCCGCCGAGGTTCCCCGGCACTTGCAAGGACCGAGCTCCACGGTACTTGCCGTGCCGGCCGCCCTCCTCTTCTTGCGCTGCCGACCAACCACAAACTTTTCCCGACGGTGCGGGGCACCTCCCTCTTTCCTCCTCCCCCGGCTCCCTTCGGGGAACGAGGCGGGGCAGCAGCGGAGGGACAAGCCCGCCCGCCCACTAGCCAACCGGCCCTGGGAGCAGGCCTTCCGTCTCTCAGACTTTTGTGAACGAAGCTGGGGGAAGAGCGCAAACTGTTCCGAGCGCGCCGGAGATTGAGCGACTCCTTCCTGTTGAATCGAGTGTAGAAAGGCTACCATGCAAACGGTTATGAACCGACCTTAATCTGGAAATAGTCGGACGAAATAGCCTCTTGTCCGCGTGATAACAGGACATCACGACCCCGTCCCTTTATCACTTTGGACTGGCTTGCAGTCTCGGAAAGCCGCCGTGATCTCTAATCGCTTGGGATGCGCAAAAGTTGCAAAGCGGAGAAGCCAAGACCAGACAGTCGAGAGAGAAAAGGGACCAGTTGTAGCAGGAGCGGAACTTCAACAAACTGGGATTGCATTCTTGCAGTTTGCGCAGTGCATGCTTGGAAAGGCTTAGTCACAAGTAAATCTAACGAAACTCAATGGTATTTACTCCGGAGTGGGTTCAGGATTGCGGCGTCAGTGTATTCTGTGGATGTGTCTAAATATTTTGCATTCATCCTCTTCGCTGCCACCTTTTCTAAACGACCTTTCTGTTCCTAGCTCGTTCTTTCCCCCCTTTTCCGTGGTTGCAGTGCGGCGAAATACCCTTTCATTAAAAAAACAAAACAAAAAAACACCAACGCTGTAAACTCCGTGCTCATCCGAAGAGCATATGCAAACTCACGTCCATGCGTGGAAGGTTAAAACAAATCGGCTTCGGGCTTCGCTGCAGTGTGCAAACCCTTATTTTAGGCTCCTGTTCAACAACAGGACGCGGAACCATGGCGTTCTCCCCTCCCTCCCTGGCCTTTCAAACTTCTAGGACCTGATACAAAAGCCCCCCCCCGCTTGTATGTGTCCTAAGGTGCAGAGCTATGAATTAAGAGCGCAAATTAAATACCGATCAGCAATTGAGTAATGCAAATCTGCATTAACTATTTGCATGCAACCAAGCGCCAGGAGCCACACTGAACCCTGGGGCGCATGCGGGCAGGGGTGGGGGGGGGGGATGATGCAGTAAACTGAACATAATTTCTTATGTAGCCTCTTTGTGAGCGAGCTGGGATCCATTGGAAGGTTTCTGCCTCCCCCCCCCCCCCAACTGAAAGTAAAAAGGGATTACACTGCCCTCCTTTGGCTGACATAAAGTACTGAGCGTAGGGGTTAGGGGTGCCAGCCCCCAGGTGGGGCCTGGGGATGTCCCACTTTTACAACTGATCCCCAGCTGACAGAGATCAGCTCCCCCTGGAGAAAATGGCTGCTCTGAAGGGTGGACTCTATGGCATTGTACCATGCTGAGGCCCCTCCCCTCCCCAAACCCCACCCTCTCCCGGATCCACCCCCAATGTCTCCAGGTATATTTTCCAACCGAGACTTGGCAACCCTAGCTAGGGGTACCAGTATCCAGGTGGGGCCTGGAGATCTCCCAGAATTTCATCTGATCTCCAGACTAGAGAGATCACTTCCTGTGGGGAAAATAGCTGCTTTGGAAGGTGGACTCTGTGGCATTATACCGTTTCCAGGATTTTTGGGGGGGGGGGGGGGTTGCCACGGGAGTGAAGTCAAGTGGGGAACTCCAAAATCGGGGTTTCTTGCTCCACCCCTTTAACGTCCCTCTGCTTCTTTCTCTCCCCTTTCCCGCCCTAGCGCAAGCAGGGTTTTTGTTTGTTCCCCGCTTTGTTGCATTACAACAACACGACACGACATTGATCCACCACTGACTGGCATTTAAATGTCTTTTTTAAAATGTACTTTTGTTGTTGATGTCTGCACATTTCGGTGTTGCATCTTTTGCACAAAAGTCGTGCCTGAGTCAGGCTACTATAAAATATGTATTGATGGCTTTGAGGTGCAGTGTGAGCTGTCCCCCCCCCATTGCATTACAACAACACGATACGACATTGATCCATCGTTGTGTGGTTAACATTTTTTGCGGGGCCAATATATTGCGGGTGGCGTGGTGGCGTGGACACAATTTTTGCAGGGGTTACATGTGTTAGTGTTGCATGTTCCCCCTCCATTTCCCATCCCTTTCCCACCCTCCCATTTCCCCTCCAACTCTGGCGCAAGCTTTTTTTTTTTCTTACACGGATGATTTTCACAGGCTTGGAAGCTCAGATGGCCAATCACGGCTTTGTTGCGTCACAACGTCATAACACAACTCCGCCTACATTTTAAAAAGGGGGGGAGACGGGCTCATGATTTGGGGCAAGGACAGATGCGGAAACGAAGAACCAGCATCAACCCGGGTCAGATTCATGTAATGCGGAAACGCGCACGCTGATTCGGACCAATTAAACCCGGGAGGAAAGGGAAGCAAAGCACTTGTGCGGAATCGGCCCAAATGAGCAAAGACACATTTTCAGGCTTGTTTCTCCAAAAACAGTGGGGCTTGTCATCTTCTTTAATGGGATGCGTGTGTTAAATTCCACTGTTAAATTCTACTATTTCCTTCGTTGGGGCAGAATCCCCACCGCCCTGCAAACATTCCTGTTTGTTCAGCTTCAAGCTACTCCAGAGCCCCGCGACCAAACAAAAGAAGAGCAGCCCTAATGGCAGGGCTGAAGTTGCCACTGCACCGCTTCTGGTTTTAACACACTGGCTGTATTTTGCAAAATCGACTTCCTGGATGGCACAGATGTGGTCAGTCTGGCAGCTGCTGTCGCAGTCCGCGAGGTCGTACTGAACTGAGTTATACCGGTAGTACTGCTGAAGGCGGCTGTTGTCCTTTGTGAGTTTCTCTAGTAACAGATGCATGGACTGGACTGAGCCATCAGGGACTTGGAAAGCTTCCGTCAGGCTGTACTCTTTCTCCCATTCTGGGGCCCCCAAGTTAGCATGGGTGAGGTTTAGATAGTAAGTCACCATGTCCTGAAACAGAACGAAAAAGCCAATGTAGTTTAGTGTTTAGTGTTAGCAGGGGTCCTTTTGTAGAAAAAGAGGTGCAGGAGCTCATTAGCATAACTCATTAGCATATGCCAGGTCCCCTGACATCACCAGAAGTATGTCAGAAAGGGAATGTCAGTTTCAGCCCTATTACATCCTATGGGCCATTGAAATCAATGGCAAAAACTCATAGGTTATATGAGGGGCTGGAGGAAAGGGGGTTTGAGGGAGAGGTTCCAAACTTGCAGGGTAGCTGCTGGGGCCTCTCCTCGAAATACCCACTAAGTTTCAAGAAGATTGGACCACGGGGTCCAATTCTATGGGCCCCCAAACAGATTGTCCCATCCCCTCCATTGTTCTCTATGGAGGGAAAAAATGTTAACTTTTTTCCTACCATAGAGAACAATGGAGGGAACGGGGGCCACCTGTTTGGGGGCCCGTAGAATTGGACCCCCTGGTCCAATCTTTTTGAAACTTGGTGGGCATTTCGAGGAGAGGCCCCAGCAGCTACCCTGCAAGTTTGGAGCCTCTCCCTCAAACCCCCTTCCCTCCAATGGGGCGGCAATTCAGCAGTGAGCTGAATCAGATTAGATAATCTGATTCAGCCCGTGGCTGCCCTACTGGCCAGTCCTGAGCTGGCGGAGCTTTGCTCCGCCTCACTCCAGCCCCAACGGACCCCTAAGTGTTAGGCTAGAACAGGGGTCCCCAACGTGACGCTCAGCCTACCAACACCTTTTCTGGCGCTCATCAAGTGTTTTTAGAAAGCGGGCAGGGCCAGGTGGGGTGTTGGCCCAGCCAGGCTCCTGATCAACTGTGCAGATTTAGGTGGCATTGTGTAAATCACCTCCTCTCAATCCTACGCAAGCAGTATAAATAACTCTGGCCCCGCCCCCGAACAACACTTCATACACTGATAGCGATTTGACTGACGCCCATCCCAGCAAACAGAATTCCTTCCCTAATCTATACAGAACAGCCATCCTTAGTTCTCTTGACATTTCAGATTTGGGAGGGGGAGAGGGCTGCTAATTAGGTCAGGGGTGCTGAGGCGGGGGATATCGAACTGTTTCCCGTGAGGTCTTCTCCCTCTAAAATGCCCCGCCACTTCTGTTCCATTTGGGAGCACAAAAGCAGAACTGAGGGGTGCTGGAGAAGTGATTTCTACTGGGAAAGCACCATGAGGGTAAAGGCTTTAAGATCTTCTTCCTCCCTGCACGCTAATTTTTGTAGAAGCAAAACAAAACCAAGCCAGGGACAAACTACACAGAACTAAGTATCCTGTGTCTCTAGCCCTAATAATATTAGCAGAGAGGACTGTATCGCTGCTGCAGTTTGTGCAGCACCTGACACCTTGGCTGGTCCTATACAGAGACCAAACTGTAGTCAGTCCCACCAGAAGGCAGACCCAAATAGCCCCTTTCCTGGACTTTTGTGTGTCAGACCCTTATCAAGTTTCCTGGCCAGACAATTCTAGTCTCAGTGGGTCTTGTCAGGTCATTTTGGATACCAAAGTTTGATTTGCAGGCGACAAACCTGAAAGGTCAAAATCCACCTCCTACCTTCAGCAGCAGGGTCTCTTGGTCGTACGTGAAGACCCGGATGCCGGGATTGTTGGCTCCATTTTGCACCCCGGGCAAGGTTGTCTTCCATGGTGTGACAGCTGGAGCTAAAAACATGACGCTTATTGGAGAACCTGGAAGAAAATGCCAAATGAAACGTGCGTAAGAAAACATGCATGGCTGACCCTGTCTGTAAGACAGCAAGTTACACATACACGAGCTGCGTTAACTGAGTCAGACCAGAGGTCAGTATCGCCTATGCTGAACGGCAGCGGCTCTCCCGAGTCTCAAGCAGTGGTCTTTCACATCACCTCTGGCCTGATCTTTTTAACTGAAGATGCCGGGGATTGAACCTGGGACCCGATGCGTGCCAAGCAGATGCTCTGCCCCCGAGCCGACCACACCAAAAAGAAAGTACCTCTGTCGCTGTAAAAAATTCTAAAGCTATCTGTGTGATGATGCCCGAAGAACTGCGCCACAATCACTGTATGATGCTTCTGAATGATTTCTGTATATCGCTGATTAAAGCGCTCTCGGAACCAGGGTTTTCCTCGCTTCTTTTCAAAGAAGCCGGGTGGGACGTGCCCAATCACATAGACCTGGAGAGAAAACAAGATGTGTTGAGACGATACGAAGGGAAACACGCTGAGTTCCGGCTGAGACTTGGACACAGGCTTGGCTCTGAATTCCCGTTCAGTGACAGATCCATTGGGCAGCCGCATCTTTAATTACCCAAATCTCAGTTCCTCATCTATACAGTGGGAACAACAGTGACCTGTCTCTTTTGTTTTTTGGGGGGAGGGGGCTGAGGATCTAAACCATTTTGCCCAATGCACATGCTCTTGGTATCATTAGTTGCTGTCGAAATGCTTTGAAGTTGCAGAGAAGACATACTCATCTTTACCTGCAATGGCAAAATTTATCGTTCACAGGTGTTTTACTGAATGCATTTCACAGTCCAATAGAGGCGTCTGCTTTAATTCAATTGTTTTTTCCCACCTTGCGTCTGCTTTAATTCAATTGTTTTTTCCCACCTTGCGTCCCACCTTGCGTCTGCTGTAAAGTGTGCCGTTTAGAGCCAGTTTGGTGTAGTGGTTAAGTGCGCGGACTCTAATCTGGGAGAACCAGATTTGATTCCCCACTCCTCCACTTGCACCTGGCTCCACTTGCACCTGGCTGCACCCACTCCTCCACTTGCACTCCTCAACTTGCACCTGGCTGGATGACCTTGGGCAAGCCATAGCTCTGTACCAGCTGTTCCCTCAAGGACAGTTGTCTCAGAGCTCTCTCAGCCCCACCTACCTCACAGGGTGTCTGTTGTGGGGAGGGGAAGGGAAAGGAGTTTGTAAGCCGCTCTGAGACTCCCTTGGGGAGTGGAGGGCGGGGTATAAATCCAATCTCTTCTTCTTCTTCTTCTGCAAGTGAAGTCCCACTTCTTGGGGTTTTAGAAAAGAGCAAGAGTCCAGTAACACCTTAAAGACTAACCAAATATGTGGCAGGGTATGAGCTTTTGTGAGTTCACTACGCGCTTCTTCAGACAGGTGCCACTGGATTCTTTGACCGATTTCTCACAAGGAGCTGCGGCACTGTCACTCCTCCCCTCCCCCCAGATCCATTGGCCAATTTCCCACTAATCACTGCACGGCCGCATTTTGATCCACAGCTTCTCGATCCTGTTTTTTGAGGATCTAGAAGCCGTGGGGGAGATTGTGCGAAGCCGCGGATCAAAATGCGGCCACACGGCGGTTAGTGGGAAATTGACCAATGGAACCTGGGGAATGGGAGGAGTGACAGCGCTGCGGCTCCTTGTGAGAAATCGGTGTTGCTCTTTCCTGCTGATACAAACAGACTGGCGGCTGCCCATGTTGATCTATCTTCTTGAGGTTTTTTTAGGCATGAGATGAGCAGAGGCAGGTTTGCATTACCTTCCTCTGCACAGCAGCCCCAGTCTTCCTTGGCGGTTCCCCCTCCAAGTACTGACTCAGCCTGGCTTCCCAGCTCTGATGAGACCAGGCTAGTCCGGTCTACGAGGCCTAGTACACGTCTGCTGTGTGAAAGGCTAATTGGGAAAGTTAGCTCTGTTCCTGGTTGAGGCCTGTGTTCCTTCGGAATAATAATGCTGGGATAACAAGACTGCTGCAAGAAACCTTTTCTCCTGCTTTGGATGCATTGGCAAGCGTCTCTTCCAGCCACTGAAACTGGCCTCCTGGATCCTCTGAGCTGATGGTTTGATTGTTATTCTCATAATAGAGGTTCGTGTTGAGGACAACCATCCGCCTTGCTGGGCCAGAACCAGGCAGCTTTTCACTGTAGAAAGCACCTGCAAAAGAGCATGATCTAGATTGTGCATCTACTAAAGACTGTACAGAGATGATAAAGAACAGAACTCAATTTAAGCAACTGCAGCTATGGGCAAATCACAGAGTTGCAGGAGCAAGCCCTTCCAAGGCAGTTTGGGGTTTGTACGAAACAGTGGACTGCCTTCCGGATGTGTAATCAAATGTCAAACAGGCAACTAAAATATAACTGCACCCCCCTCTTCCACACCAAAACAGCAGCTCTCTTCAGAAAACTAGGCCCTCTTTGCAAATCCCATTCCAGTCCACCCTAGCATGAACCTTTCTCACCTAAGAGCACAAGAACATAAGAAGAGCCCTGCTGAATCAGGCCAGTGGTCCATCTTGTCCAAGTTAAAGCAGCCAACCAGTTGCCCTAAAGGACCAACAACAGGACATAGAGGCTGAGGCCTTCCCCTGATGTTGCCTCCTGGCTCTGGCATTCAGAGGTTGACTACCTCTGAACATGGAGGTTCCCCTCAATCACCACGGCTAGTAGCCTCTGATAGGGTCTATCCAGGGGTCATTTGGGGCTGGAGCGAGGCGGAACGGCGCTCTACCAACCCAGGAGTGGGCACTAGGGCAGCCACGGGCTGAATCAGATTCTCTGACCTGATTCGGCCCGCTGCTGAATTGCTGCCAAAATTCGGTGGCGGCTTTAAAAGCGGCCGGAGGGGAGGGGGTTTGAGGGAGAGGCTCCAAACTTACAGGGTAGCTGCTGGAGCCTCTCCCCCAAATACCCACCAAGTTTCAAGAAGATTGGACCAGGGGGTCCAATTCTTCAGGCCCCCAAACAGGTTGCCCCCATTCCCTCCGTTGTTCTCTATGGTGGGGAAAAAGTAACATTTTTTTTCCCACCATAGAGAACAATGGAGGGGATGGGACTACCTCTTTCGGGGCCCATAATATATACAAAAAGCCAACTGGCATTGATTTTATTGCTTATTTTGCTTTTTTTGTGCATCCTTTTATTAGGAAGAGCAGCTCACTGACTATCATGAACTTCAGTAACTTCTTCCCTTGTGCGTGCCAGTCAGGCAAGGGTGCGTGTTCATGTTGTAGGGCGAAGCAGAGGCTAAAGAAGGCAAGGCAGGCTCCCTGGGGCTGGTGCGGCTCCTGACCCGCACATGATGATTACTAATGAAACAAAAGCTTTGCCTCACTAACTGCAAAGGGCCCTGTGAAGCCCTCGTGAAGTGATTTCCTTGTCAGTAGGAAAGCAGGAAGGGCGTGGGGGAGAAATACTGTCAACAGCTGTTGTTAGTCGACATTTTTGTATCGTAACAGCTGGATTAACTGTACCCAGCATGAATGAGGAGTCAAGGTGCACGTTTTGCAGTACAGCAGAAGGTCGAAAACAAGGAGGGCTGCCACGTCCTGCCTGACCACTGGTGGGGGATGGGGGGGGGCACAGTTGCCAGATCCAGGTTGGGAAACTCCTGGAGATTTGGGGGTGGAGCCTGGGGAGGACAGGGACCTCAGCAGGGTACAATGCCAAAGAGTCAAACCTTCAAAGCAGCCATTTTCTCCAGGGGAACTGATCTCTGTATCTGGAGATAAGCTGTAATTTGGAGAGATCCTCAGGTCCCACCTGGAGGTTGGCATCCCTCAAAACAGGCAACACACGCCTATTTATTTTATTTTTTCACATGTATAGCCCACCCTTCCCAGAAGCGGGCTCAGGGCGGGTAACAACATATCATTTACGCAAAACATACCTACGCATCCTGAAGACCGTGCAATCCCTTCCACAAGGAGGTGAAGTTGGCCCTTTCCCTACAGACCTTCCAACAAAAACTCGGACCCTTCTTTCTTTCCAGAAGTTTTTAGCTTGGATTTAGCTTAAATGAATGGCATGGTAGTTTATCTCCCGAGTCTTGCGGATAATCTGCTTGATGGCGTTTTAATCTGTTATTTTTGAAATTTTCTTTCACACCTTTTTTTTTTGGCCATCAGGTCAAGCTGACTTCTGGCGACCCCAACCCTGCCACGTACCTTCTTTGAACATAAGGAAGGAGGAGTTGCTCAGCCAGGGGTGCCACAGTTCTGCCACTCCATCGTAGATGCTGTTATTCTCAGCCGGCAGCTGGTTTTTGGGATGGAAGTCATGGTTGCCCATCGCGGGATACACCTGAGTGCCTGGAATGGAGCAGAAGCCAAACTGAAGGGTGGGGAGAATGAGAGGAGCTGAAAAACTCGACCTCTGTTTGGACGGTAGCGGACATGGCAGAATACGGACCAGCAGAATAGGGACACTTGAGCAAAGATTAGACGGGCTGTCCTGTTCCAAGGGAAGAATTTCGCCCCCATTATACATTGAATGGGGAAGGGGGGCAACGCCACCCATCTCCAAGAGGTCCCAGTTTTGCAGTCCGCATTGCAGAACCATCCGCGTTGCCGGTACCGTTCCCACTGGCAACTCCACGCTTCTAAGAGCGTTCCACACACGAGGGGTTTGATCCAGACTACCATTTTTCCAGCGGCAGAGTGGAACTCTCAGGCTTCGACCCTTCCACTACAACCCACTGATTTCCACAAAATGCTGCTGCTGAGGAGACCTGAGGAAGACATGCAGCTGAGGAGGGAGGGTGGGGTTTGCAGAGGAACGGGGAAATTGCTGGAAATTGCCAGTCTAGTTTGGATCCAACTCAAAGATATTCCTGGGCAGTTACGCTACAAGGAATAAAGAGGTACAGCTTCTCTCCCCCCCCCCCCCCCCCAAAAAAAAAAAGGTGAGGAATGGCTTTTGGGAACGCGGCTCGCCATTCTGATCAGCAACCAAGTTCATGGGGAGCTATTTGTTTATTTTATTTATGACAGGCCATTCTCCCCAGTGGGGGACCCAGTGCCACTTACGTCTTTCTCGCCTCCTCCATGTCCACGACAGCCCTGTGAGGTAGGTGTGTGACTGGCTCAAGGTCACCCAGCAAGCTTCCATCATTTTTGAAAACAATTGCTTTGCTGGAGTCTACTCTTTCTTTAAATCTTCAAGGAAATACGTTTTACACCCTGTTTAGTAGGTGAAATTCTCTCAAGTGTTCGTTTATATATATACACACACACACATATTTATATACACATACATATATATATACATATAAGTGTGCAATTTAAGTTTTTCTTCCTGCAGTTTCCCACTCATTGCATCCTGCTGCGTCTTTCTTGTGGAATTGCCTTGACAGCCCCCAACGGTTTTGGCACCTCCTACCTGGAAATACTTGTTTGATCAGGTCACTTAGTTGTTTAATTATGTCCAGCACAGCTTTTTCACTCAGTTTTTCATTAGGAACATGTGGGGTATCATCCCTGGGGGGGGGAAGAGAAAGAGCACAGCTACTATCCAACACTATCTATACCACAAGAACACAGATGCTGAACAGAGGCCAGTATCCCTAACAGAACTGCCCACGTAGAAAATTAGCAAAATATGAGAAAGATATCATTTCTTAGATTTAATTTGCATTCCCCTCCCCATATGTTTCAATGCGGGCAGCAATATGTGATCAAATAACTGGCCGCATCAGAAGATAAAGGGGGGGAGAAATCATTCAGCTAAAAAGCTTCTATCAATTAATTAAGGAGCAGGTTTTTAAACAATTTTTTTTAAATACAAGAACTTACAAAAACTCCAGATGATAACTTGGAAGAGGCATTCCCCCTTTTTCTTACACCACCGAGGGGATGCCTCATCTTAAGATGATGTCTGCTACAGAGGATACAGGTGCCCTGACTTGGATGGCCCAAGCTGGCCTGATCTTGTCAGCCCTGGTCAGCATTTGGATGGGAGACCGCCAAGGAAAGTCCAGGGTCTCTACACAGAGGCAGGCTATAGCTCTGAATGTCTCTTTCCTTGAAAACCCTACGGCCTATGGAGTCGCCGTAAGTTAGCTGCGACTTCATGGCACTTTCCATTACCATCATTTAACAACAACAACAACAAATACACTATCTCCTAGAACCAGCGGTTAAACTCATGCAATTAATCGAGATAATTTTTACTGAAAGAGAAAATATTTTTACAGAATAATTTTTTTTCCAATACAGAATACAGGGTCACTGGGATGAAATACTAAATATGTTTAACAGTTGATAAGCCTGTTAACATTGTTCGTGTATATTATCTGTTTGACCTTTGCTTTCTGCCTAGTGGTGATCTTGAAGTGTATTAGTAACACTAAACCGAGGAAAAGGATTAAGGTAAGTATTAAAAGAGTTTGAGAGTATTTAAAAATGTTTGTCAGTGTTTAAAAATATTTAGAAGTATTTAGAAGCGAAGCCACTTGATATAATTAGGATTAGATGTTAGATTGTTGTGTTCTGCCATACATGTAACAAAGGAGAACCATTTGCTAACAGTGCAATTAATCAACTACCATTTCTTCAACCAGGTGACAGCCTTTAGTGTCATTCACTAATTCATAATGAGCTTTCGTCGTATATAATGCTTCCCCATCCCACACACTTTTGCCATTATTTCGGGTTTAGATAAAGATGGACTGAACTGAGTGTTTGAACAGTTCATCGTTTCCTACAAAGCGCAATCTGCAAATTCTTTACCCGGTCCAGAGAATGAAATCTGGGTTGGGGAGGATGCTCTTCATGGCATAGATGGAAGAGTTGACTAGAATCAAGGGAGCATCGCACAAGTAATCTCCCCAAGCCCCTGCACCGGCCACTGGCTGGGAGCCAGCAGATGGGCACACCCCCAGGGGTTCTGGCACCGCTTTGTACTCAGGGTCCAGATGGAGGTCTGTAATGTGCCAAAAGGAGCCTGCCAGAAGGAAGAAAGGCATGAAGTTACTCAACTTTTACTTTAGGAATATGCCACAGTCACTGAAGTCTCCCAACAAAGACTGAACTCCTGAACAGTGTTCCCTCTAAGCTGAGTTAGTGTGAGATAGCTCACAGTTTTTTTTAGCCTCTGGCTCACCCATTTTTGCTTTAGCTCAGGAAGGGTGGCAAACTGAGAGCCGTGGCCTCCTTAACAGAGCCAGTCCACCTCATGCTGGGTCTCTCTCTTTTCCCGCTGCCTTCCACTTTCCCTAGCATTATTGTCTTTTCCAGTGACTCTTGTCTTCTCATAACATGACCAACGTACAATAGCCTTAGTTTAGTCATTTTAGCTTCTGGGGAGAGTTCAGCCTTGACATGCTTACTGCCAAAATGTGTCAAAGTAGAAGCAGGAGGCATCTGCAGGACACCATGTATTACAGGGTCTCTCTCCCCTGGGCCTCAGGTTTTTAACAGGAACAACTCCGGGGTTTTCTTTTATGAGCCCCAGGACAGGATACCAAGGGCAAATCTCCCACCTTCACACTGAGCCTCGCACGACTGCCTGAGCTCACCCAGCAGGATTTTCTAGGTATTCGGCATGGGTGGCACCAGCTGAGTCGTAATCTGGTTATGCGGGATTAACGCAAGTGATACCGAGCAGCACATCTTTTAATGTTTTTGACCTGCCTGGTATACACATACCAAAGTCCCCTGTTCTGGCTTAAACCGCGCTATGCCACGCCCCCTGGCCGCCACCAGCTCTTGCCAGGTCTATGAAACTGAATTTCAAAAACAGCCAACATCCCTGTCTATAAGTTTGCAACCTCATTCACCTTTCCAATGTATTTGAAAAAGTGTGCCTTGCACATGAAAGCTCGTACCTCGAATAAAACTTTTGGTAGTCTTAAAGGTGCCACTGGACTCTAAATTTGTTCATCACTCTCACTTTAAACTCAACTTGCATTCTTCCAAGTAAGAGAGAAACGGGAACCCTACCTGTGGCCCCAGCAGCAACTGTACAGCGCACCAGAAGCAAGGAGATTCTCAAAAGATCCATCTCAGTCCAAGAGTTTCGCTGCCGGCTACGGCCAGGTTGATAAGCATGTTACAACTGCAGGAGCTCTTAACCAAGTGCATTTTAGCCTCTCCCAGACTTCTGAGTCATTGGCTAATGAAGCAACCGTACATAGCATTCCGTAGGGGAACAAAAGCTGTGCTGACACAGCACAGCTGTGCTGACACAGCACAGCAAAGCTGGAGGACTTTCAGTTTCTAACACACACACACACACTTACAAAAGCAGGAAACACAGGAAGTCCAGGTCTGTTCCAAAGGTGAGGCGGAAATGAAGGAATACAGCAATGACGGGGGGAGGGGGGGCTGGAAACAGATGTGACGTTGCTGCATCATTTCCTTTATTTACAGGAGTATGAATATAGAAGCAAAGAGGCACCCCCTACAGAGGAACAGATCCACTACCCCCCATCAGATCCCTGAAGAGATCCAGAGAGAAGACTTTCAGACAATTCACAGCAGCAGTGACTGTTTCTCTGCATTCAGTTATGTCACATTGCCTGTGCACTGCAACCACCTCAACCAAACATGTGCCGGTAATTCTGACCTTGGAACTAGGGTTGCCAACCTCCAGGTGGGGCCTGGGGATCCCCTGCTTTTACAACTGACCTCCAGCTGACAGAGATCAGTTCCCCTGGAGAAAATGACTATTTTGAAGGGTGGTCTCTATGGCATTGTACCATGCTGAAGCCCCTCCCCTCCCCAAACCCCGCCCTCTCCCAGCTCCACCCCCAAAGTCCTCAGGTATTTTTCAACCCGGACTTGGCAACCCTACTTGGAACTTAACTGCCAGGCAGGCAAAGGGCCAACTTGGATCACAACTGCAATGTGTGGGGAGAGGGAGCATAACCAATATGGCCTGCATAACTCCATCTTTTGTTACATACTGGTGCTTCGTTGTCCCGAGTCTTGTGAGAGAACCATGTTTGGCCACTCCTAAGGGAACTTTCCTCTCTCTCTTTCATGCTTATTAGGAGGCCTTATCCTCGAAGGCCTGGATTGTTTCTTCCACCCACTGGACACCAGGTGCAAGATGGCCTGGCTCATGTGAGTGTTTGCGATAGCTTAATTAATGATTACTTGACTGGTAGCCAGCATTTAGTGTATAAGATGTCTAGTTTTAGTTATGCACGGGGTCTTGGATACTGGCAAGCTTTGCTGTGTGTGTACGCACTCGAGGCCCAGCTGATGGAAGTTCAGCCTGCATTTACTGTTAAGTTTGATGGTTTATCAAAACTCTCCTTGTAAGCAAACCTGGATCTCACGTATCATTTCCTTGGGATTTTTACAAGCCACGGAGTTCCTGGCCAGGGCCCCTTACATAAGGCACCCCCCTTCAATTTCTCTAACTTGAAGAGGCCCCAGGGAGTTGCTATTAGAGCTTTAATTGAATCAAGCAAAGGCCCCTCTAACTGCACATTCTACATGATTTAAAGGAAACATACCGAATCAAGGGCCACTCCAAATCAGGCACTCTGACGTTTGAAACGTCCCCAGCAGCTATATGTGCCCTAGCTATCTTAACTGTAGCTGATAATGCTGTCTTCTACATCCTCCACACCAGCCATTACCACATCTTGCAGCAATCAGTTTCAGAGATCAACTGCACAGAAGCTTTCTGCTCCAAACCTCACTGCACATTCAACCTGCCAAGTGCATTTGCAAGCAGTCTGTTGTAGCAGGCTGAGACCAATAACACTCAGAAATGCCAGCTTCTTTTCAGAAGACAAAGTGTTTATTTAAGGCGCCTGGCCAGCCTTGTAATCTGAGGTCCACAGACAGCAGTTACGTTTGAATCAAGAATGGCTGGCCCCTATTTCTTTGTTCTCCCGCTTTTTATACAGTATGAAAAACATAATTCTACATTACGTGAACAGCATCAGAAATAGCTGTCTTTAAGGTTATTGGACAACATCACATATAGCATAAGATATAAAGTTTAGAATTTCAAGTAACCTCCTTCACTGTAACAGCCAAAGAATGTTCCTTGGTATAAAAAAAATCATCTAGAGACTTCTTATCTGGTTGTCCTAGCAACTTCTAAGTCGCAGAGAGTTCAACTCTTCTGGGCCCCCCCGAGTTTGTGTTTCTCTGTACCAGGATATCTTCCTTAGCTCAGCGCAACCCATCAGATCTTCGGCCAGAATAATTTATGATTTGGAATTCCTATGCAAAGTTTAAGGCACTTGTGGCGGGGGGGGGGGGGGGGGAGAGAGAGCTTCTTGATTATATCACATACACAAGAGAGAGAATTGATTATATGAATAGAAAAGAAATGATAGTCTATCAATATAACGAATAATATTTTGTTTCATTCCACACTGCTCTACTTCTTCATGTTAAAACTGGCTGGCTCAAGATCACCCAGTGACTTTCATGACCAAGCAGGAATATGAACAAAGTCTCTCATATCCTAGCCCGGCACTCTAACTACTACACCATACTGGTTTCTAATGCTCCCCCTATGGAGCAACTCCCTGTAACTAGAAAGGCAGCACAGCAAGCAAAGAGGGCAGAACCTTCTTCCTTGCAGTGCTAGCTTCCTAGCTGCAAGGCAAACCAGTAAAGCCAGCAAACTTTTCTTCCCCAATTATGATTATTACTGCGAGGGTAAAAACAGCAAGCAAAAAAAGAGGAGACAGGACTTTTCTCCGTACTGCAATAGCTTTCTAGTTGCGGGGAGGTTTCTGGTTTTTTAAAAACGTGTAGGAATATTTCACTCCGGGATGCACCCTCTTTACCGCCTCATTTCTCTCTCAGGTGTAAACCAGGCCCAGCCATCAGCCACCGCGGCTTTTCATACGTCCTCTCCTGAAAAAGGAAGCCTCTCTAGGACAACGTGACGCAGAAACGTCCAACTCTCCCATCCGCCCCCGAGAGGCCTCAGCTCTCCACCAGGCACATTTTGACTGACAGGCACTCGAAGGCGGTACTTCCGGTTCCTCTGGGCCGTTGCGAGGGGCAACAGTTGGCGCAGCGAACAACTCACCCATAGAGACAGGAAGATGAAGGACTAGAGCGGCACACTCCCAGGTAAAAATCTATTGGAAAGCCGCATTGGCTAGTCGGTACTAGGGCGTGTCGCTGTACGACTTGAGGAAAGACCTGTTGTTTGGTTTGTGAGGGGAAAAAGCTCAAAGGCTGTGGTGACTGTCCGACCCTCGTCTTTTAAATCTCCATTATTACACTTTAAAATTTTGATTTTAAAACCTGAGGTGAAATCTACCCTCAAGAAACGCTCCGGAAGTTAAAGTTCCGCGTGTGGGGGAGCGGGTAAATGCCGCTCTAGCCTCTCCCATCTCGGTTTCAACGTCCTGGCGCCGCGCACCCAGCTCTTCTCCCCGCCCCCTACGTATTATTTGCATGGGTAGCACGTCGATTGGCTGCACATGCGAGAGCTGGCCAATCCCGAGCATCCATTGCTTCGTTTGGCGCGCTGAAGACCGAGCGGGGTCGGGAGAGGTTGGCGGAGTGACGCCGAGTGTCCGTGGAAGTGGGGTTTTGTTTCGCCTTCTTCTTCTTTTTTCGCCCTTCCCTCTCGCGACATGTGGAACGGTGAGCGGGCGGGGAACGGGCTCGGAGTTGCACGTGTGAATGTGTTAACGCGTGTTACGAAGTGGTGTGACCTAGTTTCCGTTTCCAGTTTCCTCCTCTCGATAGTAAAGTAGGAGGGAAATATTTATTTATTTATTTAGATTTTTACCCCGCCCTCCCAGCAAAGTTTAGGTCTGGGAATTGCTGGCCTCCCCCCTTTTCCCCATCTGTCTTTTTTAAAATCTCGTTTTTCTTCTAAGGAATTTAGGGTGAGGTGTGTGAGATTTTTCCCCCCCCACCTGCATTTTATTTCCATAACATTCCTGGGAGGTAAATGAAGACGGGTAACCATGTTAGTCTGTAGCAGTAGAAAAGAGTCTAGTAGTCCCTTAAAGACTTAACAAAATTTATGGCAGGGGATGAGCTTTCCTGCATCCACGTGGACTGAATCGAGACCTAGGTTTCCTGTCTCGTTACGAACGCTACCTCTGTGCATCACACCTCATCGAATCCCACCAGCTAATGCCATTTACTTGCTAATCTAATTTGGCATCTGAAATATCTACTCTCCAATATATAGGACAGACAGACTCACATTCTAGCTGTTTCGGAAGAAGTGAGCAGTGACTCACGAGAGCGCCTACCCTGCCACAGTTTTTGTTAGTCTTTAAGGTGTCACTGGACTCTTGCTTTCTTCTACTTCTGCGAGGTTGATTAGCAAGTGTATGTGACTGGCCCAGTGTTTAGAGAGGGGAATTAGACTAGCTTAAACACTTACATTCTGCTTTTTCTTTTGGATCACTGCATTTGAAACCAGGATTCCCTATTTTTGACACTCTAACCACTACATTTCACTGGCTGCAATCTCTCCACTCTTCCCTGTCCTTTCTCTTATTTGGTCCTTCAGTTTCTCTAAGACCTAAGTTTCAGAGAATAACTATGTTAGTCTACAGTCAAACAGTTAGACTCAAGACTAGCAGTGCCTTAGAGGCCAACAAAGAGTTTCAGGGTGTAAGCTTTCTTGACTCTCAAAATCTTATATGCTGAAACTCTTGCTGGTCTCTAAGGCACTATTGGGCTCAAATCTAACTGTAAAACTGGCCCTGGATTTATTTTTAAAGTGAGTCTGCATTGGCCTTATAAACAGGTGTCTGTTGTGTGTGTATAGAGCTTATATATCATTTTTAAGCATATGCTTTGGGATTGTGGGTGCAAATACTGATTTGTGGGAATATCTGAATGCATGTGTTATTCTGTTCAGCTGTATCGGGAGAGGGGAGCAGTGACTCACAAAAGCGCATACACTACCACAAATTTTGTTAGTCTTTAAGATGTTACTAGACTCTTGCTCTTTTCTACTGCTACAGACAGACCGACATGATTACCCATCTTGATTTATCTGCATGTGTTATGATTTGGTGTCCTGAAAAATATAGCCTACTGCTCATCTTTATGCTTCTGTTAAAAATGCCCATGTTGTGCTCCTAAAAGAGTCATGTCTGAGATAGAATCTGAAAAAGCAGTAAATATTGGTAAAAATAAAAGGTTATATGCACACTGAATGGCTTGATAAATATACACACGGAGTCAGCACTTGTATAGTGAACATAGAAGTCCTGTACATGTGTTACAATTAATCTGCATAACTCCCTTTTGAAGAAACTGCCAGCATATATTTGCTTTGAAAATAAAACCAGGGACTGGTACTCGGTTAAATATGAAGGTTAAATTATGTATTCAGCTTTTTACTCAGAGGCATGTACAAAGGGCAACTGGATACACTTCATCGATTGTACGTGTACGTTTCTTGTCATGTCGACAGTGGTAAAGTGAGCAAGGATACTGAACGTTTGATTAAGCCTGGCAGTTTACAGGTGAAGGTTTATTTCTTACACCTTCATGCACACGTAATGTGGAATAAATATTTATTACTTAATTTTTTTAATTAAATCTGCTTCCCTAAGAACATTTCACTTCAGTTTTTTCTGAATCCAGGAGGAACCGATGCATTGCAGTGATCAGAATGTTGGATTAGGATGTGGGAGGCCAAGGCTCAAGCCCCCCCCCCCCCGCCCCGGGCCATGAAATACCACTAGATCACAATCATCTGATTTGCCTGCCTCACAGGGTTGTTGTCAGGATAAAGTAGGGAAGGGAGAGCCATATGAACTGCCCTGAGCTTCGCGAAGGCAGGACAGGATAAGGGTGTACCGGACAGGGATTATAAGGAATGGACTTGGCTGTGAGGCCCATTTGCTTTTTTATTTATTACTTGCTGTTTATTTTGATTTTATTTACAGCTGGCTTTAGCGGTGGATTTGGTGGCTCTTCAATGGGTGGTGGATATACAGATTCACCAGGAGGATTCGGCTCTCCTTCAGCAACCCAGGGAGAAAAGAAATCGGTATGCAGAATTTAACTTTTGCCCAAAATGAGCCGTGACTCTCGAGGTGCATCCCTAAACAGAGTTACACTCTTCTAAACCCGCTGAAGTCAATTATGCTTGGGACAGAGGAGGCAGAGAAAGAAGTACTTTTCTCCTTTTCTCACGATACAAGAACTCGTGGGCATTCAATGGAATTAATGAGCAGTAGTCTTAGAACAGATGAAAGGAAATACTTCTTCACCCAAAGAGTAATTAACATGTGGAATTCACTGCCACAGGAAGCAGTGCCAGCTACAAGCATAGATAGCTTCAAGAGGGGGACTGGATAAATACATATGGAACAGAGGTCCATCAGTGGCTATGAGCCACAAGGTATAAATGGAACACTATGTCTGGGCCAGTGATGCTCTGTATTCTTGGTGCTGGGGGGGGGGGCAACAGTGGGAGGGCTTCCAGAGTTCTGACACTGCTGGAGACCCTCCTGATGGCACCTGGGTTTTGGCCACTGTGTGACAGAATGTTGGACTGGATGGGCCATTGGTATGATCCAACATGGCTTCCCTTAAGTTCTTAGGTTCTCTTTAAAAGATGTAACTCTGTTTAGTGTTGCACTGTTCTTTTCTCCTCCTTGGGGAAACCCTTCTCAAGGTAGAAGCCCAAAGAGTAAAGTTTCTGAGCAGCCTAATATTTTATCCATTTATATTATTTATCATTTGCTTTTCTCACTGAGACTCAATGCAGATTATGTAGTTGAGTGGTGTTTCTCCTGTTATTGGTTTGAGTAAACTCCCCCCCCTCAAGTAATCTTACTGCTTGTTTCTTTAAACAGAAGTAAGATTTTGGTCCCTGAAGCAGAAATAGAAGGGGGGAAAAGATGACATTTCCCTTTTCAAAGTGCAGATGATGAAAGCACAGAGATTCTTTAACCACTTCCTCTTTGCAGAGGTCAAGATCACAGAACCTTGTTCCGTGTACAGTGTCCCAATTACTTTCTGCTGAGCAAGTTGAAGAAGCATTTAAGGTCCGAGGTGTTGAGATTTCACAGGTAAATTGGCATTTTATGAGTTGGAAGGAAGGGAACACAGTGGGTTAGGGTTACCAAGCTATTAATACAGTAATCTTTAATATGGTGCTACCTGATATATTATCTGGCTCCCACTTGCTGCTTCCCCAAATCAAGCCCCTGCTTGCTGCTTCCCCTGGCTTTCCTGAATCTTACCGAAGTAAGAGATGCTTCACAGGCATTCAGGACCCATCACCTTTGCGGTCTGCAGGGAGCATCCATTTGGGCGTAGCTGCCTCCATCGTAGGAGGATGCTTGGCTCAGAATCTCCTGTGAAATTTTGTTGAACCTCCCAACAGTTTTCAGATTGGCATCTCCACATGACAACCGCTTTCTTGTGGTTCTCGAACTTCCAGAAGTGTCCACACGCTCAACAAGCTTGGGGAACCCCTGGCTTTAAGTCATAGGGTCATCTGTAGCGTAGTATCATAGCATTTTTTTAAAAAAGCTGGAAGGGGACTCAGGATCATCCAGTCTGACGGCCTGCACTGTGGAGGATGACCTAAACCGTCCCTGGCAAATTATTGTCCAACCTCTGTTGAAACATCTCCGAGGAGGAGAAACTCGCAACATCTGCGGGGCCGCTGACTGCACCACTGAATTTCCCTTACTGTTAAAAAGGTTTTTTTTTTATATCCCTCTGATATCTGTCCACTTGTCATTTAAACCCATTATATGTCCTGTCCTCCACTACCAACTGATAGAGCTCCCTGCCCTCCTGTAAATCACAGCCCTCCAGATACTTCAGAAGAGTCACCATATCCCCTCTCAACCTCCTCTTTTCCAGCCTGAGCGTCCCCAATTCCTGCAGCCTTTTTTCGTATGGCTAGTCTCCAACCCCTTGATTATCCCTGTTGCTCTCTTCTGCACCTGCTCTAAAGTTCCTATGCCCTAAAGTTCCTACGCCCTTTCTGTAAAAAGGCCTCCAGAACTGGACACAGTTGTCCAGATGGGGTCTGACTAGTGCAGTATGCAGAGGTACTATTCCATCTTGTGTTCCAGACACTTATGCTTTTGTTGATGCACCCAAAGATCACGTTTGCCTTCTTTGCTGCTACCTCCCTGGCTGCTTGCGTCTGATTCTGACAAGCTGTAACCAGTTTGCGGTGCAACAGTTGTATGTTTTGTGGGCTGGAGTTAACATGGTGTTGAGCAAGCTGACTGGGGCGCTTTGTAGTCACACGATGAAACCCAGAAGGCTGTGTACCAATAGTATGTTTTGTCTTCCATTTCACTAAGCAGGTCGTTATCACGGGTATAATCCGGCAAGCAGAGAAAGCCCCCACGAATATCCTCTACAAAGTGGATGACATGACTGCAGCCCCAATGGATGTCAGACAGTGGGTCGAGACAGATGTAATTACCCTTTTTTGTGTGTGTGTTTTGCTGCTGACAGACACAAAGGACTGGAAGCTGAAGATCTTTCCAAGTTCTTGGCGTTCATCCAACCATCTGCAGAGTTTGCGGAGTGGGACTTTCTGTTTCCCACTCGTACTGCAACCCTCTAAGCGCCCCCCCCCCCGAATTCCTGAGGTCAGCAGACACTTGGGAACAGCATAGAGGGCAAAGGGGGGGGGGGTCTGCACTGAGAGTAAGGAATTAGAAATGACTGGCACCCTCTTCCAAAGACATAACAGCTGTGAAACTTTTGGAATTGCATGCCTGGAATAATGCCCCATCAGTCAGCCTTGGTTCTGTCTTTGCAGTTTCCCACGCCAGGTTTTTGCTCCACCTTGGCTTAACTGCAGTGGGGTAACTGTGTTAGTCTGTTGTAGCAAGACAAAGCAGAAGTCCAGTAGCACCTTAGCTAGCAGCATTTATTCCATTATGGGTTTTTGAGAGACAGAGCTCCTTCAGATACAAATCCCCCCCCCCCCCACTTTGCCTCAGTTTTACAGAAAATTTACAAGTCCCCATTTATGGAATCTCACCTGGTTTATTACCCTAGGCTTCTCTCTGCTCAACTTTTTCTCCCGCCCCCCCCCCCCTTTCTGTCATTTCCTGTAAAACTGAGATAAAGGTAGGGTCGCCAGCTGTGGATTGGGAAATGCCTGGAGATTTCGGGGGTGGAGCCTGAGGAGGGCGGGGTTTGGGGAGGGTCTTCAGTGGGGTACAATGCCATTGAGCAGGGGTGGCCAACTTGCTTAATGTAGCCGCCACACAGAATAAACGTCTGATGTTTGAGAGCCGCAAGACATGAACAAATATTACACACGTGTTTTTATTGAAAAGTATGCAAATTTGTTTTTTTATTAAATTAGACTGTGTGAGAGAGCCGCATGCAGTTCCTGAGCTATCCCTGCCATAGAGTCTGCCCTCCAAAGCAGCCATTTTCCTCTAAGATGAACTGATCTCTGTTGCCTGGAGATCAGTTGTAACAGTGGGAGGTGCTGAGCCGCGACCTGGAGGTTGGCAACCCTAGATAAAGAGGTTTTCCTTCTGTTGTATCTGAAGAAATGAGCTCTGTATCGTGAACTGGAATAATGCTGTAATAATGTTCTTTAGGGTGCCCCTCGACGTCTTAACTGGATAGGGTTTTCCCTTCCTTTACGTACAGCATTGGTGATTGCTCTTGGGGGGGTTTTTAGTCTCCTGTTTTTTTTCGGACCACCACATGTTTTTACATCTGAAAAAACATGGGAAAAACTCAGAAAGAAAAACAGGGAGAGCAGTGCCAAACAGCCTTCAGTAAAATAGCAGTAACTGACTACTTTGGTTTGGTTTGCAGTAAGTTGCAGTGTTCTGTGCGCTTATTGGGAAGTCCACGTGTTCCTATTGGCTTAATTGCTTCCTTTAAAAAACAATCTTTCAAAACACGTGAAGGTTGCTGTTGTTTTTAGGGGCTTACCAGAATAGCTTTATCAGTAAACAAGACTTCTTTCGTGGTTGTGGTGGAAAGGGCCATCAAGTCGCGGCCAGTTTGTGTCAACCATGTAGTGTTTTCAAGGCAAGAGGCGAACAGAGGTGGTTGGCCATTGCCTGTCTCTGCTTAGAGACCCTGGACTTCCTTGGGGGTCTCCCATCCAAATACTAACCAGGGCCGACTGACCCTGCTTAGCTTCCAAGATCTGACAAGAAAGGTGATATTTTAGGTGGGGTTTCACTGAATGTGTATATTGGCTATTTACCCACACTTAATTTTGAACCAGGAGGGAGCAGTTCTAAAAAGACTGTGTGGACTTTGCAGCTGCACAGTGCAACCGTATAATTTAGTGTTAGGAACAGAATTCCGTTTGGATTCTTATTTAAAACCGATGGACGCATTCCAAACACAAGAGCCACGCCGTGCTTAAGTTTAAAAAAGAAAATACCTTTACTAGAGAAAAAGGAAATGAAACATTACAGACTTGTAGCTATTCTAATACATCCTATCAGCTACATTGCTAAAGATGGTTCCTTTCTGTGTCTCTGTGGATCTCTTTCTCACAGTTTCCGTCGTTCCACACAAAGCGCCATAAAGGGCTGTGGATACATGCATATGAGATCAAAGCATTTTTACAAACAAGATGCTAGCTGACCAATGCAGAAGGTTACAGGTCACTTCGTTATAGTAAACAACGCCCACAAACTTTCCCATGTAGACTGCATTGGATAACATAACATCCTGTTTAGCTAACAAACAACAGTTAACTGTATAATGGCTGAAATGTAAGCAACTTGTATTCCAACAAATTCAGTGGGTTTTTTTTTTTTTTTTAAATTCTAGTCCTAGTTGTAAAGATTGGCTTAAAATGGGTGTCAAACATATGGCCCATGGGCCAGCACCAGCTCATTCTGGGCTCTTATTTGGCCCGTGAGCAACTAATTACCTTTACTGCCAGATGGGAGAGGTTGTGCATTGTGTCCCTGTACTGTGACCCAGCGCTATTGCATAACCGGTAGTGGAAATGGGAGGGTGGGCGTCAGGGAGATACTGTAAGGAAATACTGCAAGAGTGTTAACTGTTTTAAGCATGTTTGGGTTTTGAGTAAAAAATAATATTGTTAATTAGGTTTACCTGGGTCCTTTATAAAGTATATCTCCCATGCCTGGCATTGCATTTTATGGCGCACGTGGATCAGCCCGACAAAGTGACATCGATCTGGCCCTCGTAACAAATGAGTGACTTCTGGATTAAAAATTTGTGAGCAGCATCTGATGAGATCTCAGAAAGACCACGTTGCAGCAAAATGCACTTTTAATTAGTTAATCTAATATGCACATCTGCGTGATTTTGAATGGTGGGATTCTGTTTTCTCTTGGTACAGAATTTCAGTTACATGGCAGGCCCTGATTTGTGGATGGGCAGTAAAAGTCGTTTGAAGACTTCATTATTCTTTTGCGGTGCCAGGGAAAACACTTCCAAACAAATCTTGATTACCATCATTTTTGGTTTAAAGTAGGTTAGCGTTGCTGGAGTAGACCAAGAAACATCCTCACGTTTCTATATCTCTCCCTCTTCTTTTTCTTTTAAAGGAAGCAGGCAGTGAGAATATAGTTGTGCCACCTGGGACGTATGTAAAAGTGGTCGGTCTTCTACGGTCCTTCCAGGTAAGAATGACAGAACTGCAGATTTTGAAATTTCACAGCAATAACTATTTAGGAATAACTAGATTTGTGACCAGCAAAATCGGTCGGCACTATAGAACTTGGGTCTCGCTGTTCTACCACAGAGCAACACAGCTACCCTCTGAGACTAGTAAAGAATAGATAACTATTGTTCTTCAAGAGTTCAGGTTGTTAAATCTACTACACATTTCCTGTTTTCCTGTAAGATGTACGCTGAGCATACGTTAGCCCTGCTTATGGCTACCATTCCGGTCCACTCTGGGGATTAAAGGTAAAGGTTTCCCTTGCTCAAAAGCCAGTCGAATACGACTCTAGGGATGCGGTGCTCATCTCCGTTTCCGAGCCGAAGAGCCAGCGCTGTCCAAAGACGTTTCTGTGGTCGTGTGGCCAGCATGACTAGACGCATCTGTTAAATCTCCTTTTGGGATCTGAGTAAAGGACCACAGAAATAGTGGCAAAACTTATCTCATGGGTACTAAAACACCTCCTTAGTCCTGAAACTCTTGACTGATTGGAGCCTGAGGATGTTGATCTAGTTCTCATAGTTGGGTGCTTGATATTTTTAGCTAACTTTTAAATGTACTAGTTCCACCCTTTTTTGTGATGTGAACCTTTCGATTCAGAATTGAATTTATATGCATATTGCACTTTAATGACTGTTTGTCTTGGGCCCAGCCTGACTTAGTCCACAAGCTGCTGTGCTTTATGGGTTATACTAGGAGCAAGGCCCATTGTAGAGCAATACAATGGGCTCTAGCAGCTGCTGGGGATTGTACGGCCCCCCACCTGCGTCCACTGGTGTTCCCATGGGCGCCCGCCACCCACCTGGGTACCTGTGGGCGTCAGGAGCACTCGCTGGCAGGCCCCCGAAGGCGGTGGCAGCGGGAGCGGGCTGAGGTTTGGCGTCTGGCCAGCCCTATCGTCCTACGACGTGCAGGCATTGGTGGCTGCCCCTTTCGTCCACCAGCGGAGCGTGTGCCCCATCCGTGGGCTCGCAGCCTACTGAGGCTTGGGGGCAGTTCTGTGGGCGGGACTGCAGCACGGCATGGACGAATCACGGGGCACATTCGGCCTGGTGCCACGTCGGCCAGTGGCCCGGCTCCCTGGGCTGAGAGGTGGCACGTTCAGCCTACAGTTGAGGGAGGACATTGTACGTGGCCACCCCTAATCCGCTTTATAATATAGAGGGATTACTGAGGAGAAACTGAATCCTGTGAACCCCAAACTAAAATCCTTTCCTTCCTTTTTCTTCTGTTTTTGCTAGAACAAGAAGAGCCTGGTTGCTTTCAAGATCATGCCCCTGGAGGACATGAATATGTTGACCACACACATGCTTGAAGTCGTCAATGCACACATGAGCCTGAAGAAAGACAGCCTCCTGGTATGGTTTGTTGTAATCAGAAAAGCATACATATAATAATTCCTGTGTAATATATAACCGTAATGTTATAACTGCTTACATTGTTCTAACATAACATGATCTTACAACACAATGTAACTGAAATATTTCAAAGAGAAGTCATCACAAACAGTGCTACAGTACTAACTAGTTTTTAAACTTTGTTCAATAAACAACTAGGAGCATTGAACTGATTTGAAATTACCAGATCAAAGGAATGTAAGTTATTATAGGTCTTAATAAGTTCAAAAGTATATCAGAGGCCTATAAAGGGGATTTTTTGGAATTACCTCAGCCATAGAGAGCCAGTCTGGTGTAGTGGTTAAGTGCGCGGACTCTAATCTGGGAGAACCGGGTTTGATTCCCCGCTCCTCCACTTGCATCTGGCTGGATGACCTTGGGCAAGCCATAGCTCTGTACCAGCTGTTCCCTCAAGGACAGCTTGGGAAAGTGTTCTCTCAGCCCCACCTACCTCACAGGGTGCCTGTTGTGGGGAGGGGAGGGGAAAGGAGTTTGTAAGCCACTCTGAGACTCTTAAGTGAGTGAAGGGCGGGATATAAATCCAAGCTCTTTTTCTTCTTCTTCTTCATATAAGTAATGAGATACCAGGTCGCTATGAACATGGTTTCTGATTTTTATGAGGGTGTGTTTGACGTATGGAGTGTACTCTTACCCATAATGAAATGGTTCCATAAACGATCATGCCGGGATTCTATAGTGGGTGGTTATTTGTTGATCCAGTTAGCAGCTATGGTGGTTTGTGCTACGGCTAGTAAAGTGTGAATTAGTCCAGTCTTATTTTTGTTTCCATGTGGGTCTGACCAGTTGTTTAAAAGGAAAGTTTCTGGTATAAGAGGTAGGTTTACCTGTGTAATTAATTATATGCGATGTTTGATTTGTGACCAGAAAGAATGTATGTAAGGGCAAGGTTGTCTCTTTTCTTTACATTTTAGTCAACGTCAATGACGGCACCTCGATCGTTTGCTCCTTCGGGAATGGGCAGCATGACTAGCTACGGAGGAAGCTTAGCCATGCCAGTGGGCGGACTTTCACCACACCAGAGCCAGGTATGTGTCTGGGCAGTTCTGGGCATACTTGTCCTGGTTTCCCCTCCCTACTCCCCCCCCCCCCCCGGCGCCAGTGGCTGCTGTGCCCATCCTTGACAGGTGAGCCAAGTCCTTGATACTTTTATGCCGAGAGGAATATACAGTCTCTTGGTCTGAGCTTAGCTGCTGCCTTCACCCCCAGCTAAGCCCAGCTGCGGCTTGCCTGCCTTCCATCAGTGAACACAATACGTTGCGCTCTTAGAATCCCTCACGCGACCCAATCCTGACTGCAGTGGCAGAAATCTCTAAAGCGGCATTGCAGGTGTGGTGGAGCCATCCCTCTCTGCCCCATTTGCCATTGGAAAGCTGGACATTTCCCCAGTGGCAAAGTGGAGCCTTATTCCCCCTCCCCCTTTCCATGGCACGAGGCCAGAACGGAGAGCACGGGGCTGTTCTTTAACTAGCTTCCAGGATCCTGCCCAACGAGCTGCAGCCAGCTTCGTGCAAGGCCCCGAGTTGTACAGCTGTGCTGCGGCGGGGGGGGGGGGGGCAGGAGGAAGTGCGAGAGCAGCAGTGGGCTGCCAGGGCTAGCACCATGATGGAGGCCCTGGAACTTTTTGCTTGGATCCTGGGTGTCAACGCTGCAGTTCACCAGCCTTTTTCTTCCCTTCTCCACTGGGCTATTTAAAGTATGTTAGCTGTTTGTGGTGAAGAACTTGAGAGGCTGCAAAGAAGGTTGGGTGGTTGTTGGAGACGACGGGCCCTTTACCTCTGTCTTCGGTGCGAGGCCTGCAGCTTAGGCTTGCAGCTTACCTGTCCTGCAGTCCTTCCGGTGGCAGCTGAGTCACAGTGTGACCCACCTGCCAGCCGCAAGCCCTACCAGGCAATGTCCTTGCCCACTTTCCTGGAAATGGGACAGAGGTGCCACGTTGGGGGGACAGAGAAGCCACATGTGGCATGCCGAAGAGCCACATGTGGCCCCTAAGCCACTGAGTGGGTATCACTGCATTGGTGCATTAACTACTATTGCAAATTCCTATATGTGTTTTTTTTAAAGTCACTGTGCAGACTTCATTGCTGGAGGTACGTGGTGAAGCTACGTGTTTAGAATTTCAGTAAAGCCTTGTTCAATCGCAAGTGGGCATGTGAAAAGTCTTCCTTCCTCTGCTTATTTGAGTTTGAAATAATCTTTTGCTTGAATTTTGCTTTTCCAAGGTGTTGAACTTGATCAAAAGCTGCATGTCTTCTGAGGGGATAAGTCTTCAGGAACTGAAGTCTCAGTTGCATAATATGAACATGGCTACCATCAAGTGAGTCCATGCATGCCGGCAGTCCTGGGCTTTACAGAGCTACCCCAGAATAAAAGAAAGTAGAGGAGCAGGCGCAGCTTATTGTGGCGGGATCAACCAGCACTTGTCTTGCTGGCTTCTCGGCTTCGAAACCTCTTTGAATGGCACAGTCCTAAACAAAGCTGAACATGCTTTATTACTTGGGGAAAGGGGTTTCCAAACTCTTGGCTTGTAGCCAGGGTTGGGCAAGAAGTAAACGGAGGCCAGTTTCCAGTGGACCCCCAGGTTGCTGGGATGTCTGCAAACCTCCATACACAGAGGCAGTCAACCTCTGAATCCCAGTGCCAGGAGGCAGCATTAGAGGAAGGTTTTGGCATCTGAGCCCTGTTCATTGGCTCTCCAGGGCAAATGTTTTAGCCACTGAGTGAAACTGGGCAGAGCACTGTTCCGATCCAGCAGGGCTCTCTTTATCAGTGGTGAGCCAGCTGGATATTGGCCTGATCTGTCATGGCGTTTCCTATGTTCTTAAACAAGAAAGGCATCCTTGGGATCACTCAGCATGTCAGCTACGCCATGGGTCCCCAAACCTTTTGAGCCTGCGGGCACCTTTGGGTTTCTGACGCTGTGGGGTGGGCCCAGCCACAAAATGGCTGCTGCAGCAGAGCCAGCCACAAAATGGTTGTGTAAATATATAATGGTTAACACAGTAAAAGCAGGTTTAATACAAAGTCGCAGCGCTAAGGCTGTTACACTGTGCAAAAAAAATTTTTTAACTGGACATGTGAAGTCCTAAAGACAATTCAGATTTTATAAACCACTAACATCGAATACGTTCATATTTATTCAGTATGGTTCACAAAGGACTCCTTAAACAGCTTAGCATTAGAGTACAGGCAAATTCTCTTCCTGTACAGTCCAAGGACTTTTAAATGGCTTAACATATTCAAATTGGTCCATACAGGACTCCTAAATACAGTTCATTGTTTCAAACATCCTGTACAGCCAAAGCCTTCTCTAAAGTAGTCAGTGGCCTTCACAGTCTGGAGTCTTATTTAGTGGTTTGATATATTTTTTCAAACATATTCAAATCGGTCCACACAGGACTCCTAAACACAATTCATTATTTTAGACAGCCATGCCCTCTTCCTGTGCAGCCAAAGTCTTCTCTAAAGTAGTCAGTGGTGACGAATGCCCAAGTTCTCTTCATTTCATTATTTTCCTTTCTTCAGGCTACCTTCCAAAAGAACCTGCCAAGTTCACAAAACAGGTTGTGAGTGACACCCGCCTACAAAACGTCTCGCTGAGAACTGAATTGTATTTAGGAGCCCTGTATGGACCAATTTGAATATGTTAAGCCATTAGGAAGTCCCTGGCCTGTACAGGAAGAGAGTTTGCCTGTATTCTAATGTTAAGCTGCTTAAGGAGTCCTTTGTGGACCACACTGAATATATATAAATATATTAGATGTTAAGTTTTTTATAAAATTTGAATTATCTTTAGGGCTTTCCATGTCCAGTTAAAAAAAAAATTTTTTTTGCACAGTGTAACAGCCTTAGCGCTGTGACTTTGTATTAAACCTGCTTTTACTGTGTTAACCATTATATATTTACACAACCATTTTGTGGCTGGCTTTACGTGTCCAGTTAAAAAAAACTTTTTTGCGCAGTGTTAACAGCCACAAAATGGTGACTGCGGGTTACCTTTGGTCACGCAGTGAAAATCCTTGTGTTGTGATGGTGGCTGCTTCCAAAGCAACATGTTTAGACCATCTCCGCCGCAAGAAGCCTTGCTGGGGAAAAGCCCTGTCTGGCCCTGCCCACTTCCTCAAAACACTTGGCCGGCACCAGAAAGAATGTCTGTGGGTGGCACGGCACTCAGAGGCACCACTTCGGGGACCACTGAGCTGCACAGTAATTTTTGTGTGTGTGTGTGTGTATTTTTGCATGTGTGCACATGCCTGGAAGTCATGGCGACCTCTGGCGACTCCTACTGGGACGTGGAGGACGTTCAGAGAGGTGGTTTGATAGCCTGGCTCTGCTTCCTGGCCCTGGTATTTTCTGGAGGTCTCCCATCCAAATACTTGCGAGTGTCGGGCCCTGCTTAGTTCCGAGGCTGGGCTTGCCTGGGCTATCCAGGTCAGGGCCAGCTACACTGTAATACTTAAGAGGTCGTGAGTACTACTTGAGAGAGCCAGTTTGGTGTAGTGGTGAAGTGCGTGGACTCTAATCTGGGAGGACCGGGTTTGATTCCCACTCCTCCACTTGCACCTGGCTGGATGACCTTGGGCGAGCCATAGCTCTGTCCCAGCCGTTCTCTCAAGGACAGTTGTCTCAGAGCTCTCTCAGCCCCACCTACCTCACAGGGTGTCTGTTGTGAGGAGGGGAAGGGAAAGGAGATTGTAAGCCGCTCTGAGACTCCCAAGTGAGTGAAGGGCGGGGTATAAATCCAGTCTCTTCTTCCTCTTCTTCTTCTGCTTGTAAAAGTAGAGCCTGTTGGTGGGCCACGGGAGGGGGGGGGTCTAGTAAAATTGCAGACACCACGCAGTGCTGATGTCTGCTTACCCATGTTGTCCAGTGAAGCACAAGCGATTCCATCTTGGATCACTGAATTGTCTGTGCATCAGTGCTGACTTCTTCGGCTTTCCATTGGACTCTGATATGCTCAGGCACAGTATGTAACAGTCGTAATGACAGTCTCCAAGCCATAGGAGCCATCTCTTTTGTCTCCCACCATTATTCCTTTCCTGTGAACTTGGGTACCGAATTTATATTTTAATTGTTTTGATTTGAGTTTTGTAAGCTGCCCTGAATGACCATTTGGTTAGGAGAGCAGCATTTAAAAACAAACAAACAACGTTTTAAATACATTTGGACCATGCAACGGGTGGGCATATTTTTCTCCCACCCCTAGTTAAAGCTGCCTCCATAGCCCGTGGATACAATCAGCAAAATTGCCACAAGAACTGGAATCTCTCTCCCCCTTTATTTCCAACTGGTACGTTTCACTCCAGCGTGTTTTGTTTCGGGCAAGGGGAATAGGGCAAAGCGCTGAAGAGGAAGTCCCAGATTACATGTTTTTCTTTCTCTCCTATCCAGGAAAGCCGTTGAGTTTCTCAGCAGCGAAGGGCATATCTATTCCACCGTTGACGATGATCATTTTAAATCGACGGATGCTGAATAAGGGCAACTTGGAAAGGTGATTCTTCGGAGCCGAGTGGGCTCTGCACTAAGGAACTGTAGGCGTATACTGTGCCTCCCACTAATGTAGATGCACATCTGTGAAGAGGGATCTGTTCCTTTGAAAGCGACACTTCATTTACCGCTCAACTAGGCTGACCTCATTAAGCGCATACGTACAACTAGCTGGAATAAGTACCGGTGTAATCCTAAGAAGAGTTAACGCCATTCCAAGCCCGTTGACTTCAGTGGACTTAGAAGGGTACAGCACTACTTAGGATTGCATTGTACGTCCCATTTGAGGGATTTCGGAAGGTGTTCGCATGGAGCATCTATAAGCTTCCAAGTTCTCTGCCCCAAATAAATGTATGTCTTGTATAAAGGCAAATTTGGAAGCAGAGCCTCTGCCATATTGAGTCGGTTGCCATGATTTAGAAGTGGTATCTCAATTAGACTAGGAAAAAATGCTGTTTTCTTTTTTTAAAAAATCTTAAAGTAGTCTGTCCTCTTCTGCACCTTTGTTGTTGATGTGCCTTATTTTTATAGCCTAATAAAGCTTATTTTTTTCATTTTCATCTGATCTCTCTCCCCCCCCCCCCCGGGGAGAATATTCTATCGTGCAATTGTTTATGTAGCTTAGGGTGTTGGGGATACCGCAGTGCTCTTGTTGTGCCATGAGTTGCGAGTTATGACATCTAGCGGACCCAGGTGAATCCCACATTTTAAAAGACAAAATTCTAGAGAACCAGCTGCTAGCCCGGAAGTCTGTTTCAAGTCCAGCATGGTGTAGTGCTTAAGACCGACAGGCTCAGATATGATTCAGATATGAATCAGATATGATTCCCCACTCTTTCACATGAAGCCTGCTGGGTGACCCTGGGCCAGTCACAGTTCTCTCGGAACTCCATCAGCCCCACCAACCTCACAGGGTGCCTGTTGCAGGGAGGGGAAGGGAAGGCCATTGTAAGCCGCTCTGAGTGTGAGACTTCTGCTCAAAGTAGTCAAGGATCAGATCTTTGTTGATGAAACACAGTTCTTTATTTCCAATCTCTACATTGGTACAGCTTCTCGGATTATTGTCAGAGATAACACATATGACAGAAGCAGGTCTATTATACCTTTCCAGACAGTTTGAATTACCCATAGGTAGCCAATCACTAAAGGGAAAAACCGGCGGGCAAAAAGGGTCTCTGGCCGTTTGCTTCCCACAGGGAAGAAAGTGAGGTGTCAAGTTGTAAATTTCCCTTCCCAAACCAGACCCCTTAGATGTTACCATTTCACATAACAATCCCTGGCCTCGAGGCTTTCGCACGTTGATAAGAGATGGGACTCGTCCTCCCTTGGAGTCCCAGCCGGGATGAATGGAATGCGGAGGCAGGAGTGTGAGAGGCCCATTGTTCCCATACTTTGAAGTTGTCATCCTCCCGCTCTGACAGTTACACAAACCAGGCCTGGTCAGGGTCATAAACCTGGGGTCACATAGACTACATACATACTGGCCAAAGGGAGGGTTTTCCTAAGGGAGGGGGCAACTACATGGCAGGTGTTATAGAAGCATCCATAAAGGCATACATGGCAATAGAAGCATAGCGTGGAATACATACATGGCATTAAGAAGCATAGGAATGAGACAGAAGTCATAGCTGTAAGCAGCAGCAATACATTGTCTGAATCAGCAGATTCTGACACTGAGACGCCTTAAGGTAGAGAAAAGTGGGGTATTCAAACCAACTCTTCTTTAGAGGTTCAATTTCAGCAGAAATATTTGAGAAAAATATGACATCAGACTTCTTTTGTACAACTCATTAATATAACAGAGCCTATTAGCATACTGAATTTAGTTCAGCTGTATGCTAAGTTGATTTTAATCAGTTTTTTTTTTTTAAAAAACCAGCTTTTTAAGGTAATATAGCGAAGAAGAGTACTGGTGCAAAACAGAAAACATATTTTTTTGCCGTGGGATAACTTACTGCTGGGTAAAAAGCAAAGCCTTGCTCTTATTAGTAGCATTTGTAAAAGATGGATACAGAACCACATCATGTAATTTGGCTCTGTGTGTGTGTGTACAGTGTACTACAGCCAAGAGTTGCTCAGCCATGGAATCAGCTGCCTAGGGAGGTGGTGAGCTCCCCCTCCCTGGCAGTCTTTAAGCAGCGGCTGGACAAACAGTTGTCAGGGATGCTCTAGGCTGATCCTGCATTGAGCAGGGGGTGGGACTAGATGGCCTGTATGGCCCCTTCCGACTCTTGTGATCCTGTGATTTCTAATATCTAAAAGACAGGCTTTGCTAGTGTGGCGTAAGCTTACCTACTTTGTTCAGTTCAGATATTTTAACCTCCAAGGGAAAACAAAGCAAAGGAAACAACCCCCCAATATAATACAAAGTGTTCATATGACAGCGTTCCATACAGTCTACAAACGCAATGTGATCATGCTTTATTTGTGTATTTACAAAACGTTATATCCAGCCTTTCTGCCCAGTCAGGGCCACTGAAACAGCTGACCATTATAAACAATGCATTATTAAAAAAGAGAAAACCCAAGTCAAAGCAAAACTCAAAATATGTATGTGAAAACAATAATTAAATAATAGGGCAGGAATGAGGAAACATTGAGAGAATTCCAGATGAAACTAAAAACCCCTCTTTAGCTGGGGGCAAAGACCATGGCAGAAGGGGACAGATGGCTATCCCTGGGCATGGAGTTTCACAGTCTTGGTGCCCCAACTGAAAGGGCCCTCTCTTGGGTTGCCACCTGCCTAACCTCAGAAGGCAGGGACATCCGAATCAGGGCCTCGGAATATGACTGTAGTGGTTGGATAGGTTCACTGGGGAGTTAAGTGGTCCTTAAGGTATGCTTGTCCCAAACAATCAGGCTTTGAAGGTCAATATTGAAATAGGCAAAAAAAAAAAAAGGCTTATGTTGAGACATTTACTAAATCCTTGCATTATCCCTCTAAGGATAATTTGTTAAAACATAGTTTAAGAAATTGAAGGTTGGGTAGGATTTGCAAGCTGTCATGCTTCTATGTTTCAAAATCAGTCTTGACTGATATCTCGGTTTATGGTACAGCATACTAAAAGAGGCTCCCTTGGTGTTTGTACCTGTCAAGCCTAGGAGTGGTGTTTTGTATGGCTGCCCCTGAGTTCAGGCAGTAATTTTACTGAACGGGAGGGCAGATGGAAATCCTCTTCGTTGCTTTAGTTAGGCCTCCTGAACACCCATGGTTGCTCCTAGCTGGCTATGTTTACTCCTCTTACATGGGTTTTTGACAAGGCTGATTAGTCCTAAGAGCTCATATTGGGGTCCAGCTATGCTGAGATCATGCCCCCTTTAGGACACAAGGTATAAAGAGGGAGATCTTCTGATTTTCCGTCATGCTAGCTGTGGAATGCTACTTATGACCTTTGCTGTCCAGCTCACTATCTGTTTGAACCTCACCTCCCATTCCATTGTATTTGAGAAAATGTGCATGCACGTGAAAGCTCATACCTTGAATGAAACTCTGTTGGTCTTAAAGGTGCCACTGGACTCTAAATCTGTCCTGTTGCTTCAGACCAACACAGCTGACCACCTGGATCTATCTGTCTTCCAGTCCAGGTCCCAAAATCGACAGAGCTGTCGCTGACCGGAAATAATGTGAGGGGGACTACTTGCTTATACCAGCCTCGGTGACTTGGTAGACTGGAGCCTTGGTGTTCAATAGCAGCTCCTTAATTTTTGCAAGCGTTTTCTTGAAATCTATCTCAAATGTCCTCGTACTCGTGATCTGAGTTGTCACTGGAATGTGCGCCTGAGAATGAAAGAGAAAAGAGAGCTAGTTTGTACACAGTAGGCCAGACCTAGGTCCTCTGGAGCTTGAGGCAGGTGTGTTCAGTTGCTTTCCTACATCTCTTTTCTGGCCATACTCCCAAGGAGCTCCTGGTGCCACGGAGAAAGCTGATCTCTATTTTATCAGACCACTCGGAGGTAGGTCTGATAAAAGATAGTGATCCAAGCCCACCCATAGAACATCATGGCTATACAGGGATTGGAATCCGGGTTGCCAAAGGACATATCTGCCCACCAGCCACTATAGTGGGGGTCCCCAACCTTTTTGAGCTTGCAGGCCACCTCTGGGCTTCTGACAAGTGCGCTGGGCGCAGCCGCAAGACGGCTGCTGCAGGATGTGGAGCCAGCCACAAAATGGCTGCCACTGCTTATGTGCAGTCACACGGTGAAGGAGATCCTTGTACCATGGTGGGAGCTGCTGCCAAAGCGATGTTTTTTAAAAAATCTGCACAGCCAGTCAGAAGCCTTGCTGGGCAAAAGCCTTTCTTGGCCCCACCCACTTTCTAGAAGCCCCTGGCAGGCATCGTGGCGCCCAGGGGCACCAAGTTGGGGACCCCTGCACTTCATCATTGCTTTGTTAGGAACAGTTTGCTTTAATCATCTCATCTACTGAATCCATTGTCCCAGGGGCAGGGATTATCCATAATCCAGGGATACATTGGCCCTTACGACCACTGGGAAAAGTCTTGATGGACTGATAACTCGGGGGGGGGGGGTTCCCTCTCCCTAAACCAAGGCTCGCCTCATCCAGGGAGGCCCCAGCCCTCAGTAGATCTCCCAGAGCTGCTGCCACCAGCTGGTCATCTCTCCTTGGGAAAGGCGTGGCATGGCTCTCTTCCCAGGCCATTTTGGCTTCCGAGTGTTCCCCTGAATTCATCCATTTCTAATCTGGGAGTCCCAGTTGGGAATATTTTAGTTCCGGTCTCTTGGTTTAAGAAAGATTCTTGTCGCTAAACTGAATTTTCACCTTGATTCTACTCTTGGCTTCGTACAAATGTCCTAGTTTTGGCCGGGGGGGGGGGGGGGGCGGTAATTGGGAATAGAGTATTTGCTAAAATGCAGTATTTATCTCAGGGGGGTATAGTAGAAGAAGAAGAGATTGGATTTATACCCCACCCTTCACTTGAAGTCTCAGAGCGGTTTACAATCTCCCTCCCTTCCTCTCCCCACAACAGACACCCTGTGAGGTAGGTGGGGCTGAGAGAGCTCTGAGAGAACGGCCCTTGAGAGAACAGCTCTGAGAGAACTGTGACTGACCCAAGGTCACCCAACTGGCTGCATGTGGAGTTGTGGGGAATCAAACCCGGTTCTCCAGATTAGAGTCTGCCGCTCTTAATCACTGCACCAAGCTGACTAGTTAAGAGGAGTGGCCTCTAATCTGGAGAACTGGGTTTGATTCCTCCTCCTCAGGAAGACAGATGGGTGACTCTGGGCCAGTCACAGTTCTCTCAGACCTCTCTCGGCCCCACCTACCTCTCAAGGTGCCTGTGGTCGGGAGGGGAGGGGAACGGCAATTGCAAGCCACTTAGAGACTCCTTAGGGTAGAGAAGAATGGGGTATAAAAACCAACTCTTATTGTTGGCTATTTGTTAAGTCTAAACTTCAGCTGTTATTTCGCTGGCTTGCTCTGGTGGTTTCATTTTGGCATCTGTGGAGGGCAATGTGCTAGCACTGTTTTCAGTCTTTACGGGACATCTTCCCGAGATAATTCTGAAGAAGTGCTTATGTCAGGGAGGGCACTTTGGTATGTGTGGGACACTATTTAATGTATTTCCTGTAGGGGGAGAACAGATCATACCTATGGCATGTTTGAAAGGTTTAGTAGGCTTCTGGGGTCTTGGAGGTCCTATACTGTACTGGTTTGGGTGAACGAAAGTATCCGAATCTGCTCTTGCTTGCAGAGTCCTGGGGTGCAGAAGTTTTGCAGTCTCTTGGAATGTATCCTTTGAGTCTCTAGAAGGCAGCTGACAAAAGGAAAACAGCGACATTAAAGTTTGTTCTGAATGCAGCTCGTCTTTGGTGGCAATAATAGCAGCTAAGGTCTTTACCACTGGGACAGATCCTGGCACATGGAGAGAGGAATTCTGCTGTTCAATTTTATGCTCATTCCAGGGAATCATAATCAACAACTGGCTACCCTGTCCATTGTGGTTCCTTTTCTCTGTCCCCATGCGGACTGCAAAAGATGGAGGTGTTTCATTTTCCTCTCCCTCACACAATGCATGGAATCTTCTGGAAAACGGTAGGGTTGCAACTTAGCCAGCTCTTTCGGGTGAAAAAGCGAGGAGGGGGCCCCCTTAGACCATCGCATGAAGCTTGCCTTATACTCAATCAGTCTATCAAGGTCGGTATTGTCTATTCAGACTGGCAGCAGCTCCCTGGGTTCTCAGATCCGTCACCCACTGCCTGGTCCTTTTGAACTGGAGATGCCGAGGATAAGACCTGGGACCTTTGGTGTGCCGAGCAGATGCTCTACCCCTGAGCCACGGCCCCTCCTCAAAAGGCTATGCTGGGGATGATGGGACCAGCTTGGGGAAAAAACCTCGTGGGGCAGGGTGTATAGCAAAGAGGGGAACTGGGGGAGCACTGAGTTAAAAAAAACCCAACTGGGTGGATCCAGCCCATGAACTAGAAGAATTTCCTGTGCCCGGCACAGAGCGTGATCTGATCTAGCATATTTATTTTGACTTCTATCATAATTTAGTAAACTTTTTTTTTTGAAATCCTAAGATACTTTTACATCCCAAAACCAAAATTGAAATAATTAGGAGAGGGGAATTAATCAGGTGAGGTCGAAGTGTCACATTCAAAGCTTCAGGTAGCTTTTAAAAAATTGGAATAATGTTTTTAAAAATTCCAAGCCAATATAGCTTGTACTTGCCTTACATTTAAATTTAAAGGGGGTGGGGAGCCCAAAGGCACTGAAAATGGTTGACACGTTAATACCCTAAGCCAGGGGTGGGCGAACTGTGACTCGGGAGCCGCATGCGGCTGTTTCACATATGTGGCTCCCAGCAGGGCGGCTGGGGAAGCTAAATATCATTAGCAAACAAATATCATTAGACAAATTAATATCATTATCAATATCTGCTTTTACCCCTTTTGTTATTATTTTTGGCAGTCTCATTTAATGTTAATAAAAAGCAAATTTCCAATAAAAGCAGGCAATATTTGTTCCTGTCTTGTGGCTCTCAAACATCTGATGTTTATTCTATGCGGCTCTTACGTTAAGCAAGTTTGGCCACCCCTGGTCTAGGTGGCTCTTACGCTGGACAAGTTTGCCCACCCCTGCCCTAAGCAAAGATGAAATCTGGCTGAAATTGGGTTTAAAATAGACACGCTGGAGTAACTCTGCCCGCTATGCAGGGAGGGCGGGATATAAATCCAATAAAGTAAATAAATAAAGTAAACACATTGCACTGTAGGGGAAGGGCCATGGTTCAGTGGTAGAGCATCAGCTTGGCATGCAGGAAGTCCCCAGCATCTCCAGTTCAAAGTATCAGGCAACAGGCGATAGGAAAGACCTCAGCCTGAGAACTGGGAGAGCCACTACCAGTTTGAGTAGACAATACTGACTTCAAAAGACTGATGGTCTGATTCAGTATAAGGCAGCTTCATGTGTTCAGGTGTTTGCGGACGTGCTTTTCTGCTCATCTAACAGCTGCGGAATTTTTACTCTCTTCCACTGAGGTCACTGTGTCACCACAGTTTCAGTGCCACTCTCTTCACAGCATCATTTGCATTAGTTTCACAGCAGGCTGGTGTGCACAACATCTCTTCCACCATGTGAGGGGGAAACCCATAAATACATCGGCTTTGATTTTGGTTGTTTATGCAGGTCAAATCAGGTGGATTGATAACTTTGATTTTTTTTTAAAGAATTATCATATGCAGATGACTTCATTAACGAAGCAAGAAAACATACAAGTACTCACATATGGTGTCGGGATAATCACCCGAAAAACATTAATAGCAACTTTGAAGCGACCAAGCCTGCCTCGTGTCCTACAGGCAATGGTATCTGTTTGTTGTCACTTATTTTACGAAATACATCTTTTAGAAGTGGAAACTTGCCCACTCCATATCTCTGCCCCCCGTTGAGTTGACTGCCATGCACTGCTTATTATTTGCTTTCCATTACCCTACATTCTACCTTTCCCTCCCCCCCCCCCCCCCCCCAAGATGATGAAAACTACACGTCTTGGTACCTCTCCTCCATGACCTTTGAATCTTTGGCCAAATTCCAGATTTTGTGACATTTTCCTGAACCTTGCAGATGAATTTTATTTAAAGGAAACAACTTCTGATAAGCTTAAACTAGCATCTGTTCCCGATCAGAGCATGGAATCTGGGAGATCTTTTTAACACTTTTCACGAACAAACCCAGCTACCATATTTCTCTCCTCCCTTTCTCCCAGTTCTCCAGTACCGTAGCGGGTTCTGATGCTTTCCTCCTCCCTTCTTTAGAAGAGATCCTTTGGGAGCTCTTGTTCTTCTCTGAATCGCTCCGCTTGGGGGGCCTCGGAGGAGCAGGCGTGTTGTTTGGCAGCATCTTCAGCAAGCTATAATAAAAGGCCTCTGTCAGTTCTTCTACCTTGGGACCGCTGGAGGGAGGCGTGGGCTTCGCTGGGCCTCCAGTGAAGAACAGAGACATGTCCAGCCACCGGGGAGGAACCTCAAAGGTGACGGTTGGCTCTTCCTCCAGACTGACTGTGAGAAAAGGCTCTGTGATCTGGGCCTCCAGAGTCAGCACCGAGACACAGCTGAGAGGATTGGGAGCATCCTTGTTGGCCACGACCTTGACCTCGCAGGGCAAATGGAAGTGCTCCACCACCTCTGGGAGGCTGTACTTCCTGCTGTCGCGAACCTCTTCCACAAAGCCTGCATCCAAGAAGAGGGGCACCTTGATGCGTTCGGTATCCCCATCTCCACTGTCCCGGATGCACTCAAGCGTGTCCGTGGCGGAAGGACTGGCCGCCCTCGCAAGGCTGAGCACTTCCAGCCGATCCCCTATGCCAAACAGCGGGAGCTCCGTGTCGCTGCCGTCATAGTCCTTCGTGACCACCACGTGCAGTTTCTCAGCCAGGCCTAGACCGCTGGCCAGTTCTGAGGTTGAGTGGAACTCACGCGGGCAGCGGCGGAAACAGCCCTCGTAGCTGTGGGAGATGAGGAAGTGGCAAGCGTGTCTCCTGCCTTTGCGGGAAGAGGCCAGGATTTTCCATGACGACACCTTGCCGTGGATCTGAATCTTGCAGCCTCGTTGGAGCTGGGAGGCCCACTTGCTCTGGAAGATGGGCGCGTCCTCTGAGGCCCCGAGGACCTCTGCTCGCACTGGCAGGACATAATCCATCAGTAGAACCTCACTCAGCATTAGCGGCTTGATGAAGTGGATGTGCTGAGACTCCTCGGTGACGTCGACCACCTCGATGTCCAGTGTTGAGTCGATTTTCAACACGTCGTTTCGCACTGGAAGATAAGGCGTGCATTGACAATAAGAGGTCTGGAGGGGATGCCCATTAAAGTCTGGAAGAAATGGTGGCTAAAAAAAGTCCAGTTGGCACTTTCACACACATTAAATAACGCACTTTCAGTCCACTTTGCAACTGGGTTTTACTGGGTGAAATGGCAAAATCAGTTGCAAAGGGTCGCTGAAGTGGATTGAAACTGCATTATTCAGCATGTGCGAAAGCGCCAGAAAAAAATAAAGGCAGACAGACTGAGTCACCCTCTTGCTTAGTAGGGAGAGCTGATTCTAGCATTGATCTCTTGGCCGTTCGGGCTGCAGGTATCAAAAGTTGCTGCTGCTTTCCTCTCTATGTGGGGCTTCACATGTTATTGGAACTATTAAGCTGCTGTGCCATAGTAATTGGGTAAAAAAACCCCAAACCTGTCGCACAGTTCAGACACCAGCTGGGCAATACAGTAGGAATTCGTTGTGGTCAGTTTTATAATATAAGACGGGTCCTCAAGGTGATGCCCGTGGCAATCACCAGCATCTTTCCTGGTGCCCGCCAAGTGTTTTTAGAAAGTGGGAGGGGCCAGGTTGCCCCCGTAAGGCAGCACTGGAGATTTGATTGGCTCTGCAGATTTTTAAATATGTTGCTTTGGCATGGGCTGCCTCTGTACCACAAGGATTTTCATTAATTGACTGAAGGTAAGCTGCGGCAGCCATTTTGTGGCTCACTCTGCCTTCCGCAGCAGCCATTTTGTGGCTGCGTCCACCACACTGTATAAAAATTCCAAAGATGCCTGCAGGCTCAAGAAGGCTGGGGACCCGCCCTGACCTGGATAGCCCGGGCAAGCCTGATGTCGTCAGGTCTCAAAAGCTAAGCAGGGTCAACTCTGGTGTGTACTTGGATGGGAGACCTCCTTGGAATACCAGAGGCGGGAGGCGGGAGCAGGCTTTATTCAGTCACCTCTCTGAATACCCTCCAGGCCCCCAGTAGGGGGTCAGTCACCAGAGGTCACCATGACTTCCAGGTGCACAAACACTCACACACTAAATAAATAAGGTTCGGGACTCCTGGTATAAGAACAGGAGCTGCATTTTTGCTCTGTAGAGCCAAGCAGGCTCCTGTACATGCAAAAGTGGATGCAACCCTGTTTCTTCTTCGTGAGAGAAAAAAAAGTATCTGAAGAAGTGTGCGTGCACACGAAAGCCTATACCAAGAATAAAACTTTGTTGGTGTTAATGATGTCCCTGGACTCAAAAGGAAAAACAACAGGGTATTAGTCCATACTTACAATGCATTATTGCTTCCACTTTGTACACAGGGCACAGCTGGTATTTGCTGCTGCCGATTTCCGAGCACATCAGCGTTTTCCCTCGCATGGCGGGTGACTGCAGGATCTCCTGGAGCGTGTACTGCTGTTTGTCACAGACTGAGGGTTTGCCTTTGTAGAAGAGGGTGTCCGTAAGGAAATGCTTCATCTGTGCTCTATGTGGCCATTCTGGACTGAGCTGAAAGAGGCCTGGGGAAGTTCCGAGAATACAGGATTAGTGCTGGCTCCGTGCCCATGGCTAGGGCCGCCATCCTCCCAAACTATTCTGCATGTCCCTGTGTCTGTAACCCCAAACGTAGAAGCTGTTCATTGCTACAGAATCCGGTGGTCCAAAGGACTCTACTTTGCTTTAAATCGAGTATCTATGCCAGTATTTCCCTACTCCTGCGGGAACACTTGCAATTGAAACGAGGCATGCTTCCCCTGTAGACGTGCAAACATTACAGGAGAGCTGGCTTCCAAGGAGAGCCTCCTTTGGGTTCCTGCATGAGTTCCTACCGTTATTTTCCAGCTTGGAAAGAGGACAAGTCTGGAGACTTTAACCATCTCCACGGATGGGAGATTCTTTTGCATCTGAAATTAGTTAAAGGGTACCGTCACACCCAGGGCAGAGATGGAAAATAACCTCTTCAGGCAGAAATGGAGGGTGGTGTTGAGTGAATTATTAGTGAAGCAACCACGTAGGATGGGACTGTGTTATCACATTTTGAACCTATGAAAGTGCCTTATACTGACAGACCAGTTGGGTCCACAGAGCACCATACTGCCTGCTTTGGCGATAAGTAATTCAGCCGAGGTATGTCTTTGCCTCGTGAACTCCTTTCCCTGGAGGGGAAGTGAAATCCTTTCCCTGGAGGAACCAGGTATTGAACTTGGGTCATTCTGTACACCAAGATAAAGATAATTCACGCTACAGGTATCCCCCATTACTACGTATGGAAGTGAAAGCTGGACAGTGAAGAAAGCAGATAGAAATTTGCTTCTTTTGAAATATGGTATTGGAGGAAAGTTTTATGGATACCGTAGACTGCCAAAAAGACAAGTGGGTTCTAGATCAAATCAAGCCTGAACTCTCCCTAGAAGCTAAAATGAGTAAACTTAAGGTCATTGTCCTTTGGTCGTATCATAAATAGACAAGTTGTGGCTGCTGCAACGTGGGGTATTTCGAATGCATGTGCACCTTTAAAATTCGGTGGCAGCTCCACAAAGTGGTCTTTCTTGATGCTTTCACAGTTGACTTTCTGGAGCCGAACATTCACAATTTTGATCAGTTCTCCCGTTGGTAAGCAGCATTCGCTACCCGAGATCTCATAAACAGACCCTGTAGAAAGGAGAAACCGCAGTCAGTGATGGGGAGGAGAAATTAGTTAACTGTTAGGTTGAAGAGGCCAGTGGAAGCAACCTGTGACTCGGGTTGTGTTGTAGGTTGCCTTATCCAGATAGACTTAACTGATTGACACGTGCCAGTAAAACAAACAAAAGTTTAAGCATACAGCTAAAGATCTTCAAATGATACCGTTTTCTTTAAATAGTGCAAAAGTGGGAAACCAACCAGAAAGGCAGAGGGGCAAAGGAGTGAAAAGATTACCAACGAAGGCTAGGGAGATTTGTTTAACCCGTTTAGACCCCACTTTTCAATCCACTAAGGATCCGTAACAACTGCCTTAAAAGAGGAAGGGAACAGGTGAAATACACTAGTAGAAGAAGCATAAATGTAATCCTACTCTGAAAATTCTTAATTCCCAAAGTCTTTTGAAATAGCACAGTTTTAGGTAAAGGTAAAGATTTCCCTTGCTCGAAAGCCAGTTGAATACAACTCTAGGGATGCAGTGCTCATCTCTGTTTCCAAGCTGAAGAGCCAGCGCTGTCCAAAGACGTTTCCATGGTCATGTGGCCGGCATGACTAGACACCAAGGTGCATGGAACACTGTTACCTTCCCACTGAAGTGGTACCTATTTATCTACTTGCAATTTCTTGCTTTCAAACTGCTAGGTTGACAGGAACTGGGACCAGAGACAGGAGCTCACTCTGTCATGCAGCACTCGTGTCTCGAACTGCTAAACTACCGATCTCCCGGTCTGCAGTTCAGTGTCTTAACCACTTGAGCCACTAGGTGCAATTTTAACTCCTCAGAAAGTCAATGGATAAAATGGACTTCTGTTCTCTTCATACACTTCTCATAGTACTGCACTATTTGCGCACTGTTTTAAAACCTTGGTTAAAATTTGAAATGAGGACAAACCGACGTCCACAAAATATCAGAAAGAAAGTAGCAGCAGCATCAAATACTTTAAGAGAGTAGAATCATGCGAAGAGTTACTCCAGCACTTAGATTTCAGTGGGTGCATAGGATTGTAGTACCAAATATATGATGGAATAAAAAGATCTCCACCTGCATCTGAAGAAAGGCAGGAGCAGCAGAAAGGTGTATGCCTTAAGTTCCATAAAGTTGGGGTAACCACTAAAAGCGCCCTGCCCCTGTTAGAGTTCATTTCATTTATCCATCCATTGGAGATGGAATCCTGAGTTGGATCTCATTGGTGTATCTCAGAGATGGAGGGTTTGTACAGGACCAGATTTTCCTGGGGCTATTCTTGTCCCGAGCTGTTTAAAGCTATTGACTTGAATTCTGTCTGAAAACAAACATGTAAATAATGCCAGTGTAATGTGCTTCCCCCACCCCCAAGAAACTGATGGTCGCTTTTTGCACTAATTGGAGTTCTCAGACCATCTTCAAGGGCAGCTGCGGTAATCTAATCTAGAAACCACCAAAGTGTGGATCATGTGGCAGTATCTTCTTCTGGTGAATCAGCCAAAACTGCTAAAAAGCACTTATTGGGGGGGGGGGGGGCTACAGCTGTTATCTGAGGTGGTCAAGTCCAGGGTAACCCCCCCCCCCCCAAGCTATGATTGTGTAAAAAGGTATAATCGCACTAGCCATTTCATTTTTGGTTTCTCCCCATAATAATTCCTAACATCGCTGACTTTACCTAGGCACATTTGATGAAAGAGTTCGATAAAAACTGTTTAGATATCCAAAAAAGATCGGAGAGGTTGTGAGGAAGTGAGAGAGCACAGTGGGGGTAGGATTGCCAGAGTAGTATCCGGAAGCATGCCGTAAATATACTTCAACACAACATGCTTGGCTGTGTGTATTAATAAATGGAGGATTCACGCTTCATCTATCTGGTGAAGTGGGCCTGAGTCACTGTATCTGAAGAAGTGAGCAGTGACTCAACAAAAGCTCATCCCCCGGGCACAAATTTTGTTAGTCTTTAAGGTGCTACTGGACTCTTGCTCTTTTCTACTCCTGTAAACCTGTTAATCTTTCAAGTGCCACAAAACACCTTATCTAGACCCAAATGAGAAAAGAAGAGGCATGCTATGCACGCACCAACGTTCTACCCGGCTTTCAGCAGATCCAGGACAAATCTCAAACCTCTGGGGCTGTGCTCCAATTAGTAGATGGCTCTCTCTTTCCCCCTTGGATATCCCCCCCCCCCCCCGGTACTTCGTCTCTGTTCTTCTATTCTTACCTTAGCCAGTCTGCCCTTCTGCCCACCTCTTTCCCACTATCTATTTCTGGCAGAGCTCTCGCGTCAGAAGTGTGAGTCATGCAAACTGGGTGTGCTCTTTCAAGCTTTTCAGTTTGCATTCCCTCAACCATTTCCCCTCACCCCTTGCGCTGGTGTCGGGCATCTGTTTTGAGGATGGTCCACCTTCCTTCCTTATTCGTGTTGCGCTACTTGGCAGGGAAAGAAATGGTGAATCTCTTCTCTGCATCGTGCGAAGTAGCCATGGTGGGCACCTCTCAGAAAAACCCTCTGTTGGCTCACAGCGGTCCGTTCCGTCCTGTTTCCAGTACCCTGCTTATAGGCATCCAGGAAGCTACTGGGTCTGGGTGTCTAGATGCTGCTTGAATACCCACAAACAGGGCACAAAGCCAATAGACTTCACTCACTGTTGCCCTCTACACAAAAAGTTCTCAGGTAGCAGTTGCTAGAGAAGGCCTTTCATTACAGTTACTTGAATATTATCTCCCACACACACATTTAACCTCACTCAAAACTCAACGACCAGTACAGCTAATGGCACATTAGCGTAATGGGCTGTCTGTGTAAGTCAGCAAGGATATATCACACTACTGCAAATTGGTACAGCTCACAGTCATCAAGGGCAGCCCAGTATCCAGCACACTGCAGCAGTCTAGCCTACAACTTATAAAGGCATGAATGGCAAGTTGTCATGTTCTGGTCGTGGCTTCTGAAGTGCACGTCAGACTACAGCCTCATACAGCACTGTGAGATGCAGCTGTGGATCCAGGGATATCCGAAATACAAAAACTGGAAAGTCCAAGCTAGAAATGACTCAAGAAAATTAAGATCTTTGGCAACCCTGTATTTTTTTCACTGAAGATTATGAAGAAATGTCTGTGTTGTTTCCTTTTCTTCCTGTGCTGTTTCCCTGATCTAAACTCCCCTTCGAAGCTGCTATTAGCTCCACAGCAGGAGGGTTTGGTGGACAGCTGTGGCATCAGAGACCAGGGGAAAACAGAAGCTATCTATTATCCCATTCAGTCACATCACAAGACCTGCTGGCCATCCTTACCTCTGGTAAGATCTGAGAGACCCAGCAAAGTCGTGGCAAAGTCTTTTATGAAGGAGCGGTAAAAATTACAAAATCCTAAGAGACTTTGGAGTTGTTTTCTCGTTCGGGGGGCTTCCCACTGGACCACTGCCTCTACCTTGGCAGGGTCCATCTCCAGTCCCTTCTGTGAAATGCGGTACCCTAGGAAATCTACGGAATCTTGATGGAACTCACATTTAGACAGTTTTGCATACAACTGATTTTTCAACAGGGTGGAGAGGACTTCTCGGACCAATTTCACATGTTCTTTCTTATCAGCAGAGTAGATCAAGATATCATCTAAGTAACATAACACCCCCTTGAATAAATGCTTGTGCAACACTTCATTTATTAAGCTCATAAAGACCCCTGGCGCGCCACTCAAACCGAACGGCATCACCAGGTATTCGAACTGTCCCAACGATGTATTAAAGGCAGTCTTGAACTCCTCCCCCTCCCTGATGCGCACCCGGAAATAAGCGTCTCGGAGATCCAACTTAGTGAACACTTTTCCCTTGGCCGCCTCCGTTAGCAAGTCTTTAATAAGGGGGAGGGGGTAGGCATTTGAAGCAGACACCGCATTTAGTCCTCTGTAGTCCGTGCACAACCGTAACCCCCCGTCTTTCTTTTTCCGAAACAGAACGGGGGCCGCGAAGGGGGATTTAGCAGGGTGGATGAAACCGCGCTCCAAGTTCTTGTCTAGGAACTTCCTCAGTTCCTCCCGCTCCGGGGGACTCATTGAGTAAAGCTTTCCCTTTGGGAGTTTCTCGCCCGGGATCAGTTCTATGGCACAATCCGATAGTCTGTGGGGGGGTAGCTCGTCCGCCTCGGTCTCACTGAACACCCCCATTAAGTCTCGATACTCCCGGGGGACAGCCGTGGGCACCAGGGTGAGGGCCGCCGCCCGGAGGGGCACTGGTGGTCCTGGTCCCCACCCCGTGTCCCATTTGTGGCCCTGGCACTTCTCGTCTACCCAGATCTTCCCCTCGCTCCATTTGATATAAGGGTCATGGGACCTCAACCAGGGGCTCCCCAACACCATGGGGAATTGGGTGTTTGGGGTGATGACGAAGGCTCTCTTCTCCCAATGTTCCCCCGTTCCCACAATTAGTCCCTCGGTCTCTGCCACACACACTTCCTTCATTTCCGAACCGTCCATCTGCGTGAATTTGAGTGGCTCCCCCAACGGGGTGACCTTGGGTCCCAGCCCTTCTACCACTAAAGGGCTAATTAAGTCCCGAGCACACCCGGAGTCAATTAGGGCTCGGACTCGGACATGGGTCCCAGTCCCAGGGGTCACTACAGTCACTACCATATACAACAAGGGGCCAGGGATGCTCACCGGAGATGGCGCGTCGTGGCTGGGGACCTGCAGTTCTGCGCCGCTCACTGCAGGCCGTTGGAGTTTCCCGACATCTGCGCCTCTGTCAGCTCCAGCTCCCCCTGCTCGCTCGCTGCCCCTTCCAGCTGTAGAGCCCGGGGTTTGAATGAGGTCTTTCCTCTGCTGGGGGTGCTCCCGGCCACTGGGGTGGAGGTCTTCGGAACCTTTCCCCCTCCTCTAGGGCTTGCCGAGGTGAAGTGGCCACTCTCCCCGCATCTCATGCAGAGCCCCTGTTTGAAATGGGCGTCTCGAATCTCTTGCATGTTGGGCTTGGGTTTCGCCTTCTGCGTTGCTTTGCTGGGAGCCGTCGACGAAGCTCCCATCTTGATGAGGGTGAAGCGCTCTTCCACATCTGCAGCTGCCCTCATCCAAGCGGCCAACGATCCTGGTCTTCCCGCCCGCAATACTGCCTCATACACCTCGTAACTTAAGCCCTCTCAATACTTTTCCATGAGCAGGTCTTGCGTCCAGCCGCGAATCTTGGCTGAGATGCGCCGGAACTTATCGGTGTAGTCCCTCACCGAGGACCGCCCTTGGGTCAACCTCCACAGTTGGTTCCGGGCTTTTTCTTCACCCAAGGGGTCCTCATAGTGGTGTCGGAGGGCCCACATGAAGTTGTTCAGCGAACGCAGCTCAGGCTCGGGGGCGTTGTGCAGGCTCACGTACCAATCGCTGGCGGTGTCCTTCAGTTTGGACCCGATGTAGCCAATCCGGTCCCTCGCGGTGGGGTAGAGATGTCCCCAAGTGTCTAGGAACCGCTCGATCTCTAGCAGGAAAAACCGCAACTTCTCGGGGTCCCCATCGAAAGTAGCCGTCAACGGATCGGCGGGGGCCGGGCGAACCACCGGCCCTACCGGCACGGGGGCCGGCGCAGGTATGGGTGCGGGCACCTGGCGGGGAACGGCAGGGGGGACCTGCTGCTGCACTTGCGGCAGCACTTGCGGCAGCACCTGGGCGGGGGCTCCTCCGGGAGGCACCACCGGTTGCTGGACTCCGACCGCGGGAGGTCCTCCCATGGCTGGTGCTGGCTGAGCCGCTTGCATAGCCGTGAGGGCGTCCCGGAACTGATACTGGAGATCGAGGGCCAGCTCTCGTAGCTCGGTAGTAAGCTGGAATCGCAAATCTCCCATCATCCGGTCAAGGGCTTGAGTCTGGTCTTCTCGATAGGGATCGGGCCCGTACGGTCCCGTTCTCTCTCCTTCCAGGGACTGGAGACGCGAATCTCCTACGTAGGTCGTTTCGCGGTCATCTCCCAGGAAACTCGGCTTCCCGCGGTCGAGGTGATCCCCCTGGAACGAAACTCGTGCCCCTTTCCGATCGTGCATCCAGGAGTCTACGGTCCCGCGACCGAAATTGCTCCATGAGTACCTCGGGGTCACGCTCTGAAGAGGAGGTGGGCGCGGGATGTAGGGAGCCACTTGAATCGTAGTCACTGGTACTTCGGGCTCCCCTTCGCCGCCTCCACCACCGGCCCCCTGATCCCCAGGGGTGGCCGGTGTGTCTTCGGGAGTAGTAGGGATGGGAAGAGTACCGTCGTCCGACATGGTCAGGAACGGCCAAGTCCCAGTCACAGATCTCTGACAATCTGTGAGACTTCTGCTCAAAGTAGTCAAGGATCAGATCTTTGTTGATGAAACACAGTTCTTTATTTCCAATCTCTACATTGGTACAGCTTCTCAGATTATTGTCAGAGATAACGCATATGACAGAAGCAGGTCTATTATACCTTTCTAGACAGTTTGAATTACCCATAGGTAGCCAATCACTAAAGGGGAAAAACGACGGGCAAAAAGGGTCTCTGGCCGTTTGCTTCCCACAGGAAAGAAAGTGAGGTGTCAAGTTGTAAATTTCCATTCCTAAACCAGACCCCTTAGATGTTACCAATTCACATAACAATCGATGGCCTCGAGGCTTTCGCACGTTGATAAGAGATGGGACTCGTCCTCCCTTAGAGTCCCAGCTGGGACGAATGGAATGTGGAGGCAGGAGTGTGAGAGGCCCATTGTTCCCATACTTTGAAGTTGTCATCCTCCCGCTCTGACAGTTACACAAACCAGGCCTGGTCAGGGTCATAAACCTGGGGTCACATAGTCTATATACATACTGGCCAAAGTGAGGGTTTACCAAAAGGAGGGGGCGACTACATGGCAGGTGTTATGAAAGCAGCTATAGCACATACATGGCAATAGGGGTATAGCATGGCATACATGTAAGACGATAGAAAGCATAGTAATAATACAGAAGGCATAGCTGTAAGCAATAGAAAGACTTTGTCTGAATCAGCAGATTCTGACAGGTCTGAACTCCTGCTTTGCCATAGAAGCTCACTAGATGTGAGCCAGACACCAGCTCTCAGCTGAACCTACCCTATCTAGGGTTGCCAGCCTCCAGGTGGGGCCTGGACATCTCCCACTTTTACAACTCATCTCCAGCTGACAGAGATCAGCTCCCCTGGAGAAAATGGCTGATTTGAAGGGGAGACTCTATGGCACTGTACCATGCGGAGGCCCCTCCCCTCTCCAAACCCCACCCTCTCCTGGATCCGCCCCCAAAGTCTCCAGGTATTTCCCAACCCGGATTTGGCAACCCTAACCCTACCTGCTCATGTAAGGATAACATGGAGGAGAGGGAAACGATGTGGTCCACTTTGGGTTGCCGTTTGGGAGAAATATCTAAACAAAAGCCTCCTGCCATGGCCCCCAAATTAGCTTCAATGGCTACAAATTCTCCCTTCCCCAAACTGACACCAAGGTTCAAACTGAAACTGAAACTGAAAGGAATTTTTCCCAGCCAAGGTCAAGTTTTTTTTAACCTGGGAATCTTGGGGGCGTGGATTCATATGTTTTAAGAAGTCATGGCACTATTGAGGATTCTTAGGGCACCATCATAAGAACATAAGAGAAGCCAATGCTGGGTCAGGCCAGTGGCCCATCCAGTCCAATACTCTTGTCACACAGTGGCCAAAAACACCAGGTGCCCTCAGGAGGTCCAGCAGTGGGGCTGGGACACTAGAAGCCCTCCCTCTGTTGCCCCCCCCCCCAGGCACCAAGAATACAGAGCAACACTTGCCCCAGACTGAGAGCTCCTATCTATACATTGTGGTAATAGCCACTGATGGACCTCTGCTCCATATATTTCTCTAATTTCCTCTTGAAGCCATCCATGCTTGTAGCCACCACCACCTCCTGTGGCAGTGAATTCCACGTGTTAATCACTCTTTGGTTGAAGAAGTCCTTCCTTTTATCTGTTCTACCCCGACTGCTCAGCAATTTCATGGAGTGCCCACGAGTTCTTGTATTGTGAGAAAGGGAGAAAAGGACTTCTTTCTCTACCTGCTCTATCCCATGCATAATCTTATAAACCTCAGTCATGTCACCCCTCAGCCGTCATTTCTCCAAGCTAAAGAGCCCCGTGCTTCAACCTTTTTTCACAGGGAAAGTATTCCAACCCTTTTATCATTCGAGTTGCCCTTTTCTGCACTTTTCCCAATGCTATCATATCCTTTTCGAGGTGTGGCGACCAGGACTGCGCACAGTACTCCAAATGAGGTCGCACCATCGATTTATACAGGGGCATTATAGTCTCCACTTCAGTTCCACGTCATCGCTCCCATCTGTTCTGGTTTAATCTCAAGGGTCGTTCAAAAGTGGCGCTGACTGCTGCTTTGCCACACTAACAACTGTCCTCTGAACAAACACCTCACAACTTTTTAGACTCGGGCATCTCCCTTTCTACTCATACCTGACAAAGGGAGCTTTGGTTGTCGGAAGCTCATAACTGTGTGAGACTTCCTGGATAAATTCACCCCACGCAAAGGATCTTTAATCAAGACTTACTTTATTGGGGGAATTTCTTCGGGGTACACTTGCTGAGTTAGTAATGGATTTGAACAATAGTGTTGGGATAGACATAGTGAGTTCAAACTTGTGTTGTCACAAAGGCTCCCCCAATCACCGCCCCAGGGCAAAACCCGCCAAAAAGTGTTCCCAGGCTAAAAAGCGGGAAGACAATAGATGACACCGGCAAGAGAAACTAAAAACACGAAACATTTCTGTGTGAAGTTACCAGTAGCCTTGGACAGAGATAACAACCCCGTGAGGCAAGCAAGCAAGGGAAAAGGAGTACATTCCAGCTGGAGGAGGGGGGTGGGAGTGGAGTTGTTTCACTTAGCCCAGCAGATCCCAGCTCCCACCCTGGAGAGTGGCAGGATTACCTGACAATAACCTGAAAATCTCGTTGATCTCTAAATTGCTACTGGACTTGAAATCTAACTTTTTGGATGTATTTTATCCCAGCCCTCCCCCAAGGACACCCTTCATTTTAACTTCACAGCCGTTCTTTGAGGAGAATGGAGCTGAATGGGGCCCTAGGTGACACAGTGAGATTTGTGGGCTGACCCTGTTCTTTCCCCCCACAATGCCCTGGCAGGACAGACACTACACTGCATCAGTGGTCTAGCCAGTACGGCACCTTCTCCCTTCTGTCCTCCATGGCTCAAGCAGCTCTCACAGCAAATGGGTTGCATGAATTATCACCTTTAGGACTGCCACGAAACACCTCCAGTTTGCACCCAGGCCACACAAGGCTCGTTGTGGTCCGTGAAGGAGGTGCCACACAGTTTGTTCGCCACAAGCACTGGGAACTCCTGTTGATACAGCTTCCTCGGCATATTGTGCAAAAAGAGTCCTTACGGTGTGGTCAAAAGTTGATTTACACCGTTGGCCTCCATGTAAACTGTATCATAATCTGAGAGGGGGAGGGAGTCTAGGTGGCTTGGATGAGAGACTGCCAGGGTTGCTATGCAGAGTCAGGCAATGACAAACCACCTCTGTTCATCTCTTGCCTTCAAAACCCCATGCGGTGTTGCCATGAGTTGGTTGCGACTTACGTAAGTGGCCCCTGAAAAATCATATTCTTGTGAAAGCTTCCATGGGCTGGATCTTGCTCCTTCAGATACTGGAAGCAGACTCTTGACTACAAAACCTTATTTGTGTGTGTATAAAGTGATGTCAAGTTGCAGCCAACTTATGGCAACCTCAAAGGGTTTCCAATGCAAGAGATATCCAGAGTTGCTTTGCCATTGCCTGCCTCTGCGGAGCAACCCTGGACTTCCTTGGTTGCCTCCCATCCAAGTACTAAAAAGGGCCGACCCTCTGAGACCTGATGAGATTGGTCTAGCTTGGGAGGAAGGAAGACAGTACACAAAAGTTTCTACAGGATTTAAATGTTGTCTTCAAGGCACCACTGGATTCCTGTTTATTTTTGCCACGAAAGACAAACGCTAACCTCCTCACCCCCCCGGAAGTACCACTGCCGCATCTGATTGCACAGTATGCCAACTTGTCTTATTTTAACCCAGTGTGCTAAAAGACTAGTTCATCCTCCCATCTGAATTAGTCTGAAACTTAGCTTTGGTGGCATTACCTTGGAAGTAGACTCCAGAGCAGATCTTCAGTACTCGGGGCAGGGAATGGAAATCCAGATTGCAGATGTACTGCTGTAAGGACATGGACTCCATCATTCTGGCTTCCACAGGCAAAACTGATACAGAGTGTGCTCTCAGCAGCTGCAGTGCTGAGCAGTTATACTGGTGGTATGGAAGTTCAACTGTGGCTTTCGCTTCCTCTTTTCAAGAACTGGCTAAGAGCTAACTTCTCCCAACTAGGTTTTAATTCTTGGTGTTTTATGCAAAGTGGGAGCAACGTGGTACAGGATAATACTTTTTTATTGCATGCAAGAAATTGCCAGCGAATGCAGTCTTTTTTTTTTCCTTTTCCCATTACCCTCACAGTTATGGGCCATGCCCACTGGCTTCACCCTACCAGTGGCCAACAGGTCCATTAAATATGCAGGGTCACACGCGAGATGGGCCCAGTTCCTATGTGGTTTGGAAGTGTCAGGATCAGATACAGTTGAATCATCACAATGAGGTATCCACACTTCCGAGAAAAGCGAAACGCTGCTTCCCTGTATCTGAAACACACAGAAGTGGGTAGCACCTAAAAGACTTTTTAAAAAATTGATTTTGGTATGAGCTTTTCTGAGTCGGAGCTCACTTCCTGAGGTGCATGGAATTATACACCCATTAACTCTGGTGATCTTACAAACCCATGGTGGGGGTTTTTTACAAAATCCCATGGGGGTCTTACAAAATCATGATACAATCAGAGGAGAAATCTGTTCACCCAGGCCTTGCAAATGGAGGGCCGTGGCTTCCTTGAGTGAGTCCATCCATCTGTTGGGTCATCCTCTTGTCCTGCTGCCTTCAGCTTTTCCTAGCATTATTATCTTTTGCAGTGACTCATCTTCCGTAATATGACCAAAGTACGATAAGCTCAGTTTGGTCTTTGTAGCTTCCATGGAGAGCTCAGGCTTGATTTTATCTAGAAGCCACTGATTTGTCTTCTTGGTGGTCCATGGTATCCATAAAACCCTCCTCGAACACATTTCAAAGGAATCGACTGTCAGAGTCCCCAGTTATCAGTAATCAACAACGCTCCTTAAACAGGATCAGCTTATTGACTCAGTATACTGCACTGCTCTAAACTCTATTTGTGTTAAGACTACTGGTACAAAAGCGGGAAGGGGTAGATATATGAGGTTCAAACAAGGGTCTTCTGATGGATGCAGGCCAGTAAGCAGCAGGTTACACTCGCGCGCAAAATAACAGCTTTTGATTCCCAGCGGGAAAACAGAGACCGTCTCCCAAGTCTCCAAGGTCAGCCCTTGTTAGAGAATGAGATAAAGGATGCAGGAGAATTGAGACTGAGACGGCCACACCAGGGGACTTAGAATACCAGAGACAAGCTCTCTCTCCCCACACCTTCTCCCTGGCAGCCTAGCTGACTTTGACTTTCTTCCTGTCAGCTTTCTTAATTTTCCAATTTTCGCACCCATACCCAGGAGTGAGGAATACTATGGCCTGAACATGTATAGGAATGTAGGTTACTCTTTGGAAACCAGTAATTGTGCATCTAGCTAGTGCTTTCCACTGTCATATAGCTATAATGCGGGTTCAGGAACAGGCTGTGTGCCGCGTGGGTTATTTGTGCTCTTTCATTATTGCTGTAGCACATTTTAATGGCCAAGGATTCTATTAGGTAATGTTTGGAAATGCACATTAGCAAAACTCACAAAAATGTTAATATGCGCTGGTCCAGTGTAACAAATATCAAACCGTGAAGAAAAAAAAATGCAAAATACAAAGACTCTCCCTGCCCCAAGCTCAATGCATGCGGCCTTCTTGGTGAAGCAGTTAGAATTTTTTTTGTTTGTTTGTTTATTGTTGTATTTGTACCCCACCCTCCCTGCAAAGCAGGCTCAGGGTGGCTCGCGCTTCCAAAACACCTTTACAAATATATAAATAATACAATTTAAAACCAATAAAAGCTAAAATTCAAACATATTAATGATAATAGTGCTGTTGGTGTTCTTATTTCAAAGATGGTCCAAGGTTTCACTGACCTCTACAGTCAAACCGACCGTCCAGGCTGCAGTTCAGTAAACGAAGGCCTGGTAGAAGAGCTCCGTCTTGCAGGCCCTGCGGAACTGTGATAGGTCTCACAAGGCCCTGATCTCCTCCGGGAGCTCATTCCACCAGTAAGGAGCCGCCAATGAGAATGCCCTGGCCCTGCTGGCAGTGAGCCTCGTGTCCTTAAGACCAGGGAGGGTCAACTGATTGCCAGACCCAGACCGTAGTGCTCTCTGGGGTATATGTGGGGAAAGATGGTCCCTCAGGTATGCCGGACCCTGGCCATATAGGGCTTTAAAGGTAAGTACCAGCTCCTTGAAGCGAATTTGGTATGCTATTGGCAGCCAGTGCAGTGTCCTCAGCACAGACCAGATGTGTCCCCATCTAGGGAGACCCATCAGCAGCCTGGCTGCGGCATTCCGCACTAGCTGCAGCTTCTGGATTTGCAGCAAGGGCAGCCCCATGTAGAGAGCGTTACAGTAGTCTAGTCTCGAGGTGATACTGTAAAACGGCTTCTACAGTAAGTGACATGCATCTAGATGTAAGCCCATTTCGTAGTTCATCCCCCTCAGAAGTTATTCATAGTAGATCTTCAATAGAAATTCTCTCATATTCACAACTCAGCTTTTACACAAGAAGCAAGCCAGTCCATTAACGTTCCCTTAATCAGGCACCCCAGTTTCAGACCAGACGCCTGACAGCATTTAGTTCAATTGCTGACAAGATATCAGTGAGTCATGGACCATGTGTTAGATCCTGCTGATCTAGTTTGACAGCTGGGGAAGTCATATGACCAGAATGATATTGGATTTTTGCACACACTCATCATGACTCAGCTATTAGAGGTGCAACCTGATTGGTTGGTACTGGTATATATTGCAGACAGTTCATTGCTCTTTGCTCTCTCGTGGAGTACAGCTGTCTGCGTAGCACTCTGTCCGGTTGAACCCAGAAATTGCTACTAAAAGTACTGTATATAGTTCCAGTTGTTCAGTGTAAATAAATGTAAATACTCTGTATATATGAAACAGAGTCACTCTGCTATTTTTGCGGCGTCATCAGACCGTCAACGCCATCCTTCACAAACTAGTCATTTAGGCATATTGGCAGCCACACCCTCAAGATTTCACCCTCCTCAGTCAACCCACAAGAGTTTGTGTGTTGTGACCGTAGATGGTCGAGGCTGGAACTTGTAAACAGAACACCAAACAACAAAAATTACACAAACGGTTCACCATTTTCCCATCCTAATTTTTGCAGCTGAGGTAGTGTTTTTGCTGTTGTTGCTTAACATGGGATAGATGGGTGATTGTTAACCACTGCCAAATGTGACAGGTATAGTAAGATAAATGGCCCTGCAACACAGGAGCCAATGGGAAAAGAGCTCCAAAGAGCTAATAGAACTAAGTCCTGGGAAACAAAGTCAGTTAAGAAATGTCAGTTAGGATTGTCGATTTACAGTGCAATCCTTCTAAGTCCTTCTAAGCCTACTTAGGTCAATGGACATGACAAATGCAACTCTGCTTAGGGATGCACTGTTAACAGAGTCATTCCCTCCTATGTGAGAGAGAAGGAAACATAGCAGGAGCTCCTCTGCATATTAGGCACACCCCCTTGATGTAGCCAATCCTCCAAGAGCTTACAGTAGCCCCTGTAAGAAGAGCTCTTTAAGCTCTTGGAGGATTGGCTACATCAGGGGTGTATGGCCTAATATCCAAAGGAGCTCCTGCTACGAAATGAGCCCAGCAGGTGGTTTGAAATGGTCGTCTCTACCCCTGTTACCTCACAGTCTCTTTCGTGCACCGCTCAGGCTTCCGCTCCCTGACACGAAGCTCGGCTTTAATTCCTAATTTCAGTTCCTCAAACCAATTGAAAGACAACCTCCCTTGCAATTTACAGCAAGGTCGCAAGCGCTGACCAGAGTGTTTTGACAGGAGGAAATTCGACCACAACCTTACGGGATCCCTCCTTCTCCACCGATCCTCTTAGACAAAGCTCAACAGAACAATGTTGAACATAAGGTAGAAACATTTTCCGGTGTCTACAAGAAGCTCACAGGCAAAGATGTTGTGTCTGAGTTTCCAGAATTCCAGCTGTAAAGTGTAAAGAAATGACTGAATAAACAGTTAATTCTTACAAAAAAAACAAAACCCAGACTGCCTTCATTATAGATAAGGTCCATTCCAGTGTTCCCTCTAAGCTGAGTTAGTGTGAGCTAGCTCACAGTTTTTTAGCCTCCGGCTCACACATTTTGTCTTAGCTCAGGAAGGATGGCTTCAGAGCAAACTAATTTATGCAGTAGCCAAACCGCTCACTCACAACTTTAATTCCAGTAGCTCAGAAAGTAGAATTTTTGCTCACAAGACTCCACAGCTTAGAGGGAACATTGGACTCCCTCCCAGTTTCATGGCAACAGTACCAGTGGGAGTGGAGTGTCATGCCTAAAGGGCTGGACTTCGAAGAGAACAGAGTTCAAATTAAAATGTGTGTGTGGTGGTATGCCCGCTGACCTCGATAATAGCCCTCAGAACCGTCTCTTCCAGTTCCTTCAAAACTGTCCCTTTTGATTCCAAGCAAGTTGAGTCCATTGATACCGACTGCTGTCTTTTGTATGACCTGTATTTCTTTGGTGGTGGTTCCAATGAGGACCTTCCTGGGGTCTGTTCTGTGGTCCTGGAACATCTACATTTGGATTCTGACCTTTGAACCGACTGGATTGAAATCACCAATGGAGGGCGGGAAATGCAGTCGGTGATCAGTTTGAGGGCTGAAAAAATAGATTGTTCTACTGGGGCAGATGTTTTAGCTGCTGGTTTAGTTGAGGCGGATAACGCCTTGAGAGCCAGTTTGGTGTAGTGGTTCAGTGTGCAGACTCTAATCTGGAAGAACTGGGTTTAATTCCCCATTCCTCCACTTGCAGCTGCTGGATGACCTTGGGCAAGCCATAGTTCTGTACCAGCTGTTCTCTCAAGGACAGCTGTCTCAGAGCTCTCTCAGCCCCACCTACCTCACAGGGTGTCTGTTGTGGGGAGGGGAAGGGAAAGGAGTTTGTAAGCTGCTCTGAGACTCCCTTGGGTAGTGAAGGGCGAGGTATAAATCCAATCTCCTCCTCCTCCTCCTCTTCTCCCATAAGGCAGCCTTAAGGCGAGAGGCGCAGTCTGCACAGGCCTTTGGGGTGAATTGCTGGCAGATCTTACATGCTGCCATGTTGTAGTTTTCCCTGAGGCACAGAAGACAGAGTGCTTGTCGATATGAGCCATCTTGGTAGAGCAAGAACATTTTTTGAATAAAGGCATCCTTTCTTTTTAAACAAAGGACAATAGCTAACTAGGAACTTTCTTCTCAAGGTGGCAGCAAAGAGAGAACTGAGGGCGGGAGAGGGGTCCCTCCTTGGAGCACATGGGCAGGAAAACGGCCCAAATGGCTCCAATTGGGAGGGGCCCCTCCTGCTCTGTTATTAAACTAGCTGCACAGACTAACAATGAATTAAACGTTGTTAGTTTTTAAGGCACCGGAAGACTCGAGTTTATTTTTGCTACCTCACTAGGTTGTTGAGAGAAGGGGGGGGGGGGATATGTACACCATCCCACATTCCTGGAAAGGTGGGTTAGTGATTCAGAATACAAATAAAACTCTTAATGATCTGGGAATTGTCCCTCATCCCATACAGACCAGAGGTCCCAACCTTTTTTGAGCCTGCGGACGCGTTTGGAATTCTGACATGGTACGGTGGCCGGCACAGCCGTAAATGGCTGCTGCAGCTTACATTCAAGAACACCGTGAAGATTTCTTGTGCTGTGGTGGTAACTGCTGCCCAAAGCCACATTTTAAAAAATCTGCACAGCCGGTCCACTCTCTAATGGCCATTCAGAAGCCTAGCTGGGCAAAAGCCCCACCTGGCTCTGCCCACTTCCCAAGAACACTTGATGGGTACCATTGCACCCTCAGGCACCACCTTGGGAAATCCTGGCATATAGACCATCCCACCATCTGCAGTGGTTTTTTTAGGGAGGGGCCTTGACTCGGTGGAAGAGCACTTGTTTTGCATGCAGAAGGCTCCAGGCTCAATCCTTGGTATCTCCAGTTAAAAAGAACAGGGAAGAGGTGATGTGAAAGACTGCAGGCTGAGAGACCCTGGTGATGGCGACAGACCAATGGTCTGATTCAGTATAAGCCAGCTTCCTGTGTGTCAGAGGTTCTGCTTTGCAGTCCTCCTGTTTTGAGGCTAAGTGGGCACTACAGGCAGGATCAAGCTCTGAATGTCCACGCACAGTAACTCGCCTGACACTGAATTTGCAAACTGTATTTGTCACAAGCCAGTTTGGCTTAGTGATTAGGAGCATGGACTTGAATCTGGGAGAACTGGGTTTGATTCCCCACTCCTCCATATGCAGCTGCTGGTGTGACCTTGGGTCAGTTACAAGTTCTTTCAGAGCTGTTCCCTCACAGGCAGTTCTCAAAAGAGCTCTCTCAGCCCCACCTACCTCACACGGTGTCTGTTGTGGGGAGGGGAAGGGAAAGGAGATTGTAAGCCGCTCTGAGACTCCCTTGGGTAGTGAAGGGTGAGGTATAAATCCAATCTCCTCCTCCTCCTCCTCCTCTTCTCCCATAAGGCAGCCTTAAGGCGAGAGGCGCAGTCTGCACAGGCCTTTGGGGTGAATTGCTGGCAGATCTTACATGCTGCCATGTTGTAGTTTTCCCTGAGGCACAGAAGACAGAGTGCTTGTCGATATGAGCCATCTGTTGGAGAAATGAGCATGTAACACAAGGCCTGAGAAATTCAGTCATTATAGGGTTAACTATGCAACTTGTTTGTTTACCTAGGTTTAGCCTGGAAGTGATACCTGGCAGCTGGCCAATTATCTGTAAGCCCGGGAAAACTAAAGGTGTACTGTCTTGCTAATTGGTCAATGATATCAGGTGTTTCCTTTCAGGGGTCAAGAAGAAGGAGAGATCCTCCATTACAATCTCTCACTCTCTATCAGTATGTCTTAGTGTGAAGACGGAGCACAATGCAGCTCCTTAGAAAGCATGTTTTGTTTATTTGTAGCTAATCCCGTTTACCTTTTCCCTTAAGTAATAAACTTCTTTTAAACCAAAAGAAGCAATCTCTTCTTTCCAGAAAAGCAAGATTCATTACTCTGATTTTTCTGATTATTGGACAAAAGTCCTAACACCATCTTGGTAGAGCAAGAACATTTTTTGAATAAAGGCATCCTTTCTTTTTAAACAAAGGACAATAGCTAACTAGGAACTTTCTTCTCAAGGTGGCAGCAAAGAGAGAACTGAGGGCGGGAGAGGGGTCCCTCCTTGGAGCACATGGGCAGGAAAACGGCCCAAATGGCTCCAATTGGGAGGGGCCCCTCCTGCTCTGTTATTAAACTAGCTGCACAGACCAACAATGAATTAAACGTTGTTAGTTTTTAAGGCACCGGAAGACTCGAGTTTATTTTTGCTACCTCACTAGGTTGTTGAGAGAAGGGGGGGGGGGATATGTACACCATCCCACATTCCTGGAAAGGTGGGTTAGTGATTCAGAATACAAATAAAACTCTTAATGATCTGGGAATTGTCCCTCATCCCATACAGACCAGAGGTCCCAACCTTTTTTGAGCCTGCGGACGCGTTTGGAATTCTGACATGGTACGGTGGCCGGCACAGCCGTAAATGGCTGCTGCAGCTTACATTCAAGAACACCGTGAAGATTTCTTGTGCTGTGGTGGTAACTGCTGCCCAAAGCCACATTTTAAAAAATCTGCACAGCCGGTCCACTCTCTAATGGCCATTCAGAAGCCTAGCTGGGCAAAAGCCCCACCTGGCTCTGCCCACTTCCCAAGAACACTTGATGGGTACCATTGCACCCTCAGGCACCACCTTGGGAAATCCTGGCATATAGACCATCCCACCATCTGCAGTGGTTTTTTTAGGGAGGGGCCTTGACTCGGTGGAAGAGCACTTGTTTTGCATGCAGAAGGCTCCAGGCTCAATCCTTGGTATCTCCAGTTAAAAAGAACAGGGAAGAGGTGATGTGAAAGACTGCAGGCTGAGAGACCCTGGTGATGGCGACAGACCAATGGTCTGATTCAGTATAAGCCAGCTTCCTGTGTGTCAGAGGTTCTGCTTTGCAGTCCTCCTGTTTTGAGGCTAAGTGGGCACTACAGGCAGGATCAAGCTCTGAATGTCCACACACAGTAACTCGCCTGACACTGAATTTGCAAACTGTATTTGTCACAAGCCAGTTTGGCTTAGTGATTAGGAGCATGGACTTGAATCTGGGAGAACCGGGTTTGATTCCCCACTCCTCCATATGCAGCTGCTGGTGTGACCTTGGGTCAGTTACAAGTTCTTTCAGAGCTGTTCCCTCACGAGCAGTTCTCGAAAGAGCTCTCTCAGCCCCACCTACCTCACACGGTGTCTGTTGTGGGGAGGGGAAGGGAAAGGAGATTGTAAGCTGCTCTGAGACTCCTTCTGGTAGTGAAGGGCAGGGTATAAATCCAATCTTCTCTCTTTGAGATCCCCTCCCGTGTGGAGTTTTATGAGTCACCTTGCTTTTAGTCTGCCTTTTAAGGTACACTCTGGTTTTAAGGTTCCCTAGTTTTAAAACTGATGCTTGAAATTATTCTCCCTATTTTTTTAATGTCGCTGATTTGTCACTTGCAATTTTTGGGGGGGGGGTAGCGATCGCTTTGCTGCTGTTTCTAGTTCATCTTTTATTCGTATGCATTTGCTAGTGTAAAAGTGCTCTGCGGCCATTTACATGGAGAGGCAGGATGTTAATATTTTAAACAAGGGAAATAAACAATTGTTACTTATCCAGGCCAGGCACAGCAATTTAGTGACAATTGGACCTAGTTTCAAAATTATACTCAGCCCGCAAGAGGGAAGTCAGGGGAGAGGCAATAACTTCAGGACAAGATGAAGCGCCAGCAAAAGGCTGCAAATACAATACAGCTGTTCTGTGTCCCTTCTGGACTTGTGCTGATTTAAGAATTGTTGATTAGACAATTGATTCTCGGTGCACTTGTAGCGTAAATGCATCACAGTAGGTCCTTCTCTGGAAGTTTGTGTTTCAATGCCTGGCGTTTGCATTGCTCAGACGCGGTTTTAGAACAGGAGACGTGGTTTTGCTGCTCCAGAAGTTCATGATTTGAGGTCATTGGAAAGATACTTCAGGGTTGTTCTTGCATCTACTTCCTGCGCCAGGAATGACCGGGCTCTAATACTGGACTGACAGTCCTGAGCGGGATAAGCAGGCTAAGAACAAGCTCAGAGAGCAAGGATGAAGTACCAGTTTAACAAATCCATACACCTTCCTCACTTTTGAGTCCTCAGTAAAGGGTTGGTGAGCCCAAGAGAACATCAGGCTGTCGCGCTTTAGGCTGACTTGAGGCTCTCGGCGGACCCAGAAGAGCCAATACTGGACCTGCTGTAAGCGAAAGCCCTCCAAAGCACTTCCAATTGAAATGAAACAGTTGGGACTGTACTCTGCTGTGCAATATCCCCAGAGCAGAGTGGAAGGTGCATAGGATTACTTGTTGGATTGCACCCTTACAAGCAAGGAGGGGCTTCTGCAAACACTGAGCCCTGTTGGGGAAACAGCAAGATCAGAGTCCAGTAGCACCTTAAAGACCAACAGGATTTCCAGGGTATGAACTTTTGTGAGTTAACATTCTCTCTGTCAGATACTTACATAAGAACATAAGAAAAGCCAATGTTGGATCAGGCCAGTGGCCCATCCAGTCCAACACTCTGTCGCACAGTGGCCAAAAACACCAGGTGCCTTCAGAAGGCCCAGCAGTGGGGGCAAGAAGCCCTCCTACGATTGCCCCCCCCCCGTCAAGCACCAAGAATACAGTGCATCACTTGCCCCAGACTGAGAATTCCTATCTATACTATAGCCACTGATGGACCTCTGCTCCATGTTTATCCAATTCCCTCTTGAAGCCGCCCATGCTTGTAGCCGCCACCCCCTCCTGGGGCAGTGAATTCCACGTGTTAGTCACTCTTTGGATGAAGTACTTCCTTTTATCTGTTCTAACCCGACTGCTCAGCAATTTCATGGAGTGCCCACGAGTTCTTGTATTGTAAGAAAGGGAGAAAAGGACTTCTTTCTCTACCTGTATCTAATGAAGGGAACTTTGACTCTCGAAAGGCTCATCCCCTGGAAAACCTTGTTGGTCTTGAAGGTGCTGCTGGACTCCCATCTTGCTCTTCTAGCGCAGGCCAACACGGCCACCCACCTGAAACTACCCTCTTGGGGAAAGACACCTTCACTTGTCGTTTCTCCTCCAGAGCTCCTACCTTTCTGAAAAGGGTGCGCCGTAGATCTCCTTCCTCCGCCCGTTATACGTGGCTCTCCCCATTTCCTACTTCCCTTTCCATTACCTTCAAGAAGCCTGATCCAGGTGCGCAGCCGTGTTGGTCTGAAGCAACAGAACACAGTTTGAGTCCAGTGGCACCTCTAAGACCAACGAAATTTAATTCTGGATGTAAGCTTTAACGCGCATGCACACAAAAGCTTATACCCAGAATTAAACTTCACTGGTCTTAAAGTGGACTCAAACTTTGTTCTTCAAGAACTCCTTTACTCAAGCGGAGCTGGTGTTTATTTTATTATTGCTTATTTATTATTTATATTTGTATCCCGCCTTGCCGGACAAGCGGACGAGCCTGTTGCCTCCTTAACGCTGATCCGTCTGTGGCTCTGCTGCGTCCTCCACCTCTTCCATCTTCTGTCCCCCCACTCCCCAGCTGCTTCCGATCCGGCTCCTCAGGATCTGGCCGGGTGGGGACGGCCCTGATTCCCCCCCCCCCCCCCCCCCGGTAACATGTCCAACTCTCTATTTGGCAAAACGTTCATTTAATTTACAGTGTAGTAAAGGTTACAGGTAAAAAGCCAAACAGTGTGAAAAGGCCTATTACACAAATGTACAAACTTCTGTACAGAGAAGCCCCATGGCTTTCATCCCTCCCTCCCCACCCCTCCCGCCCTGTGCCCCCTTACCGGCCAAGACTGGCTTCAGAAATCCGAAAGTTAAAACCCTGCACAACCCCTAGGGAAGCTGAGCGACTTGAGACCAGCAGGGGATAGAATCCCCAAGGGAGAGCATCCAGCAAAGTCACTTAGAGCATCTTTCTTTTGAAATCTTGCAAGAGGGGGGAAAAAAACTAAAGCTGAACTGCTGTCAACCCTGGTTGTTTTCCTGAAGAGCAACATGACTCCTCTGAGAACCTGGAACAGGAAAAACTTTAAAAAAGGGGGGGGGGGGGAAATAATAACCAAGAGGAGTATAGAGGTTGTGAATGATACCGCAGAAGGCTGGGGAGGATCCAAGTACTAAAGCGCACGAGCCACTGGTTACCACAACCTAAACCCCCCCCCCCATAACGTTATATGACCGTACAAAGAAGAAATAGCTCCAGCTTCACACAGGGGCCTTTATGTACACTGTAGGAAGAAACGGACAAGAGCAGATTTGGGAAGGGCGGGACTTTTGAAACTTAATCCATTCCAGATCTTAATATAATAGAAAATGCTGTCTCCAGTTGGGGAAGCAACAGGTGTGTCATATTAACACCCCCCCCCCCCCAAAAAAAAATCTGTTCAGCCTGACCGTATAAGTGACAAGAGGTATAAGAGACAAGGATAGCTGCTGTGCTGCTGAAACCCAGGGCACAACCCAGCTGGGTTAATGCTGTTATGTTCCATGGATTTCCACCGGAGAGGAGTGGAGCACACTGAAGTCTGCTGCTGGAACCAACCGAGCAAAGAGCTCGGCTTCTGCATCAGCCACGTCGTCCTATGTAGGGGCGGCAAACTGCTAGAGATGCTGCTGGCATCGTATACGTAACTGTGAAGGAAGAGCGAGGCCACCGGGCAGCGGGATTAGCAAGAGGGGCTGAGTCCAGATACGGAGGCACCCGGACAGGATGGTAGGAGCCCAGGACTCGGGGACCGAAAGAGCACCGATTTCCATATGTACTCGAAGCCTACACAGTATACAGGTCTGGAACAGCGGCACAGCCTACATTTTGGATTTGGAACGTGCCCCCATGCTGAGCCTTATTCCCACTTGGCTGATAAGGAAAGTGAGGGCCCGTAGCACGGGGCACGCGAGATTAAGGGGCTGCTTTCGCTTGGGCAACGTTCCCGCCTGACAGAATTGAGTGTGTTATGAATAGCAGTCACCTGACCTACTTTTCTATAGGTGCTGGCTTTGAGATTAGCAGAGAGGTTGCTTCCACAAAGAGGTTTTGTTCTGCACCCCCCCCCCCCCCAAAAAAAAACTCCCCCTGCGACTTCTTTTTTTGGTCATCAGCACAATATTGTCCTGCGGTTCTTCACTTTCCGTGGTTCCCCATGCCTTGTGACGTGTTCCCCTGAGCCTGCTTTGGTATGATAGATCCGGAAAGATCATGCGTGAAGCAGGCTCAGTCACGGTAGGGACAAGAAGGGGCAGACTCCTCTGCCCCTTTCTGCCCGCAGCAGGCACCATTTCTCCTCAAGCTTGCCCCCATTCCCAACTCTGGGCTTTTGGATCCCTTTTTAAACAAACTGGCAATAGGTGTATTGCTATAGTGTTCTTACACTACCCTGAAACACCTACGACTTATTTTTAAATTGGCAAGAGCTCTGGCGACCGGGGATGGCAGGCGCAAGGGGAAAGCACGGAGGGCCCCTTGGATGGGACCGCCACTCCTGCCAGTGCCTCTGCAAGCACATGGGCAACGAATGCCCAAATGGGAAATCATCCTCAGGCGGAAGCTGCCAGAGACAAGCAGCCAGCAGCCTGAATTCTTCTGTGGAAAACCAAGGCAGAGCCAAATTTCTTATCGCGCCAAAGCAGCTGGCGGCATCCCAAAGCGTAAACCCCTCCGAAAAGCTGAGGGCTGCTGCATTGGCATCTTCTGCCTGTAAAGGAATGCTCTCAGGATCTCACATTAACTAGATCTGACAAGTAATTCCTTCGCTTATCCCTTTTGGTGCTTTCAGTCCAGGACACCTGAGTAGCAGCTGCAATCTCTTCCATCCTCACGTCCTGTTTCATTGGGCTTTCTGTTGTTCAGCGGCTGCTGCATGTACCTTGGCAACAAGAAGGTAGACTGGAAATGCATTTTGCTGATCCTGAGATATAAAGGAATTTGCTTTCTCTGACTTAAAGGAAGCTGATTCGATCACAGACCTGTTTTCGATTTTGGCCTGCCCTACGCCTTCTCTGGAGAAAGAGAGCTTCGCTCGAGAGCGGCAGGTGAAATCCGGCCAGGACACTCAAGCATTCTATCCACGGTCAAATCACGAATGAATGGTGCATGGTCACCCAATGGAACACCCCTCATACCCACAAAGAACCTCAGAGCGAAACTAACCAAGGAACAGGAAAGGGTGGACTAAAGAAGAGAAAAGGGCTGCACATGAGGCGTTGAGGTTCCACAGGCAGTGAGAGATATATTTGTGGACTCCTTTGCTTCTTTGTAGATATCTGTAGAACAGTTTTGAAGGTCGATCTTGGAAGGGAAACTCAGCCCTCTCGCTTGGCTACAGCGGTTAGGTCCCGAGCCTGAAAGATGCCTGCGGCGCTTGTACAGTTCGGTTTGCTGCTCCCTTAACTCATCCCCCCAACACACACACACGCACCCCCCCCCCAAGCTCTCTCCACACTTCAGATCAAAAGAGAAGGGGTGGGCTTCTTGCCTGGCCATGCCTCTTTCGCATACTTCTTTTTCTTGGGCTCGTTCACAACTTCGGGATTAAAGACGGCCGGGTTGGGAGCCGGGTTCATCGCGACTGTGGATGGCGCAACCGGAGTCAAGTCCACATCAGGGGCAAGGTTAGGGTAGGGCATGGGCAGGCCCCCGATGAGTGCTGTGCCATGGATGCTGTGGGCCTGGGCACCCGTCTCGTTGTGAGTTGGAGGCAGGCCGCCATACAATCCTCCGCCGTAGGGAAAGTTCTGCATGCGCCGCATCATGGACTCATCCGTGCTCAGGGAGCCCGAGCTGTCCATTCGTTTTTTCTGCAGTCAGAACAAACATTGATTTAATAAGGAATGGTCTGACGTCGGAGGCATCCCTGCTTAGCTCCGCCCACAAGTAAAGCCTGCCAACCGGGTTTGGAAGCAATGACTTGGCTCTGCCACAGAGTTTCTGTGGATGGGACGATTTCTGTGCACAGAGTGTAACTTTCTCGCCTCCCCTCCTGTCCTGCTGTGGTCCAGAACACCCTCCCCCCTTAAATGCCATTCCTGAAAATCCTCAGAAATGGGCTTGAGTAGATCCAAGTTAGTAGGCCTCCTGCACTATCTGACCCCCCCACCGAGGTCTGTTGCCTCTGAGCGTGGAGATTTCATCCCCACACCACAGCCACTGGCCTCTGCATTCACCTAATCCTCTTTGAACACTGGGGCCATTGTCCTGAGGCAGCAGATGCTGTAAGACAATGATGCACTGCGTGGAGAAACACTTGGCCACTCTGTCCTGAATCTCTTGCCATAAACCACGCTGAGTTCAAGCCGTCCTGAACCAGCATGGTGTACAGTAGTGGTCAAGAGTGGCGGGCTCTCATCTGGAGAGCCGGGTTGGATTCCCCACTCCTCCTCCACACGAAGCCTGCTGGGTGACCTCGGGCCAGTCACCGTTTCCTCAGAGCTCTCTCAGCCCCACCCACCTCACAAGGTGCCTGCTGTGGGGAGGGGAAGGGAATGAGACTGCAAGCGGCCTTGAGACGCTTTAAGGTAGAGAAGAGCGGGGTATAAAAACCAACTCTTCTTCCTTGCCACTAAAGGACTCGGCTGTAAAACTAGTAAAACTGCATCTTGCCCTTCTGCAACAGCAAACCTTTCCCCTCCCCTCTACTTAGCAAAGGTTTGTTCCTTCCCATTAAAAAAAAGGCAGTGAGGAGACACTTTGCAGGAGGAAACGTAGGGCTGAGTAAGACACCCGAAAGAACTAAAAGCTCCTTGTAAACTTATCTCTGCACGGTGCAATGCATTAAGGGGGATTTTCCAAGGGCCCGTCTTTCCTCTGCGTCACGCTCTCAGATCTCTGCTACTTTACCAATTTCCACTTTGTAAGAACAAGAGCCATTTCTGTCAAGTTGGGCTCCCTCCACCCCAAAACTGTCAGAACTCAATGGAAACTAAGACTAAGGAAGTTGTTGAACAATAGCCCCACTATGCTATTAAATCTTTCCACCCAATTACATTTTCACTTCCACAGGCGCTCTTTGCAAAGTTCCCTTTGCTTAGGGGGACTGATGGCTCATTTGCAGCGGCGCCCGAGATCCTTAGAGCGCCAACTGCATCACTGTCATAAACCGACACTTTGCATTAGGGGCAGAAGAGAAAGCGCGGTGGGAATGTCAGTCAGTAGGTAGTTGCACAAAATGCAATTTGAGGGGGGCTGCAGGTCAGGGGTACAACACCAGCTTTGCGTGCAAGACAGCCCCGGGTTCGATCAATCTACGGCATCTCCACTTCAAAAGGCTGCAGGTAATAGGTGCTGGGAAAGAACTTTCTCCTCCCGAGACCCTGGGGAGTGGCAGCCAGCCTGAGCAGGCAATTCAGCGCTCAACATGGGAATGGCCGTGGCTCAGGGGCAGAGGATCTACCTGGCATACAGAAGGTCCCCACTCCAATCCCTGGCACCCCCAATTAAAAGGATCAGTAGCAGGCGATGGGAAAGGTCTCCGCCCGAGACCCTGGGCAGTGGCTGCCAGTGAGAGCAGTCAGTACTGAGGTAGGTGGACCAGTGGTTGGACTCAGTGTAAGGAAATTTCAGATTTTCACAAAGGAGAGGAGTTATGACCCAGTTGCAGAGCACGTTTTATATGCAAACGACCCCAGGTTCCGTCCAACGGTATACTCAACTGGGTTATGTAGCTGCTCACGACATTGTAAAGTTAAAAACAAACCCCCCCCCCCCAACAACACCACGTTCCCCGCAGAGCTTTACACTCAGCAGAACAACATTTAGTGGTAACCCCTGGCCCAAAAGACACCCGCTTCTTCCAGCTCTGGCTCCGGCCTGGTGGAACACAGTCCCAAGTGACATCAGGGCCCTGTGGGACTTGCTACAATTCCACAGGGCCTGCAAAACGGAGCTCTTCCGCCAGGCCTTTGGCTGAGGCAGCAGCTGTCTAATTACATCAGCCTCCTCTGCTCTAGCCTGCCTATGCTGTGCACCGTATCAGCCTGTACCACAGGCCGGGCGTTGGTCCCATTTACTAATAGGCCAGTCCTCTCTGGATATATATACAACACACCCCCAGGGTTTCTTGAATTACCAGCTCGCCATCATGTGGAAACTAGCTGGGCTTTAGATTTTAATTGGAACGACATGGAAATTGCTTTTGTTTGTTTTACTGGCTTACTGCAACCCACCCTGAGCCCCCTTGCGGGGCAGGGTGGAATAGAAATCCCACAAATAAATAAACAACAAAACCATGCTAAAACAATGCCAATGGCGCTTGGGTTTCGGAGGGCCCAACTAGATATTTATTTGCTTTATTTATGCCCCCGCCTTTCTCCCCAGTGGGGACTCAAAGCAGCTCACATCATTCTCCTCGCCTCCATTGTGTCTTCACAACAAACATGGGAAGCAGGTCAGGTTCAGAGTGTGCGACTGGTCTGAAGTCACTCAGCAAGTTTCCGTGGCCTGCTGGGGATTCGAACCTGTGTCGCCCAGATCCTAGTCTGACATTCTAAACACCAAGTTGGACCCAGTTGTCCCGACAAAGCCGGGATTCTTTAAGTCCATAGCGTGCAATTTGCAGCTGGACCTCCCCCGCCCCGACCAACTCCTCCCAAACTCTCAAGGGAAATCTAGTATTGGTGGTGGTGGTGGTGGGGAAATCAGAAAGCTGACTCCCAGAAGAGGGGCGGGGGCGGGGATCCCAACTCCTTCCCTCCCAGGAACTTCCTCTTTGGGTCCCAGCAAGACTATGGCAAAGAGTTGGGGGGCAGGGTCAGAATGCCAAGAGGCAAGGTTCCAAACCTCCGGCTCCCTGAGAATTCTGGAAAGCCTGCAGAACGCTTCCTCCTCCCCCAAGCCGCCCTGAGCCTGCTTCAGGAGGGAGGGCAGGGTATAAATAGAATAAACAAAGAAAGCTCGCTTTCTCCATTACATCTCAAGAGCTTGCAAACACAACTCGAAGCCCCTGGGGTGCAACGGAAATATTTCCTGTGGAGGAACCGGACCGGAAGGGGGGGGAAGAGACAGAATGCCACCTCTCAGCCCAGAGAACAACTGTGAAGGTGCAGTCTGATGCCCCCAACCCCCTGGTTACGTGGGCCATAATGGAGCCAGGCACCATCACGGGGTCGCCCACTTAGCAGCAGTCAAGATTCCTTTTGGTCCACCTAAGTCCTGTGCATCCCTGGCTTGGGGCGAAGTAACAATACCGGGCAAACCGTCCCTTCCTTGTAATACTCTCAGCATCTGTCCGCTTTGTTTGGTGGCTCTGGCATTTCACATACTTTCCCCAGAATACACTGCGAGCAAGGGTCCTCTACAAGGACGTCGTTCACAACTGCGACCGCCTTAGTATGGCTGTCTCATAGAGAATGTGCCCAAACCCATTTAAATGGAGAACAGCATGGTGGCAAGCGTGGTGTTCCGGGTTGGGCAGAATGATGGGATGTAAATACTGTAAATAAATTCATATTGTCTATAGTATTATTTATATTCCTAACCCATTTTCTGTCCAAAATCCCAGTTAAACTGCAATCCTTAACACAGGTCTTTACCACATTTAATTGAAGTACGTTCCAAGAAAAAAAAAAAGCTTATTCCTAAGTATATGTGGATGGCCCAGGCAAGCTCGATCTCATCTGATTCTGGAAGCCAAGCAGCCTTGGTTGGTACTTGGATGGAACACTGCCAAGGAAATCTGGGGTTGCTATGCAGAGCCAGGCAATGGCCAACCATCACTGTATGTCTCTTGCCTTGAAAGTCCTACAAAGGGTGGCTGTGAATCAGCTGCGACTTGATGGCACTTTCACCACCAAACTAGGATTAGGCTGCCAAGTCTCCAGTTTACCCTGATCTAGCAATAAAAGAATCCAGATGCAAAGATCCAGATTTTAAGCTGCCAACGCCTTTCTAAAACAGCAGCGTACCTTCACCGGGACAACTGCAGTCTGTACCATGTTTCTGAAACGTCCAACAGAAGGGTCCACATCCTCTGTATGGGTACAAGCACATTAAAGAACAATAGTCACTTCGTGAAATGGGTTATGAAATGTGTATTCGGCCCTGAAGAGGGTTTTAAGGCAAGGGGGTCAGAAGAAGCGAAGTTTGTCATCATCAACGGACTTATTCAGCAAGACTTCTGTGTGCTACTGACACCTTCAGCGTTGACGCTGACCCACTGTCTGAACAATACAGACGCCTCTCTGGCAGTCTCAGTCCAAAGGAGAAGAGGATCCCCCTATTCTCAGCTTGAATTTTTAAAACATCATCGAGAAAGCTGAAAGTAAGCAGAGCTCTGCAAAACAGGTTGCAGTTCAGGCTTTTTTTCTGGGGAAACACGCCAGGACAGCGTTCTGGAACCTCTTCGACAAATTAAAAAAAAAATGTTTTAAAGTTCCTGAGTTTTCAGTATACAGACTGAAAACTTCATTTCCCTCTTGAGAGTTCCAGCAACTCTTTGTCAAAAACAAACAAACAAAAAAAGCCCTGGTCACAGTCCTCATAGCCCACACACCCCACCTCCCCTTCCTGCCATCTTCATCATCCTCCCTCATCCTCTTCCCTTTTGCCTCCGTAGAAATCTGGCCCTATGTGCCAAGCAAAATGGTTTGGCATGCCACCTCTGGCCCACGTGCCAAGGGCTGCCCACCTCTGCTCTGTATCAAACATGACTTTGTCCAAGGACCTGCTGGGATAGGAAGACAAACACTGGAGGAGGGGCATCACCCTTTTCTAGCACTGGGGTCCCCAACGTTGTGCCCGTGGCCGCCACGGTGCTTGCAAACACCTTTTCTGGTGCCCGCCAAGAGTTTTTAGAAAGTGGGTGGGGCCCAACTGGGCTTCCGCTCAGCAAGGCTTCTGACTGAGCACTGGAGACTGAATTGGCTCTGCAGCACACGCCCCCCACACCACAAGGATCTTCACAGTGTGACTGAAGGTAAGCTGCGGCAGCCATTTTGTAGCTGGCTCTGCCTCTTGCACCAGCCATTTTATGGCAGACATTTTGTGGCTGTGCCCATCACACTGTGTCAGAATTCCCAAAAGCTCAAAAAGGTTGGGGACCCCTGCTCTAGCTGAAGTTGCTGGTTTATGCAGGGAGGCTCCTTAGAAAAGACGGGGTTTTGAAGAGTAAGGCGACAGGCTTGATGGAAAGCTTCAGGTATGACTGACTGTAGTCAAGACCAATGCTCCTCTAAACTTGGAGTCTTGTGAGCATAAGTTCTACTTTATGAGCTACTGGCATTAAAATTGTGAGTGAGTGATTTGGCTGCTGCATAAATTAGTTTGCTCTGGAGCCATCCTTCCTGAGCTAAGACAAAAATGTGTGAGCCAGGGGCTAAAAAATGGTGAGCTAGCTCACACTGACTCAGCTCAGAGGGAACATCGGTCAAGACTGGGAAGGAGAACCAAGAGTGGATCTAAAGTGTTCACCTGGGTTGATGATCTCGTCATCATCGCTGAACGTTACTCTTGAGTTCTTCCGTTTTCGCTTTGGTCTCTGGATATCCAAGTTCCCTTCTTCTATAGTTAACGTGGAGATCCTCTTGTTGTGGGCTGTGTTGAACTCCGTCAGGTTCTACAGAACCAAAGGATGGACTGTCAGTACACAGCACCACCTTTGGAAATTTAAAGGTTACATTCCATTCTTCCTGAACCCCACAAAAAGAACTGAGGATTCGGTTAAAAGGTCAAGAGGTGCTTACCATGCTGGGAGAAGGCCAGGAGGGCAGTTAGCAGCAGGCTGTAGCCTGACCGAGGTGTTCCCTGGCTTTGCTGAGGGCAAGGGGCCCATCTGTAACTAGACACAGTTTAACTCAAGAGGGATCTAGAAGAGTTTGGCCGTTCTTGCCAATCTCTTGGGGAGTGCCTGTGGCCCACTGCAGAACGTGTGCTTCACATGTAGAAGGTTCCAGGTTCAATCCCTGGCATCGCCACTTAAAGGGACGATACAGTGGGTGATATGAAAGACCTCTACCTGAGACCTTGGAGAGCTCCTGCCAGTCAGAGTTGACGATACTGACTTTGATGGGCCCATGGTCTGATTGTCAGCACAAGGCAGCTTCATTTAAACACAGGTTGCACGCTGCACAGTCAGAGCCAGTTTGGTGTAGTGGTTAAGTGCACGGACTCTAATCTGGGAGAACCGGTTTTGATTCCCCACTCCTCCACTTGCACCTGGCTGGATGACCTTGGGCAAGCCATAGCTCTGTACCAGCTGTTCCCTCAAGGACAGCTTGGGAAAGCGCTCTCTCAGCCCCACCTACCTCACAGGGTGTCTGTTGTGGGGAGGGGAAGGGAAAGGAGTTTGTAAGCCGCTCTGAGACTCCCTTGGGGAGTGGAGGGCGGGGTATAAATCCAATCTCTTCTTCTTCTTCTTCTGCACATGAACGTGTGCGACATTTTAAAGGCCAAGGTACCTCCCTTCTGGCGCTGCTGATGCTGCAGCTTGATCTACGGAAATCTTCCCATTTCCTTCTTGAGAGAGATCTGAGAAATGGCATTAGCCAGGCAGGGGCCAGCAGTGGCACTCTGCGTCCACAAGGTCTCAGCTTCAATCCCCAGCAATTCCAGTTAAAGGACTGTACAGGATCAGAGTCGAGATAAGGAAACTTGGTATGTTCGTGAGAGAGACTGCTCAAGGTTAAGGGGTGGGGCTGAAACTAGCATATATTTGGCTCATAAAATGTCCCAGGTCCAGTCCTGATCTCGATAACCCGGGCAAGCCCGATCTGGTCAGATCTCGGAAGCCAAGCAGGGTCGACTCTGGCAAGTACCAGGATGAGAGACCTCCCTGGAATACCAACAGTCAGGAGGTTGGGGCAGGCTTTATTCTGGCTGAATATCCTCCAGGCCCCCAGTAGGGGTCAGTCACCAGAGATCACCACGACTTCCAGGTGCACGCACACACACACACACATTTTAAAAATACAAAAACAGCTGGGAAAGATCCTTTGCTGCCTGAGACTCTGGATAACTTTTGGCGGTCAGAGGAGACAACACATGGCGCAATCGGCGCCTGGAGTTCCACGGCCCGTTTAGGTACTCACGTCTAACTCTGTCTCCTCTTCAGGTAGGCCAAGCAGTCCCTTGAGCTCGTCATCCTCGGTGGTCATTTTCTCATCTCCTTTCACGGCGGAGGGTAACGCCTGGGGCTTCTCCCTCAGGGTGTAGGCCCGCGTAGAGGCGCCGAACGAAACCGTCGAGTCGATGGGAATCTGCTGCGGCTTGTGAGGTTCCAAACGGATGTGCCCCAAAAACGTGCCATGTGCTGGACGTTTCGGGGGAACGAAAAAACGACACAGGCAAAGAAACCATTAGCCATCAACGTGCTTCTTTAAGCTTCGTGATGAGTTCTTTTACTTTACTTGATTGGGAGGGGGGGCCGATTCTTTCGAATCACTGTGGTTGAAGTGTTGGGTGTGAATCTGGGAGATCCAAGTCTGAATCCCCATTTCGCCATGGGAGCTCACTGGGTGCCTGGGGGGCAGTCACAAGAACACACGAGAAGCCAATGTTGGATCAGGCCAGTGGGCCCATCCAGCCCAACACTCTGTGTCACACAGTGGCCAAAACCCAAGTGCCATCATTCTCTCTCTCTCTAATCTATCTCACAAGCTTGGCTGTTGTAAGGATAAAATGGAGGAGGGCAGAACGTCAGAAGCCCTGCACTGGATCCCCACTGGGGAGAAAAGACCTAAATAAAGATCTAACTAAAAAAAGATAAATAAAAAAAGATCTAAATAAAGATCTGAATAAAAAACATGTTACTGCCTCTCTCGCCTTAGTGCCCCTTCAAAGCCTTTGCTTCGGACCTTTGGGAAAGGTCCTTAAAGTCATCCACTTTATCCCCCACCTTAGGCCGTGCTACAGTGTGGTGTTCTTTACTGTGTGTGCCCCACTCCTCCAAGGCCAAGGTGGCCCACTGATGGGAGAAAAAAGGACAAGAAGAATATACAGAAATACACACAAGCAAATACAGCAGTAGCAACACTTGCTTGGCAGCTTTAAGCCCTGTTAGGCTTTGCGCCTTCCTCTGAAAAGCTGCAAGGTGGCGTTGCGAGCCCCCAAGCCTGGGAGCTCAAAGTGCCTGAAATGTAACCAAGTCATGTAACTGTGGCCCTAGAGATAAAAGCCTGCAGTCACCGAGAAGCCTGGAGGAGCTTGGAGATGTTGCAACAATGGTCGCCATGGGGAAGGAAGATGTCACTTGGAAATTATGCACGGCTCAAGAGCATCACCTCTCCAACTCCCATCCTCCTCAGCCACGGGAGGTGGTGTGTGTGTGTTTAAGGCTTTTTAAAGAAGTGAAACGCTGCCCCCTGTGTTTGTTGTTACTTGAATGCAAAGAGAAAAGACACACGCCCCTCAGAGATACAGTTTTAACAATCCCCTCTACTGCTCTACTTCCACCCCCCATTAAGTTGATTATCGACCAACTTACTGCTGTTGAGATCTATAAGAAAAACCCTTTTCAGATGTTTGTGGTAGACCAAGGCAGCGTGGACTCGGGAGCAGGATTGGTGATCGATGGTGAAGTCACACAGGTCAGGGTTTCTCCCAAAGAGATAGTATTTCTTCTCGTCGATTATGAGTTTCTGAGGCAAGACATCAGATGACAGATGGCAACGTTGAGACTCCTGCATTTTTGCTGAAACCTTGTAAAAGCATGGAGCCAAAAACCTGAAAGAACCTGGTACCAAACTGTAGCATGTCAACCAGAGGAGAACGGAGAGGGACTGCATTCTACCCCCAAAAGTCTGAGGATGCCCCAAATGGATTAGATAAAGCTGGAAATGAAATAGAATCCAGCAAGTTTGATGGATGGAACTATCTTTGGTACGATTTCTGCATTTCACACCACATATACTATTCAAACAAAGAATGGAAACACTACTTTGAAAACACCTTCAGTAACCCCAAGTGAAAGGGGAAAAAAGCTTTGATTCAGTAAGGGCAACAAAGCCTGAGTTCCTACCTCTCCCTAAGCACAATCTTGGAAGGCTGAAGTCAAGCCAGACATTTTACGTATTTATTTACGTCTTTACATCTCCCCTTTCTCCCCACTGAAGACCCAAAGCGGCTTACAATCATGAGAGCCAGTTTGGCGTAGTGGTTAAGTGCGCAAACTCTAATCTGGGAGAACCGGGTTTGATTTCCCACTCCTCCACTTGCACCTGCTGGATGACCTTGGGCAAGCCATAGCTCTGTACCAGCTGTTCTCTCAAGGACAGTTCTCTCACTCAGCCCCACCCACCTCACAGGGCATCTGTTGTGGGGAGGGAAAGGGAAAGGAGTTTGTAAGCCGCTCTGAGACTCCAAGTGAGTGAAGGGTGGGATATAAATCCAATCTCTTCTTCTCTTCTTCTTCTTACAGCATTCCCTTCTCCATTTTATCTTCACAACAACTTTATCAGGTAGGTCAGACTGAGAGGGTGTGACTGCCCCAAGGTCACCCAGCAGACTTCCATGACAGGGTGGGGATTTGAACTTGGGTCTCCCAGATCCTGGTCCAACATGTAACTGCTACACTGGCTCAAAAATGGATGTGCAGCTGTCTCGACAGGATCCATCTTCGTTTCCATAATACTATTTTAGGTCCTTGCAGTGGCAGAATATCAGGCTTTCACCAGAGTCTTACAGAAAAGCTGTGACATGAATCTTTCTGGGCCTTACCTTACAAGGAATAGTAAGAGGACCACTGCAAACTCTGCTCAACTGAGACTAAACCTAACCCTGCTTATGGGCTTAAATGGCCCTGACTTTTGTGTGACTTGCAGGTATCTCCCCACAATCTACCCCATCACAATTTGCTCTGCCTTCTCCTTTCATAGCTGCACGTTTTCTTAATTAGATTCCTATAAGGCAAATATTCCCCTCCATTATAACCAAGGCAGTGGCATCCTACAATGGCTACATTGCAATTTATAGCATGAAATCGACAGCTTAGGCTACACAGGACCGCACCGCACCTCTAACAGTGCAATCCTATACAGACTTACTCCGGATATGAAGCCCAATGATTTAGACTGGTTTTGACCAGGGTAACTGCAAATGAAGTGGCTGTCAACTATTCATGCACAGCTGCAAGCCTACATATTTGGAACCAAGTCCCATTCAAAGAGAAGAGAGTATGAGTCGGTTACTGTGCAAAGTGATGAAAGTGCATTTCCTGCTAGGAAGAGAGAAAGGGGCTTCAATGTTTAATTGTGGATTTTAAATGAAGGTACAGATAGCATATTTGCCCCTTTCACTTATGTCTTTCACTTCACACATTTCCTAGTGCAGAAGTGTTGTGAACTGAATCTAGACTCTTAAAGATACCTTGCAGCAAGCAACAAAAACAGCCAAGAACAACACCCCATAAAATCATGACCTCATTTGGCACCTTCGGCTTCTGTCAGATAACACTGAGGCTACTGTGAAATGATCCAACATGCCCCCCCCCGGCTATTACAGCACAACTCCAGCTGTGCTGAGACCAAACACTATGCAAAGAAATTATGTTAATGTGAATTAAGCAACATAAGGAAAACGTTCAGAGCATCTGGCTGCAGCTTTCCAGCGAGGACACACTGGTATCCATTTGGGTGACGAGAGTATCAGCAGAAAACATAGCTGGGTAAGCTTCCAGAAAAGGCTTAGGTATCAGTGGGCACACAGGTCCCAAAACACTATGCGTTTAAGCATTGCTCTCCCCATGGCGCTGCTGACAAAATCACAAAGAACTTGACCCGGGGGGGGGGGGGGGGGGAGGGGGGAATAGGAACAGATAATCAGGAATGCTTCACTGGTGTCCAAGACCTAAAAACTAATCTGTGCCTCTGAGCTATAACCCAGTGTGTTCCTTTGCACACTCGAGCTTCATCACTTCAGGGCTTGATTTAATGTTGCACTTCTTGGACCCAGCCATCACTAGCTGCCCCTCTGAACTCTAAATGAGCACTGGAGGAGAGATGGCTTGGTTAGTATCAAGTGCTGCCTGACAGACTTGTAGGGGTGAAACCCGTAATTCATACACATGAAGCTGCCCTATACTGAATCACACCCTTGAGCAATTAAGGCCAGTACTGTCTACCCAGACTGGCAGCTGCTCTCCAGCATCTCAGCAAAAGGTCTGTCGCATCACCTGACCCCTTTTTAAACTTGAGATGCCAGAGATTGAACCTGGGACCTTGTGCATGCCAAGCAGATGCTTTACCACTGAGCCACAGCCCCTCTCCAGCTGCAGTGTCGGGGTGTGACAGCTATCAAGTTTGCAGGGCTAAAGAGCAGATCTAACAGCTTACAGTCCAAACAGTGAGACCTTGTGAACAACAGGTGGTGAGAGATGCAAGAAACATTAGCCATCTCAAGAGTTATTGTGAAGATGGACGAAACGTACACTTAGATCCAACATGGCAACAGGTTTACCCACAAGTTTGCCACAGATGCTCTGAGACTGAGCCAACATCAAAGAAGAATACACCCTCTAAATGTTGCTTGCTGGATTTTCTGCTTCAGATAGGTAGCTGAAGCAATTAACACCAGAAGTATAATCCTCTGTATCGATTTTCATACCTCAATAAGTTTGTCTCCTTTGACTACATCCAAGTGTAGCCCTGGTGGGGGTTTTCCTGCCCTAAGTGGGAAAAAAGAAACAAGTTTTTGTTTAGGAATGGTTAAAAGTAGCCTTTGTAATCCCCAAATCTAAAGTTACTATGGCAACAAAAAAAGTCTTTCTTGACTGGTAGGCATTGCAACTCTCACTCTTGCTTTTCATTATTATTGTTTATGTTCTCTGGGAGACTCAAGGCAGATTACAACTTTAAAAAAAATGCAATAAGAAAACACAAGAGATCTAAGAAACAGTGCAACAGGAGCAGGGTAACAAAATTAGAAAACAATGCAAACAAAAAGCCAGTTCTAAGATGCAACATACTAGAAAGGCCGAAGACAATGTAGTCAAAGAGGATACATACAATACAATACATGGTGCAGTCAGCTGTAATCCTCTTTCCTTATAAAATCACCCTTCCATTATACTACAGCTCTATTCTGATATTAGGTGGGGGGATTACTGGGTGTGCTGACTATGAAATGTGGAGTTCCAGTGCAAAACCTCAGAGCTACTCCTAGCTCCACAGCTTAACTGGAATACTACGTAAATCACTCTCTTTGGATGCTGCCACTCACAAGCTAAGCTCTGCGCAAACCTTAAGAGAGGACTTAAAGAATTCAATGACATGCATCTTTTGACAAGAACACCCACAGTTATTTATCCCTTCGGCAAATGGGGGGGGGGGGGAGACACCCATAGGACTGTGTCTGCCGATACAATATTTATGTATTATTCAAGAATTGTGCTATTTCCGCACCCCCCCCATACATATGTACAGAGAAAATCACATGTCTTCTCCATTAGGAGGATCAAATTCCACTGAAATTTCAGGAGGTCTGGTAAGTTCTCTTCTGTTGTGTTTTCCCATCACCCCTTGCCTCACTAACAGAACTTAAACTGGCTGCCAGAGTTGTTTCCTAGAGAGGGGTAACTCTTCTTGCATAGGGCAGAAAGAAGCAACCAGGTGTGCAAGGTGGGCATTTGCTTCCGTTGAAAGCAGTGATATGGGGTGGTAAACCTCCCAGAAAATTTTTCCAACGGTATATTTTTCCATGGAAAATTTTCCACCCCACATATGTAAATATAGTCTGTTTAGAGTTGCTAGGGCTTTTGTACTGAAAAGCAATCAGGCTAGGTGGGCTAAATGTGGAATACGAAACATGGACAAACCTCAGTACTTGTGCATGATCCAGGCTTATACATGGTGGTATCTGCCCTCTTCTGCTAACGTTATTTCAAATTTGCTAACATCATTTAAAAGGTCACCTTAAGTCGGAAGTGACTTGACAGCACTTAACACACATGCAACATTCTTTACATATTTAAATGATTTATTTAAATTCAAATCATGGGTTCGTTTTGTGAGTGCAACAACTGTTAGTGCAACTACACACCCCTCGTGACCTATGGTGGAAAAAACTGCATGCAAAGCTGAAGGATAGGTACACTGAGGTGCACATCCTAAATCTACCCACAAACAGGAAAATGCCACTGCAGCTCCAGAGAGTTGCATTCCCCCCCTCTATTTTGGTCAAAAGGCCGAATCTGAATTGCTACACAAATTTTACCCTTCAACCACATGAAGTCATTCCTGTTCATTATCCTTCCTCTGAGATATGAGTCGCTGGGCCGAAATAACAGTGCAGTCCTAAGCAGAGTCACATCCACTGACATTACTGTGTTTAAAAGGTGTCACTCTGTTTAGGACTGCGCCACTAGTATGTATCTAATGACAGCTGTGGAGAATGGAGGAGGAACGCTTCCCAAAGGCTAACAGGTTGGCTCTAGCTCTTATAGGAAACCTTCCCTCCTAACACTACAGTCGCAAGGCAACAACATTCTTCTCAGGCTCTTTTGATAAGCAGCACTTATTCTTCCCATTTCACAGCCACCCTTTTTAAACTTCGCGCCGGATGGCATAAGGAACACGCTGGCTGGCCATGCTTAGAGGGCACACACACGCTTGGTGCTCACATCACATCGATCTCTTCAAGTTGTAAGACACCTGCACCCTGCACATGCTCGGGGGCGCCACTCTGGTCTAAGGAATGCAGTCTGGTCTAAGGGATTCCCACGCTCAGAGGCACCAGGTGGTGTAAGGAAGACATACGCTTCCCGTGCCCAGAGACACCTTCTCAGATTCCTCTACGTGTGCAAAGGCAGAGGGTGAGGATGACAAACACAGGTCCAGGGGCTGAAGCCTGGCCGAGTACGGGCCAGCCCCCTCTTTCCTCCCTCCGCCAAAGGGGGTTGCAGGAGCTGCACCCTGGCCCCCCCGGTCCTGATGGGACTCCTGTTCCCTCTCCTCCAGAGGCCCAGCCCCCTCAGACTCGGCGAGCACCGTCCCCGCTCTCCACGGCCACAGGGCCCCCACCCTCACCAGCTCGGACAGTCAAAGAGAGGGAGGCTCCCGCCGCCACCGGCAGAGTTCGCGTTCGCCGCCATCTTGCGACTGCCCCCATTCAGTGGGCGCGGGGCACGCTGGGAAGCTGGAAGACCCGGCGGAGGGGGGTGATCCCGGCATGCCTCGCGCGGAGGAGGGAGGAGAGGCGGCCGCGGCGGCTCGGCGGCCAGAGACACGTCTCGAGCGCGGAGTCATGGCAACGCTGCAAAAAGGGCGGGAAGCCGTTAGGAGGGAGGGTGGGAGGGAGCGCTGAGCTTTCCCTGGCGCCGAACGTTCGGTTCTGTAAGCGTCGGGCGCCGCCGCCATCTTGGCGGCCGGGCTTGGCTGCCCGGGAAGGGAAGCCAGCCGAGGCTGGCGAGCCTGCGTAGACAAGTGTTCGTCGGGAAAGAGCGCTGGGAGGGTTTTGTTTGGTTCGGAGAACGTCCAATAAAGTTTAAATGCCGCTGTTCAAAAAGTGGCCGCACGCAGAAAGCAGGATCTTCAACGGAAGTGCGCCGGGAAAAGGGCATTTCCGCTCGCAGAATCACAGATCTGGAAGGGGCCTCCAAGGTCATCTAGTCCAGCCCCCTGCAAAACGCAGGAAAGTCACAAACACATCCCGCCCCATCTGCTAATGACCCCTGGTCTATTCCCAGAAGATGGCCAAAAAAAAATCCCTCCAGGATTCACTGGCCTGGAGAAAAATGGCTTCCTGACCTCAAAAGTGGCAATCCAGCAACCCTTCCTGCCTTCCCTCTCATGATCTGCCTAAATTCACAGAATCAGCACTGCTGTCTGATGGCCATCGAGCCTCTGCTTAAAAACCTCCAAAGAAGGAGAGCCCACCACCTCCTGAGGAAGCCTGTCCCACTGAGGAACCGCTCGAACTGTCAGGAAGTTCTTTAGCCGAAAACTCTTTTGGTTTAATTTCTGGGGCAACAGAAAGTCTGCACCATCCTCTATATGGCAGCCCTTCAGGTACTTGAAGATGTTTATCTTATCACCTCTCAGCCGTCTTCTCTGCAGGGCTAAACATACCCAGCTCCTTCAACCTTAACTCATAGGACTTGGTCTCCAGACCACTCACCATCTTCGTTGCCCTCCTTTGGATACGTTCCAGCTTATCTATATACTTCTTAAAGTGTGGTGCCCCAAACTGAACACTACTCTAGGTGAGGTCTCACCAGAGCAGAGACAGTATACTTCTGTTGAGACAGCCCAAAATCGCATTTGCCTTTGTAGCTACTGCGTCACACTGCTGACTCATGTTCAGTGTATGGTCTACTAAGACCCCTAGATCCTTTTCGCACATACTACTGCCAAAACAAGTCTCCCCCTTCCTATAGTTATGCTTTCGATTTTTCCTACCTAAATGCAGAACTTTACATTTATCCCTGTTAAAATTCATTTTATTTGTTTTAGCTCAGTTTTCAGCCTCTTCTTGGGAGTGCTCCTGGACACCTCCCTAACAATGGAGACCCAGGTAGCAGCCACTGCAAAGTTGGCCTTTTATCATCTACTGCTGATTAGGCAGCTGGTTCTCTTCCTTGAATGCAACGACTTGGCTACGGTGATCCACGCACTTGTCACCTCAAGACTGGATTACTGTAATGCTCTCTACATGGGGCTGCCCTTGTCCCAAATCCGGAAACTGCAGCTGGTGCAGAACACAGCGGCAAGGCTGCTGTTGTGTTTTCCCATGTGGGAACACAGCCAGCCAGCCCTAAAAACTCTTCACTGGCTGCCTATAGCATACCGGATACGGTTCAAGATGCTGGTTCTTACCTTTAAAGCCCTATATGGCCAGGGACCTATCTACCTAAAGGACCACCTTTCCCTGTATGTACCCCAGCGAGTGCTAAGATCGGGTTCCCAGAACCATTCTTCCAGGGCCTAAGGAGGCCTGGTTGGTTACAACAAGGGCCAGGGCCTTCTCCGTGGTGGCCCCTCACTGGTGGAATCTGCTCCCAGAGGACATCAGGGCCCTGTGGGACCTTCTACAGTTCCGCAGGGCCTGTAAAATGGAGCTCTTCCACCAGGCCTTCGATTAGGGTGCTGCCTCGATTCTATGTCCCTGGCCTGACCACCAAATTGTACCAATCAGGACCAACAGTACCGCCAACGGAGACTCATAGGTATGAGGGAGCCTGTTGATACCACTCTGCTGACGGGTGTTGAAGATCGCCATCTTTTATTGCACATAGTATGTTTTATATCGATTGATAGTTTTACTGGAATTTTAATGTATATTTATTATGCTGTTAGCCGCCCTGAGTCTGCCAAGTAGCGGTGAGGGCGGGACAGAAATGCAAAATAAATAAATAAATAAATGCCACAAGACTCATTTTTGTTCGTACGGATTCTTGTATGCAGATACTCCAGTCTAAGTTGATTGAAATCAATGAGTTCAGAGCAGAGTGACCGCACAGGATTGCACTGTCACATACACAGCTAGCTACCCCTCTGCAACTCTCACACATTTTCCAAAAGGCACAGCTGAAAAATTGCCTCAGGAAAACATACCACAATTCATTTATTAGTACAGTGCCACTGTTGTTATTGTGCTGTTACTGTGCATGGCCCTGTACAAAATACAAGAGGAGATACCCTCACTGCCTAGGGGAGCTTCCAGTCTACAATTTCGACTTAAGTGATACAAAGATGATAGGATGGGGGTTCTGTGCTCCTCCATTTTACCCTCACAATAGTGAGATAGGTCAGGCAAAGAGTTTGCTGAGGATGCCAGCCTCCAGGTGGGGCCTGAGGATCTCCCAAATTACAGCTCATCTGCAGACTACAGAGATCAGTCCCCCTGGAGAAAATGGATGCTTTGGAGGGTGGACCCTGGCACTGTACCCCACTGAGGTCCCTGTCCTTGCCACCCACCACCCCCTAATCTCCAGGGAGCTGGCAACCCTACTCCCACCTAGGGCTGCCAAGTCAGTCCGGGGGGCGGGGGATCCCCCGCTACAGGGGTTCCCGATCCGCCGGCCAGCATTCGGCTGGCAGGGGAAACCCCACCATCGAAGTCGTCGACTTCCCCAGCGTTATGACGTCACCCGGAAGTGACGTCATCACGTTGGGGACGTTGCCGGGACGACGCTCTAGCAATCGCCCCAAAACTCTATGGTACCATAGAGTTTTTGGGCGATTGCCAGAGCATCGCCCTGGCAACGCCCCCAACGTGATGATGTCACTTCCAGGTGACATCATCGTGGCGCACGTGCGTGTGCGCCGGGGAAGCTCCCAGCGTCAGGAGGACTCCCCCCGGTAAGTAATAAGGACTTGGCAACCCTACTCCCACCCCTTGCCACTGGCCTGGGGGAATCTGGCCATCTTATCACCCAGCAAGCTTCTACAGCAGAGTGGGGATTTGAAGCTGGACCTCACAGATCCAGAGTCTCACCACTTCACCACTGACCCATTTTATTTAGGCTTTAATTTTGTGAGGAAATGAGGGGCTGGGCTCAAGGATCCACAGAAGAGAAGAGACACTGAAGCAAGTGGCCCAAGCCACGTGTCACGTTTCTACCTTACAAGCTACCCCCCCCCCAATGGAAGTTACAATCTCTGTAACACTTATGATGCTATATAAAAGCATTTAATTCTCCCTTCTCCTGTCCCCTAGCTAAATTTGAACAAGCAAAAGAAGAAGACGTCACGTACTTTTAAAAATGTTTATTGATAAGTTAAATAGAAGGAATGATGGGAGTCGTAGTGCAAAGAAAGATGTGCAACTGAGGGCATCGTTCTCCCACACAGACTTTCACAGTTTAGTAATTTACATAAGGGGAAACAGGAACAGATATAAATGAGGGTGTCAGTAGAAGGAAGTTGCCGGCTCTTCAACATAGGACCTCAGCAACTTGTTTGTCTCTTTTTTGCCAGTTACTTTGAAAAGTAGGACGGGATTGAAAGTGCTCTATTTAACAATTCCTCCAGTACTTCAGTCAGACTCTCATAGCCCTGCGAGAAAGAAGCTTTCTGTTTCAAAGACTGATATTTGGTAATTAACCACAAAATGCATACCCCCCCCCCCCGCTATGTCACCTGTTGAAGCCATCATAGGCTTAGTGCTTTGTTTCCTGCCCACAGTTGTATTTGTTCCGAGATAATCTGAAGTCACTTTCAGGAAATACCTCTAATGCATGTGGCTAGAGGCATACACTGAGAACAGACTCGAGCGGCTCTACAGTCCATCACCAATGACAACTTCACTAGGGAACAAGACATTTGAACACACTGCTAAAATGATTCAGTGTCACCACAAACATAGCACAGGGAGAAAAAACCAGTTACCAAATATATTGTCTTGGTCTCAAACCCAGGTGGCCTCGATGTTTTCTACTGTAGCATTTAAAAGAAAGAGGGCTGCCTTTTCCCTTGGCAATTTAAAAGCCAAGGCCTACACAAACAGTGGTATGCTTAATTTTGTGGGCCGTGTGAGGTTCATCTCCCCCCTGCCCCCCCAAATTACCTGCTCACAATTCTGTGTTAAAAGCTGCTTCTGAAACATGGTGAAGCTTCAAAAGCAGCCAGAAATGGGGTGAAGGAGCTACCCTTTGAAAGAAACCTGCCTGTATGTCCATACCTGAAGTGGCTGTCCGTATTGTGTCTAGCTAATCAGTCAGAGAATTAAAATTGCTGGGTGAATGAAAGTTTGTCCTTGTTGGAAGTAGTGCATATGCAAATCACTTATAAAAAGGAGCATAGATTAAAAAAAAATTATATCTGCACATGTCAGTTAAATGAGGTCATAGACTCTTCAACACTTTACATTCGGGACTGCGTTAATTTTATATAGTACAGAAAACAACCCCCCCCCCCCCACAAGATCAGTTACATAAAATAGTTTTACACAAACCGATAAATACTGTCATCAGAGCTCACCAAGTCCAAGGACTATTTATCTTCATGTTAGTTTCTATATAGGATAACTAGAGGAAAACTGGTTTGTGCTCCTTCGCATCTAGATCACTTCGTTTCACAGGCTTGTCTACTTATTTTCCCCTCGAGTGCTGGGGGGGAAAATACCTGACAACACTGCAGTTAATCCAATTCTACTCAGGGACTTCATTTTGATGTCTGCCAGATGACAATGCCCAGGATTAGGGAAACCACAACAAGGCCAACAATCAGGATGCAGATCTTCTTACGAGATTTTTTCTATTAAGAAGGGGAAAACAAAAAACAAGAAAAGCCAGTGACGTCAAGAATGTAGTGCAAGATCAGGAAGTTCAATGATTAAAACATCCACAACAGGATGCACTGTACATGGGATGGATAAAAGATGATGTTTTCTCCCTTTCCCATAATACTAGAGACTTGGGAGCACCCAATAAAGTTGATGGACAATAGATTCAGGACAGACAAGAGGAAGTATTTCTTTATTCAGTAGTTAGTGGAGTTCACTGCCAATAGACACAGCAAAGATGGCTTTAAAAGGGGGTTAGACAGATTTATGGAGGAGACGTCCACTAATAGCTACTAAACATGGTGACTAAAGGAAACCTCCACAGTCTGAGGCAGTAATCTGCTGAATACCAGTGTACGGAGGAGGCAGCATCAAAGACTTGACATGCCCGGTATGTTAGCCCTCTGGAGCAACTGGGTTGGCCACTTTTAGAAAGGATGATAGACCAGACAGACCCACTGGTCTGATCCAACAGGGAACCTCTCGTGTTCTTATAAGAAGTGTGATGCATTGGGACTCTGAATGAGGAGGTATTTTTTGTTTTACCCTGATAGGATTTGTTCATCTTTAATTCAGGGGCTTTGCACCAACAAACTTCCGCCAAACTGGGGTACAATGATTGTAGGGTTACTATACCTCCAACCTGCAGGAAGACTATTTCAGGCCTTCTCAGACGCTTGGAAGTGCACAGAGTTCAAATAAAGAAGAAAACTTGCTGGCAAGAGCCCCTATAGGAAAGTTAAGGGGCAGCCCATTTCAAGGGGATTCCCTCTGTATGATGGAAATGTTATTGGGGGGGGGGCAGTGTTCCCTCCATGCTGAGTTAGTGTGAGCTAGCTCAGAGTTTTTTAATCCTCTGGCTCACACATTTTTGTCTTAGCTCAGGAAGGATGGCTCCAGAGCAAACTGATTTACGCAGCAACCAAATCACTCGCTCACAACTTTAATGCCAGTAGCTCACAAAATGGAATTTTTGCTCACAAGACTCCACAGTTAAGAGGGAGCCATGGGGAGGGGGGTAATCTTTAATGAATCCACTAGCCCTACCCCCTTCCCTCAATTGTAGCCCATCTCACCAGTTCTCATAAGCCACACCCCCTAGGACCCTACAGGATGCCGTAACAAATTACTCCTATAGTTCCGTGACAAATTGTCAACCAGGGTTATAAAAGGAATGCGCACAACAACATAAGAAAAATTGCTTGGGAATCTTACCCCATTTCAGTTCAGACAAAAGCTACAGAGCGCATCTTTTCTGGAGGAGAACAGCAAATGTCCGCTCCCACTTTGTTGTTCTTCCCTCCCTCGTTTCCAACTGGCAGTGCAATTATTTTGGCTGTGAGGTTCACTGGGCAGCTGGGAGGTCATGCAATCGTTACCTGATAATACGAAGCTCTCTGTAGCTGCTCATTTGCGTTTTCCACATGTACCTCTGCATTTTCTATACTCGATTCTATGCTGTCTACAGGGGAGAAAAGCGCACTCTCAGAAAGCCGGACCACAAAAAGGATTTACCACAGAATAACCTGCATGGTCAAACTCGATGGGATGTTCAGAGATCTGCAGAGATAATCTCATGTGTTGACAGTTTCAGGAGGGCAGCTGTAGAAGAGCAAGATTCGAGTCCAGTTGCACCTTAGAGACCAAGGAGATTTCCAGGGTATGAGATTTCAAGAGTCAAAGGTCCTGGCCACACGAGTGAGATAATCCGGGGGAGAGGCAAGGCTATTTTGCCCCGGAGCAATGTGACCCGCAGTTGTGTGATCACACAGGTCTGTGAAGCTGCCAACGCAACTCGCCGCTGCATGATCAGACGCAACCATGGGCAAGCTGGGTTTTTTTTTTGTCGTCCGTTTCCGATTCGCTTAAACGGGGATCGATGAATCGCTTCTCCACTCTGAGGGCTTCCAATGGCAGTATGCGATGATGCGCATACTGAGAAGGGGAAAAAAACAACGGCATGGCATCGGGATAGCCTGATCAGACTATTCCCGACGCCAAAAGTCCGTGCTGGAGCAATCACACAGGGAAAGTCTGTCTGGCCCGCAGCAAACCATTTGATACTGGGGTTTACCTAGTGGTTTTTTACTCCTCTTCTCCAGCAGAGCAAAACGGCTTGTTGACGGGTGCAGGATGCTTCACAGATGTGCTTGTTTGATCGCGCCAGTTTGAGCCGCCCCTCAGTCGTCCCTCTCGTGCAGCTAATGGTGTGTATGATCGGGGCCAAAGCTTCCCTTCATCAGATATCTGACAAAGGAAGCTTTGGCTCTCAAAAGTTTACATCCTGGAAATCATCTTGGTCTCCAAGGTGCTACTGGACTCGAATCCAGATCATCTCCTGTGGTTTTGTCAAAGAGTAAAACAGTAGCTCTGCTGCTTCTCCCAGGACAGCTGGCAACAGGATTCTCCCCTCCTCCATTTTTTTCCTCACAAAAAGGGTAGATTAGGACGAGAGGATGTGACTGGCCCAGGGTCACCCAGCAAATGTCAGTGGCAGAGTGGGAGATCTGAATGTGGGTCTCCCAGACGCCGGTCAGGCACTCTAACCACTAGGCCGCTCTGGATACTGTAATCCAATGATGGAAGAACCACCACTTAGCAGTACTCGTACAGAAAAGGCTTTTTGTCCTTCCCCCGTCTCCCCTTGCAGGGACGCAAGACTCCTCTGTGGCTTACTCATTGCTCAACGGACAGAATCCCCTCCACACACACAACTCACGGAGGTGTCGGAAGGGGGACAAAATGTAGCATGAAACATTTTTGTGAACCCCCCTGAACCCTGTTGAGTCTACTCCAAGTTCACACCCCAGAACACTGGAAATGAAGGGCTGCTGCTGAAGGGACAAACCTTAACTGGCATCTCACTTACCGATCATGTCTCCTTGATCGTGGATCATCATAGCCAAATCTTTAAATATCTGGTTCACGTCCAGGATATCTGCCTGAAAGAAGGAGGAAAATGATTAAGATTTATTGTTTTTCGCCCCTGACTGACACTGTGTTTTAAGAATTTTTAACTGGCTGTTCTTAACATGTCTCATCAGAATGGTGACCCTTTGGCACAGTACACAATGCAACATATTGTGGGAGGACAGGAGGGGCTCACACAGGACGGCCAGAAATCAGCAATCTCTCCTTCAAAGCCCAGGTGACCCTCTATACCTTCCACAGACGGGCACATGTGGATATTGCCTTAGACTGAATTAGACCATTGGTCCATGAAGGTCAGTATTGTCTACTCAGAGTGGCAGTGGCTCTCCAGAGTCCCAAGCAAAGGTCTTTCACATCACCTCCTGCCTGGTCCTTTTTAACTTGAGATGCTGGGGACTGAACCTGGGACCTTCTGCATACTAGGCCGATGATATTCCACTGAGCCACAGCCCCTCTCCGATGGTCAAGTAGCATGCATTCGGCTAAGGCTCTAAGGTCCTCACCTCTAATTGCCTGATGGCCGTTTCTCTCTCCTTAATTAGCTCAAGGTCTTGTTCTGTTACCACATCCTCTTCTTGAGACTGCATCTGATTCCACTCTTCATTGCTATGGGGAAAGGGATATAAAGGATACACAGTCTGTTCCTCCAACGACAGCTCTACTTTTGTTTGACTGCAAGATTTATTTTTATTTTTTTGCCAAGACCGTGCTACTCAAAAGATCACTCAGATCCAGCCTGATGACAGTTCTCAACATGGGTATGCCAGTTTCACAAGCATAGGGTTCTGCAGTTGCGGAATCTTACGCCACCAGTAACTACATGCCCTTTTCCTCCACATCAAAAAACTACCTGTCAAGGATGGGAGTTCTTTAGAACTTCTTTGGAGTTCTCTTCAAAAAAAAATCCCCTTTTATAGGTATATACTTATCCTGTGTATTTACCCTCAAGTGTCTGATTGGCATGAAGGGAGAAAGATGAGCGGATTGTCAACAAACTGCACGTGGCTCAGTGTAAGTGATATATTTGGCTGCCTTTTATCCCTGTTCCTCTCATGGAAATTCCCTTGTCCAAATGCCCACCCCTTGACTTCCACATCCTGCACTTGCAACCCAGAAAATACTGGAAGGGATTTTCCTTCGGCGTCTCGATAACACCTGTGTCATCTGTGCATCCAGTTTTCCAAGACTGTGGACATCATCCTGGGTTGTGATTGGCAGCAAGATGATCCAACTCATGTGTGCACCTTACACTCTAAAAAGACATCACATACACCCCCTACTTGAGGGAACAATTCCATCTCCAAAGGTTTTACAAATTTCAAGATACCGTTGAAAGAGTCCGGAAGTTAGAAACAGCATTTACACCCAAGTGGGACCATCTTGTTCTGAGCCACATGTCAAAGCCCCACGTTTTACAGGAACCAGTTGTGAACGCAACCATATACAGCTGAGTTATTCTGTTATCCAGCCACGTTTCCAAGGCAAGTCACATGATGATGACTTTTCCATTTAAGAAGTCAGATGTGAAAAGAGTCAAGTTGAAGCTGCAGAAGTTACCTGTCAAATGAGACCAGCTGCTCATCCTTGTTCCTCTCTTCTGCCTGGAAAACAGAATTTGGCTATCATCAAACACAGTGAGAATGCAAGAGTCGTTGTACTGTAGGCTGAAAGGTGTGCGGCAGCAAGCAGGACCTCATAGTCCCTAGCACACTGTTCTGGAAGCCTTATAGATCTTTAAGGAACAGAAATCTAAGTTATGGCTCAAGGGAACTGAACTAAATCAAGAAACATGCATGATGCTGCTTTGTATTGGATCACACCTTTGGTCTATGAAGGTCAGTATTGTCTACTCAGACTGGCACCAGCTTTCCAGGGTCTCAGGCAGAGGTCTTTCGCATCACCTCCTGCCTGATCCTTTTTAACTGGAGAGGCCAGGGATTGAACCTGGGACCTTCTGCATGCCAAGCAGATGCTCTTCCACTGAGCCACCGCCTCTCCCCACAATCCTCAAAGAGACCAAGTCTCCGATACAAAGCAGAATCACTCCCTTCTTCCACCCCAGGATCGATATGATCTGGACCACTGTGGGCCATAAGCAGAAAAATCCTGCAAATGGTGTATGTACATGAAATGCACTGGAAAAATGTAGGAAAGATTTAGCTGAAGAACTTACAGAGAGACGGGAGCCAGCCCTCGCCCGGGCAACAGTTTCTTTCTCTTTCTCAGACACTCTTCTCTGCACCGCTTGGAAGTTATTTAAGGCAGCGGAAAAGTCACTCATTAAACGCTCCTTCTGCAGTTTCTGCTGGCGCTACAAGACAGAAAGGGGACCTTGGCTTATCTTATTTTTAAGCCTTATGCTTCACATTTGTAACAGCAATCCTTGAGGATGACATTGGTTTAAACCCTTCCCCATCCACCCCCCATATAGTTAGAGACCATAACATAGTCTGCACGTCCCAAGAGGTGTATTGTTATAACACTCTTCTTCCACCATCCTGCCTACAGTGTCCCATTTGGGCCAAACCAATACAGATGGGTGAGATAAAATGGAGGACCAATCCATGGGTGTACAGGGCATTCCTTAACAAGCAAGGGATGGAGGAGAGAGGGCAGGAATGACAACACCCATGTCCCCACCCATGTCCATCCTGGCAGCAGCAGCATCCGTGGACAAAAGACTCCATGTTCAAACCGGCACCAGTCGCTGTCCTGAGCTCCCACGCTATGCTCCTCTCTTCTTCCCAGTCACCTGGAAAGAACTCCTTTTCCACAGATCAAGAAGAAGCCTGGGTTCATGCGGTCCCTTGGACCAGGTGTGTGTGTGTGTGTGTGTGTGTCCATAAGCCACAGCTCCTTCAATACACATTTCTGGGTCTCTCTTGCTGCTGCTGCTCAGGAAAATCCAAGGACAGAAATGAAACAGACCAGAACAGACTAAATTATTTCTTAAAATACCTATAGCCCACCTTTCCTCTAGGCTCAAAGTGGTGCTGTTTTTTGTTTTTTTTTAAATAAATGAGGCAAATTTAAACGTTTGGGGCATTTCCCCCCATTTCTACAAGTATCCTGTCGCTGTCAGCTGATGCAGGAGTGTCGGAAATTAAGAAAGTCTGAAAGAGGCTGGGAGGGGTGCAAGTGGGGGAGGGAAGCAGAGATAACAGAGATCACTGTTGGGATCAGCTCTGCTTTCGGATGAGCTACAGAACTTTCCTAAGATCCCTGATCCAGATGGCCCAGGCTGGCCCTCCCTCATCAGATCTTACAAGCTAAGCAGGGTTGGCCCTGGTCAGTACTTGGATGGGAGACCACCAAGGAAGTCCAGAGTGGCTATGTAGATGAAGGCAATGCCAAACCACCTCTGTTCGTCTCTTGAAAATCCTATAGAGTTGCTATAAGTCAGCTGCGAGTTGACACCAGTTTCCACCACTACAGCTGACTGGTGCTAAAAGTTTTGTGTGGAAACAGAAATTAGAGCAGAGTACCCTCATGTGCCCCTGTGGGATATTACAAGAGAAAGCTGACTCAGGATGTCTGTGGAATTATTTTTGCAGAAAGGACGTGCGGCACTCCCATTTATTCTGCATACAGACAGATCTAGAGGGCTCTACTTGGCCACACTTATAGGTCAATGTATATTTTTTAAAAATGTCAAGTCACAGCTTACTTATGGCAATTTCAAGTCAAGAGATATTGAGAGAAGAAGAGGAGATTGGATTTATACCCTGCCCTTCACTACCCAAAAGAGTCTCGGAGCGGCTTACAATCTCCTTTCCCTTCCCCTCCCCACAACAGACACCCTGTGAGGTAGGTGGGGCTGAGCTCTCTCTCTCTCTCTCTCTCTCTTGCAGCTCTGAAAAAACTTGGGTCTGACCCAGAGTCACACCAGCAGCTACATGTGGAGAAGTGGGGAGTCAAACCCGGTTCTTCCTAGGTTAGAGTACATGCTCCTAACCACTACACCAAACTGGCTCTCAAGAGGCGGTTTGCCACTGCATGCCTCTGTGTCATGACCCTAATCCTTGGTGGTCTCCCTTCCAAATTCTAACCAGGGTCGGCATCTGATGAGATCGGGCTATCCAGGTCAGGGCATCAATGTATTTAGGACCATTTATTTCCATACCTGCAATCTTATCTCCCAACGGCTCTTACCATTTGGTACCTGATCAAGTGATTCTTGGTCTTGAAACCTCTCTGCCTCAGACTGCATGTGTGGCAGCTGGGCAGTCCAAGATTCCTCAGCTGCCATGCCTGCTTCTAGGGTTTCAACCCCCTCCACAGTATTCATTCATTTTATTTATATTCCTCTACCCTTTCTTCTGTGATGGACCTCAAGACAGCATACACAGGAGGTCTCCCATCCAAGTCCTGACCAGATCCAGACCTGCTTAGCTTCCACAAGGTTACTGCCTCATGTGCTTACATCTGGGAGACTGACAGAGCTAGCTCCAGCGGCCAGACCAGGGGCATATACCCACTGTGGGCAGACACCAGTCTGCATTCAGGGACACAGCAGAGACTTTGCTGAGTGCTGGGAGACAGGTGGCTTGAATAAGGTTTGCCTTTGGAGCTTGGAAGGGAGATTTTCCTTTTCTTTGTTTCATGTCCAAACAAGCACTGAAAGATTCATCGGCAGGGCTATTTTTGGGCAGGAACGCACAGGAATGGAGTTCTGGCTGGCTCCTGAGTTGGCCACGCGTACAACCAAAACCTCTGGCATGCGTGGCTACAGAGCAGGCTGCCCTTCCCTTTCCCTCTGGGGAGCCCATGTGGATTTCCTTGTCAATTTCACTCCCCCCTCCCCAGTCAGCTGAGAGTGAAATTGACAAGGAAAAAGCCTCTCTCTGCCTTCCCTTCTCTAGCTGACATGTGGCAGCTGCAAAAGGGCAGGCAGGGAACCCAGGCAGGTTGAAAATGCCTTTCTTTCCCTCCCCATGCCTGCCCTGTGCTTTCCCAGCCCCCCTAATATGCGAATGAGCTGCGCTGTCAGGAGTGTGGCCTAATATGGTAATGAGTTTCTGCTGTTGGGTGTGGCCTGTTGTGCTAATGAGTTTCTGCCGGGCTTTCTCTACAAAAAAAAGCCCTGTTCATCGGCCATATGTCATTTCCTTACTTGCAACAGCAGAGATGGGTGCAGGATTAACACACACACACACACCGAGCACCAAGGGAAGAGTGAAGGTAGGAGAAAGATGTGATCAACAGTCAAATTCTACTCATGGCCAAAAAACAACTAACCAAATAAAAAAAAACAGACAGGGCCAGCCCATGGGTTTGGCGCACCCTAGGCAAACAATGTTGCCCTGCCCCCTGGCATCTCAGGGGAAGCCACCCCACGCCAGCCCGCCGTGGGATGCCTTGAGAGTGCTTGATGCTCCTCCAGTTCTGGGAGAGATTGGCACCCTAGGCAACTGCCTAGGTCTGCCCAGTGTCAGTACATCAGATCATTTACACAGATGCCGCAGGACTCCCGATTCTAAGTGCACCTCATTCACAGCTTGCCTTTGCTGGATATTCTATCCCACCATCCACTAAATGGTCTTCGTGGTCTTCCCAGATGTTTGCAAGCAACCCAAAGCCTGTTGTGACAAGGACAGTTTTTCTTCCAATACAAAACGTCCTAGCAAAAAGACTCACAGACCTGTTCCAGTGAAGATAAGGGGAGTGGCAGGGAGCCCAGCTCCTTCAGGTACTCATTGGTCTCCTTGGCAAGACGGTTGGCGGTGTGCTGCAACTGCTGCCTGTGAACAAAACACACATTGTCTGCTGAATCAGACCATCGAAGTCAGTGCTGCCGACTCAGACCGGCGGCGACTCTCCGGTGTCTCGGGCAGAGGTCCTATTGCCTGCTCCTTTTAACTGGAGATGCCAGGGACTGAACCTGCTGGGACCATCTGCATGCAAAACTGAAGCTCTGCCACTGAGCTACAGCCCCTTCCCACTTTGGTTTCCAGGCTCTCCTGCCAGAAAACTTAAAAAAAACAAGAATGATGGAAAAGGCCAATGATTCTTTTTTCCTTCTCTTGTTTCTGTGCTGTATTACGATGTCCACATGAGTGCTGTTTTGCAGGCCCAAGTCATCAATATCTCATCCTTTGGGATGACGAAGAGGAACAAGAAGATGCAAGTGTGTGTACTTGGACAGCTCTTTACAGGTTTTACCCCCCCCCCCCAGCACATTTTTTGTTGGTGGGTTTAATCCTTCTCTGCGTATTACACTGTCCCCCCCCCCAAACTGCTATTGGCTCCATAGAAGGGGGAGAACTGGCTCATACAGTATTGGGGAGGGGCTGTGGCTCAGTGGAAGAGCCTCTGCTTAGCACGCAGAAGGTCCCAGGTTCAACCCCTGGCATCGCCAACTAAAAAGGATCAGGCAGTAGGTGACGCGAAAGGCCTCTGCCTGAGACCCTGGAAAGCTGCCGTCAGTCTGAGTAGACAATACTGACCTTCGTAGACCAAAGGTGTGATCCAATACAAGGCAGCATCATGCGTGATTTAGTTCAGTTCCCTTGAGCCGTAACTTAGGTTTCTGTTCCTTAAAAATGTGAAAGGCCTCTGCCTGAGACCCTGGAGAGCGGCTGGTAGTCTGAGTAGACAATACCGACCTTGAGGTCTGATTCGGCCTAAGGCAGTTTTGTGTGTGTGTTCATGTGTGACACTTATAAATATTTTCCCCATGGGTCAAATAGTAGCTTCAGGAGAGGGCATTTCAATCAGGAAAATGGTATATAGGTGAAGGGCTAAACCCTCCACTAACATGACTTCTGTCTTCTCCCGTTCACACCTTAACCATGGACCTCTTTCATTGGGATTATGACATCCCAAATTCATCAATCCGACTTTACCATCACATAGTCCTTAAGGAGTGCTGGTACTTACAAGTTTTCCTGAAGCTTGCTGGAGTCCTGCTTAGTTCCCAGTTGGCTCATCAAATTCTTTAACTGAGAAGCTGCAAAAGGCAGAATTGGAGACACGTTACTGCTTTCCTCTGAGCAAAACCCCCCAACAACCTGGCCACGAAAACGACACCTGACTCTCACAGCCTAAACCCAAACACGTCGGCTCCGAAAGCAGTAGCAATGGGATGTTCAGACTATCTTTTATTTTACAAAGTTTATGCTATGCATTTCTGCCCTCACAAGGGCTACCAAGACAGATACATTTATCTAGTTGGTGCGTTTTTATCCCGCCTTTCCTCCAAGCAGCTCATGATTTTTCCATTCCTCTAGTTTATTCTCTATGGAATAGAGAAGGTTGGTTTGAAAATGACTGGTCCGGAGTTACCCAATAAGTGCTAAGGTGAGTTGGGATTTGAACCCACGTCTTTCCTTTAGCGTGACTACTGTGCTGCCATAGCAGAATAATGTAGTTAGAATAGTAGCTGTCTGTATTAGTACAGCCTTATTAGTTCTGTACCTTTAAGACAGAAGCATTACGGGAAAGCATTTAGGTCAGGTGCTCTAGATAGCCTTCCTGATTGGTCCATAATGGGTTCCTTCTTGCACAGTTGCATGCCTGGGAAAAGTTTTATTAGTTGTTCCATTCCCTTTGTTAGAGTTTTTTCTAGTGCCAGCCAGATGTAAAGAGTCACCTCTCTTCCACCACTAGTCAAAGATCACTATGGGAGAACTCTATCAGTCATTCATCAAAGGTACGTGAGTCTATTAATGCGGATGCATAAGATAACCCAATAAACTCGGTTTCAGTCTATTTGACTGTGCATTTGGATCATTCTCCGGGGTGAGGCAGGAAGAACCGACTATACTGGCCCTAGGCCACTGCAGTCAGAGGATATTACCACCCTACAGATATTTCCACAATGGGAGTTTTCCCACACAGCACAAAGGTATCTTTCAATGAACTGGCAGCGATTCATTAGCAAGCCCACACATCACGGCAACCTATTGCCATGATTGAAGTTCTTTTTCAGTAATTTTGTTTCTACACTTAAGAGCTAACTTTTGGAAGTCACTGCTTTTTATCCACAATTGTGTGTGTGGGGGGGAGAAAACGTAGACCAGTGCAAAGGTTTATGCTTGCATGTTGGTTAGATGGCTTTAAAAGGAGATTCGGATAATATTCATAGATGATTGGTCCATGAATGACTACCAGCTATGGTGAGACAGAGAACCTCCGGTTCTCGGGGCAATCTTGGGAAACTGGTGCTGGGAAGCAACACCAGGGGAAGGCCTTGGCCTCTATACCGTTTGGTGGGCCTCCAGGGCATGAGACAGGATGCTGGACGAGATGGACCGATGGTCTGAGCCAGCAGGGTGCCTATCAGTGTTCACTGTAAGCTGTGGAGTCCTGTGAGCAAAAATTCTACTTTGGGAGCTACTGGCATGAAAGTTGTGAGCGAGCGATTTGGCTGCTGCATAAATAAGTTTGCTCTGGAGCCCTCCTCCCTGAGCGAAGACAAAAATGTGTGAGCCGGAGGCTAAAAAACTGTGAGCTAGCTCACACTAACTCAGCCTAGAGGGAACACTGGTGCCTATAATGTTCCTTTGTTCTATACAAATAAACAACTATTTGAAAGGCAGAAAGAAAGTAAGGAGAAGGACAAAGGACAGGACAGAAACAGAACTGCTGAAGCATCTACCTTTGAAAACTGTTCGGATTCAGACAAACATATGGTTCTCTTGAGTACATTCAGCCATCAACTGCTGCCAGAACACAATAAGTTCTCTGGGTGATAAGCAAGTTGTTCATAAGCACCTCCCTGACAGTCGCTGGTTGCCTTTACCAGCTTGGGATCCCAGGAAGCCTGGTCTCACCCGCAGCAGCTCTGTGCCTGGCTGTGTATTAAAACATCCCCAGAGAGAGTTGGGATGATGACACACAGCGGCAACGACTCACTTTACAGCAGACACATAAAAGACACTGGCCTGCTCACCTATGGCGAGTACCAATTGCCTCTAGGTGATCAGAGAGAGAAGCTTCACAGAAACTTGTCCCCCCCCCCTTCCTCCCCTCTGGTCCAACGAAAATATATTGGATCCAAAGCTGGCCTCCTGCTCAAGGAATAGCCAGTTTGGTGTAGTGGTTAGGAGCACGGACTCTAATCTGGGAGAACCGGGTTTGATTCCCCACTCCTTCACGTGCAGCTGCTGGTGTGAGCTTGGGTCAGTCACAAGTCCTTTTAGAGCTGTTCTCTCAAGGGCAGTTCTTGGAAGAGCTCTCTCAGCCCCACCTACCTCACAGGGTGTTGTGGGGAGGGGAAGAGAAACGGATTGTAAGCCACTCTGAGACTCCTTCAGGCAGTGAAGGGTGGGGTATAAATCTAATCTCTTTTTCTTGGAAATAACTATAGGGTCAGAAGGGCTAGTAAGTGGTTTTACAGGCCAGCAACCCTGACTGCAAGCTTGCCTTTAAAAAATGCAGGGAAAACCCAACACACACCTAAAGAGTTAAAAATACAGCCAGAAAAGCAAAAATCAAAAGCCAATATGGTGTGACGGTTGGGGTGTCCAATCACAGTAGGGGAGACCTGTGTTCAAATCCTCCTCTGCTCCAAAGCTTAACTGGTAATTCTGGGCTCGCTCAGCCTAACGTACATCAAAGTTAGTTGGAGAAAACTGGAGGAGAACAGAATCACATATGCTGCCCCAAGCTCACTGCAGGAAGAGCGGGATAAAGAAATGCGAAAGACGGATAGATATTTTAAATCCCAAAATAAATTGAATCCATTTCACAAGGTTTTTTTCATCATCTTTCACGCTAGGTGTCCCCACCTGTTCTGAGCACCGTTTATCTATACGGATAGGCTATTCAAAGAAAAATGGATTAGATTTATTTGGGGGGGTCTTTTCGGACCAACCATTCTGTGAGATTGGTTACAAGATACAGGCACAGATAAGAAAAATGGGGGGGGGGGGGCGGGAGGAAACCACCACATAATCGAGTCAGCATGAGTCAGAAGTACAATGGACTCCAGCTGTGTGCTGAAATTGGACCAATTTCGGCTAGCCACATCAGTGCAGTGTGGGTGTGCAAAGAAGAGGGCTAGAATTCAAGTAGCAAAGCCTTCTCCATTTTGGAGAATTCGCTTCCCCAAAAATATTCCTTACAGTTTCTTTCTTAAGGGTGGTTTTTAACATGCTGCTTGTGTAAAGCAGAAAAGGCATTTTGTGTGTGTGTGTGTGTGTGTGCATGAATACCCAATTCCCATGACACCACCCTGTATTAGAAGCAGAAATGAGCAAGCGTCCAGTAGCACCTTAAAGACTAACAAAATTTGCGGCAGGGGATGAGCTGTCTTGGGTCACTGCTCACTTCTTCACCTGTCCTTAGTTTTTACATTCTGTGGAAGATCGTCATTTAAGTTAGCAACTGGTAACTTCATTTGTGTTGACGAATGATGAAAGAAAGAGCTCAAGAGGTATTCCTTTCTTGGCTAACATCTGCTGGATACAGCTGTAGTCACAGAGAGGCGAGACCTGTAAGGAAAACCTGCCTAAACAAGAATTAAAGTTTTTCAAAGGCTTCGAAGGGCGTCACATTGCATACGGTGGCCCTGTAGACATCTTGCCGTGAAAAGCGATACAAGCCAATGTTGGCAAAGATCTGCTGTAGCAAGCAGGAGCTGCTATCACCAGACTTAGAGGAAACAGCTGTCCTTCCTGAGAGCATTTGAAAGGAGGCTGGGTGGGAGAACAAATCTTCCCAAGTCTATGAAGAAATTCAGACATGGCTTGGCCTTGCTTATTTTGAAAACTGTGTTCTTCTAGCTCGGGGCTCCCCGACACGGTGCCAACCCCTTTTGCCCAGCAAGGTTTCTGCTTGGCTGTTGGGAGATTTGATTGGCTACGAGGATTTTTTAAAACGTTGCTTTGGCAGCAGCTGCCACCCCGGCACAAGGATCTTCTCTGTGTGACTGAAGTTAAACTGTGGCAGCCATTTTGTGGCAGGCTCCGCCTCCTGCAGCAGCCATTATGTGGCTGCACCCACCACACCATGTCAAAATTCCATGGGTGCCCCACCGGCTCTAAAAAGTTGGGGGGGGGGCATTCTAGATGCTCTAGAACTTCAACATATATTGTTCAGTTGCTTTGGATGGTGGTGGATCACATTATTTTTCATCGCCGACAGAACTGCTCCCCACCAAAGTAGTCTTCACATTGCTGTACTGAGGATTTTGAAGAAAAGGACCAGGCAGTAGGTGATGGTTTTCTCAGCTGTTCTTCTACCATGTCTGGTGGACTAGGTTTTACCCACTGGTTTCTTCTTTGCCCAGGAATTAAATTACGAGGGGCAGGACAAGAGGGCCAGAACAGAGTGTAACTTTGTGATTCTTTAAGAACATAAGAAGAGCTCTGCTGGACCAGACCAGTGGTCCATCTAGTCCAGCATCCTGTGGCCAACCAGTTCTGGAGGTCCAACAAACAAGGCATAGAGGTTGGGAAATACCTGAAGATTTGGGGGGATGGAACCTGAGAAAGGGGGGGGGTTTGAGGAGGGGCAGGACTTCAGTGGGATATAATGGCACAGAGTCCACCTTACAAAGCGGCCATTTCTCCAGGTGAAGAAGAAGAAGAGTTGGGTTTATATCCCGCCCTTCACTACCCGAAGGAGTCCTGGAGTCGCTTACAATCGCCTTTCCTTTCTCTCCCTACAAGAGACACCCTGAGAGGTAGGTGGGGCTGAGAGAGTTCTGAGAGAACTGCGACTGGCCCAAGGACATCCATCTGGCTTCATGTGGAAGACTGGGGAATCAAACCCAGTCTCCAGATTAGAGTCCCTACTTTAGACAGTGTAGCATAAACAAGACAACAGACACAATAGACAGTGCAACCAACTACAAAGCTATTCTCTTTGGTACAACTTGTTCTACTCTTAGTTGCTAGCTGGGAAAGGGAAACTGGAAGCACAGCGTGGACGTACTTTCCTTAACTTGACAAACAGCCCTTGATAAGGTCTGTAAACGTTTCACTGCAGAAACAGCCGGTTGGCTGTCAAGATTAGCTTGTTACGGAATCTCTCCCAAGAGCTCAGAACTTTGACTAGGGTATGTATGCCTTTTTTTGGTCACAGTTCTGCAAAGCCAAATTCGGAACAAATTAAATAATTTGCATGCACTGACACTTGCATTTGGGGTTTTTTTTTGTATGATTTATTCAGCTTCTGGAAGTTCCACCCAGAATCCATAACCCGATAAACACCGAAGAGAGGCCCTCAGGATTTAACTTGCCACGCAAAGTATGGGAAATGGCTAATAGAATACGAACAGGTTTAGGCAGTTGTGCAGATCTGTCGTTTAAATGGGGCTAAATGCCAAGGCCCAAATGTGATTGTGATGCAGCCCGCCAAACTATTTCCCACCTGTCTCAGGAATGTGAGCCTCGTGCTTTCCAGGAAGATGTGACAGAGCTCTTTGAACTCTCCTCAGCTGTGACTCAGTGGATTGAAAATCTAGATATTAGTATTTAGGGGGATTGCCCAATCGGTCTGCATACCTGTTGTATCAACTTGGTTATGTATTTTATATTATTATATGCTTCCTGTGCCATACAATAAATAAATAAATGAATAAGTCCTCCTCAGTCCCTCCACTGATGCTTAAGATTTCACTGGGCATTGCTTTCATGTTTTCAAAGCTATCTCAGCAGCCATACGGATATGGAAATGGGCTTGCAAATAGATGCTTGCCTGTGGCAGGTAGGGATCCCCTCCAGATAACCAGGAAGGAAACTGTTTGTCACTGGGAAGGTGGAATTCCTTTATTTACCTTGACCCTTAAGGACAAGCTACATGATGTTTTCATACTTTTTCAAATGCAGAAGTGCTTTCTGGGGAAGGAAACAAGTAGGAGTAAAAGTCTGGGCAAGGAGACCCCTTGTGTGCTAGAATCAAGACCCTAAAAAACACATTTCCTCCCTGAAAAACACTTCTACAAATATAAGAACATAAAAGAAGCCATGTTGAATAAGACCAGTGGCCCATCCAGTCCAACACTCTGTGTCACACAGTGGTCAAAACCAGGTGCCATCAGGAGGTCCACCAGCAGGGCCAGAACTCCAGAAGTTTGCACTCTTGCCCCCCCAAGAACCAAGAATACAGTGTATCACTGCCCCAAGTGTTCCAACTACATGTAGTGGCTAATAGCTGTTTCATATGTTTATCCAGTCCCCTCTTCAGGCTGTCTATGCTTGCAGCCACCACCACTTCCAGCAGGAGTGAATTCCCCATGTTAATTACTCTTTGGGTGAAGCACTACTTCCTTTTATCTGTTCTAAGCCTTCTGCTCATCAGTTTCCTTGAGTGCCCGCAAGTTCTTGTGTTGTGAGAAAGGGAGAAAAGTACTTCTTTCTCTACCTTCTCCTATGCATTATTTTGTAAACCTCTATCATATCACAAAAGGTATATGCTTCAAGTGTCATCACTGGTAGAAGCAGGGCCTTCTTTGTGGTAACCCCCCAACTGAATTCTTTTTTAGTTTCAATTGGCTATATCTATTTACAATTTTAGGAGGGAAGATGGCATGGTACAGCCCAATCTCATCAGCTCTCAGACGCTAAGAAGGCTCAGTACTTGGATGGAAGACCACCAAGGAAGACTCTGCAGAGGAAGGCAATGGCCAACCACCTCTGCTTCTCTCTTGCCTTGAAAGCTCCTTGCCGGGGTTGCCATAAGTCGGCTGCGACTTGACAGCACTTACACACGTATTTTAAATTTTACAAAGTGAGCCAGTTTTTGTATTCCACAAGACATTTAGACACTGCAGTTCGTCTTGCTATTTTTTTAAGATTTGTGGTACCTCAAAGACTAACCGTGGTATTCCACCATACATTTTTGTGGACAAAAGTGGTACTCTGGAACACCAGTTTATTAGTCTCTAAGGCGCCACTAAGATTCCCATTTAGTTTTTGCTGCAGCGCACGAACTCCTCTGCTTTTATAAACGGTGTTAGTTGCCGCTGTTATTTTTACAAACTGCATTGCCTCAGATATCTCATAGCCCACATTTTGCTGTTTTCGCTGTGAGCTTTCAAAGCAAATTTATGGGGCTAACCACCCTGCCAGCTCTCTGAGCCAGAAAGCAAGCTGCAAATGAAGCCAGGCCGCTATCCGATGCGCCCTTACTTGGAAGTAAGTCCCACCGGAGTGGCAAGGATTGCACGACAATGAAACATGAAGTGGACACCCACGAGGGCGTAGGGTTGTAGTCCCAAACACCGCATGAAGAACCAACAAAACACATGCATACAGAATAAACACAGGTATCTGCAAGAGAGAGATCATGTGCGATTACCCCCCTCCCCCTTTTAAGGATACACACCCGTTCACACGTTTTCCTTGCGCGGAAGTCTGCATTTCCGTGCAGACAATATATGCAGAACGTGTGAATGGGCACCAAAACTATTAATAATTAGGAATCGGGGGGAGAGGAGGATGCGTAGCAAGGGGGCGGAAATGCACAATCGTCCTCAGCCCCTCGAGGGGACAGTGGGCATGTTGGGGTCAGGAGGAGGACCCGAGACGGGCTGAGGAAGTGACAGGCGCGGCGGCGGGCGGGGAGGAGCTGTCAAGACACTCACTGCATTGTGTCAGGCGCTGCACGTTGGCGCTGCAGGTCTGGATGATGCTGCTGAAGTCCCGAGGCGGGGCCGGCACCCCCCCGGGCCGGTAAGTCTCTAGCGGGCCGTACGACATCGTTAAAAACCACCCCGAACCCCAGGAAGGGAGAAAATTCAATCAGCACCGCCGAACCGGGCCGGTGAAGAGAACGATGCCGCCGCCTTAATCCCCACGCATGCGCGATTCTGACGAGCCCGTCTTCAGCCTGGCCGCGCATGCGTGCAAGGACCCCGACATGACAGATCAGCGCTTCTTGTCCTTGCCGTCGACGCCCGCCGAGTACGGTTGAGAAGCGCATGAGCAGGCACGCCCCTCGAGGGGATGGGGAAACGAGCGTGGTTGTCATGGCGACAGGAGGCCGGTCTGTGAGGGGGGCCGGGCCTAGGGTTGCCAGCCTCCAGGTGGGGCCTGGAGACCTCCCGGAATTATGATTGATCACCCAGGCGACAGAGATCAGTCCCCCTGGAGAAAATGGCTGCTTGGGAGGGTAGACCGTGTGGCATTATACCCTGTTAAGGCACCTCCTCTCCCCAAACCCCACCCTCCCCAGGCTCCACCGCCCAATTTTTCCAAGTATTTCCCAATCCAGAGCTGGCAACCCTAGCCGAGCCTCATTCAGATAGGATGTTGTTCCAGGGTCCTGTCAAGTGGTGGAAGCCAAGTGGTAGAAGTGCCATTCGTCTTATTTAGTTATTTGTTTGTTCAGTATATCTGTATTCCAGCCTTCCTTCAAGGAACTCAGGGCTGTGGACATCCCTCTCCCCTCCTCCAGTTTATCCTCACAACAACCCTGAGAGGTAGACCAGGCTGGCAGAGATTGGCAAGCACTTTAGGGTGCTGAAGAAGGAGTACCCAAGAGTCTTGTTGTGGTGCTTTGAGGAATAGCAATTTTAATGGTATTCTTGTTGTTGCTTTTTCCTTTTTTTTTTAAAAGAGGCGCTGGAACTCTCAAGAGGGAAATTAAGTTTTCAGTCTGTATACGGAAAACTCTTGAGCTTTTAAAGAATTTTGTCAAAGGGGTTCCGGAACTTAACAACAACAACAACAACAAACTGTAAGAGTGGTTGAGCAGTGGAACAGATTGCCTCCAGAGGTGGTGGAGGCTCCACTGGATGTTTTCAAGCGGAGGCTGGCCGACCATCTTTCGGGTATATGGGGTCCTTTCGTAGAAAAAAAGGTGCAGGAGCTCATTAGCATAACTCATTAGCATAACTCATTAGCATATGCCATGCCCCCTGACATCACCAGAAGTGTGTCAGAAAGGGAATGTCAGTTTCAGCCCCATTATACCCTATGGGCCATTGGAATCAATGGCAAAAACTCATAGGGTATATGAGGGGCTGGAGGAAAGGGGGTTTGAGGGAGAGGCTCCAAACTTGCAGGGTAGCTGCTGGGGCCTCTCCTCGAAATACCCACCAAGTTTCAAGAAGATTGGACCACGGGGTCCAATTCTATGGGCCCCCAAACAGGTTGTCCCATCCCCTCCATTGTTCTCTATGCTGGGAAAAAGTGTTACTTTTTTCCTGCCATAGAGAACAATGGAGGGAATGGGGGCCACCTGTTTTGGGGCCCGTAGAATTGGACCCCCAGGTCCAATTTTCTTGAAACTTGGTGGGTATTTTGAGGAGAGGCCCCAGCAGCTACCCTGCAAGTTTGGAGCCTCTCCCTCAAACCACCTCCCCTCCAGTGGCGTTTAACGTTGCCGCCGGAGTTCGGCGGCAATTCGGCAGCGGGCTGAATCAGATCAGAGAATCTGATTCGGCACGTGGCTGCCCTAGCGGCCACTCCTGAGCTGGCCGAGCTTTGCTCCGCCTCACTCCGGCCCCAAAGGACCCTATCTTTTGGCTGTGCTCCTGCAGAGTGCAGGGGGTTGGACTAGATGACCTGCAAGGTCCCTTCCAACTCTAACATTCTACGATTCTATGATTCTATGATGATGATGATGATAGTAATAACAACAATAACAACAATTATTATTATTATTATTACTATGTAATAATGCCCATAAAATATTATAATAAAGTAATTCAATAAAGGGTTTTGGAAAAAGCTATCCTCAACAAAAGAAAAAAGAAAAAGAAAAACTCGATGGCTCACAGGGCAACAAACGATATCAGAACAAAAACAAAGCAATTCAATAGAACATTAAAAAAAATCATCAGCTGCAAAAGAAAAAAAAAGAGGGGGGGGAGACACAGAATTTATAACTTTTCCCCCTTAGCCTTCCAAGAACACATATGGTTCCCATCATCTTTTTCTCACAACTTTTCTGAGATAGGTTAGGCTGAGAGAGGACGACTGTCCCAGGGTAAAGGAGAGCCATATATGCTTCTCCGAGCACCTTTGAAGGGTGGGATAAAAATGTATAGCTATGGCCGTCTTAACCAGATGTGGACTGCCAATATTCAGTGTAACCCTTTAATTTGCTTCTCATCAGCCAGGCACTTAGGAATTTCATTTTAATTCTGGAAGGATTAAAAAAAAATCCACTGGGATTCCAGCTTCTGTATTACGACTTTAGTATTTTATTTACTAAATGTATACCCTGCCTTTCTCCCCAGTGGGGAGCTAAAGCAGCTTATCTTGTTTTTCTGTTCTCTGTTTTATCCTCACAACCATCCTGTGAGGTAGGCTAGGCTGAGAGTATGTGACTGGCCTATGGTCACCCAGCAAGCTTCTGTGGTGGAGTGGGGATTCGGACCTGGCTCTCCTGGATCCTTGTCCAACACTCTTCATCAGTACACCACCCTGGATCTCAGATTATATTAGATAATTTGAAAATGCAGGATATAACAAAGTAGGGCTGGGGGCAATGATTCGTATTGGATTTTCTGTCATGTCCGTAACATATTTATTTTATTTAGAAAATGTCTATGCTTGGTGCTGTTCCTACAATCAAAGGGTAGGTGTTCCCTCTAAGCTGTGGAGTCTCGTGAGCAAAAATTTTACTTTGTGAGTGACCGGCATTAAATCTGTGAGCGAGCGATTTGGCTACTGCATAAATTAGTTTGCTCTGGAGCCATCCTTCTGGAGCTAAGACAAAAATGTGTGAGCCGGAGGCTAAAAAACTGTGAGCTAGCTCACACTAACTCAGCTTAGAGGGAACACTGGTGTGCATTATACCTAGGGTTGCCAACCTCCAGATGATGGCTGGAGACCTCCTGAAATGACAGCTGGTCTCTAGGCAACAGAGATCATGGCCCTTTTGAAAGGGGGACTCTATGGCACTGAAGTCCCTCCCCTTCCCAAACCCCACCCTCCTCCTCAGCTTCCGTAGGTGTTTTCCCCAACCCACAGTCGGCAACCCAAATTATACCCAAATATCTTTCCTAAAAGAGAAGATATTTATTTATTAAAAAGAGGTATACGATAACAAGAAATGTTTCAGACCACGGGTTTTCAGTTACTGACGGTTTATAAGCTATTCACTGTTAAAAGCACATGTTAAGAGCAGTGGAGCCAGAGGCGATTCTTTTTTTAATCAAGATTTTTACTGTTTTCACACCAAAAAAGTGAGCATGGCAAGCAAGCCACAGATAGCCCACCCCCTTCCCTCTTCTCTAATGTGTTCTATTTTCAGAGAAGGAAAGCGAGGGAGAGAGGAAGCAGGGCAGAAGTGTCGGTTAGGAAAGTGAGGTGCAGCATTATGGATTCCATTAAACCGGGAGTAAAGGTGAGGAGATATGGTTGCTCAAATAGGTACAAGACTACATGCCCAATGGGGGTGAAGGCCCTGGGAGCTTCTCACCTGTTATACGCTATTCTCTTGTTTGTGCGAAGGTCTAGCACAGGGGTGGCCGAACTGTGGCTCGAGAGCCGCATACGGCTCTTTCACACATATTATGTGGCTCCCGGCAGGGTGGCCGGGGAAGCTAAATATCATTAGCAAACAAATATAATTGGACAAATAAATATCATTATCTGCTTTTACCCCTTTTGTTATTATTTTCGGCAGTCTCATTTAACGTTAATAAAAAGCAAACCTGCACATTCCCCAATAAAAACATGTAATATTTGTTCATGTCTTGTGACTCTCAAACTTCTGATGTTTATTCTATGTGGCTCTTGCGTTAAACAAGTTTGGCCACTCCTGGTCTAGCATATCATTGACCCAGAGATCTATAGAGGAAGACACTTGAGATTTCCAGTACTGTGAAATGATTCACTTAGCAACCAAAGCTGCCTTTTGGATCCAAAATATGTGGTGTTTTAAGAGCGCCTGTGGAGTTGGTATGCATTTTAGGATTAGATTAGTGGCCGTGAAGTCTAAGAGAACAGCTAATGTGAAATTGATCCTGGATAGAACCTCCTGCCAGAAATGGGCGATTTAGAGCAGTTCCAAGAGCAGGTGAATGGTGTTAGCTCCAGGCTTCGGGCAGCGCAAACAGGAATCATTCTCAGTGAGACCAGTGTGGGAGAATTTAGTAGGGTACCAGTACACTTGCAAGAGAGTATTTTTGATGGATAAGCCTTTGTCATAAATCTACAGAGGTGGATTTAATGGCTTTTAGTGTAGATTGCCGTTGGGTTGGTTGAACTGGAGTACCCAGTTCTAGGTCCCACTGGGGAGTTTATTTAGTGTACCTCACATGGTGTCGTGGGGTGGGAAAGGAAAAGGGACTGTAAACCACTCTGAGACTCCTTCGGGCAGTGAAGGGCGGGGTATAAATCCAATCTCCTCCTCCTCCTCCTCCCAGCATGGAGTGGAAATGAAACCATGGAAATGAAATGACGTATCCTTGCCCCAAAGGAACATGTAACATCTCCTGACCTCTGGAAATCCTATTTTAGATAAGAGTAGAAACACTTAGTCCAGTGGTGGCAAACCTATGGCACGTGTGCCAGAGGTGGCACTCAGAGCCCTCTCTGTGGGCACGCACGGCATCGCCCCAGCACAGAGTTCGCAAGACTGGACAGCAAAAATCACATTAATTGTCCAAAAGCATGCCAAATGCAAACTTTTACTTTTCAATAAAAAGTTGTTTGTATCATTGAAAGCTCTGTTATTGTGTTTTTCTTTTAAGACAAAAGATGTTAATGTATGAGTTGTTTTTTCTAAAACGAAAACCTCAGTATTCAGGTTAAATTGCCGTGTTGGCACTTTGCGATAAATAAGTGGGTTTTGGGTTGCAGTTTGGGCACTCGGTCTCTAAAAGGTTCACCATCACTGACTTAGTCCAAGTGATGAAGAACAAGAGGAAATGGGAGTTATGGGATTGTGAAGGCGGATTGCCCACGGGGCACCTGCCACAGTTTATTTACTATACATTTATTTATTTGCTTTGTTTATATCTCGCCTTTCTTCCCAGCGGGGACCCAAAGGCGCTTCGATTGTTTTCATCTCCTCCGTTTTATCCTCACAACAACCCTGTGAGGTAGGTCAGGCTGAGAGGGTGTGACTGGCCTGCCGTCACCCAGCAAGCTTCCATGGCAGAGTGGGGAATTCAAACCTGGCTTTCTGAGATCCGAGTCCAGCAGTTTAAGCGCTACGCTGCATCTGCTCTCCAAGTTCCCGGAACATTCTTCAAAGCGGAGGATGACCCGGGCACGTGTCCAATACAAACACTTCCCTAAGTGTAATTTTCCCGAAGATGCTGTTTATCATAAAGCCGGTGTTTAAAATCAATGCGACCGATTCCAAGTATAATGAAAATGCCATTGCAGTTTGATGACGCATCCCAGAGGACCCCACTTCAGAAAGGGTTTCATTTCAGCCTCCTACGTGGTTGATGAGATTCCTCATCTCCCTTTCCTCCAGGCTAATGATGTTGCCACTGCAAAAGAGGGGAGGGGGCAAAAGGGATCTTTTTGTTCCTTTTCTGTCTTCTACAGCAAGAGATTTGATGAGATGACAATCAGAAAGGCCTTGCGAGGCGAGCCGGCTTTCTTGTGCAAATGTTCAGCCTTGATAATTTTGGACTGTATTGTCTGATTTCGCAGAAGTAACGTTGTCTCTGGATGCCTTTGTACACGCGCCCCCCCTCCGAGCCCACAGCAAGACAACTCCCGTCTTAAGAAGCCTGCCGTCCTTCATTCAAAAGAACATTCGTTTGGCATGATAAGCAAATAGAGTGAACAGCTTTCAGTATTCATACTGTAGATAATTTCTATCGTGCAGTGACATCCTATATAATTGGGACTAAGAGAAATTGTTAAGAGGAAAACGTCCTATTAAAAATCTAAACAACAACAATAATGTGAGTTTCAAATTTTGGAATGCAGTGTTGGTTTCTGATTAGGATTTCCAGGTCTGGGGTGGAAAATACCTGGAGACTTTTGGGGTGGAGCCAGGAGAGGGTGGGGTTTGGGGAGGGGAGGGGCCTCAGCATGGTACAATGCCATAGAGTCCGCCCTCCAAAGCAGCCATTTTCTCCAGGGGAGCTGATCTCTGTCAGCTGGAGATCGGTTGTAAAAGCGGGAGATCCCCAGGCACCACCTGGAGGCTGGCAACCCTATTTCTGATTATTCCTGTTCAGGGTAGATTTCAGCTTTTCACATGTGTCTAAAGTGTGGGGAAATGACAATATTTTGTTGAAAAGACTTGCATTTTCAACCCCTTTAAAAATCAAATATTAGAACTTTTGAAGATAAGATTGCAGATTGTAAAGTTTGAGGATCTCATTTGGTTTTTTTTTTTTTTTAAGAAAGCTGGGGGAAATATGGGTGGGTTGTTTTTTCTTCAAAATTTCTAGGAATGGGCCCAGTTAGAAACGTGCTTTTTGTAAAAGGCATTCTCTGTTTTGCTGTGCATCTTGTAGCCTAATATTTTTACTTGGTCGCCATATTTTGCCCACTGTACTGGGTTATGATAGGCTGACTGCTAACCAGGTCAGTGTTTAATGTTTGATCTTATAACCAAATGCCATTTCCTGGATCGCTGTGTCACTCCTGCATAGGCAGTCAAGATCCCTGTGATGAAAGCCAAGACAACAGATGTTCATATTTGGGTTGGGGAGAGAAAAAGAGAGGACTGCCTGACCCCGACTCTTGGCCCTAGGGGTTTCGAGATTCAAATAACAGGAAGTGGGCTGCATGTCCTTCAGGTCTGCTTTTGGCTTTCTCGCTGTTTCAGAAACATAGCACTGTCCCTGGTGTGTGTGTGGTGTACAGGTTTGTTTTGGGGGTCTGTCTAAACGGATGCATGCATATATGTATTAAAAAGAGGAAACTGTGGCTGGGTGCTTTGCTAGCAGTGGCAGAAGGAAGCCGCAGTGCTAGTGAAGGGCAGGGGAACGGTGATCGATGTGCTTGTGAATGATGGCCGCGTGCACGTTTGCAGCCGAGGGCTTTCTGTCCTGGTTGACTTTCCCTGCAGGCCACTTTCTTGACCCCTTCTAGGTGGGCAGTTGTGTTGGTCTGAAGCAGTAGAACAAATTTAGAGTCCAGTAGTGCCTTTAAGACCACCTTTGTTGAGCCAGTTTGGTGTAGTGGTTTAGTGTGCGGACTCTAATCTGGGAGAACCGGGTCTGATTCCCCACTCCTCCACTTGCAGCTGCTGGATGACCTTAGGCAAGCCACAGTTCTGGCACAGCTGTTCTTGAAAAAGAGCAGTTTCTGTCAGAGCTCTCTCAGCCCCACCTACCTCACAGGGTGTCTGTTGTGGGGAGGGGAAGGGAAAGGAGTTTGTAAGCCGCTCTGAGACTCCAAGTGAGTGAAGGGCGGGGTATAAATCCAATCTCTTCTTCTTCTTCTTCTCTCTTAAATGGTGCCACTGGACTCTAAATTTGTTCAACCCCTTCTGTTAGCCAGAAAACGTCCTGCTGCTGCAAGCATCCCAAGGCAGGTATCAATTAATTAATTTGCTCTTTCATTCATTTATACCCACCTTTCTCCCCAATGGGGCACCAAAGCAGCTTCTACCATTATCCTCTCCTCCATTTTATTCTTACCACAACCCTGTGAGGTAGGTCAGGTTGAGAGAGTGTGACTGGCCCAAGGTCACCCAGCAAGCTTCCATGGCAAAGTGGGGATTCGAACCTGGATCTTGCCGAAACTAGTCCGACACTCTTAACCACAACGTCACACTGGCTCTCCCAGCTTCGCACATGGAAGGAACAAGGAGATCTCTTCAAACTGCAGGTGGAGATTCTTGGAAGAAGAAGAAGAAGAAGAAGAAGAAGAAGAGGAGATTGGATTTATACCCCGCCCTTCACTTGTAGTCTCAAAGCGGCTTACAAACTTCCTTTCCCTTCCCCTCCCCACAACAGACACCCTGTGAGGCAGGTGGGGCTGAGAGAGCTTTGAGACAACTGTCCTTGAGAGAACAGCTGGTACAGAGCTATGGCTTGCCCAGAGTCATCCAGCAGGTGCAAGTGGAGGAGTGGGGAATCAAACCCGGTTCTCCCAGATTAGAGTCCGCGCACTTAACCACTACACCGAACTGGTTCTCACATCTGTAATGTTTCCTGTGAAAAAAAGCCCTGTAAATGGAAAACCAGCACTTCTCTTCCTGCTGTGCTAGCACAGGATTAAAATTTTTTAAAACATAATGTAGGAGCCTTCAAGATGGGATCTACCACGTCACCTGTGGTTTGACCCTTAATGGCACAGCGGAATGGTACGGAGTACCCTTCGCAAAGTAATAATTCCCAAGGGGTTGCCCTGTGAGTCTGTCGAAGCAATAATACACAGGAATCTTCTGGCACCTTAAAGAGTTACCCGATTTTATTTCAGCATAAACAATCCTGGGCTGGCAACCACTTCATCAGATGCTGTGAGTGGAATAGAAAAGGACTTTAGTCTGCATACGCTGGAATAAAATCTTTTTAGGCTCCCATTCACCTTTTCAAAGTGTTGACCCGTCACTGAAAGGTTGGGAAAATAAGACTTTATTTTAATTTTTTCATTTTCTCAAAAAAGTGGGATACAAAACGGAAGAAGGGGTAGGGGAAAATATAGATTCATCGTTTGTCGAATATTATGAGTTGTTACATACAACAAGTAAAATCAAATGCATTACATTTTTCAAATATAGTAAAGGTAAAAGCTTCCCTTTCTCTTTTTTTTTTGAAAACAATTTTTTTTATTATTTTTTACTTATTCAAAATTTTACATAGTTACTTTTAAAATATTATCATCATTAACCAGTTTTCTAAATAACTATGTATTCCAGTTACAATTCAAAACTTTTAGGGCTTCCCGCCTCACCTATACCATTATATATATAACAGCATTTATAAAGATTTAAAAGTATTAACTCTTACACGTAACATATTTGGTTATAATAATAAAGAAAGAAGAAAAGAAAGAGAAAAAGAAAAAGAGAAATTTTAAACATTTAAGAGTATTATCTTAAAGCTTCCCTTTCTCGAAAGCCAGTCAAATCCGACTCTAGGGGGCAGTGCTCACCTCCGTTTCCAAGCCGAAGAGCCAGCGCTGTCCAAACACTTTTTCCGTGGTCATGTGGCCGGCATGACTAGACCCCGAGTCTCACGGAACACTGTTACCTTCCCACTGAAGCGGTACCTATTTATCTACTTGCAGTTTCTTGCTTTCGAACTGCTAGGTGGGCAGGAGCCGGGGCCAGAGACGGGTGCTCACTCCGTCCCACAGCACTCAGGTCTCAAACTGCTGAACTGCCGGCCTTCCGGTCTGCCGTCCAGTGCCTTAACCTCTGAGCCACCACAGCTCCTTTTCAAATGTAGAAGCAGACAATAAAACATCAATATTACAGTATTTGGGGACGGATTCTCTCTTTAAAAGAATCAACAGGAGCTTTCCTAATGTTAGCGATAATCTATTAACAATAAAAGAGGTGACGGCTTTAACAGCTGAACAAACTTCTACGTTAAAATTCAATCATTGTTGAAACCTGAATATTGTGCATTTTTTAGAGGCTCCAATCAGGCACCAGGGGGCAGCATTGCCCTGTTATGATGTCAAGGAGCGCACAAGACTTTCTTTCAGAGTTATGATGGAACTCTTCTGCTCCCTTTCTTTGTTTATTTTCTTTTTCTTCTTGTTTTACAGAACAGCACCAGCCTGGTTTCTCAGCAAGCCATTTTCTCCGGAAAACATCTGTTGCTCTAGAAAGGCACTGTCCAGATAATCCACAAATGAAAGGCATCACCCTTTCCAGTAAAGCAAGACTTCTTATCCGATAAAGCCTATAATACCTCAGAGATCACCTGCTCCAGGAGGTCTGCAGTTAGCAGTGCAGTCCTAAACTGGGGTACCCACGGTCTTCGAAAGGTGCAAACCCTGTTTAGGATTGCACTGCAGAGCTCTTGTTTTAGTTCTCTGGTTCGGCCCTGTGACGCTGAGGGAAAGGAGACATTTAACCGTCCCCTGTTGTGCATTTCCCCGATGGACATCACACTCGCACGCACACCCAAAAAACCTTGAGCTGCTATTAGCTGTGATAGAAGGATAACGACGGACAGGGTAAAGGAACTGGTCTTTCTTTCTTTACAGCTGCTGATAACAGCTTAGTCAAGGGTTTCTGTCAGGGAAACAATGCAGAGGGAGAAGGGATGATCCTTTCCCCAGCCCTGGGGCTCCAAAACAAATAACCCGCGGTGACTTATTAATGGCTCAGTTTTGTTTTCGTCCTGCTGTTTTGGCAAAAAAAAACAAAAAACGGTTGCCAAAGCAGCTTGGTAGCGGAGAGTGCTGTCAATTCGCAGCCAGCTTATGGGGACACCCCCCCCCCCCGAGTTTTCAAGGCAAGAAGCAAACAGGTGGTTTGCCACTGCCTGCCTCCGCGGAGCAACCCTGGACTGTCTTGGTGGTTTCCCATCCAAGTACTAACCAGGCCCTACCGACCCTGCTTAGCTTCTGATTGCTGACAAGATTGGGCTAGCCTGGGCCATCCTGTTGAGGTCCTGAAGCAGCTGACACCCACTTAAAATCATCAACACAAGCACTGATGAAAATATGCAAAAAAGGTGGAGGTTTGGCTCAGAGGTAGAGCATCTGCTTTGCACACAGGAGGTTCCAGGTCCAAATCCTGGCGTCATCTCCAGTTAAAAGGATCAGGTAGCAGTTGATGTGAAAGGCTTCAACTTGAAGCCCTGGGGATGGCACTGCCAGTCAGAGCAGACAATATGTTTTGGCCATCAAGTCACAGCTGACTTATGGCGACCCCGTGGGGTTTTCAAGTAAAGAGACGTTCAGAGATGGTTTTGCCATCACCTGCCTCCACATCGCAACCCTGGTATTCCTTGGTGCTCTCCCTTCCAAATACTGGCCAGGGCTGAACCAGCTTAGTTTCCAAGATCTGGCGAGATCGGGCTAGCTTGGGCCATCCAGGTCAGGTCAAGTAGAGAATGCTGACCTTGGATAGACAAGTGGTCTGAGACTCAGTATGAAGCAGCTGCATATGTTCTTACTGGGAGAGTAGGCTCTTAGCTGAACCTGGAATAGAAGGGTGCCTGCTTTGCTGTTCTCTCTTTTTCCTGAATGTTCAAGGAAACACTTGAAAATCTGCACACACACACCCTTTTCCATGTAACATGGACTTTGGCCCTCAGCTCAACCGACAATGTCCTTTAGTTTAGGCTGTTCCATCCTTGTACAAAGTCCATAGGATTTGGGCATATCTGACTCAGCTCCTTTTACACAGACAATGGCTCTTGGCCCTTGAAAATTACTATCTCTCTGACTCTCTTGTAATCTCCCTCTGTAGTCTGAAGCAAGAGACAGAGCAAAAGTCCTTCACTTCCAGCAGGTGGGAAGTGCCATCAAGTTGCAGCTGATTTATGGCTACCCTAAAGGGCTTTACATGCACATTGGCACGAATGCCCAGCAGATTTAAAGGGAGCGATCAGACAGCAACATCTGGGAAGCATCCCGTCGCCGTCGGCGACCTGTTCTGTTCTGCTCCACCGCAGAAGCGGAGTTAAAAGACACTGGGGAAAATCTGGTAGTAAATGGGTTGCGATGGGCCATGGACAGACTTTCCCCTGTTTGACCTCTCCAGCACACTCTCATGCCATCGGGATGGTCTGTGTTCTTGGAGCTTGGGGGGAGCATCAGTGGGAGGGCTTCCAGAGTTCTGGCCCTGCTGGCGACCCTCCTGATAGCACCTGGGTTTTGGCCACTGCGTGACACAGAACGGGCCACTGGCCTGATCCAACATGGCTTCTCTTAAATTCTAATGCTGCCCATTTTCCTAAGCTCAGCCTCTTTGGCATCTGAAAACAGCTGGAACCAGGTGGGTTTGAATGCAAGCCCAAACTGGGTAAAGAGCACCAGATGCATGGCTTTCAAACCCAAAAGGATAAGATGGCCACTTTTTTTTTTTTTTTTTGAAGCTCAAAAGCTTTTTATTCACTGTGTTCTGACAGCCGAGCGGAAAATGCCTTTTCCTGAACTTGGTTATTTATATACGGGCTGCTTGTGCTGGAGGCCTGGGTCCTTATTTGCAGAGTTACACTGCGCTCTGTCTTGCGCTGTCCTCCTCCTCCTCCTCCCGCTCTCGGTTGCTTTCTATTCACTCAAGGAAGTTTCAGATTGGGGTGGAAGAAAATAGAGCCTGATTAGGATCTGCTGCAAGCATTCAACGGAACAAAGACATTTGTGTCCTTGTTTGGAGTTCATAAAATCCAATGAATATCTAATTAAGCCTCAAACGGCTCAGCCCTGCAGCCAGCACGGTCGTTCCCCCCCCCCCTCCCCCAGCACAAAAAACACGTGCAGAGCCTTGGAACGGGGAGGGGTGGGGGTGCACTAATTGACTTTGAATGACTGGCCCAGAAACTTAAACGCAGGGGCAGAAACTAGCCCATGCTGCATTCATAAAATTATTTTATCAGGAGTGTTTTTGTCTCGCCTTTCCTCTGAGGACTCCAGAGTAGCATAAATCGTTCTCCTCTCCTCCATTTGATCCTCACAACAACCCTGCGAGATAGGTTAGGCAGAGAGAGAGAGAGTGTCCAGCCCAAGGTCACCCAGGAGCAAGTCTCCCGGACAAGAGCCACAGAGACTCACAGAGGCCTAGAAGTCACACTGTTTGCCGTTCCCAGCTACGTGGTGGACACTTACATTTATGTGGAGTGGGGAGTTCCCAGCTCCAGGTTGGGAAATTCCTGAAGATTTGGGGATAGAACTTGTGGAAGGCGGGATTTGGAGAGTGACCTCAGTAGCGTATAATACCATAGGACAGGGGTGGGCAATTGTTTTGGCTCGGGGGCCGCTTTGTGGGAGCGGAGGTTAGCGGAGGGCCGCACCTTTTAAACTGATTGCATTCATTAGTTAACTTTGCATTTCAGAAAAGGTATAAATTGTATCATAAAAATCCATAAATATAAATTAAATAAAATAGTGGTAGTTTTATTCAATTTATTTATTGTGCTAATTTCATATCATCTATAGCTGCAAGCACATTTAATTTTATAATCAGTTTAATGAGACAAATGTACCCTATCACACTTTTCTACAATTTTTTTGAAATCAGGAGTGAGATTGCTTGTTGAGATTCTCATCACAGCCTGCAAGTTAATGTCTGTCAAATGTTTGTTAATATCTATATTTACTCTTGTTGATCTTCATGCAAGAAAAACTTTGCTCACAAATATATGTAGACCCAAATATAGAGAACATTTTCCCAGCAAATTTCTTCATACATGGAAATTTTTCAGCAGACAAAGATTTGTAAAAGTCAACTAATGTCACAGCATTAAACATTTCTTTCACAGTGTGATCTGACTGCATGTCAATAAGTTCAAGCTGCAGCTCCTCAAGTGCTGACAATGGCCAACTGTCTTGGTGGGCCGCAAAAAACTCTGTGGCGGGCCGCATGTGGCCCCCGGGCCACAATTTGCCCACCCTGTCATAGGGTCCACTTTCCAAAACTGTCATTTTCTCCAAGTGATCACTGTAGTCTGGAGATAAGCTGAAATTCCAGAAGGTCTCCAGACCACATCTGGAGGATGGCAGCCCTAGCTCTATGGCACTCTCGTTTGGTTGGCAGTTTTTATGGCTGCTCTGAGAACAAATTTAGGCTCAAATGAAGTGATGTTTAAAAAATCTTAGGGAGAGGCAGTGCTTGGTGGCCTGCTGTTGTATTTCATTCACTTTATGTATAGTCTGCCTTTCTCACTGAGACCCAAGGGGAAGACTGCCAATTAACAATGCGACAGGGCTAGGAATACACAGATTAGGAACAATGTGAACAAGAGACTAGCTAAGGCAGGGGACCTATAAATAATACGGAAAGTGGATCACAAGGTAAAGGCAGTGCAGCAAAAGGAGGTGATATCCTGCAGTAATCGTTGCAGTGGACAGTTCCATTATAAAGGTGCCCTCCTGGGCTGTTTGCTCAGCTACAGTTCTAATATCTTTTTGGAAACGCCTTCTTGGACTCGACAGTTTTTGTCCGTTCTGCGGAGTGACAGACGCCACCTTGAACCAAGATGGAAGGTGGGAGCGCAAAGCTTTTATAAATCAAATAAATGCATAAGGGGGAGGGCTTTCCTGGCCTACTCTGGCAGGCTGTCCTGCAACGTGGGAGCTGCCACCGAGAATGCATCAAAACAGGCAGCGCCCGATCTTATGCACTCGCAGGGTGTCACCTTTAGAAGCCTTTCCTCGAGTAAGCGAAGCCGCTGTCGCCCCTTGTTATTGCATTATGATCACGGAAGCCAAAGTCCAGTGGTCTGCAGGAGTTATTGCCAAGCCGTGCTGGATGTTGCAAGGAAAAGAAAGTGCAATGCAGGAGGAAGGGGACGGGAGGCGTGCAGCAAGAGGCTATAAACAAGAAACCTCAACTTCCCCCAGATGTTCCCCCCCTCCTCTCCTTCAATGCATTGCGAACCTGTGATCTCGCCCCGCTTTTCTAGCCTTTTGTAAGCCTTCTGGGACAGGAATGTGGCACTTGGGTTATGTACAGTGCTTAGCAAGCTGCTGGCACACTAGGAACATTCAATATTAATACTGTTGGCATAAAAGAAGCAGGAACAGTAGCCGTCAGGGTGGGGTGGGGGACTGGTTCTGAACAGGGGCATAACCTTCCTTCGGCTGCCAGTTTGATGCAGTGGTTAGGAGTGTGGACTCTAATCTGGGAGAACCGGGTTTGATTTCCCCACGCCTCCATATGCAGCTGCTGGTGTGACCTTGGGCCAGTCACAAGTTCTCTCAGAGCTATTCTCTCACGAGCAGTTCTCAAAAGAGCTCTCTCAGCCCCACCTACCTCACAGGGTGTCTGTTGTGGGGAGGGGAAAGGAAAGGAGATTGTAAGCCGCTCTGAGACTCCTTTGGGTAGTGAAGGGTGGGGTATAAATCCAATCCTTCTTCTTCTCTTGCTCTCGAGCAGGGGTCATTTCGAGCAGGAATGCCATTCCGGGAGTAGCAAGCCCGGGAGTGAGCACATATGATGATGAGCTGTGGAAAAGGTTAGCCAGGAGATCTCTGCCAAACTATTATTTCCAGTTTGAGAGTTTACACAGAACTGAGGTTGTCTAATCCCTTGCTTCTGTCACATATTCCCCAAGCTTGCCCACCCAAGACAGTTGTTCCAGACTGCAATTTAATGCTATTTCTCCCCAGTGGGAAATCAATTGGCTCACGGCATCGTTCTTCCCTCTTCCATTTATCTTCAAACCATGCCTTGTGAATTAGGTTAGACTGAGAAAGGGAGTGACTGATCCTAGTCCCAGTGCTGTAACCACTACACTGTACTGACTCCATGTTAAGAAGAAGAAGAGATTGGATTTATACCCCGCCCTTCACTCGGAGTCTCAAAGCGGTTTACAATCTCCTTTCCCTTCCCCTCCCCGCAACAGACACCATGTGAGGTAGGTGGGGCTGAGAGAGCTCTTTCCAGAAGTGCTCTTTCAAGGACAGCTCTGAGAGAACCTGTGACTGACCCAAGGCTACACCAGCAGCTGCATGGGGAGGAGTGGGGAATCAAACCTGGTTCTCCCAGATTAGAGCCTGCACACTTAACCACTACACCAAACTGGCTACTACACCCAGTAAGGCATAAGGGGCCCTGAGAATGTGCCAGGAGTCAGCAACATTATTTTATGTTGTTTGTATGCCTTCACTTGTCTTTATGTTGTGGGTGTTTTTTAATGGCTTTTCTTTATGTTGTAGGTTTTTGTGGCTTGTTTGTTCCATTTTGGTGTGACAGTTTGCACAGAAAAGCAGATTTTTAAAAATGCTCCTTGTATCAAAGAGTCAGGGAGTTCATGATTTAATCTACCCTGGAGAGAAGAGCTTAGGTGATTGGCTGCTCTGCTCACTCTCTGATTGGCCAGCATCAGCTGAGAGAGGAAATAAAATGGCTGATCTGGAGGGAAAAGAGGTCTTTCACTGTTTCATCTTTTGAACCCCTGTAACTCCCCAGCTGTACTCAGTTGCCCTACAGTAGCATGTATATATTCTTTCTCATAAAAGACTTAACTGTCCCACCCTATGTTTAGATATTTAGTTTAGGCTTTTTCTCAGCGCAGGAACTCTACTGAGAATACAGGAGCTGGCCAGTTTCCTTTAAACCTTTGAGAAATGGCACATGAGGCAAATTAACTTTCAAAAACAGAATAAACATTTTATTAAACAGGCAGGGAATATATGTATTATAGGAATGGTCAATGTTTTGAGATTGCTGAGGTAAAAAACTTTCTAATGTATGTGAGCTGAATTCTCAGAACAGTCAAGGGAGTGTGTTTGTAGTTTTGTTTCAAGGCTTTCTATTTCTTTCTTTGAGAGGTACTTCGTTTAGTATATTTCAGCACAACACAGTTCTTACTGATATTACAGATATTACAGGTTTTCCTTTAGATACTACAGCTTTTCATAAACTCCTGAGGTGTCTAAGCTTCTCCCCTTTATCATATACCAGGGTTCCCAACACTTTTCACTGGCAGGAAGTTATTCTCCTTGTCCCTAAGAAGCAATAACTCCTTTTTCTATTTAGCATGTATAGGAGTTCTCTCTAACTACCCAGACCTTCTGCCAAATCCTTCTCCAGTATCCTTTGTCTGTATAAGGCTGTTCTGTAGCTTTTCTGACTGAGAATTTAAGTTCTCCCTCAGAACAATTTTAATATATCTAAGACAATGGGGTTTCTCTTCTTCTTTCTGTAAAAGTACTTTTCTGACTATTGCCTGTCAGAAAACACTGTCTCCCAAATATCTCTTCCTTCAGAAGCCAAACCCTCTAGCTACTGATACAGACATCAGTTTTCAAAAGACAAAACAGCGAAAGACCTCTTTCCCCTCCAGATCAGCTGTTTTATTTCCTCTCTCAGCTGATGTCGGCCAATCAGAGAGTGAGCAGAGCAGCCAATCACCTAAGCTCTTCTCTCTTGAGAAGATTAAATCATGAACTCCCTGACTCTCTGATACAAGCAGTATTTTAAAAAGCCTGCTTTTCTGTGCAAACCACCACAGTAGGCTTGAAAAGTACCGAGATATAATTTAATTAATTAATATATGTAAGGGATGGCATACGCTGAGATGTTAGCACCTGTGGTGAATGAGTGAGGGGTCCTCATTAAGACCTGGCTGAGAGAGTCTTAACCTTGTTGATGATGCGAATTCAGAAACGTCCCATTGGATTCTCCCCCTGAAGTCTTTTTGTAGGAGAATAATGACTTTCAGGTCAGAATGCCACGGAAGATTAAAGTGTTCACCAACTGGTTTCTGAATACTGCAATTTTCCAGTATCAGATTTAAGTCCCATTTATTCTTTTGCACAAGCAGTGAGCTGTTTGTCGTGGATAAAAATTAAAAGGGCACTGTTGACATATTATGGCATATACTGCTTTGGAAAATGAGCAAGTTAATGAGCCCAAGGTGGGACAGATGATGCTATATATACAGCAAGGGGGGGAATTAAAAGGCAGCATTAGAGAGAGAGGGGTCACACATGAAGCTACTTTATACTGAATCAGACCATGTCCCCCCCCATTTTTTAAAAAAGCCTTGTCATGACAACTAATAGCACAGGATAGCAGGAACTCACATGCCATATGCCAAGTTAGACCACTGAGCTATTAAGGTCAGTATTGTCTACTCGGACTGACAGTGGCTATCCAAGGTGTTATGTCAAGGTTTTCCCCTCCCATACTACCTGATCCTTTTAACTGGAAATAGCGGGGATTGAACCGGAGGAACCTTCTGCATGCCAAGCCGATGCTGTACCACTGAGCTGCTAGCCCCTCCAAATCCTTGTGTAACCCACCCCCTCGCCACCTGCTCATCTGTTCCTGAAAATACCCCCCCCCCACAACCGTGGTGCAAGGGGAAAAACAGGATTAGAGAGGCACCAGTTTCTCTTGCAATGTCTGATCTGACCCAGAGAGTGGCTTGGCAAAAAGATGTGCTTGTCACACTGAAGCCCCAGAATGCCCGATGCGAGTGTAACTGTTCCCCTCGCTAACGTGCAGGGCAGAGGTAATGCCACTCTGAGAAACGGCACAGTTCTCTCATTTCATGGCCCACGGAGCCTCCCCGCTAAGAGTCCTAGCGTGCTCAAGTACCAGTCAAAAACAGCTTTCAGACAAAAAAACAAAACGCATCACGTAGCCCTCTCCTCTTTGAGATTACGCATCTCTGAAGTGCTTGAGCCTTGCCTAGGCCCCCCCCCACCGCATTAGTTAGTGCCCTCTCGAGGAACGTGTCCTATTTACTCCTCTCTGCAGTGTTCTGACAATGCTGGAAACCGCTGCGCAGCGCGCTGCAGTGCCAGGAAGGTAACAGGACCTTTGGATCCATCATCTAAGCGATAGGTCAAACGGGAAAAAAAAGGAAAGTCAATTCGAAATGCTGTTTGAGCAGCCGCCGTTAAGAATCGATATGCCAGTGTTTTTCACACCCAAAGCTATTTCTGTTAATCCGAGGTTTGCTTTGCAGTGTTCAAACAACAAGGGGGGGGGGGGCAGAGGCCAGCTTGTGACTGTTTGCATCAGTCCCAGTTAACTCTCAATGTAGGGGTTTTATTTATTTATTTAATTTGTTTCTTATGTAGGGTTGCCAGCTTTGGGTTGGGAAATTCCTGGAGATTTTGGGGGTGGAGCCTGAGAAGGGAGGAGTGGGACTTCAATGGGGTATAATGCCATAGACTCCGCCTTCCAAAGCCACCATTTTCTCTGGGTGAACTGCTTTCTGGAGATCAGTTGTAATAACAGGAGATTTTTTTTCCCCAGCCACCACCTGGAGGTTGGCAACCCTATTCTGTTGGGCCACACGATTTGCTCAAGGCGGATAACAAAGTTCAGGGTTGCATGCATCCATGCCAAACAGAAACCAGAGAGTCAGTTTGGTGTAGTGGTTAAGAGCAGCGGACTCTTAATGTTGGAGAGGTTTGATTCCTCACTCCTCTGCATGAAGCCAGCTGGGTGACCCTGAGCTAGTCACAGTTCCCTCAGAGCTGTTCCCTCAAGGGCAGTTCTCTCAGAACTCTCTCGGCTGCCCCTACCTCACAGGGTGTCTGTTGTGGGGGAGGGGAAGGGAAGGAGATTGTAAACTGCTCTAAAACTCCAAGTGAAAGGCAGGGTATAAATCCAACTTTTTTCCGCCTCTGTGGGCAACTGATAGCGTCAAGAGTCTGCAGTAAGGATGCTAAACGAAGACCTTTGCTCTTCAGAGGCTAGGTTGGGAAATTCCTGGAGGTTTAGGGATGGATGCTGGGAAGGACCTCCATGGGGCACAATGCCAGGGAGCCCACCCTCCAAAGCATCCATTTTTTCCAGGGGAACTGATTCTGCAGTCTGGAGATAAACTGTAATTCCAGGGGATCCCCAGGTCCTACCTGGAGGCTGACATTCCTAGCTGAGGCTCTGGGTGTCCTCTCCCTCAGCAGCAGGAACAGCTCCCACAGGGCTGCCCTGCAGCCACGGCCCGATTGTGAGAGCTCTGCTCAGAACCTTACTCAGCAATGCATACTCCCAGGAAAGTGCTTTTTGCATGCCCCTGTAAAACAAGCTGAGGCCCTAAGGCAGGGGTCCTCAAACTACGGCCCGCGGGCCACATGCGGCCCGCCGAGGGCATTTTTCTGGCCCACCAAGTGTGCTGCTGCCTGTCCTTCAATTCCCAGCAGCTCACAAAGCAGCGGAAAAATTGCAGCCGACTCGTCCCGGGCCACATGACAAAGCCCCGCCCCCCTGCTTCCAGTCAGCCAGGAGGAGGCAAAAGGAAGACTGGAAGAGGGTAAGTGTGGGGTGGCAGGCACTCCGGCTGGCCCCAAGTCTCCTAGCCGGCTGAGAGGCCTCTCAGCCAGCTAGGAGACCTGCGCCAGTCCCAAGAGCCGGGCGGGGGGTCTTTTTCAAGGCTTTTTGTGCTGCTGGGAATCGGAGGGGGAGAGAGAGAGAGAGAGAGAGAGAGGTTTCTCTTTCCCATCATGATGCCTGCAGTAGTGGAGTTTCAGGGAGAAGCAGCTGGGGGCTTGCTGCCTTAAAAAGTTTGTGAGGATGCCGAGTTCTTTGATTCTTCGGTGAGGGAAAGAAAACAGCCCCGTCAAGGGTGCCTTTTTAACTTTACTTGTTCTTCATTTTAAATATTGTATTTGTTCCCATTTTGTTTTTTTTACTTCAAAATAAGATATGTGCAGTGTGCATAGGAATTGGTTCATAGTTTGTTTTTTTAAACTATAGTCCGGCCCTCCAACGGTCTGAGGGACAGTGAACTGGCCCCCTGTTTAAAAAGTTTGAGGACCCCTGCCCTAAGGTATGTCAAGTTTAAGAGGACCCAAAAGCTGAACCGGGGGGGGGGGGGAGTAATTTAAGCATTTTTAGTAATTCTTTAAAAAGTTAGAGGCCCCTATACTTGGTAGTGGTGAAAAGTGCTGTCTTATAGCCAGGGGTCCGTTGGAGCGGGAGCGCACAGGAGTGCAGCTCCAGGAGTGAGGAGCCCAGGGGGCGGGCACATGACCAAGCCCCGCCCCCTCCTTGGCTTCCCCGAGCAGTGCAAAAGCGCAGTGCCCCAGGGAAAGCCCTGCTAGAGTCTTTATTGTTTTTAATGTTTTGTTTTAATATTGATAATTTTATCATTGTTCCTTTTATGACTGTGTGCTGCTTTTCCAGAGACTTGCTCAAGGTGGCATGTAAATTTTCTAAGTATACCATTTTTTTATCTGGGCACATGGCACATAAGTACTGGAGAAATTTCACCAACCCTCCAGCAGCTTCCTCCTTATCAGTTTGGTGTAGGGGTCAGGAGTTGGACTCTAATCTGGGAGAACTGGGTTTGATTCCCCACTCCTCCACATGCAGCTGCTGGTGTGACCTTGGGCCAGTCACAAGTTCTCTCAGAGCTGTTCTCTCATGAGCAGTTCTCAAAAGACCTCTCTCAGCCCCACCTACCTCACAGGGTGTCTTGTTGTGGGGAGGGGAAGGGGAAGGGGAAGGGATGGGTGGTGCACATGTCCTGGGTATCTCAAGTCTACTTGAAACCTGGTGGTTTCAAGGGAGCAGGAAGAGAATGAGGGTGTGTTCTTTACGCTTATTTTTATTGCACAAAGTATTGGATGGGGAAGGGAATGGAGGAAGAGCAGGTCAGTTTCACTCACCTGTGGAGTGGAGCCTGAGGGGTGGGTGTTGCCTTCTGACACACTTCCGGTATGTTAGGGGGTGTGGCATATGCAAATGAGTTATGCTAATGAGCTCCTGCACCTCTTTTTCTACAAAATGACCCCTGCTTATAGCGACCCTGCAGGATACTCAAGACGAGAGACGTCCAGAGGCGCTTTGCCATTGCCCGCCTCTGCATCATGACCCTGGTATTCCTCAGAGGTCTCCCATCCGTCTACGAGCCAGGGCTTGCTTCACTTCCCGCACCTGATGAGATCGGGCTAGCCTGGGCTATCCAGGTCCAGCTTACAAGCTTGCTTACCTTGTGCATAAATCTAGCTCTTCTCCACAGGGAACACCAGAGCATGATTTGAGGGATGGTTTCTGTGGTTGTTCCACTGTGCCTAAGCTGCAGAATCACATCCACGCTCTTGATTGCGACTATTACACACACACGGACACCGTGAATATATAGGATCTCCATATATGTGTGCACACATATACAACACAGCAATTCTAGCACCCAGATGGAGCCTCTCGTATTAGCAAGTCATTTTTGACTTGGGTAGAGGGGGAGCTTTACTCCTCCCTAACTTTGCCCTCCTTGTTTGTCCCCTGTCTGGTCAATGATTGGCCTAAGTATCATTCCAAATCCATAGCCTAAGCCTTGGTATTGAAATCCTGTTAGGGTTTGCCAACCTCCAGGGGCTGTCTGGAGATCTTCTGCTATTACAACTGATCTCCAGGCAACGGAGCTCAGCTCACCCTGCTTTGGAAGGTGGACTCTGTGGCATTATATCCCATTGAGGTCCCTGCCTTCCCCAAGCTCCGCCCTCCTCAGGCTCCACCTCCAAAATCTCTAGGTGGCCAACGCAGAATTGGCCATCATGAATCCTATAGAACTTGACTGAGCAGTTTGCAACTCACCCCTCATTGTATCTGCGACAGAAACAGGAAGAGGGAGAGAGACCGGCTGTTGTTCTTGGTGAAACGTCTGTTAGGCAACCCAGCAGAGGATTGCAGCCAGCATTGCTGTCCTTCAGACCACATCTTCCTCCATGTTGCAATAACCGAAGCATTCTGTGGGCCCAGAAGTACTAACCGGTGAGTCCCATCAGCCTCCAGGAGTCCAGTGGCACAAACGTCTGTCTCTCCTTCATATTGATGTATTTACGAACTTCATTTATAACCCCCCACCTTTCCGACCAAGACTCGGCAGATGACAGGGTTAGATAATAATGCAGTCAAAACTGTTAAATGCACGCTGCAAACAAAACGGTACATTTGTATGGGCAGCTGTCAATATTACCCTTTACACAGGGCGGCACCTTCAGAGGTCTTTGCTCAGACGACAAAAGCTCTTCTAGCTGAGTGTACTGGGAGAGGCAGTGCTTCAGACTTGTGGGTCCTAGGCCACGAATGGCTTTGTAGGTAGTGAGGATAAAGTCTGCTGCTTCAGACCAACATGGCTAACCCCCCCCCCCCCCCCAATCTATCTTTGTAGGTAATGAGTATCTTGAATTGAACCTGGGAACTGATCAATAACCAATGAAGTGACCGCAGAATAGGTGTAATATTCGTACACTGCCCTAGGTGCTAATAGCAGCTGCGGCATTCTCTACTAGCTGAAGTTTCCAAGTTGTCTTCAAGGGCAGACCCACGTAGAGTGTGTTAAAGTAGTCTAGCCTTAAGGTTAATGTGGCATGGATCCATGTGGCCAGATCATTTGAGTCAAGATAGGGAGCCATCCTCCAGGCTAAATAAAGATGGAAGAAAGCTTTTTTTTGGCAGCGGAATTAACTTTAGTGCACCACCTGTTCACATTTACCAGAAACATGCCCTGTTTACCTGTCCATTGTAAAACCGTGTCCTTACCTTACTAAGGAAGAGATTTTAAGGGTGCATTTTAAAAAATGCTATTAGAGCATACATGGGATTTCACCAGCTTTGCTTCCACCCTAACCATTCAGAAGGGAAATGTGTTTGAATTGCTGATAGGCTACGGTACGTACAACTAGAGCTCGACGTTTCACGACGTGTTCTTGAGTTTCAGGGAACAAAAATGGTTATGCTCTGTGAGCTAATATTTTCACAGCAGAAGCCAACACAGGGCTATACATTGTACCAGTGGACAGTTTCAGAAGCCATTTCAGTTTCAGAAGCCAACGTTTCAGAAGCCAGTTTCAGAAGCCAACGTACAGCAGGTAGAAAAGATGCGTAAATTGGAATGGGGAAGAGAGGCTGTAATCCATGTTCTGAGAATGCGATAAATATACACGGGAGTGTCCCCTATTATCATTTTATGAATTTTTACTTAGATATTTACACCCAACGTTTCTCCCTGTCTCCAGTTTATCCTCACAGCAACAAGGGCGTGAGGCCGGTGAGAACGAGAGAGAGCGACTGACCCAAGGAAACCCAACAAGCTTCTGTGGCAGAGTTGAAATTTGAACCCAGGTCTCCTGGATGCTAGTCCAACAACGCTCTAACCCTGACGCCATACCGGAAGATGCTAATTATTTAGCAGTTGCATTCCGCTGCACTGAGAGTTCATCACAATAATGGGGAAATAAAAATAGGTATTGGCTACTCCTCTGCATTACCCTACAAAGTGAGCGGGGGGACATTTCCTTTGTTGTTGCTGTCCAGTTGCACAGTCTTTATTTTATTTATTCTTCACATTTATATCCCGCCCTCCCCGCGAACGGGCTCAGGGCGGCTAACAGGGGCACATAGGCCAATAGATACATAAATAGATTAAAACAGATAAAATCCACTAAAACATTTCTAATAGATAAAATACATTACATAATACATAAAATACATACAGTCGAGTCCGACTCTTCGCGACCCCATCACGCCAGGCCCTCCTGTCTTCTGTCATCCTCTGGGGTTTGCTTAATTTCATGTTTATTGCATCGATAACACTGTCCAACCATCTCACCCTTTACCGTCCCCTTCTCCTTTGACCTTCAGTCTTTCCCAGCATCGGGGCTTCTCCAGTGAGTGCTCCCTTCTCATTTGGTGGCCAAAGTATTTGAGCTTCAGCTGCAGCATCTGTCTTTCCAGGAAACAGTCAGGGTTGATTTCTTTTAGGATTGACAGATTTGATCTCCTTGCAGTCCAAGGGACTCTCAAGAGTCTTCTCCAGCACCATAATTTAAAAGAATCTATTCTTCAGTGCTCGGCCTCCCTTATAATCCAACTCGCGCAGCCATACATTACTACTGGGAATAACATTGCTTTGACCATATGGACTTTTGTTGGCAGGGTGATGTCTCTACTTTTTGTTATACTGTCTAGGTTTGCTGAAAAGTACTGGAATCTGGAGGCCGGTGAAGTTAAGTTTCAGCATGATCAAGTTTATTGTAGGTCAGGAACAAGCATACCTGAGGTGGCCCGGGGGTCAGCTTATATGCACAGAAAAGCCTTGCCCCCATCCACACCCACACTGCAGGATAGGTTAATCTTCCCACCCGAGATTACATTGGTTCATTTGAATATGCTAAGCCCCTGATAGGTGGATCTTTAGGAACCTGGGTGCTATTGTTCTTTTACCTCAAGCTTGTACTTTTTCCAGGCCATGTAGTCAGACCGCAAGGCCGGCGCCATTACATGTTTGGTCACATCAAAGAATCATACAAGGGTACTCATAGAGAATCGCAGCCTGGTTTTCTGTGGAATTGCGTCCAGGACATAACATTTGCCATCACTTTTCCTTACAGGACCATAAAAGGCTGTCAGTGAGGAATCTTGCTTGTGTTTGTTTTTTTTTTAAACCAAGAGTGAGATGCCAGAACTGAAGCCGCATTTCCACATACTAAAAATGGTGGTGGGCTTTGGAATTCAAATGTGCATTTCTTGAGCCCTGAAGATGTTTCAGCTCTCCTTTAAACATTCGTTGGATAGCCTCCAGGCTTTTCGTCTTTATTCAGTCTGATGTCAGGTAACCATATTTCAGCTTGGCAGAGTTGATACCCCCCCCTTCTAAAACCGGTAATATGCTGCCCCAGTCAGCGTTAACTGTAGGTAACAGTAGTTTAGTAAAACTGCTGTGTATCTTTAAGTGCAGTTGCCCCTGGGAATTGTAGTCCTGAGCTAGGTATCCCAAAAGCATCCCTCTGACTGGTTCAGGTTGCATGGGTTCTTTGTGTTGACAGACAAACGTCAAATGTGTTGTATTCCCCCCCCCCCCCCCCCCCCCAATTCGTTTCAGTTCTGTGAGCGGCATGTTTCTTATTCAAGTCTGTGAGCAACAAGTCAGCTCATGAACTAATAATAGAACTGGCCCTTTGAAACTGCTGGCCCTGTGTCAGGTGGGCATGCAAAGTTGGCATCAAGGGCTATGATAGTGTAGGAGCTTAATGACTTACCATGGATGCTTCACCTCCTTCTCTGAAGCTAAGCAGTCTGGGCTTAAAAGAGTGTAATTCTGGAAAAAGATTCTCTCAGAAATTGAACAGATGCTTGAAGTCTCTATTCCTTACGACCCGGCTCTGATTCTACTCAATTTATGGCCTAAGACAAAGATTCCCAGAGAAACAAGAGAATTAGTAGAAGTCCTTTTAACAGCAGGTAAACACACATTAGCAGTCAACTGGAAAAAACCCTCCAGCCCACCAATTTCCACATGGCTAGCCAAGGTATGGGACTATTTTATATTAGATAAAATAACTGAAAGAACAGAAAATCTTTATGGAAACGACACCCACAAAAACCCAATGCTCAAATGGTACCCTATCACCAACAAATACTCTGAAAGTAGACGCGACGCTCCCAAAATCTTGGGCAAACAACTCCTCTATATATCTCTTTTTATAAGGAGTAAACCCACCTTTTCTCAGTTTAGTTCCAAGATTGGTCACTGATATCTGATATAAACAGTAGTAACTCTAGAGTTAACCTTAGTTTAATGTGACGGGAATGTTTAAGAATTGCTGTAATACAAGCTAAGTCTTTAACTTTGTATTCCAATATATTATTAAGAATCTCCAATATGTAACACACTCTTTACTGCTTGTACCCTTTGAATCCCTTCAATAAAGAAAAAAAATTTAAAAAAAGGAAAAAAAAAGAGTGTAATTCTGCTCAAAACTGCACTGTCAGTATAATAACTAGCATGAAGAGAGAGAGAGAGAGGGAGAGAGATTACAAATGACCCAAATCAGATTTCTGTGCATTTCTGTGCACACGCCTAGCCAGTAATGCCGGCACGAAGCTCTTTACCATAAAGAACACTCCTGAAAAACGCAAGGAAGTGGCATTTATTCGCGCTCATGCTCTGTTTTCTCTGAGTTGGCTTGGAGGGGATCTCTCACGCTGAGCCAGCGTTTCTAAGCCCTGGCGAAAGCAAAGCAAACCCGACATGCTGACATAACCCTAAGATGCCAACACAGTTTTCGGAGGCGGCTTCTGCCGCTAATTACGCAACTCAGAATTCTTTTCTTTTCAAGCGCTAATCTAATATCATGACAGGCAGGCGCAAACCGCCCCTCTGCCCATCCTGACAGCCCAGTTGTCCTGCCCTGACTCCGCACAGTCATGCACACGGTGTGTGTATGTGTGTGTGTGTGTGTGGGGAGACCGAAAAAAAACAAACAGTGCCCGAGACGGAATCCCAGAACATAAAACCAGGAAATCTTGCAGGGCAGGCACGGCCTCTGAAGGCCTGTAGAAGCTCCTTTTGCAGGAAAGGTTGCTTTTCCTGGCTGATGGGAGCGGCTGGAAACAGAAGGTTGCGCTGACACAGAGGGCGCCATTTCCATAGATGTCGTCAGAGATGCTGACTCTGCTGGCAACCAGGTGGATGCTCAACACTCCTTTTAGCTACCAGGCAAACCTTGGTGGATCAGGACCTTGCTGTTACCCTTAACTTAAAAAGCTGTCTTGGGAGGGGCTGTGGCTCAGTGGCAGAGCATCTGCTTGGCATGCAGAAGGCCCCAGGTTCAATCGCCAGCCTCTCCAGATAAAAGATCTGGCAGCAGGTGATGTGAAAGACCCCTGCCTGAGACCTTGGAGAGTCGCCGCCAGTCTGAGTAGACAAGACTGACTTTGATGGACCCAGGGTCTGGGTCAGTATAAGGCACTTTCGTGTGTTCATGCGTTTTATGCTGAGTCAGGTGACTGGTGCATCTAGCTCCGGATTGTCTACCCTGACTGGCAGCAGCCCTCCGAAGTCTTAGACCAGTGATGGCAAACCTTTTAGAGACCAAGTGCCCAAACTGCAACCCAAAACCCACTTATTTATCACAAAGTGCCAGCACGACAATTTAACCTGAATACTGAGGTTTTCGTTTAGAAAAAAGAACTCATTGACATCTTTTGTCTTAAAAGAAAAACACAATAACAGAGCTTTCAATTATACAAACAACTTTTTATTGAAAGGTAAAAGTTTGCATTTGGCATGCTTTTGAACAATTGATGTGATTTTTGCTGTTGTATGCATGCTGATAATTTGTCTAACCTTGGCTCATACTTTGTAAGTTTGAGAGCAGCCCAGCCTCGAGTCTGTGTCGTCTTTTTCCTTTTAGAGACTGAGTGCCCAAACTGTGTGCGTGCCCACAGAGAGGGCTCTGAGGGCCGCCTCTGGCACGCGTGCCATAGGTTTGCCACCACTGTCTTAGACTTTTGATTCTCAGAAGTTGATTCTCAACTGTATTTTTGGGCAAGTGCCACCACACAAGCCCCCCACCCCCCGACATTTTGCCTTACACAGGGTACTTGTAAGGATAAGGTGGAGGAGGGGAGAACAGTCTTGTAAGCTGCTTTGGGTCCCTGTCGAGGAGAAAAGCAGGATATAAATATCTAAATAAATACTTTTTAAAAACCTTTCCAGAGCGTCGGAGAAACAGCTGTGGAAGCAGCCTATGCACACACCCTGGAACTAAGCTGTTGGGCCAGAGGAGTCCAATCTAGTCCAGTCACATACCTGGCATTAACTAGGGCAACTAAAATATTTTTAGAGCTGTCTCTTCATGTGAGAGGAGCAGAGAATAATCCTATCAATGAACAATTGTTCCAGGCCAAGGAGGACATGAAGGGCTCTTTTGCTATGAGCAATTTCCTGTTGTTACGCTGCAACATTGTGGATGTCGACTAGTTGTCAGCCACTGATGGGAGGTGTTGCCGCATGCAGGGGGGCTGGGAATATACATGCTGTTTTAAGCAGGATAAGACTTGGGGGTTCTGTTGTTAAGCTTTCATGATTACGCCAGCACCAAGTCCCAGAGAGCACAGTCTAATCCTAGGGTGCGTTCAGACAGCTCTCTTGAGCCACGCCAGACATGAGTGCCTGGTGGATTTAAAGTGCATGTCCAGACTTCAACATCTGGGAATTATGCTGCTTTCGTTAGTAGCCTGTCGATCCCCATTAGGGAGCCGTACTTAAAAGATGGTAGTTAAAGTCCGGTCTAAAGCTGGCTGACGGGCCAATGCCAGACTTTCCACTGTCAGTCGTACCTCCAGCGTGCAATCAACCATTTTAAAAAACTCTTCCCGATGCATGCATAACCGCTTAAACAAGCGACGTCCCCAGAGCTCTGCTCAAGCGATCCAAACAATGTTATGTTTCTGACGGTCCCCTGAACTTTGTCAACTGTATTAAGTGAAACGGTACCTAGCGAGAGGTACCGCTGGTGGTGTTTTTACCATTTTTAGTACGCGCATGCGTGGAGAAACAAGTATTTGGTGAGGTGCCTATGCGCATGCGCAGGCAGATTTTTCTTTTTAAAAAAAGCTGACTGCACGGCTTCTCATGGTGGATGCCATCTAGACAATCCACTGTGGGAGTCACGCGTGGTGAAGCACTTCACGGGTGGGCTGTCTGGTCGTGCAACGCTGGATCAAAAAGATCTAGCTCAAATTACAGCCGGGCCAATGGCGGGATTAGCTGCCCGTCTGAACATTCTAGAACACTTTTTTGCTGAGCGCTCGAAGGATGACAAACCCTTCAGAGACTGTGCAGTTCCCCTCACCTGAGGGACACCCAGTGCAACTACTGGATCCTGCACATCTAGGATTAGGAAGATGGGCTTCAGTTAAAGTTGGTGTTTCTTTTTTCTTTCTTTTAAAAAATGTATTAACAAATTCAACCATAACATATCAACATCATCATAACATAATTACATTATATAGACCAGGGGTGGCCAACCTTGCTTAACGTAAGAGCCACATAGAATAAACATCAGATGTCTGAGAGCCGCAAGACAGGAACAAATATCACACACACATTTTTATTTTTAAAAATATGCAAATTTGCTTTTTATTAACGTTAAATGGGACTCCCAAAAATAAAAACAAATGAGGAAAACCGGTTATTGATAATGATATTACTTGTTTGCTAATGATATTGAGAGAGAGAGAGAAAAAGAGAGAGATGGAAAGAATTAAAGAAGTGGAAAGAAAGAGAGAGAAACTAGGAAAGCAAATAGATGGGAGGGAGGAAGGAAGGCAGGGAGAAAGAGAGAAAAAGCATGCCTCCCCTTTGCTTCCCCAGCCGCCCTGCCAGGAGCCGCACAATATGTGTGAAAGAGCCGCATGTGGCTCCCGAGCCACAGGTTGGCCACCCCTGATATAGACATACACACACACAGACTAAAACCTAGATTTGCATTACATATTTTAGGAAAAGACTTAAAGCAAGATAAATTCCAGATATCTTGAAGATACTTTATATTCCACAGAGGGATTGTTATTTACGTAATCTATAAAAGGATACTGCTTTTCCATAAAATTATTTTTATAATCTGGGGTCTCCATCAACAACATTTGTGTGGCTATTTTATCCTGAATAACTATATCCCACACTTTCTGGAACCACGCTTTAGCGTGAGGGTATTTTCCTAGATTTCCATAACTGAGCTAATAAAGATTTGCCAGCGACTAACAGTAGAGAAATGGGGTCCCTATGCAAAGGAGAAAATGGGTGGTCGGGCCAAAAATTTAATAGAAGGGACTAGAGTGTTGTTTCTCAGGCATTCCCAAGCCCCAGGACTCCTCATTTTCAAAGCTAAGGACAGCTCTGAAAATGTCGGCCACTGTGTCAGGATAGGGATAGAAACCAATCTGGGAGGACCCCAGCCAACAAACCCCTCCCCTTCAAGCATCTCAGCTAGTTATGAACCAACTGGAGGCAACTTGGGGAGGAAGAGGCAGCCCCCGCTTCACACCCTAAAGGTCCCATCCCTGGTGTTTTTTTTTGGGGGGGGGGGGTTTGCCATCAAGTTGCAGCTAATTTATGGCAACCCCATGGGGTTTTCACGGCAAGAGATGAACAGAGGTGGTTTGCGATTGCCTGCAAATTTCAGTGTATTTGAGGAAGTGTGTATGTACACAAAAGCCCATACCTTGAATAAAGCTTTGTTGGTCTGAAAGGTGCCCCTGGACTCAAACTTTTCTCTTTTTGGTATTGTTTAAATATGTGCATGTGTGTGAGTGTGGACCAACACGACTGCCCACTTGGATCTCCATTTATTTCTAGAATGTTTTCAGTTATGCACAGCTACATATACAGTAAACGCTGACAGTGTATTTTGTGTTAAGGTCCACTCTTTTGCTAATACGGAAAAATACCCTAATTTCTTTATGGCGCTGTTATTCCAAGCATTCCTCACTAACAGTAAAAAAATAGGCCTGAAATTTATGGAGGTTCTGTCTTGTCAGCCCGCCTGTGAAGGAAGCAGTCTGTTTGGTTCTTTACGAGATCTGTGAGTAACGTCATCCGCAACGTGCAAGTTGATTTTCCAGAAAGCCAGCAGATTGCCTGGCTAGAAGCAAACAAAATATCCAGACTGCAAAGAGGAAGACGATGGCTCGGTCATTTCCTGACTGCGAAGATACTCCTCCCTGGCAATTTATCTTTCAGTCCACCCACAACCTGTCAAGCTGCCTTTAAAACAGAGATGATTCATGGGACTTGCCAGGTGGGTCATCCAGCTGTGACTGAAATCTAGGGTGCATTTTAATACGGAGGTACAAACCCAGAAGATTCCCCACCTGCCCGGAGCAGCAGTCCTGCGATACAGGAATGCAGATAGGACAGGAAAGTCCGAGGACAGTCTGCAGAGGCCAGCTCAGTGGTAGAGGCAGCCAGCAGTCGTGTCTCGCGAGCAGTTGCATCTGAAGGAGCTCAGGGGGAGGCTGCCAGCCAGAAGCAGCGACTAGAGCCTGCCCATGAGTGAAACTCTGTTCTGAAAAGAAGGGCTCAGTGGCAGAGCATCTACATGGCATGCAGAGGGTCCCCGGTTCAGTCCCCGGCATCTCCAGTTAAAGAGGTAAGAAGGTAGATGACGTGGGAGACCTTAGAGAGCTGCTGCCATTCAGCAAAGACAACGCTGGCCTTGGTAGACCTTGGTAGGTCTGATTCCGCATGGAGCAGCTTCAGGTGCTCAAAAGGGAATGTGGCAGGGTTGCCAGCCTCCAGTTGGTATTGCAGTTGATCTCCAGCTGGCAAAGATCAGTTCCCCCGGAGAAAATGGCTGCTTTGCAGGATGAGTTCTATGGCATTATACCCTGCTGAGGTCCCTCCCCTTGCCAAATCCTGCCCTTCCCGGGCTCCGCTCAAAAAATCTCCGGGTATTTCCCAACCCAGAGCTGGCAACCCTAGAATACGGAATGGAACAGAAAGTGTATGCGGCAAGATGACAGAGATCAAGGAGGAAGAATCTCATGAACGGCTCTCACAGCCAGTACAGAGGCAAGGAAAAGGAACCAAGGGCTCGATGGCAGAGCATACGTCTTGCATGTGGGAGGACTGAGATCCAAACCCTTCAAAGGAGCTCAAGTAGCAGATCTCCTTCTGAAGGGTCTTCTTCTGCCCAAGATCCTGGAGAGCCACTACCAGCCAGAGTAGAAAACACCAACCCTGATGGACCAATGGTCAACCACGAATAAGGTAGCTTCATGTGGGTTTGGTTGCCCAACTTCCTCTCTTACTTCTGAGAGGCAAACACTTGGAGCTAGATAGAAGTGAACCACACCCCCAACCATGCACCTGACAAGGTTTCATGTCGCTGGTGTTTCCCCACTCTATAAACTTACATAATCATCTCAGGTGGTGTAATTTTGAGCTTTCTACAGGTAGATTTTCTGGCAGCTCTTTGAGCGGTGTGTCATCTGCAAGCAAGTTAGTAAGATATTACCTCTCTAATAACCCCTTTAGACTTACACTTGCTACGTGTGCTGCTTCCTATTACAGTCACAAGCCTATACTCCACAGCATTTTAAGATGTATTTATAAATCTACATTTTCTCATGCATACTTGCTGGGAAATATCAGCCTGCAAGTCCTATGAAATTCAGAGAGACTTCCTTCCCAAGTAAGCTTGCACAGGGTCACACCAGAAAGAGTCCAGTAGCACCTTAAAGAGCAACAAAATCTGCGGTAGGATATGAGCTTTCATGAGTCACTGCTCACTTCTTCAGATACCAACAAGGGGCCACACTACTGAGAGTGGATTCCTACAATCAAGTTCTCCTCTGCCTCTTTTTTGGAGGGCTATATAAGGTTGCAGTCACACACATCAGATAAAGCAGGGGGGAGAAGCAAGGCTATTTCCTCTGGAGGAATTTGACCCGCAGTTGCGAGATCACACCTCCCTTTGAAGCTGCAGGCACAGCCCGTCAGTGTGTGATCAGATACAACTGCAGGTGAGTTGTGGGGTTTTTTTGCGGTTTCTTTCCCATGCGCTTAAATGAGGAATCAATGAATTGCACCTCTGCACTGAGGACTCCCTATGGAGTTTGCGATGAAGCGCATACTGAGCAGGGGGATAAAGCGATGGCACGGAGTTGGGATGACCTGATCAGACCATCCCAACAGCATGAGAACACGCTGGAGTGATCAGATGGGAAAGTCCGTCCATGGCCTATCACAACTCGTTTACTACTGGATTTTAATTCCGGTGTCTTTTAACTCCGCTTCTGCGGCGGAGCAGAGCAGGTTGCTGATGGCTGCGGGATGCTTCCCAGATTTGGCTGTCTGATGGCTCCCTTTAAATCTGCCCAGCATTCGCGCCTATGTCGGGTCTAATTGTGCGTATGATCACAGCCTAAGTCTTCAGAGGCAAACTTTTCTAAAAAGTTTGTCCCCCACAGACGCTTTAAAATATGCCCCTTCATACAGGACAGAGCGCACCTTCTGGGACAAATACATTAATCTTCTTTAGCTGCTAAAATGACCGATAAATTATTCCCCCCCTTCCCTTTTAGCAATGTCTGAAATTCATCCTTTCCCTTAACCTACCCAAGCAACACCCAACCAAAACAATGTTTATATTTCTAACCTGTTTTACCAATTGAGATTATGATGTATGTCAAGGTTTTGTTTTTAAGTACAGTTTACAAGCTGCACTTGGTTCCAGGGCTCATTTCGTAGCAGGTGCTCCTTTGCATATTAGGCCACACACCCCTGATGTAGCCAATCCTCCAAGAGCTTACAAAGCTTTTCTTACAGGGGCTACTGTAAGCTCTTGGAGGATTGGCTACATCAGGGATGTGTGGCCTAATATGAAAAGGAGCTCCTGCTACGAAATGAGCCCTGTTTGTTTCACCACAACACTCTTAAGTAGGCCACTAATACTCCCTGCTGCACATGCTGATCTCCTCCCTGTTCTAGGGTTGCCAAGTGTATTTAACTTACCGGCGGGGGGGGGGGGGGAAGCTCCGCTGGCCGGGAGCTTCCCCGGTGCGTGCGCAAAGCGTGTGCACCGGGCGGCGTCACCAGAAGTGACGCCATCCCGTTGGGGGAGTTGCCAGGGCAACGCTCTGGCAATCGCCCCAGAACTCTATGGTATCATAGAGTTTTGGGGCGATTGCCAGAGCGTCGCCCTGGCAACGCCCCCAATGTGATGGCGTCACTTCCGGGTGACGTCATTACGTGAGGGTGGTCGTCCAGACTGGACGACCTTGGGGGTGGGGTTTCCCCCGCCGGCCGAATGCTGGCCGGCAGATTGGGAACCCCTGTAGCGGGGGATCCCCCGCCCCCTGGGCTGACTTGACAGCCCTACCCTGTTCTGCTGTCAAAACTCTGGCAAAGTAGGTTAGGCTTAGAGGGAGTGATAGGCCCAGGGTCACTCGTGAACATGGCAGAATGCTGCTTTGGACCCAGCTCTCCCCAGGCCTCAATAACTTGCTGAAAACTAGCCCACGTTTCCTGGATCTAGAAGCAAACGGGACCATGCCCAGAGTTTAAGCATGATCCGTGACTCACCAGAACCTGTTTTGCTAACGCCAGAGCGTGAAGTTGGAACACATGAGCATTGCAGCTTATTGTCGGCCCTTTCTCTTTCACCCGAAATTCTCCTCACCCACTATCCCAGAGGTGTGTGGAGGAAGTGCCAGAGGCCCAAGAATGACCAAGCCCCAAACATCTCATTTTAAAATCAGAGCGTCAGACGCAATACATTCTGCTAGCATGAAATCACGAGGTTGAAACTCAACCCGTTTTTTTCTGCTGCTGAGAATTGACTTCCCAAAAAGTCTGTGCTAGGGGTCATGGGACCTAAGCCGGTTCCTGCTATGCAAGTTTTGCATCGTCGAGCGGGTCATGTTGGTACTTATGCATGGCTTCACCATGGCTTCGGACCTCTGTTGGGTTCCAGATTGCTACAAGTCAAATCCTATTCCGTTGTTTATTGGATGTCCCATCCTGTTGATCGTATTTGACTAATTCTGTGTAATGCGTCTTGAGCTCCAGTGATAGAGGCAGACTATAAATAATGCAAATACATAAATATAGGAAAGTCATTTTGTATGGGGGGAAATGTAATAAGGTGGGGGACTGGATTAAATTGAGCGAAAAAGCTGGCCGGATCCCACCGATTTATGTGCAGCAGCCAGTAATAGCCCAAAGAATAAAGTCACTGCTTTTTAAGGTAATGTCCTTGTCCCGGCCCATGTCAAATGGGGACTGACAGAGCAACAGGCTCATCTAAACCACAGACTTGCCGTCAAAATAAGTTATTTGGCCGTATTCTTCCTTGGCTTTGTTAATAATAATAATAAGAAGAAGAGATTGGATTTATATCCCGCCCTTCACTCACTTAAGAGTCTCAGAGCGGCTTACAAACTCCTTTCCCCTCCCCTCCCCACAACAGACACCCTGTGAGGTGGGTGGGGCTGAGAGAACTCTTTCCCAAGCTCTCCTTGAGAGAACAGCTGGTACAGAGCTATGGCTTGCCCAAGGTCATCCAGCCAGGTGCAAGTGGAGGAGTGGGGAATCAAACCCGGTTCTCCCAGATTAGAGTCTGCGCACTTAACCACTACACCAAACTGGAAGTCTTGTACACTTACACTGAAGAATAGATGCTTTTGAGTTATGGTGCTGGAGAAGACTCTTGAAAGTCCCTTGGACTGCAAGGAGATCAAATCAGTCAGTCCTAAAAGAAATCAACCCTGACTTTTTCCTGGAAGGCCAGATACTGAAGCTGAAGCTCAAAGACTTTGGCCCCCAAATGAGAAGGAAGCACTCACTGGAGAAGACCCTGATGCTGGGAAAGAAGAGGAAGGGGACGGCAAAGGATGAGATGGTTAGACAGTGTCATCACTGCAATGAACATGAAGTTGAGCAAACTCCAAAGGACGACGGAGGACAGGAGGGCTTGGCGTGATGTTGTCCATGGGGTTGTGAAGAGTCGGACATGGCTGTGCGGCTGAACGACAACAACACTTACACACACTTTACCTTCCGATGATCTTTTTAAATAAAACTGAAAAGTTTTAACTGGACTTCAGCAAAGTATACAACAAAGATATTATGATCTATAATGTGAAGAGGCAATGTACTGAACCACCAAGAATGGAAGTTACATCACAAATACTGTTATTTCCTCTTCTTGCATCAAAAGCCCAAAGGCTATTCCTTCGCAATAACTGTCGATTTCTTTACCAGGTTAAGGCTTGTTTCAAATTCCTCTTTTTCAGCACCATTGAACATACAAAGGTGTCTTACCGAGTCAGACGGTTGGTCTAGCTAAGCCAGTCGTCTGCTCTGACGGTGGCCTACCAGGTTCTCTTGGGTCAAGGGCTTCCACATCGGCCTCCCACCTGATCTTTTTAAACTGGAGATGCTTGGGACTTAACTTGGGACTTTCTGCACGCAAGACACAGCCCTGCCATTAAGTTGGTCACTATTAAGACTATTCCAGGCTTCTTCCTATATTACCCTATCTTTCAATGCATCCCCCCCATGACAATCTGAAAAATAAACACACTGTGCCAGTTTGAGAGCCAGTTTGGTTTAGTGCTTAAATGCACGGACTCTAATCTGGGACAACCGGGTTTGATTCCCCACTCTTCCACTCGCAGCTGCTGGATGACCTTGGGCAAGCCATAGTTCTGACAAGAGCTGTCCTTGAAAGGTCAGTTCTCAAAAGAGCTCTCTCAGCCCCACCCACCTCACAGGGTGTCTGTTGTGAGGAGGGGAAGGGAAATGCATTTGTAAGGCGCTCTGAGACTCCGAGTGAAGGGCGGGGTATAAATCCAATCTCTTCTCTTCTTCTTCTAGGGAGCATCCTTATTCCAGTTTACATCAATTGCAGCAAACATGTATGCTCAATACATGTTGGCCACTTCACGTACGACATTCATTTCCACAGGCATGCAAGAAGCCCCTCTCCCAACTGCACGAAGCAGCCCTTGTAAATCAGAGGAACACCTGTTCCCTCGTGAGCCTTACCCATACTCAACTCGTTTCATTACTCAATCCAGGAAAGGCTTATCATCAGGTGTCAGGCACCAAGAACCGTGTAGCAGTATCAGCATATTATTAGTCCACAGAGACATTTCGCTCACCCACACAAGTTGGTGGCTCAAACAATCGCCAGAAGAGCTGGGAAGAAAAACAAGCTCTGTTATTTCCCAGTTTGCAGAAACTTCACCGCTCTGCGGCCACTTAGAGATAAGACGGTGGAACCCGAAGCAGAGTTACAGCCTTCTAAAGGCACCGAGTTCAATGGACTCAGAATGGGGTAACTCCACTTGGGACGGCACTGCCAGAAACTGTTCTGCACATTTTACATATGGAAGACACACCAAGCCAGTAGCTTCAGTGGAGGACATTTTAGCCCAACTCTCTCTCTCCAGACCCAACTCACAGACCTATCAATCCAGTTAATGTTACACTGCACACAGATTTCTCTCTCCCCGTCCCTCTTACAGGAACAAGGCACACATTTCAGCTCTCTTTTTGGTTCAGAAATCTTTGTCCTCTACATCTCTAGTGTGATGAAAAATGCAGTTATCAAAACAGTGGGGCCATAGTGCATTAAAGATTAGCCTGAGATTTGACATAAAAGAGACACAGGATCCCTATCGCATACAGTCACATCGCTTTTATCTGCACGGAAAAAAGTGTCACTATCAGTAGGCACAAGACTGCCTCGCTTCCCAAGCAGCAAGGAGACCTTTTCTTGAGCAACAGAAAAGAGATTAGCAATCTAATCTGCCTGTTCAGCCTTCAGAAAGCCATTCATCCCTTTTGCTCTGGCTGACATTTCTCCTGCTCTATTCATTCAGCATTATTGCTTCCCCAGACTCTTTCTTTTTTTAACCACCTAGTTCCACACAGGAGGTTTTAACCAATTGTCTAATACCCTAAACAAGCACAGAAAGAAGAAAATAATTGCACTGGCAGAGTTCAGGCACCTGTAAGAATTGGGAACGATTCCAGCGTTTCACCGAAGTGATGCAACGCAGTTTTGGAGGGGGACTGCCAAGTTGGAGCAGGACATTTTTAGCTCCGGATGCAAATTAACCCAACAAGGAGTTAACTACGTGGCTCTTTACACTTTACTGAAAAACTTGGAAGTCTAAAATTAGCCTGGCTAATGCCAGTTATTGACTGGTATGGATTAGGGCAGGGGTGTCAAACATAAGGACACCAGCCGTCCAGGGCTCTTAGCCAGCCTGCAAGCAACTGGTATGGATGGAAACGTAAGGTACCCTTTTATGGTACCCCTTGGGAAAAAAACCCTAGTCTTGGGTATGATTAAATACATTTATTGGGGCTTTTGTGGGTTCCTCAGTAAATCAGTTGCTTTCACTGCTAGGAATCAATAGCTTTTGTTTGCATTTTGAGTAAAAAATAATATTACTTGGGTTTGCCTGTGTCCTTTATAAAGTTTATATCTCCGGTATCTGGTGTTACATTTTATGGCACACACGGCCTTCCCCCAGCCTCAAGAGCCCTTCTCCAACTTAAGGGGCTCTTCCACTGGAAGAAGAACTATTGCATTCAGATGGTGGTTTCAGACCCTGTCAAGCACAGTGGTAGGATACAGGGCAGGGACCTCAACATGTGTGAAATGGACTAGAGGTATATAAATTGCTCCAAACCCAAAGAAAATCCAGGCAGCCAGCATAACACAGGGAAAGTTTTACACATTCCAGATAGGCAGTATGAGAAAGAAAAGTCCTCCAGTGTCAAACTGTAGATGGTTTCCTAGAAGGGGGAAGGAAGGTCCACAGGCCAGGAATGATGCAACAGTACTGATGGAAGCTGAGGGTTCCATTCAGTTTATGGAACAGGCAAACCTAGAGACAGGCTATAGCTCAGTGGCAGAACATCTAGCATGAAAAGGATGCAGTCCTAGGTGATGTGAAGGACTTCTGCTTGAGGCCCTGGAGAGTTGCTGCCTGCCAGAGTACACAAAACCGACTCCGATAATCACAGTGCCATTCTAAGCAAAGTCACAAACTTCTACGTCTATTGCAGTAGAAAAGATTAGGAGTCCAGTAGCACCTTAAAGACTAACAAAATTTGTGGCAGGGCATGAGCTTTCGGGAGCCGCTGCTCACTTCTTCAGTATCTCTTGGTGTCTGAAGATGTGAACAGTGACCCACGAAAGCTCCTACCTTGCCACAAATTTTGTTAGTCTTTAAGGCGCTACCGGACTCTTGCTCTTTTCTGTTGCTACAGACAGACTAACATGGATACCCATCTTGTTCTAAGCCTATTGACTGAAGTGGACTGGAAAGGGTATACCTCCGCTGAGGCCGGCACTATCAAAATAAGGCAACTTCGTGTGAAGGACTGAGAGATAAGTTATTGATAGTGAACCAGCTTTGGTTGGCTATAGCCCTACAGATATTTCTGGGTCTGAGCATCCCAAGGGGAGGAGGGTAGAACAAAGATAGTTAATTCCCAGATCCCTTGGGCTGGAGTCCAACTAGCATGCTTGCAGAGTTAGAAAAATAACAGCCTGGGAGAATATTGTACTCCACCAACCCAAAAAATTAATGTCACTCTATTCACTTAAAGGAGACAGCCTTTTTCATCATGCAGTTTACACTCCTGACACAGGTATCTTTTAAGGATCTGCTCCTCCCACAAACTTTAGCAACACTTTTCTACATCTTGCTGTGCCGGTGCATTCTCTAGCGAGCCCAGCGTGTTCCCAGCTGCACATAATATATGCTCCCCTACCTATGGGAGCACTCCTGAAAAGGTTGGTCAGGACTTCATAGCTTCTACGTTTGTCATCACACAGGATTCGGACGTTATCAAGAGATGCCATCTGGCTGCCTACAGAAAGAACAGCCTATCATGTGCAAGTCACGGCAGCAGATTCCACACAGGGCCTATGCAACGTGATTCGTGCCAAACCGCTGTAAACATGGTACAAGCCTTTCATTCATCCTTCAAGCATCTCTTCTCAGTCACCCAGAGGCATTACACTAATTGCTTAAGAAGAAACTGGAGAGCCCACTTTACCCGTGGTATCTTAGCTATTCCACAAAAATTCTGGGATTAGAAGCCATGGCAAGGCTTTGACACTGGCTCTCAAACCACTCTGGGAGGAAAGATGGCGGACTGCTGCGGCTGACCTCAAAACACGAGCCAAGCAGCAGGCCATGCACTGGTTCCCTATTTGTAAACAGGAGCAGGTCCATGTCACAGAACATTCCCAATCCACAAGAAACTCCAGGTCGCAACAACTTCTGAATTAAAGAAAGTGTACCTGGCATTGTAAAGTCGCCTTGAGCAGGGTTCCCAACCTTTCAGTGAGGTGACCCACAAGTCCAAATTTATTAGATATGGTGACCCATTTTTTAAAAACCAAACAAATCATGGACTAAACTGCAAAAGCCCAGGGCCCGCTTTCACGGGCTCCGTAACCCACAGGTTGGCAAACACCGGTCTCCCACCATTTGAACTCCAAACCCAGACCTGCAATTGCTGTCAAGCAGTTCCTGGACAGAAAAATACAAGAAACGATCCAACAAACATGTTCGGTTTGAGGTTCTTAGCTTTTATTTTCGGGGAGGGAGGGGGAAATCATTATCTGTACATGCACACTTCATTGATCAACAATGACGTGCTGCTATGTGCTCTCGACAACAGGGGGCAGTAGCGACTTCAGAGTCGGTGCACAGAACATAGAACCGTCAGCTCTCCCAGACGCATTCGGAAACGAGGGAGGCTGAGAGGGGAGCAAGCTGCCAGTCATGCCAAACATTTCAATTTTGCTGAGAAACACAAAATCAGAAGTAAAAACTAGTCTTTCAAATCAAAACCCCAGGTGAAAGAAAAAGTGTGTCAAGATGCAAAAAGACCTTGTCTGCAACCATGCTTCAAAAAATAATTTCTGCATGGCTATCGAGAACACAGTGGTTTGAATGACACAGGCTTGCGTGCCTCTTCAGTCATTCCCAATAATCGCAGAAGAAAAAAAAAAATCAATCTAGCTCTTCCAAATAAATAAAGATTTTTTGGGGTGGGGGGAGAAAACCATGAGATAAATAAGATTTTTAAAATAATCACTAATATACAAAGACTTTTTTTTGGTTTTCAGAGAGTGGCAGCTTAAAGCTTGTGTTGGTAATTGCCTGGAAGTCCTATGATCTCGTAACGAATTACCGGAGCCAATTTTTAAATTTTTCTTTTACACCAAAGTGACCCAAGTTTGATGCAGATTAGCCACTTACATGTACTGTGTGTGTGTGTGGTTGTGTGTCATTAGGACATCTGCCGAGCTGATTTGAAAGAAGGGGGTATAAAAGAACAACCTCTGAGGGAAGGTACCTCAGACTCAAAGGAGAAAAGCCCCGGTTGCTAACTTCACAGCATTGAAGGGGCATGTCCGATTGCCTCCCACTCACACCCTTTATGACTGGAGAACCATTCAAGAAACAAAAGAGTTCTGAGTTAGCTTGCCAACTTCATTGAAAACCGCCAACCATACGATCCAACTTTTGTCTGCCCAGCCCTCTCCTCAGTAGTCCAGACACAACAGACAGTAGTTTTGCGGAAGGCCCATTTCCTTTCCCCCAGAGACTGAAATTCTGTAGCTGCCACACGAACGATCCTTGAACAAGGCTGCGTCTTCAGTTTCCGTTCAGAGCTGCAAAAAGCCTCCCGCTTTCTATAGCGCAAGAGAGAGAAGAGAAACACCCCCCACCCCCGAAGGAGCAACGCAGTGCAAGCCTCTGATGATTGTCCCTTGTGTTTCAGGAGACAGGTGAGGGATAGCTGAAAACGCCTGTAAGTATTTGTGCAGGGGAGGGGGACACACGAAAGGGAGAAGTCAGAGGTGTGAAAAATCAAGCCACCGGGTGGGGCAGGGGAGGAAGCACCCGCTTCCAGCCGCTCAGCAGCTGATGGCGCTGGGCTGCTGTTTGCTGACAAAGTCCGAAATGAAGTCAAACTCGTTCTGTCCCAGGAAAAGTTCCGGCAGCTCCTGAATCCGGTCCAACCCCAGTTCCATGACCAAGGAGGTCAAAACCTCTTCGTCGACGAGATCTGTGTCCATAACGTTCAAGGTCAAAGCGGGAGAGGGCATATGCTGCATGCCAGGGTGCTGGCCGGGTCCCACCCTGTATTGCTGCGCGCCTGCGCCCACGGGCCCGTTGCTCATGCCCATGAGAGGATGGCCCTGGTACTGGGTATTGAGTTTCTGCAAGTGCATGCTAGCCATAAGTTGCTGAGTGCCCACAGGTCCTATGTATTGCTGTTGCTGCTGCTGGTTGGGATTGTTGAACATCATGGCATTGGGTACCTGGTGATGCCCCATCTGTCCACTGATGCCCGGCCGTTGCCTCATGCCCGCGTCCAAGCCGGGGTTCCCATACTGCATCATCTGGTGGTTGGCAGGTATCGTCCTTAGCATGTGCTGTCCGTGCTGGGGAGGGCCCTGCAACCCATTCACTCCCATCCGGTAGCCCTGCAGCCCATTCACGCCGTGGCTCATCGACATCATCATGTGGTCCGCCATGGCAACCTGGGCACTGTAATACAAGAAGACAGGTTAAGGGTGACGTCGGGACTGGCCATCACTGTCTTTGCACAAGAAGGCCCAAACAGCAACTCTCTATGGGGGACCGCAGGTATTTGCATTTGTTTATACCGTGCTTTTCTCCCAGTGGGGACCCAACACTGTCCACAACACTGTTTTCTCCCCTCCTCCATCGTATCTCCATGCAACAACAAACCTGCGAGGAAGGTTAGGTTAAAAGAGTGTGACTGGCCCAAGGTCACCCAGCAAGTTTCCATGGCAGAGTGGGGATTCGAACCTGAGTCTTACTCAAACCCGAGTCCAGGACTCTTAACAACTAGGGCAGACCACTGAGCAGTCAGCCCTAGTGAAGGGGTCTTCAAGAAGTGCATTAAAAAAGGCTAGCTTTTGTGGGACAAAGACTGACTGCAGCATCTACCATAGACACAGGCTATGAGTATATTGAAACTGAAAGGAGGACAAAGAATTCATTAACTGAGTGTGAATGAACAGCAACCCATGAGAGACTTGGGGAGAGGGGTCAAGGAAATCAAAAGGGCATACAGCTGGAACAAGCCCCAAGATGCCATCAGGGGCACCTGGCCATCCGAGAAGGAAAGAGGGGCACCCAACTCCGAAGAGGCAGGAAGGGTTAGGTCACTCAAGCTTGCAACCGGCCCCACAGGGCAGACAATGCCGCCCCCTAGTGCCTGGGAGGTTAAGACACGAGTCCAAAGGTTTGCTACACCTCAATGGGCTTACATCATTATGCATCTGATTAGACTTTAAAGTGCCGCTGTGCTCTGTTTTCATTCTGAATGAAAACCGGCTCCTCAGAATCCGAGCCAGTGCCAGGAAGACAAATCTTGATTTTACGAGCTGCGTTGCCAATTGTTATTGTTTTTCTTTAAGAAACCCGTCTGAAGGTGAACTGCAATCTCGCGGAGCTCCACGCAGGGACAGTCTTTTCCAGCCAGCCCCTGCCAAACAAGGCGGCCGCTTGCAACCGCCGCAGCTCGGGCAGGAGCCTCGCTGGAACGCCCCGCAGAACGCCAGCCTTTTGCGCCCGTCTTGCGTTCCCCAACCCCCAGCCTTCCTCTCTCTCTCTCTCCTCCCCCCCCCCCTTTGCCGGCTCCAGGCAGCTCCCGCTCCGGCACATTCCGCCAGCACAAAGATCAGCACTTTAACAAAAGTTTAACCCTTTCGCGTCCCTGCCGCTCGAGCTCAGACAATGCAAGCGGATCCAACGCGGGCTACAAATTGCGGGTGCACGCTTGGCGGTGGGGAGACCGGCGGGCTGGCTGTGGGGGGCTCCTTCCTCTTAGCCCCGTAAAGCACACCGGCTTCCACTCACCCACCCACCCACCCAGGCCCACCTTAGCTTCCCCCTCCGCCAAACAGTCACGTCCCGCTCCGTGCCCCTGCTCTCCAGATACATACCCCGAAGGCGGCGGCGATCCGGAGAGAACCTCGCAACGCAACAAAAGCGGGCGGCAGGAGCGCGGACGCGTGTCGGTTTTGCGGCGTTCGCACCCCGCCGGCCTACCGAGTCAGCTCGGGCGCCCGCTTGCAACCCCGATCCCGACAACCCGGTTGCATCAATCCCCCGGGGCGCAAACCTCTACCACTTCCACGGCCCGCGCTCGGCGCTCCACTGTGTACACAGCAAGTAGGTTAAACGCCGACTTTATATATGCAAAAGAGGGGCGTGCCCAAAGGCCCCACCCCTCGGCTTCTGATTGGGCCCCCCTCCCGAACAGACCCTCTCCCTCCCCAATAGGGGCCGGCATTCGGGGCCCGCCTCCCTGTTTTTGTTTCAGCGGCGGAGAAGGAGAGCTGGCGAGACAATGGCGGGAGCTCGGTGCAAACACCCGGGGAGGCCGACGGTGGGAAGCCGGGGGGCGTTTTCCGACGCTCTTGCGGGCGCCTTTTTGCAAGCGAGCCGCGGGGCCGGTGGGAGCCGTGGCTGCTCCGGCCTTGCGGGTGGCCAAGGGGGCGCGGAGAGGGGCGCAGGGTGCCCGCCGGGATGAGCGCCCCTCTCCGGACGCCGAGCTGGCCTTTTCGCGGCGCAAGTGGGATTGCGGAGCGCCTCCGAGGACGCTCCTGCTCGCGGGGCTCTTAACGCCGTCTCTGTTTGCAGCCTGGCCAAAAAAAAAGAGAGAGTCTTTTCCACCGGCACGTTGAAGGAGGAAGGACGGGGAACGTGGTGGTTGTTTTGGCTGGGCGCCGCCGGGGCGCTTCTCGCGATTGCCGCGCACCTTGCCCTGCACGTGTAAGACGGCGTTGCTTGCACGTGGGCCAAGTTTTTCATCTGGAAGGCTCCGAGGAAGGAGCTCCGAGGCTTTCCCTTCCACCCAGTTTAGCCTTGCGGCAACAACAACCTTGCGGGGTAGGCTTGACGCGCGGCAGGGACCTCGCCAGGCTCCTCTTCCCCCATTTTAGCCTAGCAACAGTCTTGCGAGGTAGGTTTGATTCTGTAAGGAGAGAAGAGAAGTGAAGAAGAGGTTGGATTTATACCCCGCCCTTCACTCACTCGGAGTCTCAGCGGCTTACAAACTCCTTTCCCTTCCCCTCCCCACAACAGACACCCTGTGAGGTAGGTGGGGCTGAGAGAGCTCTTTCCCAAGCTGTCCTTGAGAGAACAGCTGGTACAGAGCTATGGCTTGCCCAAGGTCATCCAGCCAGGTGCAAGTGGAGGAGTGGGGAATCAAACCCGGTTCTCCCAGATTAGAGTTGGCGCACTTAACCACTACACCAAAAACGGAGCTCGAGCGCTTTCCCGTTTGCTTTTGCAGCAACACCCCTGCGGGGTAGGCTAGGTGGAAAGAATGACTGGCCCAAAGTGAACTTCATGGACAAACTTGGGTCAGCCTAGTCCAGGGGTCCCCAGCCTTTTTGAGCCTGTGGGCACTCTTGGACTTCGGACACAGCATGGTGGGTGCTGCTGTAGGAGGTGGAGCCAGCCACAAAATGGCTGCCGCTTCCTACATTCAGTCATACAGTGCAGATCCTTGTGAAGAAGAGATTGGATTTATACCTTGCCCTTCACTACCCGAAAGAGTCACAGAGTGGCTTACAATCCGTTTCCCTTCCCCGTCCCTACAACAGACGCCCTGTGAGGGAGGTGGGGCTAAGAGAGCTCTCTTGAGGACTGCCCTTGAGAGAACAGCTCTGAGAGAACTTGTGACTGACCTAACGTCACACTGGCAGCTGCATGTGGAAGAGTGGGGAATCAAACCCAGTTCTCCCAGATTAAAGTCCACACTTCTCACCACAACACCAAACTGGCTAGTTGTGCTGGTGGCTGCTGCCAAAAGTGTTTGAAAATCTGCACAGCCAATCAAATCTCCGGTGGCCCGTCAGAAGCCTTGCTGGGAAAAGCTCCAGGTGGCTCCATCCACTTTCTAAAAACATTTGTCAGGCAACAGGAAACGTGTTGGTGAGTGCCTTGGCACCCACGGGCACCGTGTTGGGGACTCCTGTTCAACATTCTAACCACTGCACCACACTTTCTCAGCGAGGGAGTCACTACTACAGACCAATATCCGCCCAGAGTGCTTCCAGTCTGCCATTAAGATTTACCAATCTCCTGATTTAAGGCAAAAGCAATTGATGTGGAATTCTATGTACTTTCTTCCTACTCAGATATCTAACCACTACATCGCCTTGCCTCTCCACGGACACTCCTTTACCTCTAGGCCAGAGAGAGAGGAGACTTCTGTATCCTCAGGTGGCCTTATAAGAATGCTGCTGGACCAGACACCTGTACTCCAGCATCCTCATTCCCCACAAAGGTCAACCAAATACTTTTGAGAAGGTCGCATGTAGACCTCCTGTTTACAGATACACTGTCTCTGAATAAGGAGGTTCTGTTTAACTGTCAGTGTCATCTTGGATCAGACCAAGGTCTGTCAACCCCCACTGTCTTGTATTTGATAGTGGATAATCTTTGGGAGATTAAAGCGGGACATTAGGCAGATCATGAGAGGGAGGGCAGGAAGGGCTGCTTAGTTCTTAGCTGATCGCCACTTTGGGGTCAGGAAGCAGTTTTGTCCAGGACAGTTTGGCCAGGGATCCTGAAGGTTTTTTGCCATCTGCTGGGCATGGAACAGGGATCACTCTGTGTGTGTGTGTTTGGGGGGGGGGGGGAGGTAGGTATTTGTGAATTTCCGCATTGTGCAGGGGGTTGGACTAGATGACTAGAGGTCCCTTCCAACTCTATGATTCTATGATTATCCCCTTTGACCTACGTGTATTCAGAGGTACACTGCTTCTGAACATGGATGTTCCATTGTACTACTTTTGGCTCATAATTGTACTTTCCAAGTTGGTGCCTTAGCAAGGCAAATATATCTTCCTGAATAGCTCAGCTGTTCACAAGGGTCAGGCAGGAACATCTGTCCTTGGGTATATCTGGGGCATTTTGTTAAAATGTGAAATGTCACATTGAAGTTTGAAAGATAGATCTGTCACTGCATTTGAAAACCATTTCTGTTTCTCTCACTGTGCTGGTAACTCTGCGTATGTTCACCTGGGAGTAAGCTCCGCTGAACACAGAAAGCTTGGCCCATGAAAGCATAACCTTTAAAGATGAAAACGGGGCTGGGGGGGGGGGGTTTGCTGCCACATGTGTCTGTAACTCGTTACACTTATCTGTAACTTACAGTTCTGAGGAAAACACACAGAACTGGACTGTGCGAGACTGTACCACAGCCTGATTAAAATGTGTAAGATTTGTTTTCCAGCAGCTTCTACAGAATACTAGCAGACCAATCCCCCACAGCAACAGAGAACCTTTAAATTAACCAAAGTTTTTTTTTTATTCTCCGCCCCACCCCACATTCATAGTAATATAAAATGTATTACGGAGAGTGGTATCAGGCTAGGATCGGGGAAACCCAAGTTCAGACCCCCACTCTGCCGTCAAAGCTCGTTGGGTGGCCGTGGGCAAGTTGTCTCTCAACCTAACCTACCTCACAGGATTGTTGTGCACAGGATAACTATGGAAGGAGGATGTTGTAAGCTGCTTTGGGCCCCCATCAGGGAGAAAAGCTGGGCATAAAAGGCAGGGGTAGCTCAGGCTAGCTTGATCCCATCAGATCTCAGAAGCTAAGCAGGGTCGGCCCTGGCTAGTATTTGGAAGGGCGACCTCCAAGGAATACCAGGGGCATGAGGCAGGCAGTGGCCAACCGCCTCTGAAATGTCTCTTGCCTTAAAAACAAGTCCAGCTCACCACCTAGTGGTGCATAATCTAAAAGAGCTAGAACTTTTGGCTGCCAGACATTCTTAGGATCGCTTGGCTATTCTACACGCAACGCCATACGGTAGTTATTATTGCAGGGCATAAATATTTAAATAAATCGTTGCTATTCAAACAGAGGAGTTTGCCAGTTGTGTGGTAGTACTTAAGAGTGCTGGACTAAGATCTGGGAGACCCCAGTTCGAATCCCTACTTGTGCCATGGAAGCTTGCTGGGTGACCTCGGGCCAGTCACACACTCTCAGCCTAACCCACCTCACAGGGTTGTTGTGAGGATAAAATGGAGGAGAGGAGAAGGATAAAAGCTGCTTTGGGTCTCCACTGGGGAGAAAGGCAGGGTTATAAATGAATTAAATAAATCATGCTCACCGTGATGAATGACAAATAGTTGTGTATCCTAGTAACAGCCTGTCCATCTTTAGTTGGTGAAACACAGGAGCTGGGTGACATTGAGGGTGTGGATGGACCCAAACTGATAAGAGGAAGGGGAGAAGGACAGAGAACCAGATACTGGGGAAACGGCCACATTTGTCTCAAGCTTGGAAGTTCCTCTCCCATTTCCTTGGGAACATGAGGCACAGCGACCAAAGGTTTTATCTGTCATGCAACAGATTTCCTTTTGCGGCTGGGCTTCGTATGGGGACAGTGGAAGGTTGACTTCATCGTAGATTTTGCCATCCACCAAAGGGGTTGGGGAAAGGAGGGGTGTGTGTGGTTCTGCCGTGTTGTTTGAAAACCAAGTGCAGACTCACTCACAAAGAGCTGAAGTGCGGAAGTGATGCACAGTGGGAAAAATAATCCCAACTTGAAACGGCGGAGATGGCTGGGCTCTAATGGCTGGTAGCGCTCTGGGAATAGATTCTTGGAGGTTGTCCTGGATTCCCTCTCTGGAAAACAAACATCAGCACAATGTAAACAGAAGGTTAGCGGCAGTTCATTGTTCCGAGCTCTTGTTCCTTGCAGAAACGGAGGGCTGAAGCTGATACAATGCCCTCCATTCTTTCCTTCTCCGCAGGGAAGCTGTTGGGCGGTGGCGTGGCTAGCTTCTTCACTTTTAAATTGAGGAGAACCAGGTGCAAATCCCTGCCCAACCAAAACCAGACGACCACAGCAAAACACTCCCAAGGTCAATCCCTATCTCTCAGACTAACCTACCTCACAGGGTTGGTGTGAGGTTCAGCAGAGTGGGAGAAGGTTATGTTAAGCTGCCTTGACCTCTTTGGACAAAACACAGAGGGGCTAAAATGGCAACTTCATTCTTGTCTGTTTGTTGACATCATCCCACATCTCGAAGATACTTTCCAGAGCAACACTAAGGACACTTCCTTGAGAGTAGGCCTGCTTAGGATTGCTCCCTTCATCTGAATATTTGGATGCTGTAAGGTCACTGCATGGGGTGAGGGTTCTGTTGCGGCTATAAGAGTGGGAGAAAATGGTTTGCGCTTCCCTCTGGGCATTTTCATGTTTGTATTCGCTTTTTCTCATGAAGACTCGAGGCAGATTACTCAGCGTAAAGCAATACAGTGAAATAGCATGAAAATCTAAATAAGCAAAGTTAACAGATCTGCAGTTACAAAAATTAGGAAAGCGAGAGCCTAGTATAGGGGTGGCCAAACTTGCTCAGTGTAAGAGCCACATAGAATAAACATCAGATGTTTGAGAGCTGCAAGGCATGAACACGTTTTTATTTTAAAATAATGCAAATTTGCTTTTTATTAACATTAAATCAGGCTGCCAAAAATAAAACAGAAGGGGTAAAAACAGATATTGATAATGATATTTATTTGTCCAATGATATTTGTTTGCTAATGATATTTATTTGTCTAAGACAGAGAGAAAGAGAGAGAGAGAGGTGGAAAGAAAGAATGAAAGAGGTGGGAAGAAATAGAGAAAGAACCAAGAAAACAAAAAGATGGGAGGAAGGGAGGGAGGGCGAAAAAGTATGCCTCCCCTTTGCTTCCCCAGCTGCCCTGCCAGGAGCCGCACAATATGTGTGAAAGAGCCGCATGTGGCTCCCGAGCCACAGTTTGGTCACCCCTGGCCTAGTAGCACCTTAAAGACCAATGAAATTTTCAGGGCATAGGCTTTTGAGAGTCAAACTCCCTTTGTCAGGTTTGACTCTGGAAGGCGCATGCCCTGGTCATCTTGTTCGTCTTTAAGGTCCTGCTGGGCTCAAATTTTACTCTCCTACCGCAGACCGACGTGGCTACCCACCAAAAATTAAAACAATGCAAAAAAGAAAAGGCGGAAAAAAAAGATCACGCACAAGACGTCAAACAGAGCAGAACACAGAGTTACAGAAGTAGACAACAATGTAGTAAGGACAGGACAACACAGCACATACAATAGAGAGACAATATATACCCTAAACAGTAGCAATGACTGCAGTCCTCTTGATTGTCTTTATAAAAGAGTCTTTCTGAACTGTTCTGTTATGGTGGTGGTGGAAATTGCCAGCACATTGCAGGCGATGTACAGCAACCCTATGGGGTTTTCAAGGCAAGAGACTTAACAGCAGTGGTTTGCCAAAATATGTGCCTCTTTTGCTATATGTTCATGTTTGGGTTTTGAGCACGCTGCCTCCCCCCCCCCCCCCCGCACTGTATAAGCAGCCAGTGCATCCCCCCCCCCCCCCCCCCATTTGCAAGTGAACACGCTTTTTCTAACTGGAAGGATGACTGAGAACAGAAAAGAGGAAGAGGGAAACAGCCAAAGAAACAAGCAAAATGATACAGAAAGAAAACGCTCATCTATCTTCATGTTCTGTTTCTTTTTTGACTGTTGCGTGTTTCTTAAAAAACAGCCTAGCTCCTTATTGAAATCCACATGCTTTAGTGTACAAAAATTTACCGCACAAGTTTTTTCACCAGTTTGGTGTAGTGGTTAGGAGCGTGGACTCTAATCTGGGAGAACTGGGTTTGATTCCTGACTCTTCCACATGCAGCTGCTGGTGTGACCTTGGGTCAGTCATACGTTCTTTCAGAGCTGTTCTCTCATGAGCAGGTTTCAAAAGAGCTCTCTCAGCCCCATTCGCCTCACAGGCAATGCTCCCTCTAGGCTATGGAGTCTTGTGAGCAAAAATTCTACTTAGTGAGCTACTGGCATTAAAGTTGTGAGCGAGTGATTTGGCTACTGCATAAATTAGTTTGCTCTGGAGCCATCCTTCCTGAGCCAAGACAAAAAACACTAATTCAGCTTAGAGGGTGTCTGCTGTGGGAAAGGAAAGGGATTGTAAGCCGCTCTGAGTTTCTTTTGGGTAGTGAAGGGTAGGGTATAAATCCAATCTCTTCTCTCTTGTGCATACAAAGTTTAGACTAAACTGCTGTTTATATGTATAGAAACTACAGCATAGGTGTATTGCATGGTGTTCCCACAGAATCTTCATTTTACACCCATGCGCGGGGGGGGGGGGGATCACTCCACTGGTGACAGATGGCCGAGGCGAGGCCTGCTGTTTCAGGAACTTGGAGAAAGAGAGGAAAGAGCCTCAATGGCCAGAGATGAGTCTGTAAATTTATATTTCTGGGGGAAATTGTGACCTCATGAGCTAAACATGCTCCCATGTTCCCTTGGGGCGAAACATACAAAAGGTGACATTGTAATTGATATATATATAAAGTATGTCACACACCATAAATGCAAACCATTGCGGGCCAAACGGAGGTAATAATGAAAATAGAGCCCATGAAGGGATCTCTTCTAGAACCCTCCGCCCCCCCCAGGTGAAAACTACAGAATGGGTGTTTTAAAACATGAGGTAAGGCCAGATCTGGAGCCACCATGGAGCTGGGACCGCTCTGGGATATTTCTGGCCGCTGTGGTGAATCTTTCAGCTTTCTTCAAAAAGGAAACAAAACCGTGTAACTCTTATTCTTCCAGAGATGGAGACAGCATGCAAGTGTTATTTTATCCAGTTACATCCCCACTGACATTTCATAGATGAACATAAGGACGTGCTTGTACTATCCAGAGCTTGGGCCCAGGTCACTTTAAGTGTAGGAAATGTAAAACCAATTTGGACTGAAGGAGTATTTTTTAGTACAAGGACTAGAAGTGACAAAATTTTTAGACCTAGCCAAGTCTTTGAGAGAGTGTACAGAGAGAAAGCTGAACAGGAGAAGATTTCACGGAGTGTGTGCATTGTGAAGGGAGACAGCATGCAGAGATGAATGCCGAACAGGAAAGGATTCACTACTGAGTTTACACGTATTCTCCTCCGAGGAAGCCTATTGAAACAGGTGTCGGAGCAAGCCAGTCTGCAGATTCGTGAACTTTTATGGTACTCGTCTACAATCCAATGTTGGTACAAGAAAGACAAAAGAAGATTCACTGTTTGTTGCACTTTATTTGTATTGGATGACCCCTGAGGTGAGGAGGACCAGGCAAACTCCGGCAACAGAGAAGAACTTTCGATTATTGGACTGTACTTGTACGTGCTTGTACAAGTACATTGTGGAACATTTGGAATCATTTTTTGGACGTTTAGTCTTGTGTGAATGTACAGAAATGCATTAGTATTTATCTGTTTTTGAAAATCTAAAAAAAGGGATATTTCTTTCATAAATATATCACGGTTGTCATGGACTGTTTTCTCACTTATCCCGTGATCTCTGTTTGGTTTTCCTGTAAACCTCCAGGTGGTGGCTGGGGATCGACCGCAATTTCAACTGATCTCCAGGCAACAGGGATCAGTTCCCCTGGAGAAAAAGGCCACTCTGGAAGGCGAACTCTATGGCATTATGCCGCCTCCCCAAACCCTGCCCTCCTCAGGCTCCACCCCCCCCAAATCTCCAGATAATTCCCTGCCTGGAGCTGGCGACCGTACTGTCCACAAACCAACCTCTCTGTTATATTTTGGCTGCATTCAGACATCATGGGAAACCTGCTTGTGCAAGGCACAACCACAGCTTGATGTCTGCGCTCACACATTCCCTCCCTCCACCTTCCTCTTTGCCTCATGCGCAAAGCATGATAGGAAATGTTCTGGTTTCTGTTCCCCATCTTCCATTTTGCCATGATGTCATTGATCGAGGCACCTGCATTCAGACATTGTGGTAAAACTGGAGTTTGATTGAAGGCTTTCCAGACTCGGAAAGCTTCCCCTTCACTCGTGAGGAGAGGAGGGAGGGAACCAGCGCAGTAAATAGGCTGTGTCTTCGTGCCCATCACAAACAGGTTTGTCCTGACGCCTGAATGTGGCCATTGTTGAAGGCTTTATTTGGCCTGCTCTCGGCTGCGTTCATTTGCTCTGTAATAGCTAGGCCTGCTCTGCTGTAAAAGCCAAGAAAGTGTTTGCTCTTTAGATTAGACATATGCTAGAAGAAAAGAGCTGCCAGTTTGTCACAAAATGAGCCTTGTCAGCAAGGGGAATAGCAGAAGGTACATGGGCATCACACACACACACAAACACACACACACACAACAGAGGCATGCCTGGGCAGGGGCTTATTACTATTTTCAATATTATATTGGTATATCCCATACTCTCAGGCAACTGTGATCCGCAAGGCAGCCTTTACTATTGATAAATCGAGTGTTTTATATGCTGTGGTTTATTTTTAAACATTTTTGTGTGTATATGTTAAAGGATGTTTATTTGATTGAATGGGTTTTTTTTGGTTTTTACAAACAGCAAGTTTGTTTTTCAGATATTTGCCCATTCCCCCCAACCCCAGGCTTCTTTTCTCTGATTCTCAAGGCAGCTTGCAATAAAACCAAGAGTAGAGGATCAACAGTTAAAAATAAAACCAATCCTAAGAATAATTGGCCAAGAACTAGGGACTAAAATCCCCGCAGAATTTCTGTTGCTTTCCTGCGAGCGGCAAGAAGGATGCTATAAAAACAGGAGACAAAAACGCATCTTCAAAGAGTAAATGGTTTTGTTTTACCTGCAAATTGTATCAGAGGAGTAGCATATCTTGAAAGAGTAACGCACCATTAACCAGCAGAATCTGACAGCATCATAAAAAAATTAAACAAGTAGTAAAAAAAACCCCCTCATTACACACACACAAACACATGTAATCAAAATCAACCGAAAGTTTGGGAGAATAAACATATTTCAACCTGGTGAATTCTCAAAGAAGTGGGAACCAGGTTGAGAGAACATTACATAAGCAGAGAGCCACCACCAAAAGAGCCCTGTTCCACAGTTCTCCCCACCTTATTTCAAGCAAGGGAGCAGCTGGAACAGGGCTTTTAAAGAAAACCTTCACTGTTGGGGAGGCTCATACAGAAGCAGGTGATTCTTTACTTGGGCTCGCCCTAAACCTTTTACATTGCCCTCCTAAGCAGAGGTAAACCCTTGAAAGGTACAGGACTGCAGTGCTTAGGGAGGCACAGCAATGTCTTAAAGCTCCTTGAACTGTTTGGAAGGCACACAATGTTTATTCTAGGAATGAACATGGTACAGTGTCAGACTACGATTGTCCGTTTATTGACTGATAGTTTTTTTTTATCCTATGCTTCCTTAAAGGAGGCCAGAAGGGCAGTTATGGTTCTTCCCTCCTATTTTTTCCTTGAAACAACACTATAAATAAGGCAGAGAGAAGACGCAAGAATACCCTGTGGGCATCATGACAGAGCAAAGATTTGCATTTAGTTTTCTTTGGACCTCATTCATCATACCTATAAAAGCAGCCTCTAAGTCCTGTGAGCAAAAATTCTCCTTTGTGAGCTACTGGCATTAAAGTTATTAATGAATTATTTGGCTGCTGCATAAATTAGTTTGCTCTGGAGCCATCCTTCCTGAGCGAAGGCAAAAATATGTGCGCTGGAGGCTAAAAAACTGTGAGCTAGCTCACACTAACTCAGCTTAGAGGGAATCCTGTATAATTAATCATTCCATCCAATATATTTATATATTTATTTGTTTGATTTGATTTATATCCCGCCTTCCCTGCATAGAAGGCTCAGGGTGAGTTGCATCATACCAGGTAACAGTTACATAAATACGCAAAATGTAACAATTAAAACCAATTTAAAAACAAATTGTAAATTCCGATACTCAAGAACTTTAACAGATGAGGTTATGGTTGCCAGCCTCCAGGTGGGGCCTGGGGACCTCCAGCTTTTACAACTGATCTCCAGGTGACCGAGATCAGCTCCCCTGGAGAAAATGGCTGCTTTGGAGGGTGGACTCAATGGCATTGTACCATGCTGAGGCCCCTCCCCAAACCCCTCCCTCTCCTGGCTCCACCCCCAAAGTCTCTAGTTATTTTCCAACCCAGACCTGGCAACCCTAGATGAGGTCTACCACAAGTTGGGTTCTGGATGGTTATTCAGATCTGGGTTACGGGAGGGGAGGCCCAATAAAGTGCAGCCGCCTACCACCTCAGCTAAAAGCCTGGTGGAAGAGCTCCGTCTTACAAGCCCTACAGAACTGTAAAAGGTCCTGTATTCATAGGAAAGGGATGAGACCCTGTGGGAATGTCTGTTTGGAATACATTCTGCCATACGGGGGTCCCCAACCTTTTTGAGTCTGTGGCGCCTTTGGAATTCTGATGCAGTGTGGTGGGCGTGGCCACAAAATGACTGCCGGAGGCGGAGCCGGCCACAAAATGGCTGTCCCAGCTTATTTTTAGTCACACAGTGAAGACCCTTGTGCTGTGGTGGCAGCTGCTCGCAAAAGCAACATTGTAAAAAATCTGCTCAGCCAATCAAAACTCCAGTGGCCAATGAGAAGCCTCGCTGGGCAATAGCCCCACCTGGCCCCACCCACTTCCTAAAAACACTTGGTGTGTGTCAGGAAAGGTCTTGGCGGGTGCCACGGTGCCCATGGGCACCACGTTGGGGATCCTTCCTGTAATAATTTTGGAAGCCTGTTGTTGACCTTTGACACAGACCGAAAGACTCTTTGGATTACATGGGGCTTGTCCCAGCAGGTCGGTTGGGATGGGCTTCAGGTGCTGTTGGGAGGGAGGTGTTTTGAGTTTTCAAACAGATAATGACTAAGCTAATGAATTACTTTCTTATGTAACGGCTGTTTTTGTTTTGAAAGTTTGATGCGTGTGTTTCAGGCTTTTTTAGCATGGCAAGCGAGACTTATTTTTTGGGCTGAGAGAGCTCTGAAAGAGTTGTAACTGACCCAAGGTCACCCAGCTGGCTTCATGTGGAGGAGTGTGGAATCGAACCTGGTTCTCCGGATTACAGTCCGTCACTCTTAACTGTGCTGGCTCTCGTTACTCTAGCAATGAGTAATAATGGTTTACAGTCATGTTCTGATTTTTGGTTTGTAAGATGTTGGCGGAAACACTTGTGTCACCTCAACAAAAGCCGTTCGGGAGCTTGCTTTTACGGTGTCGTTCCACCCGCAGAGACGGAGAAGGTGTGCAAACTGAGAAACACCTGTAGCCTCCGCTTAGCAAGTCCTTTCCTTTCCATTCACACCGCAATTCAGTACCGATGCACTGGCATGTAGAAGGAAGTGAGTTTTCATTTCCAAGCCCCCCCCCCCCCCCAGCAATGGTGCTGTCTGTACAAGTAGGGTTGCCTATGAAACAAAGGAGCCCAAGATATCATTAGTCTGAAATTGTGGTTGCAGCGCTCCATTAATTAATTGGTTAATCACTTGAAACCCTGTTGAAATACAGTGCTCCGAGCCTTTGGAAAAACTGTTCATCCAACAAATGTTTAGAAACTGGTCCATGTCTTAGAAGAGGGACTGGCCTGTCTCTTTCTCACAAGGGGACACTTTTACTCAGATGACACTTAAAACAGAAAATTGTGCTTTTTCAGAGGTTTTGCTTGTATTAATATCCAGATTAAGGCAAACATAACAGAACTGTTCATTGATCAGAACTCGTGATCCGTCAACCCCATTATTTCTTTCAGTTGCACACAGAAAAAAGAAGGCTTCTACCTTGGGAGTTCCTCCAGTTAGGAGAGTTAAGCAGGGAGTTAGAATGACCTCACTGATCTCCTACCCCAACAGAGGCAGACCCAAAGTAAAGGTTCCTTCCTGGCCCAATCTGCATTTGCTATGTAAAGCTGTTCTGTGCTGCTGTGGCGCCAGCTTCCCATTTGGCTCAGTATAAAGCTCTCCTCTGTCTGCATCAGGACACAAGTTGTTTAGGGAGAACACACAAGAGAGGGGGGTGGGTATGCTTCCAAACCCCCCCCCCCCCATATGGTCACAGAAAAATGTTCCCTGGCCGCTTTTAAATGCAGACAGCTGGATTTTCAGCTAACTTGTTTCCTTTGTGACAATTTGTGTATCTCCTTCAAAGAGATGCGGTGGTGGGGGTGAGAATTCGGCTCCAGTTGTCTGCTTTTTGCTCACAGCGGCTCGAGGGTGAGGAGGAACAATTGTAGCACCTTAAAACCAAATCCAGATAAGGTGATAGGGTTGCCAGCCTCCAGGTGGGGCCTGGGGAATCTCCTTCTTTTACAACTGATCTCCAGCTGACAGAGATCAGTTCCCCTGGAGAAAATGGCTGCTTTGGAGGGTAAACTCCATGGCATTCTACCATATAGAGGCCCCTCCCCTCCCAAACCCCATCCTCTCCTGGCTCCACCCCCAAAGTCTCCAGTTATTTTCCCACCCAGACTTGGCAACCCTATAAGGCGATGAGACACCATAGTGACCTTGAAGTCATCACTAAATGGCAATAAAATGATGCAGACGGCCCATGCTGAGATGAAATAGGAGAGTGGATGCAGCCTAAAATGCAGACAGAAAGTTGTGAGACGATATGAGATCATTAGCACAATGGTGGGAAATACCAATGCAGATCGGACCCCAGTTTTTCTCCGTGGCACAAGGAAGCATTATGAAGTGTTAACCACTGGAAGTGCGAATGTTTTGAGGACAACGAGTAGTATGTAGGGCTGCCAAGTCAGCCCGGGGGGTGGGGGATCCCCCGCTACAGGGGTTCCCGATCCGCCGGCCAGCATTCGGCCGGCGGGGGAAACCCTGCCCCCGAAGTCGTCCAGCCTGGACAACTTCTCACACCATACCATAGAGTTTTGGGGCGATTGCCAGAGCGTCGCCCTGGCAACGCCCCCAACGTGCTGATGTCACTTCTGGTGACATCAGCTCGCGCGCGCCGGTGAAGCTCCTGGCTGACAGAAGACTCCCCCCCGCCGGTAAGTTCACCGGACTTGGCAACCCCAGTAGTATGTGGTGGTGGTTTCTAGGTGTGGAAGGGGGGAACAGATGCCTGTTTGGCTTTGGGGCCCAACTGTATGGTTTTGTTTTTTCCTGGTCACCTCTTTGTCTTGGAATCACCGCTTGTGGAGAACCCCTCATCTAGGATTGCCAACTTCAGGTTCCGAAATTCCTGGAGATTTGAGGGCGGAGCCTGGGAGAGTGGAGTTTAGAGGGGGAGGGACCCTGTTAAGGTATAATCCCATGCAGTCCGCCTTCCAAAGCAGCCATTTTTACCACGAAAAGTGGAACAAATGTTTTTAGGGTTACCAGCCCCCAGGTCCCAGGGGGGGTTTCCCCGCTTTGGGGGGCTTTGATCTGCCACCGGCCAGCTGGCCAGCGGGGGAAACCCCACCCCCATACCAGGGCATCACTGTGTAATGTCACCAATGTAATGGGTGATGTGGGGTGGTGACGCAATGACGTCACCCCCGGAATGCCTCCCAAATCCCCCTGCCACAACAGCGAGGGGACCTGGCAACCCTAAACATTTTAAATATAAGTAAATAATAAACAAACACAATTCTTGTAGTCTGGAGATCAGTTGTAGTTCCAGGAGATCTCCATCTCCCCACCTGGAGGTTGGGAACCCCACCCAAGATAAGCTGCTGCTTGGCTTCTATGCCATTGCGGTGTGAGGATGGGAAAGCGAGATTCTCTGAGGATGATGTGACACACGGGGCCACCGTTAACCCCCTGAGTCCAAAAGAAGCTGCTCCGAAGGCTTAGGGTTGGAGTGGGGGAGGGGAAGAGGCTCACCCCTCCTCAGTCCTGAAGGCCGGCTTGGGGGGGGGGAATTAGAAGCTTAAAATGAGGAGGAAATTATCCTCTTCGTCCCCCCCCCTCTCCCAGCACAATTTTTTCTTGCGTTTTTACTAGGACTGTCACCCAGTGAGTTGATGAGTTGATTAATGAGTCCCTTGAATTGGAATAAATTTGTAGAGGGGAAAATAGTGTTAAAGGCGGGGGGGGGTGGGGGAAGCAGGCTTTGTTTTTAAATGATATTAAAGCTGGCATGCAAGGGGATGCCCGTTCAAAGATGGCACTTGCCCTCTGGAGTTTTTATTAGTACGTTCATTAAAAATAATGGTTTGTGTGTGTGTGTGTGTGGAAATATGAATGTGTGTGTGTGTGTGTGGAAATATGAATATAAGAAGTGGGCTTCTGCTGAATCAGTATCAAGGTCAGTATTGCCAGCTCTGACTGACAGCTGCTCTCCAGAGTCACAAGCCCCATCATCTCCTTCCTGGTCCTTTTAACAGGAGATGTCAGGGATTGAACTCGACACTTCCTGCATGGAGAACAGATATTCTACCCCTGAGCCACAGCTCTTCCTAATCTATTGCATGGTTAATTGGGGGCAGTGATTTGGTCAGTCAATATCTTCTTACAAAATTGTTTAATTGGCCAAGACGAGGAGGAGAAGGAAGAAGAAAAAGAAGAAGACGAAGAGGAGATTAGATTTACACCCTGCCCTTCACTACCTGAAGGAGTCTCAGAGCGGTTTACAATCTCCTTTCCCATCCCCTCCCCACAACAGACACCCTGTGAGGTAGGTGGGGCTGAGGGAGCCCGTTCGAGAACTGCTTGTGAGAGAACAGCTCTGAGAGAACTTGTGACTGACCCAAGGTCACACCAGCAGCTGCATGTGGAGGCATGGAGAATCAAACCCGGTTCTCCTAGATTAGAGACTGCGCTTTTAACCCCTACACCAAACTGGCTCTCACAATTATTGCAGCCTTTGTTTTTAGAACGGTCTGATTGAGACTGTGCCAGTACCATCATAAGCAGATCAATTAATTGATCTATGGATCAATTAATGGGGCTTACTCCCAGGAAAGTGTTCTTCAGGTTGTACTGTGCAGATGTTTTTTTTAACTGAGTCAGACTTGGCACGGCCCACTCAAAGTAGACCTGCTAATCTCCAGGTAGGGGCTGGAGTTCTCCAGGAATTACATCTGCTCTCCAGACCACAAAAGATCTGTTCCCCTGGGGGAAATGGCAGCTTCAGAGGGCGGACTCTACGACATCACATCCACGCTGACCTCCCTCCCCTCCTGAATTTCCCAACCCGGAACCGGCGACCCTAACCCGGAGTGCTCTTCATGGGCTCCAGCAGAGAGCTTTCCAATGCTGCTACTTGAGATCCTTTAACTAAAAATGCCCCAGATTGACTTGTGTGCTGCTGAATAGACTCAGCCTGGTCTAGAAGCTAGGAAACAGTGTTTGAGCCCAGGGGCACCTTTAAGGCCAACAGAGTTTAATCCTGGATATAAGCTTTCTGAAGAAGTGTGCATGCACACAAAGACTTATTCCCAGAATAAAACTTTGTTGGGTTTACAGGTGCCACTGGACTCAAACTCAAACTTTGTTCTGTTGCTTCAGACCAACACGGCTACCCACCTGAACCTGGGCTAGAAGTGGAGAATGCAGAGGCAGATTTCATACATGTGCAAGAATGAAAGTGTTCGCATGTAGGGAAGCGTTGCGCGCCTGTAGCCCAAGGACATTTTAATGTTTTGACAGGGTGGTTTCTGAACAGATCTTAATCTGCTGCCATTTGGCAGGAGGCAGGACAAATAAGAGAAAGTCCTTCTTCACACAATGTATAAAGAACATATGGAATTTTCTGCTGTCAGATATGGTGAACACCTGTGGCTTAAAGGGCTTTAAGGAGCCTGGACACATTCGCAAGAACTGCTCACGGCTGTTAGCCATGATAGGCAATGGCAGGAGTCATTTTGGAGAAAAAGAGGTGCAGGAGCTAATTGGCATAACTCATTAGCATAACTTTTTTGCATGTGCCACACCCCCAGACATCACTGGAAGTATGTCAGAAGGCAACACCCACCGCTCAGGCTCCACCCCCCAAAATCTCCAGGTATTTCCCAACTCAGAGCTGTCGAACCAACTTTACACATTGACTAAAGACACTCTAGGTTTCCTTCGCTCTTGTGGGGAAGCTACCCTACAACAAGCATGAAAATACAGATCAAGTTAGTATGCTTTTGCTTTTCCCCACAGCGCATAACCATATGTGCCCGCTCCTGGGCTTATTACTCCCGGAATGGTGTTCCTGCGTGTTCCTGCTCAAAATGACCCCTGGGCAATGGGAACATCCAGGCTCAGAGACAGTAATGCAGGGGTGTCAAACACAAGGCCCGGGGGCCAGAACTGGCCCGTCCAGGTCTCTTATGCAGCCTGCAAGCAACTGGTGCAAGGGAGGGAGGGCTGGGAGGGAGTGGGCGGAGCCACTCTGTTTGTGGCTTTAGCAGGGCAGAACAGCCTCGCCTGCAGCAGTCAAGCATCGTGGGAGCATCTGCCCAGCTCTGCACTGCTGCGTCTCCAGTCCACTGATATGGGTTTTCCTCTGCCCCCCCCCCCCTCCCAGCCCATGGGGCCTTGCAGTGAGGATACACCAACTTGGAGTTAATGCCAGTAGCTCCCAAAGTAGAATTTTTGCTTACAAGAATCCACAGCTTCGAGGGAGCATTGGCTGGCGGGAATGATTTCTTCGAGTTTCATAATGAAAGTGAGTAGGATAGAATTAAAACAACTGTTCTTGTGAGCAAGCAGCATAACACAGAGCCAAACTAGACATTTTTGCGATAAAAGTTGGGTCAGGGTTCCTCCAATCGTGCTGAAACAGCTGCAGAAGTGGACTTTGGATTTTCCCCTCATAAAATATTTTTTACATATCTCATATTTTTGGTGGCTCGGGGGAAGATGGAGACTTGGGATATATCCCAAGAAGGAAGTTAGGAAATTATCATGAATTTAATTGTAGAATTTGGCTGCTTTTTTCCGCTGAGTCACAGCCAATGGCGACCCTGAAGGGTTTTCAAGGCAAGAGATCTTCAGAGGTGGTGTATCAGTGCCTGACTCAGCATAATAACCCTGGCATTCCTTGGTGGTCTCCCATCCAAATGCTGACCAGGGCCAACCCTGCTTTGCTTCCAAGATCTGACAGGGATTTGATTAGTTAGTTGTTCTTGGGGGGGGGGTGGGATCGAAATACCACACAAAGGTTTTCCACTCTGTATAAAATATGCATATCAATTATATTTATTTTTGCATCACTCCTTCAATGTTTGCTATTTGTAGGGGTGTGAAGGGGCAAGGGCAGTGAAACCTTCACTTATAATCCCAAGGACTCTTATTTCCCCATTCATGATTGCATGCTACTCAGTCTGTTTTATTTTACAGCCAGAAGGGCTAAAACCTTGAGTTTTTAAAATGAAACCTAAGTAGAGATCCTCGAATGCCTGCCAGTTCAGCTTATGCCTTGCTCACCAGTTACAAACTGGGAGCCAGTTTTTTTTTTTGTCTGTTCATGAGCCTGATAACAGCGGCCAACCAGTTCCTCTGGAGGACCAACAACAGGGCATAGAGGCTGAGGCCTTCCTCTGATGTTGCCTCCTGGCTCTGGAATTCAGAGGCTCAGTGCCTCTGAACATGGAGGTTCCCCCCAGTCACCATAGCTAGTAGCCATTGATAAGACTTATCCTCCATGAATCTATCCAATCCCCTTTTAAATCAGTTTATTTCTGCGGCCATAACCAGTGCTCCCTCTAAGCTGAGGAGCTTTGTGAGCAAAAATTCTACTTTGTGAGCTACTGGCATTCAAGTTGTCAGCAAGTGATTTGGCTACTGCATAAATTAGTTTGCTCTGGAGCCATCCTTCCTGAGACAAAAATGTGTGAGCCGGAGGCTAAAAACCTGTGAGCTAGCTCACACTAACTCAGCTTAGAGGGAACACTGGCCATAACTACATCCTCTGGCAGCAAACTCCACATTTTAATTGTTCTGCGTATAAACTGGTATTTACGTTTGTCTGTCCTGAACCTACTGCCCATCAGCTTCATTGGATGCCCTCAAGTTCTGGTATTTTGGGAGAGGGAGAAAAAGTTCTCTTTCAACTCTCTCCACTCCACACATAATTTTATAAACCTCTATTATAAAATAGTTGTCTCTTTTCTAAACTGAAAAGTCCCAGACTCCTCAGCCTTTCCTCACAGGGAAGGTGCTCCAATCCCCTAATCGCCTTGGTTGCCCTCCTTTGTACTTTCTCCAGCTCTTCAGTGTCCTTTCTGAGATACAGTGACCAGAACTGTACACAGTATTTCAAATGAGGCCATATCATAGATTTATACAGGGGCATTATAATATTGGTTGTTTTTCTCTCAGTCCCTTTAATAATCCCTAACACAGAGTTTGCCTTTTTCACTGCAGCAGCACACTGGGTTGACACTTTCATTGAGCTATCCACTACAACTCCAAAATCTTTTTCTCTCTCAGTCTCTGCAAGTTCAGACCCCATTAGCTTATACTTGGAGTTGGGATTTTTTTTGTCTCAGTACTGTGTTGAGTCAGTCACAAAAATCATATAAAAATGCTCTGTTTTCCGGGAAAATACAACAACCCAAAAGCAAACCCTACCGTTTGGTGGTGGCCTAACTAGCCCTAAGCAGCATTAACGGATACTGATATGTTTCCATCGGCTGTGTATTTTGCACAGGTGCAGTTTGGCTGACACTTGACGCAAACCTGTTCTGCAGAAGTCCTGACTTGTTTGGCGCCGAACCGAACAGACCCGGCGATCGGCTCATATCTGCTTGCCTTGGTCAAACACAGTCTCTGTCAAGCCTGGAATGCCTCAACTGTTGAGCTCTCAACTGTGTATCAAATACCACCCTTGCGCTGCAGAGTTGTGTAATACGCACACGGCCCTGCTGCGAGCATACGCACAGTTCTAGGACAGCTATATTGTCACTAGAAATAAAACCACCCAGGAATGAGTGCCACATTTACATAATGAGGCAGTTATTATGGGTACCTGGAATGTTGTTGACCTGCCTTGGCGGTCGTGCCAAGGTACCTTGGTGAATCAGCAGTGATTCGGTATGTGACCTGCTCAAAAACACACTTACAAGAAAGTCAGGAACTGACACTTGCTCTTGACTACCCATCAAGGTAGCTTTGTAAGTAAGAAGGGCGCTGAAAGCCATCTCTATCATAATGTCTCATACGACGGCCTGCCGCCTCTGGGTGATTTTTGTTTGCAGACATAGAGGGGAGAAGTATCAGCTAAACAGGAGGAAAAGTTAAGGCTGATTGGAGGAGGAGGTGTCCCCCGATGTCCCGAGAGCCAGTTTGGTGTAGTGGTTAAGTGCGCGGACTCTAATCTGGGAGAACCGGGTTTGATTCCCCACTCCTCCACTTGCACCTGGCTGGATGACCTTGGGCAAGCCATAGCTCTGTACCAGCTGTTCCCTCAAGGACAGCTTGGGAAAGAGCTCTCTTAGCCCCACCTACCTCACAGGGTGTCTGTTGTGGGGAGGGGAAGGGAAAGGAGTTTGTAAGCTGCTCTGAGACTCCCTTGGGGAGTGGAGGGCGGGGTATAAATCCAATCTCTTCTTCTTCTTCTTTCCTCTGGGACTTGAATAGAAGATCACTACTTCAGATGCATGAGAGGGCTGTTCGTTTCTCTACTGCACCAGCAAACTGCCCCCACCCCCGTCCCAGTCCTTATCCTCATCTCAGTCCTATTTGCATGTCTAGCAACTGCTACACCTCACACTGAGGTAGGATTGCCAACTCTGGGTTGAGAAATACCTGGAGATTTTGGAGGTAGAACCTGAGAAGGGCAGGGTTTGAGGAGGGAAGGGACTTCAGAAGGGTATAATGCCATAGAAGTGGTCATTTTTTCCAGGTGAACGGATCTCTGTCAAGTAGAGATCAGCTGTAATAGTGGGAGATCTTCAGCCACCACCTGGAGGTTGCCATCTATATGAGTGCAAATTAGTTGTCTATCATTTCGTATTAATTTTTCAAAAACAATTGACAGTATTCACATAGCCCATCAAATGTGCGAATGAAGTTCTGGAATTACCTGAATATTATATTAAGGGGTGATGAAGATATTGATTATAGTTCCAATACTTTATTCTGTGTCCCACTGTTCAGGCAAGGCGAAATATAAATCAAAATAAATAAATAAGTAGTAAGAATAAAATTTAGACTTAGATAAACAAGACAATATTAAGGTTTTTACAATTTTAATTTTATCATAGAAGCTCATTCAGTTGTTAAGGATGTAGTTTCTTTTATCATTAACAGATTATTGCTAACCTTAGGAAAGTTCTTGTTTATTCTTTAAAGAATATTACAGAATTCTGTAATATTGATGTTTTAATGTCTGCTTTTATATTTGAAATATGTAATACATTTGATAATACTTCTGATCTTACCTGTTGTATGCAACAACTCATAATATTTGACAAACCTGATGAATTTATATTTCCCCCTCACTCCCTTTTCACTTCTGTATCCTACCTTTTTTTCTGAGAAAATAAAAGTGCGAATGAAAAGTCCCTTGTTAATTTCACAACAGGTGGTTTTCCTCATAGAGCTCATGCAGCAGTGACCAACGGACCCATCCGGATACGAAGACCGTTTGAAAACACAAGGGATGTGGTGCTCAAGGCCACCAACAGGTACCCTTTGAAAATACAGGATGGTAAAGTTAAAGTGTTAAAAGACATTCCATTTGTAATTAGAAAGAAGAGGAAGCCGTACAAAAATCTAACTGCATTTCTGCAAGCAAATAACACCATGTACAGATGGTTAATTCCTGAGGGTTTGATTTTCACCTACAAGGACAAGAAGCAAAGGATTGATTCTGTGGCAAAGGCAAAGAAGTTCCTGGAGCAACAGCAAGTGAGAAAAGAGAAAACATCCACGGAGGAAGAATTGGAGCTACAAGAGAGTATATATGGATTGGAGAGTTCTGGTTCTTCATCACGTAAAAACTCTGAAGGAGAACACTCGGATGCAGAAAAAGGAGCAGCAGCTCCAAAACCCCGGAAAGTCAAATGAAAAACTTTATAAATGAAGAGAAAAGAAAGTAGAAAACTTCTGTTTGTGATTTGCCGGAAAGTTTGACTTGTTTTTCTTTGTACTCATTTGTTCTGAGACCACCTATTTGTTTTTTTTATATTGTTTACGACCAACAATAGAATGTAAACTTAGGATGCCTTGATATTATAACTATTTTCTTAGAAGTAATTGAAGCTACTAGTTTGTTATATTTACAGCTTTGGCTCTGTATATATAAGGTCATTTTTTAGTGGTTTTTAGTTATAATGTGTGTGATTTGTAGAAAATCAATAAAAAAATTAAAAAAGAAAAGAAAACACATTTTTTTCCCAAGATCGCCTCATTATTTTTAGAACCAGTGCTCTTGACAAATCCTCACATACTTATAAGCTATTATTTTGTTGTGTCAGCATGTAGCATGTCGGCATGAGGATTCGTCAAGAACATTGGTTCCAAAAATAATAAGGCGACCTTGAGGAAGAATTGTGTTTTGAAACGGTCTTCATATCCGGATGGGCCTGTTGGTGGCTGCTGCCTGAGCTCTATGGAAAAAACAACCTGTTGCGAAATTAACAAGGGCCTTTTCATTTGACCTTTCGATGGACTATGTCAATACTGTCAATCATTTTTGGTAAATTAATACGAAATAATGAATTAGAGAATTAATTTGCACTTATATATAAGGCAACACAGTGTTGTGATTCTTGGTTTTCAGTGCCTGTTACACACTGTAGGTCTGTTTTTTTGTTAACCACTTGGAGGTTGGTAGCCCTACAGTAAGGATTGAACCAGGAATTGCATGGGAGATCCATGGCTGACTTCCTGATTTTGCCAAGGCTGTCTGAGCATGGTAAACAAGCATGTTGCCCCTTTTCACACAACATAATAACCATGTGTATCAGAGGGATTGTGGGTAGCTAGCGCTGCCAGCTCCAGGTTGGGAAAGACCTGGATATTTTGGGGGTGGAGCCTGGAGAGGGTGGGGTTTTAGGAGGGAAGGGGCCTCATCAGGCTATAATGCCATAGAGCAGGGGTGTCGAACTCATTTGTTATGAGGGCCGGATCTGACATAAATGAGACCTTGTAGGGCTGGACCATGTGTGTCATGAAATGTAATGCCAGGTAGCAGAGATACAAACTTTATAAAGGACACAGACAAACACAATTAAAGATTTTTAAAATTTTAAACAAAACACGCTTAAAACACTAGCACTTTTGCAATATTTTGTCTGTTTAATAGTCTCTGATAACGGACACCTCTTGCTCTGAATTATTGCATCAAAATGTCTGCGCTGTAGCAATCTTGAGTATGCTGTTCAGATGTGTATCTGTAAGCTGCAAACCTACTTTTGATTTATTGACATTCATTACAGAAATCTCATGCTCAGTGTTCCTAGCCTAGGACCCAGAAGAAAACATGAAATGGCTGGGCATTGAAATCTTTTGTACATAAGTTGCTTCCTGTGCTGGTCAAGAATATGAGAAGGCATCCTAACACAGACTGAGGGTAATTTGTCTACAAAAGAGAAATAACTACAGCCTCCCACAAAGGAAACGTGCTGGGTAAATTTGCCTATCTATCTTTCCTGTGTGACTGAGAGTCTAGTAAAGCTAGCTGTGATGTAGCAGCAGCAGCAGAACTGGATAAGGAAGCAGGAAACAGCCAAGGCCTTGTGGGCTGGATTGCATATTTGACACCCCTGCCATAGAGTCCACCTTCCAAAGTGGCCATTATCTCTGGGTGAACTGATCTCTGTTGCCTGGAGATCAGCTGTAATCCCAGGAGATCTCCAGCCACCACCTGGCAACCCTATTAGTGCATGCTTCTATCTCATGCTGTTGGCAAGCTCCTTGAACAAAAATGAACAAGAAGAGCTGTACAGTGCGCTAATTGTAATGTAAAGTGCATAGTATACAATACAATAATATATAATAATACAGAGGTCATTCTCAGGTGAGTATATTCAAATAGACATTTGATGAGGTTCTCCGGAACACAATCTCGTTTCGTTGATGAACTTCATCCAAAAGGGAATTATGAATTCCTACAAAGAGGAGAAACAATATTTTTAAAACCTCATATACAAGGAAGAACAAGGAAATAGGATTAAGAGGGAAATTACATAAAATTTATATATACATTCATGTGGACATGCATGACAGCATACACCAATGTATAGGACGTCAGAGCAATCAATCTATAGTACTACAGATCTGAAATACAATCAATACATAATAAGAGGCATCCAAAATACAAAAACAGTAAGAGGCATAAAGAATAAGGTCAATACAGCTTACCGCCCATGAAAGAAACACATTGAAGATGAAGGCTAACCCTGTGTGGAATTCCTAATTAGCCTTAGCAGGTGAAAGGAATAGTGCGTTTAAGTACCAAATGCCCAAGAATGCAAGCATTTTTGTATTTTGGATGCCTCTTATTATGTATTGATTGTATTTCAGATTTGTAGTACTATATAGACTGATTGCTATTTGATGAAATCTGACATCCTATACATTGGTGAATGCTGTCATGCATGTCTACATGAATGTATGTATACATTTTATGTAATTTCCCCCTTAATTCTATTTCCTTGTTCTGCCTTGTATACGAGGTTTTAAACGTATTGTTTTTCCTCTCTGTAAGAATTCATAATTCCCTCTCGGATGAAGTTCATCAATGAAACGAGATTGTGTTCTGGAGAATCTTGTCAAATGTCTATTTGAATATACTCACCTGAGAATGACCTCAGTATTATTATATATTTTTGTATTGTATACTATGCACTTTACATTATAATTAGCACACTATACAGCACTTCTTGTTCATTTTTGTTCATGGTCCTTGGGGCTGTGGTTCTCTTGTTTCATTGGCAAGCTCTGGGCACCTGTGATAGTGACACCTGAAAAGGACTTTCCTGGATTGTTCTTTTATGCTTGTTTTCCTCAGCCCCTGTGGCTTTGCGGATGAGCTTTTACATTGGGCTTTCCACTCTCTGGTGTTTGCCTTTAATTACAAGGGAAGGCGGCAGCTGAGGGGAAGCGGCCTTGTCAAAATCTGAGCTCTGTTGATTGGAAAGCAGCCATTTTGGATCCATGCTGGACTCCTCCACCTCATTCAGCAGCTGAGGCATCCATAATTAGCTGGTCTTTGCTCATCATTGGTCTTTGCCTTGACATAAACATGCATGGCAAGTTCCTACATGGACTAATTAAACACTTCAACCCCCCCCCCCCCCCCCCCCCCCCCCGAGAAGGAGGTGAAATCTTGCAATACCTGCTGGAACTGAGGACAAGGGCAGGGCGCAGCTGTTTTGTATTTTTGTATCAGCAGTTTAGCTGGATCAGAGAGGAGGGATTCCCAGCAGAAACTCCCCTCCCAAAATTACAAGGGCTTCAACCTTCATTTCTCTGGGCTTGGTATCTGGAACCTGTTTTCAGTGCCAGGGTTCAGGCCTTGAAATGGGAAGTATTAATTATGGAAAGAGAATCTCTGGCCATGGAAAGAGTGCGCTGCCCTTCCCAGGAAACAGCCATAACCAACTCTCACCACAAAACTGAGCCACTGCAAAAACTCTGACTCGGATGTCACCTGCCAAAACCTGGCAAATGGCACTGAGGGAAAGCTATTCTGCCTCCGTCTTCTATCTGTATCGTGGAGATGATGATAATCCTGGCCTACCTTGCAGAGTTGGAAGGATTACTAAAACACTTTTGTGTGAAATGCTTCGGCCATTTGAAAAAAAATAATGAGAAAATATAAATCTATGTGGTGTTATGCTTGAGGTGACAAATCCTCAGGCAGAGGTTTTTCACATTAGTTTGGGCCCATCAGAGATTTTCCTGTGTCTCTCCTCCTCTCACTTCAGCCCCCAATTCCCTCCCAACCAATTCTGCTCCTGAGGAAAAGGAAGGGTTACTAGCCACTGGGTGAAGGCTGGAGTTCTCCCAGGATCATAACTAGACTCCAAAAATCACTTATCCTGTAGAAAATGGCAGCTTCAGAGGGTGAACTCTATGGAATACAATAGAGTCTAAGGAGAAATAGAGGTCCCTTTCCCAGACACTCCCTCCAAATCTCCAGGAATTTCCCAAGCCAGAGCTGGCAACCCTAGGAAAAAGCACCCCTAGTAGTAAATAGGAGAGGGAGATTTCCTGTAGTAGCAGGAGAGCAAGAAACATCTCCCCCCAGTCCATTCATGGAAGTTCCTCAGCTGAATCCCAGGTAATATGTTGAATGCATCCAAGTTGTGCATGCGTAGTCTTGTTTGCATAAATGTCCGCATTCGCATTCATTCCCATATTGCCCTCAACAATCCAGGATGCATGCTTTAAATTAACATGTACAGAGCTGGTGAAAGCACCGTACAGTTTACCCATGCCCAGTGAACATGAATTATGTACACTGAATGTGTGAAAATCGTTATAGCGAGGCACTGTCCTTGACCAACTGCTCAGGAACAAAACTGGCAGCCAAAAGAATGTTTGCAGTCCACATGCCACGCAGGAAGGGACACTTGTCACATTGGCTGGGATGAAAACTTTGCATTGGAAAGTAAGAACTGTGTTGAGAAGACTAAATACTGGAATGCTGACTGAGAGGAAGATCTGAGAACCCAAAGGTCAAAGAGCCCAAAGGCAGAATGGATGACAGAAAGGGGTGGGGTAGGCAGTGGATACAAAGCAAACAGTGAGGGAAGGGCAGATGGAACAGAAAGAAGCGTTCATAAAAGCCATGTGGACTATGAACGAGGGTGCCATAGGGTTGCTAGGTCTGACCCCTGAATGGGTTCATCTCCCTTTATGAGTTGCATAGAAGACAAATTCTGCAAGGAACCACGGCTTCCACTGTTGTAGCAGCAGCTGACCATGCAAAAGAGACAAGTGAAGGCCAAATGGCAGCAGGATGGGAGGCTGCATTTCCTATATTAATTTGAACTTGCCGCCAACTCTATGCCTACGGTGGGTTTCTATGTCAAGTCATATACTTCATAGCCCCATAAGATGTACAAAAAGAGTTGGCCAGCTTCAAAATGAAAATATGGGATTTATGGAGGGGTAAGGGATACAGGAGGGAGGGAAGGCAGCCTGCTATAGCCCTATCTCATCAGATCTCAGAAGCTAAGCAGGGTAAGTAATTGGAAGGGAGACCACCAAGGAAAACTCTGCAGAGGAAGGCAATGAACAACCCTATGCTCCACAGGCAAAAATTATAGAAATTTCCCAGTGGATCTAAGCCGGTGTGCATATTCTGACAATGAGAGATGGGTTTTCTTTTTATGTAGATTGGATTAAATATAATCTCCTTCGAGAGTCACTGGAAAAGACAATCATGCCAGGAAAAGTTGAAGGCAGAATGAAAATAGGAAGACCCAACATGAGAAGGACTGACTCAGTCAAGGAAGCCACGGCCCTCAGATTGCAAGACCTTTGCAACATTTTGGAGGTCAATAATTCATAGGGTCACCATAAGTCAAAAGAGACTTGACAGCACTTAATTTTATTTATTTATTTATTTGATTCCTAGGCCGCTCTCCCCGCGTTTGCAGGCTCTTAAGGCATGCCCACATCCCATATCCTTTTTAAAAAGGACCTACATGAGGGGGTTATTATATAAACCAAGCTGAGGGGGCCCATGAGGAATCACAGGATGCAAACGATTTGAAAATCTCACCCTTGCTACCCTGAACCGCCCAGTCTGCGGATCAAATATGTTGCAGACCACCTTGAAAGATATCCGCCAAGTGCTCTCAAGATGTCCTCATGGGGCCACAGGAGCATCTTTCCTTCTGCAACAGTTATCCTGCCATGCAAAACAAACCCATGGTGTCTTCTTGAGTGCAGTCCTAAGCAGAGTTATATTCTTCTAAGTCCATTAAAATCAATAGGCTTAGAAGGCTATAGCTCTGTTTAGGATTGCATTCAATTCAGGCTGTGGTTGCCAACCTCTAGATGGACCATGGAGCTCTCTCAGAATAGTAACTGGTCTCCAGACGACAGAGATCAGTTCCCCTGGAGGAAATGGGCCCTTCAGAGGAAGGACTCTATGGCTTCACTGTTCCAGCCACTAGTGGAGTATGATAACCCTAGTGGAGTATGACATCTTCACCTTTCCCCTCCTGTTGCAGCCCAAGACGGCTCCCAAAATCGGGGAGGGGGGGCAGTCAGGAAAGTCGTGTTCCGCGAACAGAAATCGTTCCACCTGCAGAAATGCACTGGTGGATTTCGAGCTGTTGTTGCTGCGTAGAAGAGACAGTGCTGATGTTGATTCCCCCCCCCCCCCTGCTGATTATGGAAATAAACTTGGCCCTCTCCAGCAGACAGTCTACTCAGTGGCGTTGGCATTGTTAGTCATGGAACATTCACCGTTCCGTCATGGGCAGGACTCATTTTCCTGCCCCTCTACTTCCTCGGTAACTGTTGTCGGGTGACCAACCTTGTACGTGTTTTTTAAAAAATGGTTTTTTTTATTCTGTACATCTGATTTATGTCCTGCCTTGTTGGGTGGAGGCATCCACAGGAGTGAGCAACCTAACGCCACTGTGACACCCAGGATCTCAGATTTTGTGTTTGCAGTGCATTGGTGATTCTGGAATGTCCTGCATCTGCGGTCTGAGTCCTAGAGGCTGCTCTCTGAACACACTCCAGCTTAACACCAAGCACTCGCATTTGGACACTCATAATTACATGGGTGCTGAGTTCCGGTCTTCTGGACAGGGAGGGTTTCAGCATACCCGGGGGGGGAGCTGCAAGGGGCCGAAAAGGACTCATGGTCATGGACAAACACCCACCGCCGCCCCCCGCTCATCTCCCCTTTCACATCTCCATGTGCCTTTTCCAGTCCTTTTGCTTGGAAGCAGTCCACCACCCCATCTCCCAGCTTCCCAGCATGGATGGGGAAGTGCATGTAGGTGTTGCATGGGGGCAGCTCTCCTTGATGGCCACAGCAGCTGCGCAGCACAGTCAGTCCTGGGGGGCAAAGGGCATGACTATGGTACAGGTGGATACAACCGATTGCAGGTGGTGGGAGGGCTTCTGGGAAGGGGAAGAGGGGTATGGGCGGGAGCTGGGAGGGCAACAGGGAGCCCCTGGGCACTGTCTGCCCAGGGCCTCCCAAAATCTGGAACCGGCACTGCTTCTGAAAACTGGAAGTCTCCTGCCATGCTCTGCATACAGGGGAGGGAGGTGGGAGTGTGTGAGACCGGCAACATGGCAAGCCCATCCGTGTCACAAGCAACAGCAAGCCCATCCTTGATGCACTGATGTCAAGCGGAAGTGATGTCATCGCTTTGGGGATGTTACATGGCGATGCTCTGGTTTTTGGGCAGAACTCTATGGTTTGATGCTGATTCTACCATAGAGTTTTGCCCAAAGACAAGAGCATTGCCGACATCCCGATGGGATGATGTCACTTCTGTGTGATGTCAGTGCATTGTGTTGCTCCACCCCGCTCCCTGAAAGTTCCCTCCCACCCCCCGCTGGTGCCGACATCGGCAACCTTACCTGGAGATCAGTTGTAATCCCAAGAGATCTCCAGCACTGCCTGGAGGTTGTCAACCCTATTTTCAGGTGAACCGACCTCCGTAGTCTGGAAATCAGTGTTCCAAGAGAGATCAGTTCCAAGAGATCTCCAGACCCCAGCTGGAGGTTTGGCAGCCTTAGCTACAGCCTTTCCCAACTGAAAACAAATTTAAGCATTATGATAAAATCATGCTACTGGACACGGCTCAAGGGAATGAAGCAATCCTCTCCAAGCGAGCAAAGTACAGACCAAATGTGCAGGTCTTTTTTTTTGGTGTGCTTGTATGTGTGTGTGAGAGGGAGAGACTTTCACAATGAGTTGTGAACCCATCAATAACAGCAGTTGAGTTATTTTTTTTTGTTCCTGAAACGAGCCACATCGGAAACAAAAACTGGTTGTGCTGAGCAGCTGGATGCGACCGGCCTCCCTGCAGAATGCAGCCGTGCGGGCTCTGCTAAGTCAGTTTGGCCCCCTTCCTATCTCCTAACGCCCCCTGTCCCCTTTGCCCCCAGCTTGGTTGATGTACCCCCTTTTGCAATGGTCCGGACTGTTCGGGTCTCTCTGCACAGAGGAAGGGAATTAGCAAGACACCCACCCACCTCACAGTAAAACAGAGAGGTGGTCCCTCATGGAATATGGTGTGGCTTGCCAACCTCCAGGTAGTGGCTGGAGATCTCCTACGGTTACAACTGATCTCCAGGTGACACAGATCAGTTCACCTGGAGAAAATGGCTGCTTTGGAAGGTGGACTCTATGGCATTTTACGGCATTGAGGTCCCTCCCCTCCCCAAAGCCTGCCCTCCTCAGGCTCCACCCCCCCCCCCAAAATCTCCAGGTATTTCCTAACTCTAAATATGGTGAGCTGGCAACTCTAAATATGGTGAGCCTCCCTCGCGGACTCATCCTGAACAGGTTCCAGCACACCCGTTTGCTTGCTGGGGCTAGAGCGGCTTGCCTGACTCACAGCCAGTTGGAGATGTTCCACCGTGAGGTCACACAGACCTGTTCGGCAGGTTCCTATGGATGGGGACTTTATTCTTGCGCACGGTGCGCCGCAGAACTGAACGAACGGTCGGCAACCTGCCCTCACTGTAAAAAAACGGAGCGGATAAAGTCCCTGTGTTTGGTTATCACGAAATGCTTTTCCTTCCTTTTTTCTCAGGCCCTTTTCATCGACAATTGCGGTCAACAGCCGGTTCTGGAACCCAACCCTGCAGGGTGGCCTAACCGTGTGGCTTTAACCCTCCCCTCCCCTCCCCTCTTGTGACTGTAAACAAACCTCTCTGGCGGCTGGCAGGGAACACCAAGATTAATGAACTTTCCTCTGCCAGAGTTCCCAGTTCTCTTTCACAATGGCTCTCTCGCCAACCCCGAGTGACACTTTTGCAAAGCAGTTAAAGTTGTTTTCCTGCTTGGGGGGTGGGGGGGGGGGGGAGGCCAAATATCCCCCTTGCTTGTCAAAATGGAAGAATGAGAGACTTTGGGACTCCCCCCACCCCAGTTAAAGGCAGCTTTACATTTGCCTGAAGTGCTGAGTTTGATTGCGAGTGAGCTCTGGTGGGAAATTTTCCTGCACAGGCTAAAGCCGGGAAATTAGTCATTCTCTCTGGCTTGAAGTTTCTACTGTACACTCATGAGATCCGGAAGCCGGCATGGAAGTGGTTGCCTTGCAGCCTTACAGATGTTTCGGAGCCCTTTGCAGACAGCAGCTTGAAAGATTCAGATGGGCTTCTCTGATAGAGTTGCCAATCTCCAGGTGGAACCTGGAGATCTCCTGCTGCTGTTGTTATCATCATCATCATCATCATCAGAGTTCCCTCTAAGCTGAGTTAGAGTGAGCCAACTCACAGTTTTTGAGCTTCCGGCTCACAGATTTCGGTCTTTGCTCAGGAAGGATGGGCATAAACTAATTTATGCAGTAGCCAAATCACTAGCTCAAAACTTTAATGCCAGTAGCTCACAAAGTAGAATTTTTGCTCACAAGACTCCACAGCTTAGAGGGAGCATTGATGATGATGATGATAAATCACCCCAACCCTGAGTACACAGGGCTCTGCACAATTTACAAAAGGTTAAAAACATACAAAAATACAGATTAAAATCAACCGATTTTACTGTTATGACTGATCTCCAGACTACATTTCCGCTGGAGAAGATGGCTCCTTTGGCGGATGGACTCTACAGCAAGGGTGTTCAAACATATGGCCTAGGGGGGCCACAATCAGCCCATCCGGGGCTCTTATCCGGCTTGCGAGCAACTGATTACATTTACTGCCAGATGACAGAGGCTGTGCGTAACGTCCCTGTGAACTGTTCCGGTGCTCATGTGTAACAGGCAGTGGAAGTAGGAGGGTGGGTATCAGGGAGATACTGTAAAGAAATACTGTCAAGAGTGTTTGTGTTTGAAGCGTGTTTGTGTTTTGAGTGAAAAATAGTATCATTAATTGAGTTTGCCTGTGGTCTTCATAAGGTTTATATCTCGAGTACCTGACATTACATTTTATGGCTCACATGGCTTGGCCTGACAAGTGACGTTTGTGTCAGAGCTGCCCCTCGTAACAAATGAGTTTGACACCTCTGCTCTACAGCATTGTACCCTGCTGAGGTTAGGGTTGCCAAGTCTGGGTTGGGAAATACCTGGAGACTTTGGGGGTGGAACCAGGAGAGGGCAGGGTTTGGGGAGGGGAGGGGCCTCAGCATAGTACAGTGCCATAAAGTCTGCGCTTCAAAGCAGCCATTTTCTCCAGGGGAGCTGATCTCTGTCAGCTGGAGGTCAGTTGTAAAAGCGGGAGATCCCCAGGCCCCACCTGGAGGCTGGCAACCCTAGCTGAGGTCCTTCTGCCCTCCAAACCCCACCCTCCCCAGGCTTCACCCCCAAACTGTCCAGGTATTTCCCAACACAGAGCTGGTAACACTAGTTTCTACTTGCAGTTCTGAGACCAGAGGGGGTCGGAAAGGAACTCTGGTGATGGGGGGGGGGGTGCCGCTTCTTAACTCATTGCCTGCTAATTCTGTGTTCCTCTATCCAAATTTAATTCCACCAGCTATCTGCCCCCCATACCGCATACTGAAATGAGTACAGTAGACCCACTTTCACTAGGCTGAGCATTTACAGTTCTGAAGATCCGTGACTCTGGGTGATAATAAATAAAGGCCTTGCCAGTTTGGTGTAGTGGTTAAGTGCGCGGACTCTAATCTGGGAGAGCCGGGTTTGATTCCCCACTCCTCCACTTGCACCTGCCGGATGACCTTGGGCAAGCCATAGTTCTGACAAGAGCTGTCCTTGAAAGGACAGTTCTCAAAAGACCTCTCTCAGCCCCACCTACCCCACAGGGTGTCTGTTCTGGGGCGGGAAAGGGAAAGGAGTTTGTAAGCCGCTCTGAGACTCCGAGTGAAGGGTGGGGTATAAATCCAATCTCTTCCTCCTCTTCTTCTTCTAAAATAAGCCATCAATTTTTTTTAGGGCTTTTATACTTGCTAGCCCTAGTGCAGTGGTACCTTGGCCCCATAGATATGCCCACTTTGAAAATAAAGGATAAGGAAGATAGATGCTCCAGCATTTGCAGGGGTGGTGGTGGTGGTAGAGACACACAGCTTTTAAAAGCTGGGGGGGGGGGGGAAGACAAAGGTTCCAGTCCAGCCAGTTCCCTGCTGGGCTAGATTTCTGCTTGTGGGAAGTCTTTTACACAGGGAATCATTCAAAACATGAACCACTGCCTGTTAATTGGACTGACCTGGACAGCCCAGGCTAGCCCGATCTCATCTTGGAAGGTGAGCCCGATTGGGCCTGGTTAGTACTTGGATGGGAGGCAGTCGAGGGTAAACTGCCTCTGTTTGACTCTTGCCTCAAAAAACCCTACAGGGTCGCCATAAGTCGGCTGTCACTTGATGACACGTTCAACCACCACTGGAAGTCCGTTCCACTATTCTGTTCTACTGCTGATGTAGAATGGGCCCTTCACGAGTTCCATTCCAGACTTCTATCAGCTCTGTCCCTTGCAGGGCTAAGACACTGAGCCATGGTGACTCAGAGAGGAGATGCTCATTGCTAATAGATATTGATACAGACCCTGCAAAAATAACCAGAGGAATCATTTCGTGTGGTTCGTGTCATCTGTGTTGGGGGGGCGGGGAGGTTGGAGACTTCGGATGATATTTTTGTAATGAAACCCAAACATTTCCACACTTGCAAGTGGTAACCCTTTGCCACAAGGAAGTCTGTTAAAGCCGACCATCGGGTTTCTAGCTCTCTGCTCAGGCTGTGGTTGCTCTAGAAAGCATCGCAGAGTGAAACAAAAACACTTCAGCTGACTTTTTAATTTACATGTCCATATGTGTGGACCAGATCAAGCCAAAATGCCAGGTGCATTCAATCCCACAGGGCCCTGGTGGTAGCTGGCAGGCAGTGCCACCAGGTCAGAGTCAGGGCCCCCGGTTGAGAACAGCTGGATCTCTCTGGGGGTCAGGGATCACCAGTAGATTGCTCTCAGCGGAGCATAGCGCTCTCCCGGGGACATACCAGAGGAGATGGTCCCAAAGATATGCAGGTCCCAGACCGCTCAAGGTCTCAGTTGTCCTCATCGCCTCCATTTTATCCTCACAACAACCCTGTGAGGTAGGTTAGCTTGAGAGAGAGAGTGACTGGCCTAAGGTCACCCCAACTTCCATGGCAGAGTGGGGGTTTGAACTTTGGTCTTCCAAATCTTAGTCCAGGGCTCTAAACACTACATCATGCCGGCGACAGTCCTCAACGTTGAAGACTCGGTGACCATGTAGACATAGCAAACCTGCTATTCTGCCTGGAGACTTGTTTTATGACAAAACTTCTATCCAACTATTAAATGAATTCCTCCAAAGAGCATGGGGAGGCATTAGTGGTTTTTCCCACCTCACAATAACACTGTGAGATAGGTTAAGCTGAAAAAGACTGACTGCGCCAAGAACGTCTGGTGAGCTTCACAGCTGATGGGGTTTGGGGATTCAAAACTGCCTCCCCCCCTAATCAAAGCTGACACTCTAACCACTAAACCTCACTGCCTTTCAGCCGGCTTAATGCCTCAGACAATGATTAATCCAGTCAGGCTGATGCCTCAGTAAGACAGATTCTTCAGTGTTGCGATGTCCATTTCTCCTTCTGTAGGTGCGTTCAGATGGCATGCTGTTGCCGGCTAGAGCCGGCTTGAAACGCCCCACTCCAGACCGGCACGAAGCACACGCAAGCAGCTCCCCGGCATCTACACAGGAGCGTGCGTTGGGCTTTTAAAAATTATTTTTCACTGCTTTGGGCTTTTTAAAATTATTTTTTGCTGCTTGCGCATGCGCATAAGCAATCACCCGAAAATACAACCTAGCACATGCGCAAAAGCAGGAGAGCAAAGCCTCTCACTCACCCAAGCTCCGTGGCTTCCTTGCGCTGAGAGAGCACTTCGCTTTAAACTTTTACCCCAAAACTGGTCTCTGTGGCATCTGGAACGGAGAAGTAGTGGCCATTTTTTTTAAAAAAATATTTTTTGGAAAGGTGTAGAAGCGCTCATGCGCATATCGCTGACAGTAAAAAAAAATGGCGGTCAAAAAGCGGAAGCCAGAGGCTTCCATGGGGGGGGGGGCCTTAAAGACTTGGAAGTAGCTCGGTGACGGCTCCGCAATCACACAGGGAGAAGGCAGCTTGAGCCGGAAGAGGACAGGAGAAACCACCTCAGGACCTGGTCTCAAAAATGCGACGCTTTGAGATGGCATTTGGTCCAGTAGGTGACGGCTGGGGACAGGAGGCAGCTGTGGCTGTCTGAATGCGCAGATTTGAGCCGGCTCGAAGCGTTTCAAACCGGCTCAAATCTGCGCATCTGAACACACCCTGTGTGTTTGCATTTTGTCCCAATGACAGAAACCAGCTCTGGTTTCCTGACTTCTCTTTTTGCATCATGCAGCCATTGACACCAGCAGCTTCTGAATCAGCCATAGGGGTAGTTTTGGGTTTTTTAAAAAAGAAAAATCGTTTTCTTTCTGAGTGACACTGAAACTTTTCGCACTTCCTTCCCAGGCTCTGGCTACCATTTTACTTTTGATCTTGCAAGTTTCAGGCACGAGAGAGCAGTTTATATGAAAACAGAACAAAAAACCAGGGAGAGGGGGGATCATACCTTGCAGTGGTCTTTCATTGATGCTCGGGAAACGCTCTTCTGAAATGGGCTAGAAAAGCATCGAGCCCTTTGGTGTCACATTAGGAGAACTCCTACTCGTCTGGACGACCATGACCAGTTCCCTGGGAGAAAATGGCTGCTTTGGGGGGTGGACTGTATGGTATTATACCCTGCTGAGGGCCTTCCCCAGGCTCCGTCCCTAAAATCCAGTTATTTCCCAACCCAGGGCTGGCAGCCCTATGTTAAAAGGTAAAGGTTTCCCTTGCTCGAAAGACAGTTGAATCCGACTCTAGGGGGTGGTGCTCATCTCAGTTTCCAAGCCGAAGAGTCAGTGCTGTCCGAAGATGTTTCTGTGGTCAAGTGGCCGGCATGACTAGACAGTGAGGCGAATGGAACGCTGTTCCCTTCCCACAGAAGTGGAACCTATTTATCGACTTGCAATTTCTTGCATTCGAACTGCTAGGGTGGCAGGAGTTGGGGCCAGAGACGGGAGCTCACTCTGTCATGCGGCACCTAAGTCTCGAACCACCAAGCTTCTGACCTTCTGGTCTGCAACTCAGCATCTTAACCTCTGAGCCACCATGGCCCTTTGTTACACAGCCATAAATGTTGCTCCATTTTTCCTCTTCCACAGTCCCTAGCCTCATAGCAAAGGGTGGAACGTTACCGGTAGATGATAAACACCCTTCCCCTCCCAGTAGTTCATGAGCTAAAACAAATCTTGCACACAAGCAGAGTTTCCATTCCAACCTGCCCACAATTTTTTTAAAAATCTAGTAACAAGTGTGTCTACAGTTAAGTATAGTCAGAATACAGTGCCTCCTTCCCCCCATGGTTACAACCACCATGTTCCGAGGGTCCTGGACTTCAAAACCTCCTGCAGTTTCCAATATACCCCATGACCATTACAATGCTTCTGTGGCTCTTGTTGCCATAGCTTCAAAAAAGAAAAAAAATGCACGGTAATAGGCTTTTAAAAAAAGAAACTTGTGCTCAAGCACGTAGCAAAATAAATTAAAAGTTACTTATTTGCTAGGCACCCATGTTTGAGCCCTTAAAAAACAACAACGGCCTTGGAGAGTCATCAGGTTTGACATCGGCCATGCCTGGACTTTTCCTCCCTACCATGTTGACCTAATAGTATTTTTCCAGCTTTGTTTTTGTTCCCCTGGACATTTGGTAGTCATTCAGGTATGGACTGAGTTTGTTTGTTTAAAAATTGTTCAGGTTTTGAAAAAGAATGTATAATAACTCTCCTTTGGGCCAAAGGTTTCTGAGTTAGGTCATGTAGAAAACTGCATAATAACAATAATTCAAGAAAGAATCAGGGAAAAAATCAGCAGCCGCTGCAATCCAGATGAGTCCATTACTTTAAAAAAGGACACAGAAGGGGAAGGAAGAAGGAAGGAAGGAAGGAAGGAAGGAAGGAAGGAAGGAAGAATGAATTGGCCACTGCTGTTTTGAGTGTGTGCTTTAGGGTTCCCAACTGCCAGGTGGTGGCTGGAGATCTCCCACTAGTACAACTGATCTCCAGGTGACAGAGAGATCAGTTCATCTGGAGAAAATGGCAGCTTTGGAGGGTAGACTCTATGGCATTATACCAGCCTCCTCAGGTTCTACCCTCAAAATCTCCAGGTATTTCCCAATCCGGAGCTGGCAACCCTAGTTGTGTTTTCATGACCCATGTAGATGCAGCCTGGTTTTGGCAAAATGGCTGAAGAACAGGACTGGAGACTAGGGTTGCCAACCTCCTGGTGATGGCTGGAGATCTCCTGGGATTACAACTGATCACCAGGGGACAGAGATCAGTTCCCCTGGAGAAAATGGCCACTTTGGAATGTGGATTCTATGGCAGTATACCCCACTGAAGACCCTTCCTTCCCCAACCCCCCTATCTCAAGCTCCACCCCCAAATCTCCAGGTATCTCCCAAAGTGGACCTGGCAACTGTGCTGGAAACATGAGTGGAGTAGGAAAAGGTAACAGGATGTTGCAAAGATATGTTTGCCCACTTCCAGGGAGTGGTCAGAGATCTCCTGGAATTATAACTGATCTCCAGCTGACAGAAATCAGGTCCCCTGGAGAAAACAGCTGTTTTGGCAGGTAAGGTCTATGGCATTACACCCTGCTGAGGTCCCTCCCCTTCGCACGCTCCACCCCCTAATTTCCAAATCCAGAGCTGTCAGCCCTATGCACAGGCCCTGCAGAAGGGGAAGGCACATCCAGCACCGTCTCCACAAAACTGCCTATGTTTGCATCTTAGCTCTGGTGCTTCTGACCCAACTTCCTAACCCCACCTCCTAAGAGCCACAGTTCTGGCCCAGAGAAACAGCGCTGGGAAAGCAAGACACCCAAGTGAATGCAAATCCTGTTTGCTCTATCAAGTCCTGACAGCTCTGAACCCTCCCCTAGCAGTCGGGGAGGGGTCGCACCACGCTGAGGAGTCATGTACGGGGGAGCCGTTAGCAACCGCTGACTCATCAAATTCCCCCACTAAATCATAAAAACATACGCATGTTGAGGCAGCGAGATTTCTTGCTTGGAAAGCTCTTCTGCGGCGTTCGTGAAAACTTTGGCTCTCGCCCAAGGTGGCCAGTTTCCATGATTTTTATTGTAAGCTTTGCAGAACTAAAGAGAGCCGTGGTTTGAATAGGGGATAGATGTGTATATCTAGGGCCACCCGCTTTGGCGTCCCCAAAGATTACAGGAGATGTGTTGAGGCTTGGGGCAGAACAGCCAGTGAGAAAAAAACAAAGCCTCCTGAAAGTAGTTAATAAATAATGGAACGAACTAGGATTGCCAACTTCCAGGTGGTGGCTGGAGCTCTCCTGCTGGTGTGGCCTTGGATCAGTTACAAGTTCTTTCAGAGCTGTTCTCTCAGGAGCAGTTCTCGAAAGAGTTCTCTCAGCCCCACTTACCTCACACGGTGTCTGTTGTGGGGAGGGGAAGGGAAAGGAGATTGTAAGCCACTCTGAGACTCCTTTGGTTAGTGAAGGGGGAGGTATAAATCCAATCTCCTCCTCCTTATTATTATTATTATTAATCTCCAGGCAACAGAGACTAGTTTCCCTAGAGAAAATGGCTGCTTTGGAAGGTGGGCTCTATGGCATTATGCCCTACTGAAGTCCCTCCCGTCCCTAAACCCCACCCTCCACAGGCTCCGCCCCCCAAATTTCCCGATATTTCCCAACCCAGAGCTGGCAACCCTAGTAATCGATAACATTGAACAATTTGTTGCCATTGGATACCATCTGAGATCTGCTTCACAGCAGGCCAGATCTTGGGCATTTTCCTTCCAGTGTTTCTTGGAGTTAACACAGGTCAGCTGATATGGTGGAACTGCCACCATATGAATTCACCATAAAGCGTCAAATGATGTTGAAGCACCAGACTGGGAATACAGAAGCTGATTTGTTTTGGACATCTATCCGAAGTGCATCTATCTATCTATCTGTGCATTGATCTGTCATATTTTTACCTCACCTTTACTTCGAGAAACTCAGAGAGCCACAGTTCTCCCTTCCTCCATTTTATCCCCACAGCACCCCTGTGAAGTACGTTAGGGCAAGAGATAGGGATGGATACAAGGTCTCCAAATGAGTTTCATGGCTGTATAGGGGTTTGAACCCAGGTTTCCCAAGTCCTTGTCTGGCCTTCTCTCCACCACACACAATCGACATTCTTCTGAATTTGTCAAGCCCCATCTGGAGACTCAACCCAGGATTCAGTCAACCTTCTGCTTCCCTGTCAGAGAATTTCTACCATTCTTTTATGTTTTTATCTACCTTCCAGTTCTTCATCTTAGTCTCTCAAATTAGGCTCAGAGAGCATATTTGGCCAAATGTCACTGTACAGTGACACTGTACAGTGACATGGCCCAGCAGAGATCTGAACTCTGGTCTCCCTGGTCTCTGAGGCTGCGGTCACACACACTAAATGGTCCACTTTTAGTGCACTTCCCAACTGGATTTTGCCAGTTCACACAGTAAAAATCCAGTTGGGAAGTGCACGGGAAGTGGATTGAAAGTGGATTATTTATGAGTGTGTGTGACCGCGGTCTAACACTGTAACCACCACATAAGCTTATCATCTGCAAGCAGCCCATCAGGAGAAGTGGCAGAGTTTGTAGTTGTGGGAGATGAATGAATAGTCCCCATTACCACAGGCACACCATTTTTCTGATGTAAATCACCTCAGAAGCCGGTAATTGTCCTGACATGGAAAAGTACACTAAGATCTTGTATGCTTGCTTATTGGGGCAAATAGTAGCTTCGGCACTGTATGCGTGTGTGTAAGCATGTATTCACTGTGGGAAAATAGTGCTAGAAAAGATATAAACCACCTTCTCTTGGTGCCACACTTGAACCAGTTCAAATGGAGTAGTAGCCACTATTGAAAGAAACATAAAGCAAAGGGAGATCCAGTCATAAATTTCCAAATTCTGTCTCGTTTAGCCCTCAGAACGCTTTCTGTCCTTGGTGTATTTGAACTTTTCATTTTCCACATCTCAAAGTGTTATGGGAGGAGGTAGCAATATGTTCATTATAGTGATGCCCTCTGTTTCTAATCTGCCCTGTCTCTGGTCACCAAAAACGAGGGTTGCCAGCTCTGGGTTGGGAAATACCTGAAGATTTGTGTGTGTGTGTGTGTGTGGAACCAGGGGAGGAGAGGGTTTTGCGAGAGGAGGGACCTCAGCAGGATACAGTGCCATAGATTCAAATCTCCAAAGCAGCTGTTTTCTCCAGGGAAATGAATCTTTGTCATCTGGAGATCAGTTGTAGTAGCAGGAGATCTCCAGGTCCCACCTGGAGGTTGGCAACCACACCACAAACCCATCTGAATGCATGCTTTGACCAATATTAATTGATTTTCTCCTGCTTTCTTGCAGGCCTGATTCCATAAGCAGCACCTATTGTGAACAGCGCAATTAACACCACAAGACCTTGGGTCCTACTTTCCCAGAAACTTCTGATTAATATTTAACGTTTTACTTCTTGTGACTTTTTCTTTCTGTTAAAAAAAAGCTGCTTCTTGACTGGACTCCTGAGAAACGCACACACAAGGAAAAGGGCAGGTGTTGTCCTCTGAATGTTATTAAAACGTGACTTAGGCAAAGAAGTTCGCAGCAATGATTGCTCCGAACTTTGCTTGGCAACCCTGGAAATAAGGGGGCGTCGGACCCTTCTCTCTTCCTTAACTATCATTTCTCGACATCTTCCCATTCTCATTTTTTGGAGTTGTGTGGAATAGAAACCGGGCACAACAACCCATGACACACACACACACACCTGTTAGGTAGGGTTGCCGGCTGACCTCTCCAGTGAGTTTCCATGGCAGAGCAGGGGTTTGAACCTGGCTCTCTCAGGCCCTAGTCCAACACTCTGACTGCTACACCCTGGCTGTTTCAAGATGCAGAGATGCAGTGGACCGCAACTTGTGTAAGTGGACCACTGGAGAAATTGGCTTGCCCCAGTGTGGGAGAGAAGGGCTGCAGGAGCAGGCTGACCATGTCACAAACTGCTCCTTCCTAATGGTGTGTCTTCTGTGGAAAGTGCCAGGTGTTTATGGTGGTGGTGGTGGTGGGGTGATGGTCATGGGAAGGGAATCTGTGCGGAATGTGCTTCCAAAACACAGGGCTGGTGTGAGCAGAGCCCCCCAGTGCATTCCTGCCCCCGGCTGCATACACAGCCCTCTGTTGTTTTGCAAATCACTGGGAAATGCAGTCACCCGGGGGCCCTTGCAGAGCTGGGAATGTGAAGAATTTGAGACGCTGCCTTGTACTTTGCAGAGACTGAAAAAACAATTGCTTCCCCCATAGCTTCTCTGCTATCTTGGGCAATCAAGTTCGGGGCGGGGGGGGGGGGGGGGGTTAAATATGGCTGTGAATGTTGTCAAATGTCTGATCCCGTTAGTCCGATATGTGAGTGCTCCCCAATGCTGCACCAAACTGCACATCTGGATTCTCATCCCGAGTGCATTTATATAACAAGGGGAAAGATGCATTTGTACCAACATGTACAGCTCTCTTGGTTGTGAGGCATGGGGCCACAGCTCCCATTTACCCACCTGAGGTGGGGAATCACCCCCCCATCCCCAGTTTCCTGCCCCGAAGGAACTGAGGAAGTGGGAGGGAAAAATGATAGCTACACAGTGACATTCTAGGAATTTCCCCTAGTCTCTATGGTAAAGGTCATAAAGATAGGGGGGCAGTTTAGAGTGTCACCTGAAAGAGGCACCTCGTGGTCCCCAAACTCCACCTTTTCCAGGCACCGCCCCCTAAGTCCCTAGGTTTTTTGCAGAGGCAGTGTTAGGAACTCTACCTAGGGTCAGCCTGGGATAGTGGGATGCATGTGGACATCAGTATGTTACAAAGCCGACTTCTGTGGAATCAGACTGTGGGGTGGATCCAGGAAGCTTTTCCAATCAATGTCACTTCATTCCCTTCCTTACCGCACTTCCTGCCCCACATGGCTCTTATCCAGCCAGGTCCCATGATCCCCAGCACCACGGGCAGCACCCATGACCTCCTCTTCCCCCTCCCAGTTTCAGCAGTGGAAAAGCTGGTTGGATCCAACCTCACTGGTATCTCTAGCCACTTCTGTCTTCTCAGAGGGGAAGCCGTTCTCCAAGGTCTCCTTGAGAGCCTTTTCGAGCTCTGTTACTTTGGGATCTTCTTACTTGGGGTTTAATTTATTTGAATTTATTTATTAATCGCATGTATTCATTTACTCAACTGTTTATACTTCACTTTCCCCTTTATGGTGGAAAGTGCCTTACGGTTCCAAAACCAAACAACATATAAAACACAGTCAAACCCCTCTTGCCTCCCTCCCTAAGAATGCCCCTGCAGCTTAAACCCCATTCAAAGCCCTCACAAATAAAGCAGCCATACGATGCCCCCCCCCAAATGTCTAAGGATGGTGCTGTCCTCACAGTCTAGGGAGCCTATTTCTCTAGGGGGTAGAAGAAGAAGAGAAGAAGAGATTGGATTTATACCCCACCCTTCACTCACTTGGAGTCTCAGAGCGGTTTACAAACTCCTTTCCCTTCCCCTCCCCACAACAGACACCCTGTGAGGTACGTGGGGCTGAGAGAGCTCTTTCCAGAGCTGTCCTTGAGAGAACAGCTGGTACAGAGCTATGGCTTGCCCAAGGTCATCCAGCCAGGTGCAAGTGGAGGAGTGGGGAATCAAACCCAGTTCTCCCAGATTAGAGTCTGCACACTTAACCACTACACCAAACTGGCTCTCCAGTTTGGGTGGCCACTATAGAGAAGAATGGGGTCTAACAGATGCCAAGGGGGGCACCTTAAGCGGGGGACCATTGAGGAGGTGGCAACAGGAAGAACTTAATTGATGCCCATGCAGTGACCTATGGGGAGGGCTCCTCTAGGGTTATAGCCCCTGCAGTCCATGACCTTTAACATACCGTCCAATCTAACTGAATCACCTGGTATGGAACCCATTTTTAGAACCTTTGTAATCTTCATAGTTATTTTGGTTCTGTGACCAATAAATAATGTGCCCCTGCATATATGATCACTGGCCAGGAGCGAAACCCCAGGGCTCATAAATAAAACCAGTTTGTCCACACTTGGAGTTACATTTTAGAAGCACCCCCACCTGCAGCTGTATATGTGAAGGCAAACAGAGTACCACACATTGGATTGATTTCTCTGAATTGAAACCAATTAAAACCACCACAGTGGCCAAGATTAGTTTGTTAGCACTGGTTAAGATTTGAGCTTTACTGCCACCCCAATCCAGGTGTCTCCAGAGGTCAACTGTGAGGTCAACCAGTGCTATCTCAGTCCCATGGCCAGGGTGGAAACCAGACTATAATGGGTCAAGGATGAATGTATCATCCAGGAAGGCCTGGAGCTGTTCGGCCACTGCCCTCTCAACTACCTCACCCAGAAATGGAAGATTTGGAATGGGGCGATAGTTGGCCAGGACCACAGAGTCAAATGTTGGTTTCTTTAAGAGTGGACGAACCACTTCCTCCTTCAGCCCCACTGGGAATGTCCCAGAAAAGAGGGACAAGTTGATAATTTCTCCCAAGGGGACCCAAATGCTCCCCACAGGCTTTAACCAGCCAGGAAGGGCATGGGTCAAGGTTGGCTTCACAGCTGCCAGGACCCCATTGACATTAAGAAAGGGAGACCGAAGACTTCCAGTGCTAGCCTAAGCACAGTTCCGTCCTTCCAAGTCCCCTGAAGCCTGGAAGGGTGCAGCTCTCCTTAGGAGTGGTCCTAGCCACTACACTAAATGGGGAAAAAATGACAATTTGGAGTTCTTCACTTTGGTAAAATGCATGCAGCTCTGCCAGACGACTCAACCGTGTGCACAGAAAACCCTTTTTGGGCACTGGCACAAAGCAGTTGGGTTCGTCCTGACCTTTGCCCTTGTTGTTCAAGAGGACACCAAAAATAGCCTAGCTGTGCAGAAAGGGCTGATAAGAGAGATGAAAGCTCTGGGCACACTTCGTGAGCTGACGTGCCGCCCTGCACATGAAATCAGGCCGTCCCTAACTCTGCTCCCTGTGCAACTCACAGTGCAATCCTGAATAGAGTTACACCCTTCTAAGTCCTTTGACTTCAGAGGGCTCCGAAGAAGGGCAGCTTTGCTTAGGAAGGCACTGTGTAATTACTCGCCCTTCTTCCTCAAAACCTGCTTTACAAGGAAATTGCCTTTGACATGTGCTCGAAATCAGTTAGCCCAGATATGAAGCAACGTCCTCCAGACAAATGGATCTGTAGGCACGTCTGGTCTAGCTCCTAGTGTTGCCAGGTCCCTCAGGCCACCGGTGGAAGACTGGGGTGGAGGGCTGCAAGTACAACTTCAAGACTGTGCTAACCCTGTCTCTTGATAGGGTCGCCAGTCTCCAAGTGGTACCTGGAGATCTCCCAGAATGACAACTGATCTCCAGAAAACAGAGGTCGGTTCCTCTGGAGGAAATGGCCGCTTTGGAGGGTGGACTCTATGGCATCACACCCTGTTGAGGTCCCTCCCCTCCCCAAACCCCACCCTCCCCAGGCTCCACCCCCCCAGATCGCCAGGAATTTTCTAAACTAGAGCTGGCAATCTACACTGTGGCACCATCTTAGCTACCAGTACTCAGATAGTTCTCATTCTAATTGCTCTGTACACATATACTGTATACGATTACTGTATAGACATAGAGTAGTGCGATTGAACACAGTCTGCAAATAACCAAAAATCACTGTTGAAATATGACAAATGACCTAATCTCTACCCCACCCTCTGCTGAAATTAAATGCGTATCCTGTTTTGGGATGAATCTGGGCTTGCAAACACGTAGGCTGATTTTACATCTGACTTTCCCGCTGGAATCATTCTAGTTCCAAAAAACCCTGCCCATACCTCTGTGTGGTGTGAAACCGTGCTGCCACTAAAATGTCCATATCTACTAATTGCCCTCCTGTGGTCAAGCTAGTATTAAACCGCTTTATTCTGCTTTAAACAATTGTGGTTTCTTAGTGCACTTAAACCTCCTGGAGTGAAATTTCACACCACTGTGAAATCAGCACAGGAAAAGACAGCAGTCAAACTACTTTAGAGGGGAGGTGTAAAATCAGCTGTAGTCTTCTCGGGATCAGAGTGCTACAGAGGGAGGTGAGGTTATCAGTGCTGGATATTGTTAACTCTGCATGAGAGAGGATCTGGGAGGGAAAGGGTTAAGGGAATTCTCTCTCTGGGGTACACTTGGCAGCTGGCCCCACCCTCTCATGGGTTAGATGTTGAGACCCTTTGGCCTTCTTGCCTGCCTTCTGTTTTTCATCTTATATAGGAGCCTCTCTTACTTGAGCTTGGAACTGTAGCAAGATAACCTTTTTGAAGTTAATCCATTCACAATAAGTTCAATGTATTTACATGAATATGTCGTGTAAGATGCGCTTCTATTTCTGTAAGTAAAATTCCTTTCTCTTGTTACCGTTGGAGTCATATCATCTTTGTAATTTGTTTGAACAGCGTTTTCCCCTTAACTGGGAAGCATGGAAGATTGGGGGTACTGCAGAAAGCTTCTGTGCTTTCAAGGCAAATGATATTTTTTTACATTTAACCCAATGATCAACTCCTTGTGCAAACCTTGACCTGGATAGCCCAAACCAGCCGGATCACGTCGGATCTCAGAATCTGAGCAGAGTTGGGAGACCATCAAGGAAGTCCAGAGTTGCTACACAAAGGCAGGCAATGGCAAACCATCTCTGAAGGTCTCTTGCCTTGAAAACCCCATGAGCAGTTGCAATAAATCAGCTGGGACTTAAGGGCAAAACAACAACAACAAAATCTTTGCTGGTTCAACATGAGTTTTCCAAACTAGGTCAAGGTAAAAGTTTCCTTTGCTCGAAAGCCAGTCGAATCCGACTCTAGGGACACGGTGCTCATCTCTGTTTCCAAGCCGAAGAGCTAGCACTGTCTGAAGACATTTCCGTGGTCACGTGGCCGGCATGACTAGACGTTGAGGTGCATGGAATGCTGTTACCTTCCCGCCGCACCGGTACCTATTTATCTACTTGCAATTTCATGCTTTCAAACTGCTAGGTTGGCAGGAGCTGGGGCCAGAGACGGAAGCTCACTCCGTCATGCAGCACTTGGGTCTCGAACTGCTGAACTACCAACCTTCCAGTCTGCAGTTCAGCGTCTTAACCACTGGACAGCTCCTGCCACAGAACTAAGGGTTGTCTCCAGTGTGACTATCTCAGCTGGCTGTCCACCAGAGACCCTGTGCCTTCATTCCCAGTAGAACGGGTAGTGAATGGGGGAATGCCTGTTTGCTATGAAATAAATTAAAAATGGACAATACGGAGCCTAAGGGATTAAGACCATAATCTTATGCTGGTTCATAAGCATTCTCTGCAGTGGTTCCTGGTAATGGAGAGTGCTGCCCAGTTGCAGCCGACTTATGGCGACCCTGTAGGGTTTTCAAGGCAAGAGACCTTCAGAGATGGTTTGCCATTGCCTGGCTCTGTGTAATGACCCTGGGCTTCCTTGGCGGTCTCCAGGGCTATTTTTGGGCAGGAACGCACAGGAACGGAGTTCCGGCTGGCTTCTGAGTTGGCCACGCCTATAACTAAAACCTCTGGCATGCGTGGCTATAGAGCACGCTACCCTCCCCATGTCACACACAAGAGGGAAAGGCAGCGTGTTAAAATGCAGTCTTTCCCTCTGGGGAGCTCTGGGGATTTCCTTGTCAATTTCACTCCTCCCCCCCCCCTCAGGTCAGCTGAGAGTGAAATTGACAAGGAAAAGTCTCTCTCTCTGCCTTCCCTTCTCTAGCTGACATGTGGCAGCTGGACAAGGGCAGGCAGGGAACCCAGGCACCTTGAAAATGCCTTTCTTTCCATCCTCAATCTGGGGGAGGGAGAGAAAGGCATTTAACCATGCCCCCCTGCACTTCCCCGAGTCTCTCTGCAATAGCGATGCTGAAGTGGGGCAGAGAAGCTCGGGGGGGGGGGGGGGGAAGAGGCAAGCTTCCATGCCTGCCCTGTGTTTTCCCAGCCCCCCCGCCTAATATGCTAATGAGCTGCACTGTCATGGGTGTGGCCTAATATGCTAACGAGTTTCTGCCATTGGTTGTGGCCTATTATGCTAAGGAGTTCCTCCTGGGCTTTTTCTACAAAAAGAGCCCTGGCAGTCTCCTAATACTCCAAATACTAGTCAAGGCTGAACCTGCTTATCTTCCAAGATCTGATGAGATCTGGATAGCCTGAGCCATCCAGGTCTGCGGTGGCTCCTACCTGCCTATCGGCGCTGTGCTGCCATGATTTCCCAAAATGAGCAGAACAGAGTCGGCCAGGAGGGTCCTCTTGCAGAAAGAGCAGAGCCGTGGTGTAATGGTTCAGCTCAGGAAGTGACCTATATTGGGGTAAAGTCTTTGCTACACTGTCTTATTGCTGCTGTGTTGTTCTGAATTTTATTACCCTGTTCTGCAGTTTGCACTGTTAGGAATCTTTGCTGTTAGATTTAAATGTTAGTAAACTGATTGCTGATTTAGTGGATTAAAAAAAAATCATAGCTGTAATCTACTTTCAGTTCCGGTGAGATTTATAGACTATAAATGACAACATCATCGACAACAACAGAGTGATGAACACGTGGAACTCACTGCCACAGGAGGTGGTGGCGGCTCCAAGCATGGACGGCTTCAAGAGGGAATTGGATCAACGTATGGAGCAGAGGTCCATCAGTGGCTGTTAGCCACAGGGTATAGATAGGAACTCTCAGTCTGGGGCAAGTGATGCTCTGTCTTCTTGGGGCTTGGGGGGGCAACAATGGGAGGGCTTCTAGTGTCCAGACCCCACTCGTGGACCTCCTGATGGCACCTGGTGTTTTTGGCCACTGTGGGACAGAGTGTTGGACTGGAAGGGCCATTGGCCTGATGCAACATTGGCTTCTCTTATGTTCTTAATAATAATTGCCCACCCTAGAGTTGGTAACCCTTTTTTCCCTCTGCTGTCAAGTCACAGACCCCACAGGGCAGGGGTCCCCACCCTTTTTGAGCATGTGGGCACCTCTGGAATTCTCACACAGGGTGGTGGGCATAGCCACAAACTGGCCACCACAAAATAGCTGTCGCAGGGGGCACAGCCGGTTGTAAAATAGCTTCCGAAGCTTACCTTCAGTCACACAGTGATGGTCCTTGTAGCGTGGTGGCAGCTGCCGCCAAAGCAAAGTTTTAAAAATCTGCACAGCCAATCAAATCTCCAGTGGCCAATCAGAAGTCTTGCAGGGCAAGAGTCCCATCTGGTCCCTCCCACTTTCTAAAAACACTTGACAAGCCCCAGGAAAGGTGTGGGTGGGGACCATAGGGTTTTCAAGGCAAGAGACAAACAGAGGTGGTTTGCATTTTGTTCCTCTGTGTAGAGGCCCTGCTATTCCTTGGTGGTCTCCCATCCAAATACTAACCAGAACCAACCCTACTTAGCTTTCTAGATCTGACAAGATCAAGGTATTCTGGCCCATCCAGGCCATGCTTTAGTAATCCTAGACCTGTTTAAGGCAGCTCACAGCATAAAGCAAGACAAACATCATTTTAGAAATCATTCAAATGAGCCAACTGTTAAAAACCTAGAGCATAAATCATTTCCTACTGAGTAGACTTGCTTAGGAATCCTCCATGATCCACACAACAGTCCTCCGGCTAGAAGTAGGTTGTGAAAACAATTAAAGAGACCAAACCCTCTCATTAAAAGCCTGTGCAAAACGATGTTTTGTGGCCTCCTCAAGAAGCTTGATATTTATGCTGATTATCACACACACACACATACAGATATATATACACACACACACACACACACACATTGTCGCAGTTCTTATGAATTCAGTCAGTGAAATGAACGGCAGCAAAATTTCCATGGGCGATCTTACTGTTCCTGTTTGGAGATGTCTGTGGCTACAAGATGCTGGTGGCTAGAAGAAAAGGCTTTGCTATGCCGGCAGGGTTGTCCTTCAGGGCCGAGGGCCAAGCAGATGTGGCTCCTGTCCTTGCTAACCAACCCTAACACAGCAAACGCCCACCTAGTGGTGGCAGTGTTTTGGGTTCAAGGAATGCTTGACAATAGATCCACGGGTCGGTGTGCCAGGCCTGTTCCCTGTAAACATGGGCGGTATATTTTAAACCCCGGATGCGGCAGGAAGTGACTGCATCCTAGCTTTTCCCACGTGTTTTTTTTCTCCCATCTCAAATGCCTGGTGTAACAAGGGTCCCCCAGTTGTGCCACACAACAAATAGAGCAGAGGGGAGCAAAAGAGGATGAAAAGCCCCTTGCGGCAGATCTAGGGTTGCCACAGTCCCCCAGCCACTGGCAGAGGATGTGGTGGTGGGGCGGTGGTAGGGGTTGCCAGATGTCGGGAAACTCCTGGGTATTTGGGAATAGAGCCAGGGGAGGACAGGGACCCCAGTGGGGTACAATGCCTTAGAGTCCACCTTTCCAAAGCATCTCTTTTCTCCAGGGGAATTGATCTCTTTAGTCTGGAGATGAGCTGTAATTCCGGGGGTCCCCAGGTCCCACCTGGCATCCTTACAATATTTCCGCAGTGGAAGGGCCGTAGGGTTGCCAGATCCAGGTTGGGAAACTCCTGGAGATTTGGGGACGGAGCCTGGGGAGGACAGGGACCTCAGTGGGGCACAACACTATAGAGTCCACCCTCTAAAGCAGTGGTGGCAAACCTATGGCACGCGTGCCAGAGGTGGCACTCAGAGCCCTCTCTGTGGGCACGCACGGCATCGCCCCAGCACAGAGTTTGCAAGATTGGACAGCAAAAATCACATCAATTGTCCAAAAGCATGCCAAATGCAAACTTTTACCTTTCAATAAAAAGTTGTTTGTATCATTGAAAGCTCTGTTATTGTGTTTTTCTTTTAAGACAAAAGATGTTAATGTATGAGTTGTTTTTTCTAAAACGAAAACCTCAGTATTCCGGTTAAATTGCCGTGTTGGCACTTTGCGATAAATAAGTGGGTTTTGGGTGGCAGTTTGGGCACTCGGTCTCTAACAGGTTCACCATCACTGCTCTAAAGCATTCATTTCTGCAGATGAGCTGTGATTCCGGGGGATCCCCAGGTCCCACCTGGAGGCTGGCATCCCTAAGTGGATCATGAAATCTAAAAGCAGTGCAGCGCAACAGCAAAAGTCATACCACCAGCAATGCAGTAAGATTGGGTCGCAAAACTGGAAAACCATGCATTTAAGGCGTGACACCGACCGGATTGCAGAAATTAGAAAGCAACGCGGTAAGAACAAGACAATCCGTGCAATAAACAGAGCAATAAACTACAGCTCCTATTCCCTTCGTAACAGCACCCACCTCAACAATTCCATTTTACTACAGGCTGCAACTTGCCAATCATCGCTTACTCTCAGCAGAACGTTCGGCACTGCATGCATTCCTCTGTTTAGTATATTTTTTACCCTGCCCTTTCCCCAAGGAACTTCAGCTGGAATGGTTCTCCCCTCCTTTATTTTATCCTCCCAACAACCCCGTGTAGCAGGTTATGCTGAAAAGGAGTGATTGGCCCAGGGTCACCCAGACTTAGATCGAATCAAGCCTGAACTAAAATGACTAAACTGAGGCTATCGTACTTTGGTCACACTGTGAGAAGGCAAGAGTCACTGGAGAAGACAATCATGCTAGGATGAGTCGAAGGCAGCAGGAAAAGAGAAAGACCGGACATGAGATGGACGGACTCAACCAAGGAAACCACGGCCCTCATTTTGCAAGACCTGAGCTAGGTGGGTAACGATAGGCTGTTTTGGAGGTCATTCATTCATCGTGTCGTCGTAAGTCAGAAGCGACTTGATGGCACTTAACACTCATATACACACTCCACCAACACACTTCGTGAGCGGAGTCAGGATTGAACCTGGGTCTTCTGGATCCTAGGGGCCACGGTGGCTCGGAGATGCTGAGCTGTAGACCGGAAGGTCTGTAGTTTGGCAGTTCAAGACCCTAGTGCCACCTGATGAAGTGAGCTTCCGTCTCTGGCCCCAGCTCTTGCCAACCTAGCAGTTTGAAAGCAAGAAACTGCCAGTAGATAAATAGGTACTGCTTTGGTAGGAAGGTAACAGTGTTCCGTGCGCCTCAGTGTTTAGTCATGCTGGCCACATGACCACGGGAAAGTCTTCAGACAGCGCTGGCTCTTCTGCTTGGAAACGGAGATGAGCACTGCCATCTAAAATCTGCCAAGTTTTTGAGCAAGGGAAACCTTTTCCTTTACCTTCAAGATCTTAGCTCAGCTGTCTAACCACTACATCATGCTGTCTCTCCGTATCTTCTTTGATAGTATGTCTTTTCCTCATGGATGCAGAGACGTTTGAAATGTGATGGTAAAAATTGCTACAGATCGGATGATTATTGTTGTTGTTTGTACCCATGATGATTTGTTAATGTCTGTTTCTCGACATTTAGGAATGAACTTAAGCCCCCCCCCCCCCCCCCCCCGTCAATGCATACTGATTTCAGAATGATAATGTTGTCGAATGAAACCAAGGCATCTTCTTATAGGAACCGGAGGTCTGCCAGGAGTGCTCAAATGATATGCTAATTGCATACAATGCAAATATGTAGATTAGCCGTGATCTTCAAACTCATCAGTGCCTTTTAAATAGAACAGCCGTTTATAAATTACAACAAAAAAAGGAACTTTTCAGGCTGTTGTTAGAGAACATCCCTGTGCTAAGAGCAGTCTCTTTAAATGGCCCAATCTGCATCTAGCATTTGCTCGGCTATCTTACCAAACGCACCCTGGAACAGAAATTCCCATCTGCATTACATGCCACTTTCACTTTGACCAATTGTCGGATTTTATGGCAGTGTCCAGACTGCATGCCACTTTCACTTCGTTTGATCTCTTGGTTTTATGATAGCTGTCTGCATAGATTTATGGCCATTTTATGGCCATTCAGGGGTGACTCTGCAGTCAGCATGGTGTTGGCCTGGGGTATCTGAATGTGGTTTTGAGATGCACCTTTTTCTGTTCCAGTGTGGGTTTAGTAAAACAATGGAGTGAATGCTACGTGCAGATTGGGCCATAAAGATAATCTGAGCCTTCATTTTAACTAGCTGACAATGCCGCCAAGCCTTTCTGTAGCAACTGCAGTTCCCAAGTAGGGCTGCCAAGTCAGCCCGGGGGGCGGGGGATCCCCCGCTACAGGGGTTCCCGATCCGCCGGCCAGCATTCGGCCGGCAGGGGAAACCCCGCCCCCGAAGTCGTCCAGCCTGGACAACTTCCCCCACGTAATGACGTCACCCGGAAGTGATGCCATCACGTTGGGGGCGTTGCCAGGGCGACGCTCTGGCAATCGCCCCAAAACTCTATGATACCATAGAGTTTTGGAGCGATTGCCAGAGTGTTGCCCTGGCAACACCCCCAACGTGCTGACGTCACTTCCGGTGATGTCAGCCAGCGCGCACGCTTTGCTCCCGGCCGGCGGAGGACCCCCCCCCCCCGCCGGTAAGTTCAACGGACTTGGCAACCCTATTCCCAAGCCATCTTCAGAGGCCGCCCTGTGTTATGTCGACATAGTCTGAACTTGAGTGTGATGAATGTGTGACCAAATTTGGCCTCTCCAAGAAGAGTTTGTGTCTGTTGAACAGCCGAAGCTGGTTCAAGAGTCTATGAAGGATAAAGGAAGGGCAAGATCACAATGCAGTACTCAGGTTGCAGCTGACTTATGATGACCATCTTGTAAGGTTTTCACAGCAAGAGGTGAGCAGAAGTGGACTGCCATTGCCTGCCTCTGCGTAGTGACCTTGGACATCTTTAGGAGTCTCCCATCCAAGAACAAACCAGGGACGCACCCTGTTTAGCTTCTGAGATCTGACAATATTGGGCTAGCCGGGGCTATCCAGGTCACAGCAGGGTGGAAGAAGGTAGTTTCCCTCACCAGTGGGTTCAGTTTCCTCTTTCTTTAAAAAAAGTAGGTTATGACTTGATAGGGCAACATAGCTTTGTCATTTTTTTTGCTATCAGGCATTTCCTAGCAGCGGCAAAAACAGTCCTGGGATGAAAGGGGAAACCCTCTGCCCAGACCAAATTCAGAAAAGAAGGAGGAGGATTTATTTCTGTCACGGATGTTGCTTTTTGGATTTCTACCACCTGGAGGTTGGCAACCCTAACAATGTAGGGGGCCTTTTTTTGGTTTCCCCCCTTGCTTGGCCAGGGAGTGTAGGAAGAAGGCGCAAAGACCCCGAGGGCTAGTCTTGGACAGCCTCCTCAAGGCAGCTGCTGACTTTGCTCAAGGCCCCAAAGTGGCGTTGGGCTCCTCTGTCATGCCATAAATATTTCAGGCCTTGAGAAGCCTGCCAGGCTGTGTTACAAACACAGCGTTGAGCAAAAGGCTACCGCTTGGCTCCTGCCGAGTGGCACACGGAGGCCTACAATTACAGCCGAGCCAGCTCACCCGTCCCGTGTGAACCCTCCCTCTCCCGTCCTGCCCTCCTGGCGGCTCAAGCTTGGGAGAAAGAAGCAGGAAGGCATTCCTTGCCTGTCAGAGGGCTGACGCGTGAGAAAGTGGTTTGACCGCATGCCTGTCGAATGTGGGACAGGTTCGGTGACTCTCCAGAAGGCATCCGCTTCTGAGGTGATTTCTAGGTGGCCCGGATGACAGCCTGTTGAGCGAAGTCCCTTTCACATGGACCAGAGGAAGGAGTTCTGTCTCAGAATGCAGGGGTTCTTCTCCTAATCATGAGTAAAAATAAATTGGAAGTCTCTACCAGGAGTGTCGAACTCATTTCTTATGAGGGCCAGATTTGACATAAACTGGACTTTGTCGGGCTGGGCCATGTGTGTCATAAAATGTAATGCCAGGTAGCAGAGATATAAACTCTGACACACATGGCCCAGCCTGACAAAGTCCAATTTATGTCAAATTTGGCCCTCATAAGAAATGAGTTTGACATCCCTGCAACCGGTGTTGTTTGGTAACATTCCCTCTGATCCCAAAGGATGCTTAGAGGTTATCTCCCTGGAACTGTCCCAAAAGAGTCTGGGCACAAGGGTATATATTTTTTCTAAATGTTCCCTGCCTTTGAGGGCAACAGCCTGCTGTGTTACTTAGGGTCTGATTGGATGATATGTGAAATGTGAGTTGGTTTGAGCCATTTAACATGTGACCCAATTATGCTCACCTTTATAATAGTGTGTGGGGAAATCAGCTCCTGGGCAGACAAACAGGGTTGCCAGCTCCGGGTTGGAAAAGCCCTAGAGATTTTGCGGGTGGAGCCTGGGGAAGGCAAGTTTTAGGGAGGAGAGGGTTCAGGGAGGGGAGGGACCTCAGTAGGGTACAATGCCATAGAGTCCACCCTCCAAAGCAGCCATTTTCTCAAGAGGAACTAATATCTGTTGTCTGGAGATCAGTTGTAACAGTAGATCTCCAGGCCCCACCTGGAGGTTGGCAGCCCGACATCAGATATGGAATTGACAGTAAGACAACTATTGTCCCTATTAGCTATAACTGTCAACTTTCAGGGGGCACCTGGAGATCTCCCACTATCACAACTGATCTCCAGATTGCAGGGATCAGTTCCCCTGGAGAAAATGGCTGCTTTGGAGGGTGGACTCTGTGGCATTGTACCCTAATGAGGTTCCTGTCCTCCCCAAACCCCGCCCTCTCCAGGCGCCACCCCCCCAGAGCTCCAGGTATTTCCCAACCCAGAGCTAGCGACCCTTCGAAGCCTTCATCTGCCAGCAAAAACACGCAGAGTGGAAAGAAGGGAATGATGACGCTCCTCGTGCCTCAGTGCATGATTGGAAGCCAATTTGTCCGCACATATGTACACTATTTTAGACGTGAGTGCTGTTAAAGCACGGGTTTTCCCTAACCCAATCCACATTTAACATAATGTCTAATCAGACCCTTATTTCTCATCCTCCTTCACTCGTGTAGCTTGAGGTAGTTCCTAGGAGATAGTCTATGTCCTGACCAGGCTTGGAACTAGGGAAGGAGAAAAATTTGCATAATTTGTATTTGCGAATTGAACTTACCGTGTTGGACTGTGGTGACCAGATGTTCAGTGTTTCCTGGCTCTGTTCAGTTTGGCGGCGAATGACTTGAAGGTCTGCTAAATGGCTTTGCGTAAGTCCCCCCCCCCCCCCCCCCCACTAGGCATGTGCGAAAATGCTGCAGATCCGGACAGGTCAGCAACCATTAATGTCATCATGGATTGCTATTTTTTCTCACAGTGGTGATTGATTTGCAATTGTTTGAACAGTTAAATCACCCTGACCTAGATGACCCAGACTAGCTCAGTCTCATCAAATCTCAGAAGCTAAGTAGGGTCAGCCCTGGTTAGTTCTTGGATGGGAGACCGACAGGGAGGTAATGGCAAATCACTTCTGAACATCTCTTGTCTTGGAAACCCCATGAGGGATTGCCATGTGTCAGCTGCAACTTGATGGCACTTTACACACACAAACAATGAAATCAGTCAAAAACTATTGCCTGTAGACCAGTAGGGCATTGGGGGGAATAAAACTAAACCTGACTGTATTAGAGCCAGCATGTATGAAATGTTGATTGTGCTCTTCTGTAGTGTTAGCAAGGAACAGGTTGAAGCAGCCCGTCAAACAGCCATGAATGAGTCAAGGAACAGATGAACAGTCTGCTGAAAAACTGTCTCTCTTGGTGACTGGCAAACAGGATGTGAACTGAAACAGCTGGTGTGAAGAGTACTGGACTTGGGAGGCCGGTAGAGTGATTTTCAGCATAGCTCTTTTTATTAGAGGTCAGGAACAAGCATGAGGAAGAGTGGTCGGGGAGCCTGCTTATATTTACAGATAAACTGCACCCCTGACTTCTCCTCCTACAGGGGATTGGGTAAACAGGGATTAAGTTCCCGCCAGAGGCTATCATAGGTCCATTTGAATATCCTCAGCCTCTGATAGGGGGACAATCAGGATCCGAGGGTCCATTGATCTCTGGGGATGATGCTCAGGCAGGTAACGCTTGGCCTTACAGGTGACATACCCAGACATGTCGCAGGGTGCATACAGGAAGTAAGTTTACACTAGGGAATTTTTAAGTTCAAACTAGAAAATCATGTACAGGACATAACAAGGTGTTTGAGCATGCCTTCCACAAACAGCTTGTCTTCAACAAGATGGTTATAGCATGTGCCCACCATATATACCCTGTGCTGTTGCTAGAGGCAAGGCAGGGGTGGACAAAATTTAGTGTGTGTGTGTGTGTGTGGGGGGGGGAATCTTGTGTGGTTAACCCTTGCATGGCTGGTGAAAATCAGAATTTCCTGGTGTGGACAGGCAGTTCTTTTCTTTCTTTTTGGTTTTTTTTTTTTTGGGGGGGGGTATTTTTAGATGTGCATGTGTGTCTGTGCACACACCTGGAAGTCATGGCAACCTCTAGTGACTGACCCCTACTGGGGGCCTAGAGGATATTCAGAGGGGTGGCTGAATAAAGCCTGCCCCTGCCTCCTGGCTCTGGTATTTCAAGGAGGTCTCCCATCCAAGTACTTGCCAGAGTTGGCCCTGCTTAACTTCCAAGATCTGATAAGACTGGGATTGCCTGGGCTATCCAGGTCAGGGCGACAGGTAGTTCTTTTCTTGTTTGTTTTCGGCCTGTGATAAAGTATAAGAGTTTTGCTGTGTGTATATGTGTGTGTGTGTGTGGGGGAACAGGTGGCAACCCGCACAGAATCACAAAGCTGAGCTGTCTGCAGGGCCACTCAGCCACACAAATTAGATAAAACTGTTCATTTCTCAAAGAGATCCCTCTTCGAAACTGGTGAGCCGCGAGCTGGGACAAGAGAAACGTCTGTAGAGGCGGTGGTGGTGGGAAATGCCGCCAAACTGCAGCCAATTTATAGGGTTTCCAAAGCAAGGGATAAACAGAGGTTGCAAAGTAACTCTAAACTTCCTTAGCCGTCTCCTGTCCAAATACTAACCAGGTCTGACGCTACTTAGTTTCCGAGATGTGGTAAGTTTGGGCCATCCTGGCTGATCCAGGTCAGGGGGGAAATTACATACAGTTCTGGTCTAGTGCATTAACAGGAAGCCAAAGGCCTATGTTCTGCTCTCTTGTACAGGGAGCCACTGGTCAGAGTATGCCCCAGCAAGCAGAGGTTCTGGACTGATGCCACCCACCTCGACCGGCCATTGATGGCTCCTAACCAGGAAGTACTAGACTTCCACTTCCTCTGTAGGAAGAGAACGGCAAGGGCTTTCTGCCCAGGCTGGTTTCCCTCGGTAAGAGTCATGTTGTCCCTGTGATGTTTCTGGATCCACGGATAAAAAACCATGACAGAACGAGGCATAGCTTAAAACACCTTTAATATGAAGGAGAAACTGAAACACCTTGTAAAGCATCCCGGTCAGGGAGCAAGGGGATGGAAATAGAGCTGAAATGCTTATGGACATGGGATAGCTCTATGTTCTGCTGATTCAGCAGTGGTTTAAGCTCATGGGAAGTGACCCGCAGCAGCCTCAACAGCAGGAAACTGTCATGCAGAGGAGCCGAAAGAATTTGTTTACCAACTAATTCCTGTGCGATTGCTGTTTGGGTGAGATCAGCATGGAGGCAGGTTACCTATCATGTCTCCCCTGTGGCTAGTGCAAGATTTTCCGGAAAACGTATACATTTTCCTTGCCATATGTAGAGAAGAGATCCTTTCTGCAGACGGGGGCATTTTCTGCGCGGTTAATAGACAAATAATCCTTAGCTCATCCACAGTGATGCCGTCATCTCGGTTTGGGCCTCTGCCTATATAGTGAAGAGGGGGGAAAACAAATCTTCCAGTACCTTATAATTAAATCTTAAAGGTGTAGTTAATGAAGCTTCTATGAACATTACTGATTGTTATGGAATCCAAAAATTCTCTGACATTTCCTACGATCCTTGGAAGAGAAAGCTTGTGGTTAGGGGAAATCGTGGGAGGGTTATGTGTATATCTGGGGTGGGGAAAGGGTTTAGTTCCAACGAAAAAGATGTAACACAAGACCACACAGCATGGAGATGAGTCAGCATTCATTCCAGAGTAACAGTGCTGATGGTCTTAGAAGGGAGCCACTCTCCTTAGGACAGCACTATAAAACAGTGAGGGTCACGGATAGTGTAACTGGTTCAAAATCAGGAAGAGAGAGCACAAGTTCTTCTTTTTCGTTTCTGTTTCAGCTTGGTGTCTCAAAACGCAAAGGTTAAGCTTTCCATAGGAAATACTGGGGTCAGACAAGGGTAATGTCAAAGCAGGGCTGGGCTAAAAAGGCCGCTTTAATTTGTTCCAGGATCTTATAAAAGGGCAACTGGGCCCCCCGCGAAACTTATGGGGGAGTTCCCATTGTCCCCCCCCCATCACCGCGCCTGGCACATCTCCAGGCCCCACCACCCATCTTTGAGCCTGTTTCGGGTGGCAGTGCCTGGGAGCCACTCTGAATGTACCTCCCCCTTTGTTGTGATTTCAGATTTTTCTGCAAACCTGGGAGGGGGGTTTCCCCAGGTTTGCAGGAAAATCTGTTTAGCATTGGTGTGGCCCCAATCTGTTGGTTTAGATATCCGCAGATGGGGCCGCACATTGCTTTTAGATACATGGATATTGTTCTACGGTGCCATTCTACACAGAAGTACATCCCTTTGAGCCCCGTGATTTACAACAGTGTAACTTGGCATAGGATGGCACTGGTAGTGACCTGGTTTCTAAGAGCCCTTACCAGGTGAAAAAAAATTAAGTTATTCTGGAATGGGAGTGGTTGCAGCCAAATCTCATGGGCTTCATTCAAGTATTCAGTAGAATGAACAAGAGGGAAGAGAGGAGGAGATTTAGGCCAGTCAACCTTTTTTTAAAGTATCAAGACCCTTCGAAACTGACAAAAAAAGCCCTCTACTATGATTGTCTGTATTGATCTGTGGTCTTCAAGCAATAAATTGGGACCCTCGGGTGTCTCACGTGGCTTCCTTGCTGGGTCACAATGAGACCCTGTACAGTGCCTTATACAGTTATTTATTTATCTCTGGCTTCTGGAAGTGTTATAAGGGGAGTGTTGTTAGGAAGTTCCTCCAGGATCCTCCAAGAACTGTTCCAGTCCTGTGGTTGCCAGGTAGAGTTGCCAACCCCCTGATGGGGGCAGGTTTTCCCCTGATTTTAGGGGCCCCAATCTGCCGCCAGCCAGCTGGTCGGTGAGGGAGCCCCGCCCCTGAACAGTCGTGCTGTGCCCAATTTGATGATATCACCCTGAGGTGACATCATCACACTGGGCGTGTCGCACGGGGGGACACTCTAGCATTCTGCTAAAAACTCTATGGTGACCATAGACGGGTAAGACCTGGCAACTGTACAAGCTCTGGGTTGGGAAATTCTTGAAGATTTGGGGGTGGTGTCTGGGGAGGGCAGACTTTGGGGAGGGGAGGGAACTTATCCTAGAGTCCACCCTCCATAGTTGCCATTTGCTCCAGGGGAACTGATCTCTGTAGAGATTAGTTATTTCTGGAGGTCACCAGGCCCTACTTGGAGACTGGCAACCTTTCCCCATCCACTTGTGAAGGAACTCGACATGTTTATTTACACATTGGATGTAGAGGCCTGAACTGTAGCAACTTGTAGTGCTCTTAACCACCACCACCAACATCCTCTTCCTGCCAGAGACCACCAAGAGGCAGGTGGCCCTTTCCTCCAAATGCCAACTCTTTATTAAGTGTGTAATCTTTTGCATATTTTTTTACCACCAAAAGGACCTGATGCATTGACAGCAAGGGTGTGTCGCCCCTCCAGCTTCTCTCTGTGTACATACTAGGAGGAGTATCAGGATGGTGAGGTCAGGTCACTTTGCAGATAAGGGCCTCCATGGCTCCAACTCTTGGCTTGTTCCCATTATCCCGCCCGGTGCTTGGCTTGTGTTCCCTACTTTCCATCTAATTACAGTTACCACCTCTGGGTTGGGGAATACCCGGAGTATTGGGGGTGGAGCCTGAGGAAGGCAGGGTTTGGGGAGAGGAGGGACTTCAGTGGGGTATAATACTATAGAATTCACTTTCCAGAATGGCCATTTTGTCCAGGTGAACTGGAGATCTGTTGCCTGGAGATCAGTTATAATCCCAAGAGATCTCCAGACACCACCTGGGTGCTGGTAATAGGGCTGCCAAGTCAGCCCGGGGGGTGGGGGATCCCCCGCTACAGGGGTTTCCGATCCGCCAGCCAGCATTCGGCCGGTGGGGGGAACCCCACCCCCGAAGTCGTCCAGTCAGGATGACTTTCCCAGTGTAATGATGTCACCCGGAAGTGACATCATCACGTTGGGGACGTTGCCGGGACGACGCTCTAGCAATCGCCCCAAAACTCTATGGATAACAAAACTCTATGGTACCATAGAGTTTTTAGGCGATTGCCAGAGCATCGCCCTGGCAACGCCCCCAACGTGATGATGTTACTTCCGGGTGACATCATCGCGGTGTGTGCGGTTTGCGCACACGCCGGGGAAGCTCCCGGACCCAGGAGGACTCCCCCCCGCCGGCAAGTCACAAGGACTTGGCAACCCTAGTTGGTAATCCTGTTTGGTCTGCAGTTTGTGGTACTGGCCTTGACACCTATGAAGTCACAATTTTGTCTCCTCTTCCTCTCCCACGACACTTGTGTTGCATGTTTGTAGCAGTGTGGGTCCCATGCTCAGGTCGAAGACCACTGTGTTCCAAAATGGGAAGTGGCAGCGCTTGTGAAAAGCCAGTCAGGATCTCATATGTTAATAATGTTCCACTGTTGTTGCCTACAGGTGACAGATAACAGGATTGATAGACCGCTGAAGCTCTTTTCAGTCATTACGTTTCCAGCATTCCTACCGCACATACCAGGAGACTGGCTCATGCATGACTACTATATTGCCTGAATAAGGTAACATGCATATACTCCCATTTTGGTGCGTGCATTCAGAGACCCTGATAATGTAGGGTGTGTACATTGATGATGGAATATACACGCATTGCTCAACTGGGATAAAATCAAGATGATCAGGCATGCTTGACTGGTGTATGTATGTATGTGTGTGTGTGTTAAGCACCATCAAGTTAACAGTAACATCCACTGTAATAACATCTATAATGTGAGCCAGCCCGGAATGCAGTCCAGGCCCGATGGTCATGGTTGGTAGGACCCCAACCCGATAGGAAGCCATCTGATTAGTAAGACTGGAAGCACTTTATTGGAAATTGTAGTTATACATCTGTAACTTTGGAATTTTATTGTTATTGTTGATTTTAAATCTGTTTTATGATGTTTTGACTGGCATTCGTGCCCTTGTAAGCTGCCCTGAGCCCGCTTGCGGGGAGGGCGGGGTATAAAAATAAAGATAGATAGATAGATAGATAGATAGATAGATAGATAGATAGATAGATAGATAGATAGAGTTGCTTCTGACTTATGGCGACCGTATAAATCAGTGACCTCCAAAACATCCTATCCTTAACTGCCTTGATCAGGTCTTGCAAAGACTCCACCTCCAAAACAGCCATTCTCTCCAGGGGAACTGATCTTTGTAGTCTGGAGGTCAGTGATCATTCCAGAAGAGCACCAGCTCTCACCTGGAGGTTGGCAACTCTGAAAGTGACACATATGGCGAGCGTACCAGAAATACAGCAGCATGAAAAGCGCTTGAGGCTGACGGCCTTGCTGCCTGCCAAAACAGGGATTTTTGCCCCCTCCCCTTTAAAAAAAAGGCAAGATAGGTGTTCCAACTTGGCCTCCCCAGCCAGCCAACCAGCCTTCAGGAGACCTGGTGAAAACAAGCCAGCTTCATCAAGCCTTCTCTGAACGACCTGTTTGCTCTCTTGTCTGATGACCTTTTTGCAGAGGCTGGTTTGACTCACAGGTGAGCTAACTGCAGTTAATTCTGCGAACGCTTCTATGACTGGAAGGAGCGGAATATACAGGCGGATGCACTTTGCCAAAGCAGTGAATCACCCCCAAGAAACACAGCCTGATTCATATCTAGGCACCAAAGAGTCTTGGACCAGCCCTGCCTAAATCTCCTTCCCTTTATTACAAAACTTAAAATGAGATTAAACCCCTTGTTTTTTGTGTCCTCTCCTTGCGAGATCGGGATGATCTCTCTGGTCCCAAATGGATGGCTTTTATGCTTCTTCTTTTTTTTAAAAAAAAACTTTTTTTATTTAGGTCTTGGTGCCAGATTCTTGTGGCAAGTTTAAAATAAATTTTGTGACGTCTCTCTCTCTGCAAACGATCTCCCATAACAGGCTCGAATGGGTGCCGAGGCAGGAGAGAACCCTCTAGGGAAGATCTTAGGACCAATGACTCACCATGCTGCGTGGAGTCTCCCTAGAACAAGGTTCCCAAATACCCCCAAGCAGGCGCTTCTTGTGTTGTGAGCTCTTCCGTGCCAGGCTTATGTGGTATCAAGAAGCAGGTAGACACAAAGATTCTCATTTGGTTTTTGGCACTTGGAACGGGTCATTCTTGCTCTGTAACGAGAAAACAGCATCCCTGTCTCAAAACCCATCCTACACACTGCCTAAGTTCCCTGCTATTATAATTACGGGGTGTCTGTAGAAGGAGAAGGGAAATGGATGTCATAGTGAGATTAGCGATGTACTGACACAGAGCTGCCATTTTCAGCGCCACCCCTGTGTATCTTAAAAAAATTACGTACGGTGGCAGTGGAAAGCGTTGTAGAGTCACAGCCAACTTATGGCAAACCCATAGGGTTCTTAGGGCAAGAAAGGTCCAGAAGTGATTTGCCATTGCCTGCCTCTGCGTAGAGACCCAGGACTTCCTTGGTGGTCTTCCAGCCAAGTATTAACCAGGGCTGACCTGCTTAGCTTCCAAGATCTGATGAGATCCAAATACCCTGGGCAATCCAGGTCAGGGGCAAAATGACATACAGAAAGAAGAAGAGATTGGATTTATACCCCACCCTTCACGACCCGAAGGAGTCTCAGAGCAGCTTACAGTCTCCTTTCCTTTCCCCTCCTCACAACAGACACCCTGTGAGGTAGGTGGGGCCGAGAGAGCTCTGTTGAGAACTGCTTGGGAGAGAAAAGCTCTGAAAGAGCTTGTAACTGTCTCAAGGTCACGCCAGCAGCTGCTTGTGGAGGAGTGGGGAACCAAACCTGGTTCTCCCAGATTAGAGTTTGTGCTCTTAACCATTACACCAAACTGTCTCATACAGTTTCGTTCTAGTGCATTAACAAATATTGTCAAGAGCCACAGGGTCTAGAACCAGAAAGCCATAGGTTTGCGTTCTGCTCTCTTGTATAGGGAGCCACTGGTCAGAGTATGTCCTCACTAGCAGAAGTTCTGGGCTGATGCTGCCCACCTAGACCGGCCATTGGTGGTTCCTAACCAGGAAATATGATAAAGGACTTCCAGTTCCTCTGCTATTTTCCCTAGGCAAGAGTCATAATGCCCCTGTAATGTTTCTGGATCCACAGATAAAAATCAGTTCCATTTCCGTAGTCTGGAGATGAGTTGTAATTCTGGGGGATCCCCAGGTCCTACCTGGAGGTTGACATCCCTCCCATGGAGAGTCCAACAAACAGGTCGCAGAGGCCAAGGTCTATCTCTGATTGCTTCCAGGGACTGCTATTCAGAAACTTGCTGCCTCACAGTAAGGAAGTTTACTGATTGATTGATTGACTGATTGATTTAAATTGTTTATAGCCCGCCTTTCTCACTGGGACTCAAGGCGGGTTACACAGAGTGAGTCAATACAATTGATGGATGGGACATTCAAGAAGCAATGCAATAGGATCTACGGTTGCCAGCCTCCAGTCAGGGCCTGGAGATCTCCTACATTTACAACTGATCTCCAGCTGATGGAGGTCAGCTCCCCTGGAGAAAATGGCTGCTTTGAAGGGTGGGCTCTGTGGCATTGTACCCTGCTGAGGCCCCTCCCCACATCCCACCCTCTCCTGGATCCATCCTCAAAGTCTCCAGGTGTTTTCCAACCCAGGACCGGCAACCCTAATCTGTTCCTCAAGATGCACCCCTGTCAATACCTTTTGCTCTTGCATTCTGAACCAGCTGTTGTTTCCTAGAGGTCTTCAAAAGCAGCCCCCCCCCCATCCCGCGTTACATTAATCTATGATTCTCGAGTGAAGGATGAAGTTAAAACACGACAAGCTAGCACTCTGGGAATTGAACAAAAAGGAAAATTCCTGTAAGTCCCCACGGAGGTATATTATTATGAAGCTGGGTCATTTGATGTTTGTCCAGCTAGAAAATCCATCTCTACTTATGTAAAGTTTAAAACAATATTTGCCTTATCTTTTCCCCAGCCTCCCAAAGGGCTTCTAAGAAAGACACTGACATGAATATATTCATTTACCGTGTACACAGCAGCTTGCGGGTAGGATCAGGAGGATAAAAAGGACAGCGGCGTTTTGTCCTTGAACAGAAATAGACATGAACAAGCTGCAAGCTCACAAGGTGGGGTTGGCAGCCACCTGGAGGGGGGGAAAGAATGTCCTGTCCCTTTAACAGAGATGGAACGGGATGTTATTTACCTCCATTCCATTTCCACACCTTAAGCCTCTATTTAAAGGGGACACAAGATTTTTTTCTTTTAATGGGCAGGTGGAGCTTTTCATGGCATGGAGGTAAAGCAGTGCGGTTGCCAGACCACAGAGATCAGTTCACCCAAAGAAAATGGCTGCTTTGGGAGGTGGACTCAATGGCACTGTACCATGCTGAGGCCCCTCCCCTCCCCAAACCCTGCCCTCCTCAGGCTCCACCCCCCAAATCTCTCCCCACACTCAGATCTTCCCCTCCAAGATTCTATATTCTGCTGAGCAATCTAATTTCCCTGTTCCTGCCCCGGCAACAGACTCTCAACTGCTTTCAACATTCTGCCCTTCCAGAACATGCTCAGTCCTTATGTGGGAGGGGCCTTTTTTCTTTTGGTTACAGACTCATGTGATTATTTTTACATATCTGGGAAGTCCCACTTCTGTGTAGAAACCTTTGCCTTGTATGTAGGTGACCTCGTTTTTACTGATTTTGTGACTGATAGAAAGTGTTCCATTGGATAGAGGGACTGATAGATTTGCTGCCAGTTGTGAGAAACACATGGAGTGATGGCTTTCCTGTTCCATTCCTCCCCTGCTTTCATAGGAGATGGCACACATTATCGTTGCTAACACAGAGGGCATATTTATGCTACAAAGGGCTGTTGGTATGATGGCACTTCCCATTACGGTTTTCCCCAAAGAATCCCGGAAACTGTAGTTTTGTCAGGTCCTCTATCACATTTTTAGCCCAACCTTTCTCCACACACACATTTTTTGCCCATTCCCACTGGATCATCACAACAACCCCATGAGGTAGGTTAGGCTGAAAGACTGTGATTGGCCTGCTAGGTCATCCGGCTGGGACTTGCCTTACCATGTGGCCAAGGTAAACTACTGTCTCAAAGAAAAAGGTGTGAGTACCACTGAAAAACCACAAATTGTCAGTGGTTTGAATTTGTCAAGAGAGAAGTGATAGAATTTGAATGTCAAATTATACAAAATGTTGGAGAGCCATGATTAAGGCTACCTCTGGGCAATGCTCCCTCTAAGCTGTGGAGTCCTGTGAGCAAAAATTCTACTTTTTGGGCTACTGGCATTAAAGTTGGGAGCGAGCGATTTGGCTGCTGCATAAATCAGTTTGCTCCGGAGCCATCCTTCCCGAGCTAAGACAAAAATGGGTGAGCCGGAGGCTATAAAACTGTGAGCTAGCTCACACTAACTGAGCTTAGAGGGAACACTGCCTCTGGGTTAAGAAATACCCGGAGGTTTTGGGGGTGGAGCCTGGGGACAGTGGGATTTGTGGAGGGGAGGGACCTGAGTGGGGTACAATGCTATACAGTCCACTTTCCAAAGCAGCCGTTTTCTGCAGGGAAACTGACTGCTGTAACCTGGAGACCGGTTGTAATAGCAGGAGACCTGCAGGCCCCACCTGGAGGTTGGCAACTGTAATTGGGGCAGCAATCCTAACCATGTCTATTCAGAAGTAAATATCATGTTATCAGGGGTCATTTCGTAGAAAAAGAGGTGCAGGAGCTCATTAGCATAACTCATTTGCATAACTCATTTGCATATGCCACACCCCCTAACATACCGGAAGTGTGTCAGAAGGCAACACCCACCCCTCAGGCTCCACTCCACAGGTGAGTGAAACTGATCTGCTCTTCCTCCATTCCCTTCCCCATCCAATACTTTGTGCAATAAAAATAAGCGTAAAGAACACACCCTCATTCTCTTCCTGCTCCCTTGAAACCACCAGGTTTCAAGTAGACTTGAGATACCCTGGACATGTGCACCACCCATCCCTTCCCCTTCCCCTTCCCCTCCCCACAACAAGACACCCTGTGAGGTAGGTGGGGCTGAGAGAGGTCTTTTGAGAACTGCCCATGAGAGAACAGCTCTGAGAGAACTTGTGACTGGCCCAAGGTCACCCCAGCAGCTGCATGTGGAGGAGTGGGGAATCAAACCTGGTTCTCCCAGATTAGAGTCCAACTCCTGACCACTACACCAAACTGATAAGGTGGAAGCTGCTGAAGGTTGGTGAAATTTTTCCAGTGTTTATGTGCCATGTGCCCAGATAAAAAATGGTATACTTAGAAAATTTATATGCCACCTTGAGCAAGTCTCTGGAAAAACAGCACACAGTCATAAAAGGAACAATGATAAAATCATCAATATTAAAAGAAAGCATTAAAAATAAAGACCCTAGCAGGGCTTCCCCCGGGGCACTGCGCCTCTGCACTGCTCGGGGAAGCTGAGGAGGGGGCGGGGCTTGGTCATGTGCCCGCCCCCTGGGCTCCTCACTCCTGGAGCTGCGCTCCTGTGCGCTCCCGCTCCAACGGACCCCTGCATGTTATTCAGTGGGGCTTTCTCTCAGAGTAGTGTTCTTAGGATTGCAGTGTAGACCTCCCCTCTTTAAACTTTACTATATAGCACCCACGGGAGTAGGGCAGGATTTGGACTCGCATAGTGTTCTAGGGAGTGTTTGTGTAATCCATCTGTCCTCTTTCCTCAGTGTAAATCACCCAGCTGGAGATGAAATTTACCCCAGTAGGGAATATATACAGGAGACTTGCATGGGGGATGTCCACTGTGCCCTTGTATAAATTGATTCTAGAAGATAGCTTATTGGGACATAAAGGCACTCTAAACAGAATTTATGTTTTCTGGAAATAGGTTGGTTATTTTTGTAATGTGGTGGGAGAGGGGTGTTATTGAGAGATTGTTGTTCTTGTTTATTTTGGACATTCGTTTGAAATGCTGCTAGAATAATTAACAGGGAAAGAAAGTATTACTTGTTTGCAGAAATGCCCTTCTGAAGAAAATAAACAGGCCCACCAAAAGTGCCATCCTAAGTGGAATTACCCCATTCTAAGTCCATGGAGCTCAGTGGGCTTACAGCAGGGGTCCCCAAAGTGGTTCCTGTGGGCACCATGCCACCTGCCAACACCTTTCCTGGCACCCACTAGGTGTTTTTAGAAAGAGGGAGGGACCAGGTGAGGCTTTTGCCCAACAGGGCTTCTAACTGGCCATTGGAGATTTGAACAGCTGGGCAGATTTTTAAGAAAACGTTGCTTCGGCAGCCGCTGCCACCACAGCACAAGGATCCCTTGTGAGTGTCTCGAGGCAAGCTACGGCAGCCATTTTGTGGCTGGCTCTGCCTCCTGTGGCAGCCATTTTGTGGCAGTCCTTATCACTCTGTGCCAGAATTCCAAATGTGTGCTCACAGACTCAAAAAGGTGGGGGACCCATGGCTTACAGTGTAACTCTGCTCAGGATGGCAGTGGAAAGCACCCCCACCACTTTAGAGCAGAATCAGCAAGGAAGGCGGCTGCGGCGGGGGGGGGGGGGGAGATGTAGACAAGTAAAGGAGCCCTAAAATTGGGTGAAATTCGGAGAATCTGCAGTTCCTCACTAGAGAAGGGAACCAGGAAAGTCCTGGCGACACTGACAAGGCTTTCCACCCAACCTTTGTCAGTTTCTCCAGAAAACAGGAAAAGGGGCTGGAGAAAGAAATCCACAAAATTTCCCAAAAAGAAGAAGAAGAAGAAGAAGAAAAAGAAGAGGAGGAGGAGGAGGAGGAGATTGGATTTATACTCCACCCTTTACTACCCAGAGTAGTCTCAGAGCGGCTTACAATCTCCTTTCCCTTCCCCTCCCCACAACAGAGATCCTGTGAGGTAAGTGGGACTGAGAGAGCTCTCTTGAGAACTGCCCTTGAGAGAACACCTCTGAGAGAACTTGTGACTGACCCAAGGTCATGCCAGTGGCTGCAGGTGGAGGAGTGGGGGATCAAACCCAGTTCTTCCAGATTAGAGTCCACGCTCCTAACCACCACTCCAAACTAGCGGTGGAGGGGTTAAAACGTGGTCCTCCTCCCCATATTTATAACTCAGTGGGGGGGATTGGGAGAGAGAGTCAAAAGAGCTGTAAACTGATACGTATGAAATCTGTCATAGAGTTGTATGCATCTTTACATCACTCTGGACTGACAGCCCAATGTGGCAACTCCTAGTATGTCCTTTTCATCTCTGTCTCCCCACCCCACACACCTGGGGGCTTTGATGACTCCATGGATCTCTAAATTGCTCCATTTTACAGCCCTTTGAACCCATGAAGCTGCCGTTTTCCTGAGTCAGACCATCAGACTCTCATCAGTTTTGCCTACCTGGCTGGCAGCAGCTGTCCAATGAACCTCTCTCACATCCCATCCTGCCTCATCCTTTGCACTGGAAGTGCCAGGGGTCTTCTGCGTGCAAAGCAGATACTCTGTCAATGAACCACCGCCTTCTCTGTGGATCCACAACCTGGACTGGTTCCCTGACATTTAATAAATGGAGGTTTGGACACTTTATGAAGATGTTTTTCTGGGCCCTTGCAATGAGGGGTTGGTGGCAGAACGTGCCATCAAGTCACAGCTGTTCCGTAGCAATCCCATAGGGTTTTCAAGGCAAGAGGCAGACATTGGTGGATTGTCATTGCCTGCCTCTGCATAGCTGCCCTAATCTTCCTGGGTGGTCTCTTATCCAAGCACTAACCAGGGCTGACCCTGCTTAGTTTCTGACATCTGTCAAGATTGGTCTAGCCTGGGCCAAACAGGTCAGAGCAATAAGGGTGTATCTGTGTACAAATATATAAATTTCCTTTTGTTTATTCTTCCCTTGAGCTCCCATTTTGATGTGAGTGTCGCTGCTACATCTTCATCTTGGCCGCTGCAAATATCATACCAACTGTGTTTTTAACGGCGTCGACTGTGTTTTTATTTGGATTGTTATCGCCGGGCAGCCGTCTCATAACAAAAATCTCAAGGCGGCATCGAATGACGGAAATAAAATAACTACCAAACAAGCGATATAACTCCAAGCGTGCTAACAAATCAGGGTTAACTGAGAGAGTGGATTATATTTAAGGGACATATTCTGTGCTTGTAAATCTACATTTCTGTTGGCTGCGCACCGCACTGAGGCGTCTTTTGGCTTGCTTTCACACAGGGCTCATGGAACAAAAATCTCAGATCTAAATTTAAAAAAAGATTTAAAAAACAAAACAAGAACCAGTTCGCAGATTCCCTACCGTAAGCTGCGAAGCACGCGTCCTTTAAAGAATCGATAAGTGCTCATGCAAATTCCCTGGGCATGAATATTTAATGGCTCTCAGTACAAAGGCGCAGCGCAGGTTTTGATTGTGCTGTTGTTTTAAATAAGCAAACTTAGTTGTTAATGAGACCCCTATGCATATTTAGGGATGCTGAATAATGTATGAAGGAGTCCAGAGATGGAAGGCGGGGGAAGGAAGATGATCGCATGGGGCAAGATTTCTATATTGTAATTGGGGAGGGGTGGGGTGGGGTGGGGAATGATACAGGGACTTGAACCCCTCGTTATACAAAACAAGCCTTCCTAAAGACAAAAGAGAGCAGGTGCCCCGCCTTGAAGGGGCGATACATGCCCACCTCCGCCCAAGATCTTGCAAAAGGGAGGATGAACACAGGAACATGCATGAAGCTGCCTTCTACTGAAGGACAATCAAGGTCAGCATCGTCTACTCTGGCCGGCAGCAGCTCTCCAGTGTCTCAGACTGGCAATGTCTTTCACATCATCTACCACCTCATCCTTTGAGCTGGAGATGCCAGAGATCGAACCTGCGGCCCTCTGTATGTCGAGCAGATGCTCTGCCACTGAGCCACAGCCCATTCCCGAGCGCCTAACTTCTGTCGGATTGGCAATCGCTGTCAGATTAATGGTCGGCGGTACACGCATACCCTCATGCAGTACAGAATAATGTGTGGCAGGGGTCCCCAACCTTTTTGAGCCTGAGGGCACTTTTGGAATTCTGACACAGGGCAGTGTCACAAAATGGCTCCCAAAGTAAGTGAAGCCAATCACAAAATGGCCGCTAAAGGAGGCGGAGTCTGTTTAACAGGCACGAAAGCCCCACCTGGCCCCACCCACCTTCCCACTCCTCCACATGCAGCTGCTGGATGACCTTGGGCAAGCCATATTTCTTCCTTGAAAGGGCAGTTCTTGAAAGAGCTCTCTCAGCCCCACCTACCTCACAGGGTGTCTGTTGTGGGGAGGGGAAGGGAAAGGAGTTTGTAAGCTGCTCTAAGACTCCCTTGGGTAGTGAAGGGTGGGGTATAAATCCAATCTCCTCCTCCTCCTCCTCCTCTTCTTCTTCTACATTGGGAACCCAGATGTATAGGTCCTGGGACTCCTGCCCCTGTTGCCCATTGGTCAAGAATGCCCCTGAATTGACTATCCAGTGACATGTGGATCCCCCATTGGATTGGTATAGATTGACGGGGATCCTGGAAGTTTTTTGTCATGTTCTGGCTGTGGAACAGGGGTCACTGGGGGGTGGGGGTGGGAGGTATTTGTGAATTTCCTGCATTGTGCAGGGGGCTGGACTAGATGACCCTGGAGGTCCCTTCCAACTCTATGATTCTAAATAAGAGCTAACCATGCCCTGACCTGGCTGGCCCAGGCTAGCCTGATCTTATCAGATCGCGAATGCTAAGCAGGGTCAGTCCTGGTCAGTATTTGCATGGGAGACCACCGAGGAATACCAGAGTTGAAATGCAGAGGCCGGCAATGGCAAACCACCTCTGTTCGTCTCTTGCCTTGAAAAGAGTCAGCTACAGCTTGATGGCACTGTCCACCAATACCAGCCATGCCGATCAGTCAGTATCCTGATGCCCCTGTATTAATCGATGGTGCGACCTCGTTTGGAGTACTGTGTACAGTTCTGGTCGCCACACCTCAAAAAGGATATTATAGCTTTGGGAAAAGTGTAGAAAAGGGCAGCTAAAATGATAAAAGGGTTGGAACACTTTCCCTGTGAAGAAAGGTTGAAGCGCTTGGGGCTCTTTAGCTTGGAGAAACGACGGCTAAGGGGTGACATGATCGAGGTTTATAAGATTATGCATGGGGTAGAGCAGGTAGAGAAAGAGGTCCTTTTCTCTCTTTCTCACAATACAAGAACTCGTGGGCACTCCATGAAATTGCTGAGCAGTCAGGTTAGGATGGATAAAAGGAAATACTTCTTTACCCAAAGAGTGATTAACACGTGGAATTCACTGCCACAGGAGGTGGTGGTGGCTACAAGCATGGATGGCTTCAAGAGGGAATTAGATAAACATATGGAGCAGAGGTCCATCAGTGGCTGTTAGCCACAAGGTACAGACAGGAACTCTGGTGCAGTGATGCACTGTATTCTTGGTGCTTGGGGAGGGGCAAAAGTGGGAGGGCTTCTAGTGTCCCGGCCCCACTGGCGGACCTCCTGAGGGCACCTGGTGTTTTTGGCCACTGTGTGACAGAGTGTTGGACTGGATGGGCCACTGGCCTGATCCAGCATTGGCTTCTCTTATGTTCTTATGTCTCCCATCCAAAAACTAACCAGGGCTGGCCCTGCTTAACTTCCAAGATCAGACAAGATCAGGCTAGCCTGGGCCATCCAGGTCCAGGTTCTAATGCTGTAAGCTGAAATATTAGAATAATTATCCTGGCCTGCCTTACAATGTCACATTACTACAATTTATTTAATATATTTTTGCTCCTCCAAGGAGGACAAAATGGCACACGTCCTCCCTTTTATCCTCAGAACAACCCTGCAAAGTAGGTTCGGCTGAGAGTGAGTGACAGGGCCAGGGTCACCCAGCGAGCTTCCATGGCAGAGTGGGGATTCGAACCTGAGTCTCCCAGATCCTTGTCCGACCCTCTATCCATGACACCATGCACGTTAAGTGCCTCGGACAGATGCTTGAAATGTAACTGATGAATGTTAAGCGTTGCTTGAAAAACCAGCCGCTTGAAAAGGTTTCCTTTGAAACAAAGCAGGGTCCGCTTGGGTGAGAACAAGTGCCAGAGCCGTCCACAAATAAATGTGGTGTTTTTAGTTCTTTTTTAGGGGGGAAGCTCAGGACCCAGGTCGATTTATCAAATACACGATCGAGGGGGGTGTCGTTGCCATGAGCCGGTGCGCTGGTGGCGAGATTCGTTTTCGGCGAAGAGAGTGTGGTTGTGCGATAAGAGGGGGCATTCACAAATGCTTGAACAAAAGTCCTGCCGGAGACAAGAGACCCTCTATTGCAGCGCCAAGGACAGGTCTTATCTCCGTGGCCTTTGCTCAGAAGCCTGGCCGCCCAGCCGCACAAACGGTTATCTGTTCTGGGTAGGTTCCTTGGCCGAGGGGGGGGGGTGTAAGGTGTCCACACCGCGATACACATTGAAGCGGTGTTGTTTCCAAGAGAAGGAATGAAAGACCGGGGACTAAATTGATTTCCATAAATATTTGAGCAAGGCTGAATTATTTATGGCCCTTCAGTGATACAATGGAGGTGGCGGCGGGGAGGGAACCGGAGGGAGGCAGCTGTGAATTTTTCCAGATGATTTCATTTAAAAATGTTGCCGGTTATTATTCCGCCAGCTCCGATTCCCAGCCCTGCGCCACGAATTACCCGAACTGAACAGAGTCAATACCTGGATACAAATTTCTCTCTCTCCCCCCCCCCCCCCCCCCGCCTTCCCTTTATCTGTCTTAATCTGCCAGCCGCCTAAGTGTCTTGCCCCTGTTTGATTCCCCGGGAGGACTGTAATTGGAAGCCTTTGTCATTCAGATGAATGCAGAGAAAGGGAAGGAGAAAAGAAAAGACAGAAAAAGAAGAGGGGAACAAGATCTCTTTGTCTAGGTGCCCGCTTACAGAAGAGAACACATGGTGGAACAGGGCGATTGGCGTCCATTCCCTTGCGCAGCCACTGGGGCCCTTGCAAGAGGAGAAGACAATAAGGCCGCTTAGTGCTGGGCAGTGCTGTCCAGGGTTCCAAGTGTTGGCAGAGTAATTAACACAGCAATGGTGCACAACCTGATAAAAGACTAGATAAGGCAGGAGAGAAGGTGCTGACATCAGTATCCTCTCTAATTGTCTTCTTGCCGCCCCCTGCAGGGCCTTCTGCTCTTCTTCTTTGCACACCAGACATTGCCTTTTCCAGCACCACCTCTCGAGGTCTAGTGTACAAAGTCCATAAGATCAATCTTCTTACGTAGACTTTCAAACTTCCCTTGAGAAAGTGGCTTGGTGGTGAGTACATCCGCAGTAGTTTCATCTTCAAGACAGTATTCCAACTCAACAAGCCCTTCTTCTTGTGTGTTTCTTACCAGGTGATGCTTCATGTCCTCGTGTTTAGTTCTTGAGTTGATCTTCTCTGTCTGTGCAAGTTTTATGCACCCTTGGTTGTCTTTAGAGAGTAGTTCTGGTTTAGGTTCCTCTGTCCCAAAGTCTTGCATTACTTGCAGTATCCCTTTCAGTTGTCTGCACGCTTCTGCTGCGGATACCTACTCAGCTTCGGTTGAGGACACAGCTACAGTTTCTTGCTTCCCGCTGCTCCAGCTGACTGCTCCGTCAACATAGAAGGATAAATGTCCTGATCCATTGGTTGACTTTCTGTCTGTAGTATCTCCTGCCCAGTCTGCATCCATGTATCCCACTAGTCTGGGATTGTGACTTGTTGGTAACTTTAAATTCAGATGTGCAGTGCCATGCAGGTACTTTCCAAGTCTTTTGACTGCATTTCAGTCCCTTTTGCTTGGCGATTCCGTCTTTCTGTATAACATGCCTACAGCTGCTGTAATATCAGGACGTGTCAATATGCTTATCTATAGCAGTCTTCCAATTGCTTCTCTGTACTGCTTGTTGTTAGGCAGAAGTTCACTACTTCCTTCCTGGTCCAGGTGCTTGCTGGCTTAGCTCCTTTCATATTCATGTAGTCCAGAAATTCTAGGATTTTCTGCTTCCAGGATTTCTGGACAGCATGAATATGAAAGAAGTGAACTTCTGCCTGCAGACAACTGAAATAGATGTACTTACCAAGGCACTTTCTTGAGATAAGTTAGAGATGGAGTTAGGAACTAGGGTTGCCAGACCCCCTGGTCAGGGCGGTGGGCTACCGCTTTTGGGCACTCCCCCCCCCCCAATTACCCCCTCTTATCACCGAGAAGCCAGAAATAACCACAACATGTATATGTAACCTGGAAGTGGCATAGGTGTATTGGGGACACTGGGCGGCAATGCTCTAGTTTTTGGGCAAAACTATGATTTATAGCTAATTCTACCATAGAGTTTTGCCCGAAAACCAGAGCGTCACTGCCCAATGTCCCCAACGTGCCTACACCACTTCCTGGTGACATAGGCATGTTGCGGTGCTCCTCCCTGCTCCTGGAAACTTCCCTCCCACCCCCCACTGGTACGTTGTTGGGACCTAGAAACCCCATTAGGAACCTATCTCTGCCTCTCTCTTTCCTATCAAGTATGTTAATTCCAAATAAACCTTTGTCTACTCTTTAATCAGGTTGAGCACTGTTGCTGTGTTAATGACTCCATTTTGCCCACTGCTGCTCTACTGAGCGGCAGCAGGCAACCGAGCCTGACAGGCAGCAGGTGTCCTGCCAGAAAGGGGCACCTGGCAGCCTACGGTTACCAAACCCCAGGTCTGGCTGGGGTTCCCCTGATTTTTGGAGCTTCAATCTGGGGAAGTCCCAGCCCTGAACAGGGATATTGCATTACAATGACGTCACCTGGAAGCAATGCTCCCTCTAAGCTGTGGAGTCTTGTGAGCAAAAATTCTACTTTGGGAGCTACTGGCATTAAAGTTGTGAGTGAGCAATTTGGCTGCTGCATCAATTAGTTTGCTCTAGAGCAGGGGTGGGCAAATGGCGGCCCAGGGGCCACATGCGGCCCGCCACAGAGTTTTTTGCGGCCCGCCAAGAAGATTTCAGGACTTCAAGAAAACTGAGCCTAAATTCAATTTGCTCTCTTATCCCATCACTGCTGATATTGATACAGCACCTGAGGAGCTGCAGCTTGAACTTATTGACATGCAGTCAGATCACACTGTGAAAGAAATGTTTAATGCTGTGACATTAGTTGACTTTTACCAATCTTTGTCAGCTGAAAAAATTTCCATGTATGAAGCAATTTGCTGGGAAAATGTTCTCTATATTTGGGTCTACATATATTTGTGAGCAAAGTTTTTCTTGCATGAAGATCAACAAGAGTAAATATAGATGCCCTTTGACAGACATTAACTTGCAGGCTGTGATGAGAATCTCAACAAGCAATCTCACTCCTGATTTCAAAAAAATTGTAGAAAAGTGTGATAGGGTACATTTGTCTCATTAAACTGATTCTAAAATTAAATGTGCTTGCAGCTATAGACGATATGAAATTAGCACAATAAATAAATTGAATAAAACTACCACTATTTTATTTAATTTATATTTATTGATTTTTTATGATACAATTTATACCTTTTCTGAAATGCAAAGTTAACTAATGAATGCAATCATTTTAAAAGGTGCAGCCCTCCGCTAACCCCCGCTCCCACAAAGTGGCCCCCGAGCCAAAACAATTGCCCACCCCTGCTCTAGAGCCATCCTTCCTGAGCTAAGACAAAAATGTGTGAGCTGGAGGCTAAAAAACTGTGTGCTAGCTCACACTCACTCAGCTTAGAGGGAACGCTGCCTGGAAGTGATGTCATCGTGCTGCTGATGTTGGAGGGGGCTCTGCTCTAGTTTTTGGACAAACTCTATGGTTTTGAAGGCAAAAAACCAGGGGTCATTTCATTAAAAAAGGGGTGCAGGAGCTCATTAGCCTAACTCATTAGCATAACTTATTTGCCTATGCCACACCCCTTGACATCACTGGAAGTATGTCAGAAGGCAACTCCCACTGCTCAGGCTCCACCCCAAACATCTCCAGGTCTTTCCCAACTCAGAGCTGGCGAGCCAGCTTTACACTTTGACTAAAGACACTTTAGGTTTCCTTTGCTCTTGAGGGGAAGCTACCCTACAACAAGCATGGAAATACAGATCAAGTTAGTCTGCTTTTGCTTTTTTCCACAGCGCATCACCATATGTACCTGCTCCTGGGCTTGTTGCTCTCGGAACGGCGTTCCTGCGTGTTCCTGCTCAAAATGACCCCTGCAAAAAACCATGGAGTTTTGCCCAAAAACCACAGTGGAAAACCCCCCACCCCAATGTTGGCAAAACAATGACGTTACTTCCGGGTGACAAGAGCATCCCAAACGGCAGCCAGGAGCCCCCCCCCAGCAGTGAGGAAGGACCTGGCAACCCTATGGCAACCCCAATTACTTCTAAACCCAATGGCTTTTAAATGGATTTAAGTATCACTCTGCAGTGCATCACTCTACCTGTTCCACAGAACCGTCATCTGACTGTTATGAATGGACTGTGATAATACTTCCGTCACATCCGCCAACATACATGTCACAGTATGATATGGTACACAAGGTACTTTCCAAGTCAGGGACAACTGAGCTACGTCAGATTTGATCTAAGTGGTAGATGAACTAGATGACGGTCTTTCTAGAAAGCATGGGCTTGGATTTCCCCCTTTGCACTATAAACATGCCTACTGCTGTCCAGCCTCAGTGAACAGTTAGGCTTGCCAGGTCGCCTGCAGCCTCCTCCACCCACCAGCTTGCCCCCACTCGGCCGGCTCTCGCAGGTGAAAATGAAGGAGAGATCACTTCCAGCCACCGTGAGTCCCCCCAACACTTTAGAATTTCCCCCAACCTCTATGGTCTTTACCACAGAGACGGGGGAATTCCTAGAGCACGGTGCAACTCACCCCCTCCCCATGACCCTCCAGTGTGACTCGGACTGCCAGACACCGTCCCAGCAACACTAATTAACATGCTGTCCTTGTTTCCTCAAAAATAAGATAAATGCAGATTGAAGAAGATGTTATCATATGATGGGAACAGCAGACACCTCTGTGCTTGGTTTACAACTATGACAGCAACACCCGGGCAAAACTTTGACTGGTGAAAACTAGCAGCAAAAGATTATTTGGTTCTCCTAGCTTGTCTTTCGGTAGTAGCTCCTCCTGTGTCCCTTTGCTGGCATTCGCAATTTGCTAATTTATTCTGCTAGAAGAGATGTGCCCTGACCTGGATTGCCCGGGCTAGCCCAATCTTGTCCTGAGAAGCTAAGGAGGGTCATCCCTGGTTAGTATGTGGATGGGAGACTACCAAGGAAGTCCAGGGTTGCTCCGCAGAGGCAGGCAATGGCAAGTTTGTCTCTTGTCTTGAAAACCCCACAGGGATCTGACCTGGAAAGCCCAGGCAAGCCCGATCTCATCAGATCTCGGAAGCTAAGCAGGGTCGACTCTGGCAATTACTTGGATGGGAGACCTTCTTGGGATACCAGAGGCAGGAGGCGGGGGCAGGCCTTATTCAGCCACCTCTCTGAATATCCTCCAGGCCCCCAGAAGGGGGTCAGTCACCAGAGGGCACCATGACTTCCAGGTGCACTCACACACACCCATTAAAAAAAATTTAAAAATACCAAAAAAGAAAAGAAAAGAAAACCCCACAGGGTCGCCATAAGTTGACTGTGACTCGATGGCGCTTTCTCCCAGGAACACAGATATATTCTGCTGGATGTTGGTCATTAAGAAACGCCCTCACTTGTTTGTGGACATCACAGTTGAGTTGAGTTCACAGTAGTGTTGGGCTTGGGAGTTTCTGAAAGCAGGTGTTGGCTTATCAGATGCAGGAAGCCCAGGGAAGGGGGGTAGAGATATCTCCATGGGCTGAAGTACAGTGGAGTCCGTAGACCGGGGGGCGGGGGGGAGCGCGGAGTGAACAAGGAGAAACCTAAAGATAGCAAAGAATACATTCTGATATAACACAGCCTGATGTGTTAAAAATGAATGCATTGCATAATCTGAGCATAGCTGACATTTAGAAGACTAAGAATGCACACATAAAGAGCAATTATCACAGTAGCATGGGCGGGGGTGTGTGTGTTGAACAATTCCTTTTTTTTTTTTTTTGCAATTGAACATCCATCCCCCTTGTTTTATTTGCAAGCTACTCAGTCAATGGTAGGTGACATTTGCCTGACACAGGAGACTCGGACAGATAGGCGGAACAGCAAGGGGAAAACCAGGGCCGAGCCTCTCTGCAAGAACTGCAGCAAGCGAATGGCGCGGAAGTGTGCTGGCTATTGTGGAAGCCGGCACATTCAGCATTTCACTTGACCGGCATTGGAAGTAAATGGAAACAGCAACCTCAGCACTTTCTGTGGCAGAGAGCTCTATTTCTCTGAATCGCCTTCAGGAATGCAGCCCCAATGCCGGGATTGGGTATTTGGGCTGTTTCGGAATTCTGTGCAAGCATGGGATATACGATTATGTGCGGTGTAGCGGTTGTCAGAGTGTCAGACCAGGATCTGGGTTTCAGGATCCTGGTTAAATCAGTTCTCAACACCAGTTACTTTGAAGAAAGCTAACTTTATTGAGACATTGATAGATACCCATACTGGACACGAGCTATTGTTAGGACAGAAGTTGAACGCGCAAAGGTGGTAGATGTATTGTGTTGAGGTAAAGGCACTAAAGATCAGGACCCAATCACCTCACAGTATTTGCCCGCCAGAATTAACATTCAACTACCCCTCCACAAAACACCTACCCTTCCCAGAGCAGCCCTCCCGCCAGAAATTAACAGTTCTCTCCCCCACCCCCCCGGGACATGTAGCCTCTACCTTGCAAGGAAAACAGAATAACAGACATTTGAGAGGCCAAGACATTTGGCACCCCTAGGGTGACGAGGCCCTGGCACATCAAAGAGAGAGGAACCTCCTCTCTCAGTGGCAGGCGAGCTCTAAAATGCATAAGGAGCCTGACACTGGGAGACCCAGGTTCGAATCCCCACACTCTGCCACGAGAACTTGCTGGATGACCTTGGGCCACTTGCACACTCTCAGCCTAACCTGCCTCACTGGGTTGTTGTGAGGATAAAACAGGAGAGAGGAGAATGATGTAAACGACTTTGGGTCCTGACTGGGGAGAAAGGTGGGGTACAGATTGAGTAAATAAATAAATGGAGCATGCTGGGAAAATCTTCGTTTTTAAGAAGCAAGTTTCTGGTCCTTATGGATGAGAGCACAGGCTGGAAAGTGTGTTGGGAATACGTCCAGAAGCCACAGGGGAATATGGGGTCAGAAAGCTTTCCATGTACAAGTGGGGGAGGTCTGTTTCCAACGCTGGGGCAAGTAGGAATGCCAGCTTCCAGGTGGCACCTGGAGATCCCCTGGAATTACAGCTTATCTCCAGACTACAGAGATCATAGGCATAGTTTGAGTCCTTTTGATTTTGGCTGCAGCAGCAGCAGCAGCAGCATGCTTGGAAATAAGTGAGGAGACCTTCCCCAAGTAGATGAACAGAAGAGTAAATCAATGAAAGTGTCTGCTTGAAGGTAACATTGAATGTAAGATTCCTATATAGGATTTGTTCCTGGGGAAAGACCAGACGTCTGAAACACTTAAATATCCGGAAAAAGTGTTGAAAGAGAGACACAGAGTGATTGAATTTGGAACAGACTGCTTTTGAGAAGACAAGACCGTTAAAGGGATATAGACTGGGAGAGTCTGGAGCAGTCTGCTATGTGAAATCTTATCGACCTTTGTATTTTTTTCTATGAAGGAATAAGTGGGGTTTTTTAATGGCTTTAATCTGGTCTCTTTCATTCATTCATTCATTCATTCATTCATTCATTCATTCATTCATATTTTTATCCCGCCCTCCCCGCAAGCGGGCTTGTTATTGTACTGTTCTGTGGGCATCTAGCACACATCTGTATATATTTTTTCATACCTGATTACAGAGATCAGTTCCCTGGGAGAAAATGGATGCTTTGTGGGATGGATACTATGGCAATGTACCCCACTGAGGTCCCTGTCCTCCCCGGGACCCGTCCCCAAATCTCCAGGAGTTTCCCAGCCTGGATCTGGCAACCCTACGGAGGCAATGTAATGGTTAAGACTGTTGGACTATGACTGGTGATAGATGGGATCAAATCCCCACTCATTCATAATGCTTACTTGGTGACTTTGGGCCAGTCACTCTCTCTGCCTAACCTACCTCACAAGGTTGTTGTGTAGCTGAGATGGGGGAACCATGTGCACTGCTGTGTGAGCTCCCTGGAGAAACTGTGGGATAAAAATCTGATGAGATCTGACAGGCTAGCCTGGGCAAGACGTTAAAGGTGGTTGCAGTGCAATGGTCCCTTCTTGACCTGTCAGTTTGCTTACAGAACCCTTTGGATCAGTGTAGTTTTGACTCCATCCCCTGATCTTCTGAGTTTCAGCTGGATCGGGTCGTTCTGGACCTCATCAGTGGCGTGTCTGCCGAGGCCTTCATAAAGGAACATTTTCTCAGCCTCCAGTCCTGTGAGTGGGGTGTTGTTATCTTAAGAGGTGAGATTAAGCTGGTGGTTGACAAGGAAGATAAAAATAAACCCCAAACATGCCAAATTAGGAGACGAAGGAGTTAGGCACAGGAAATGAAAATTCAAAACACGGAGTGATTGGTGTTTTTTTTTCTCGAAAAAGGTGATTACAGAGCTGGATGAACAAAGAAGGGGAGCTTGCTTTTTTGTTGTTGTTGCAATAAAAACCGTTATCCACAAGATGTTTGTTACAGCCCTTGAACAATTTCATACACTTCTGTGGTTTCTGTGGGCAGTCGCAAATGCATTGGTGGGGTGTCTGCATTGCTTGTTAGCTGTTCATAGGTATAGCCAGCCCTTCAATGCCGTCCAGCTTCTGGGGGTGGGGCGGGGCTTTTCAATGCATTTTGTTTCATTTAGATATTTATACCCCACTTTTCTTTCTGCCCTGATGTGGATGGCCCAGGTAGCCTGAAGCTAAGCAGGGTCGGCCCTGGTTAGTATTTGGATGGGAGACCTCCGTGGAAGTCCGGGGCTATGACACGGCTGTGGTTGCACGGTCATTTTGATCGGGTTTCACTGCTGTTCCCTCTCGCATTTGAAATTGCTGATCACACGGACGCTTTCGTCTCCCGCACTGAAGTGGGCTCACTCATGCAATCCTCCCAATCAAGTACTTTCCTGGTATTTGTGCTATCTGGACAGCCGTCTCTCACAATGATCGCGATTAGGTCATCTGAACACCCCTCTTGCGGAGTTTTCTTCTTCTTCCAAGCTTCTGTCGTTGTGCGCATGAGCAATCCTGCGCTGAATAAATTCAATGCATAAACGTTCAAGCGCACATATAGACTCCAGGACATTGTACATTGCTGGTTAATTTTGTTTGCTTTGGGGGGGCACCTGCAAGAACAAGGGAGTATGGCGAGTCCCGGTGGGAGCGGTGATTCAGCCATGTGCATATGTGCATGCGCAAAGCCAATTTTTTTTAAAAAAACAAGCTGTGCCACCCAAGCAGCAGCACAACTATTTGGATGGTGCCCGGAGCCTCGTCCCACGATACAGGCCGTTCAGGGAAGGATATGTGGTCCCGAACAAAAATAATCCCGACCAAATCTATTGTGGGAACAAATCGGGATAAGCTTGTCGTGTGACCACAACCAGAGTCAGGCAACGGTAAACCACCGCTTCGTGTCTCTTGCCTTGAAAATCTTACCGGGTCACCATAAGTTGGCTGTAGCTTGGTGACACTTCCCGCTGCCACTTTTCTGACTAATGGGGACCCCAGGCAGATAACAGCATTGTTCTCCCCTCCTCTGTTTTATCATTGCAACAATGACCCTGTGAGGTAGTTTAGGTTAAGAGACAATGACTGGCTTAAAGTCACCCTGCAAGCTTCCTTGGTAGAGTTGGGGTTCGAATCTGGGTCTCCCAGTTCCTAGGCGGACGCTCTAATTGATGGAATGAGCGACTCGGCATGCCTGAACATTAGGGGGTGCTACATTGCTCTAAGGGTGTACAGGTGTTATCTCCTTGAATGGGATGCCTCTCTTTGTCCTAACCTGTGAACTGCCCACTGGCCCCTCCTTTAGGGTTGCCAGGTCTCTTTGAGACGCTGGTGGGGGAAGGGGGGGATGCTGTAGGAGCCAGAAGTGTCACCCCTCATGTGCCAACATCACCAGAAGCGATGTTGTGTGCTGTGCCTACAGCCCAATTTACACCTCCCCTCTGAAGTAGTTTGGCTGTTGTCTTTTCCTACGCTCATTTCATGCTGGTTTCAAATTTCACTCCCTGGGTCTGAAGAGTACTAAGCAACAGGATCTGTTTAAAGCAGTAAAATGCTATCTTGACCACAGGAGGGCAATTAACGAATGTAAACAGTAATTTTTAAACTAGAACAAGTATGGTTTGAAACTAGAAACAGGTATAGACTGTTTTTTGAAACTAGAATGATTCCAGCGGGAAAGTCAGATGTAGATTTGACCTACATCACCCAGAAGTGATGTAGGCACGTCAGGGGTGACGCTCTGGTTTTGGGGTAAAACTCTATGGTAAAATTACCTTCAAACCATAGAGTTTTGCCCCCAAACCAGAGTATCAACCCCCTCCCCGGATGTCACCGATGTGCTCATTTCCGGGTGACATAGGCATGTTGCTCCACGTTGCTGTGTGTGTGTGTGTGTGGGGGGGATTTCCTCCTGCCGGCCTGCTGGCTGGCAGCGGGCAGAAGCCCACAAAACTGGGGGATCCCCCACCCCCAACTGGGGACTGGCAACCCTATCCTCCTCTTTCACTTTGTCCTCTCACTTTCTTCACGTGGCCTTCCATGGAGATACATGTCTCTGCAGGTCTCTCCTGCAGATACAACACCCTCCCACTTCCACACACATGATGCCAGACCATTTGTGATTGGGAAAGTACTTCTTTTTCTCCTTTCGACTGCAACCTGAATGTGACCCGAATCTACTTGAATAAATGTAAGTTTGCCTTTTTTGAAAGATACTTTACTGCACTCAGTATCACGCTTCTATGACTGGGTGAACCAAATACCACAATAATTCTCACAGCTCAAACTCCCCCCCTCCCCGGTCCTCTCCTTTGAGCTGCTTGGGTACTTGACCAGAGACCTTCCTTTCAAAGACTTCGAACCCAAACGCTACAGGTGGCAGAATTTCAGCAAAACATAGACCGGGGAACAAGTGCTTCTTAAGGAAGCTGGAACGTTTCATTTCCTGCATACTTGAACCACTAGAAGCTAAGCACCACTTGAACCCGAGCCTATGAAATCTCAGCCACTCCAGCTAGCTTTGGGCTTGCTATTCTTTTTTTTAAAAAAATGAGATAAAAACAAACTGGCACTGCTCATATGCTGCCCAGCCCTCAGTCCCAATCTTCCACCCTTGTGAAAAATGGCCAGAAAATGGCCTTCATAGTGATGCTCTAGGAATTTCCCCATGTCTCTGCAGAGATTAGAGGGATTTCCTAGGCCAGCATTGAGAAGTCATGTCACATTCTCCCCAAAACCCACCCTCTCCAACCACTGCCTTATAAATCTCCTGACATTTGCTGAGGCACTGCTGGCAAGCATAGGAGGTAGAATTAGGGTTGCCAGCCAGGCGATGGCTGGATATTTCCTGGGATTATAACTGATCTCCAGGTGACAGAAATCACTTCACCTGGACAAAATGGATGCTTTGGAAGATGGGACTCTACGGCACTGTACCCTGTTGAGGTTCCTTTCCTCCCCAAATCCTACCCTCTTCAGGCTCCACCCCTCAAATCTCTGTGTATTTCCAGAACCAGAGTTGGCAAACCTAGGTAGAATAGACTGTGCTGCTTCAGACTGATCAGGGGATGTTCATGTTTTTTGAGCGCTCCCCTATTTGTTTTAACAACCTCCTTGCACATCAAGCCCTGGTTGCCAACTCTAGGTTGAGAAATTCCTGGAGAGATGGGTTGTGTGTGTGAATGTCCGAGGCGGGATAACAGCCCACTTAAGTCCCCCCCCCCCCCAATGTACAGAAATTTCCCAATCTGGAATTGGCGACCTTACATAAAGCTGAGTCAGGTTAAACTATTTGGAGCCCTTATCTGGAAAGGACGTAGATTTTTCAAAGCTCTTGGATGGACAAACAGGAGAGCCCCTAGCGAGTTGTGTTCTCTCTATTTCTGGCGCTTCTGTTGTTTCCCAGCTCAGATTTGATTCCACCGTATCCCCGAATGGCAACCTTCCGTATTTATTTTATAGATTCCCACACGGTTGGCTTACGTGGTTCTCCAGGTGACACAGAGCAAACACAAACACAGGCAACCCTGTCCCCTGACAATACACCCACAAAACTTAAAACACTTATAAAAACAGTCAGCCAAAATCACAAACACTTGTCAGACTGTAATGCTTTAAAACAAGCAGGTTTGACAGCAAACAGATACAGAGTCGAAGCAGCGGTAAAAATATCATAGCAATAGTGTCTTAAAATTACCGGGTTGAGTAGCAACAGATAAATAATAAAAGCAGATAACATCCCACACAAAACATTAAGAAAAGAACTAGTGTCTGGGGGAAATGATATTTTTTAGCTAGCACTGAAACCTCAGAGGACTCGGAGGCCAGGGAATTCTTAGCTGGGCTCCAACAGAGCACCAAAATATAACTTGCAGCTTCTGTTATGAGATTTGTGCCATAACATGAGCCAGGGCTTTTTTCCGGGGGGGGGGGGGGGGCAGAATGCCGGAACTCTCAAGAAGGAAATAAAATTTTCTATCTGTATACTGAAAACTCATGAACTTTGAAACATTTTAAAAATAATTTTGTCAAAGAGTTTCTGGAACTCTGTTCTGGTGCATTCCCCCAGGAAAAAAGGCCTGACGTGAGCTAGCAGGCAAAAGAGACAACAGGTTGGATCCATTCTGCTAGGGGAAGTGCTTTACTCTCATGGAACTTTCTCTTGATGCCTGGTACTCGAAGTTTTCCTTTGGCAAAGGTAGAGTTACTGAGCCATGCCTGATAGCCATCAGGAGCTTGTGGGGGCAGGGACAATGACATGGGGTTTCATGGTATCACATGCACCATGACATCACTTCTGGGGAAAGAGAAAGTGATGTCATGTCACTCTAGGAGTTACCAGGAACTCTATGGTAAAACCATGGAGTTTTTGACCATTCCTAGAGGTACATGGCATAATTTCTGGGTTTCCCCAGGAAGTGACATGCTGCATGCTACGCTGGCAGTTAAAACATTTTTAAAAAAACAAAGGATGCCAGCGGGAGGCCTCCTGCTTCAGCAACTCTAGCCAGGGGAAATATTCCCTACAAGAAAAATGGACATGGATGATAACCTATGACGTATTAAATACTGGGTTCCATGGATGAGTAGACCCTGCTACTAGTGATCAGTTGTACTTTATTCAGGGATTTCAGCAAGTGCAAGGCAAAATTCCAGGGCAGCAACCTTGTTTAAATAGCATGCAAGTACCGCACCCAAACACACTCCATTCTCAACTATAGGCTATTTATATTACGTCACTTCCTCATTGGTCACTTCTAGACTCCTGGTGGGCTATTGTTCTAGGGCTTCAAGCTCAGCCCATCTCTGATAGACAATCCTGGGAGTTTCCAGCCCCAATACATAACAACCTGTATCCTGCATAATTTGCTAAATCTTGCGGCATCTTCTGGCAGTGTCCTTTATGGCAGCTTTACAACACTTTTACAGCACCGTCGAGCTAGTGAGTCACAAACTGCTTTTCAGCAATAGCCAGTCGCTACTTCTCATTTACAGGAGGAGCTAGGCCCCAAAGCACAAGTCAGAATACAAGGTGTGTTGCATCATTTCACTGCACCCGTTTCATGTTTTGCCTTAGGTCTTCCGGACAGCGTGTGTAAGTGTAACTGTTCAGCATGGAAGGGTGTCAGATGGTGTCACCTGCTCTCACGGCACAATCGGGTTTCCATTTGCATTTCCAACTGATGTAAGCAGAAGTGGATTTCTAAGCCTTGTGTATCAGAATACTCAAAGTCTCCCTGGAGGAATGGGCTCCACCAGCTGCCAACTCTCTCCCCTGGGGGTCCTCTTTAATACACATGCTGGGGTTGTCCCTAGTAACCGGGTACTCAGACTCTGATTCGGTTCCCCTCCACTGTCACTCCCCTGAGCCATTATTAGGGGTTTCGGAAACAAGAATCTAGAGAGGCAAAGAAGAAGAAGAGAATAACACAATGTTCTCCATTACTTCATATGGGTGTGTGTGTACAGTGTCTGTGTGTATGTGCGCAGGAAATTCTTGCTGTGATCTTTATTTGAGCATCCATGTTCTGCTCCTGAATGTCCAGGTAGTCACAAACCAGGTTTGCCTTTTAGCAGCTACGTCTAGCAGATGCAAGGATTTTCTCCATCCTTTTATTGTTGGCTTATTTGTTTATTCTTTTTGATCCTGCCATATAGGGTTGCCAGCCTTGGGTTGGGACATTCCTGGAGATTTGGGGGCAGTGGAGCTTGGGGTTTGGGGAGGGGAGGGACTTCAGAGGGCTCTAATGCCATAAACTCCGCCCTCTGAAGCTGCTGTTTTCTCCAGTGGAATTGATCTCTGTGGGTTGTAGAGCAGATATAATTCCGGGAATCTTCAGCCACCACCTGGAGGTTGGCCACCCTATGCCCCAGGGAACATTCAGAAGTATCCTGTTTAGAACAGACATGTGTATGTGAGGCAAATCGCAAGACCTGATGTTAAAACAAATGAAGACAAAAATTGATACGGAAAGCAGTTAAGTTTGCAGCAAAAAAATGCAGAATCCGCAGGCTCTAATAAATAAATAAAAAAAACATACACCATTCAGCAGCCGCAAAGAGAAAATAAAAGTCATCTAAGGATGCTTCTCTGCATAGAATAATTTAAATGGGGAACATCCACATGATGTTATGCTCAGAATGTCCCGGTTTCCTCCTGGAGGCTTCCCTCTTTATATCAGACCAAAGGAAAACCTCCTTTGATGCAATTCAAAGGAGGAACTGCAGGGTGGCTGCAGGCGGAGCATTCATTCAGCTCCACCCACAGCCAATACAGAAAAAGGGCGGAGCTAAGTTCCACCTTTCCTCCTGCCCATTTTGCGCCTTTACAGCACTTTCCTCCCTTTCCTGTATCTTTATAGTATGTTTCAGCTGAACAAAAAGGAGAGAAAGGAGGGTTTGTTGGTCCACTGGAGGGGGAGAGGGCACAATCTCTATCACATCTGTGCTGTTGTGCAGAGGAAAATGGAGAAGGGAGGCAGCGGCAATGAAAAATGTGGGGGACACAGTGTGTGGCCTGTTTGTCTGTTTGTCTGCTACTTGTTTCCTGCCTGTTTGTCTGCTACTTGCTGCTGCTGCTAGGATGGAAGAACCATGAGAAGCTCTCCAACCCAAACCATCAAATGGTTTCAAAGGCCCTCCAGAAATGTGCTGGTGCGGCAGAGCTGCCCCCCCCCTCCTCATTCCGTTCCTGTAACCCGCTGGAGGGAGAGGGCAAGTGATGGCAGCTGTTGCTTCCCAGTTGCTCACTCACCTGGGAACAGAGGAATGTTGACGGTATCCCAGAGCAGCTAGGGGCAGGAGGAGGGGAAGCACATCAGGACATAAGCAGAGGCCTGCTGGATCAGACCAGTGATCCATCTAGTTCAGCATCCTGTTTCACACAGTGGCTAACCAGTTGCTGTGGAGGGCCAGCAAACAGGGCATAGAGGCCAAGGCCTTTACCTGAGGTTGCCACCTAGCACTGTTATTTGGAGATTTGCCGCCTCTGGTCATATGGTCATGGAGGTTTCTTTATGTCATCATGGGTAGTGGTCATTGATGGACCTATACTCCATAGATCTATCTAATTCCCTCTTAAAGTCCTATATACTCTTGGCCATCACAGTGCCCACTGGCAGTGCATTCCACAATTTAATTACTTGTGTAATTAAAAGCTGCCTGGATAGTGCATACCTAGAAGGGGGAGCCATTTCAGGGCATCTTGTTGAGGGCCTCCCAAACCTAATAACACCTTTGATTGGCAGGATGAGATAGCTTTTTTGCTTTAGAAGACATCAGCAGCAAGGCTTCCTTCCTTCGCATGGTGACATCAAATAATGATGCAGGTGGTGGATGGGTGGATCTGGACCAGCACAGGTATCCCACCCAAACAGTGGTCCCTCTCCTAAGCAAAGCCCCCTAAGCAAAGTTAAACCAGTGCCAGCAATACCAGAAGGGCTGTTTTCATAGCAAGTCCTTGAACAACAAGTTTTCTCTGGGCTAATTATTAGCTTGGATAAACATCTTGGAGGCTGGCCCTTGCACTGTCCCTGTAACATAAGTGTCTTTCTTCTAAATGGTAAATATTAGGAATTCTCTAACACCAGCTGGTTCTGTTCAGGTCCTGTTCGCCAGCTGCAAAGAGGGAGCTGAGTTTTCAGCGGACTGTTACAATGCAATCCTATGCAGAGTTACTCCAGTCTAAGCCAATTCAGCTCACTGTAGGAATTCTGTGTTAGCTTGCACCATTAGCTGATGTCCGGTTTGCCAGTCACAAACAGGGAGCCAGTTTTTCAATAGACCATTAATCTGTTTGGTGACCCATTTGTAGGCTGTTTGGCAGGCTGCTTCTTCATATTTCTTCTTACCAGTGCAGTACAATGCAATTAACTTTTTGAACATGCACGTTCACACACGGTCTGATTGAATTCTCCTCCCTCTCCTTGTTGTGCCACCATTCTTGGCAGCAGGAAGTTTTTTAAACAGACAATTAAATCTGTCACAAATCATACAAATCAGTCATAAATAATTGCTGCTATCATTTGGTGTCTTTCTGACTAGTCCTTAGCAATATTACTGGCTGCTAAACTGTTTGGATAAGCAGTGGTTTCGCACATGTGCAGTTCTGGAAAAAAAAAAACCTGATGCAAAACTGGCAGACTTTTGAGTTGCTTACTGCAAACTGAACAGACCAGCTGATCAGCTCACATCTGATCCACCACAGTCGAACAAGGTAAGGCTGACCGTTGAACACGTTTTTGGTGAAATTTGTGGCATCCCTAGTGAGTATCACTGCAGAGGGGGAAACTGTAGGTAGCAGCAGTTTTATTTATTTATCAAATTTATACCCCATTGATCTCACGGCAAGCAAGTCTCGGGGTGGCTTACATGGAAGTAAAATACAATTCAATAAACAATCTTCAAAGCAATAATAGTAATAAGTATATGACAGAATCAAAACCAGCTATAGGAATCTCCCACTGAACATGTCTGCATCCAACAACCCAAAAGTAAAATGATCCGGTGGAAACAATACAAAACCCACAAGCAATACGCAATTACTAATTAAAAGCCTGTTGGATGAGCTCTGTCTTCCAAGCCCTGCAGAAGCTAACAAAGTCCTGCTGGTCATGCGCAACCTCTGATAAAGCATTCCACCAGGATGGGGCCACCACAGAAAAGGTTCTCGCCCTGGTAGATGAGAGGTGAGCCACTTCAGGGCCACTAAAAAACTGCATGATGAAGAGTGTAGAGGGAGAGATGGTCCTTCAGGGATGATGGTTCCAGACTGTTTAGGGCTTCCAAGGTTAAGACCGGCACTTTGAATTTGATCCAGAAACCAACTGGCAACCATTGCCATTGCCTCAGGACTGGCTGTGTATGTGTAGACCACGATGCGCTGGACAAAAGCCTGCAGCTGCATTCTGGAGAACCTGAAGCTTCGGGAGCATCTTCAAGGGCAGCCCTGTGTGGAGCAGCTGAGCCATAAGTACACAAAAAGAACCCTGCTGGATGGGAGCAGTGGTCCATCCAGCCCAGCCTACTGCCTCACACGCTGGCCAACTGCTTCCTCTGGAGGTCCAACAAACAGGGCATAGACACCCAGGCCTTCCCCTGATGTTGCCGCCTACCACTGGGTATTAGAATTTGACTGCCCCTGAATATGGTTGTTCCCTGTACTATTCACCATTGCTCGTAGCCCTTGGTGGACCTCTCCTCCATGATTCTCCTCATGACTCGCCATGGCTCGTAGCCCTTGGTGGACCTCTCCTCCATGATTCTGTCTTAGCCCCCTTTTAAAGACATCTGCGCTTGTGACCATCACTACCATCCACCGGCAGTGAATTCCACAAATGAATTAAATGTCAAGTAAAGTGTTTCCTTTAGGCTGTCCTGTACCTAACTAGGGTTGCCAGTCTCCAGGTGGGGCCTGGGGATCTCCCGCTTTTACAACTGATCCCCAGCTGACAGAGATCAGCTCCCCTGGAGAAAAACGGTTGCTTTAAAGGGTGGACTCTATGGCATTGTACCATGCTGAGGCCCCTCCCCTTCCTAAACTCAGCCCTTTCCCAGATCCGCCCCCCAAGTCTCCAGGTATTTTCCAACCTAGGACTTTGCAACCCTATACCTATCGCTCACGGATCTCTGGTCTGACTCAGTACAAGGCAGCTTTATATGTTGTTGTTAAGAGGAATGGTTGTGGCTCAGTAGTAGAACACCTGTTTTGTGTGCAGAAGCACCCAAGATTCAATCCTAGGCTTTGGAGGAAAGGGCCATCAAGTTGCGGCCCACTTGTGACAACCCCATAGGGTTTTCAAGACAAGAGATGAACAGTAATCATTTGCCATTGTCTGTCTCTCCATAGTGATCTTGGGCTTCCTTGGTGGTCTCCCATCGAAGTCCTAAGCAGGACTGATCTTGCTTAGCTTCTGAGAACTGATGAGATCAGGCTAGCCTGGGACTCAGTCCCTGCTACCGCCAGTTAAGGGATCAGGTAGCAGGTGCTGTTAAAGTTTCCCTAAAGAGCTGCTGCTACTCCGAGTAAACAGTACTGAATTAGACGGTTCAGTGGTCTGACCCAATATAATGCAGTTTGGTATGTTCATCAACAAGGGAAGCCATGACCCAATGGCAGTTCCCATGATTTCCATGCAGAAAGTCACAGGTTCAGGCCCTGGCATGTCCACTGAAGAAGAGGATCCCTGCCTGCAGGAGTGGAAAGATATTTCTCTTGCTGAGACCTTGGAAACTGCTGCTGGTCAGAGCAGAGAATTCTGAGCAATACGGACGAACAGTTTGATTTGATACAGGGTGGTTTCATTTATGTTCTGCCCGGTGACCGTAGGTCTGCAGGGAGAATCGAAGGGCAGCTAAATCCCCAACATGTTACATGACTATTCCATCTGCGGAATAAAAACTAGAAATGTCACACATTCTTTGGGTACCTGTGGTAACGGTAACTGAAAATAAAATGCCTCTTGGGCTGACCTGCAAAAAACCATCAAAATTGCAGCCTAGACAGTTCTGCTAGTTGCCTGTCAAAGCTGAAATATATAAATCCATTTCTGAATTCTCCAAGGTTATGTGATCTTCAAGCAACTCAGCAGGGGAGCTTGGATCAGTGCACCGCTGTAATGTGCAGAGAACGAGCGCTGGAGTAAAAACCTGCCCCACAATTTACTGAAGGTCAACAGAATGAATGGCATAGCTTCAGTTCATAGAAATGACTAACAGTCAGAGACACCAATGGACTCAGAAGGATGTTCCTTGATTTAGGATTGTACTGTCAGTGTGAGTTAAGCCAAGCTAAGAAGGTCCATAGTAAGAAATGAGATGAGTGAATGAATGAAATAAATTCTATTTATTTTATTTGGTCATTTATACCCCAACTTTCTCCCCAATGGTAACATTTTTGCCACAGGAGGTGGCGGCGGCTATAAGCATGGATGGCTTCAAAAGGGAATTAGATAAACATATAGAGCAGAGGTCCATCAGTGGCTATTAGCCACAACCACAAGGTATAGATAGGAGCTCTTGGTCTGGGGCAAGTGATGCTCTGTCTTCTTAGTGCTTGGGGGGGCAACAGTGGGAGGACTTCTAGTATCCCAGCCCCACTGCTGGACCTCCTGATGGCACCTGGTATTTTTGGCCACTGTATGACAGAGTGTTAGACTGGATGGGCCATTGGCCTGATCCAACATTGGCTTCTCTTATGTCCTTATGTTGAAGTGGCTTACACCATTCTCCTCTCCTCCATTTTACCCTGACATCAACCCTGTGAAGAAGGTTAGGATGAGAGAGTGTGATTGGCCCAAGGTCACCCAGCGAGGCTCTGTGGCAGAAAGGGGATCCGAACTTGGATCTCCCAGATCATAGGCCAACACTCTAACCACTGTACCACGTTGGCTCTCTAGTGGTTAGAGGAGCCTCAGAGGATGGGGAGAAAAACCTTCTGCTAGTGGTAGTTGCAAAATATAAAGTTAGAATTAAAGAGGCCCCCTTTCCCAGGAACTTTTCCAGAAATTTAACTAGCTCTGTAACAGGTAAGACGAAACTGGAGCCAAAGAGACTGGGCAGGACAAAGAAGCTGCCGGGACCTGGGTCGCCAGAATGGGATTATTACGAATTGGATTGATGTTGGTCCGAACTCAGATTTTTGTTGTGATCTTTAATGACTGTTTATAAAATTGTAATGCACGTTTAGGAGTTTTTATTGCGATTGTGATCGTTGCATTGGAACTCTGACATTGTTGGTATTTCTCGGTGTTAATTGCTAAGGCTGTGAGCTGGTGCAATAAAGCTTATGGCTGAATTTATGAACACCTGCCCAGAAACATACCCCAGAACAGAGGGCTCGGGGATCCTCTGGCACAGGGCCATGAAACCCGGCTTTGCCAAGGTGCTGCCTAATCCCGGGCAGTGCCCTCTGGATGGCCTCCCTGTGCACTCAATGTGCCATTGTCGATTATAACGACATCTCGGCTGGCTAATAATCTCGGCGGAGTGAGTTAATACGATCAGGGATCACATACACCATCCTCTTTCGAGAGGGATCTGCCTGCATCTGCTGCTTGACCATTACCATGAGGCGGTTTGTTTATGTCATTTCAGAGGCCATCCCCAGGCCAGCCCACGCATGCCGTTCCATGTACGTGTGCTTTCTGCTGCCAGTGTACCCTTTATTGACAGCACTCCCATGAGCAAAGAACTAGAATTGTGTGGCATGTTTGTTACTGGTGAGCCAGTGCTGGGTAATGGTTGGAATTCCAGATGGGTAACCATGTTAGTCTGTTGTTGTTGCAATAAGTTTGGCTGTTAAGAGTGTCAGACAATGACGCGGGAGACCCAGATTTGAATCCCTACTTTGCCATGTAAGTAAACTGGGCGACCTTGGGCTAGTCACTCCCAGCTTAACACATGAACACACTTGAAACTGTCTCATACAGAATCAGACCCTTGGTCTATCAAGGTCAGTCTTGTCTACTCAGACCGGCAGCAGCTCTCCAGGGCCTCAGGCAGAGGTCTTTCACATCATCTTCCACTTGAACCTTTTAACTTGGAGATTCTGAGGATCAGACTTGGGACCTTCTGTGTACCAAACAGAGGCTCTACCACGGATCCAGGGACCCTCCCCACCTACATCCCACAGTGGTGGTTGTAATAATAAAATGGAAGAATAAAATGGAGGAGGGGAGAACAATAATGGAAGCCCCTTTAGGTCGCCGTTGGGCAGGAAGCAGGTATCAATATAATTTGAAGGGGCTGTGGCTCAGTGGCAGAGCATCTGCTTGGCATGCAGAAGGTCCCAGGTTCAATCCCAGGCATCTCCAGTCAGGGGCGTAGAGTTTTGGAAATCCGGGGGGGGGGGTGCTCGCTGGGATGATGTTCTCCCCCCCCTCCGGGAAACCGTCCCGCCTCCCCAGGCCCTTCCGAGGCCCGCCAGCCGCTGCTGCCGGTGCCTCCCCCCCCCCCGCCACCCCTTCCCTCTCCCTCTCCAGCAGCGGCCGCCGGGCCTCGGAAGGACCCAGGGAGGCGCGGAGGCAGGCACTCCGTTTTCCCGGGGGTGGCTCAAGCCCCCGAGCCCCCCCGTATTCTACGCCTATGTCTCCAGTTAAAGGTGATGGGAAAGACTTCCACCTGAGTCCTTGGAGAGCCGCTGCGAGTCTGAGTAGACAGTATTGACTTTGATGGACCAAGGGTCTGAACTCAGTATAAAGTAGCTTCATGTGTGTTCAATATAATAGTCTAACCTATAATAATAATATGTAATATACAATATGTGCAATAATTTCCATAAATAATATTATAACAAATAATCTGAATGTAATAACAAAGTGGGGGCCCATGAGACTCACTGGGGGTGGAGGGGTGGGAATCCCATCTCGCTGCCACTTTCTTGCCAGCATGGCCCCTGGACTCTCCTGAAGCCTCTGCCGAGCCCAGCACTGTCCCCATGCTGCTTTGATGCCACCTCCATGCCTGGCACAGCCCCTGCTTTGCTTCACCGACTCTGCCAGGCTTGCCTCAGCCCCCGGGAAGTTTCACCACCGCCTTTACTGGGTCCACTGTGGCTCCCTGGAAGTAAAGAACATTTTCTGTGCTTGCACAGAGAACGCTATTTTGCTTTTGGTAAAAATTTACCCCCCCACCCCCCCTGGCCGTGTTTGGGGTGTTTTTGGATTTCAGATCTTTCTGCAAATTTGGGGAGTCACCCAAGTTTGCAGAAAAATCTGTTCAGTGGAAGTGTGGCGTATAAATGAACAGTGCCTCTTCCCAGACTGCAACTTTTAGTGTTGCTGTACTTCTGCAGATTTTCTTTTTAACAGTCTGGATTTTCACTTGTTTGTTTCTGCATTTATGGTGTTTTATTTGTCCTTGCAAATATCTTCCCCTCATAACGTATGCATACTTCCCAGCAACTGAGAGCTGACTGTGGAGCTGCGTCACCCCATCGTTGTGCCTGTGGTTTCCTGCCCATTGTGTACAGGTGTGTTGTTGACAGGTGTGTTGTTTTGGATCTGATGCCGCTCCAGACCACTCCCGTATCCCATGGAATGATCGGCAGAGAAAAAAGGAGGGGGAGCAAATCCATATGGAGACTCAGTCCACATGCCACGCAAATCGCTCTGCCACGTACCGAGACAACGTGTGCGGTTCCCACGTAATTCACAGCCTGATTACCAAATGCGAGTACCAGGCCCCGGGGGCATTTGCGCAAGCCATGCTCAAAGCTGTTTATGCTTCAATAGATCTATAATTCTAATGCGACATCTCGTGTGGCTAGAATGTAAGGATTGTTTTCCCTTCTGTGGCTCATCCTGTGTTAATTAGTCTCAAGTGAGATGAATAACATACAGGAGTCTCAAAAAAAAATTCACATGGTAAATACACATTGTTTGTTTGCTTATTTTATTTTACTTCATTTATAGATGCAGCGTTTGACCCCAGTGGGAACCCAAGCGGCTTACCTCATTCTCCTCTGCTCCATTTTATCCTAGTGGTTAGAGTGGGACTAGGATCTGGGAGACCCAAGTTCGAATCTCCACTCGGGCACAGCAACTTGCTGGGTGACCTTGGGCCAGTCACACCCCCTCGTCCTACCTCACAGGGTTGTTGTGAGGTTAAAATGGAGGAGAGGAGAATGGATTAAGCTGCTTTGGGGAGAAAGCAGAATGCAAATGAAGTAAATAAATAAATGTAACTGAAAGTTCATGAATACTACAGTGCCTGGGTGTGCATGGCCTTCCACTCTACTGGCTGGTCAGGCTGCTTTCGTACCAAATTGCCAGCTTCTTTTCTGGAATATCGCCAACCTGAAGAGCAAACACTTTTCTCAGCTTTAAAAAGCAGGACGGGCTATTGCAGTGTAAACGAAGACTGCAGGCAGAGCCAGGCCTTTCACAATGTGTACAGCGGGACGGAGTGGTAATCCTTGCTACCAAAACGAGGCGTTAACAAGCGTGTCCTTATTTTTCATCTGTGAAATGTTGGAGGGCATGGATTAGGCCCGAGGATATTTTAAGCCTTTCCAGCTCCAGATTGGATAAACGCAGTCTGGTGGCGGCAGCAGTTGATTGGGAGCGTTGTGTGTTTATGTGTGTGCCTCTGAAATCTGGACCCAAGCCAAGAAAGCAGAGCTTTGCTGAGAGCAGAAGTTTGCTCTGAATTTTCATATAGTTAGATACTTATACCCCGCTTTTCTCCTCAGCGGGGGCCAAAGCGGCTTGTGACATCTTTCTCCGCTCCCCTCCCTTTGATCCTCACGACAACGACCCTGTGAGGTAGATTAGCCTGAGAAACAGTGACTGGCCCCAAATCACCCAGCAAAGTTCCCTGGCAGAGTGAGGATTTGAACCTGAGTCTCCCAGATCAAAGCCTGGCACTCTAATGAGGTTTGCCAACCTGCAGGTGGGGCCTGAAGATCTCCCACTATTACAACTGATCTCCAGACAATATAGATCAGTTTTGGAGAAAATGGCTGCCTTGGAGGGCATTGTACCCTGCTGAGTCCCCTCCCCTCCCCAAACCCCGCCCACCCTAGGCTCCACCCCTAAAATCTCCAGGTATTTCCCACCCCAGACCTGGCATCCCTAACTGCTACACCCAGCTTCAGTCATGCTGGAAACAAACAAAGCTGTCAAAGTCCTGAGGCGGTTCCGCTTCAAACAGCAGGTGGTGGATTCTAATGTGAACATCCTCTTTGTAAGAAAAACAAATTCTCCTCAAACAGTGAAGCAGGGTGGAAAGATTCTGCCCTTCCCTGCTTGCTTGCAGTGATTCCCCCCCCCCCCCCCCCTTTGCAGGGATTTTGTAACATAGAAGGAACATTCCAAAATGTAACCTTCAATTTGTCCTCATACAGTCTATTTTGCCCTGTCAGATCTCTGCTCACTGCCCTTGGTGGCCCTAGCTACCCTGATCTCATCTTGGCTGCCAAGCAGGGTTGGCCCTGGTTAGTATTTGGACGGGACTCATAGGGTTGCCACTGCCAGCCTCCAAGTGGCATCTGGAGATCTCCTTCTACTACAGTCGATCTCCAGACGACAGAGATCAGCTCCCCTGGAGAAAATGGCTGCTTTGGAAGGTGGACTGTGTGGCATTCTACCCTGCTGAGGTCCCTCCCCTCCCCAAACCCCGCCCTTCCCCAGGCTCCACCCCCAAACTCTCCAAGTATTTCCAAACCCTGCTGAGGTCCCTCCCCTCCCCAAACCCCGCCCTTCCCCAGGCTCCACCCCCAAACTCTCCAAATATTTCCAAACCCAGAATCTCCTTTCCCTCCCCATCTCCACAACAGACACCCTGTGAGCAGTGTTCCCTCTAAGCTGAGTTAGTGTGAGTTAGCTCACAGTTTTTTAGCCTCCGGCTCACCCATTTTTGTCTTAGCTCAGGAAGGATGGCTCCAGAGCAAACTAATTCATGCGGTAGCCAAATCGCTTGCTCACCACTTTAATGCCAGCAGCTCACAAAGTAGAATTTTTGCTCACAAGATTCCACAGTTTAGAGGGAACATTGCCTGTGAGGTAGGTGGGCCTGAGAGAGCTCTCCCGAGAACTGCCCTTGAGAGAACAGCTCTGGGAGAACTTGTGACTGACCCAAGGTCACGCCAGCAGCTGCATATGGAAGCGTGGGGAATCAAACCCGGTCCTCCCAGATTAGAGTCCGCGTTCCTAACCACCACTATGCCAGAGAGAGGGAGAAAAGCATTCTTTCTATTCCCTGTGCCTAATTTTTATAAATTATCATCTTCCCCCTCCTTAGTTGTCATTTATTTTTTTTAAAAAAAGAGAGAGAGTTTTGAAGAGTCAGGATAGCGGCTTTTGTTTTTGAAGGCTAGGAAAGGCATTGATCTCTTTCTTTGCTTGCCAGAATCGAGAAGGTAACAGGTGGGTTGGGGGGGGGGGGGGGGGGAGAGGGAGGTGGATTCTAGACTAATGAAAAGTCACATTAGACAATCAGTCCCTGGACAAAGTCCAATATTGTTATCCTCATGAGCTCAGCATCGCCCTTCTGCCGAAGCCCTGCGGGTGTAATTCTACATGAAGAGAGAGGAAGGGAGAAAGGGGGGGGGGGAAGGGGGAGGGATGCTTTTGTTTAGCAGCATCCCTAACTGAAACGAAAAGAAAAAATTCCCCTCTCGACTAGGAAAAACAATGCTTTTGAAAAGCAGCCCCCCCCCCCCTCCTGGGTCTCTCCTCCTGCCAGTTTTTTTTCCAGCTTTGTCCTTTTAGGAGGCTGCAGACAGAATCAATAGCTGCGATGTCTGCCTGGCATGTGCCTCTCTCCAGCCCCGTGTTAAAGAGAGCGTTTGTTTGCAGGATGGGGGGGGTGGGGAGGAATCCCCCAGCAAGGAGACAGATGGCATTTGACTGCCTGGCTGGAAAAGTCAGCTTTCTCAAACACTCCCCCCCCCCCCCCCCCCCACTTCTCAGCAGGATCAGAGGCCGGCTTCCAAACAGCCGCTCTCCTGGTCGCCTGGGGAGAGTAAGGAAATCCTCCAGGTGACCAAGCAAAGGTAGACTGGAAAAAGAGTTCGCTCATCGCCCTCTTTAGACGGCAAGGCGGGATTTATTTATTCTGTTTGCTGAATTGTGGCAACCTGACTATATGTATAGACTTGTTAAATACTGGGTTCCAGACGCATTGCAGTGATCAACTCAGGTTTATTCAGTGATTTCAGCAAATTGCAAGACAAGACTAGCAGGGCTGGAGACCTGCTTATAAGCATGCAAAACACCACACCCAACACACACACACTCCCAGTGATAGGCTATTTACACTACACTGCTTATCTATAGGTTGGTTTCTGGATCCAGGCGAGCTATTGTTCTGTAGAAGCAAGCCCAGCCCGTTCTAGGCACAGCTGGAGGAAAGACTTAGGCTCAATACATAACAATACTCATAATAGCCCTAGGAAGCAAGCCATTCATAATTCCACGGTGTAGACACGCAGAAGACTTCCATGAAGTTGTTAGCCGAGCAACGGTTTCTGTCTTCGGCCTTGTCTTCCTCTGGGAAGTGCCGAGAGGCCTATGTGGCTCTTCCTGCCTCTGTTTTATTCTCCAACAACCCTGTGAGGTAGGTTAGGCTGAGAGATTACGACCAAGCCAGCCAATGTTTAAAATGTGCCGTTCCTTTAGTATCAGTATAATGTGCAGCAGATACCATGCTGGTTACCTCCAGGCCATGGAAACGCCTCTATTAAAAGGGAAGAGCATTTATCCCCTGTCTAGTTGGCAACACTAATTCTAACTGGCTCACATTAGCTGAAAGGTCTGAGGGGGGAATTGAATCCGTAGCCTTCCCAGTTCCAGTCTAGTCCTCTAACCACTGAACCAAACTGTTTCTTGTGTTTTACAGCAACTGCCCCAGCTGAGAGTCAACCATCTGTTGGCTACCTTCTGTGGAATTAATCTCACATATAGATCCTAAAACTGCTGACTCAGGGTTTTTTAAATCCACAGTCACTGTAATGCTGCTCACAACACGTAGCCGGCTGCCCCTGGAATTTAGGAATTATATCTCTGTTGCTATAGCAGCTTGGACCTGAGGCCATCACAGATCCTATTTTTTGCTGTCTGAGGGCTGAGTTTGCTGTCACATTAGGAGAGCCACTGTGGAGTCGTGGTTAAAGTGCTGAGCTAGGAAGTCCCTGGGTAAGAATCCCCCCTCTACCATGGAAGTTTGCTGGGTGACCTTGGCCCAGTCACAAGCTCTCTGCCTAGCCTGCCTCACAAGGTTGTTGTGAGGATAAAACGGAGGAGAGAAGAACCATGTAAGCCGCCTGGGGTCTCCACTGAGAAGAAAGGAGGGATATAAATAAATGTTACGGCAGCCACAGGTCTGACCTGTAGAAGGTGCCCCCATTTGAGGGAAGATTTTGTTCATTTTTTAAAAAGCCATGTGAGCCATGGTGTATGTGTATCTGAGGGGCTGCTTCTCCTGGTATGTCCCCCAAAGGGCACTTCGCTCAGCTGATAACAACTAGCTTGTGATCCCCAGTCCGAAGGCCATCTGGCTATCCGCGATCGAGGCCGGGGCCTTTTTGGTCCTGGCCCCAATCTTGTGGAACACTGTCCAATGAGACCTGGGCCCTGGGAGACTTGAAACAATTCTGCAGGTCCGGTAAGACCTGCTATCTAGTGAGGAATGAACACAGTGACTGTTGTGACTGCTGATTTTAATCTAAGTTATACTTAATTGTTATGTTGCTTTTAAATGTTGCGACCCGCCCTGAGCCCTACTGTGTATGGAAGGACGGGCTATAAATCCAGTTTAACAAACAAACAAACAAACAAACATACATACAACCAGCCAACCAATTAAATAATAAACAAGGGATCCTGTACCTTTTCAAGTACTAAAACTGTTTCTGTACTTGAAAAGGAGTGGGGGGGGGGGACAAGATCATCCAGCTCCCCTGCGTGTCACAGGTCCAATCAGAATCAGGCCCTCACAGGTCAAACTAGGGCTGCCAAGTCAGCCCGGGGGGCGGGGGATCCCCCGCTAAAGGGGTTCCCGATCCGCCGGCCAAATGGAACCCCACCCCCAAAGTCGTCCAGCGAGGACGACGTAATGACATCACCAGAAGTGATGTCAGCATGTTGGGGGCGTTGCCAGGGCGACGCTCTGGCAACGCCCCCAACGTGCTGACGTCACTTCCGGTGACGTCGCTGGGTGCGCGGGCTTCGCGCACGTGCCAGGAGGAACTCCCGGCCGGAGGAGGACTCCCCCCCGCCGGTGAGTTCCGAAGACTTGGCAACCCTAGGTCAAACCCATGGCTGCTATAATGTCTTGTTTGGCTAAGGTTGAAAAATACCTGGAGACTTTGGGGGTGGATCCAGGAGAAGGTGGGGTTTGGGGAGGGGCCTCAGCATGGTACAGTGCCATAGAGTCCACCCTTCAGAGCAGCCATTTTCTCCAGGGGAGCTGATCTCTATCAGCTGGAGATGAGTTGTAAAAGCGGGAGATCCCCAGGCCCCACCTGGAGGCTGGCAACCCTAAGTTTGGCTCTGACTCTTGTACGTCTGCTTGCTTTAGCCGCAGGCTATTTCCAGGCCCAGCCTCATGACTGCCACTGAATGGTTCTTTCTGTTGCTAAATCTCTGGCCGTTGCTCTTGGATGAGATGTTAACATTTCCATCACACACACACCTTTGTTTTGGCTGTGCATGTGATATTCAACATGGCAAAGGTTCACAAGTCTGTTAAGAGACTTAAGGACTGATTTTGTTGCATTGTTTTTAAATGTGGGTCGGCAAGGCATAAATTCATCAGCAAAGAGTGAACTGTGCTTTTGATAGGGCTTGTAATCTTTCAGGAAATTCTGTAAAGGCTCCCAGCTAAGATGGGGTAACAACAATTAAAAAAGAGCACACTTCAAGCAATCGTTCCCACAGCTTCTTTGGCTTCCACCCGCATTGTCTGCCTTACCTCACTCAATGCCACTGATTGGCCAGATAGTCAGAAATGTCACGGCCTCCCTGCTTGCCATTGGTTCAGCTACTCTGATATCACAGAAGGACTTTAAAGCTTAGAGTGGTTTGCTAAGTCGTACCAGGGAGACCAATAGTGCACTCCTATGCAGACTTAACTCCACTCTGACTCCACTGATTTCATTCAGATGGGTAGCTGTGTTGGTCTGAAGCGGCAAACCAAAGTTTGAATCCAGTGGCACCTTTAAGGCCGACGAAGTTTAATTCAAGGTATAAGTTTTGTGCGCACGGACACTTCTTTGGATACAATGAAATGGAAATTACATATAGGCAGGGCTATTTTGGGGCAGGAACGCACAGGAACGGAGTTCCGGCTGGCTTTTGAGTTGGCCACGCCTACAGCCCCCCCCCCCCGGGTTGCCACAGCTGCGGGGCATCTGGGGAAGACAAGCCGATTCAGAGAGGGAAGGCAGTTTAAACTGCCTCCCCCCCCCCCCCCGCTTGGGTTCCCCAGGTGCCCTGCAGCTGTGGGGTGCCTGGGGAAACTGATCCAGAAACTGCCTTCCTTCCCTTGGGTTCCCCATAAGCCGCGGGCACCTGAGGAAACCGATCCTGGGAGGGAGCTGCACTGTCAGGGGTGTGGCCTAATATGCTAATAAGTTTTTGCTGTTGAGTGTGGCCTATTATGCTAATGAGTTCCTGCTGGATTTTTTCTACCAACCCCCCCCCCCCGCATATAGGTAGTGGGTGAGCAGTAAATTAGCATAAAACATAATGAAGACATTTAACAGATTCAAGCACCAAACAGGAATAATAAGCTTGGTTTATATGGTTACCATTTTGTTTGGGTTTAATTTGTGTGTGTGGGAGAAACATAGTGAAGGAAATAAATATGTCAAACTTGGAGAGTGATGGGCAGATGTATCCTTAATTGTGGAGTGCTGAGAGTCATTAACTGAGACCCTGCCATTACGCTCCATCCGTCACCTCCATCTTCATTATGCTGTATGCTCATTTACTGCTCACCATGTATGTATGGACTGGTAATTTCCATTTCATTGTATCTGAAGAAGTGTGCATGCACACAAAACCTATGTCTCAAGTAGCTGACTGTAAAATGAGGAATTAACTTGCTAGCACTTTATTATGTCTGGCTTTAAGGTTGTATTATATTAATTGATGCTGTGATTTTATGTGCATTGTTGGAATTTCATTCTGTTTTGTAAGCTGCCCTGAGCCGCCCTTGGCTGGGAGGGGGGGATAAAAATCTAAATAACAACAACAACAATAGTTTAACTTCAAGGTTTGGAAACAACCTGTGTGAAATGTAACTGCTTTGTTATTCCCAAGTACCAGGGGCATTTGGAGGATTCCCCCCCCCTCTCCAAAAGATTAAACAACAATGAACCTTTTGATGAATCTTCACAGGCAATATTTGCATGTGATAATAATCTTTAAAGGTACTTTACGAAACACTGGAACGTATTAGCTGCATGCTTCAATGTTAGTTAGATTTGGGTATATGCAGGGGTCCTTTCGTAAAAAAAGAGGTGCAGGAGCTCATTAGCATAACTTATTTGCATATGCCACACCCCCTGACGTCACCGGAAGTGATGACGTCATCGGCAGTGTGTCAGAAGGCAAGAAGGGAGGGAGGGGGAAGGAAGGAAAGACTGGATCTGCTGCTGTCTTCACTTGGCTCTCAAAGCATCGGCCTGGCAGGAAGGTGTGGGGGGGAATTCTGCCAGCCAGGTGGGGGGGGGGGCACTTGCTCGAGTGCTTTGCATTCTGCAACTGAGAACCAAGAAATTGGTTTGATCTGCCAGGGGTGGAATGACAAGGCTCCCTCTCTTCTGCTCCATGCATTAAAAAGAGGCCCCAATTCATCAGCAGATTTTAAACAACAGGTTTTTGTCTGGTTTATTTCTTTGCTGCTTTCCCACTCAAACCCTTGCCTGTTTGAAATACCAGCACTTACAAAATCCAGGAAGAAAAGCCAGGCCTGCCTTCTATTAGGACCCACCAAAATGACACCAACCACATGCCAGCTTTCAGGATCCCCAGAACTCTTTGTCAGGCTGGTAGCAGGCCAGAAGGCCAAGAGAGCAAGTTTGCAGGGGTGCTGTGTTCTAAATCTGCGTCCCTGCTCAGCCTTCCACAGAACCAGTGTTCTCTCTAAGCTGTGTTAGTGTGAGCTAGTTCACAGTCTTTTAGCCTCTGGCTCACACATTTTTGTCTTCGCTTAGGAAGGATGGCTCAGGAGCAAACTAATTTGTGCAGTAGCCAAACCGCTGGCTCGCAACTTTAATTCCAGTGGCTCACAAAGTTGAACTCTTGCTCACAAGACTCTGCACCTTAGAGGGAGCATTGCCCCAATGTCCTTATATGGCAAGGTGAGAGACACCTTTTCCTCCAGATGAAGAGTGCTGGAGAACTCATGGCCTTGCTGCACAGAGCTCTGGGTCATTCAGGTTGGTCCTGAGAGAAGGTTGCTGCTGGATTTCGCTTTGGGCCAGCCAGGCTTCCTGCAGCCCCTCAGTGCTTGCAGAGCCAACCCCCCCATCACATACACAGATGCCCCCTCCAGCAGGGGACAGCGGAAGAGTTCCTCTGCCTTGTTGGATGTGCCTGCAAATGGGGGCAGCTTTTAAAACCTGCCATGGGTCAAACGGACGATTTCTGTCCTCTGGGGTCAGCCCCAGCGATAGGCTTATTAAGATTTAAAAATCAGACGGTATCTCTCCCCCCCCCCCCCCCCCGAAGCTTTATCCAGACGCAGACAGGGTCAAGGCATTTACCTGGGAGGAAGCGCCCTGGAAATCAGTGGGTCTGACTTCTTGCCTGGGTAAACGTGCGTCTCTGGGATGACAGCCGCACGGGTTTGGTTGTTTGCTTTTCACGATCTTTCTTTTCTTTCTCCCCCACTCACCTGCAGGGAGCAAGGGGGCGGGCTGGGTGTGTGCGTGGGGGTGCCTCTGTAGGGCAGACAACTGCTGGGTCAGGGCAGACCCTGTAATTGTCAGCAAGCCTCCCTCCTCCCGCCCCCCCCCCTTCGGTGCGCCTTTGGCTTCCCTGGAGCGATTTCAAACTGGGCAGATGAGCGCTGAAAAGGCTCGAAGGAGGCGCAGGCAGGGAACGAGGTATGCATGAGAAGCCCGGGAGCCAGCCAGCGAGGGAGGGAGGGAGGGAGAGAGATCCTCCTCCTCCACCACCACCGCCTCCTCCTCCTACCTGGAGCTGCAGATCGCAAGATACACAGCGCTACCTGGGCCAGCCAGAGGAGAGCCTGCCCGGCCGCCCGCGCCCGCCGCGCCCCACACAGGAGCCATGCCCGCTGCGCCCCTCGTCCAGCGCATGCGGCGGCCCAGGCAGCCCCATTGCTCCTTCCCCCCCACCCCCCCCCGAGGCAGCCCCAGACGCGCCGCACCCGCCAGCTCAGGCACAGCCAGCCAGCCAGCGAGGCGGAGCTCCACACGCCTCTGTCCTCGCAGAAGCCGGGCGGGCGGGTGGATCGGGCCCTGCGCGGGAGGGGAGAGGGACGGAGTGAGCAGAGCGAGCGGCAGCAGCAGAGCCCCGCCTGGACTGCCCCAAACCCCCTCGCTGGCCCCGCCCCCCGCCCTCCTCTCTCCCGGAGCTCCGCTCCGGCGCGCCCCGGCCCCAACGGAGCCCTGGGTATATGCATTTCTAGTTTTTAGCATTGCTCTCCATTCACTGAACTCCAGCACAATTCTCCTGTTTGGGAAACATCTTTTTCTATTATTTCAGCAGGCACATCACACAGGCTAATGTTTTTGTTTCATGTGAAACTTTCTAAGGGCACCACTGTTGCACTAGTCTGGTAGCCCGCCATATCAGTGTCAGCAGTCATGTCCAGGTCTGGACTGCTAGGAAATCTATAGGTCCATGTTATATGTCAGGTCAGAGTTCCATGATTGTAATCAGGGGTCATTTTGAGAAGGAATGCGCAGGAACGCCGTTCCAGGGTAACAAGCCCAGGAGCGGGCACATACGGTGATGCGCTGTGGAAAAAAACAAAAGCAGACTAACTTGATCTGTATTTCCATGCTTGTTGTAGGGTAGCTTCCCTGCAAGAGCAAAGGAAACCTAAAGTGTCTTTAGTCATAGTGTAAAGCTGGCTCGCCAACTCTGAGTTGGGAAAGACCTGGAGATTTTTGGGGTGGAGCCTGAGCGGTGGGTGTTGCATTCTGACACACTTCTGGTGGTCAGGGGGTGTGGCATATGCAAATGTTATGCTAATGAGCTCCTGCACCTCTTTTTCTGGGAAATGACCCCTGGTAACACTAGATATCTAATTTGTCCTTAAAACAAGTCATGGGGGTCATACAACAGGGTCAAGGCCATAGCACTGTGGAAGGTAGACAGAACTCTTCTTCCCTGTGATGAGTGTTGTCACCCTCCATATGGTGGCTGGCAGTCTCCAGGGATTACAACCAATCTCCAGGCGACAGAGTTCAGTTCACCTGGGGGAAAAGGCCACTGTGGAAGGTGGACTCTATGGCAGTACACTGTATCAAAGTCCCTTCCCTCCCCAAACCCCATTCTGCTCAGTTTCCACCTTCGAAATCTCCTGGTATTTCCCAGCTTGGAGCTGGTAACCCTACCTGTGATATTCCATGGTTAAAAAAAATGTAGGGAAAAAGACAGGTGCAACAGGGAAAAAGACAGGCTGTATTTCGCCCCATAGGGGCTTATCATAGTTTGGGGCAAGAGCAGTTTTGATTGGGGAAATGATGTGAACAACACCCCTTCCCCACCATTGGATATCCAATCCAGACAAGGTCCCCACGACTGCCTTTTAGGGCGAAATCACGTCAGCCATTCTGTTCATAGAACACCGGCATCCTCTGTGGTTGAGTTCTCCTAGAACACCATTTAAGATGGCAGCCATATTCGTCATCTGTGGTCAAACGGGAACTAATAATAGTGCCACCTAGTGGCTAATCCATATAATGACAATTTCCTCCTCCCACTCCTCCTTTAACACGAACAACAGTTAAGCACGCACAACAGATGAGGCAGTTCAGATGATCAATAGCAGCAGCTCCTGGATGGCTTGAGCAGAGCAGAGCAGAGTGATGGTTCTCTGACTAATATTAAGGGGTCCCTTTGTAGAAAAAGAGGTGCAGGAGCTCATTAGCATAACTCATTAGCATACCTCATATGCCACGTCCCCTGACATCACCAGAAGTGTGTCAGAAAGGGAATGTCAGTTTCAGCCCCATTATACCCTATCGGCCATTGAAATCAATGGCAAAAACTCATAGGGTATATGAGGGGCTGGAGGAAAGGGGGTTTGAGGGAGAGGCTCCAAACTTGCAGGGTAGCTGCTGGGGCCTCTCCTTGAAATACCCACCAAGTTTCAAGAAGATTGGACCAGGGGGTCCAATTCTACGGGCCCCCAAACAGGTTGTCTCATCCCCTCCATTGTTCTCTACGGTGGGAAAAAATGTTAACTTTTTTCCTCCCATAGAGAACAATGGAGGGAATGGGGGCAACCTGTTTGGGGCTGAATTCGGCAGCAGGCTGAATCAGATTAGAGAATCTGATTCAGCCCGTGGCTGCCCTAGTGGACACTCCTGAGCTGGCGGAGCTTTGCTCCGCCTCGCTCCAGCCCCAACGGACCCCTGCTAATATTACTGTCAGTTTTGCCAGCTGGCTCTGATTAGATGAGCTTGGGTTTAAAAAATACACTGTATATCTTATCTGGTCACTACGAATGGGGCAGGAAGATGTTGTGACAGATCTTGGTTAAGCTTTCCACGTCAAGTCTTGACCGAATAAAAACTGCATGTTTGATTCCTTATATGATAGCGTAGGTCTGCCGCGTTTTGAGAGAACATAGGAGTAACTCAGCTGGATCAGACCAATGGACCATCCGGTGGTGGAAAGAGCCATCCAGCCACAACCAAGGTTCCCTCTGAGTTAGTGTGAGCTAGTTCACAGGTTTTTAGCCTCTGGCTCACAGATTTTTGTCTTAGCTTAGGAAGGATGGCTCCAGAGCGAACTAATTTATGTAGTAGCCAAATCACTTGGGCACAGCTTTAATACCAGTAAGCTCATAAAGTAGAATTTTTGCTCACAAGACTCCTCAGCTTAGAGGGAGCATTGGTCACAACTGTTATAGTGACCCCTCATGGGGTTTTCAAGGCAAGGGACATTCAGAGGGGGTTTGCCATTGCCTGTCTATGTGTAGCAACCCTGGACTTCCTTGGTGGTCTCCCATCCAAGTACCAACCAGGACCAATCCTGCTTAGCTTCCTAGATCTGATGAGACCAGGCTACCATGGGCCATCCAGATCAGGGCGAAGAACATCTACTTAATCTTAATTAATTAATTTATCCCCCACCTTCTCCCCAATGGAGAGCCAAAGCAGCTTACATCACTCTCCAGTTTTCCATTTCATGCTCCCAACAATTTATGAGTTTGAACCTAGAAGAATGACAGGCCTAGCCATTCACACTAAAAAAAAGTTTAAAAAGGGCTCTCCAAAGGCCAAAATATAGTGGGTACAGAGAAACAGACAACCAAGATAGCATGTGTAGTGGTTAAGGTCTACAATCTAGGAAACGCAGGTTCAAATCCCCACTGTACCATGGAAGCTGACTGGGTGACCTTGGGCCAGTTGCATGTTCTCAGCTTTGATTCCCCACTCCTCCACATGCAGCTGCTGGTGTGACCTTGGGTCAGTTACAAGTTCTTTCAGAGCTGTTCTCTCACCAGCAGTCCTTGAAAGAGTTCCCTCAGCCCCACCTACCTCACAGGGTGTCTGTTGTGGGGAAGGGAAGGGAAAGGGATTATAAGCCACACTGAGACTCCTTCGGGCGGGGTATAAATCCAATCTCCTCCTCTTCTCCTCCTCCTCCTCCCTTATAAGAATGTTGTGATGATAAACATGGGGGAAAGGCAGATCTTCGTCTGCAGCCCTGAACTCCTTGGAGGGAGGGTGAGATAATGGTGTACTAGATCTATAGGGTCAGTTGGAGGGCATGAGGTCTACAGCCTGATACGCTGTAGTTACGCTGAAGAAAGTCCCACTGAGATCAGTGGTGCTTACTTCCAAGGTTACACAGGGTTACAAGTAGAAATGTGAAGGCCCGGAAAAACCCCAGAATTTTTTTTTAAATCCCCCGTTTTCCCCGATTTTTTTTCCTGAAAACGTTTTTGTTTTTTTCTGAAAAATTGGAAAAATTGAAAAAAAGAAAGAAAAGGAATTGATTACAGAACATTTTATTTTAACATGATGAATAAAATATTTTAAGACAAGGTGTTCAAATATTTTCCAAATCATTTCTAAAAAATATGTATGGTATCAGATTAATCTGATTTCTGTGCACTGAGGACAAGCAAGTCCTGGGTTACAAACTGAACTCGCCAATGCAAGAACAAGATGCATTTCTTCCTTTAGAAGGTGCTATTGTCACAAGAAAAGAAAAAGGTTTCAGTTTTGTTTTTGCATGTGGGTGGGTATACCGGCACTCAGGCTTCACTAGGCATCAAAGCATTGGAAGAAAATACAGAGCAACAAAAAGGACCTGAAATTATAGTTTTTAGAGATCCATAATAACTGTGATAATGCAGACACAACAGAGTAGCTGCAGAAGTAGAGACTGAAACTGATAATTACAGCTCAGAAAATGATTCTGATTACATTTCATGCCCATTCATTGAAACTTAGTCCCACACTCCCCTCTATACACTTCTCCCCTCTTCAATTCTTTTTAAGAGAGTTTTTTAAAATTAATACTGTGGAGAGGAAACAGGAATAATTGTTACTTCTGGATTTTAAAAAAAAATTGTGGAGCGTTTTTTTTTTGGTCTGTTCCACATAAACTAGTAAAGATTTCAGGAGATCGTTGCTCCATTTGTTACAATTACAAATAAATATTATTTAAAAAGTAAATTCTGTTTGTAATAATTGTTTGGATACACTATTTTTTAATATGCTAGCTGTGATAATTTCATGCCAAGTAAAATTGTCTGTAGTCATTTTTTATGTTCCTAAAAGGAACAGAATGACTTTCAATATAGAAAAGAAGCATTTTTTCAATTTTTCCAAAAAAATTCAGTTTTTTTCTGAAAAAACCTGGAAAAAAACTGGGTTTTTTTCCAAGCTTCAAAATTTCCAGAAATTTTACATTTCTAGTTACAAGCCTTAAAGGCCGTTCCATTTGCAGGCATAGGGAAAGGTAAACATCCCCAGTGACTCGATTCTAAAGCAAAGGTGTGCAGGATCGTCACAAAACATACAGGCTGGACTTTGTTCTGTCTGTCTGCTTAAAAAAAGAATTCTGGTGAAAGTTAAACAAGTCTTGTTGATGTGGCTGCTCTGCTGCAGGGGTCAGATTCTGTATCATCCCTCTTTCTTTGCACGACAGGCTTACCTCCCGCTCCTAGGTGAACATGGGCCATGAGAGGCCCTAGAAAAATACAGTTTGGAGACGCAAAGGTGTGGTGAAGACCATGATATGGAGATTAAATATGTTATTCTGCAGGTTGAATTATTACTGAATAGAATAAGGGGAAACAGGGCACTGTGCTGAAGAAAGGGGGAGTTTTCTGTCAGAAAGGAACCCTTCTATAGTTGGTAAACAACTATCCTTTTGCCCCAAGGCTCTTGGTAGTTGGGGATTCAATCCTTAGGCATCTAGATGAGTTGCGAACCCATGTACTGACCACAGGGTGACTTGCCCTCCTGGTGCAAAAGTAGTGGACATTACGCGCAGTCTAGATAGGCTGGCTGTGGTACATGTTGTCACCAACAATGTGGGGGAATGTAGTCATGTGGTCCTAGAAGAATATTTTAGGCTGCTAGGCAGGAGGCTCAAGGCCAGGTCCTCCAAAGTAGCTTTCTCAGAAGTGCTGCCTGTTCCACGTGCTGGACCAGCAAGACAGGCACAAATTAGGACTCTCAGTGCGTGGATGAGACGATGGTGTAGGGAGGAGGGGTTTAAGTTTGTTAGGCACTGGGACGCTGTTTGGGACAAGGAAGACTTGTACAAAAGAGATGGCCTCCGCTTTTCCCAAGAAGGAACCAGGCTGCTGGTGCTTAAGATAAAAAGGGTGGCAGAGCAGTATTAAAACTAAATCCTGAGGGAAAGCTGACAGGAGGTGAAATGTATCTGGTTCAGTATGGCTCATTTCTAAGAGCTGAAGGGTTGGCTGCTCTGGAGGGAAATGGTTTAGGATTGGCCACTAAGAGGGTGACAGATGAAACTGACTGACAAGGTCTTGAGGCCACAGGAAGAAGGTTGCAGGCCTAACATGGCTAGGGAATTACAGATGTTTATATGCAAATGCCGGAAGTGTCTGAAATAAAATGGAGGAACTGGAATGCTTAGTGTCAGACGAGAAGACTGACATTGTGGTCATTTCAGAAACTTGGTGGAATGAAGATAATCAGTAGGATCCAGTGATTCCTGGATATAAATGATATCAGAAAGATAGGGAGGAAGGGTTGGAGGTGGAGTGGCTCTGTAAGTCAGAGAAGGTATACAGTCCAATAAAATTGAGAATCTAAGAAATAGGTTCACTTACAGAAACACTATGGGTGGAAATAGTGGGCCCAAAAGGAAGCTTACTTCTGAGAGTTTGTTATCACCCACCAGATCAAAAGTTATAGGATGATTTAATAACAGGAAAGCAGCCAGATGAAATAACTGTGTCATAATAGGTGACTTTAACTACCCACACATTGACTGGGTCAATACGTGTTCAAGACAGGAGAAAGAGATTGGGTTTTGAGCTGTATTCCCTCTGAGTTTGTGTGAGTTAGCTCACAGTTTTTCAGCCTCTGGCTCACATATTTGTGTCTTAGCTCAGGAAGGATGGCTCCAGAGCAAACTAATTTATGCAGTAGTCAAATTGCTCACTCACAACAATTTATGCAGTAGTCAAATCGCTCGCTGGTGGGCCTCCTGAGGGCACCTGGGTTTTGGCCACTATGTGGCACAGAGTGTTGGACTGTACTGGCTATTGGCCTGATCCAACTTGGCTTCTCTTATGTTCTTATATTTTAAACCATGTAACAGGGTTACAATATCTGGCAACTAAAGGTGGGTGGAATAAAAAGGGGAACAGGAAGAGGTTTTTTTGCAAGGGGGGGGTTGTTTGGTGCTTTTTGGAGCCATCTCTGGTTTCTAGCATATGCTGGGCAGGCAAAAAATTAACCAAATAACTATGTACCAACACAGAAGGCAATCGTGAAGTAAACCTGTTGAATTTCAGCCTGGTGTGCAGCTATAGCATACGCAGGAGCTGTACCAGACAGCAAACGTGGCATATTTATTGACTTTGTTCATACCCCCCCTTCCCCATTTAAAATTTTTCTAAAGGCCTTCTCAGAAATTGGCTTGTATTGGTTTACAGCTCATTTTAAATAGCCCCCCAAAAGTGTACCATCAAAACTGAAACACGTACAAAATAAAATATGCACACAATTCCACAGCCATAGATCAAAATCAATGCACATTTTGGTATGCGTCATTTGAGGCTCCCACATCCTATGCATGTTCATTTCGAGATCACAGCGCCAGAGGATTTTTCGTGAAGTTTCTTCACAGGTACAAGTTTCTTAGCACCTTTGCCCTTTGTACTCCCGCCAGCTCCACAAGCTGGACTCTGGTTTCACTCAAAAGCATGGTGAACAAGGAATGGTTTCTCCCAGTGCCTTAGCTTGTTAAAAGGGGGGTCCATCCAACTGTTTAAAAAACTTACAATGGACTTAGAAAAGTATACTTCTGGTTAGGGTAACACTGCTAAGTCTTTTACTGGACTCCTGTTCTCTTCTAAGCAGAATGATGCCCTTCCAAACCCACTGACTACGATGGATTTAGAAGAGGAGAATTTTGTGTAGGCGTGGCCTGTTAAAGGTACTCAAGTTTTCTTAACAGAATGAATGAATCTAGGATAGGGCTGCCAATCTCCAGGTCAGACCTGGAGGTCTGGAATTACAACTGATCTCCAGACAACAGAGATCTGTTTCCCTGCAGAAAATGGCTGCTTTGGAGGGTGGACTCTATGGTATTATACCCTGCTGAGTAGGGTTGCCAGCCTCTAGGTGGGGCCTGGAGATCTCCTGCTTTTACAGCTGACCTCCAGCTGACAGCTCCCCTGGAGAAAATGGCTGCTTTAAAGGGTGGACTCCATGGCACTATACCCTGCTGAGGCCCCTCCCCTCCCCTCCCCAAACCCCACCAACTCCTGGATCCACCCCCAAACTCTCCAGGTATTTTCCAACCCAGACCTGGCAACCCTACTGCTGAGGTCCTTTCCCTCTCCAAACCCCACCTTCCCCAGACTCCACCCTCCAAATCTCAAGGAATCTCTTAACCTGGAGCAGGCAACCCTAGCTAGGATTGGGAGACCCAGTTTTGAATCTGTCCTCGGCTATGGAGGACACTTGCTGGGTGACCTTGGGCCAGTCACACACTTTCAACCTCACTCGGTTCGCCAACCTAGAGATCTCCGGCTATTCCAGTCGATCTTCTGATGACCAAGATCCACTCCCCTGGTGAAAATGTCTGCTTTGGGGGATGGACAATTGTTCTCCAGACAACAGAGATCAGTTCCCCTGGAGAAAATGGCTGCTTTGGAGGGTGGACTCTGTGGCATTATACCCTGCTGAGGTCCCTCCCCACCCCAAATCCCACCCTCCCCAGGCTCCACCCACAAACCTCCTGGAATTTCCCAACCCAGAGCTGGCAGCCCTAAGTCTCACCTACCTCACAGGGTTGTTGAGAGGACAAAATGGAGGATATGAGAACAATGCAAGGAGCTTTGGGGAGAAAGGTGGGATATTAATGAAGTAAGTAAATAAATAAATCCTGCCAATTCTCCTCTCCTGGGGCAAAACCCCGCTATGCCATTCCGAGGGTCTGCTTATCCCCGGGAACAAAACTTGTCCCTGCCGTGGGAGTGGGGAATTGGCACAACCCTCCCCCCCTTACAAAAAATGAAGGGCACTTAACGTTTTCTTAACTGGGCGATTGGATACAGGCCACAGGCTCTGGGTTGCAATCTGGGAACCTTATCCGGAGGATTGTCTTTTGCTACCTGTTCAATGCAGCGTCTTACCGGAGCTCCAACAACTATGAGTCAGCAGAGATAGGGCTGCTATCAGTTTCAGCCAGTTCCCACCACCATCGGAAAGAAATCCAGAGCTGGGCTAAGCTCCAAAGTGAGGAAGCCCAGATAAGAATTTATTTCCCCTTTTATAGTTTTTGCCTGAATCTGGCACATAGGTTGATATAGCCATTATGGTTTAATTATGAAGGTGTCTATTGCTGTGCTGTAAACACGGCACCAATATTCAGAGGATGTGAATAGTGGAGATCTAGGGGGTGACGGTTTTTTAAAATTGGCTCTACTCCTGACCAGTGTTCCCTCTAAGTTGAGTTAACGTGAGCTGCTAGCTCACAGTTTTTTACCCTCCAGCTCACACATTTTTGTCTTAGCTCAGGAAGGATGGCTCCAGAGCAAACTAATGTATGCAGTAGCCAAATTGCTCACTCACAACTTTCATGCCAATAGCTCACAAAGTAGGGTTTTTGCTCACAAGACTCCACAGCTTAGAGGAAGCATTGCTCCCAAGCCGTTAACAGCAGCCGAAACTACAAAAATTAAGCTGGTGACATGACTTCGGGAGATGGATTTGTAGAGCTGCCAACCTCCGGTGGTGGCTGGAGATCTCTCGGGATTATAACTGATCTCCAGGCAACAGAGATCAGTTCCCTGGAGAAAATGGCTGCTTTGGAAGGTGGACTCCATGACATCACACCCTCCCCAAACCTTGCTCTCCACAGATTCTACTCCAAAAATCTCCAGGTTCTTCTCCACCCCAAGCTAGGAACCCTAGGGTTTTGCCAGGGAAAAAATTGGTAACTTTTTCACACCGTGAGGAGACGGCTGCTTCAAAGTTTAGATTAATGGGCAGTACAACACAAGTTTTTGCGCAGGTGGGCATGTGATATTTCAGATGGGAATGACATTATTTCATAACTAAATGGGAAAATAGAAAATCGCCCGGCATGGTTCAGACATCACACGTAACCCTGATTTAACTATGGTCAATGTGAATGCAGGCTACTCCACTTACTTTATTAAGGTTTGTTAACCCAGGATCTGAAAACTTGGTTCGCATGTGGCTTATTGCAACATCAATTTGCTGATGACTAATGGCAACGCCACAGATCTTTCGAGGCAAGAGAGATGATTTGCCACTGCCCACCTCTGCGTAACCACCCTGGACTTCCTTGGTGGTCTCCCATCCAAATACTAACCTTCCTTCCTTCCTTCCTTCCTTCCTTCCTACATACTTCCGGTGATATCAGGTGGTGTAACAGCATATGCAAATAAGTTATGCTAATGAGTTATGCTAATGAGCTCCTGCACCTCTTTTTCTACAAAAGGACCCCTGTTTATACCCCGCCCTTCACTACCTGAAGGTGTCTCAGAGTGGTTTACAATCTCCTTTCCCTTCCCCTCCCCCCTCAACAGACACCCTGTGAGGTAGGTGGGGCTGAGAGAGCTCTTTCCAGAACTGTCCTTGAGAGAACAGCTCTGACAGAACTATGGCTTGCCCAAGGTCATTCCAGCAGCTGCATGTGGAGAAGCAGGGAATCAAACCCAGTTCTACCAGATTAGAGTCTAAGCACTTAAACACTACACCAAACGGACAAGATCAGGCTAGCCTGGGCTATCCACGTCAGCGCAGGGGGCTTATTAATCACCTAAATATGATTTGGGGCAAAATGTCCAGCCCGCCAGGTAAGATTCTATTCTGTTGCCCTGCTCCCTGAATCCCTGCCTGCAGAGATGCAGTGGAGGAAGACCAGAGAAAGGACATTTTCAGTGGTGGCTCCTCTCGTGTGGAATACCTTGGGGGGTGTCACTTGGCACCTGTGGGGGGTGGGTTTTGACCCCCTGTCCCCTCTCCAGACAGGCAGCATCCTGGGGTCCCCTCCTGGAACCACCTCTCCCACGACTGGGCTCAAATAGTCATGGTACTGTATTCATGCCCTCATGATCTAGTCTTGCTCAGTAGTAAAGCAATGTGTATTATTTAGATGAGGAGTAACAACAAGCCAGTGAGGTGGATTAGGCTGAGAGAGTGTGTCCAGACCAAGTTCACCCAGCACATTTCCTTTGGGGATTTTGAACTTAGAGTTTCCAGATAGTAGGCTGATACTGACCGCAGAGGAAAACTATAGTTTTGTAGACAAAAAGCCCTCAGTCTGTGTGATGGTGCCTTCTCATGTTCTTGACCAGCACATGAAGCAATTTATGTACAAAAGCTCGCAATGCTCAGCCATTTCATGTTTTCCCCTGGGCCCTAGGCTCAGAACTCTGAGCATGAGATTTATGTAGTGCATGTCAATAAATCAAAAGTAGGTTTGCAGCTTACAAATACGTACTTCAACAGCATACTCAAGACTACAACAGCGCAGACACTTTGATGCAATATTTCAGAGCAAGAGGTGTCAGTTATCAGACACTTAAATAAACAAAATATTGCAAGAGTGCTAATGTTTTAAGCATGTTTTTATTTTAAGTTAAAAAACCCCACTTTTGTTCGTGTCCTTTATCAAGTTTATATCTCTGCCACCTGGCATTACATTTTATGACACACATGGCCCAGCCCAACAAGGTCTCATTTATGTCAGATCCGGCCCGCATAACAAATGAGTTTGACACCCTTGTTCTAGGTATTTCCCAACCCAGAGCTGGCAACCTTGTCTCCAGGGGAACTGATATCTGTAGTATGGAGGCCAGCTGCAATTCTGGGAGATCACCATGCCCCACTTGGAGGTTGGCAACACTAATGGCACATTGTTTTCAGTCTAACGCCCCAAGCGAGCCTTTGCATTTTCCTCAGATCTGAGACTCTCCATGTGGGAATTCCTTAACATGTGCACATTGGTCGACGGCCCTGCTGGTGGGTCACTTCGGAGATCATTCCAGCATGCTCAGAGTGAGGGCCTTTGCCTCTTTGGGCCAAGCTCACCCCTCTTCTTCGTAGAACAGGCGGCATCCAGAGAAGCCAGGAAGCCAGCCCAGGCGGCTGTCAGAAGAGGCACCTGCTACGCTTTCTCGTTGATTAATGAAGATGAAGGGAGGGCTCCCTTACCCCCCGGCCCGCCGGCCTCTCATGCACACCCGTGCGCAGTCATATTATCTGCTTTAAGCACATTTTTATGCAAATGACCCAGGCATTCTTTTCAAGAGGCACAAAGCGGCCCCAGACGAAGAGCCTGAATGAGGACAACACATTGATCCTGCCTCAGCTGCTCTGGCAGGCAGGCAAAAGTGTGGCTCAGAACAAAAGGATATGGTAATTGTGAAGGGGAAGAGAGAGAAGGGAAGCAAGGGCCGGCTGTTGTAACAGCAGCAGTGGTGCCAGGGGAAAACCCCACAGTTCTTATGGGCACAGTGCCTTGGCCAGTCCCGTAGCCAGAAAAAATTTACCGGGGGGCGGGGGGATGAGTACAGTGGTGGTGAACTCATCATCATCATTTATTTATTTATATATTTAAATAAATCTGAGTCGGGCCCTGCAGTGATGTTGCCAGCAAGCGTGGTTGCCACGCCCCAGGCTCCCTTGCTGGAGTGGGGAGGAGCACAATGAGGAGAGCTAACAAATCTAAACGGTGTTTAGTATCTGGGGTCGGGGCCACCCAGCTCCTCTACTTCCCAGGAGGTGGCCAACCAGGTATCCAAAGCCCCAAGCCTGGACTCCACTTATCCTGAGGACTCTGGTCCTGACTACTTACATGCCGGTGAGGCGGGGGATGAGGAAAGCGCGAGGGAGGCAGTGAAGGCCAAGCCGAGGCTTCCAGGGCTGGCCAGACAGCAGCAGCCTCCTGGAGCAAGACCTGACCCCTCCTCTTCCAGCTGATTGGTGAGGGGGGCATGGCAAACGTGGGAGGGGGCATCGCCCTTGTGCCCCCTCGTGGCTACGGGCTTGGCCTTGGCCCTAGACACAGTCAGACTCATAGAGTTACCAAGTGTCAAGGGGGGGGGAACTCCTTGAATTACAATTGATTTCCAGAAAGATTTGCATTCCAAAGATCAGTTCCTCCTAGAGGAAATGACAACTTCAGAGAGTGGACTCTATGATATGCTACAAAGGCTAGGACAAGTGGGAATCCTAGAGCGACTTGCATTCCCACTGAGCTCCCATCCCTCGGCACTACCCCCAAACCTCCAGGAATTTCCGAAGCCACAGCTGCCAACCCTAATTCAGAAAGGGCTGGGGATGGATGCGATGCACAGATCCTTTGTGTCATACAGTTTTTGGGCAGCTTGGGAGCTGGAAAGAGGACTGCCCTTCTGCCTCTTTTCGTGTTTTCTTTGGTAGAATACGATCAGACTCCCTCTCCGCCTATTTTTTCCTAAATGAATGCCTATCCTGGGTGAACTTGCTTAAGGAAAAAGCCACATAGAATGAATGTCAGATGTTTGAGAGCCTCAAGACATGAACAAATATTACATGTTTTTGCTGGGAAATATGCAAATTTGCTTTTTTATTAACATTAAATGAGACTGCCAAAAATAATAACAAAAGGGGTAAAAGCAGATATTGATAATAATATTTATTTGTCCAGTGATATTTGTTTGCTAATGATATTTAGCTTCCCCAGCCGCCCTGCCGGGAGCTGCACACAATATGTGTGGCTCCCAAGCTACAGTTTGGCCACTTCTGGTATAAATCCAGTCGTCTCCTCCTCCTCCTCCTTCACGTCTCTTGACGTGAAAACCCCATGACAGCGTTGCCATAATTTGGTTGTGACTTGATGGCACGTTCCACGCCCATTAAGGATGCATGAGTTTGCTGGTAACAGCCTTTGACTTGGTTGGTACTTGGTAGTGGTTCTCTGAGACATGTCTAAGATCCCCTGGCCACTTTGTTTTCAGTTGTGAAGTCATTTGGCAGTATTTCAGGAACTGAAGTTATGTAAGCTGGCATGCTTGGAGGCGAGGTGCATGTTTGTGCAGAAGGTTGATACATACAGTTAGATAAGGAATTCACCAAAACACAGTTGTGCAACAATCTTTTGCAGAAAATAAAAATTCCCCACCCTTAGATCAGTCTTTTCTATCATTAGTTTTACTCCTTAGGTCAGGGGTGGGCAAACTGTGGCTCGGGAGCCGCATGCGGCTCTTTCACATATATTATGTGGCTCCCGGCAGGGTGGCTGGGGAAGCTAAATATCCTCAGCAAACAAATATCACTGGACAAATTAATATCATTATCCATATCTGCTTTTACCCCTTTTGTTATTATTTTCGGCAGTCTCATTTAATGTTAATAAAAAGCAAATTTGCTTATTTTCCAATAAAAGCAGGTAATATTTGCTCATGTCTTGTGGCTCTCAAACATCTGATGTTTATTCTATGTGGCTCTTACGTTAAGCAAGTTTGGCCACCCCTGTTCTAGGTGGTTCTTATGCTGAGCAAGTTTGCCCACCCCTGCCTTAGGTGATCTGTAAAATTCTTGAACGTTCCACCCTGGTCATCTTGTAGCAGGGTTTCCCCACCCAGTAGATAGCTAGCCATGAGTGGTACACGAGTTACTGAAGTGGCTGTAAAGGGGTGCTGTGAAGTGCAGATGTTTAAAAAGGCTTTATGCACAATGTCCATAATCCTTGGACTGTCTTCTCCTGAGTAGTACTGCCACCAGCTGGAAGAATTAACTCTTTACGGCATGTAGGGTTGCCAGGTCGACTTACCTGGCCAGCGGGGGGTCTCCCGACATCCTTCCCGGAGACAGGAAGTGATGTTGGGCATTTTTGGGCCTACTTCCGGTTTCAGGCCTACTTCCGGTCAGGGGAGACACACTGGTTTTGGAGCAAAACTGTGGTAAGTTCAGCTTCAAACCATAGAGTTTTGCCCCAAAACCAGAGTGTCAGCCCTATTGGAAGTAGGCCCGAAAAGGTCAGTTGGGGCCAGGATTTTCCCCTGTCAGCCAGCCAGCCAGCCAGCCAGCCAGTGGTGCGCAAGAGCCTGCAAAAGTGGGGGTTCCTCCGCTCCCACTGCGGGGCTGGCAACCCTAATGGCATGGATGGACTGCCCCAGAACAGTCCTAGAACTCTGCTGCTGCATTGCCCATGCATATGCTCCAGTCCCTTCTCTTCTGTGAAAGGGAGATCTGGGCATGTCTTTGTCTCTTTCCTCAGTCTTTCTCATAACTGAGTCATTGGCAGGCAGCCAATCACTGTGAGACTTCCTGGGTTTAAGACCCATTGGTTTACTCTAAGCTCATGCAGCCATGCAAATTGTTTGTCTTTGACCAATCAGAAAATGGTGTGGGGCTTATGCAAGTGTTCCATCCAGAAAGGCCCTGGCCAATGAGCTATTCCCCAAGATCATGTGGTTTTTGGAGTGGGTACTTTGAGGCTGTGTGCAGAGCCGGGTACAGAGCTCTCTTGGGTTGTGTGCATCAGAGGTGTTCTATGGGAGAAGACTTCCCCACAGTGGGCCAGCAAATGTGGATGGGTTTTCTATTGTCCTTCACTAGGCTGGTACTTGGGCCTGGGGGTCAAAACCTTTGGGACTTACACAATCTGTATTGTTTATATTACACTGTGGTTTTTAGTGCAATGTTCCCTAATTTTGTGCACAGTCAATATTGCATAATTGTTGGTTGTTCGCTTTGTGCTGTTCTCACTGCACTGTTTTTAGTCGTAATCCATCTTGAGTGTCTGTGAGAAAGGTGGACTTTAGTTGAAGTCAATAAATAAATGGAGTTCTAGTCAACTCCTCTCAACCTTGGCCTTTCCTACACATCAAAAAGGGTATTTATTCATTACAGTGGCTACAGTGTCTCTCATTTTATCCTACTCCAGGGGTACTCCACATCACAGCACCCACCAAGTGTTTTCAGAAAGTGAGTGGGTACTTGGGTTGCCAGCTGTGGGTTGGGAAATACCTGGAGATTTGGGGGGTGGAGCCTTGGGAGGGCAGCGTCTGAGGAGGGGAGGAACCTCAGCAGGGTATAATGCCATACAGTCCACCTTCCAAAGCAGCCATTTTATGCACGGGGACTGATCTTGGTCAACTGTAATAGTGGGAGATTGCCAGGTCCCACCTGGAGGTTGGCAACCCTAGTGGGGCCAGATGGGGCTTTTACCCCACATGGCTTCTGACTGAGCATTGGAGATTTGATTGGCTTTGTGGATTTTTAAATGTGTTGCCTTGACAGCACCTGCCACCACACCACAAAGATTCTTCACTGTGTGGCTGAAGGTAAGCCATGGCAGCCATTTTGTGACTGGCTCTGCCTCCTGTGGCAGCCATTTTGTGGCTGTGTCTACTACACTGTGTCAAAATTCTAGAGGGGACCACAGGCTCAAAAAGGGTGAGGAGGACCCCATCGTACTCTCTCCATGAAGCTACGGGCATTGTTGACAGCAATTTTACTCAACTGAAACATAAATATTCAGTTGGTGTCTATCTAGTATCCCATAAACCCATCGTACTAGTTCAGGGGTGGCCAAACTGTGGCTCAGGAGCCATATGAAGCTCTTTCACACTTATTGTGCAGCTCCTGGCAGGGCAGCTGGAGAAGTGAAGGAGAGGCAGGCCTCCCTGGTCGGTCTTCCCTTCTTGCTTTCTTTCCACCTCTCCCTCCCCCCATCTCCTTCCTTCCTTCCTTCCCCCCTCTTTCTCTCCCCATCTAAAGTTAAATATCATTATCAATATTTGTTTTTACCCCTTTTATTTTTGGCAGTCTCACTGAATGTTAATAAAAATTATTTGCATATTTTCCAATAAAAGTGTGGGTTATATTCAGGGCTATTTTTGGGCAGGAAGGCACAGGAACAGAGTCCCGGCTGGCTCCTGAGTTGGCCACGCCTACAGCTAAAACCTCTGGCATGCGTGGCTACAGAGCATGTTGCCCTCCCCACGTTACACACAAGAAGGAAAGGCGGCATGTTAAAATGCCTCTTTCCCTCTGGGGAGCCTGTGGGGATTTCCTTGTTGATTTCACTCCGGCTAGTCAGCTGAGAGTGAAATTGACAAGGAAAAGCCTCTCTGCCTTCCCTTCTCTAGCTGACCCTTGAAAATGCCTTTCTTTCCCTCCCCGATCTGGGGGAGGGAGAGAAAGGCATTTAACCATCCCCCCCCCCCCCCCCCGCACTTCCCCGAGTCTCTCTGCAATAGCGATGCTGAAGTGGGATGGAGAAGCTCAGGGGAGGAAAGAGGCAAGCTTCCATGCCTGCTCTTTGCTTTCCCAGCCTTCCGCCTAATATGCTAATGAGTTTCTGCCATTGGGTGTGGCCTATTATGCTAATGAGTTCCTCCTGGGCTTTTTCTACAAAAAGAGCCCTGGTTATATTTATTCATGTCTTGTGGTTCTCAAATGTCTGACGTGTATTCTGTGTGGTTCTTCTGTTAAGCATGTTTGGCCACCCCTGTGCTAGTTAGACCAATGGAGCAATTCTACCCAGGTCTGTTCTATGGGACTTACTCCCAGGAAAGAAGTAGATGGACTGCATTTTAAAGAAACAGGATGGGGCTATGCTGGTAGGAACAAAGTTGACTCCATATGGTAGAGAGCAGGTGGGAGCCAGGGTGCCACAGTGTTTAGCGCAGTGGTCTGGAAAGTTTTCTTTCGAAGTGGGACCCACTTCCAAGCTTTTCAGACCTCCCTTTTTAACCGCCACACTACATTCCCTGCTCCCCAGCATAAAACACAAGGATCTCACATCAGTTAACACTGAACAAGCTTGAATTTTATATTTCGTTTTATAAATACACAGTAATCTTTATGAAATTAACCTAAAGGATTTTTGAAAATAAATCCTAGGTTGATGAGGACCAAATAATATGCCCCCAAGGGTTGGAATGTTGGAAGCAGCTGTTAAGTTTAGGGAGGGGTCATGGCTCAGTGGGAGAGGATCTGCTTTGTAGGCAGAAGGTCCCGGGTACAACCCCTTGGCATCTCCAGTTAAAGGGATCAGGTGGTAGGTGATGTGAAAGACTTCCACCTGAGGTCCCAGGGAGCCATTGCCAGTCTAGGTACAGAATACCGACCTTGATGGAACAAGGGTCTGTGTCTGATTGAGACCTCAGTGTGGTGAAGTGGCTAAGAGTGTCAGACTAGTAGGGAATTTCACACTACACCTTTAAAAACGTTCTGAACCAGCTTGGAATAAACCGGTACAGTGACGGCCGTTTCAGACAGCCCTTCCACTACCGTTTTGGAGCCGTCTTCGAAGCAGTTTGCCATTTCAGACTGCCTCTTTCTTTTCAAGCCTGTTTTCACCGCACACATACACATACACAAACACACACAAACACATGGCATTTTAAGACTCAGCCTGGATTAGCTCTTTTAAAAAAAAATTCATGGAGATCGCCTGTGTGGGTGAAAAGAGGCGCGAAAACACTCGTCTTTGGAGGAAGCGCATCAGGGCATTTCACACAGCACCCCGTAGCGCTTCAGGACCGGTACAAGAACTGAAGAACGCTTGGGAGGAGGTTTCAAGGTAAACTGGCTCAGGAACGCTTCCCCAGCGGGAGAGGCACGTTTCTGTGTGAAAGGGCCAATTTGTTCTGTTAGGGAACCGGTACTAATACGGTTCTGTGTGAAATGCCTGTCCGAAACTGTTACTGAAGAGTTCCTGAAACGGAACATATTGGCTGTGTGAAATTCCCCTAGTATCTGGGAGACCTGGCTTCGAATCTCCACTTGTGCCATGGAAGCTTGCTGGGTGACCTTGGGCCACTCACAGGCTGCGTTCAGACGCTCAGTTTGATCCGCGGCCCCTCCTCTTCCCTGATGGATTTAAAGGGCACGATCAGACAGCAACAGCTGTCTTTCGTGCCCCAGTCGTCTTTGTCCCGTTTCCCCCCCACTATACTCCGCAGCTTTCTGATACCGGATAAAGTCCGGTGCAGGTGAGTGGTGCAGTCTTGGCGCGCACTTGTCTGATTGGGATCTTGCGCGCCAAGACCGCGACCGCCATCTTTAAAAAAATCAAATCACTAGTGTGCATGTGTGTTTGCATAATGGTTTTCTGGTGCACTCGTTTGCTCATGCGCATCCGTTATTTTTTTTTTTTTAAAGCAGCGGGCTTTGTGGTTACAGCGCGGTAAGGTCTGGACATCGGTCATGGAAGAACTGCGCGCTGAGGTAGGTGAGTGACTTGCCGTCTGGATGCTATTATTTCGGGATGATTTCCTTCGCATTAAAAAAACCCGGGCTGCTTGCTCATCAACGATGCCGTCTGAATGCAGCCCTAGTCTCTCAGCCTAACCTACCTCACAGGGTTGTTGTGAGGATAAAATGGAGGAGAGAAGAATGACTTAAGCCACCTTGGGTCCCCATTGGGGAGAAAGGAGGGATACAAATTAAATAAATAAATGCATTTAGTGTAAGGCAGCTTCGTGTGTTCCGTGAATGGCCAAAAAGAAAAAAAAGAAAGAAGGGGAAAAAGGGAGGGAAAGTGGAGGAAATAGGAACCAGCCCACTTAAGTCCCTGGGAGTTTAGAGAACCCTAGAGGGGGATATATTGGGGAGCAAGAGGTTTCTAAATCGTTCCATGTTCCATGATTCCTTGCAGTTCCCCTGCACAGTCCCCAATAACTGCAGTCAAGTTTGGTGCAGTGTAGTGGTTGTAGTTTTGGTCTAAGCCCTAGCTTCCAGTCCCTGCTGTCACGAAGCTTCTTGTGGGGCAGTCACTCTCTCTCCCAACCTCGAGCAGATTTCCTGGAAAGATGGCACAGAAACGCTCTAAAGAAATTAATCTAACCCACCTCACAAGGTCGTTGTGAGGATTAAACGGTGGACAGAAGAACCACGTGTCCACCCTGAGCTCCATGGAGAGAAAAGGGTAAGACGTTTTTGTACTAAATAAATAAACTTTGCAGTCAAGACGAAAACCGCTGTTTTCCCTTGACAGCTGGGCACCTCCTTAACCAAGTAGCCCCTATAGGGTACCTGCAGCCTATGCTTGTGGTTCGGGGAGGGATGTGTGATCATCCCAACCCAGAAAAAGAATATTCCAGATCAAATTTATAGTGGGAACGAATCGCAATTAGCTTGCTGTGTGACCGCAGCCCGGTTCTTCTTCCATGCCTGTGATTGTGGTTGTGGGGATATGTACACATTTTGCTGGTGTCGATCTAATGAAGAGCATGTCTCCTTTTTCTAGACTTCTCCCCCTCCCTCCCCCATCACTTACACCTGCTCAAAGACAGCACTCTGCAACTCCTGGTTCAGCATTCTCTATTAGAACCGAGCGATTCATCCACCATGAATAATGCAGTCGTTCTCAAGGAATCAAAATGTGTTCCTTTGACTCTTTGCGCGCCTTCCGCCACCAGACGCCCGGTTCCCATCGAGCCTTCAGCCACCCTCCCCCCCCCTCGCTCGCTGGGGAGTGATGTTTACTCTTGCCTGTCCTGTTTGTCATTCAGGCTGTGTACTCGGCTAGCGATTGGTCAGCTGTGCCAGGCCCGTTGCTCCGGCCGCCTGATTGGAGGAGCAGGTGAGCGCTTCTCCTTGCAAAATACCTGCGTGTGTACATTGAACATTCCGTTGCCATGGCGACGCATTCAGGCCGCTTTGGAAAATTCGCTTTTCCACCGGGGTGGGTGCCAGGAACGCTCAATCGCTTCTAGTGTTTGTTCGAATGGGCAACATCGAAAGAACCGGGAGGAGATGTTTGGTGGCTCCTCTGAGCTCTAAGTTTCACTTGGCAAAGGCCCAACTCCCATCTTTTCTGTTGCTTGTAACTTTTAAGGTTAAGTGTATGCACCTGCTTGTGGATGAACACTCCATACATCTGATGAAGTGAGCGGTGATGTGGGGCGCATTGGTATTGTTAGTCTGTGAAGTGCCCCTGGATTTCTGTTCAGTTGCACGCAACAGATGCCTCATCATTTGGAATTAGAATCCATTGTGGCTCCTTTTCACCAGCTTTTGCTGTGCACTTTTTGGGCCAATTAAACTTGAATCACTTGCGCATGATTGGTTTGCCTCAGCCTGGATGCTATTGCGCATCTAGAGTTGCCAGCTCTGGGTTGGGAAATAACTGGAGATTTTGTGGGCGGAGCCTGGGGAGGGGAGAGTTTGGGAAGGGGAGGGACCCCAGCAGAGTACAGTGCCAGAGTCCGCCCTCCAAAGCAGCCATTTTCTCCAGGGGAACTGATCTTGGTCATCTGGAGACCCATTGTTATAGCAGATCTCCAGGTGCCACCTGGCGGCTGGCAACCCTACTGTTACCCCACAGCCTCTTGGTGTTTCTGTACATCTGCCAAGTATTCACTGTCTTTCCTTCAATCTTCCTCCAACCTGCTTTGCAGCAGTGTTTGGGGAAGATTGCAGCAAATCCTGGAAGGCATCCGTGTGGACAGGAATGTGTGGATCTTCCTGGTCCCACCCACGTCGGCGCCATATTTCCTGGTGTGCAGATGCCGTTTCCTTCCACCACCAGAGGGTCTTTAAGTTTAATCATCAACTGAATATTGTTATAGTGTTACACAGGGCTCATTTCATCACAGGAGCTCCTCTGCATATTAGGACACACACCCCTGATGTAGCCAATCCTCCAAGAGCTTACAGTAGCCCCTGTAAGAAGAGCTCTGTAAGCTCTTGGAGGATTGGCTACATTAGGGCCATGTGGTAGGGGTAATATGCAAAGGAGCTCCTGCTACAAAATGAGCCCTGGTACAATATTATGATAAGAGCTAGATTTGAATCCAGTAGCACCTTGGAGTCCGATGAGATTTTGGGGGTCATCTGACCAAGGGAGCTTTGACTCTCGAAAGCTGAGACCCCCAAAACCTTGTTGGTCTCTAAGGTGCTGCTGGACTTAAATACAGCTCTTCTACAGCAGGCCAACACAGCCACCCTCTAAAAATAACATTATAATGACTTGCCTATGAAGCGATCTGAATTCCCAGCTCTCATTCTTTTAAACAAAGAAGTTTCTAGCCCCTTTCCTTCCCACACCACTTTCGCCAGTGGAAATGGCTGGGGGGGGGGGGGGGGAGAGCTGTTTGCCATGTGACCGTGTGTCATGTGACCAAGGACAGGTGGAGCCCGAGAAAGGGCCAAACAGTCCCCCATTGCGGCTGTTTCCACTGGTGAAAATGGCATGGGTGGAAAGTCTGAAGTGCCTCCTTCCCTCTTACAATGCATATAAGCCTCTGCAACCAGTGGTGCTTTGGCAGGTGAGTCCCTCAATGATATGTGATCGGGGGTCCTATGAGCTGGCTTGTGTCCCATTTATCATAGACCCAAGGTAAGTCTCTAGCCCTTTCCGTTGCAGGATACATACATAAATGCTGCTCGTGTACATGTACATCTGCTTGCAAGGAAGAGCCAATGCAGGTTCACTTCAAAACTAATACTCAGATCAGTACCTGTGGGTTTTAAATGATACGTTCATCTCTACAGGAATTTAAAATGTAATATACAGCCCCCATGTCCCACTACCATGAACTAGGAACCCACCAGCAGCCCATAGTGGGAGTTCAAGAGTCTCTGTAGTCCAGGGTCACCGTCTCCTGTGAACTGGGTGATGTGTAGATTTTACATGCAGGAACAGCTTACACTCGTGTGAATCAGGACCCTTTGAGCTCCATATCCATACAGCTGTTTGTGCTCCCGGTTTGCACAATGAACGGAACATCAGCAGAGGGCTTTACTTTAAAAAGAATAATCAAGTGTACACTGTACTCTATAATGCACTGCATGTGGATCGTCTGTGTGTTCTCACTGTATACAGGGCTGTCTCTTCATAGCTGTGGGGTTGGGTTTTTTCGCCCTTCATTACTCGAAACGAAACAAAACCTTGCTGTAAAAGGGTCGCCTTTGTCTGGGGCAGTGGCTGTCAGACTGTGTGGATCTCTTTCTTTTTTGTTTCTTCTCTTTGTTTCAGGGGGAAGGTTGGCTGCCCTTCGAACAGATGGCTCTCTTGGCCTTTGATGAGTTTTGGACTCCAGACATTCTTAGTAAGGCGGGTTGTGGAGGAGGGGAATCGCTGGATGCCTTGTGCAAGCGTGTGCATAGGTGGACCCTGGCTGACTCCAGGGGAATCTTTTCTTGCCGTTCTGGGCAAATGCGGGGCTTCCAGGGAAGGGAGTGATCCGCTTGCTCTGTTTCCAAATGAGTTGCATGCAGGGTGTGCGTGGAATTGCCCAGCCTCGCATATCATTTACATTATATTTGGACAAAAAGAGCCCACACTTTTCAAGCACAAATAAAATATTATGTAGTTATTAAAGATGGGGTATCTGGTATAGTGTAGTGGTTGGAGTGTCCGACTAGGACCTGGAGTGACCCAGGTTCGAATCCTTACCCTGCCATGGAAGCTAGTTGGGTGATCCTGGGCCAGTCACTCTCTCAAATGAATCTACCTCACAGGGTTGTTGTGAGGATAAACTGCCAGGGAACAATGCCCACCAGCCTGAGATTCTTGGAGGACAGGCGGAATACAAATAGACTAAATAATTAAATAACAATCAATAAGATAGGAATCTGTTTTATGCTTGTCTCCCCCCACCCCCATGGTTTAAGGAACCCAAGAAGAAATTTCGGTTAAGAGAAATGGAAAGTTGGATCCAGACTAAATTTTCCGCCGACAGAAGGTACTTCCACCCATGGAACAGAACAATCCTGCCTTCTCACCTCCCGCCGCAGTCCACTGATCTCCACGAACTGCTGTTTCTGGGGGACAGGAGACCCTCAGGAGCGGCACAAGGGGCAAATTGGGAGATCTGCGGCAAAAAGGGGGAAATCGGTGGAAATTACCCCTGCCCTTTCTGTTAGTGGAAAATTTCGTTTTGATCCAACCTATGGCCCCGATCCTGATTCCCCAGTGGTAGCTGCTCTTTAATTATAAATGAAATGTCCGGAGTTCTAATCACAGCATTCTGCAATTAACAATTTTATTAATTTTTTTAACAAAATAAAAAATAAAAATGATCAAAAATACAAAATTCTGAACAGTAACATCACTAAAAGTACAATAATTACAAATAAGTTGAACATATACAGTGAACTGTAAATAACATTTAAACAACATTTGAATACAATTTCACAACAGTTATGTATAATCACAGCATTCTGACACAATCTATAGTTCGACCCTTCAGACTTCTTTGCCTCTTCCAAACGGCCGGTATTTCTGTCAATGAGACACAAGGCTTTTGGGGGTTTTGCCTTTGTTTCTGTGTCACTTCCAACAGGTTTCCCCGCTGCTCTGTTTAGCCGGCCCTGTTTCAGGAAACCACTTAACCCTTCTCACCTGAGGGAAGTCGAGTGTCTTGTCACAAAAGTCACTCATCCAGACTCTTTTCCCTTTGCTTTTTATTATTCAGCAGGAGTCAGCAGCTCTCCCAAGACCGCTCTTTAGCTAAGAGTGGGGGGACACGGCTAATCTTGGGACAGATAATAGAGCTCTTTAAAAGCAGCAAAAATAGCTGGGGGGGGGGGGCTAGTCCTCCTTTGTTAGCAATTTAGAGAGTCAAAAGCCTGGAACGGCAGAGAAGCTCATGTCAAAGACAAACCACAACAAAAACACCCTCCTCTAATGTGCTTTTACAAGGATCGGTTATAAATTGTGGGATCGGCAACCAAGTGTTTCTAGTGCCCCCCCCCCCCCCGAAGAAGCTTTATAGATGTCTTTGTTTCGGGCAAAAATAACAAAATAATGTTTAAAAAGCTGCTGGGATGGTACTGCTGTGGCAGAGTTGTTCTAAGCGGTTGTTTATTTTAATAGTGGGAAAAAACATACAAATTAAGGCAATTTGTTTTTTGGGTAAAACCAGCAGTGGTCTATTTGATGAGATGTCTATTTCCCTCACCCTCTACTCCTGTGATTAGGGCTGAAGTCCAGATTTGCATCTCGAGTGCCGCCTGGGTGGAAAGGGAAGATAGAACTCCTCCATTTGTAATATATAGAGAGACACAGTGTGGCACAGTGGTTAGAGTGTTAGACTAGGGCAGGGGTCCCCAACGTAGTGCCCGCCGTCCCCTTTTCATGGTGCTCACCCACTGTTTTTAGAAAGTGGGCTGGGCCAGTTGGGGCTTTTCCCCAGCAAGGCTTCTGATCGGCCACTGGAGAATTTGTTTGGCTGTGTAGAATTTTAAGAAAGTTGTTTTGGCAGCAGCTGCCGCCACAGCAAAAGGATCTTCAGCGTGTCATAGAAGGTAAGTTTCGGCAGCCATTTTGTGGCTGGCTCCGCCTTCTGCGGCAGCTGTCTTGTGGCCACCATTTTGTGGCTGCTCCCACCACGCTGTGTGAGAATTCCAAAGGGGCCTGCAGTCTCAAAAAGTTCGGGGACCCCTGGACTAGGATCTTGGAGACCCTGGTTTGAATCTTTGCTCTGCTAATGGAAGCTTGCTAGGTGAGCTTGGGCCAGCTGCACACTCTCCATTAACTTCACAGGGTTGTTGAACACATGAACCTGCCTTATACTGAATTAGACCATTGGTCCATCAAGGTCATTATTGTCTACTAAGACTAGGGTTGCCAGTCCCCAGTTGGGAGCAGGGGATCCCTCGGTTTTGTAGGCTCCTGTCTGCCGCCAGCCACGTGACCGGTAGGAGGAAATCCCCCCCCCCCCCCCCACAGCAACCTGGAAGTGACGTAGGTATGTTGGTGACATTGGGGTGTGTGTGATGCTCTGGTTTTTGGGCAAAACTCTATGGTTTGAGGGTGATTTTACCATAGAGTTGTGCCCCAAAACCAGAGCGTCACCCCCAATGTGCCTTGTCGCTTCCGAGTGATGTAGGCACGGCACATGATATTACTTCCGGTGATGCCGGCACATTGAGGGCAATGCTTCCAGCTCTCGGAGTGTCCCTCCCCATCCCACTACTGTTGTCTCGAAGGGACCTGGCAACCCTAACTCATGCTAGGGTTGCCAGACCCCTTAGTGGAGGCAGGGGTTCCCCACTACTAGTCCCTGCTTCCCAGTCACCAATCAGGTGAACGGTGGGGGGCTTACCAGTAGAAATAGGAAGGCCCAGGCCATGTTGCTGATGCCACACATGAAGTAGTGGAATCAAGCCAGCGACTTCTGGGCAAAAACTCAGGTATTTGGGCAAAAACACTCAGGTATTTGGGCAAAAACTCTATGGTAGAAGCTGGTTTTACCATAGAGTTTTTGCCCAAATACCAGAGTGTTGCCCAGAAGTCGCTACCACGATGACATCACTTCCTAGGGTTGCCAGGTCCCTTCGTGTGGCCAGCATGGGAGGCATTCCGGGAGTGGGCGGGGATTTCCCCAGCATGCTGTCGTCACCCAGAAGTGACATCATCACATCAGTGACATCAGAGGTGATGCTCTGGCTTGGGGGCAAAATGCCATGGTAAAATTGGGGTGAAACCATAAAGTTTTGCCCCAGAACCACAGCGTCGTCATGCGACATCCCCAGCATGATGACATCACACTTCTAGCTGACGTCAGCGTGTCACGGACGTCATACAGCGGCGGCGCTGTTTGCGGGCAGGGTTCCCCCAGCAACAGGCAGAAGCCCCCCAAACTGGGAGATTCCCTGGCTGAACCTGGGAAATGGCAACCTTATCACTTTCTGTGTGATGGCAGCAATATGGCATCTTTCTCCTGGTAAGTCCACCTCCATTCCCCTGCCAGCTGCCAGGAGAGACCTGGCAACCCTAACTCGGACTCTCTAGGATCTAAATGTTCATATCACTGACTACCAGATCATTTTGACTGGAGATGCTGGGGACTGAACCTGGGACCCTCCGCACGTCGAGCAGATGCTCTGCCACTGAGCCACAGCTTTTCCTTTTTGTGATGATAAGACCAAGAAGAGGCAAATGTTGTAAGCCAGTTTGCATCCTGATTGGGAAGAAAAGTGCACAATAGATGAAATAAATAAGTAAAACTTCCCCCCCACCTGAAAGGTGCATTGTTCTTAACTGATAACACCTATAGCCTGTATAAGAAAAGATCCGCCTTTTCTTGGAATGGCTGTGTGACACAAGGGTCAGCCAATCACCACAGTGCACAGCCAGGCCTGAGAAGGAAGGGACAGTTGCCTGACAGAAAGGCCGGCCAATCCGAGCTGAACAAATCTGTTACCGTTCTAAACTAGTACAGCTTGTTCTTGGGAAGAACAGTTTACAGAAGAGTTGAATTGGTATTAAAACCAGGTAGTTTTGTGTTCAGACTCTACGTCCATTCACTGGGCCAGTCACACACTCTCAGCCTAGCCTACCTCATAGGGTTGTTGTGAGACTAGAACGGAGGAGAGATGAACCATGTATGGTGTGTTATGCCTCTTGGAGCACTTAGTTGCACCATGATGTTGGAGAGAAGTCTTTTTTGGTTTCTTATCTCGTGGGCTAAAATTCCAGGAAGTGAGTCTTTGGTTTTCAGATGGGCTTTATCTTGCTTGAGAAGATATAAATAGCAGACTTCCGGACTGAAGTGTTGTTCTGCAATTTAAGATGCAACAGAGAGAGAGAGAGAGAGGCAAAAACTGACTCACAGCTGGGACTTTCACAGAAAGAAATTTCTAGGCAGAGCAAAGGAACACTTATTGTTCATGCACAAACTCAAAGTAGAAGCAACAACAGCGTACACAACAGAAACCTCAGGACCCACTGCCTTTCACATTTCTGACTATACCCCAAGAAGGGTCTGGGTTCTTCTTGGGAAATGATTTCAGTCCCACCTTCTTGCTGCTATATTGCTGGCCAACTGGAGGAACGTGGGTGGACTGGCCAGTAATGTCTCTAGGGAAAGTCCCAAGGGGAGTGATAGCTTCTACCCCACCCCCCCCACACACTGGGGCTACCCTAACCCTAGGTCAGCCCCATGCAAATTGGGCCGGAGCCAGCACTGCTGTGGTTTGGTTTGGCGTGGCTTGGTTTGGGGGAGAGGAGCTTCAACCCCATCTCTCCACACCTCACGCTCCTAATCTGAATCGGACCCATTTCAGGGCTGCCAGCTCTGGACTGGGAAATACCTAAATTGGGCAGGGGCGGAGCCTGGGGAGGGTGGGGTTTGTGTCAGGGAGGGACCTCAGCAAAGTATAAGGCCATAAAGTCCACCCTCCAAAACAGCCATTTTCTCCAGGGGAACTGATCTGGGTTGTCTGGATATCATACTAGAGACCAGTATGTTGATGACACCCAGCTGTATCTGTTGATGGACAGCCCCAGATGTTTTGGACAGGGCATTAAGGACCCTGGCTGGATGGTTACAGCAGAGCCAGCTGAAACTGAACCCAACAAAGACGGAGGTCCTGTACCTGAGCCGTGGGGGCCTGGGATCGGGAATCCGGCTCCCAGCCCTTGGTGGGGTGCCATTGGTGCCACCGGCAAGGGTGAGGATCCTGGGGGAAAGCCTGGGTGACCGTTGCCAGGTCAGCCTTTTATCATCTTCATACCCTATCTCACCTCCCAGGACTTAGCTACTGTGATCATAGCTTTTTTTGTTAAAAAAAAAAAAAAGCCCAGCAGGAAGTCATTCGCATAATAGGCCACACCCAACAGCAGGAACTCATTAGCATATTAGGCCACACCCCTGACGGCACAGCTCATTCGCATATTAGGTGGGGGGGGGCTAGGAAAACACAGGGCAGGCATGGAAGCTTGCCTCTCTCCCCCCCCCCGAGCTTCTCCACCCCACTTCAGCCTTGCCTTTCTAGTCTACATCCCCCCCCCCCAATCACATGGCCGGGGAAAGGCGCTGCTGAAGTGCCCGGGATCAGATCGGGGAGGGAAAGAAAGGCATTTTCAATCTGCCTGGGTGCCCTGCCTGCCCTTTTCCAGCTGTGGCATGTCAGCTAGAGAAGGGGAGGCAGAGAGAGGCTTTTCCTTGTCAATTTCACTCTCAGCTGACAGGTCCGGGGGTGAAATTGACAAGGAAATCCCCAGGGGCTCCCCAGAGGGAAAGACCGCACTTTAACATGCTGCTTTTCCCTCATATGAGTAAAGTGGGGAGGGCAGCGTGCTCTGTAGCCCGCATGCCAGAGGTTTTGGTGGTAGGCGTGGCCAACCCAGGAGCCAGCCAGAACTCCGTTCCTATGTGTTCCTGCCCGAAAATAGCCCTGACTGTGATCCACGCAATGATCACTTCCAGGCTGGTTTACTGTAACTTGCTTTACATGGGGCTGCCCTTGAATCTGACCCAGAAACTGCAGCTAGCACAGAACCGATGCACATTCAGCCAGCACTGCACCAGTTGCGCTGTCCGCCAACTGAATACCAGATCTGGTTCAAGGTTATGGTATTGACCTTCAAAGCCCCGCGCAGCCAGGGATCAGCATATCTATGGGATTGTCTCTCCCTGTATGTGCCCCGTAAAGCCTTGTGCTCCACAGACCAACATCTTTTGGTAGTCCCCAGACTGAAAGACATCTGTTTAGCCTCAAGCAGGGACAGGGCCTTTTCTGCCCCAGCCTGGTGGAACATGCTCCCACCGGAGATCAGGGCCCTGCAGAGCCGTTCCGCCAGGCCTTCAGTCGAGATGGTGGACATCCACTCCATTCTAGCCTCCCCCTGTCACTGTGGCTGATTTCGCACTAGCATTTGCCCCAGGTTTGCCCTCATGCTTGCACCGGAGCTTCTGGTCGTTTTCACACCAGTTGCTCCGGGCTCAAGTTTTGCGCTGGAGTATTGCCCTGCTGCACCGGAGTTTCCCTGGAGCAAACAAATCCTGTTTTTAGAGGATTTTCCTGTTTGCTCCGGGGGAGAACCCAAAATGAAAACACGGCCACTCGCCCGCCTTTCATTAGGGCTGCCCCATTGTGGGAGTTTCTAAAATTTTTTGGAGAAAACCCTTCGACACGCTATATTGAAAGGGCTGAGGTTCCAAGTGGGAAAATGAAGAAAATGCTCCAGAGGAAACTGGGAGGGGAAATTCCGGAGAGAACGAGAGGCAACCGGCCAGTGCGAAATCGGCCTGTGTCTCGTCCAAACTGACCCTGCTGGAAGACTTCCAACTGCATGCGGCACTTGAATTCTTCGTCCTGTTGCCATTACCTGTTCATCTGAACTTGTTTTAGATTTTATGTTTAATGCTTTTATGTTGTTGTAAACTACTATGTACGTGGATAGTAATCTGTAAAAAAGAATAGGTCTTTTTAAAAGTGGGACCTTTCATGTTCTTTTTGAAGTAACACTTAAATCATCATAGGTGCTTTCTGTCGGGTTAGATGAAGAATTCTCCTTTTAATTAAAAAAAAAGGGCTAGACAGACTTATAAGAGGGTAGCTAAGCGGAACCTTCATGTTCAGCAGCAGTCTACCTCTCAAAGCCAGAAGCCAGAGGTGAAGACATTAAGCTGCTTTATAATGAATCAAACCATTGGTCTATCAAGGTCAGTATTGTCCACTCTGACTGGCAGCAGCTCTCCGGGGTCTGAGATGGAGGTCTTTTCACATCACCTGCTGCCTGTACCTTTTAATGCTGGGGATTGAACCTGGGACCTTCTGCATGCTGAGGAGATGCTCTATCACTGAGCTATGGCACCTGCCCGCAATTGTGGAGAATCATGCCCCCATGTGAACTTCCCAGGGACCTCTCAGTAGCTGTGATTACAGATGGGATGCTGGATGCTGCAGGTCAGGTCTTGGTAAATCCAGGGTTCTTGTTGCATTCTTCTGCAAGCAGGTATTTTGAGTAGTTTGGGGTGGTGAAGCTGCTGATAGTTATAACTGTATACTGTTGCCAGGCCTGAGCCGGCTTGCGGGATAGGGCGGGATGTAAATCAAATCAAATCAATCAATCAATTGTGATAGCGGGAAATCTCCCAAGTGCCTCCTGAAGGTTGGCAACCCTGGACTGCTAACATCTAGGAAGCATGGAACTCCCAGGGGTCTCAGCAGCAGAGCATCTGCTGGGCATGCAGAAGCTATCAGGTTCTACCCTTGGCATCATCAGCTGAAAGGATCAGGTGGTGGGTGATGTGAAAGACCTCTGCTTGAGAGCCCAGAGAGCCAGTGGCAGTCTGAGTAGACAATGCTTGATGGACCAGTGGTCTGATTCAGTATAAGGCAGATCCATGCATGTGTTCATAATGTGTGTTTGGCCTGTCTCATGGGCATTCCCGGGGAAAGCGTACTGCACCCTCAGGTCTTCCGTTGGTTATGAGTCGGGTGTGTCTTTTGGAGACCTCCATCATTCCCTAAAAGCCTCAGGCCTGCTCCGGGTAATAAACGTCCAAACATTCCTTCTGCTGAAATCCCCAAACTTCCCAGGGACTGATGGGAAGAGACTCTTGGCCCTCGTTCAGATTTCTCCCGCTGCCAGGCTGCTGTGCTCGTCTGTCCACCTTTCTTTGCCATCAGAACCCAGCGGACAAGTTCTGCATTTGTCTGGGATCAAAATGTTTTCCTGCAAGCTAAGGAGGATTGCACTCGTTACATAAGATGCCGCACTCTGTTGCCATAAGTCGAAGTTGTTTCCCAACCAGGCTTATGCAAGTACTGTGTGCAATTTTAGCCCAGTTGAAAGAAGGGGCTTGTCCAGTCATTGGCTCTCGCGGGCAAGTCTAGTGTTTGTGACTGTAATCAGCATGCTGGTGTGTTGACATGCCACTTCAGGTTATGTAACAGCCATGCCAGTCCCTCTTTAGTTCAACCAAAACACCCCATGATAGAAAGCACCTAACCTATGAGGTAGTTCCTGGTTTGCTTCTGTTTGGGTGCTACCGCCTCTGGGGGCGGTCAACCATGTGGCAGAGTGTAGTGGTTAGAGCAGAGGTCCCCAACCTTTCTGAGCCCATGGTGACTTTTGGAATTCTGGAATAGAGTAGATTGCTAATAGGTGGGCACAGAAACAAAACGGCTGCCTCAGGAGGTGGAGCCAACTGCAAAATGTCAAGGTGTGAAGTCATGCAGCCATAACTGTCATATGCAAAGCAAAAATAATTACCGTAAAGAATAAGTATGTAAATACCAAATAAATTATGAATCTCGAATAGAGCCTTTGAATCTTTTCTTTACTACTTTCTTAGAAAGACATACCGACATAGGTCTTAAAAAGACACACCTTCATAGATTCGGAACAATAACCCTGTAGAAACAGCATCACTATGGTTCATAGTACTTTTGTCGATTGCAAACTTCAGTACGTTTGCACACAGTCCTCTCAAGTGTCTTTCTCAGAAGCACCTTCAAGTATCATTATTTATTTATATTTATTAATGTATTCGATATCTAGGCCGCTCTCCCCGCTGTTGCAGGCCCAGAGCGGCTTACAAGACTTGGCAAAGCCAAGATTCATAAATACAATAACAAAACAGTTAAAACATTATAAAACATTCACAATTAAACAATAGCGGTTTGAGGTCAGAATCTGACATTTCCCGAGCGGGAGGTGGTTTCCCCGACTCAGTCTACGTCACCCACTCCGCTGGAGAGCTCATTACTGCTGTTGAAACTGTTATCTGCTTTGCTTTTATATGGCCTTGGCTTGTTGTCTTAACGGCTACTCTGCCTTCCAGGTGCCTCTCTAACTGCAGCCTGGGAATTACTGGGGAGGTTTTGGTGGGGTGCAGGAAGGAATGTGGGATGAGCAATCGCACATTTGAGCGCGTTTTTCCTGGGAAGCTAAACGGACATGTAATGTAGCGCCATTTCTGACTAACCTGATTGGTGCCCCTCCTCCCTCTTCGCCTTTGAGTAATGTATAACTTACCTACAGCCCGTTTGCTCTGTATCACAAACACAAAATGTGTTGACTACTATGGACCATTAAGAATAAAAAAGGACTTTTAATTCCAGAAGGCCTGGCTTATTGGCTCTGCAAGGGTTCTCGCATTTACATACAATGCTCAGTAAAATTAGATGGTGTACTGTATGGCTCAAAGCTGTTTGCAAACTTCTGCACTCTTTTTCTCTTGGGAATGATCCCTGCTGAAGTTAATCCCTTTTGGGTCAAGGTTCTTCTCTGCTAAGTTGGTCCCAGCTCATGGCCAGGCTAGCTGTAGAATCCCATTTCAAATATTCTTTGTCAAAGTTGAAACTTCTGAAAGTCTTCTTCACCTTAGATGTACTAGGGTTTTCTTATTACTGGCCGCCATTTCACAATCTTGTTCGAAAACAACGTATTGAATGGGCATTGTTATGAGTCTATGAAGGTATGTCTTTTTCAGACCTATACTGGTATGTCTTTCTGAGATAATAGTAAAAAAGTATTCAAAGGCGCCATTATAGATTTGTAATTTATTTGGTATTTACATAATTATTCCTTACGGTAATTATTTTTGCCTCGTATATGTACTATATCCGTAGTGCTCCTGCTTTTGCTGCCACAGCTGTCATAGCAACTGTTCAACATTTTAGGCAGACAGGCTGTTTAACAGGATGCCCTTTTAATCTGCACAGCCAATCAGAAGCCCTGTTGGGCACAAGCCCCACCTGGCCCTGCCCACTTTCTAAAAAAAACCCTTGGTGGACACCAAGAAAGTGTTGGTAGGTGGCATGGTGCCCGTGGGCACCGCGTTGGGGATCCTTGGGCTAAAGTGTTGGACTAGGATCAGCAAGAGAAGGACTTCAGCTCTCCACTCCGCCATGAAGCTGTGATGATCTCGGCTGAGTCGCAGTCTCTTGGTTTAATCTATCTCACGGCCTGGTTGTAAAGATGGAGTGAGATTCATGTTTCTAAAACCTCATTCGAGGTATCCACAGGTTCAGGAACTGGTGTGGGTGGATATCACTCATGGATATCACATGCCAAGTTGCTCAAGAGCAATTTCTAACATTACAAGGGAGACCTTGGGCCAGCCAAGTTTCATGCTGAGGCCTTATGACGCCGCACGGCCCCCTTCTTCCATGCTCTGGGTGTGGTGGTTTTAGGGTTCAAACGCAGATAAGTCAATGTGATCTGTAAATAGCCCTTTCCCTCCCTTCTGGCGTCCTGTTGCGCTCGTTGCATTCCCCTTGTGTGCTGAATGCAGTGCTTTCATGTGCCATTCTGGCCTGTGCAAAGCTAAGCCGCTCAGTACGGCATGTCAGTTCTCCTTCCATAAAAACCCATGTTCTTTCCACTCCGTAGAAGGAAGTGTTCTCATTATATGAGCTTCCGGGTGTTAAGGGTCATACGTTTACCATTTCCTGTACTGCATAAGGTATCTTTCCTATTATATAAAGCCGTTTTCAAGATTCCAAGGGCAAGATTCCATGGTGTGCCAAAATAAGTAGGCTAGACAGACTGCCACTCAAAAGGGGGTCCCTGGCCATTGGCTGCATTCTCTCCCTGCTTTGCCTCAGTCCCACCCACAGAACCACCGGCCAGTGTCCCGGCCTCAGTCTGGAGGGAGCCAGCGAAGGGGAGGGACCGACTGGGTGCTGGGTTCACTGTTCTCCTCCTCCCACTGCCAGCTGGGTCTAACTGTCCCCTCAGTGGCCTGCTTCTGTCAGTGAAAAGACAATGGACTATCAGCATATCCCCCTCCACCGCACACTGCCAGCATGCCCAGAATAAACTGTCAGAATAAACTGTCAGAAACAGGGGGCATTTCACACAGCACCCCATAGCACTTCAGGACTGGTACAATGAACTGAAGAATGCTTGGGAGAAGGTTTCAAGGTAAACCGGCTCAGGAACGCTTCCCCAACGGGAGAGGTACGTTTCTGTGTGAAAGGGCCACTATGCTCCTTTAGGAAACCAGTACTAATATGGTTCTGTGTGAAATGCCTGGCAGAAACTGTTACTGAAGAGTTCCTGAAATGGAACATATTGGCTGTGTGAAATTCCTCAGGCCCTTTCTCCTGCCTAGCTCCACCATGGCTGTCTGGCTAATGAGGTGGGCCAGCAACCATCAAATCATTCCCTTCAACCCCCTGCAGTGCGGCTGACTTTCCCCCTAGGGTTGCTAATCTCCAGGTGGGACCTGGAGATCTCCCGCTGTTACAATTGGTCTCCAGATGACAGAGATCAGTTCCCCTGGAGAAAACAGCTGCTTTGGAGGGTAGACCTTATGGCATTATAGCTTGCTGAGTCCTTCCATTCGCCCCCCCCAAAAATGCTGCCCACCAAAGGATCCACCCCCCCAAATCTTCAGGTATTTCCATCATAGGGTTGCCAGGTCTATGTTGGAAAATCCCTGGATACTTTGCGGGTGGATCCAGGAGAGGGTGGGGTTTGGGGAGGGGCCTCAGCATGGTACAATTCCATAGTCCACCCTCCAAAGCAGCCATATTCTCCAGGGGAACTGATCTCTGTCAGCTGGAGATCCATTGTAAAAGCAGGAGATCCCCAGGCCCCACCTGGAGGTTGGGAACCCTATTCCATCATCAGAGCCGGCAACTATCCCCTCAGTGCCTGTTGCTAGGCAACCAAGCTTGCTTCTCTGAAAGCCCCTATCCATACCTATGTTGGCCTTTGGGAGAAAACTCACAGGGGCCAGCTGAACAGAATGCCATAGAGGCCACCCTCCAAAGCAGTCATTTTCTCCAAGGGAGGGGGGAGGATCTGTTGTCTGGAGTTCAATTGTGATACCTGGCGATCTTCAGGCTCCACCTGGAGGTTGGCTACCCTAGGCCTTTGTGTTTGTGTGCGTCTTTATGTGTGTGTGTGTGTGTGTGTGTGTGTGTGGTGAAGAGGCTTGAAAAAAAACCCGGCAGTCTGAAATGGCAAACCGCTCTGAAGACGGCTCCAAAATGGTAGGGGAAGGGCTGTCTGAAACAGCTGTCACTATACCAGTTTATTACAAGCCGGTAAGCAGGATCTGCTAGACCCATTGTTGCCAATCTCCAGGGGAGGGATGGAGATCATGCTAAATTACAACTGCTCTTCAGATGGCAGAGATCTTCCCCTGGAGAAAATGGTGGAATCTGTGTCATTATACCCTGCTGAGGTCGCCACAGCAAATTGACGCTGCGTGCCCAAGGCTGGGGCACTCTCCCAGAGCCTCTTTCTAGAGCCCGTTGCATTTATTTCCACAACGGGCCTTATTCCTAGTTGAAAATAAAAGGGCTTTTATTATAATATGGAGGATGGGCATAGGGGTGGGATGGTGGTGCATGAATGGTGTGGATGTACACATACATCCTTAAAGATCCCTGCCTCTGTGTTTGGTTCGTGATAACAAAGGTCAGCACAGATGGAGCATAAGCCCTGACTGTGGGTGTATGAATCAGAGACGCGGATTGCTCAAAATGTGTCACAGCCGAGCTTCCTGATGTCCGCCTCGAATGTGGCTCAGGTTGGCAGTCTCTTCCAAGAGAAGAACAGCCTGTGACGGGACCTAAGCATCTCACAAGCCCTGTTGGGTGAGTGTTACTGGCAATCTGTGGGTTGAAGACCACTGTTTTATTACACCAGGCCATACATAAGAGGAACACAGCTAATATTACAAGTGCAAAAGACCAAAACGAAGCCGTGTAGATGCTTGCTCAAGATTTTATACGCTAATAAAGAAAACTTAAGAAAACTCTAAAGCCTAAATCCTAGGGTGTCTGTTGTGGGGAGGGGAGGGGAAAGGAGTTTGTAAGCCGCTCTGAGACTCTTAAGTGAGTGAAGGGCGGGATATAAATCCAATCTCTTCTTCTCTTCTTCTTCTTCTAGTCGGCATCATGTTGGTAGATGAGAGTCTCCAGAATATTGTCTCGTTTCGAATCCTAAAGATCTTCATCCGAAGTGTATCATAAATAACCTTACATAGAAATATACAAACAATTTTTCAACTAGAGAATCATACCCATTCCATATACAAAATGTTTTAAAGATTAAATTCTTACTCTACCAAGGTGCAGAATGATGTTCACAAGTCAGGCTGTTAGCCGAATTGCTTTAATTTAAACTTAGCAATTGGCGAAATGCCGGGTTCTTGCCAGCTATACTAAGGTTCTGCCCCTTCCAGGAGTTCCCAGAAAATAGGCAATGAAGCTGAGTGGTTTCTTTGAATGATGTTTACTATAAAATGTTGTTCAAGCATACAAAAACTGAATCATACACACATACACACAAGATCTAGGAAACCTAGATAGAAAATAGCACTGTTGCATTAGCAGGAGTTTTGTTGAGGGGTAATACGTTACCTGTCCTGAAGATAGGTGGTCCAATTCCAAAAGAAGATTGAGGGGAGGTGGAAAGGAAAAATGGGGAGTGCCATCCAAACCTGCAGATACACGCTTCTTCCTGGCTGCACAAACCATGGATTAAAGATGGAGGCAAGGTAATGGGATAGAAAGCTGGATGTGAGAGGTTGGTAAAGAAGATAGGGGTCGAGGCAGCTAGCAATAGATTTCGGTTGTGCAAGATCTTTTATCAGGAAGCATTGGGGCGGGCTGCGCTGACCACATCCCCTTGACACACCTACTAGTTGGTCCGTCCCCACTAGCCCTACCATTGGTCAGTGTAATGAGGAGGAGGAGGTAGGAAGGAGTGGTCAATATTGCAAATCTGGGTGCTAAGCAGGAACTGACACCTGGGCAAGCTGTTAGGATTCTTGGCGCCAATCCTTTGTCTCATGATGGCTCTGGCCAGGTCACTCGATGGTCGACGATTAGTTGCTTGGTAACGTGACTTAACATAATCTCTTACAGGAACTTTGGGGGAAAATGTGAATTGACCAGCGTGAAGGAGACAGAAGGACTCTTTGAAATGGAGTCCTGGTCTCCATGTCAGTGTGAACTCTGGAGGAAGTTTCATGCTATGGGCTGGAGCCTCTCACTGCAATAGAGAGTGCATTTTGCCCTTTACAGAATAACAACCCAAAGTTCAAACTTATGATATTAACAGTTCATAAGAGCATATAATATGCCTTGCTGGCTTACAAGGCTCAAAGCGAAACGGGACGACATTCCGGAAACTCTCGTCTACCAACACATCAGCATGATGTCGACTAGTTTATAGTAGTCACCTCTGTATAGGATTTAGGCTTTAGAGTTTTCTTAAGTGTTCTTTATTAGCGTATAAAATCTTGAGCACATGTATACACGGCTTCAGTCTGTTGCACTTATTACACCAGGTCAGCAGCAGAAGAGATGACAGGAGCTCATGTGCGTCATCATCCAATGTGGAGCTGAATGTTATTGTTGGAAAGTGCCGTCAAGTCGCAGCTGACTTACGGTAACCCCATAGAGTTTTTAAGACAAGAGATGTACAGAGGTAGTTTGTCATAGCTTGCCTCTGCATAGGGACCCTGGATGTCCTTGGTGGTCTCCCAGTCAAGCACTAACCTAGCTTTCAGGATCTGATGAGACTGGGCCAGCTTGGGCCATCCAGGCCAGAGCAGCTGAATGTTACCATCTGCCAATCCCCAGTCCTTAGGATCTTGGCTGCAAAGAAAATTGTACTCACACATGCAAAGTTTGGGCTTGCCTGCTCCTGGGCAAGGTTCCTTGCCTTGTATAAATCAAACTTAACTATTATTGCAGGCTGTTAAATTGCAAGGGAGAAACCGAAAGGAGCGAGAAAGTCCAAGGGTGGAGCTGGAATCCAGCCCACAATAGTAGGTGTTGTTGTTTAAAAAACAAAGACTCTATAGTGTTCTCTCTACGCTGAGTTAGTGTGAGCCAGCTCACAGTTTTCTAGCCTCCAGCTCACACATCTTTGTCTCAACTCAGGAAGGATGGCTCCAGAGCAAACTAATTTATGCAGTAGCCAAACTGCTGTCTCACAACTTCAATGCCAGTAGCTCACAAAGTGGAATTTTGGCTCACAAGACTCGACAGCTTAGAGGGAGTGTTGCTCCACAGTAACCCTCTTGCTTAGCTATCAAGAGAGGCAGTCTGACACCTCTGGCTACAGACCCAACTGCAGCTCAGTACAGAACCTTTAGGTTCTTAACAAAAGCTGACATCTTTGAATTAAGGCAGGGGTCCCCAACATGAAACTCGTGGGCGCTGTGGCATCCCCACTGACAACTTTCCTGGTGCCTGCCAAGTAAGTATGGAAAGTAGGCGGGGCTAGGGGTTTTTTTTGCACAGCAAGACTTCTGATTGGGCATTGGAGATTTGATTGACTGTGCAGATTTTTAAAGGCGTTGCTTTGACAGCAGCTGCCCCCATAGCACGAGGATCTGCCCTGTGTGACTGAAGGTATCCTGTGGCAGCTATTTTGTGCCTGGGCCCATCTCCTGCGGCAGCCATTTTGTGGAAGCCATTTTGTGGCTGCACGCACCATGCTGTGTCAGAATTCCAAAGGTGCCTGCAGGCGCAACAAGATTGGGGACCCGCCAAGTTAAGGTATACTGGAGGTTGAGGTGGGATACTAAAAAAAACATAGTATATGAAGGGAATGGCAGGCAAAGGTTTTTATGAGACCAAAGTGCTTTTTAGAGATCATTCACAGAAAGGGAAATGATGAGGGGTCAATCATTGCCCGGAATCCAAGTGGGAACCATGCACACATTTATGTCAGTGCCCTAAAATAACAACACAGGGTGCTCTCTTGTACATTTCTAATTTATTATGAAACCTCTTGTGTGCCACTTCCTAACAAAAGGTCTTGCGACACTCGGTGTTTGGGCTGCGGGAAACTTTGTGGATCATTAATCCACCTGTCAATCAGTAACGTAGTCTAGTTTCAATTATGCAAACTGGACTCTTTGTTGATTCCTTGCTCTGGATTTTGACATAGTTTGGTGCTTCGGTTGCCAAAGGTTGCTGACCCCTGCTCCGACCTCCAAACGACAGAGGCCGGCTGTTTGCAGAACGAAGGAATACAGAATCAGAGCCTTGCAAACGTGCTTCCCTCTGTGAAATGTCAGTGCTTAGGAGGCAGGGTTGGGTTAGGCTGCCCTCAAGGTTGCTACAGATCTTTTTTGCGGAGGCAGCATCCACACACTGTGTGTCTTGCAAGAATAAGTCAACCCAGTTGCAAATGGTGCCATACCAGACTGTGTGTGAATATTCACAGTCATAAGAAAGACGCACCCACACGTACACCCCCCCCCCACCGCAAGCTTCTTGTAGAACTTTGGGCATGCTGCTCTTTGAGTGGCGTTGGGCCAGAGCCTGTTAAGAGGGAAGGAAGTGATTCTCCACCGAATTCAGCCACGAGCTCAAAACTGGATTGTCTCTGTGGTACTTCAAGTCCTGTTTTCATGCAGAAGCCGCCCAGGTGGGGAGGGAGAGATCGGTCGCTTCTTCCTCTCCATGCTCCGGCTGAATTCTAGGAATGAGCCAAAAATGTCCCGTGCAACCTGCCGCCTCTCATTTTCCATTTAATTGAGAAAGCAGAACTCGAGCCACAGTTGGGTTCCCGAATGACAAAAGTGCGACCTTTGGGGCGAGCGTCTCTCTCTCCCCCCTGTCAGGCTTCACTCTCTTTCTCAGGATGGGAAATTCTCCTTGCCCCAGCTTCTCAAAGCGAATAACCCAATCCCAAAGCGGTTGAAGTTCTGAAAATGGAAAGCTGAAGCTTGTAGAGACCACAAGCTACATAAACAAGGCATACAATAGTTCGGTTCTGACATCACATTTTTAAAATCCTGTTTTATTTTAATGGTAGCTTGTTTGTGAAACCAGGATCTAGTTGCAGATGATGACTCAAGCCCTGGTCTGCCTGCCTGCCTGCCTGCCTGCCTGCCTGCCTATCTGTCTGTCTGTCTGTCTGTCTGATTTCTAAACTGCCCTCCTCCATGTAGAGTGTACAGCATTCAAGAATACACTCATCAGTTTAAAAATTAAAAATAGTAAAACCAAATGAAAGATCTCCCACCCCCTGCCAGTGCTTCCTGCTACTGCTCAGCTGAGCAGCAGGAGGAAACTGGCCAGCAAAAAGGTGTTTGTGCAATCATTGTTCCCAAGGCAATGACACAACTTCCTGCACAACCAGGAAGTGATGTCATTGCACAGGGTGATGCTCTAGCACTCACCTAAATCTCTGTGGTTTAACCACAGAGTTTGAGGTGAATGCTAGAGCCTCGCCCATGGCAGGATGATGTCGCTTCCAGGTCACACTGGCAGTTGTGCCTTCATGTCGGGGATGACAATCGCACACCTCCGTCAGTTCCTGCCTCCCCCATCTCCTGCTGGATGTCTACATCCACACATTGCCCAGCAATCACACAGCAAAGATGCTCTGTACAGATCTCATTGCTACAGCGAATGAACAGGCCTTTCCAGGGGTAACAGAGCATTCAGACAGTGTGTGCATTCAGACGGTGTGCTGGAGCCACTTTAAATCTCTCCGCATCGATGCGGTTTATTTTTATTCTGGGCAATCGCAATCACACAGGAGAGTATGTCGGGGTTTTGGTTCCCCCCCCCCAAGTTTGCGCATGCGCATAGCTGCTCATCTGGAGATTAAAAAACTACACCCTTGCGCAAGCGCAAAAGCAGTAGAGCAAATCCTGTCACAGTTCCACAAGCACTGTGATTTCACCGCTGTGACAGAACACGTCCCTTCAAACTTTTCACCCGAAACTGGCCTCCTTGGGATCCCAAACTCAAAACTAGTGGCCATTTAAACTTTTTTTATATAGACGCAGGAGCGGAGCAGCGCTTATGCGCATATTGCTGACGCAAAAATAAAAATGGCGGGTGAAAAGCGGAAGCCTCTGGCTTCTGCGGTGGGGTGTGTGTTAAAGACACGGAAGTGGCTCGACGATAGTGGAGCGATCACACAGGGGAAAATGCGCTTTCAACCGGGAGAGCACAGAAAACACCACTTAAGGACCTGGTATCAAAATACTACGGTTTGCTCTGGAATTTACTCCGGAAAGCAACAGCTGGGGACAGTAGGCAGCTGATGCTGTCTGAACGTGCACATTCGATCCATTTTTGAAGAGTGTCGAAGCCGGATCAAACGACGCGTCTGAACGCACCCAGTGATTTGCTCTATGTTTTCTTCATTCAAGCGCCCCCCCCCCCCCCCCGGCTACTCTCTTACACACCAGATGGCTTTTTCAGGCTTTTAAAACTTGGCAATTGCTAGATCACTACAGCACAACCATGATCCGTTGCACAATCTACTAGCTCCTCGGAATTCCCAAGTTTCATTTTTTAGAAAAAATTGCTCCATAACCCTTTCCACTGTGGATTTATCTATCCAGAAGAAAGTTCCTTGCACTAGAAAAGTGGTGGCACAGGACCCCGAGACTAGCTCAAGCAAAAGCGGGCAGATTTGAACCCATGTCTCCTCAGTCCTAGTCCAAGGCATTCACTACTACGGCACCCTCCTTTCCGATGCAAAGTATATAGCACTTTCACTAAAGAACTGTGAACACTGCCGCCCTGTGTCCATAGAGAATTTGGTCCAATGGCAGATTTCAGTGGACAAGAGAGAATTTAGCCCATGTTGATGCTTAAAAGCTCTATGAAAAGTTTCAGTAGGCTTACCAGGTGACCATTAATGGTGGGCAAAGTCCTGGTAGTAGTTGCTGATGCCCACCATCGCTCATCTGGTCAGTGGGTGGAAGCAGGCCAGCACAATGGGGGTGGGGCAGCGACAATGACGTCACTTCCGGCACGACCTAGAGTTTTGAGGGGAGTGCTAAAGCGTTGTCCCGGTGCGATGTCAACACTTCCAGGTTGGCCGCCACTGGTGTTGCTGCACAGTGTTGAAGATCACTGCCACCTCTAATAAGTACCGCCCCAACAGTAAATACCCGCCTCCCCCCATCTCCCCCAGTTGTCTAGATTTCAGTGGGGCGTTTGAACTTGTGCTAGGGTTAGAGGAGGGGAGGCTTACTAGAAGAAGAAGAAGAAGAAGAAGAAGAAGAAGAGATTGGATTTATATCCCGCCCTTCACTCGGAGTCTCAGAGCGGCTTACAAACTCCTTCCCCTTCCCCTCCCCACAACAGACACCCTGTGAGGTAGGTGGGCCTGAGAGAGCTCTTTCCAGATCTGTCCTTGAGAGAACAGCTCTGACAGAACTATGGCTTGCCCAAGGTCATCCAGCAGCTGCAAGTGGAAGAGTGGGGAATCAAATTTGGTTCACCCAGATTAGAGTCCGTGCACTTAACCACTACACCAAACTGGCCCTGGAAAAAGAGAGAGGCCCGGGCCACATTGCTGGCATTGCACAGGAAGTGACATCATCACCCCAGCGACTCTAGTATTGGGGCAAAAAAACTATGGTAAAACTGCCTTCTATCATAGAGTTTTTGCCCAAATACGAAAGTATCACCCAGAAGTCACTGGTGCGATGACATCACTTCCTGTGTGATGGCGGCCATGTGGCCTATGCCTTCCTCTTTCTACTGGTAAGTCCCCTCACTGGCCGGCTGATTGGAGGCTGGGGGACAGGGCCTAGTGATCCCCACCTCCCCGGGGGGGTGGGCAGGTCTGGCAATTCTAACTGGTGCAATGTGACTACAGGAACAGGCCAAGAAAGATCGTTTTTGTTTTTGTTTCCCTGGTTCCAACCAGTTCAGCTGCTGGAGCTCAGCTGCTTCTTCTCTGTTCCTTCAGCTCTCGCCAGCCATTGGCTGCACAGAAGCGAGAGCTTTTCTTCAAACGGTGCAAATGTAGCTTGAGTGCATCTAAACAGGAAACGGCAGTGTGGTCGGTTGGTGGAACTGACATCCTGGAGAGTTTCACCAAATCACGCTGCTGCAGCTTTTCCGCTGAGGGAGTGGGGTCGGGGGTGCATGCGAGGGCCCGATGTGATCAGCCTTGCTGACACAGAGGGGAAAATGGATTCCTGTTCTGTGCTCATGAGAGGGCCGTCAGCCCTATGGCCAAGGGTGTTGCCCTGGCTTGTGGGGCTGCCAGCTCTGGGCTGGGAAATACCTGGAGATTTGGGAGGTAGAGCCTGAGGTGTGTGGGGCTTGAGTATAATAGGGTATAATGCCACACAGTCCACCTTCCAGAGCAGCCATTTTTTCCCCAGGGAAACTGATCTCTTGTCTGGAGACCAGTTGTAATTCCAGGAGATTTCTAGCTATCTGTAGGATAGCAACCCTAGTCTGTGATCCCGGAGAGCCGCTATTCATCTGGGTAGACGAGACTGGCCTTGAAAGACCAAGGGACTGAGTTTGGGTTGCCAATTTCCAGGTGGGACCGTCCTGGAGATCTCCCAGAATTATCACCGAACCTCAGACTACAGGGATAATTTCCGCTGGAGAAATTGGCTGCTTTGAAGGGTGAACGCTATGGCATTTTATCCTGCTGAGGTCCATCCCCCCCCTCCAAAACGTCACCCTCCCCAGGCCCCGAATCTCCAGCAATTTTCCAGCCCAGAGTTGGCAACCCAATGAGCTTCATATCTTCTTGTAAGGAGAGAGTTGAGTTGTACAGCATCTGCTTTCCATGCAGAAATCCCCAGGTTCAGTCCCCAGCATCTCTTGTGAAAATATGAAAGACCTCCGCCTGAGCCCCTGGCGAGTTGTTGCTGCCAGTCAAATTAGACACTACTGGCCTTGAAAGAGGAAGGGTCCAGCTTTGTGGGTTTCTTGTTTGCTTGTGGTTTTGCAGTGGGCATTGAGGGCGATGTTGAAAGAGGGGCATGGAGGAAGGCAGGATAAAAACAGGCAATAGATATAAAGCTAAAATCAAAGGGTGGGCAAGGAAAAAAAAATCCCTTTCTTCCTCTCAGATTAGATGAAAGGACAGCTCGGAATAATGTGCTTGGAACACTGCCTCCCCACCCCACCCCACCCCCGCCACCGCTGTTGAATTGTGGAGCACAGTTCCCAAAATGACCTGAGTTATTAGCTGCATTCTCTAGCTGGTAAACTGTTTGCTCTGCTGAGAAATTAGTGCCTCCATCACCTCAAGGGCACCCATGCTTGTGTCAACATTAGCACCTCAATTAGATTTTTTAAATAGGATGGTAATACAGCAGTTCAGTGGATTTTTTAAAAGGAACTCTCTTTTTGTAAGGCTGTGGTATTCAGGGTTTTTAATGCATATGTGTCGTCCCGTCCCCCCCCCTCCCCCCCCCCCCCCGGTTCTGGCCCATACTGCTTCAGTTTATTTCCACATACATTTTTGTATCTTTAGTTTTCACTTTAGTCCCCCCCCCCTCCCAGTTTTTTCCTGTTCTTTTAAAACACTTTTACTCCTATGATTTCCTGGAAGCTGATTTTGAGTTGGCTTTTTTTTTTGTTTGAGCTGGTGATGGAAGGAAAAGGGCATATTTCCTCAAGGGTAGGGGGTAGAGACTCACTTTATTTTATAATGAAAGCCGGGAATTCAGAGAACCGCCTAAGCTTTTTGTTTCTTTCTTTTTTTTAAAAAAAAAGATTTTTTAAAATTGGATATCAAACAAAACACATAACAAACAAGACATACCAACATAAATACATATAAATTGGAGGTTTCATATACAGCCTTGTTATTTCTAGTTTGTTACGTCCTATATTGTCTAAATGTATAGTAACCATTTCCCCCCACCATATATTTTCACATAATTTGTTTGCATTTAAAAAGGTATTCTGTATTTTCTCTAATTTTTTTTGACAATATTGTTCATTTAGTATAATCTTCCAACCATTTATAAAATCTTGACCGTGTGTTTTGGAATCTTTTTTCCTCTTGTCCTCTCAAAAATAAAGTTAGTTTGTCCATCTCAGCAGTTTTGAGAGTTTTACTTATCATTTCTTCTTTAGAAGGTACTTTGTTTTTTCTCCAGTATTTGGCTCATAATATTCTTGCGGTGGTCAGTACATGTATAATAAGATAAAAGTCCTGGTGGGTTTTTTTACAGTTTTCTGGTCTTATAGTCAATAAAAATAGTTCAGGTGTGTTAAACCTTTTGTTTCAACACTCCAGTGGTATACCGATATTTTAGTGCCATTTCTTTCAAAGGGTGTGTGTGTGTGCTGTGATAGCTGACCCACTGATGACGGCAGCTCTGTCCCTAGAAAATCCTCATTATTGAGGGCACAGGCGGAAGAAAATAAACTGACTCCACAATTGTGAAATGTAAGCATAGGTAAAAGGACACTGATATGGTATATGGTAACAACAGCAAGAATGGTCTATGCGCAAAATTGGAAATGCAAGAAAACTCCAGAACTATGGGAATGGTTGAGAAAACTGCTATTTATGGCAGAAATGGATAAATGGACAAGAAAATTAAACAATCAAGACTCAGCGAAGTTCTTAGAGGATTGGAAAGATTTGAAGGAATATATGGAGCAGTATTGGGATAAGAAAATAATATTTTTATACTTTCTAACTATTGAAATGATGAAATATGTTTATAATGCAAAAAATGAGTCTGTGGTTAACCGCAAAATTTAACCGTCCCTAACTAATACTTTGATAATCAGTTTAAATGTATAAAAGTTATAATAATTCAAAATGTTACCTTAAGAGACAAATATTTTTATATATATGTTTATCAGTCGATATATATGATGGTGCAGGTGGGGGGGAAGTCATTTAATGATTATATCTTTTTAACTTAGTACGCAATTTTATAGAGAATGGAATATGTATAAAAGCTAATTGTGTTAAAAAAACAATGGAAAAAAACAAAAGCTTTATTACACAATTGTGAAAATGCAGGGGGGGGGGGCAGACATGCTGGACAACCACACTCAATCCAATTCCAGTGCTTGTGGATGGACTCTCCAAAAAATCAGGAGTAACCCAAGCGTGCAGAAAAGCCTCTTCAGATCTTCAGAGCAGGGCTTCGTAGAACAGGAAGGGCTAGGGAGCACCTGCAAAGGGGAACACTGGGATCCAAAATTAAGAAGAAGTTTAGCGGCACAGGCTTAAAGACTGACAGGATTTATTCCTACGCGAGCTTTTGTGATCCAGGGAGCACTTCATCAGACGCATGGATGAGTGAGAGATATCACTATGCAGGAGGATGGTGCTTAATCTTTGGCCCCGTCCACACGAGCGAGATAAGCTGGACGGGAAGTGACACAAATTTGTGCCGGCGCAATTTGCGCCGCTTTTGCGGGATCACACAAGTCCATGGACCTGTGAGGGTGAACCGCCGCTGTGTGATCAAACGCAGCCGCGGGCGAGTTGGGTCCCCCCCCCCCCCCGGCTGTTTTCAGTGCGCTTATCTGCTTCTACTAGGGCTGCCAAGTCCCCCGGTAGAGCGGGGGAAACACCAATTTTTAAAGCTTTCCCCCGCTTTTCCAAGATTGGCCACCGGGGGGACAAAATGGCTGCCAGCAGGGGAACCTCGGAGCCTGCCCTGGCCAGCCTCTTGAACTTCTTAAAAGGGAAATTTCCCCTTTAAGAGCTGAGCCAGCAAGAGAGCCCCGCCCAGAGATTAAGGCGGGACTAAGCTCTTTCTACTGCGTGCAAGGTTGCTGCTGAGTAAACTGCTCGGGTAAGCTGGGGTCTGCGAGCTCTTTTCCTTCTCTGTCTCTCCCCCTCCCCCTCTTTCTTTTTTCTGTCTGTCTGTCCACTGTGGTTTTGTCAAAGGAATAAACTGTCACTTCCAAAGAGGTAAACATCACAAGGAGAGGTTGCCTGTAGAAGGTCTGGGAGTGGGATTGTTTAAAATGTCTTGTCGTGGCTGTTTGGGTCCCCCCAATCCTCATTTCCCTTCTGCAAATAAAAGTTGGGATTCCTCATTTTTATGCCAATTTTCTGTTTCTTTCAACCGTGTCCCCCCCTCCGGCAGTAAAAATCTGCATTTTTAAAAGCATTTGTACATCAAGTAACCGGTATTTTAAATTAGGGATGGATCCAACTAGCTTTTCTACTGGCTAAAAGGGGAGGACAAAGGTCCTCTTTAGCCACCAAAAAGCCTATGCTGGGGGGGGGGGAGTAGTTATGGGACTTACATGGACAACAGCTGGGTGAAACAAGGGCCAGAAATAAAGCCTGGGAATTGGGCAAGAGTAAGTGAAAAAGCTGTCTGTCTGTCTGTCTCTCTCTCTCTGTCCCCATCCAGCAGAGGTCTATCAGTGGCTATTATTAGCCACAAGGTCTAAATGGAACCCTTTGTCTGGGGCAGTGATGCTCTGCATTCTTGGTGCTTGGGGGGCAACAGTGGGAGGGCTTCTGGAGTTCTGGCCCCGCTGCTGGACCTCCTGAGGGCACCTGGTATTTTTGGCCACTGTTGTGACACAGAGTGTTGTACTGGATGGGCTGTACTGGATGGGCTGATCCACTGTGGCTTCTCTCCTGTTCTTATGATATGAAAATCATATTTAGCTCTTGTGTAGCACTTAGGGCTTCATATTCTGCCGAGATGAGGAAGGATTCAGTAGGGCCATTGCTCAGTGATAGAGCATCTGCTTGACATGCAGGAGGTATCAGCCTCTTCAGCTAAAAAAGGATCAGGTAATAGGTGACATTAAAGATCTCAGCCTGAGACCCTGGAGAGCCACTACCAGTCTGAGTAGTCAATACTGACCTTGATGGACCAATGGCCTGATTCAGTATTAGGAAACTTCATGAGTTCATGTGGAAGCATGTGGAAGCAACATCACAGGATGTGACATCACAAAATGATGTCACTTCCTTTCTCCTGGCTCCACCCCCAAAGTCTCCTGGCTCCACCCCCAAAGTCCCCAGATATTTCCCAAGTTGGACTTGGCAGCCCTAGCTTCTACAAGGGATTGATGACTTGCCTCTCCACCCTCGGGATCATCTGATGATGCGCATACCAGGATGGGAGGGGGAAAAAAACCCCAAAAGCCCGCTCCCCAATGCCACTTGTTTGCGCTGGCGTGATCACACCAGGAAAGGTCAGTTCTGGGCCATCGCAAACCATTTGAGACTGCCTTTTCACTGGTAGCTAAATAAGTCGATTCCCCACCGGCTCAAAGCAGTTTGTGACACTTTGACGCCGGCTGCAGGATGCTTCCCAGATGTGCTTGTGCGATCACGCCACTTTGAGCCGGCGGAGAATCGTCCTTCTTGTGTCGCAAATGGGTGCGTATGATCACGCCCTTTATATACTTTTTGAGTTTGCAAAGTCTCCCATATGTGAACAATGGGTTGAAATGACATCAAAAGAGATTTTCGGCTAAACATTAGAAGGAACTTCCTGACAGTTAGAGCGGTTCCTCAGTGGAACAGGCTTCCTCGGGGGTGGGGTAGGGGGTCTCCTTCTTTGGAGGTTTTCAAACAGGCTAGGTGGCCATCTGACAGCAATGCGGATTCTGTGAACTTAGATAGATCACGAGAGGGAGGGCAGGAAGGGTTGCCTCAGTGCTTAGTTCTTGTGTCCCTTTCTTACACGCCCAAGGAAATGCTGGTCGCCACTTTGAGGTCAGGAAGCCATTTTTCTCCAGGCCAGTTTGGCTGGAGATTCTGGAAGTTTTTTGTCATCTTCTGGGCATGGAGAAGGGGTCACTGGGTGTGTGTGTGTTTTGGGGGGGTGGTATTTGTGATTTTCTGCATTGTCCAGGGGGTTGGACTAGATGACCCTGGAGGTCTCTTCCAATTTTATGATTCTATGATTCTCTCTGTGTGTGTATACACACATACACTATACACCCAATTAACTTGAATTGTCAATGGAATTTTGTCCTTATTTATTTATATTTATTTATTTATTATACTTATATCCCGCCTTGCCAGCGGACCGGCTCAAGGCGGCTAACAAGCATAAAAATACCGTCGAAGGTTTACAATATAAAATAGACAGTTAAAATTAACACCACATCCTACACACAATATACTACAACAGATGGCAGCTTCAGAGTTCTCATGGCGAACAGAAGCGGCAAAGGGGTGTGGCCAACAGGGCCAGGGCGACGTTATCAAACCAGTTCCCCCCCCCCCCCAGTGGCGGCTCCTAAGGAAAGGCCTGGCGGAAGAGCTCCGTCTTACAGGCCCTGCGGAATTGCAATAAATCCCACAGGGCCCTGATGTCATCCGGGAGCTCGTTCCACCAGTCAGAAGCTGCCACCGAGAAAGCCCAGGCCCTGGTAAAGGCCAACCGAACGTCTTTCGGACCGGGGCAAGTCAGACGATGTTGGGTGCCTGACCTCAGTGTCCTCTGGGGCCTATATGGGGAAAGGAGGTCCCTCAAGTAGACAGGCCCCTGACCATATAGAGCTTTAAAGGTTAACACCAGCACCTTGAACCGGATCCTGTATGCTATGGGCAGCCAGTGCAGCGACTGCAGCACAGGCCGGATGTGGTCCTGCAAAGAGAGACCCATCAACAGCCTGGCCGCTTAGAAATGGGAGGCGGGGGGGGGGGGGGGGTCTATGGTGGTTTTAGAACAAGTAGGTCTACAAATCTGCAAATGTACAGTTCTTTAAGAACTTAACTGCTGGGAAAACATGTCATTCTTCCATTATATTTCTAGCTGCAATTCACATAACTCTTTAGAAGTGCAGTGAAACATATGAATCCTTACTACCCCCCCCCCCCCCTTACCTGTAACACCCTCAACCAGCCCTTCTGGCCAAACAAAGCCATCCTCTGTGCACTAAAAGGTAAAGCTAAATCAGAGCTCTCCACTCTCAGATTACCCGGTGATGTAACAGGCTGGATTGCCAGTGGAGTCTGGCCCAATGGGACACATGCAGGATTAGTTTTGCAGGTGAATTTTCCAAGCTATTTTTAGTCCCCAATCCCTCAAGAGCAGATTTGCAGTTTGCCACCGAAAGAAGTCAAGACAGAAAAAGTGTTTTTGCGCTGTTTGCCTGTGTAAGTGAAAGGCTGTTTGCTCTCTGGAAGAGGATACAAAGCAGTATTAAAAAGGCATCCCTAAACTAGGGGGTGGGGTGGGGGTGCCGTTATGGAGAAGGGCCTTTACTCAAGGTCTTTGTCAGTCCGAGCCTGAAACTTCCTCTGAAGATTCATAGAGGTGAAGATGTCTTCCAGAGTTCTGCACTTTTCTCCCTTTCTCACAGTACAGGAACTCGTGGGCACTCAATGAAATTAATGAGCACTAAGCTTAGTAGAGATAAAAGGAAGTAATTTTTCACCCAAAGAGTAGTTAACACCTTAAATTCACTGGCCCAGGAAGTGGTGGCGACAACAAGCACAGACAGCTTCAGGAAGGGATTGGATAAACATATGGAGCAGAGGTCCATCCGTGGCTATTTGCCACAAAGTATAGATAGGAACTCTCAGTCTGGGGCAAGTGATGCTCTGTATTCTTGGTGCTTGGGGGGGCAGCAACAATAGGAGGGCTTCTAGTATCCTGCTGGACCTCCTGATGGCAACTGGTTTTTGGCCACTGTGTGACACAGAGTGCTGGACTGGGTGGGCCACTGGCCTGATCCAAGGTGGCTTCTCATGTTCTTTATGCAGACCTGGGCCATTTACGGCTGCAGAGTAGCAGCTGTGGTGCAGTGGTTAAAGCAACAGAACCAAACGTTATGGAGTGCACAGGCTGGGTCTTGTGTCCTGTGTAACAGTCACGTGCTTTGCTTGTTGTCCTCAATTCCTGTGCACATGGATCGCAGTTTGGATTGCAACTATGGTCACATGGAGACCAGGCGTCTGCCTTCCCCCTCTGCCGTTTTCTTGACCTGCAATAGCCCTGGAGTATGCTATTTGCTCTGGGAGGGAGGGAAAACCACCCACCCACCCCTCTATGTGTTTTTAACAACAAATGTCCCTCTCCTAAAAACATGGTCTTTGCATTTCAATGGAACCTTTCCCATCCCTGTTTATCTGAAAATTAGAAGGTGGGGCATTGCACCCACTGGCCCCACTCCGGCTATGCCCTTGTTTGCAGTTTTAGGGGCTTCTCTTTCCTGGAGAGACCCACCTGGTATTGATCTTTCTCTGTTTCCCTCAAGGCCAAATGGACCATGACCTAATTTTATTTTTTACTGTCAAGTCACAGCCAACTTACTGAAATCCTGTAGGGTTTCCAAGGCAAGAGATTAATGGAGGTGGTTTGCCATTGCCTGCCTCTGCATCGTGACACTGGACCTCCTTGGTGGTCTCCCATCCAAATACTAACTAGGGCCGGCCCTGTTTAGCTTCTAAGATCTGTCGAGATTAGGCCAGGTTGGGCTACCCAGGTCAGGGAAATTAGTTAACTGTTTTTTCACAGTGGAAAAAATGGGTGAGTGAATGGGCTCTCTGGCTAGGCTCTGGAGCCGCTCCATTGTCCTGAGTGTTGTTACACCTTTCAGGCTCTCAGACTCTTCTTAACTGTGCAGAAAAAGGAACTCTCCTTGCCGAGTGAACTGTCTGAGAATGAGGCTTACCGGTTTCAAGAGTTCTCCTGGCGTTGCAGCTGATCTCCAGATCGCAGCAATCGGTTCCCATGAAGAAAATGACAACTTTGCCGAGTTGACTGCATGTAAGGTGGCCAAGCCATGTGGGAGGTTTGGGGGCAGAGACATGGGGGGGGAGTGCAACATCATGTGCACCATTATGTCACTTCAGGGGAAAACTTCAGGGGAAAAATATAGGGTAACTCTAGGAATTGCCAGAAACTCTAATGGTTTCACCAGAGATTTCCCATTGATTTGCAGAACTACCCTCTGTCAGCTCTGGGTTTTTCACAGAGTTGGCATAACAGCACATGCAACATTATCAGTTTTTATATTATTTTTCTCAGTGGGACCGGTGGGGAGGTGGATGATCCCCTACTCTGACTGAAGGATTGACAAACCAAACTCTATGGTATTACATAGAGTCCTGGGACAATGGCACTCCCACCAAACTCTCACATTCCACAAACTCCACCCTCCACCGGCACAACAGCAGCTCTCCAACAATTTCCCAAGCTGGAATTGGCAGCCTGACGTGAGAATCTTTCCTGCCTAAAACCAGGAGACAAATCTCGTGAGAAGCTGCAGCTCTGTTTGGGAATCGGTCCTCGTCCACATTCAGCACATATTATAAGCTTGGCCCAGGGGGATTCTCCATGATCCCGCGTATGCAGCACACTGCAATTAGGAACATGATTTGCAAGTCCCAGACTCCTCAGCAGGAATGAATTAAGGATCGTTATGAGATACGCTCACCTCGCCAATTTGTCAGCTGTTTTATCTGCTCCCCACATTTCCATTTTTGTGTGTGTGTCCGCGCAAGTAAAAACAGAGGAAGAAATAAAACCTGATCCTGCACAAGACATTTTATCACAGCGGCTCTGTGCCTCTGCCTTTCTGAAGATGTCAACATTGCCTGCCCCTTGGCCGTGGCTGGGTCACTTCCGGAGCAACTGATGTCGGATACAGGAGTCTCTTGCCCTATTTCTCAGCATACCCTGCCCCCCCCCCCCCAAGTTAATTAGATCTTGAGAGCCCTGGAAAGCTGAGGAGACCAGAAAGTTGGCTTCGATGCAGAGAAATAGTTGAGGGAAGAAAAGCTAAATGCAGATGGGGAAAGCTAAAGTCAGACTGGGAAGGTTTGGTTGACAAGCCCCAGGGCTTGGGTTCTGACTTCGCATTTCCCGGCATGGCTGTTCTGCCATGCTGTTATTATTTTTTTTTATACTGTACAGATTGCACAGCTAGAAATTAATTAGTGCCGGTAATTGTCCCCTTTGCTACGGATCCAAGCCCCTGATGTCCTGTGTTCTGGATAGGTTGTCATCATAGTAATAAAAAAATAATACATTGCGTTCTACCTCTGGTTCCCTTTGTGGGGAAGGAAGGAAAGGCGTCTGTCTAGGCCCACAGGAGCCTCCTGGAATTCCTTCCCTGCTGCTGAATTTGCAAAAGCGAGCAGCCCTGCTGGAGGGGGAACCTGTATTTTATACACTGAAGAACCTAGGTATCTCCACTCAGAGGTTTTCTCAGGGCACGGCCTGCTTTGGGGAGAATTGCCAGTACAAGCTGGAGAGAAACAGAAATAATCTGAGACCAAAGCTTGCTAGTAAAACAGCTTTGGGCGTTTCAGGGAGTCGACTGGCTGTACGCTTGTTCCTACGGGTAGCCAGCTCTGGGTTGGCAAATACCTGAAGATTTTATTTTGTTTTATTTTTTGAATTTATATCCCGCCCTCCCTCCGAACGGGCTCAGGGCAGATCACAACACTGTTAGGCCGTTCGGTCTCACAACACAATAATAAATAATCAGTTAAAACCTTAAAACAGCATTTAAAAACAAACTACAATACTGTTGCCACTGGGCTCTAAAATTCATTTAATTTGGGGGGTGGGGGAGCCTGGGGAGGGCAGGGTTTGGGGAAGGGAGGGACTCCAGGTGGGTACAATGCCCTAGAATCCACCTTTCAAAGCAGCTATTTTCTCCAAGGGAACTTATCTCGGTTGTCCGGGAATTAATTGTAATTGCGGGGGATCTCCAGGTGCCACCTGGAAGTTGGCAACCCTACTTGTAACACTTGCTCGATGGCACATATACAAGCAGACAGGTTCCATCAGGTTTTGGGTTTCTTTCTCAAAACAGTCCTGGAAATGAGCTGACCAGTTTGGGGGAAAGGGATGGGAAAGGAAACTGAACATGAACTGGTTTGGGTAGTGAGCATGGGCGACAGAGGTCAGGACTACTGCAGTGTGCTCTGCCTAGGGCTGCCCTTGAAGACAGCAATAGAGAGCGAGCTTTCAAAGGTTTGGCCTTGGTCTCATAAAGGCATGAAACCCCAGGTGTATGCTGCCATTAGAATACCGAGCACATAGGAATTAATTCTGCTCTGACTTCTTGATCAAGAGCTGCAGCCTCCCCGTATTCTCTCCCCCTCCTCTCTTTCAAATATCACACCCACCAATTACCGTGGGGGGGGGGGGGTGTACCTTTAACGTTGATGTTCCATTCCTGTTACCTAATAATAAACAGAGCGAAGGCTGTAAAGCAGGTGGGCTGAATCTGTGTGCAACCTGAGGTCACAGGTGGTTTTTCGGCTTCCTGAGTGCCTTGCAAAAATGGAGGCTTTTCTCCTGCTGTCTCCTCTGATTCAGTGTCTGTGCTTTGACTTTGCCCTTTTGTTAAATGCCAGTGTTATCCACTTCCCTCATTCTTTTCTCTTGCGTCCCACACAAACAGTTTTACTGCATCGTAATACATGAAGGAAGTAAGGGTGTTGCGTGTAAAAATCTGGCAGTGGAAAGTGCCGTTGAGTTGCAGCCAATTTACGTCGACCCGTTAGGTTTTTCAAGACAAGAGAGGAACCAAAGCGGCTTGCCATTGCCTGTCTCTGTGCAGCAGCCCTGGACTTACTTGGTCTCCTATCCAGGGGTCCGTTGGAGCGGGAGCGCACAGGAGCGCAGCTCCGGGAGTGAGGAGCCCAGGGGGCGGGCACATGACCAAGCCCCGCCCCCTCCTCGGCTTCCCCAAGCAGTGCAGAGGCGCAGCGCCCTGGGGAAAGCCCTGCTAGGGTCTTTATTGTTTTTAATGTTTTGTTCTAATATTGATAATTTTATCATTGTTCCTTTTATGACTGTGCTGCTTTTCCAGAGACTTGCTCGTGGCGTATACATTTTCTAAGTATACCATTTTTTATCTGGGCACATGGCACATAAGTACTGGAGAAATTTCACCAACCCTTCAGCAGCTTCCACCTTATCAGTTTGGTGTAGTGGTCAGGAGTTGGACTCTAATCTGGGAGAACCGGGTTTGATCCGGGCTTGGTCATGTGCCCATCCCCTGGGCTCCTCACTCCCGGAGCAGCGCTCCTGTGCGCTACCGCTCTAATGGACCCCTGCCTGTAGGCCTTCTGCGAAGGATTATGCTTGAGGTGAACTAGCTGAAGAGGAGGCGAAGCTAGAGAAACACAGTACCAGCTGACTGGCCCTTTTGTCAATCATTTCATTTTCCCCTTCTTTCTTTCTCAAACCCGCCTGTGCACAGTGCTGACTGGCCAACCCTTTTGTCAATCATGCAGCCACTCCCTGACCATCTTTTCAGACCTGCCTGTGTGAAATGCTGATTGGCTGGCCCTTCTGTCAGTCAGGAAGATACTGCCCCTTCCTTTTTGAAGGCAGGTTTTAAATGTAGATAAATGGTGGGAAAGGTTGTGAAGTAAAATCCTGAGCAAACATTAATGCAGGTTGGGCCTAGTTGGGGGAGAGGGGCAGAGCCTAAAATAACATTGACAAGGGGTTGCCAGGTCTGGGTTGGAAAATACCTGGAGACTTGGGAGGGGGGGTCCCAGAAGAGGGCGGAGTTTGGGGAGAGGAGGGGCCTCAGCATGGTCTCTATCAGCTGGAGGTCAGTTGTAAAAGCGGGAGATCTCCAGGACCCACCTGGAGGCTGGAACCCTATTGACAACCAGTTTGGTGTGTTGGGAGGGAACTTTCAGTCTAGAGACTGTATATGTGATCACTGAGAAATAAAGGCAGAGCTTGCTGAAAAAGTCACCCTGGCTGGGGTTTTTTTGAAAGAATATCTGTCTTCACACTCTCCCATTTTATTCTCACACTAACCCGCTGTGGAGGCAGTGAGAGTGCTCAAGATCACACTGTGAATGTTGGGGCTGAGAGAGGATTTGGATGCTGGTCTCCCTGGCCTAAATCCAGCAGCCATTACCCTGCAAGTGTACATGTTTGGGTTAATGCATATAAATCTTTTCTTGGCAAGTTTTCCTGAGCATCAGCAAATGTCTGACTGTGCTGGACGTCCACAGCATTTTGGAAAGCAGAGGAAAGATGCTCACATTCTGCCACAGTTTGTACCAAAAAAAAAAAGGGGGGGGGTTGGTGCTAATCTGCCCATCCGACATATACTGATACAGCAGAATCCATAAATCTAAATACTGGAGTTCAGGAATCTCCCTCTCAGACTGATTAGCTTTTCTTTCCATACTGCCTTCTCTCAGTAACAGGTTGGTGGTTTGGTGAAAAGGGAGGGAAAAAGATCCAGCCACAACAAAGCTACTCCAGAGTCCAATGTGCAACCGACAATATTAGTCTGTTTCCTTCCGTTCTGACCAGTGTCAACCTGTTCTAGGACACTCAGTTCTTACACTCTGGCACATGGCACATGGATACGAAAGGCATTCTAACAGGAAATGGTATTCTGAGAACTGCGTCCTGCTTCCAAAGAGTGTCCTCCTGCGTTCTGCTTATATAAAGGATTGTATAATCCCCTTTAAATCACTGGGATTGTATTTATGTCATCTGATCAGGGAAAGGCTGTTCCCAGAAAGGTAAGGTCTGTTAGAGTCCTGTTGGATAAACAGGTGGTAGCGGCAGCCAGGGCTGCCTTTCACTAGCTTCAGCTGACAGACCAGTTGGAGCTCTTCTTGGGCAAAAAAGATCTTGCTTCTGTGGTGCGTGCCCTATTAATAGCTAGACTGGATTACTGCAATGTGCTATGTGGGGCTACCCTTGAAGACAGTCCGGAAGCTATAGTCATTGCAAAATGCTGTGGCCAGAATGTTGGTTGGAATTAGGGCTGCCAAGTCAGCCTGGGGGGCGGGGGATCCCCTGCTAAAGGGGCTCCCGATCTGCCGGCCACCATTTGGCCAGCGGGGGGAACACCACCCCCAATGTCGTCCAGCGAGGACGATGTAATGATGTCACCGGAAGTGACGTCAGCACATTGGGGGCGTTGCCAGAGCGTTGCCCTGGCAACGCCCCCAACGTGCTGACGTCACTTCTGGTGACGTTGCTGGGCGCGCACGCTTAGAAGAAACTCCTGGCGAGAGGAGGACTCCCCCCGCCGGTGAGTTTTGAAGACTTGGCAACCCTAGTTGGAATGGGTCATAGGGACCACATCATTCCAGTTTTGTCCCATCTATACTGGCTCCCATTTGCTTGTGGGTCCCATTCAAGGTGCTAGTATTGACCATTAAAGCCTTGTATGGCTTGGAGCCAGCTATGTGAAGGACCGCCTATTCCCATGTGAACTTGCCTGACCACTCTGGTTAACTTCACAGGCCCAGCTCCAGGCTCCCTGGCCCTGTGAAACTAGGCAGGTGGCAACCTGAGAAAGGGCTTCTCGGTTATGGTGCCAAAACTTTGGATCTCCCTCCCCAGGGAGATTTCTCTTTCTCCCGCTGTCGTTGTCTTCTGCTAGCAGTTGGAGACTTAGGGTGCGTTCAGACGGGCAGCTAATCCTGCCATTGGCCCAGCTCAAATTTGATCTAGATCTTTTTTATCCAGTGTTGCACGACCAGACAGCTCCCCCGTGAATTGCTTTACTGCGCATGACTCCGCGGTGGATTGTCTAGACGGCATCCACCTTAAGAAGCCGTACAGTCAGCTTTTTTTAAAAAAATATCCTGTTTGTGCATGCACATATGTGCCTCACCGTGTACTTGTTTTTTTGTGCATGTGCAGACTTAAATGGTAAAAGCACCACCAGCGGTACCTTCCTCTAGGTACCATTTCAGTTAATAAAGCTGGTAAAGTTCACGGGACCGTCAGGAACATAAAATTGCCCGGATCGTTTCAGCGGAGCTCTGCAGATGTCGCGTGTTTAAACGGTTATGCGCACATCACTTTTAATCTCTTTTAATCTCTTTTAATCTGTTTAAAATGTTTTATGTAGACAAGGTACATCTTACCAACCAGTGTAAGCCACCCTGAGCCGGTTTGCAGAGAGGGTGGTGTATAAATACAATTAATAAATGTAAATAATGAATAATTTAAAATGGCGGCCATTCAGGATGGTCTGGAGACCATCCCTGTGGGCTGATTGCATGCTGGAACGACCAGACGGGAAAGTCCGCCATTGGCCCATCGGCAAGCTTTGGACTGGGCTTTATTTATTTATTTATTCTTTAGTTTTATACCCCGCCCTCCCCGCTAGCAGGCTCAGGGCGGCTAACATGGCACAAAGTGCAACATACAGTACAATAACATTTAAAATCCACTATAAAATCCTAAAACAATCTATTTACAGTAAAATTCTAGTTAACCAGTGCTTCCAGTTATAGTATAAAAATAGATGGTTTAGGGTCAAGTACGGCCTTCCATGGCCATCAGGCCTCGGCAGCCACCAGGATAACCCACATCACCAATAGTAGTCGTGATGTGGGGCCAGCGGTGGCAGCTCCTATTTGAAAGCCTGGTGGAAGAGCTCCGTCTTGCAGGCCCTGCGGAACTGCATAAGGTCCCGCAGGGCCCTGATCTCGCCCGGGAGCTCATTCCACCAGACAGGGACCGCCACCGAAAAAGCCCTAGTCCTGGTTCCAGCAAGCCTGGCCTCCCTGGGGCCCGGTATACAGAGTAGATTTTGGGCCCCCGACCGAAGTGCTCGCTGGGGTATATGTGGGGATAGGCGGTCCCTCAGGTATGTTGGACCCTGGCCATATAGGGCTTTGAAGGTAGGGCTTTCACCACTATCTTTTAAGTATGGCTCCCTGACAGGGATCGATGGGCTGATCATGGAAATGGCACATTCCCCAGATGTTGCTGTCTGGACATGCCCTTTAAATCCGCCATCTGAACGTGACCAAAGTTTGGTTTGGTATTCCCTTATTACTTCTGACTTTCTCACCTCCATGGTTGTGTGTTTATATGTGTTGAAGTGTTTATAAGTTTTATTTAATTGTTTTAAATGTTTTTATATAGTATTTTATATAGTATTTTAAAATATAGTCTTAATGTTCCAAATGTTTTAATGTGTGAAGTATTGTAACGTTCACCACCTTGCAGACCCTGAGTTGAGTGGAAAGGAGGCATATAATTTTTTTAAAAAAATAAATCAATGTGACATTTAAAATCTGAACCTCCTAAAGAAGTTTAGAAAACTTATTGAGGGCCAAAAGTTAAAAACATAAGCAGGTATATAAAAGAGTGTTTATTTCAAAGACATCAAAAACCTTGTAGGGGTCCAAATAAAGTCTCATAAAATGTTCAAAGTTACAAATTCACAAAAATGAACAGTGTATGACCTGACGCATGACCTGACAAGAGCTTTCTTCAGAGGTCAAATAGTACAAAATACAGCAAGCAACAGAGTCCCTGTAACACATGTAAGGCAATAAACAATAAATAATATAGGACCGAAAATGGAATGTTCCAGTTTGGAATTGAATGACACACCAAAAGGTTTCTATTTGGGGCCACAAAATATACCTGGCCTTGTGTCAGAGGTAGTTATATATACTGGAAATAATATCAGTACCAATATGTACCTTCCAGTTTAGGTCCTGAGAGTGCAAGTACAATGGCCTTGTTAGGGACAGTGTGCCATCACACTGAAGACACAACTCTTGGAGAGGAAATGCTGATTGGTAGAGCAGCTGTTTTGCTTGCAGAAGGTCCCAGGTTCACTCCACAGCATCTCCGCTTCAGAGGATCAGGCAGTGGGGATGGGAAAGACAGTCAGAATAGACAACGCTGGCCTCAACAGACCCATGTGCTGACTCAGTGGGCTTTTCCATAAGGGGTTTTTCCATGAGTTCTGGTCCCGTACTGCTTTGGTTTATCCCCTGATTTCCACCTGCATTTTGGTGCTTTTAGTTTTCACTTTGGGGTTTTTTTTGTCCCACTGTCCCCCTTTTCTCTGGTTCTTTTAAAAAGACTTTTACCCCAATGTTTTCTGGAAGCTGATTTTGAATTGGCTTTTTCCTCATGCATAAAGTTCCTGCTGGTTGTTCTGTCCACCTTTGCTCCACTGTTTGATTATTAGACTGTTGTGGTCAAACCCCTCCCTCTGTTCCCGGCTGTCCTGAAGACAAATGATTTCTTTTTCTTTTCAAAATGGCATTAAAATATCGCTATATCGCTGGAGTCTTGTAAGAATAGGCTTAGGAGGTCCTCTGAATCCCCAGCATTATTTTTTTCAAAGTAAGTCTCTATCTTCCTCCCTCACAGAGATATAAACATATCTCAGCGAAGGAAGAAGATAGAGACTTGCTTTTTTAAAAGAATGAAAGCTGGAAATTCAGAGAACCTCCCAAGCCTATTGTCACAATGGCCCAGTGATATTTTAGCTCCTTTTTAAAAAAATCATGAGAACCAGGGGTCATTTCGTAAAAAAAGAGGTGCAGAAGCTCATTAGCATAACTCATTAGCATAACTCATTAGCATGTGCCACACCCCCTGACATCACCGGAAGTGTGTCAGAAGGCAACACCCACCGCTCAGGCTCCACCCCCAAAATCTCCAGGTATTTCCCAACTCAGAGCTGGCAAGCCAGATTTACACTTTGACCAAAGACACTTAAGGTTTCCTTTGCTCTTGCAGGGAAGCTGCCCTACAACAAGTATGAAAATCCAGAGCAAGTTCCTATGCTTTTGCTTTTTTCCACAGCACATCGCCATATGTGCCTGCTCTTGGGCTTGTTACTCCCAGGAGCGGAAAGTGCCGTCAAGTGTGTTCCTGCTCAAAATGACCCCTGATGAGAACACTGGCCTTTGGCAATCCTCATTATTGAAGGCACATGTGGAAGAAAAGCAACTGACCACACAATTGTGAAGATGCAGAGAGAGGACAGATGTGCGGAAGAATCCTGCCCAAACTGACCCCAATGCTTGTGGATCAGCTCCCAAGAAAATCGGGAGTGATCTGAGCCTGCAGAAAAGCCCGGCATAAGGCAGCTGCAAGGTGCTTTTTTGCTGAAGGTTTAGAAACTTGTGTTTTGTAAACCCGAGAACTGAGATTCATCATCAGCCTGAGAAATGAGACTCGGTACTTGCTGTTGTGTGAACCTTTGAGGAAGGTGACCAAAGATCACTCTGACTTGAGCTGGATTAGAAAACAAGCATCTGTGTGCTAATTTTAAATGCACAGCTCATCTGGCCAGCACTGTGGACCAAAACATTAGAACCTGCTGAACAAAAAAGGTTCAGACAGTGACACCTTGTGACAGAACACAGTATTAGCCTCCCAAAGACAAGAGGCAAACTGGAAATAGGGGCGCCTGGTGAAAGGACATGGCATTAGGCCTCCTAAAGGTCAAATCATATATGAGGCTGTGAAATCCATGAACAGAGCATTAAAAAGAAACCTTACAAATGGTAAGTGCACCCCCGTCCTTTCAAAACGGGGTCCAAGAGTGGGTGAGTGGGAAAGAGGTTTAGCCCTTTCTCCCATTACACTATCACAACCTGTTACTTCACCAGGCTGGCTGTTTGCTTTGCAAGTGGAAACATACAACAATTGTGATGGTAGCGGAAAGTGCCGTCAAGTTGTAACTGACTTACAACCATAGGGTTTTCAAGGCAGATGAACAGAGGTGGTTTGCTGTTGCCTGCCTCTGTGTAGCAACCCTGGACTTCCTTGGTGGTCTCCCATCCAAACACTAACCGGGGCCGACCCTGCTTAGCTTCTGAGATCTGATGAGATTAGGCTAGCCTGGGCCATCTGGGTCTGGGTAATTGTACAGGTATGTTTGTCCCAGTGTGGCACATAAGAGTGTATTTAGATGGTACTTATGGAATGGGAATAGCATTACCTCCCCACCTGAGCCATTCTGAGAGTCCCCCGGCAGTGGTTCTTTACCAGCCCCCACCCAAAGGCAATCTTCCAGCATCTCTTCTCCTTTGACTATCAATTGCCAGCTCCATCTTGGGAAATACCTAGGGATTTTGGGGGGTGGAGCCTGAAGAGGGTGGGGTTTGGGGAGGGGAGGGACTTCAGTGAGGTATAATGCCACAGAGTCCACCTTCCAAAATGGCAATTTTCTTTGGGGGAACTGATCTCTATCGCCTGGAGATCAGCTGGAATCCCAGGAGCTTGGGGAAACGACGGCTGAGGGGTGACATGATCGAGGTTTACAAGATTCTGCATGGGATAGAGCAGGTGGAGGAAGAAGTACTTTTCTCCCTCTCTCACAGTACAAGAACTCGGGGGCACTCCATGAAACATGGTTAGAACAGATAAAAGGAAGTACTTTTTCACCCAAAGGGTGACTAACACGTGGAATTCACTGCCACAGGAGGTGGTGGTGGCTACAAGCATGGACAGCTTCAAGAGGGAATTGGATAAACATCTGGAGCAGAGGTGCATCAGTGGCTATTAGCCACACAGTATAGATAGGAACTCTCAGTCTGGAACAAGTGATGCTCTGTAATCTTGGTGCTCGGGGGGCGGGCAATGGTGGGAGGGCTTCTAGTGTCCTGGCCCCACTGCTGGACCTCCTGATGGCACCTGATATTTTTGGCCACTGTGTGACAGAGTGTTGGACTGGATGGGCCACTGGCCTGATCCAGCATTGGCTTCTCTTACGTTCTTATGAGATCTCCAGCCCCCATCTGGAGATTGGCAACCCTAGCTTTGACACAGACCACAGGAAAAAGCACAGAAGGCATCACATCCACCTAACTGCTGCTCTATCCAATGTTATTTGTGTTATGAGACTAACCTCTTCTGCTCTGGGGGAGCGAACTGCCAAATTCAAGCACGTCTTCATGGGAAGATGCCAGAAGTGACCCAAAATTGTATCAAAAAAAAAATAATCATCAGAGGTATTTTTATCCCCACAAGTGCGAAATACAAACGATCAAAAAGCCACGTGGCATAAAGAGAAGGGAAACAGCAAACCATATGAGGCCTTTGGTGGTGTGAATTTGTACTACGTGGAGAAGGAGTTTGCGAACAGTGTCAGTTTCAAGTTGGCAAAAACTGGGATCCGGGAGCAAAAACGACTCATGAGTCACTGGAAGCAGTCTCTCTCCCTACCGGGTCTTTAAGAGGGAGTCACTTGCCACGGGTTCCTGCTCTTGAAAGAGATGGGGGCATGGCCAGTTCTTCTGGGTCTGTTGCCCATGGATTATGAGGACATAAATCAAACATTTCCCCCCCACGGTAATTAATTCTTATGATTACACTGAAAACCCTACTAGACTAATTATGCATAATCCCCGTGGTGCGCAATTGTTAAATACATGTTGACATTGATTTGTGGTTCTGATTTCACCTTTCGTAATCAGCCGTACCGGCAAGGTCTGATTTGGAAAATCTCGCTGCAAGAACAGACTGGCTTGTTTTTTTAAAATCCATGCTTAGACTGTTCACAGTACTCATTTCCAGAAGAGGAAGATGGAACTTGTCGTCTTTGGTTTCAATTCTTTCAACGGTACAGAAATGGAATATTTACCATCCTGAAAATGGGCAAAATCATTCACTGCCCATACAGGTGCCATCTTCGTTGTGGCCCCCACCTTATGGAATAGTCTGCCCGAGGAGGTCAGGGTGACTTCTGCTTTCCTGGCTTTCTGCAAACGATGCAAAACTGAATGATTCAAGAGGGCTTTTCTATGCAGGCAATAGAGTTGCACTGTACAAAGTGGTTCACAAAGTTACTTGAAAAAAATTTATTAGGGACTGTGGTCTACAGCTTGCTGAAACTCGGATCCTACTGTGGAATTTTAGTGTGTCATTTTAATACTTATGCTTTGCTTCAGTCCCGTTTTTAGACTTCTGGGTGGTTCTGCAACCCGAGTTCCTATTGCACTGTTTATTGGGTGTCCCATCTGTCAGTTATACTGACTTGCTCTGTGTAGTCTGCCTTGAGTCCAAGTGAGAAAGGAGGATTATAAATAAAGCAAGTAAATAAAATAAACACGCACAGCTATAACTGATGGTAAATCTTGCTGCATGTGTAAGGTTGCCAAGTCCCCCACTTGATTGGCCCGCTCCCCGCTGGCCCGGATTGGGCTGCTGGGGGGAACCCCACCCCCAAATTGCCATGCTGCGGAGAAGTGTCCAGCGTGATGACATCACCCAGAAGTCGGGGGGGATGCTCTGTCATTCGAGGGAAAACTCTATGGTTTTACCTCGCGTTATAGAGATCCCGCTCCCAACATGCCCGACACGATGGCATCACTTCCGGGTGATATTGTGGCACGCACGCAAAGCACGCACACCAGAAGACTCCCAAAGAGGACCGGGACTCCCCCCGCTAAACCGTGAGTGAGACTTGGCAATCCTATGCATATGCTAATATTTCATATGAAAAGTGGTATTGCTCTTTGGGGTCAGGTGATATATTTTATTTATTTACAACCTGCAAAACTCAAGGCAGCTTATAATGTAAATAAAACAGCAATTATTTTAAAAATATGCAGAAGACCACAATTTAAAATCACGATCAATTATATATTTTTTAAAAACCTAGGTTAGTAAAATGCAGTCCTAAATACAGCCATCTTCAGTTGCTTCCTAAAGACAGCAAGTGAAGGGGCTAGGCACACCTTCCTAAAGAGGTTGTTCCATAATCACAGGGCTACTGTCTTGAACCAACCAGACAAACTTCTTTGGTTGATGGAACAGTCAGGAGTGACTGTAGTGCGACAGTGTGGGGTGTACCGTGAGCAAATTGGGCTAGCTCCAGGGAGTGGTGGTGCAAAGTGCCATCAAGTCACAGCTGATTTATAGCGGCTCTGTAGGGTTTTCAAGGCAAGAGACATTCAGAGGGGGTTTGCCAGTGCCTGCCTCTGCTCAAGGGAGACTCAGGTTCAAATGCCTACTGGGTCATGCGGAACAGTGGTCCATCTGGTCCAGCATCCTGTCTCATGCACTGGCCAGCCAGTTCCCCTGGAGGTCACAGAGGCTGAAGCCTTCCCTTGATGTTACTTCCTGGCACTGGGATCCAGAGATTGACTGCTTCTGAATGTGGAGGTTCCCTTCAGTCACCATGGCATACTTTGCAGATTTGTTGTGAAGATAAAAATGAGGAGGGGGAAAAACCATGACCGATTTCACACAAGCTGCTGCTCCGCCCCTGCTCTTCCCTTTCCCCGGATTGCACACGTCAGTTCCCCCCCACACACACACACGTGGCAATGGGATGATGTCACTTCTGGGTGACGTCATCACGATGTCGCCTTTTGGGACAGTTGGGGGTGGGATTTCTCCCTGTTGGCCAGCTGACCGGTGGCAGGGAAGTGCCCTCAAAAAGTGGACGTTCCCCCTGCCCCCAGCAGGGATCTGGCAACCTACGAGCATTCGAATGGGCACAACAAACTTGGTAGGTGCCACAATTTTCTTTGTTGTTGTGGCTTGAAGTGGACAAACGCACAGCTATCCCTTTGCAGAATGTTTAGTGTTTCAGGTTGCAAAATGTCTCTTAAAAAAACAAAACCCTGCAGTAAAACCAAAGGCCCTGGTTACTGCGAAATGAAAAGGAAACAACTGGAGCCGGTTCGCATGATGATGAGGAAATCAAATTGGCTGCCTTGTGCGGCGGAGCCAAAAATGTGCCCTGTACTCTGCTGAGCTGGCAGAAGTTGTTCTGCTCGCTGAATGAGCAGCTAATGAGAAATGTTCCAAGCGACAATCAGCACTCCTGGAGATTAGCAGAACGGAGCCTGAGGGCCTAATCCCCCCATCTCCTCCTTTCCTGCATCAGGTGTAAACACCCACCCCCGCCCCCAGTAATACTACTCCCTGGGAAAGAGGAGAAACAGGCCTTTGCTCCAGCCCCCCCCCCCCCGGGTTGGCTGTAGGGTTGCCAAGTCTGGGTTGGAAAATACCTGGAGACTCTGGGGGCGGATCTAGGAGAGGGCGGGGTTTGGGGAGGGGAGGGGCCTCAGCTTGGTACAATGCCATAGAGTCCACCCTTCAAAGCAGCCATTTTCTCCAGGGGAGCTGATCTCTGTCAGCTGGAGATCAGTTGTAAAAGCGGGGGATGCCCAGGCCCCACCTGGAGGCTGGCAACCCTATTTGGCCGCTCCATCCTTTTTGCAATAATGTCTGTGACAGGGAGGGTTTGGGAATGGCAACGTAATCGGTTTGGGCTGGAACATTTCAGGACCAACAGATATTGAGCTACCTTGGTTATAGCCTGCTTTGCAGCCAAAGGTTACAGCTGACAAGCAGATAAAATGGCTTCGCAACTATGTAGTCTTAAAGAGCTCTTTGGCGTAGTGGGTAAGAGCGGTGGACTCAGTTCTGGAGAACCGAGTCTGATTCCCCTCTCCTCCACGTGCAGCTGCTGGTGTGACCTTGGGTCAGTCACTGTTTTCTCAAGAGCAGTTCTCTCAAGAGCTCTCTCAGCCCCACCTACCTCCCAGGGTGTCTGTTGTGGGGAGAGGAAGGGAAGGCAATTGTGAGCTGCTCTGGGACTTCAAGCAAAGGGCGGGGTATCAATCTAACTCTTCTTCTTCTTCTTCTTTGTTTTTAAACAGTAGAGCCCTGGTAGAATTGCCAACCTCCAGGTGGGGCCAGGGGATCTCCTGGAATTACAGCTGACCTCCAGACAACAGAGATCAGTTTCCCCTGGAGAAAATGGATCCTTTGGGGGGGGGGGGTGAACTCTATGGCATCACACAACACTCAGGGTCTTCCCTTCCCCAGGCTGTACCTATAAATCTCTTGGAATTTTCCAAGCTGGAGTTGGCAACCCTTGCCCTGGGATAGGATATTTAATCTCCCCCCGCACAATGTTTGCCTGATTTTTAGGGGAGAGGCCATGGGTCAGTGGGAAAGCATCTGCTTGGCATGCAGAAGATCCAGGGTTCTATCCCTGGCATTGCCAGTTCAGGTCACCAAGTGATGGGAAGGACCTCCATCTGGGCCCTGGGAGATCAGCTGCCAGTCGAAGTAGACCTTTATAGGCCAAGGATCTGACTCAGTATAAGGCAGTGTCGTGTATTCTCATTAATGGGAAGGGCCATGGCCTACTGGTAGTACGTCCGCCTTGCATACAGAAGGCCCAAGTTTCAATCCCTGGCATCCCCAGTTAAAAAGGATCCAGGTGGGAGGCGATGTGAAAGGCCTTGACCTGGAACCTTGGAGAGAGGCTGTCCATCGGAGTAGACAGTGCTGACCTTGACATATCGAGGATCTGACTCAGTAGAGGGCAGATTCATGTGACCTGAATGGTTGTCCCAGTGCTGTGTGTGTGTGTGTGTGTGTAAACATCATATCCCCATATCACAGTCCTGATCTGAGTGAACTCCAGACTTTGGACTCTTCCACCATGCCCTGAAACAGCCTTTTCTCTATCTCCTCCTTTTTGTTCCTTAGCATCAAACCTGAAGAAGAGTTCTGTGTAGGATTGCCAACTCTGGGATGGGAAACACCTGGAGATTTGGAGGGGGGGGTGGAGCCTGGGGGGGCAGGGTTTCAGAAGGGGAGGGACTTTCAGCAAGATATAATGCTGTACAGTCCACTCTCTAAAGCAGCCAACTGATCTCTGTAGTCTGGAGATGTTTAATTCCAGGAGATCTCTAGGTCCCACCTGGAGATTGGTAACCCTAGTTCTGTGGAGATAGATCAAGATGCGTAGCCGTGTTTGTCTGTCTGTAGCAGTAGAACAGAGTAGGAGTCCAGTAGCACCTTAAAGACTAACAAAATTTGCGGTAGGATATGAGCTTTTGTGAGTGACTGCTCACTTCTTCAGATACAGCTAGGATGTGAGTCCTTCTGTCCTATACATTGGAAAGTGGAGTGATTTTGCCAAATGACATTAGCAGGCAAATGACACTAGAAGGTGTGATTGGATTAGGTGTGAGATGCAGAGAGGTAGTAGGCGTGGAGAAATCAGTATTGGTAATGAGACCGGAAACCTAGGTCTCGATTCGGTCCGGGTGGATGCATTGTTTTGAGCTTCGTTATCAGTAGCGATTCAGTGGTGTCTCTCTTTCCAATCTCCCTTTGAAATTCCTTTGTAAGAGAACTGCTATTTTTAGGTCAGCAGTTGAATGTCCTAGAAGGGTAAAACGTTCCCCCGCTGTTTTTTTTTTAATGTTGTGGTTTCTGATGTGAATAGAAGGGCATTGCTGACATGTGATGGTATAAATTACATAAGAGCAGGAGTAGGAACCTGAGATGGTATGGCTGATGTTGGTGGGTCCAGTGATTGCCCTGCTAGTTCTGTGGGTCTTAGAAAGTGTGTGCTTGCTATGCTGTGATTTGTTGGTGGCACAAAACAATTGCTCTTCTATGCTATTTTCAAAGCTTACTTAAAAAAAATGATTATTTGGGGGTTGCTATTTATTAAAAAGTATGATTCCCCCCCCCCCTCCCGGCAGTCCTGCATTTTAGAAAACTGACATTCATTTTTTGATTTGCTTCGTTCGTATAGCTTGCTGTCGGTCTGATTTTCGCTACTGGTTAGAATTTGCTGCAGCTGCTAACTTTTTTTTAAAAATTGTGTGGTTTGTTTTGTACACTGCTATGTGATGGTCTAAAAATAAATATGGTATTCCACTGTGAGGTGGTAGAAAAATAATTGTTACAAAGAAATACGGTCAGTCCCGCCCTCTTATCCTTCCTTCTCTGTTTCTAGAGCTGAACTACGAATACATGTGTACCGAAACCTCCAGATGGCTGTTTTTATAAGCAAAATTGGCTTGGCGGCGGGGGCGGGTGGGGGGAGTTGGGAGTGTAGGTTCTCTAAAATGCGCCCCGTGGCAAATAGCGGGAAATTCAAGCACACAATCAGGGAAAATGGAGGAACAACGCCGGGGCAGCGCCTTGTGGGAAATCGGCCTAATCTTTCCTTGCTCACCATTTCCCTAATTCTGCTCCCCCCACCTCAGCTGACCTTCCCCCTTTCCATTCCCTCTAGGGGAATTCAAATTTTCTTTATTTACAGGCTAAGTTTACAGACTGCCCTTTAGTCCTGTTGGCTCCCAAGAAATAGGGTTGGGGGGCGGTTTCTTTTGTAAAAAGAGAAATGAAAAGCAATTAACAATTAAAATAATTGGTTGTGGTAGAAGGAGACATCATATGGGTAGTGTGATGATGAGGTTCTCTGTCTCCCCCTCCCGCAACCCTCTAGAACAGGGGTGTCAAACTCATTTGTTATGAGGGCCGGATCTGACATAAATGAGACCTTGTCGGGCCGGGCCGTGTGTGTCATAAAATGTAATGCCCGGTAGTGGAGATATCAACTTTATAAAGGACACAAACACAAACTTAAAATAAAAACATGCTTAAAACACTAGCACTCTTGCAGACCGATTTCCCACAAGTGCTGCCCCGGCACTTGTTGCTCAGTTTGCCCCGATTGCTTGCTTGATTTCCCCACTATTTGCTGTGGGGCGCATTTTGACCCGCGGCTTTGTGCGATTTCCCCCGCGGCTTCAGTGATCGGTCGCAGTGTTTTGTTTATTTAACAGTATCTGATAACTGACACCTCTTGCACTGAATTCTTGCATCAAAATGTCTGTGCTCTTGCAATCTCGAGTATGCTGTTCAGGTGAGTTTCTGTAAGCTGCAAACCTACTTTTGATTTATTGACATTCGCCACAGAAATCTCATGCTCAGAGTTCTGAGCCTAGGACCCAGGGGAAAAGATGAAATGGCTGAGCAATTGAGAGAGTCTGGCGAAGCAAGCTGTGATGCAGCAGCAGCAACAGAACTAGAAGCAGGAGATAGCCAGTTCCACTAGGGGCCTGATAGAAGCCCTACGGGGGCCTGATCCGGCCCCTGGGCTGCATGCTTGACACCCCTGCTCTAGAAGGTGTTTGGGCTACCTGGAGGCAGGCCCGTAGCTACAGTGGGGCTATTCGGGGCTCCACCCCCTCTCTTAAAGGCACAGCCCCACAGGAATTTATCCAGAAAAATGGGTTGGTTTGTTTTTTTAAAAAAATATTTTTAAACATTTGTTTCAAGGTGGAGGTTTGGGTTGTGTGGGTATCGTTTGCAGGAAGTAGGGGTCCGTGTTTGCTGTCTGGGTGGGAATGTGTGTTTGTGGGGGGAGGAATCGCTGTGTAAGGGGTGTTAGAGGAAATCAGAAGGTGTTCCCTGTTTAGAAAATGGTGCCTGCTCTTTAAAGTACATTTGTGTACAGACAGAAAAATAATGGCAAATAATGGCAGCCCCGCCAGAATTTTTTTTGCCCCACAAGCTACAATATCCTGGCTACAGGCCTGCCTGGAGGTCTTCAGACAGGGGCTGAGCAGCCGTCTGCCATGAAGGGTCTAGTTTGCATTCCCTGCAGGGAGTTGGATTAGAGCAGGGGTGGCCAAATTTTCACACATATTGTGCGGCTCCCAGGAAGGCGGCTGGGGAAGCAAAAGGGAGACATGCCTTTTCTCTCTTCCTCCCTCCCTTCCCCCCCCTTCCTTCCTTCTCCTCCCTTCCCCATCTATTTGCTTTCCTTGTTTCTCTCTCTCTTTTTTTCCACCTCTTTCATTCTTTCTTTCCACCTCTCCCTCTCTTTCTCTCTCACTTAGACAAATATCATTAGCAAACAATTTGTCATTGGACAAATATAATTATCACTATCTGGTTTTACCCCTTTTGTTTTTTATTTTTGGCAGTCTCATTTAATGTTAACAAAAAGCAAATCTGCATATTTTTAATTGAAAAACATGTGTGTAATATTTGTTCATGTCTTGTGGCTCTCAAATATCTGACATTTATCCTATGTGGCTCTTATGTTGAGCAAGTTTTGGCTACCCCTGGATTAGAGGGACTTTAAACACCCTTCTATGATTGTGTGAATCTGTCTAGTTTGGAGATGGGTGGCAACAACCTGCTTCTAGTAGCTCCATTTTGGTGGTGGGAAGTGCCATCAAGTCACAGCTGACTTATGGCGACGTCCAGGGCTCATTTCGTAGCAGTAGCTCTTCCGCATTTTAGGCCATGCACCCCTGATGTAGCCAATCCTCCAAGTGCTTACAGTAGCCCCTGTAAGAAGAGCTTTGTAAGCTCTTGGAGGATTGGCTACATTAGGGGTGTGTGGCCTAATATGCAAAGGAGCTCCTGCTACGAAATGAGCCCTGGCGACGCCGTAGGGTCACTATTCCGTGGTGGTCTCTCATCCAAATACTAACCAGGACCAAACCTGCTTAGCTTCCAATGAGATCATTCAAGCCAGGTCTACATTATACATTTAATGCATAGTTATTTTCCATGTTATTTTAAAAAGTGTGTGTGTATGGTAAATAGTCCATTTCTTCAAAGCTGCAATACTGTGTGTACACCCATTCACTAGTACAACATGGCGTACCTCCTAATAGTGTGAGGAAGTCCTATTGTTATCATTGCTGTGCCATCCCCAAGAGGAACGGTGGCCCACAGCACCAAATGGTGATCTTCCCTAGGAGGTGGAGCCTTTCCTTGTCTGGTCACCAATGGCAACATGACTTGAGCAATGTTTGGCAGTTCCAGAGGCCCTGGGAAGTTGAGCCCATTTCCCCAGCCTTGGCTGCTGCTCTTTCAGATTCGTTTTTGCAACGGTTGACACACATGCCAGGAGTCTTGTGGCCGAAAATTCCAGTGCCACTGGGAAAGGAAAGCAAAACCTTCTGTCTTTGCTTTTAGTTGACTTGCAGGAAAGGAAAGTGCTGGCACAAACCCCGATGGACCACTTCAACATCAACTTTCCACTCCCGCCCTGACACTGGGGTTTTTTTTGCCCCCGTGCATTGACCAAGAATCAGAATTGCAGTGTCCTACATGTTATGCTATGGGTACCGTAGTGGCTCAGAGGTTAAGATGCTGAGCTGCAGACCAGAAGGTCGGTAGCTCGGCAGTTCGAGACCCGAGTGCCACGTGATGGAGTGAGCTCCCGTCTCTGGACCCAGCTCCTGCCAACCTAGCAGTTCAAAAGCAAGAAACTGCAAGTAGATAAATAGGTACCGCCTTGGTGGGAAGGTAACAGCGTTCCGTGGAACTCAGTGTTTAGTTGTGCTGGCCACATGATCACGGGAAAAGTCTTCGGGCAGCGCTGGCTGTTCAACTTGGAAACGGAGATGAGCTCCGCCCCCCAGAGTCGGATTCGTCTGGCTTTCGAGCAAGGGAAACCTTTACCTTTTACATGCTATGCTAGTCACATTTTGCACACTGTTGGATGGCAGCATTCACGTGCACCACGACAAACACTAGTGCAACGTGGTAATTGTTCGTGTGCAAACGGTGTTTGTCCGCAAGAGTCCCCTGCTGCCTGTTGGGCAACTGTGACTGTGTGCTGTTGCTTCAGTGCGGATCCTCTTTCCCCAAACAGCTTATCTCTCCCCTCCCAGATATTGCCAAAGCCTCCAATGTGTGTACAAACATGTTTAGCCGGATTGCTCTCCACCTCTGCTTCCCTTTTCCTGGAGGGCAGGAGACATAAGTTATCCTTGACAGCTAAATCGCATTGCAAACAGCAGCCCGCTGTTCAGCTTTTGGTGAAGATGGGCAAGAAAACCCCTGCCTCTGCTTGCTGAGTGTTGGCAGGGAGTCTTTCGCTGCAGCGTCTCCGGACGGACCCCGCCCTTCGTGAAAGAACATGAGTGGGCACGACTTCTCAGACTGATGTTAGAAATTATATCTATGCCTCGTTCACAAAGCAGGGCTAATGAATGGGAAATGAAACTCCCCCGGTTGCTTGCGCTGACGTCACTGACGAAGGAGCAGAAGGAAGCGCGCTTCTCCTCTCCACCAATGCCAATATTCTGGAATGCGACTTTGGGAAGCCCTGGTTGGCTTCGGAGGCCAACTCAAGACCATTCCAGGTGAACAAGTTTGGTTCAAGGATTTTGTGCTGGTAGGCAGGGGGCAGGAGATCACCCATCCTGAGTTTTTTTCCTGTGGCTGCTCCAAGTAGAGGTGGGGGAAAAGAAACACCTGGCAACATTGCTGATGTCTTGACATCACTTCTGGGGAAAACCTGGAAGTGACAGTGGGTAGCTCTAGGAATCACCAGGAACACTGTGGTTTTTCCATAGAGTTTCCAGTAATTCCTAGAGCTACTGGCTGTCACTTTAGGGTTTCCCCCCCAGAAATGAAGTTGTCACAGTGGCAATGACACCCCCACCATGTCCCAACTCCAAATCTCCCTCCAGTTGCCAGGCTTGGCTTGGGAACCCTAGTATCAGGAAATGTGCACTGGAATGGTTCAAAATGTTCCTAAGAGACCAGACTCAAAAGGCAAACACTGGAGACCAGTTGTCATTAGCATGAGAGTTCCATGGGTTTTGATCCTGTTCCTCATGCTTTTCAATCTCTTAGGACAAATCATTTATAGTTTTGTTGTTGACCATCATCAATAGGCTGATTACCCTGTTCTGTATCTCCTTATCCAAATCTCCTGGTTGCTCCCTGGCTGCTGTGGTTAAATGGCTAAGAGTGAACAAATTGAAACTGAATCCTGGAAAGAAAGAGGTAATGCTGGATGGGAAGGCAGAAATCTTGAAGGACATTGTGATCCCCGCTTTCAGTGGGGTTCCTGATGGTTCCTGAATTGATACATTTCCAGACAGACTGTCTCCCCTCAAGCAAAATGTTTACTAAACTTCAAAGTGGGGGAGAGGGGGTTCTCCAGCCTTGGAAACACTGTTGTCAATTTCAAACTAGTCATGTCAGTTTCAAGAGAGTCCCCCCACTTTTTTTGCAGGTATTCCTTTGTGTTCACTTCTAATTTTCTTGCACAGACCTTGAAAAATCCCACCCACCCATCCCGTTTGGATTTGTGACTTAGTGCTTTGAGATCAGTCCTTTTTAAGCACGCAGTTCCAGTGCTATTGGGTTCTGCTGGGCAATCTGTGATTGCTCTGGTACTGCTAGGCATTCTGTACATTGTACTGGTTCTGCTGGGCTTGCAAAAAGGCCCCCCTTTGCTTGGATTGTGATTGAGCTGGCATTGCCACATCAGCACAGGGTTCCGCTGGGCACTAGTATGTCACACTGGTTCTGCTGGGCTTGCAAATCACCCCCCTCCCAGCTTGGATTGTCATTCTGTTCTAGACATCAGTCCTGTTCAGCTGGCATTGTCACAAAGGCACTGGGTTCTGCTGGCCTTGCAAAAATTCCCCCCACGTTCAGTTTTTACTGCAGAAGTTCTCTGGGACGTTGATTCTGCTCTGCTGGGCTTCTATTGCCTTGCTTTTGTTGTTGTTTTTTACCCCTCCATTGGAAACAATGGGGGATGGGGACACCTTATTTGGGGGGGCTGTAATTCGGACCTCGTAAATCCAACCCTCACCAAACTTGGCGGGCAGGTAGAGGAGAGTCAACCAGAGATCCCCTTTGAGTTCGGTTTTTTTTCTAGCACACCGGGGAACATCTACCACATAATGAAACTTACAAACTGAACCAGTTCATTTATTTGTTAAAAAGTTCATGATGGTTCATTTCGTGATGGTTCATGGCTCATAAACCAAAACGAACTGCATTTTCCTGGTTCGTGCCCATCCCTAGCTACTGGGCTCAATTGACTATCATGCAGGGCTTTTTTTGTAGAGAAAGCCCAGCAGGAACTCATTAGCATAATAGGCCACACCTAATAGCAAAACTCATTAGCATATTAGGCCACACAGCACAGCTCATTAGCATATTAGGTGGGGGGGCTGGGAAAGCACAGGGCAGCATGGAAGCTTGCCTCTTTCCCCCCTTGAGCTTCTCCGCCCCACTTCAGCATTGCCTTTCTAGGCTATCCTCCCCCCCAAACCAGACAGCTGGGGAAAGGCGCTGATCAGGGAACCAAATCAGGGAGGGAAAGCAAGGCATTTTCAAGGTGCCTGGGTTCCCTGCCTGCCCTTTTCCAGCTGCCACATGTCAGCTAGAGAAGGGAAGGCAGAGAGAGGCTTTTCCTTGTCAATTTCACTCTCAGCTGACTGGGGGGGGGGCGGGAGTGAAATTGACAAGGAAATCCCCAGGGGCTCCCCAGAGGAAAAGAGGGCATTTTAACATGCTGCCTTTCCCTCTTGTGTGTAACGTGGGGAGGGCAGTGTGCTCTGTAGCCACGCATGCCAGAGGTTTTGGTTGTAGGCGTGGTGAACTCAGGAGCCATCCAGAACTCCGTTCCTGGGCATTCCTGCCCAAAAATAGCCCTTCATGGCATTGGTCTCTCATATCTGCAGGACCACCTCTCCCCCTATACCTCACCATTACAGCATTAGTCATCTGAGCAGGGCTTTCTTCAGGTGCCACCCTGCCAATGGGCAAAACCAATAATTGCCCATTCCCATGCCTTCTCTGTTGTGGCCCCCACCTCATAGAATGGCCTGCCTGATGAAGTCAGGAAGGATCCTGCTTTCCTGGCTTTCTGCAAACTATGGAATGCTGGATTATTTAGGAGGACTTTTTAACACAGGTAGTGGGGATGTGGTGGTGGTGGTGGTAAGTGCTGTCAAGTCACAGCAAAATTATGGAGACCCTGTAGAGTTTTCAAGACAGGAGGCATTCGGAGACTGCCTCTGCATAGCAGCCCTGGACCTTCCTTGGTGGTCTGGTCTCCCATCCAAGTACTAACCAGGGCCAACCCTGCTTAGCAGCCAAGATCTGAGGAGATCAGGCTAGCCTGGGCCACCCAGGTCAGGGCAATACAGAATGTGTTGTACTGAAATGGTTCAGAAAGATGCTTTGGAAAAGGATTAGGGACTGTGTATATAGTGTGTATTGACTGTTGCTCTAAGTATGAGCCTGCCATGCAATTTCTGCGTCATTTAACATGTCATGTTATGCTTTGTCTCAGCTCCGTTTCAGATTTTTCTTTGGCTTGGGATTTCTGCAGTCCAAATCCTTTTGCATTGTTCCTTGGCTGTTCCAGCCTGTTGATTGCATTGACTTCCACCATGAAATCTGCCTTGAGTCTCAGGGAGGAAGGCGGACTATAAATGAGGTGAATAAATACACACCTTATTCCTAACAGTGCTGTACAGCACAGCTGGCTTGTTACGCATCTGCATTCTCACAAGACCCGATGGAGTTTCGCTTGTCTCCTGTTCTCGCTGCTCTGCTTAGCAGGCAGTGGTTTAAACAGGCACTTGAGTCGCTCACGAATCATATAACTGATCATAAATAAATGCATTTTTAAAAATCCCGTTGTTCAGTGTTCCTCTAAGTGGTGCTTAGCGATGCTAATGGCTGCCACTCTGTTTTGATCGGCGGTGCTTTTTGCATATGCGGTTTTTGAAACAAGCCAGGGCAAACCGGTTTGGCGAGCATTCCAAGCCGCTTGGTTCCAAACCAAATGGACCCCAGTGGTCACCTCCTCTCGGATTATCTCAGCTGAACATATTAAGTAATAATCATTGTCGTATGGCAGTGTGTGTAGTATAGCCAGGAGATCCTAAGACTGTCTGCCAGCCAGAAGTTCTAGCTCTTTTTAGCGTTATGCACCACTAGGGGGCGAGCACCTCTGAAATGTCTCTTGCCGAAGCAAACAAACAAAAACATATTAAGTTTTACCGTTGGACATGCTTGATGTGCAATTCTTCCTGCCCCTACTGGCATGTTGTGAAGTTGTTACTTTGCAAGGGATGAGAGTGTCTTTACTGAGCCTAGAGTTATTACCAGCCTCCTGGAGTTCCACTGGAATTGCACCTGATCTTCATCCTCCAGAGATGATTTCCCCCTGGAGGAAATGGCAGCTTCGTTGGGGAGACTCCACACTGGGCTCCCCTCCTCTCCTCAGACTCCACCTTCCTCTGGCACCATCCCCAGATCTCCTGGAACTTCCCAAGCCAGAGTTGGCACCCCTAAGAGCAACCCACTAGTTCAAATGCAGACTGTGGAATCACAATCTCTGTGTTAAAGGACCTGTATTGGCTCTGTGTTCTTGGGCACAATTCAAAGTAGTTGCTGTGGCGCAGTGGTAGAGCATCTCCTTGGTATGCAGAAGGTCCCAGGTTCAATCCTCGCCATCTCCTGTTAAAAGAACCAGGCAGGAGGTGATGGGAAAGACCTCTGCCTGAGACCCTGGAGAGACCCTGCCAGTCCGAATAGACAATACTGACCTCGATGGACTGATGATCTGATTCAGCGTAAGGCAGTTTCATATGTTCATATGGCTGGTTCTTACATTTAAGGCCCTAAAAGGCTTGGGTCAGGGGTCCTTGGAGGACAGACTTCTCTTGTACTGTCCAGCCCACCAACTAAGATCTTCCTCACAAGCCCTGATCAGTGTACCCTGCCTATAGAGGTGAGATGGGTGGCGACCAGAGATGGGGCTTTTTGGTGGTGGCACTTCCCTTTCCCCTTGAGGGTCACCTGGTAGCTACCCCACTCACCTTCTCCTTGAGGGCTAACAGGCCACATTTCTTTTTAGCCAAGGCTTTTAACAATGGATTTTAATATATATATATATTTTAAAACTCTTTTAAGGTAAGGTTGCCAGGTCCCCCCTGGCCACCAGCAGAGAGCGGGGAGTTAACAGGGTTGCCAGCTCCAGATTGGGAATCTCCTGGAGATTTGGGGACAGAGTCTGGGGAGGACAGGAACCTCAATGGGGCACAATGTCACAGAGTCCACCCTCCAAAGCAGCCATTTTCTGCAGGGGAACTGATCTCTATTGTCTGGAGATGAACTGTAATTCTGGGGGATCCCCAGATCCCACCTGGAGGCTGGAATCCCTACCTTTAGGGTCTGCTCTAACCAGAATCTTTCCTTACCTCTGCCACCTGAGATCATTGAGCCAGGGATACCTGAGACAGAACCTGGGCTCTTCTGCTTCTAAGTCACATTCTCCACCTCTGTGGTCACAATCATATATATCTGTGCATACCTGTTCCTAACCCACCCTGCCGTAAAGGCTCTGGGCAAGTGAAGATACTAAAACTCCCAAGAAAACAAGGGAAATTAAGTGCCCCTTGAAACATAACATTGTCTGAGTCCAGCAGCACCCTTAAGACCAATAAAGTTTTATACAAGGTATGAGTTTTTGTGTGCAGGCACACTTCTTCAGATACAATGAGATGGAAATAGAAATAACAGCCATACATATAGAGGGTGGGCAGTGAATTAGCATACAGAATAATGAAGGTGTTCTTAACAGATTGCTGGCTATGCTGGCTAGGCGGGATATGAATCTAAATAAATAAATAAAATAGGTTAAAAGAATAGTAAGCACACAGAAAAGCTCATACCTTGAATAAAACTTTGTTGGTCTTAAAGGTGCCACTGGACTCATACTTCGTTTTACGGCTTCAGACCAACATGGCCACCCACCTGGATCGATAAAATTGTCTATAACTTCTAGACGTTGCTTTTTGGTGCTCTCCCGTGGCTGCTTATCTGAGTGTGATGACTTGTCGTGTTTGTTGATTTAGTGCACTTTGTCGCTTCTGTGAAATGCTAAATTGGCAGATGCAAATTTCATTAACTCCAAACTCTAAAAAGGTTGTTCTTCGGGTGCCCATCGGTTGTAGAACGAGTTTTGTTAAACCTGCTGATTATTCTTTTCGACAGCTCCTTCCTTTCCCCTTATGAAACCGGGTTTTGTCACTTGCAGATGAGAGCAAATTTAAACGATCCCATTGCCAGCTGCTAAACGTTCGGCCAAATGGGATTTCAGAACACTTCCAAAAACCAATCCATTTGGAGTTTTGGACACATTTACAGGGAAAGCAGATTTCAAAATTACAGTTCGTTGGTGTCCCCCCCGCCGCTTTGTGCAATTGCCATTTTGATTTTTTGATAGATGAAAACACTATCTGATTATGTAAAACTGAACTATTCAAGAGGGCTTTTTATTGCACAGGTAATAACACTGCACTGTACAAAATGGCTCACAACTTTACTTGTCTGGGACTTGCTGTCGGTACTGTTGTATATAGTGTATCGTAAGGAGGATTCTGTTCTGTAATTTCTGTACCACCTACTGGGTCATGTGAATACTTATGCGATGCACCTGTTTCTTTCTGGCAGTTCCAGACTTCTAAAATCCTAATGCATTGGTCATTGAATATCCCATTTTGTTTGATTGTACTGACTCAGTATGTGTAATCTGCCTTGAGTCCCAGTGAGAAAGGCGGACTATGAATAATGTATATAAGATAAAAATAAATTTGATATGCCGGGTGATGTAATTGATGGATTCTTCAGTATGTCATATAATATATCGCCCGTGCTGGCTGTTGACCCCCTCCCCCAGAACAGGCCTTGGCCAATTTCCTGTGCAGCCCCATTGGCAAGACCACCCCCGAATGAGGCCCCCTCCCTCCTTTTTTCCACCAGTTGAAAAACTGGTTGGATCCAACCCTTAGTTTATTCAGGCATTCATATTAGACTGATTGGAGCTAGTTGAGGACTTCTGCCTTCAGTTAGCATGCAGCCCGCAAGGAGAGGAGGACTTGTGCCAATGGTGTGGAGACTTAAAGGTTTTTGCATGGTTTGAAGATTAACAGGTGGCTGGCTATTACACTGAAAGATCTAAATCTGAAACGTTGGTTCCACACTGGAATGTAACTGACAAGGAGTGACGTTTTGGAAAGCTTTATTGACCAGGAAGAAAACCTTGAATGAAACGAGTATGCAACTGGTTACTCGCTGTCGTAGCTTCGTTGAGTCAGGAAATTTTCGGTTCCCACTGTTTGTGGGATCGGTTGGAACTTTTAGAAGAAGAAGAAGAAGAAGAAGAAGAAGAGATTGGATTTATACCCTGCCCTCCACTCCCCAAGGGAGTCTCAGAGCGGCTTACAAACTCCTTTTCCCTTCCCCTCCCCACAACAGACACCCTGTGAGGTAGGTGGGGCTGAGAGAGCTCTTTCCCAAGCTGTCCTTGAGGGAACAGCTGGTCCAGAGCTATGGCTTGCACAAGGTCATCCAGCCAGGTGCAAGTGGAGGAGTGGGGAATCAAACCCGGTTCTCCCAGATTAGAGTCCGCGCACTTAACCACTACACCAAACTGGCTTATATGTGTTTGGACTGCTTCTCCTATGTTTTGTAATTACTACAGTTCAATGAGTACTTGGTATCATGCAGTGTGTGTGTGTGTATCTATCTATCTATCTATCTATCTATCTATCTATCTATCTATCTATCTATCTATCTATCTATCTCTGTAGAAATTGTACAAAATTGATGGAACACCAGTTTGAATAGTTACAAAAAGGCCCCAGTACAAGACTGAATTTTTTAGTATATTCTTTACTGGCAATTTGTATAATTAGAAGTCTTGCATCATGACGACAGTTTTTCCCTTTGCAATTCCACACACTGTGATCCCAATTTTTGTGTGTGTGTGGTTTTAACTGGTATGCAGCATGCAAGGAGAGGAGGGATGAAGACTGGCACTAACCCAGGTTTGAGCCATCGTGAACAAACTTTGACTGGTTTGTGATTATTGTTACTTTAATAATAACGGTGTTGGCATAAAGTCACAACGCAGTCATGGCAAACCCCAAACAATGTGGTTTTCAAGAGATGAGCAGAGGTGGTTTGCCATCATGTGCCTCTGCGTAGCGGCCCTAGTCTTCTTTGGTGGTCTCCCATCCAAATATCAACCAGGGCTGACTTTGGTTGACTTCCAGGTTCTCATGAGCTTGGGCTAGTCTGTGTTATTCAGGCTGTCTGGGTTGCTTTAGAAGAAGAAGAAGAGGAGAAGAAGAGATTGGATTTATATCCCACCCTTCACTCACTTGGAGTCTCAGAGCGGCTTACAAACTCCTTTCCCTTCCCCTCCCCACCCCACCACAGACACCCTGTGAGGTAGATGGGGCTGAGAGAGCTCTGAGACAACGGTCCTTGAGAGAACAGTTGGTACCAAGCTATGGCTTGCCCAAGGTCATCCAGGAGGTGCAATTGGAGGAGTGGGGAATCAAACCCGGTTCTCCCAGATTAGAGTCCGCGCACTTAACCGCTACACCAAACTGGCTCTCTTTAGAGAGGCAACGGCTCAGTAGCTGCCCATGCAGCAGGATGTATATCAACCCCCAGGTATCTCCAGGTAAGATAACTGAGCTGAGACCTTGGAGGAGCACCCCTGCCTATCAGAACAGGTCATAAAGGTGCTCGGTGGGCCAGTGGTCTAACGGAATGAAAGGCAATTTCATAGGTTCATATATGATGTTATCCAGGCAACTGACTGTGAAGTCCTTAGCAAAGTTACACCCTTTTAAGACTGTTATGTCCCCACGGGGAACTCGACCATGTGGTTTGCACCTGGCCGGGCAAAGCACCCGAGCTTCAAGCGATGGGACAGTAACAAGAGCAGATCCAGATAAGGGCCAATAGGAGGGACTGGATCCTGAGGGGACCTATGGAAAGGGTTCCCATTGTAAATAGCCAGTCACAGAAGTGGGGTGTGTGACAGGTGTGGCTGGGGATGCAAAAATAAGCCGACCCCCCCCAGGTCCCGCTCTGTATCCTTCTTCCGACCTCAAATAAAATATGAGCTGTTTTCACTCGATGCGTCTCCGACCCGAGTACGTTTCAAAGACAATTGATTTCAGTGGACTTAGGAGAGCGTAACACTGTTTAGGTCTGTGCAGTGAATTTCTTAACATATCAGTTAGTTTGGTTAACAATTACTATTCTGCTGGGGGGCGGGGGGAACCCTTTGTGTTGTTCTTCAACGTTCACGGCCATTCACTGTGGAATAGCTCCTAGTTACGGATTTCTCCGGAACTTCCTGCATTTATCTGGGGCATCGGCTTCCTTGGCCTAAGAGAGCCAGTTTGGTGTAGTGGTTAGGAGCGTGGACTCTAATCTGGGAGAACCGGGTTTGATTCCCCACTCCTCCACATGAAGCTGCTGGTGTGACCTTGGGTCAGTTACAAGCTATTTCAGAGCTGTTCTCTCAAAGGCAGCTCTCAAAAGAGCTCTCTCAGCCCCACCTACCTCACAGGGTGCCTGTTGTGGGGAGGGGAAGGTAAAGGAGATTGTAAGCCGCTCTGAGACTCTGGGTAGTGAAGGGTGGGTTATAAATCCAATCTCCTCCTCCTCTTCTTCTAAAGTAAGAGGGGGAAAGATTATAAGTAAATTATAAGTCTTAACGAATTCTCGCAGGATGCTGCCTCATCCTGAGCCAGACCATTGGTCTATCAAAGTCAAGACTGTCTATTCTCCGGCAGAGGCTTTCCTCTGTTGCAGGTGGAGATCTTGCACACCATCTACTTCCTGATCCTTTGACCTGGAGATGCCGGGGACTGAAACTGGAACCTTCGGTAGGCCAAGCAGATGCTCTCCCACTGAACCTCTCTCCCTCGAGCTTATCCTCACTTAGTTCTCCTCTTCTGTCACTGGTCAACTGCAAATTTTGAAAGTCTGCAAGAAAACCATTATTTTTTTCAAGAAACCAGAGCCGGATGAGGCCAAGACAGCTATTCTTAATTAAAAGGGTTGCTAAAGTGTGGTAGTTAAGAGCGCGGACTCTAATCTGGGAGAACCGGGTTTGATTCCCCACTCCTCCACATGCCGCTGCTGGTGTGACCTTGGGTCAGTTACAAATTCTTTCAGAGCTGTTCTCTCACAGGCAGTTCTCGAAAGACCTCTGTCAGCCCCACCCACCTCACAGGGTGCCTGTTGTGGGGAGGGGAAGGGAAAGGATAGAGTAAGCTACTCTGAGACTCCTTCGGGTAGTGAAGGGTGGGGTAAAAATCCAATCCCCTCCTCCTCCTCCTCCTCCTCCTCTTCTTCTTCTTCTTCTTCTTCTTCTTCTTCTTCTTTTTCTTCTAGCCCGGACCTGAATGGGCCAGGCTGGCCCGATCTTGTGAGATCTTGGAAGTATAGCAGGGTCGGCCCTGATGAGTATTTGGATGGGAGACCTCCAAGGAATACCAGGGTCATGACATAGAGGCGGGCAATGGCAAACCACCTCTGAACATCTCTTGCCTTGAAAACCCCATGGGGTCGCCATAAGTCGTCTGCGACTTGACGGCACGTCCCATCACCATAGCTATAGCACTGGCTTTTCATCCAAGTCACATCCTCATTCAAAAGTGTTTTGGCGTCTCCTGCAAGAACTGTCTGTGCCCTGATAGGGCCTGCTCATTGTTTCGCAAACCTTAATAGAAGGAACGGGATCGGCACGGGGGAGCCACAGGGACTGCCTTTTTCCCAGCCTCTCTTTATTCATTAATCTCTTCTCCACAGGAAGATCCTTTTATATGGCTGTTGCAAGCATCAGCTTTATACTTCAGTTGAATTCTTGCCTGGCAACAATAACAGGATAGATAAGGGCTACACACAACAGTGAGATTAAGTCTTTGACATACTTGCTGTCCTTGTGTTTAAAGAAGCAGCCGCTAGATCGTGACCCCAGGAGATAGTCACTTCTTTGCTGGCAGAGAGAGACTGGCCTTTTCTCGCTGCGTTAACTAAGCAGCTGCTTCTAGGAACATCCACTGTGCACATCTTTAATAGCCAGGATAACTTCTCCATGTTATTAAGAGCTAGAGCAGGGGTGGCCAACCTGTGGCTCGGGAGCCACATGCGGCTCTTTCACATATATTGTGCGGCTCCTGGCAGGGCGGCTGGGGAAGCAAAGGGGAGGCATGCTTTTTCTCTCTTCCTTCCTTCCTTCCTTCCTTCCTTCCTTCCTTCCTTCCTTCCTTCCTTCCTTCCTTCCTTCCTTCCTTCCCTCCTCCCTCCCATCTATTTGCTTTCCTAGTTTCTCTCTCTCTTTCTTTCCACTTCTTTAATTCTTTCTTTCCATCTCTCTCAATATCATTAGCAAACAAGTAATATCATATCAATAACTGGTTTTCCTCGTTTGTTTTTATTTTTGGCAGTCCCATTTAATGTTAATAAAAAGCAAATTTGCATATTTTTTAAAATAAAAATGTGTGTGTGATATTTGTTCCTGTCTTGCGGCTCTCAGACATCTGACGATTATTCTATGTGGCTCTTACGTTAAGCAAGGTTGGCCACCCCTGAGCTAGAGGGTCTCACAAAGGATTTTAGAAGAGAAATCAGAAAACCAACCAACACTGGTGCTACCTTTTCAATAGTGTCACACTGGTTGCTGCCATGTGGATTTTTTGCCCCCTCCACTTTTCTTCCCAACTTCTTCATAACCCGAAGAACCTTCCAGAACCTTCTTGCCTCGTGTTTGTGCGAGAATTGTTCCTCGAAGGCCTGTATGTGTCCAAGAATTGCTACCTGAAAGCTCTTGCGTTTGTGTCTAAGGTCTGTTCCCCTGGATTGCCCCTGGTATGATTTATATAGCCTGAAATGGTGGGATCCAGCCCTAAGGAACTTCGTGCTTGTTGACAGAACTAAGACAGTGCCATTTTTATTAGAGGATGGAGATTTGAGGATTACTTTAGCCATGGCAAAATTCTTCTCTGTGCTGATGATTATGCTGAAGGGAAAGATGTACTTTTGATAATAGGGCTAAGCAGGCCTTCTTCTCTCTCTCTCTTTTTTTGAAAAAGAGATGCCGGAGCTCTCAAGAGAGAAATGAAGTTTTTAATCTTTATGCTGAAAACTCAGTAACCTTTCAGTGTTTTAAAAATAATTTTTCAAAGAGGTTTCGGAACTCCATTCCAGCGCGTTCCCCCAGAAACAAAAGCCCTGGGGCTAAGAATAAAACTTAGGAATAATAAAAGGTCTCATTTTAAATCTAGAAATAAAATAGATTAACACGCACACACACATAAGAATAATCAGGGGTCCATTGGAGCGGGAGCGCACAGGAGCGCAGCTCCGGGAGTGAAGAGCCTAGGGGGCGGGCACATGACCAAGCCCCGCCCCCTACTCGGCTTCCCCGAGCAGTGCAGAGGCGCAGCGCCCCGGGGAAAGCCCTGCTAGGGTCTTTATTGTTTTTAACGTTTTGTTTTAATATTGATAATTTTATCATTGTTCCTTTGATGACTGTGTGCTGCTTTTCCAGAGACTTGCTCAAGGTGGCATATAAATTTTCTAAGTATATCATTTTTTATCTGGGCACATGGCACAGAAATACTGGAGAAATTTCACACACCCTTCAGCAGCTTCCACCCCATCAGTTTGGTGTAGTGGTCAGGAGTTGGACTCTAACCTGGGAGAACCAGGTTTGATTCCCCACTCCTCCACATGCAGCTGCTGGTGTGACCTTGGGCCAGTCACAAGTTCTCTCAGAGCTGTTCTCTCATGAGCAGTTCTCAAAAAACCTCTCTCGGCCCCACCTACCTCACAGGGTGTCTTGTTGTGGGGAGGGGAAGGGAAAGGGATGGGTGGTGCCCATGTCCTGGGTATCTCAAGTCTACTTGAAACCTGGTGGTTTCAAGGGAGCAGGAAGAGAATGAGGGTGTGTTCTTTACGCTTCTTTTTATTGCACAAAGTATTGGATGGGGAAGGGAATGGAGGAAGAGCAGGTCAGTTTCACTCCCCTGTGGAGTGGAACCTGAGGGGTGGGTGTTGCCTTCTGACACACTTCCGGCATGTTAGGGGGTGTGGCATATGCAAATGAGTTATGCAAATGAGTTACGCTAATGAGCTCCTGCACCTCTTTTTCTACGAAATGACCCCTTTGGAAATGTTTTATTTTGACTGGTCGCTTGACCGTACTAATAAACTTGACTTGACTTGAAATGACCCCTGAGAATAATAGTTCAGCTGGGTAGCCATGTTGGTGTGAAGCAGCAGAACAAAGTTTGAGTCCAGAGGCACCTTTAAAACCAACAATGTTTTATTCAAGGTATAAGCTTTTGTGCTCATGCACACTTCTTCAAATCTGTCTCCCAAGAAGCGTGCACCCACACAAAAGCTTAGACCTTGAATAAAACCACGTTGGTCTTAAAGGTGCCTCTGGACTCAAACTTTGTTCTGTAAGAATAATAATTATGAAATAGGAAAGAAGAGGCCTGACTTGAGACTTTTGGTCAAATGAGTCAACCATGAAAGGAAAAGAACTGTTGCCCAAAAGTTCGTGTTTTCGTGTCTAAGAACTGTTAACTGAAAGTTCGTGTTTTCGTGTCTCAGAATTGTTAACCGAAAGTCTGTGTGTTTGTGTCTAAGAATTGGTTCCCGAAAGTCTGTGCATTTGTGTCTAAGAACTGTTACTTGAGAGCCAGTATAGTTGTGTATTTTGTGTTTGGACTAGGGCCAGGAAGGTCAGGATCCAACCCCGGTTTCCCCTGCCATAAAAGTCCACGAATGTCCTTGGGCCACTGAATCTCTCTCACCCCAGCCATTGTCGGGAGGATAACATGGAGGAGGGAAGAGCCATTGACGACGCCCTCCTTTCGAAAAGATGAGAGAAAGAGGCGATGAGTGTCAGGAAGGGAAACATTAAATAAGAACAATTAACACTGAAGTACAGAAACATATTCTAACTGATAAGGAACACCTGTCTTAAATAAATACACCCTACTGTTCTCTCAGTCATGGGATTTATTTTTCTTTCAGACTTTCAGACTTTTAGCTAAAGGGGATTTTATTTTTCTTTCAGACTTTTCTGCTGCATAACAGAGAGGATAGAGATCTTGAAAAAAATCTGGGTCAGGGGAAATTTGGGTAGGCAAATCTGGGCACGTTGGGTGGATGAAGAATGAGAAGTGGGGGGGGGGGGAATTGTCAGCTGCTGCTGCTGCTTTTCTAAAACCACACCTGAAAAACAACCTTTCATTCTTTAAAGAGACAGTGTGGAGGAGTGGTTAAGACTGGTGGATTCTAGTCTGGAGAACTGGATTTGATTCCCCACTTGTTATGTATTGACCATGCGGTCGCCATGTGCTCTCTTCATTGCGACTGCATGGCCAGAGCACATGGCCAGAGCATGGCCAGAGCACATGGCCAGGAAACTACCTGAGCTTCAGCCAGGTAGAACAAAGGCCAGGTGGATTCAAACCGGCCACCAATCCTGTACCTAGGTTTCTCCCAGGGAACCTATGAAATGTAAATAGACTTCTAATAGCCTATCAGGCCAGTTGGGTGAGGTCAGGGGATTGTCCCTGACCAGCATAAAAGGAGGGCTTGGAGCCCTGGGTTGTATGCTTCATCCGGACCAGCAATAAAGATCTAGCTGTTTCACTATTCCATGGACTCCCGACTCCAATACTTATCAGTGGCGACGAGGATGGGATCCCGATGAGCGACTCTCCAGCAGACCACAGCAGCACAGCGAGCTCCGTCCTGCCGGCCGCAGGCATCTCCGAGCTCCAGCGCTCCAACGCCTCGCCGCAAGCCGCTCTGAGCCCAATCCTCCGGCACTAGCCAGCGCCAAGCCTCAGCGCTCCCCGGCACCGCCGCAAGACACGAGGACATCGCTCAAACAGCCGCCGCCGCTCCTGCTCTGGTAAATATGGCAAACGCTCAGGGACCAATTACCCCTTTCAATACGTCTCGCCCCGAGACGTGGGAGTCCTGGCTCAAGACGCTGGGTTGTGCCTTTAAGGTCCGCGGAATCACAGATGCGGACCTGAAGAGTGCCTGGCTCTTGAGTTCCGGAGGGGTGGAGGTCATGCAGGTGGCCCAGAACCTACTAGCCCCGCAAGACCCCACCGAGGTGTCTTACGACGTGCTCACCAAGACCCTCGGCGATTACTTCGCCCCGAAGCCATCAAAACTGGCCAGGCGCTGGGAGTTCATACAGCGCCAGCAGCAGCCGGGGGAGTCAGCCGCCACTTTCCTGGCTGAACTCCGTCGACTAGCCGTGGGCTGCGAATTCCGCCACATGGATGACCATGTGGAGACCGCCTTCATGGGAGGGGTCCGGGAAGCCAAGCTCCGCCGGCGCCTCATTGCAATGCCGGAGCCAACCTTGGAGAAGATGCTCGAAACTGCGGCAGCCTTCGAGACAATGCAAAAGGACAAGGCAGCCACCAAAGTCCACCAGGCGGCTCCTCCCGAACCTGACTCAAGCGAAGAAGAGGACGTCCACCGGATGCAACCACGCTCGAAGAAGGGTGAGCCCGGCGTCCCCAGGCCCAAGGGCCGGCGCCCAGCATCTGTCTCTGTTCCCTCTCCTGCTTCCCTCAACAGGCAGGCCCCAACGTGCGCCAGCTGTGGGGACCCCCACGACAGACGGACATGCCGCTTCCGTGATGCCATCTGCCGCGCCTGCGGGAAAGCAGGACATCTCGCCCGGGCCTGCCGCCTGAGGAACAGCCATCGTGCCCCAGCAGCGAACTTCGAAGAAGTGGGTAGTGTCGTTCCCACGGCCACGGTAATGAACTTGCCTCAGCCCATCCCGGGCGCAATTTCCGTGTCTCTCCGAATAGAGGGAGTTCCTTGCTCCATGGAACTGGACTCAGGGTCAGCATATTCAATTGTGTCCGCAGCTACGTTCCGCCGCCTCTGCTCGAAGGGGGCACGCTGGCTGCGGCTGCCGGCTGGGTTGGTCCTCCGGGACTTCCAGAAAAACCCAGTGGCTATTAAGGGGCTAGCCAGGGTCCGGGTCCAGTACCATGCCTTTAATGGCCTGCTGGACCTTCTCGTGGTGGAGCGCAATCTAACCAGTCTCCTAGGTCGCGCCTGGTTCAAGCCGCTCGGAGTGCAGTGGACCGGAATACACCGCATGGGCTCTACTGACTTCTCATCCATCTGCGAGGAATTTCCCGCCGTTTTCGATGGCTCATTGGGCTGCTACAAAGGACCCCCGGTTTCCTTCGACCTGGACCCGGCAGTCCGGCCCATCCGCGTGGCCGTCCGCCGGCCACCACTCGCCTTCCAGCCCAAAGTGGAGGCAGAGTTGGAAAAGCTCGTGGCACAAGGGGTGCTCGAGCCGGTCTCCCACGCCAAGTGGGAGACTCCCATTGTGACCCCCCTCAAAGCTAACGGGGAAGTCCGCATCTGCGCGGATTACAAATGTACAATTAATAAGGCATTACAGGACCACGCGTACCCGGTACCGGTGGTCAGCCATGTTCTGGCCTCCCTCGCGGGTGCCAAAATATTTGGAAAATTAGACTTGGCCCAAGCCTATCAGCAGCTTCCCGTAGACGAAGCAACGGCCGAGGCACAAACGATTGTGACTCACAAGGGAGCGTTCAAGGTAAAACGCCTCCAATTTGGGGTCAGCGTAGCACCCGGAATCTTTCAAAATCTAATGGATTCTCTCCTAAAAGATGTTCCAGGAGTGAAGCCGTTCTTCGACGACGTCCTCATCGCCGCCCCGGACGCCGACACGTTCGCAGCTCGCCTCCGGATGGTGCTGCAAAGGTTCCAGGACGCGGGTCTCAAGGTTCGAAAAGACAAGTGCACCCTGGGAGTCTCCTCGGTGACCTTCTTGGGGTTCCAAGTCACCGCAGACGGCATTCACCCTACAAAGGAGAAGGTAGTGGCAATTACAGGGGCCCCCCGCCCGTCCTCAAAGGCGGAACTCCAGGCATTCTTGGGACTTGTGAACTTCTACCACGCCTTCCTTCCGCACAAGGCGGCGGTCGCTGAACCCCTGCATCGTCTCCTGGACAAGGGAGCGGCTTGGGCCTGGGGTCCCAAGCATGATGCAGCCTTCCGGGCCGTCAAAGACTTATTAATTTCAAATGCGGTCTTAGCGCATTTCGATGAGAGGCTCCCTGTCATCCTGGCCTGCGACGCATCCCCCTACGGCGTTGGGGCGGTCTTGGGACACCGGCTACCCAACGGAAAGGAGGTACCGGTTGCCTACTACTCCAGGACCCTGTCGTCGGCAGAACGGAACTACGCCCAGATCGACAAGGAGGCCCTAGCAATCGTAGCTGGCGTCAGGAAATTTCACGACTATCTCTACGGACGGTCGTTCACCGTGGCCACAGATCACAAGCCGCTGCTGGGTCTCCTTGCCCCCCACAGGCAGACCCCTCACATGCTGTCCCCGCGGGTCCTGCGGTGGTCAATTTTTTTGTCAGGCTACTCCTACGAATTGGTACATCGCCCGGGGAAGGCGATGGGTCATGCAGACGCCCTCAGCCGTCTTCCCCTCCCGTCCTGCGACCCTGATCCGGCTCCCGCTTTCCACGTCGCGCTCCTAGAGGATCTACCGGAGCGCCCCGTACAGGTATCAGATGTGGCCCGTCGCACGCGGCGGGACCGCATCCTTTCCCGTGTCTCGGACTGGGTGGGAAGGGGGTGGCCGGAAAAACCGGGACCAGATTTTGCCGCTTTCACGGCACGCAGGCACGAACTATCGGCCCACAAGGGATGCCTGCTATGGGGATCTCGAGTGGTGATCCCCGGGCCCCTGCGGCCCCGAGTGCTAGAGGCCCTCCACGAGGCTCACCCGGGAATTGTGCGCATGAAAGCTCTGGCCCGGAGTTACGTATGGTGGCCAGGCCTGGACAAAGACATTGAGGGGCGGGTCCAGAAGTGTACCAAATGCCAGGAGTCACGGCCAGATCCGCCACACGCTCCTGTCCGATCCTGGGAATCTACTAACAAGCCCTGGTCCCGCCTGCACCTAGACTTCGCGGGACCGGTCCAGGGCCGGTTGTTTCTTATCGTTGTTGACAGCTACAGCAAGTGGCTTGAGGTAGTGCCGGTAGCTTCGACCTCCACCAACGCTGCCTTAAGAAGTCTCTGGCCGATCTTCGCGACACACGGAATGCCAGAAACTCTCGTGACCGACAACGGGACCGCCTTCACCTCCGGCGAGTTTCAACGGTTTGTGGAAGCCTGCGGTCTGCGCCACATCCGCTCCGCTCCGTTCCACCCCGCAACCAATGGCCAGGCCGAGCGCATGGTGAGGACAACGAAGGACGCGTTAAAGAAGATGGAGCATGGCGACTGGGAAGAGCAGCTGTACAAGTTCCTGTTCTGCCAACGGAACACACCCCACTCAGGGACCGGGCGCCGGCCAGCCGAACTTCTGATGGGAAGACGACTGGGAACCGTCTTGGACCGCCTACATCCCGACCGAGCAATCGAGGGGAACCCGACAACGGAGGACCGGCCAGCTGCCCGAGGATTTGCTCCCGAAGACCCCGTATATGCAAAGAACTTCGCGCGGGGTCCAACATGGCTCCCCGCGAGGATCGTCCGAGTCACAGGGCCTTATTCCTATGAGGTCCTTACGGAAGATGGCGTAGTCTGGAAACGGCACATTGACCAGATTCGACGCCGTACCCAGAACCACGATGATACCCAGGCCCCCGAACTCCCTGCACCAACAGACCGTGACATTGACACGACTCCAGAAGCAGCGCCAGACCCTGATCCGGAGACTGCGGAGATGCCGCTCCTGCCCGCGGACGAAGCAGTCGCACCATCCACACCTGAACAACCCCCGAGCAGACAGGCCCCGCCAGCAGAACAACTACCCACACCGCAACCTGCCGACACTAGCAACACGCCCCGCCTTACAACCCCCCGGCGCTCTGGACGTGAGCGCAGACGCCCGGACTATCTCAAAGACTATGTGTGCAGAGGGGTTCTGGACTATGGGGGGAGGGGTGTTATGTATTGACCATGCGGTCGCCATGTGCTCTCTTCATTGCGACTGCATGGCCAGAGCACATGGCCAGAGCATGGCCAGAGCACATGGCCAGGAAACTACCTGAGCTTCAGCCAGGTAGAACAAAGGCCAGGTGGATTCAAACCGGCCACCAATCCTGTACCTAGGTTTCTCCCAGGGAACCTATGAAATGTAAATAGACTTCTAATAGCCTATCAGGCCAGTTGGGTGAGGTCAGGGGATTGTCCCTGACCAGCATAAAAGGAGGGCTTGGAGCCCTGGGTTGTATGCTTCATCCGGACCAGCAATAAAGATCTAGCTGTTTCACTATTCCATGGACTCCCGACTCCAATACTTATCACCACTCTTACACATGAAGCCTGCTGGGTGACCTTGGGCCCGTCACAGTTCTCTCAGAACTCTCTCAGCCCCAACTGCCTCACAAGGTGACTGCTGGGGGGAGAGGAAGGGAAGGCGATTGTAAGCCATTTTGAGGTAGAGAAGAGTAGGGTATAAAACCGTAACCTTTTCCCTCCCAGATTCCTTTGCATGCAGAGTTACAATATCCAACACAATCAACATCAGTAATAAGAGAGCCTGTCTTCTGACCAACGTGGGGTCGCCCACTGATCTGAATATACCACCTAGGGGGGCCAGCCTCCAGTTTATGGCTGGAGATCTCTTGGAATGACAACTCATCTCCAGGTAAAAGAGATCAGCTCACCTGGAGAAAATGGCTGCTTTGGAAGGTGGGCTGTATGGCGTTATACCCCATTGAGGTCTCTACACTTCCCAAACCCCACTCTCCCCAAACCTCACCCTCCACTCCCAAAATCTCCAGGAACATCACAATCTGCAGCTGGCAATCCCAATTTACCACCTGCCCGTGTCCCAGCATGGATTCCTTCTTGCTGGCTTTTTGAAGGCAGCTTCATGGCAGCTGATGTGCACTATTCAGTCTTCTCTTTATTTAAAAAAATTAAGAACTTAACACACAGAAACCACGAACAAAATATTGAGTACGCTGGCTTGCCTCCTGCCAAAAACGACCACAGATGGAAAGGAGGGGTTTTTTTTGTCAGCGGGGTGCAAGTTTCTCCCCTTCCTCCTCCCACTGCAGCCCCAAATACCCTCCCCCTCCCGCAGTGTGGCTCATTGGGACCCTGGGAGCAGCACAGGGTGGGGTGCAGTGGGGGAATCAGAATCTGTTATGGGGGGGGGGGGGGAATCAGCAAAACTTGCCCCATTTCTCCTACTGAAACTGGAGGCCAGATCTAGACAAGCTCATCACTTCAAATGATACCTTGTTGACATAACATCAACAAAAGGTTTCCAGAATGCTAAAAAAAAAAAGGCTCTGTAGATTTGTCCCCCACTCCCCCTTTCTTAGCTGAACATGCTCTGTCAGTTTTGCTGTTGCAGCCACATTCTAGATCCTTATCAGCCATTCTTTAATCTTTGAGAAGCACGGTAGAGTCACTGTAAGAATTTGATCTGAAAGTTTGTGGCAGAATGTTTTCTGTTAATTCCTAACACGCCGCTGGACTCCTGTTTGACTTTATGCTGTATGATTTATCAGAGCAAAAGGCAATGACGCAGCACACATATGTAAATTAGCTAAAAGAAAGTTCACTAAGGAATTAGGAAGGGTGACATAAGTGAATACAAACAATAAAACAGGCTAGCTGACTAACTACATCTTTCTAGTTACTGTCTACTCAATGATGGATACTCGTATCTGGTTTTAGAACGAGGGGAGGAAGAAGACCCCCCCCCCCAAAAAAAAGTGTGCATGCAAAATATTTTATTTATTTATTTATTTAATTCGATTTATTCCCTGCCCTCCCCGCCAAGGCAGGCTCAGGTAACGTCAGGTAAATATCAGGTAATATCACCAAACTATTGATTAACCAATGACCAGGCTAAAGGCCACTTCATTGTGAATAAGACTTCTTTCTATACCATGGGAAACACATGCATGACAGTTCATTGGTTCTAAGCTAAATAACTGAAAATTAGCATCCAGAAACAAACAGGTTAACTCTTTCATGACATCAGGGAGAGAACTTGCAGATATCCCAACACTTTACAAATTGGAAATTAGAAATCCAGTCTTTTGAAACATGCTGCACACAAGCTGATAATGAAAATTTAAAAAAAAAATTAAAAAATCCAAGCATCACTCCCAGTAGCTCAAAGGGAATTGAACAATCAACAATCATAGTGCATAAGACTATTCTGGGACAGTGCCACCACATATGCATAAAATTTGCATTAGGCTGGAGCCACCGCCAGTAAACATTTGATCCATTTCTATGCATTTTATAAATTCTCTGGAGAGTGCAATGCCAAAGATGAAGAATCACAAACGATCATTCAATGGAAATTTAACTGAAGAAGTGAGGTCTGACTCATGGAAGCTTATAATGGAATATATTCTGCTAGTTCTAGAGGGAATCAATCCTGAACTCTCCCTAGAAGCTAAAATGACTAAAACTGAGGGTATTGTACTTTGGTCACATTATGAGAAAATGAGAGTCACTGGAAAAGACAATAACGCTAGGAAAAGCTGAAGACAGCAGGACAAGAAGAAGACCCAACATGAAATGGATTGACTCAATCAAGGAAGCCAGTTTGCAAGACCTGAGCAAGGCGGGTAACAATAGGATGTTTTGGAGGACATTAATTCGTAGGTTCACTGTAAATCAGAGCAACTTGATGGCACTCAGGGCTCATTTTGTAGCAGGAGCTCCTTTGCATATTAGGCCACACACCCTTATGTAGCCAATCCTCCAAGAGCTTACAGAGCTCTTCTTACAGGGGCTACTGTAAGCTCTTGGAGGACTGGCTACATCAGGGGTGTGTGGCCTAATATGCAAAGGAGCTCCTGCTACGAAATGAGCCCTGATGGCACTTAACACACACATTCTGCTAGTCTCTAAGGTGCCACTGGACTCCTGTTTTACTTTGGCACTTCAGACAAACACAGTTACCCACCCGCAATTAGAAAGCTGGTCTTTTGAAAAATCATGCTGCTTTTTCTTTTCTTTTTTGCTCTCCCCCCCTTCCTTTTAGTTTGTGGATGTTTCTCACTTGCATGACAGGTTGTAATTGTGTAGGGGTTTCTCATCTATTGTGATTTGGTTCTTTTCAGTCTTTTCATCTGCCACTTTGGAAAGTCATCTTGATTAGCGCATCAAAACCTTTTAGAATAAATTGGTAACTAAAAACCATGTTCCCAAGAACGACGCTGATCAGCTTGTATCTTTTCGTTGCAGCCCACCGTGTGGGGCATCCCAGGAAGCAGTCGTTAGCCCACTTAATTAGGGAGTAAGTTCCATTGAGCCCTGACCTGGGTAGCCCATCCTGATCTGGTCAAATCACAGAAGCTAAGCAGAGTCGGCCCTGGCTAGTATTTGGATGGGCGACCTCCAAGGAATACCAGGGTTGTGACATGGAGGCAGGCAATGGCAAACAACCTCTGAATGTCTCTTGCCTTGAAAACCCTACGGGGTCACCATAAGTCAGCTGTGACTCGACAGCACTTTCCACAACCACCATAGGAGCCAGAGGTGCATGTGAAAATGAAGGTTGCACTTTTATTGCCCTAATGTCCTGGCTTGCCCTGGCTAGCCCAATCTCATCAGATCTCAGAAGCTAAGCAGGGTCAGCCCTGGTTAATATTTGGATGGGAGACCTCCAAGGAAGTCCAGGGTCGTGATGCAGAGGCAGGCAATGGCAAACCGCCTCTGAACATCTCTCACTTTGAAAACTTGATGGGGTCTCCATAAGTCAGCTGCGACCTGACTGCCCTTTCGACCACCAAGTTCCATTGAATGCAGTGGGATGTGCTTCCAAATACAAATACTTTAGATAGCAGGGCTACGGTCACATTCTATTCCGAGTAGGAACCGTACGTTCTCGGGAGGGTGGGAGGGGGTGACTCCAAGATGAAAAAGTCCAGCAGCGCTCAAAGAATGGAATGTGACAAGACCCAAATTAACTCTGATTGCATCTATTTTATAATTATTTCCTTGGCAGTGTTCTCCCCCCCCCCCCCCCGCCCCAAGTAGAACAAGGACAATTTTGAATGGGCACTTTTAACACGCACATGCCTTGGGATACTTAAAACAATGGTTTAATTAATCTGAAACTAACAAAGCCGGATTGTTTGGCGGTTGCAAAAAAACATTACTGTGAAAGGAAATGCCAAAGATTAAGCAAACATCTTTTCCAGCAAGCCATGGAGAGGTGCCCGTGTTTATAAAATTAGAGGCAGGGAAAAATACAACAATAAATGTGGAGGGGGGAAGAGAGATGAGGGAAACAGCAGGTCATATGGAAAAGCATATCTAAGCTGACAATCTTTCGTGCAGATATGATTTCCCATTCATTATTCATTATATTTTGATATTTCTGTTTGCCTGTGTGCCTCGTCTTTTTTATATAAAAAAAATTAAATGGAGATGGAAATGTTTTCAAAGAGAGCAAACTTATTTAAATGCGGGGGGGAGTCACCGAACACAGATGCATTTCATCAGATCCTGTTTGATATAAAGGTTGAATGATGCTGCAGGGAAGGGGAAACACATTTTATTTTTATTTTTAATCCCCCCTCCCCTACACAGGAATCCTTGACAGCCACTGCCTGGAACATTTTATGTGTAAATTGCAGAGAAGGATGATGCAATGTCTAATTCCTGATTCCGAGCCCTTGTTTCTTATTCCTTGGAAAAGAGGACCAACAAACAGCACACGTGGGACAGAGGGGTGCAGAATGCAATGGGGGTGCTTCTGATTGGTCGTAGCTAATCGTGTGCTTTAAAGTGGCGATCTTCTGCCTTTGGGTTGGGATTAAGGTTGCCAGCAGGGCCTGGAGGAAAATGTCCTGTCCCTTTTAATAGAGGTTTACTTTACTTTATTTGTTTACGTTATTTATAGTCTGCTTTTCTCACAGGGACTTGAGGCGGATTACACGTACAGTGAGCCAGAAGAATCACACACACAAAAAATGGGGCATTCAATAACCAATGCTTTAGGATTTTAGAAGTCTGGAACCACCAGGAAGAACTGAAGAACCAGAAGAATGGAAACATAGTACAACTAGTCACATGATGCATTAAGCGGTACAGAAATTACATAAAGAGGATCCTGCTTACAGTAAGCTAAACACAGCAGTATAGACCAGAGTCCTTAATCATTTATCTAAGCGAATCCGTAAAATCGTGCAGCCCTAAGACAGTTCAGTTTTGCGTAGTATGTAGAAAGCCAGGGGAGTGGGAATGGGTAGTTGATGCATTTCATGGCATGGAGAGCAATCAGGTCAGCTGATAAATAACTTCCCATTAAACCTCTCTTAAAGGGACAGGGCATTATTTTCTCCAGGCCTGCTGGAGACCATGTTCGGGGCCCTCAGTTGGCTTGTGAAGCCCCATCAGTTAGGTCCTGAGTCTCTGCACAGCTGCCCTGTTTTGTTATTTATTTATTTTTTAATAAAAGGATATGCTGTTAATGCCCGTGCATAAAACCATTTATTTCTTTTTAAAAACATTTATATCAGCTTTGGCCCATTACACATGCACATCTTACTGCAGATTTTCCAAGCAGTAAGACTTTAAGCTTGACTTCGGATTCTGTGCCCATCTTACACACCATTCTTTTTCCTCGGGTTATTTACTCTGCAGCTACAGTACCCCCACACTTTGCTAAATTGGGGTGGGAATATCACTTGTGATGTGTTGGGGGTGGCATCCAAAGTTTCTTTTTAAAAATTGTGCAATTGACCTATAGCAGCTGCGCAGTAGCATCCAGCAAGTGCCTTCCATTTAAATCCTCATGGTTCAGGGTTTCCACATGGATTTTAGTGTTAGTTCATTGAATGAAAGGGAACAGAAAGGAACCCAGGCAAAGGGGGAAAACCCATGGCGAAACTGACAAAACTTCTTTTGAAACTGATAAGCAGTTGTGCATCCCTTTTCCATATTGCCAAGCACTAGGGGATTCTCTGCTGTGTTATTGGCCACTGTGAAAAATGGGAAAGAGTCACATAGTCTTATAATATGGAGGAACACACTGAGTGTACAGAATGCACAGTAGAGCCCACTGACACTTGCACTGCGAGCTTTGATTGTTGGCAACGTGTGTGTGTGCACACCTGTGCAAAGTTGGCTTCAACGCCACCACACTTTGCACAGGGCTGCAATTTCTGGGGCAAGGGAGGAGTCTTCTGGCAGAAGCTCCGGAGAGCTAATTTAGTCTTGTGCCACTAAATTTTTTTGGGGGGGGGGGAATTGGGGGTATTTTTTGCAGATGCCTTAGCACAGCTGCATAATAAGACTAATTTCCTGCCCTTCCTTGCAAATTTGTGTAGTTTACTCTTGTGATTCTCTAATTTGATCTTGCACACTGGTGATGATCTTGGCAGTTTTTAAAAGCCTCTCCTGTGCTGATTCCTCCAGATGGATTGATCCCAAGTGATACTTAAGCTTGGCGGTTTGCTTGACCTTGGATTCTATCCCCGCCTTCCGCACCATTCTTTTCCCTTAACAAGAGTGTTGAGGCTGCTGGTCAGCCATTCCTTTAGTAAACAGATTGCTGGTTAATAATCAGGGTCAAGTTGTCAGCTGAGGACTTCGGTGGCTAGGAATGGTGATGGAAATGTCTCTGTTTTTGCTTAATGAGATGCCCACTGGACAGATACATATGAAACTGTCTCAGAGCCATGAGGACTCATTGGGGGCGTTTCATTTCCCACTGTAGCTTCCCTCCCTCCCTCCCACCCACCCACCAACCAACCGACCAACCAACCAACCAACCAGCCATTTCCCTGCTTCCTCTCACTTTCCCACCCACCAGTCAAATCAACCCTTATCTGCCCTTCCCAGTCTTCAGGTTTCTTTCCTTCCCTCCCACTGGAAGTCTCTTCCCTTTTCTTCTCCCCCACTCACCAAATTACGCCCTCTTTAAGTTTTTCCTCTTCTCCTCTTTCCCCATTTCTTTTGTTCTCTTCTATTTGTGTGTGTGTGTGCCTGGAAGTCATGTTTGACTTCCGGCAATCCCTAGTGGGGATGTTTCAGAGAGGTGGCTTGCTATTGCCTACCTGTGCATCCTGGCCCTGGCATTCCTTGGAGATCTCCCATCCAGGTATTTGCCAGGGTCAGCCCTGCTTAGCTTCTGAGATCTGACAAGTTCAGGCTCGCCAGAACTATCCAAGTCTGGGTGTTCTCGGGGCGTGGCGTCGCGGACCAAGATGGCGGATGCCTAGTTCGAGTGCTCCTGAACCCTCCCAACTTCTGAGCTCCGAAGCAAAACCTCTTTGCAAGACTGCTTCCTTTTAAGCATGCGAGGACCTGGGGGAAAGAAAGCAACAGCGAAAGGGCAGGAGAACGCAATGCCGCAGCGGCAATTTCAGCCAAACCGGGCAGCTGAGACAGAGTCCTCGGGACAGCAGCGAGCTTCCAAAATGGCGACGGAAGCAGACGCTAAAGGAAAGGCTGACTTCTCCGACTCACCGGTAACCCTGAAAACTCTGCAACAAACCTTAAAAACGGCACTACAAACAACTGAACAATCTATAACTAACAATTTAACACAAGTCTGGGTGTTCTCTTCCTTTTTTAGCATTTTAAAATCTCACCCCACTCCCTCACCTTTGACTAACAGGAGCTCCTGCCTAGCAACCCCCAAGATGGCCACTGAGATCTCAGAACGTAGCCTTGCAAGATCTCAGTGGGCATTCATCTTTTACAATTACAGATGTTGCTGTCAGCAGCTTGGATCCTGCGAACTGCCAGTGGAAAACACAGGTAGTTTGATATCTCTGGAGCATCATACAGAGCATCACCCGTCACATCCATCAAGGAGAGGCTTCACCCGGCTCATACAGCTGTTAGCATGTGCAAAGAGATTCGCTCCAGGAACAAACTTCCCTGGGATTGGAAAGAGCTCCAAATGGGAGAAGAAGATGGGAAAGATCTAGGTTTGCCAGTCCTGCACTGGCAAATACCAGGAGATTTTTGAGGAGGTTAGAGTTTCAAGGGAATGTGATGGAGACTGGGGAAATTCCTAGAATGGCATGGAGAATGTAATGTCACTTCTGGGTATTTGATGGATGGACATGATGCCGCTCCTGGGTGGTGATCTGGGAATCTCCCCAGTCTCTATAGTCTTTACCACAGAGATTGGGGGAAATCTCTAGAGTGTCACCATTGATACCATTCCCCCCATGTTTCTCTCATTCCCCAAATTATAGAAGACAGGGGCCTGAAGTGGGGGTGGGAGGTTGCCTGTTGCCACTGGATCAATGATAAACTTGGATCCCATCATTTTGCTCCCACCGGCCCTGGGCCCCCCCTCGTTTTGTAGAGAGATCCCCCTTGTCTGTCCATTTTGTGGATTGTTTCATCCATACTATTGTGTACTGGGTTCGATGCATGGAAAAACCCGGACTATGATGTGGTGACCAGCATATGTTTATTGGTACACAACAAGCATGCAGTACCGGTCGAGATGGCCAACTATATACAACTATATACAATCCCTAGGACACGCCCACGAGTCCAATTGGCGGGTTTGAATTTCCTGCCAGAGTTCTAATTGGAGGGGCTAGTGGTGGTCTAGGATCCTTGCCTCCTATTGTTCCTAGAAGTCAAGCTGTATGTCGCTGGTGCCTCGTGGCGGTCAGCGGACATAACACAAACTCTAGAGCTTGGTTCAGAATAAGTTGCAACGATCTATTTTAACTGTCAGCAGATCCCAAGGGTCTCAGGAAGAGACACGTCTACCCCAGCATCTGCTACCACAGTTCTTTTAACTGGGGGTGCCCGGGGTTGATGCCTAGGCCTGCCCGTATGTGTGGTGCCAGTCTGAACTGGCAGTGCTGACCTCGAAAGCCCAATGGTCTGACTCCACAGAAGGCAAGTTCATGTTTTCAGGGCTGGAGCTGACCAAACCAAGGCCTCATCAACCGAGAGATTCTACGACTGCTGTCATTTTATTTGTGCCAAGTCACGCGTTTCTAGGATCTGAGCAAGAAATGCATTCATATTGGGGCGGGGATATTTTTTGTAGGGGGGGGGAGCAAGTAAAAACAACTTGTGCAGTGTGGCTGGCTCCTCCAAGTTCCCTTTCCCCCCTCTTGCATGTAAATGATTAATGGAGGATATTGTGGAAGCAGATGTACTGTTACCACAGTAACCAAGGTGAATAGGAAGGAAGGCGCTGCCAGAATACTGAAGCGGTATGCCTACCTTCCAGTGCCGCTCTTTTCGCCATCCTGGTTAATTATTAACACTGGAACACCCTCGCCTAGCAAAACGCTGATCAGCAAGACCAATTTTGTAATGACTTCCCTTTTCCATGTTTTCTCTTTAGATCTTCCCACTTCTGCAGAATTGGGGACTGGTATGATTCTGTCTAGCCGAAGGCTGTGGCCCTCCGCTCATGGTTTAACGACGGAAGGCAGATTATTCTTCATTGGGATGGTTTTTCCCTGCCGGGGAGGCTGGAATAACCAGTTGCACTGTTTGTGTGTGTTAAATCCTGTCAAGTCGCTTCTGACTTGCAACGACCCTATGAATGAATGACCTCCAAAATGTCCTGTCATTGACATCCTTGTTCAGGTCTTGTAAACTGAAGGCCGCAGCTTCCTTGGTTGAGTCAGTCCATCTCTCGTTGGGACCCCCTCTTTTCCTGCTGCCTTCGACTTTTCCTCGCATTATTGTCTTCTCCAGTGAGTCTTGCCTTCTCATAATGTGACCAAAGTCTGATAGCCTCAGTTTAGTCATTTTAGTTTTAGGAGAATTCAGGCTTGAGTGAGTTGAATTCCATGAAGCAGAGGTCACTGGGTCAAATCATGATTTATTGGAAAGAGGGAGAAGGAGGAGGAGATTGGATTGATACCCTGCCCTTCACTACCGGAAGGAGTCTCAGAGCAGTTTACAATCTCCTTTCCCTTCCCCTCCCCACAACAGACACCCTGTGAGGTAGATGGGGCTGAGAGAGCTCTGAGAGCACTGCTCTTGAGAGAACAGCTCTGAAATAACTTATGACAGACCCAGTCTCACACCAGCAGCTGCATGTGGAGGAGTGGGGAATCAAACCTGGTTCTCCCAGATTAGAGTCCATGCTCCTAACCACTACGCCAAACTGGCTCTCAAAGGATTGAAAGGGCAGCTTCTCCTCCATGGAAGGTGAACTTCTGCTGAGATAGCTCCACTTGACTATTTCACTTGACGGAAGTGACACACATCACTGAGAAATGGGACATTTGATACCAGACTAATCTGGAGAATTTGCGCAACTACCACAGGCTTTTTTGACTTGTAGCAAATATATAACATTCAAGACAGCAACAACTGATCTTATATAGATTCACATATGTATATACAAAATTCTGTATGCATTTTTGGATGTGTGTCACTTTATAATAAGTAATATTGACCACTGAGGAAGGCCCATAGGGGCCGAAACACATATGGTCCTTGGGTCAAAGGTTATATCCATCAGCTTGATGTGCATTGCAATTAGTTCTTTATGAACCTAGTTTTAAATGTCTGATACTTGGACTGCCTCTTTTAATTTTGTTTTGTTTTATTTATGTGGACACCCTAATAAATGTCTATATTTTCCATTATAAATTATTCTGTTGTTAGCTTGACCCTCTCGGTTTGCAGCTATTTGTTGGGTTGAGTTCCCCCCCCCCCTTTTTTTGCCTTCCACCCCCAAATCTCCAGGTATTTCCCAACCTGGAGCTGGCAACCCAGCCTGGAGATTTTGAAGGAGGAGCCTGAGGAGAACGGAGTTTGGGGTGAGGAGACAGCTCAGCAGGGTATACTGCCATACAGTCCACTGTCCAAAGCAGAGAAGTAGTCAGGGCCACACCAGCAGTAGCAGCAGGAAAGGAAAGCAAGGTATAGAAAAACTTTTAAATCTCTCTTGGTCCCAACACGTTTCGTCTAAGGCTTCGTCAGGGAAATCCCTTCTAGCAGAAGCTTCCAACCACACCTTGATCCCCTGATGAAGCCACAGGCGAAACGTGTTGGGACCAAGAAGGAATAAAACCTTTTTCTGCACCTTGTTTTTCTTTTCTACTGCTGCTGTTCAAAGCAGCCATTTCATCCAGGTTGGGGCCAGGACCAAAAAGACCCTGGCCCTAGACGAGGACAGCCGGACCTCCCTAGGGCCAGCGATCACCAAGAAGTTGTTATCAGATGATCTCAGCGCTCTTCTGGGGACATATTGGAGGAAGATACATGGGTCCCTGACCGCTGAAGGCCTTGGAAGTCAACACTAACACCTTGAACCTGACTCAGTATTCCACTGGTGACCAGTGTAGCTGGTGCGGCACAGGGTTGTTATGTGTGCTATCCCCCGCCAGGACTCATGCCACTGCATTCTGGACCAGTTGAAGCTTCCAGTTCAGTCTCAAGGGCAGGCCAGTGTAGAGCGAGTTACAGCAGTCCAATCTGGAGGTGACCATTGCATGAATTATTGTGGCCATGTCGGTGTGTGTGTGTGTGTGTGTGACAGGAAAGGGCCAGCAGCAGTGCCTGGCATAGATGATAAAATGCCAGTCTGGCAGTCTTGGTGACCTGTGCCTCCATAGACCAGGAAGCATCCAAGTTCACACCCAAGCTCCTGACTGAGTGCATTGGTGTTAATGGCACCCCATCAGGGCTGGAAGCTGAAACCCCAATTCTGGAGCCCGCCACAGAACTTCCGTCTTCCCTGGATTCAGCCTGCTCTTCCAGTTTGGTGCCAGTTTGGTGTAGTGGTTAAGCCAGTTTGGTGTAGTGGTTAAGTGCGCGGACTCTAATTTGGGAGAACCGGGTTTGATTCTCCACTCCTCCACTTGCGCTGGCTGGATGACCTTGGGCAAGCCATAGTTCTGGCACAGCTGTTCTCTCAAGGACAGCTTGGTAAAGAGCTCTCTCAGCCCCACCTACCTCACAGGGTGTCTGTTGTGGGGAGGGGAAGGGAAAGGAGTTTGTAAGCCGCTCTGAGACTCCAAGTGAGTGAAGGGCGGGGTATAAATCTAATCTCTTCTTCTTCTCTTCTTCTTCTTCTTCTTCTTAACCATCCCGCCACAGCCTCCAAACCCTCGGCCAGGTGTTGCAGAGCAGTAGCCCGGTGGCCATCCAAGAGCAGATACAGCTGGGTGTCATCTGCATATTGATGACACCCAAGCCCAAAACTCCGGGCCAGCTGGGCGAGGGGGTTGTGCGAAAACATGGGCATGGATTACTTTGATGACTTTGAGAATGGCTGCCTCTCTGCTATGATGTGTGTTACAAATCCTGTGATGGTATAAGAGTCGAGAGCTGGGAAGCGTCCCAGAAGGAAAGAGGATAAATCCATAAACCAGTGCGTGCACTTTGATGGCATACACTGTGACCTAATGCAGAGGAAAATAGAGGCAAGCTTATGTAACACCCTGCTTCTCATACCAAGGCTCTCTGCTCGAGTTCCTCCCTCTATTATTACCCAGTTGCCTAAGGCTTTGCTCCACCGTATGCGCGCTTTATTCGTTTACTCTGCCATTATCTTCACCTCCCTTCTACGGATCTCGAAGCCTAGAGAATCTCTCCTGTTTCGGTGAAAGATATCCCCTGCAGAAACATCGTTATAACACACAGTAACAGTTCAAATATGTATGCGCTTCACTGCTGCTTTGTAAAAGGGACAGCTGTGCACTTCGCAGGGCATTTAGTGTTCATGTGTGTGGATCAGAACACATCCCCCCCTCTTTCTCTCTCTCACACACACACTGCATCATCTTTTCTAGAGACCTTGGGGAGGGAGTCGAATCCTGAACAGTGACAAATCCGGCAACTGCCCCAAGACTTCAACCAGGCCTCCCCCAAGGCAAAAAAACTATCCATACTAAAAACATATTAAAATGCTAGTATCGATATCAATAGTTCACAGTGGCTGTTACTACGCAAGCCCTTTATTTGCAGTGAGGTCTTGCTGTTTTAGATCAGCTTAGGTGGCTATCTCAGGTTATAAGTTGGATCCCAGGAAAACAGGGCTCTCCTGCCTTGAGCCATCAGTGGTTAGCGATGGCAGCAGCTCCAAAAGCCTGGTGGAAGAGCTCCATCTTACAGGACCTGCGGAACTGTGAAAGGTACCGCAGGGCCCTGGTCTCTTCTGGGAGCTCATTCCACCAGAGTGGAGCTGCCACCAAAAAAGCCCTGGCCCTGGTTATTGATAGCCTGTCCTCCTTGAGACTCGGGACTCTGAGGCACCAATGGTCTGATTCAGTGTAAGGCAGCTCCATATGCTCATGTACGGTCATCATGGCTTGTGGCATCCATTGCATCTTTACCGCTGTGGGTCTCTAGTCACCCAGGGTTTGCCTCTTTCTCAAGCTCCACAGTTGTGTTTGCCCTTTCCAAGAAACTGGCGGATCTTTTTAGCCCATAAGCCTATCCATCTCCTCCTATGGCCGGTTCCCACAGTTCAGCCATCCACTAGACACGGCCCCCTGATTAAGGCTGATTTTACATCTGACTTTCCCGCTGGAATTGTTCTAGTTCCAAAAAAACCTGCCCACACCTCTGTGCGGTGTGAAACCATGCTGCCACTGAAATGTCCATATCTACTAATTGCCCTCCTGTGGTCAAGCTAGTATTATACCGCTTTATTCTGCTTTAAACAATTGTGGTTTCTTAGTGCACTTAGACCCCCTGGAGTGAAATTGCACACCACTGTGAAATCAGCACAGGAAAAGACAGCAGTCAAACTACTTTAGAGGGGAGGTGTAAAATCAGCCTAAAGGAATGACCACAATTGCTCTACTCTGTCCTGGCGCTATGGCCTGGTGATGCCTGCTAGATACTTCCAAACAGATGTTTTGCCTTGAGGCTGCCGTGGGTAAGATTTTATAGCCTGTGGCTCAGGGATTTTTTTTAAAAAACCAACTACTGAAAAACCTTTGCTGAAAGTCCTGTTAATGAAGTCCCAGGTATCCCCTGTCCTACACCCCAACATCCTGTATCTAGGCAACAGTGGGAGCTTTTTGACCGACAAAGGGGACATGTAAGTGCCACGCGGGCAAAGGACTGCCAAGTAGATTGCTCACGGCCCCTGGGGATGGCGCCGGGGTGGGAACAAGCCAGCGGAAGGTCTTATTAGCAGGCTCTGCCTCTTCTCTCTTATCAACCAGCGTTCAAGAGGCTCGGGAGGCTGCCGAGCTGGAAAAGGACACTGTGTGCGTGCCACCTGGTTTACCTGCTAAACATAAGGCCGTAGCCAGGGTGTTCCGTCACCCGAAGTAAGCAGAAAAGCCACATGATCGTTTTGCAAGGGGTGGAAGCAACCTGCTCGTTGATGCACACAAACGGACACACGAAGCTGCACTCAGCCCTCATGGTCAGTATTCTCTACTCTGGCTGGCAGCAGTTCTCCAGGGTCTCAGGTGGAGGTCTTCTCATCACCTACCACCAGATCCTTTTAACTGGAGATGCTGGGGATTGAAACCTGGGTCCTTCTGCTTGCCAAGCAGATGCTCTGCCGCCAAGCCACGGCCCCTTCCCAAAGACAAAATACATCTGCCACTCCCTTCTGAGAGAGTTAGCTTCTAGAGATCTTGGAGAGGGAGTTGAACTTTGAAGAATGATAACGTTAGCAGTTCTCACACACGCCTATCCAACCCTCCATATCCCTCAAATCAGGGCAAAATGAAAACTTGGGTTTACTAGAAACAGCTGCTAAAAAAAGAAGAAGAGGTTGGATTTATACTCCGCCCTTCACTACCCGAAGGATTCTCAGAGTGGTTTAAAATCTCCTTTCCCTTCATAGCATGCCAGCTATGTGAGGCTGTGTCCCTTTTGGATCGGTTGCCCATCAATGCTCTTAGTTTTGGAATAATCTTCTTTGAATACAATAGAAATTGGATTTCTTGTTCTGAAGAGGTTCAAGCTGAAGAAGCTCCTGACGAAACGAAGGATCAAAGCCGGCATCTTTGTCCTTCGTCTGAAGAAAATGTGTCTTTGTTTGCTTATTCTGTATAAGCAGGGCTCATTTCGTAGCAGGAGCTCCTTTGCGTATTAGGCCACACACCCATGATGTAGCCAATCCTCCAAGAGCTTACAGTAGCCCCTGTAAGGAGAGCTCTGTAAGCTCTTGGAGGATTGGCTACATCAGGGGTGTGTGGCCTAATATGCAAAGGCACTCCTGCTACAAATGAGCGCTGGGTATAAGAGAGACCAATATGTTTTGTTTGTAGACCCTGGCGGGTTGTTTATGACGCATATAGACTCTGTTGGGCTATTACATTGTTTTTTATTTATTATCTGCGTTGAACAGTGACTTTTCCTTTATCCAGAGATAGTTTGCCATTGCCTGCCTCTGCATAGCAACCCTGAAATTCCTTAGTGGTCTCCCATCCAAGGACTAACCAGGGCCTATCCCGCTTAATTTCTGAAATCTGACAAGATTGGGCTAACCTGGGCCATCCAGATAAGAGCAAAAAACACTACTAGAGAACCTAAAAACCCCCGAGGGGCTCCCAGCAAATACACAGAGGATAGCCCAGGATAGCCCAATCTCATCAGATCTCAGAAGCTAAGCAGGGCCAGCCTAGTTAGTGTTTGGATGGGAGACCTCCAAGGAATACCAAGGTTGTGACGCAGAGGTAGGCGACGGCAGACTACCTCTGGAATATCTCTTGCTTTGAAAACCCCCTGGGGTTGCCATAAATCAGCTGTGACTTGACTGCAAAAAACCAAAAGCAATGAAGAAAGAACTGAGATGAAGCTGCGAAGTTCAGGAGTGCTTGAAGCCTGAGAACCTACCTCCCCCCCCCCCCCACAAAAAAAAAATTAAATAGGAAATCACAGGGCCGGCACTGGCACAAGGGAAGTGTGGGAGGCATGATTTATTTTGCAGGGAAACTATGATGGGATCGGATGAATGAACAGCATAAAAATCACCAGGAGTATTATCAGAACCAGGATGGGTGGAAAAGCACGGATGGGTGAGGCCCGAAAGTTAGCTCGATTTTAACAATTCAGGAGATTAAGAAAGAACATTGCTGACAGCAACTGATTTCTTGGCATCAGTCTCTGCTGGGAAGATGCCTCCGCTGAGACCGTTATTTTCTGGCAATAAAGCCGCGTTTTGTGGAAGTGAGGCTCTCAAAGAGAAGACTCTGACAACTTGCAGTCGAATAGGTCCCCAGAGTGAGACAGACGCAACTACCTAGGGAGGATGGAAGCAGACAAAGGGCAAAGTTGGGATTTAGATAAATGACATTTAATGGACAAGCCAGGATTGTCTAGCTGTATGACAGTGCTGTCTTACCTGTACTGGAAACCTCAAAGTGAAATAACACCATTCCCCATCCCCGCCCCAGTCAGAAGAAAGAGACAGACGCCAGAGGTTAGGTAAACTAATGGGCTACTTTATTTAACTTTAAACATTAAAACAGCAAGGGCATTGAACTCTGGTCTCCAGGGCCGGCTCGACCACACAGGCAAACTAGGCAATTGCCTATGGCACCAGGCTTGCAGGGGCCCCAAATCAGCCAGAAGTGAATTTCTTTTCTCTGTTTTTTAAAAAGATTATATTATCTTTAGGCTTCATAATTTCTCTCTCTTTGTGTGGAAGGGGGAGGCAGCAAAATCGTGGTTTGCTTAAACCAGCAGTTCCCAACCTTTTTGGTGTGATGACTATGGTTGCCAGGTCTCTTTGAGATGCTGGCAGGGGGATGGGGGGATGCTCCGGGAGCCAGAAGCGTCACCATCAATGTGCTGTGTTCGTGCTGTACCTATGTCGCCTAGATAGTCAACATGGAGACCCTCTGGTTTTTAGGCAAAACTCTATGACCAGTTTCCCACAAGCTCCTGCTCTGCCCTCGCTCTTCCCTTTCCCCTGATTGTATGCGTCAATTTCCCACTATTTGCTGCGCAGCTGCATTTTGACCCGCAGCTTTGCCCGATTTCCCCTCGCGTCTTCTTAATCCTCAAGAAACAGGATCAATAAGAGTCATGCTGCCAGAGTGGCGTGCCTCTCTGAGTGGACTCAGCAAGTATTTAAAGTTTAAATGGTTTCTGAGTTCACTTGCCGAGTCACGCCGCCATGGCGAGTGAACTCAGAAATATATGAGGAGACTTCCCAGCTTAAACCAACGGAAATAGAAAAAGGGAAAAAAGCTGAATTAATCTGTGTTCTAAGTTATTTGACTGGTGCCCATTTAAGAAGTTTGCTGACTATTGATTAATTCTCTTCTTGATATTGCATTGCTAATCATAATATTGGACTACTAATATAAAAACAGAGACTTGTAAATGATGTAATAGGCTCCTGAAGAAGTGGTTGAATGAAACGAAGTATCATTCCGGAGTCCTCATTGCTACACCTACCTGTTGGATTTGGATACATCGTTTAGTTGCTTCATTTTTGTATCTTGTACTTACCTGTTACCTTTGCCCGATTTTCCCTCGCGTCTTCTTAATCCTCAAGAAACAGGATCAATAAGAGTCATGCTGCCAGAGTGGCGTGCCTCTCTGAGTGGACTCAGCAAGTATTTAAAGTTTAAATGGTTTCTGAGTTCACTTGCCGAGTCACGCCGCCATGGCGAGTGAACTCAGAAATATATGAGGAGACTTCCCAGCTTAAACCAACGGAAATAGAAAAAGGGAAAAAAGCTGAATTAATCTGTGTTCTAAGTTATTTGACTGGTGCCCATTTAAGAAGTTTGCTGACTATTGATTAATTCTCTTCTTGATATTGCATTGCTAATCATAATATTGGACTACTAATATAAAAACAGAGACTTGTAAATGATGTAATAGGCTCCTGAAGAAGTGGTTGAATGAAACGAAGTATCATTCCGGAGTCCTCATTGCTACACCTACCTGTTGGATTTGGATACATCGTTTAGTTGCTTCATTTTTGTATCTTGTACTTACCTGTTGAATTTTGATTTATGGTATACTATTACATTTACCTGTTGGTTTTGGAATACTGACTTGCAGTTTTGACTTGCTACCTTTTTATATAGAGCGTGAACTCAGAAGGCACCACGGTCTCTTCAAATGCCGTCTAACCACACTTGGATAAAAGCTGAATAATATCAGTTTTTATTTGGGTGCGGCTATTTTGGTAGTTGAATGCAAATCTGTGATCTGTATTTGGCTGAATAAATACCCAAAAAACACCGATAAGGTATTTTCCAGGTATTCATTTGACTCGGTATATACCGAGCGCACACCCCTACTGGAGACTGAACCCTGTTCTCTAAGTGTGCCACAGTTGGGATCTGAATTGGTCACCAAAAGTGTCAGGGCTGAGGAGAACCCGCAATACATGTGTGACTGTTATACAGGATACAGGGTGGGGACCCCAGATCCAAAATGTGTACTTCGTAACATGTGGATTAGCAGACCTGGCATAAACTCATAATCATCCTCCCCGTTGCTGTTCTGAAACTCAGTTGGGAAAATTAATTAACAGTTATGGAAGTTAGAAAGATTCAAATTTGTACCGAAGAGTCATGAGGCAAATCTGTTCCTTGCCCCTCCCCCAAATAAAAAGCTGAATTCACAATTTACCTCAACAACAGTTCAGCAAATGCAACTGTGTGCTGGAGGTGGGGTGGTTTTAGTAATCAGGGTCTAGTTCACAAACCCATGCATCTGGCTGTTCTAGTCATGCCTTATCTTATTCAAAATGACCAAGTTAATCACAAAAGTGCTGATTTGGTTATGGAAATAGACCTGGAAGATGGTATACAAAGCAGAACAGGCAAATAAGCTTTAAAACCCCTACCACCCCCAGGAAATGAATTCATCTCCCAAAAGTCCTTGTTAACATTATTTGCCTATTCAAAATCAACCTTAGCTGATATGTTACCAAGCCCAGCTTTGTAATCACTAGCACTGATTTAATGGCATTATTAATCTGGCATGCAAATTACTGTACTTGGGTATAAAGCAACAAGAGTTTTGCCTACATTTAGCGTACACTGTGTCCTTTCCTGGTGCCCTGAGTTTTTAGCCTGGCTTTATACACTCTCCACTCAGCTAAAAGGATCTTGGTATTGTTGTTTTGTAGAAGATTCTTCCATTGATAATGGTTGGGGAGGAGGGAAGAATCTGAGGCTCAGTTTACACTTCACAATGTCTTTGCGTTGTTGGGAAACAACACAAGGACTTTGTATCCTATGTGCTATGGGAGTTTTGTGCCTCCCAGATTCTTACCACCTCTTTTCTGTTTGGGACTACAATACACAGGAGGAAGCAGCATTAGTCTCTCCCCCCCACACACTGTTTTCATATCCTAAAACTGCCCCTTAGGGTTGCCAGCTTCTTGCTGACAGCCAGATACCTCCCACCCCCACTCGCATTGCCCGCCAGTGTTCAGCTAGGCAGTAGAAGGACATTTCGTGAAGAAATGGGGGGGGGGGGCCTCTCTCACCATCTGTGGTGCAATGACATCACTTCTGCTGTGACCCAGAAATGATATAATCATTCCAACTGATGTGCTAGCATTGGCCCCAAACTCTACAGTTAAACCACAGAGTTTGGGATGAGTGCTAGAGTGTCACCTTGATGCAATGATGTCACTTCCAGGTGGTACTGGAAATGATGTCATTGTGCCCAGGACACCAGTCAAGAGCCTTCTCAAACAGTACATCCCTGACTTTCCTATATCCTGCTGGTTGCCATGGAGCCGCTATTGGCTCGGTGGTGAAACTTGCACGAAGCCAAATATACAGCATGGGGATGAGGCTACAGTGGCTTCTCCCTCCGTGCTGTGGTCCCAAACCAACAAGAGTCCATGTGTATCTAGGAGGCATAAAACTCCTAGTGCCCATGTGATACAAAGTCCTCGTGTTGTTCCCCAACAAACACGAGGACTTCCTAAGGTGTAGATTGAGCTTGAGTTTTTCATGGTTCCTTTACAGAGTTGGAATGACAACCTTCAGTCAACAACCACAGGAGATGGTGGCACTGTGAAGGCTACCTATGGACATGACGTCAGACGAGAAGTGCCACACGAGACAAATTCACCTGAGAATTGAGGGGTGAGGGATTTTATTTGATTTTTTCAGTACAGGAAATGGAGTGTGCTGCTGAGGAGTCCTAGCCGTAAATTGAGGAGCTAACTTATATGATATACTCTTCTGAGTAGAGGGCTGGAGGTACCTTCCCTATGAGGAAAGGCTGAAGAGTCTGGGACTTTTCAGGTTAGAAAAGAGACAGCTGAGGGGGGGACATGAAAGAGGTTTATAAAATTAAGCACGGGGTGGAGAGAGTTGACAATGAGAACTTTTTCTCCCTCTCGCCAAATGGTAGAACTCAAGGGCAATCACGATCAAGGTGCAATCATTACACAAGTACATTCCTGTCAGTGTTCCATCTGTTCACATCCACATTGTGGAATGGTTTACTGCTTCCCCCCCCTCCCCCTTTTTGGTACATGCACTGAAGCGTTGCAGCGCTTCAGCAGCCTTAAAGAGCCTGAGAGTACATCCCCTGCCAATCACACTTCACCTGAGAGTCATACCTGGCGCACATGTCTCTCCCCTTAATGGTTGCCTCTTTTCCTGCGTCTGAATGTTATTTCCAGCCCTCTAGCCAGGATTTTTTTGAGGGAGCACCAGGCGCCAGGGGGTGCCAATCTAATTAAAGAAAATTAATTTGGGTTGGTTGGAGATGAACTGCGGAGCCGCCCAGTGCCACAGGTGAGGCCAGCCTGGGCGAGAGTGAAGCGAGATTCCCTGGGAGAAAGGCAGGGCCATCGAGGAGGCCAGAGTGGGCTGGGGGCGGGGGCATGGCGGCAGAATGGCAGAGCTGGCTGGGGCAGACTGTGCCTGACTGCGGCTCTACAGCCCCCTCTCCTCTCCTCTCGTCTTGTGCCGCCTGGTGGGGAAGCTGTGTGACATCAGTCGAGATTCCACCAAATTCTCCTCTGCCACCAAGCAGAGGTCAAAAGTGAAATCTGCAAACAGGTGGCAGCAGAAGCGGGGAGGGAATTGGAGGGATGGAGGGCAGGAAGGAGACAGAAATTAAACAGCCAGATCCAAAGGGAACAGTTAGGAAAGGGAGATCTGCAAAACAGACTGCAGGGGGAAAGGTCCCGATTACAGCCTACTTACTTGGAAGTTTTATTGCAATCAACAGTGAAGGTCCACAGATCTGATAGGAGTGCTGTTGCTTTGATAGGGTCCACCGCCCTCAGTGCCCCACTGCTGGCTATGGGCCTGGTTCTCTCTCACTGGCTCCCCTGAAAACATTTGAATTCCTTTCCCGACTTGCATCAGGTACACAGCTCAAAACGGCTTGTTTCCTTCGATTGCATGTTTTCAGGCTAGCTGCATGCACTGCAAAATGTATTTGAAAATGCTGGAATCTGCTCTTGAGTGTGAATGAAGGAATGGTAAGGAAGGCAGTATCAAGCCTCCCAGTGGGATGGAACTTTTGTTTCAGTGCAGGCGCCATCCAATGCTGAAATGTTAAAATGCTGGCATGCAATATATATATATATATATATTTAAAAAAACCTGCCACCCCTAACTGCCCTTTCTGAGCAGGTTTGGGCAGCAATCCACGAGGCAGAAAAATCTGTTCAGATTTTGAGCAAGAGGCCATCTTTTTAATTCATTCTGCAATGGGAAAAAAAGAAGTATGAGGGAAATTAGTTTAGGAAAGAACAGGGGTGAAAATTCTGAAAAACAGGGACAGCTCGGGGATGTTAACAGAGTTGTCTGGACACAAGAAACATAGGGGAATGAAAATCTAGGAAATGCCAGAGAGTGATTAAAAGGTGGAATGAGCTGCCAGAGGATGTGGTGATGGCCACAGGCATAGACAGCTTCAAAAAAGGATTAGACAGACTCTTGGAGGACAGGTCTATCAGTGGCTGCCAGCCATGGGGACTGAACTCCACATTCAAAAGCAAAACACTTCTGAATCCCAAAGCCAGAAGGCAACATAAGAACATAAAAGAAGCCATACTGGATCAGGCCAATGGCCCATCCAGTCCAACACTCTGTGTCACACAGTGGCCAAAACCCAGGTGCCATCAGGAGGTCCACCAGTGGGGCCAGAACTCTAGAAGCCCTTCCACTGCGACCCCCCAAGCACCAAGAATACAGAACATCACTGCCCCAGACACAGGTCTCCATCTATACCTTGTGGCTAATAGCCACTGATGGACTTCTGCTCCATATGTTCATCCAATCTCCTCTTGAAACTGTCTATGTTTATAGCTGTCACCACTTCCTGTGGCAGTGAATTTGACATATTAATTACTCTTTGGGTGAAGTAGTACTTCCTTTCATCTGTTCTAAGCCTACTGCTCATCGATTTCGTTGAGTGCACACGAGTTCTTGTATTGTGAGAAAGGGGAAGGCCTTGACCTCTATGCCCCATTGTTGGACCTCCAGAGGAACTGGTTGGCCACTGTGAGACAGGATCCTGGACTAGATGGACCACCACTCTGATCCAGCAGGATTCTACTTAAGTATAGTTAGTCTCTCAGTTTATGGCTAAAACTTCAAGTGATGACTTGCGTAGATCAAACAGCTGTCACAGATCTAACGGCAACAGAGACAAATTGTCATTTTTACCTTTCAGAGTAGAGTCCCCCCATGTCTTTTTAAGAAGCTTCCTAGATGTATGACAATTTCCATGTTTTTGCTGCGAGATACAGGATATGGAAGGTGTTTTCCTGGTTCTACAAACAATAAGCACCCTTTTGGTAAAAGCAAGCAACTTAAGTCCATAAAACTGACAGACGGCTAAAGATGACATGTTAATCACAGGCAAGAGTGTGCAACGGCAGCTGGTGGCGCATGCTGGCTTCCTGACAGGGTGTATAAATTAAATCTGATGCTTGAAATAATAGAAAGCATGATGAGACCATATTCATTTTAATGGATTGGCGGCAATCTTATGGAGATGGGATATTCTGAAATTTTTGCTCCGTGATCATTGTGCTGAAGACATCTAACAAACCTTCATGGAGGTAGGCTCTCCAAAGGATCTCCCACCAGACAATAATGGAGGTTGTGGCCTGTAGCCAGTGGGAGCACAGGTTATCTTCTGTTGCAGAGGCAAGTAGCAAGGGCAGAGGTCATAGATGAGTGGTGGAGCATCTGCTTGGCATGCAGAAGATCCTGGGTCCAGTCCCTGGTGTCAGGTAGTGAGTGATATGAAAGACCTTGTTCCAAAATCCTGAAGAGCCACTACCAGTATGGGTAGACATTTCTGACCTTGAGAGACCAAAGATCTGATTCAGTATTAAGGCAGCTTCATGTGCTCTTATGAGAGTCAGTTTGGTACAGTGGTTAAGAATAGTGGACTCTAATCTGGAGAACCAGGTTCGATTCCCCACTCCTCCACATGATTCTAGGTGGGTGACCTTGGGTCAGTCACAGTTCTCTCAGAGCTGTTCTCTCAAAAGCAGTTCTCTCAGAATTCTCTCAGCCCCACCTACCTCGCAAGGTGTCTGCTGTGGGGAGAGGAAGGGAAGGTGATTGTAGGCCGCTCCGAGACCACCACCACCACCGTCACCTCCTCCTCCTCCTCCTTCTTCTTCAGAAGTAAAAACTAACATTAAAATAATGAAAGCACTACAAAAAAAAAATCACAGCAGCTACTCAATAACTATTGTGTTTGTGCTACGTGCCATCAAGTCGCTACTGACTTAAGATGATCCTATGAATTAATGACCTCCAAAATGTCCTATCATTGACAGTCTTGCTCAGGTCTTGTGAACCGAAGTTAACAGAGTTAATACATCTCAGGTCGAGTCTTCCCCTTTTCCTGCTGCCTTCAAGTTTTCCTAGTGTTATTGTCTTTTCCAGTGAGTCTTCTTTCCTCAAGATGCGAGCAAAGTACGATCGCCTCAAGTTTAGTCGTTTTAGAGTTTAGGAAGAACAGTAACTATTAGCAGTAAACTTTACTTAGCACCATCTCATCCCACAAATTCTTGGAACCAACCAACAGCTTCACCAAATGGTAGCGAGCAAGCAGCGAAAGAGCCAAGCAGTACACCTTTGGGGGAACTTTCACAAAGGTAAAATGGAATGTTTTCAATAAATAACCTCTAGGCAGTATGACCAAAAAGGCCTTGTTTTATGTAACCATCTCAGATAATAAGGGGAAACAGCACAAGGTCCCTTTAAAGAGCAATCTTCTGCGGAGTTACTGTAGTGTAACCCCACTGCTGGAGCAACTGCATTGACCGTTTAAATGGAGTATTCATTGTTTTATGAACAATTGCCGCTTGACAAATTATTATTATTAAGCTCTATAATGCTCCGTTAGCAACATATTGGGGACTAGCAGGAACTTTCTAAAGGAGCAAGAGATATTGGCATTGTTTGTTAAGCTCCTGTGAAGCACTATGAAAAATTCTCACTAATAATATAAATCATTCGTAGTAAGTTCTAGTTGCGCATACTTATTTGGGGGACTATAAATGTACCTGAGAGAAGTAATCCCCCCGAGATTCTATTTTTGCTGCCTCCTACTATTGAGCAATAAAGAATGCAGCAACTTTGGAAATTATTTTAGTGTCTTTCTTTGACAAGTATGCCTTTCCAAAGAGAGAAGGCCATCTTCAAAGGGCCAAGAGCCATCTCCCCAGCTCCAGGGAGATGAATGAATGACAAAGAACGGTATGTATAAAGTGCACACACATGTACACACAAACACACACACTCTGCTAAATGGGAATCCGTTGCTAGACCTCCCTCCTGACCCTTGACATCTTGAAATAGCGCTGCCATTTCTAAATAAGTAATAAAGCTTTTCATGCACCTTTCTCTCTTGGTGAAGGATGGCAAAGATCTTCCCCTTTCATGTCTATTTCCCCTTTCCCAGATCAGCTGGGTATGAAATTTCAAAGAACTAGGGTTGCCGGCTCCAGGCTGGGGCATACCTGGAGATTTTTTGAAGTGGAGCCTGAGGAAGGCAGGGTTTGGAGAAGGGAAAGACTTCAATGCAACATAATGCCAATAGAATCCACCTTCTAAAGTGGCCATTTTCTCCAGGTGAACTGATCTCTGTTTCCTGGATCAGTTGAAATAGTGGGAGATCTCCAGCTGCCACCTGGAGGTTAGCAACCCTTAAAAGAACGGTTGAATTCCGGGGGGAGGGGGAACAGATGGCAAAGGGGTGTCTAACTTGCCTGGTGAGTCATATAGGGACAGCATGGCATCTGCTAGGCTTACCATTTGCCCACATGCAGTTGTGGATAATTCCCTGTCCTCAGCCCCAATTCCCTGCCCTTGAGATACCGAGGAGCAGGAGAAAAAGAAAAAAGGCTGCAAAATGGCCTCCATGGTGATGCTCTAGGGATATCCCTATGCCTTTGTAGTCTTTACCATAGAGATTAGGGGAAATTTCTAGAGTGTCCCTGGAAGTGATACCATGTTCCTCTAAAATTCCACCTTCCCCAGTTGCCTAGTAGTTGCTGAGACAGTGAGGGCAACCCCCGCAGCTCCGCCAGTTCCAGGCTTGCAGCAGTCCTGGCAGCAAGCCTCGACACCTAAGAAAGGCTCAGCTTGTCACCCACCATCGCTAGAATCTTCATGCCAAGCAAGAGGGCAAATCAGTGGTGGTGGGTCTTGCTCCTTCCTCCCCACAATGACTGGTAAGAGAGGGGGAAAGGGTTGCCAGCCTTCACTGGCGGGTGGAGATCTCCCACAGTTACAAAAACTGGTTTAGTTTTTATTATTGGCAATCCTAATTGGAGGGTTGTTTTTTTTTAAAAATGTGACTTTCTAATGGGTCTTTATAACTGTTGCTTTCATTTCGTTTCATTTTTTAGATCCGTTTAATTTATATCGTAAGGTACTTTGAGTGCCACAAAGGAAGAAGACAGCTAATAAATGTTTTAAATCAATAAATAAACTCATCTCCAGATGACAAAGATCATACCCCCCAGAGAAAACGGCTGCCTAGGAGGGTGGAATCTGTGGCATTATATCCCACTAAACTCCCTCTCCTCCCCAAACCCTGCCCTCCCCAGGTTCCACCCCCCACATCTCCAGGAATTCCCCGAATCTGAAGTTGGCAACCTTAGAGGGGATAAGCTTTTTGCTCCCAGCGATGTTGGTATTCACAAGAGGAGCTGGTTATCACGTTGTCCAGATAACATAGTGTCAGATAACACAACTTTTAATGCATTTTTTAATTTATTTATCTTCCATCTTCCTTCTCACTGATACTCTAGGCGGATCACAAAATGTAAAAAGAGAGCAGAAAAGGCGGTATAAGATGCACGGTAAACTGTACAATGAGCCATGACATCCCATAAACAGTGCGAAACAATTACGAACGTCAGGAAAGAATGCAGGGGAAACACGATGATACACGTAATAAACTGTTCAATAAACCCTGATCCTTTTATAAGAATGCCTCCTGTACAACTCCATTTTATTACTCACAAGGGCAGCTCTGTTTGATGAGATCCGGTAAGAAGCAATGATTGGAGTGTCGGGCTAGAACCAGAGAGATCTGAGATCAAATCCCTCCACAGCCATAAACCTCACCAGGTGCTAGATGCAGGGGACATTTCGAGCAGGTGCTCGGGGGAGCTCAGCTCCGGGAGTTGGTGCCAGCCCCACCGCCCCCCCCCCCATGCGCAGCAAAATGACCCCATCCCCTGGAAAGGTCCTTATTCCTCCGACCAGCCTTCTGAAGGCTTCAGCCATCACTGAAGCTATCCTCCCAGAACAGTGGTATTTCTGAGGCTTTGATTAGTAGCTGTCCCCTCTCTGCCAGTTCTTTCTTTCTTTCTTTCTTGCTTTCTTTCTTTCTTGCTTTCTTTCTTTCTTGCTTTCTTGCTTTCCATACCTCCAGTGATGTCAGGTGGTGTTTAAGGAGTGGCAAGGTTACATAGGGTGATGCACATAAACACAATTGGGAACCATCTCTTCCTATTGCTGCTCAGAGTGGCAGAAAGAGAAGAATAAATAACAAAAAACATTGCCATAGGACTAACAGCATGACATCACATCAGGGGCGATGCACAAACCTGTGTCCTATGTGACCCCTTGGCCGAACTGGAATCACACAGTCAGAGTCCAAAGAGTTAGATGAATATCTGTTTAATGAATTCATAACGGGGAATACAGGGCTGATGAATGCTGTAGCACTCCAGCAATTCCAAAGCTGTGTTCTGCCATAACCAGGAAGGGCAGAAGGTCTCATACCCCAAATGACATCACATAGAGTTTACACATTAAAAGGTCTCTAATTGGTACCAGGCAGTTAACATCGGACAACCATAATTTGACTCAGTGCATCTCTCGGTGGTGTCAGTAATTTCATTTGTTTATCTTTTCTTGACTTCCTGGGCTCGCAGGGGGGGAGAGCTTGTTGATAAGGAGTTCTGAATCACATTAAACTTCGCTCTTGGTGGCCTTGCAACTTCTAAATACCACTCCATTCTTATTGCATCCTAATTCCTTCTATAGAGGCTTCCAATCCAAAAAGTGCAGTTATAAAATATATATTCTGTTATAAGTTTCTCTAATCAGAAGCTTCTCGGTTACATACCCGGATCTAAATCTGTTATGATTAGACTTTTGAAGGCACAGTGCCAGCTGTCAATATATATATCGAGGAGAAAGTGTCAGAAATCACATTCAGAAATCACATTTTCCCCCCCTTGTCCTACAGGGGGAAACCCAGAAGCGATATCAGTCCTCTCTAGGAATTGCCAGAAACTCTGTGGCCACACTATTATTGATGGTGCCTGGTGCCCCCCATGTCCTTGCCCCCCCACCCCCAGACTCCCACCAGATCATAATACCCCACAAGGCTCATAGGACCTGAAGGGCTGTGGCTCAGTGGTTTAGCATCAGCTTGACATGCAGAAGGTCCCAGGTTCAATTCCCAGCAACTCCAATTAAGAATCTGGTAATAAGTGATCTGAAGGAACTTGACCTCAGACCCTGGAGGGCTGCTGCCAGTCTGAGTAGACAATACTGACTTTGATGGACTGAGGGTCTCTAATTCAGTATAGGGCAGCTTCATAAATTCATGTGACAGGGAATGTAATTAGGAAGCAAATCCTGTGAGATTGAGTGGAAGAGACAGTAGGATCCAGCAACATATCTTGGAGTGGGCCTTGGTCTCTATGCCCTGTTGCTGGCCCTCCAGAATAACTGGTTGCCTGCTGTGTGAAACAGGATGCTGGCCAAGACCGACCACTGGTGTGATCCAGCAGGCTGCCTATTTATGTTCTTGAATGCCTTGGCAGAACAAAGCGGGATATAAATGTTTCAGATAACACATATAAAGGTGGTTACGATCCGAGCCTCCTGAACCATTACCAAGTCCCCCCATTTGGCGCTTCCTTCCACATAGCTGATGACACCGACCGTCAGCAGGAGAAGAAGCCTTCTCAGAGCAAATTCTTGTGGACAGTTTTGTGCTGCAATTAGCATGCAGCGAAGTTGGAACACGCAGGGAAGCGAAACCCAGTGGGAAGCTAATGAGGTCAAAAGATAGCATGGAGCTGTCCCCTGAACAAGAAAGCCAAGGCAGGAGAGACCTGCCCACTTGGAACGTGCCCCAGAAGTTGTTGAATTAAATGGGAGATGGAGATAAATTTGTTTTAGAAGCCAGACTTCAGAGAGTTTGCCCCAGTTGTTGCTGGAGAAACTAATCAGGTCAACTTAGGCCTTATCCAATGGGGACGGTAGCTGTCTTTGTTCTATTAACTACTAATATTCTACCAGTTAGCAAAGGATGAGGGGGAGCGAGGTTCACTGCTCCTGGTTCGTTTCCGCCACTTTCCTGTTCCAGAGTGTGAACGCTCTTGAAAATCTTTCTTTCTGTCTCGTCCAGACTTTTGTTATCTAGGGAACTCACAGTACTTCTTCCGCCAGTTTGGTGTAGTGGTTAAGTGCACGGACTCTAATCTGGGAGATCTGAGTTTGATTCCCCACTCCTCCACTTGCACCTGCTGGATGACCTTGGGCAAGCCATAGTTCTGGCACAGCTGTTCTTGAAAAAGAGCAGTTTCTGTCAGAGCTCTCTCAGCCCCACCTACCCCACAGGGTGTCTGTTGTGGGGAGGGGAAGGGAAAGGAGTTTGTAAGCCGCTCTGAGACTCCTTTGGATAGTGAAGGGCAGGGTATAAATCCAGTTTCCTCCTCTTCCTCCTTTTCTTTTTCTTCCTGGCTGATTCCTCATTGACAGTGCAGTGTTCAATTCAGGGGATCTTTTTTTGAGAAGACAACCTGGGAAGCTTTCTGAGGAGAGTGCTAAGTCAGAAATGGTCTGAAGGTGGAGTTAGATGAGGAAAGACACAATTAGCCTGCAGAAAAGAAAATTATGGGGCAGAGAGTGTAAACATTTCAGAGTCTGTCAGAAGAAAAGACGGGGTTCATACCTATTTGCCATTAAAAAAATGAACCTGAGAAGAGGAGATAATCATAATAATGTATATAATCATACAGCATAATTATACTTAGCATTTGTAAAGTGTTCAAAGTGCATCCTTATGTATCATCTTGTCCTCACAACAGTCCTGCACAGTAGGCCTGTATCATCACTGCCGATTTACAGCTTGTCTCATGCTTACAGCAGAAGAATAGAAGAATTCCCCGATTCAGAGTTCAGCTACCGTGCTAGACGGCATAGTGTGTGCAGGAAACGTACTGAGGTGGATCTCTCACCACACTCCTTGGCGCTTGCTCAGCTGCTGTGAAGAGAGAAAAGGGAGAGGCTTCTAGTCAGAGACTCCCAGGGATGACTGATACCGTCCTCTTGAACCTGAGGACAAGAGCCAGCTTTGTGTAGTGGTCAGAGTGTCACACTAGGGCCTGGGAGACCCATGTTTGAATCCTCACTCTTCCGTGGAAGCTTGCTGGGCCAGTCGCTCTCTCTCAGCCTAACCTGCCTCAGAGTGGTAGTTGTGAGAAGAAAATGGAGGAGGGGAGAATGATGTTGTAAGCTGCTTTCAGCCCCCTTGGGGGAGAACAGCGAGGTACAAATGGCTGAATAAATAAAAGGACATCCCAGACAGAAAATAAACAGCTAATTGGGCACCTAGGAGCTGTCTTTGATAAGGGCTGTGAGGGACCATCCATGGTGTCTGCCGACACAACGGTAAAGAGTGCTTTCCTGAGCTGATTTCCCCTGTGGTAACAGGCATGTGAAACAGCATAGGGAGGAACTGTGGCAAACGCCAAGCGGAGGGCTAGAGCAGCCCAGTGCAGACAGCAGAAGGCGAGTGTCCAGATGGTTCTTGTTTCAGGGATCGGCAGCCTCGCTTCTCACCCCTGAAATCCGGATGCTTCCAGCCTGTGGCGCCAGCCTGTGGATTACACAGCTCACAGGGGGACGCTTTGGGGCGATCAGGTAGCAAAGTTTGCCGAGGTGCCTTTCTGTGCTCAAGAGGGAAACACACACCTTTTTGTAGGAACGTACATGAAGATCTGAAGCTGCCTGATAGTCAGGTCATTGGTCTATCGGGGTAAGTATTGTCTACTCTGACTGGCAGGAGCAGCCCTCCAGCAGAGAAAGATCTTTCCTGGCTTTTGCCTCCTGAGGTGCCAGTGTGCTGAGGTGGTAAAATGGGCAGATTGTGGGCGAGGGACTGCATATCCAAACTTCCCCTACATGAATAAGGCCCTCTGGAAAGCCAGCACACCATGCAAAGGGATTAGGCTTGAACTAGGATGCCAGGATGCCAGTTGGCCCCCCAGGAGCTTTGTGGGTGGGCCAAAGGGGGGGGGGGGAAGTGACATTGAACGTGATGTAATGCCACATTCCAGAGTATTGGCTGACATGTTGACATCATGTCTGGGTTTTCACTTAATGTTACCAGCCTCCAGGTGGAGCCTGGAGATCTCCTGAGAATTACAGCTGATTTCCAGAAACAGATATCAGTTCCTCTGGAGAAAATGGCTACTTTGGAGGGTGAACTCTATGCCATTATACTCTCCAGGATTTCAGGGGGAGGTCTTTCCCATCACCTTCTTCCTGATCCTTTAAGTGGAGATGCTGGGAATTGAACCTGGGGCCTTCTGCATGCAAAGCAGATGCTCTACCACTGAGCTACCACTCCTTCCCTGAAACGCTCTTCATTGTGTTCTAATTTCAAGGTCTTCTGCCTTGTTATGCCTCATTTTGGAGACCAGAGGTTTGAGACCATTAGCAACCGTTATCCCAAGGATGGTTTGCCTCCCTCTTCAGGCTTCCTGCCAGATCACGTTTCCCCCTGCTTCAAATGTGGACAAATTATTCCTGGACTGATTGTGGATGACAGCATTCGACTCATTCTTTTCTTCTTCAGCCAGAGGAGGTTCAGCCTCCATCCCATATTATCATTCAATAATGAGGATTTTTTAAAAAAATCCTTTTCATTCTCTTCCTTCTCCCCAGCTTTGCCTTTGTCTCTCGATTCCCTTTACAAATGTTAATTCTAGCTAATATCTCTTGGAGTCATTTGAGTGCATTGTCATCTCCACCAGGACTGACTTGGGGTGGGGTGGGGGATAGTGGGGGTGGGGAAGAGAGAATCCTTTAAAAGAAATGTTGTGCCAAAGAATGAACAATGTGCAGAAACAGCTGCACTTCGCAGGGGAGGACTGCAAATAATGAATGATGATGTAGATAATAATAATCTCTTTAAAAAAAATAGAAAAAAGAAGTTTTTCTGAACTCTGGAGAGTTGTCAGCTGCTCTGAATTTGATTTTGTCCCCAGTGTTAGGACAGAGAGACAGACAGACAGACAGAATGATAGATAGGTAGACGGAATGATAGGTAGGTAGATCCTGTTTTTTGAAGATCAAGAAGACGCAGGGGAAATCGGGGGGAGCTGTGGGTCAAAATGTGGCCACGGGGCAAATCGTGTGAAATTGACTAATGCAGCCCGGGCAAATGGAAGAGTGACCACGGCACAGCTGCTTGTGGGAAATCGGTGCCAGTGAGTTTCATAGCTGAGACAGGATTTGAACCTGGATCTCCCAGCTCCTAATCCCACACTCTAAGCATTACACCACAGTAACTTACAGGCTTGTACTGGAAGTGTTTGTTTGAGAAAGAGGTCAGGAAAGAAGATACACAAGTTTCTTGATGGAGAATGTTTCACAGCTTTGGGGCCACAGCAAATAAAGCCGTGCTAGTGATGTAGGTTATGTGCAGATTCCGTTCTCCAAGGTACTCTCAGTGGCAGCAGCTGATCTTATCTTATAAAAGGATAGTGCCTAGACTGGTGGTCATTGCCAGTTCTTAAAACATTGTAGGAAAGAATCAGGTGGGGCTGAAAACTGGGGGTGATGACAGAAGGGTGAACAGAATAGCAAAATCAAGAAATCTCAAAACGGTGTCAGCTTCATGTATGCATACTAACTGTATGTAACATCGGTGTTCCATAAAAGGACCTCCTGGAATGCATTTTTACGTGCAATATGGCCACAAGGGAAACCCAGGCTGGACTGGGGCTAAGACTCTGTGGCATTGGGGAAAGGTGGTTTAACTCTTCCCTCTGTGTCATTTTCTCAATTTAAATCCCAACTGTTTAAATTTTCATTGGGGGGGAGGGGGAAAAGACAGGCATTATAGTTACCTGTCTTTCCCCCCCTACTGAGGCCAAAAGCAAAAATTAACTGCACCTCTTCCCAATGCTAAGGATTGCTTTCCAAGAACAACCTCCTTAAGTCTCAGGGGGGGGGGGGGGGGTGAGGCACAATACAAATACCTGTCTTTTTAAAAAAAATAACAAGTGCCTGTCCTTTGTTCCTACAGGGTCCTAGGCTAAGAATTAACCGAGCCTGTCCCCCAGTGCTGCAGATATCTTTGCAAGACCAAAAACACACATCAGGAGTTCTAGCCATGGAACTGCAATGTAACCTATCAGAAGAGCTCTCTGGGCAAATTTGAAATTAAAGAGGTCAGATCAATCGATCTGTTTCTCCACTTGGATCTGCAGAGGTGGAAAGATAGTGAAAAAGGGGACATTTTGGATAATTCACACATTCTTGGTAGAAGCACAGCAGCATTTCGGGGGGGGGGGTCTGAGACAATTGGATTAGCCACCTCTGTGACATGCATGAGGAATAACGTTGCCTCCCGGCTAATTCAATCGCGGGCTCATTTGGCTTGCTGTTTAATTTGATCAAGACTCCTGGAAGTAGCCATTTGCATTTGCTGTATCTAATGGATCTCACAGCGCAGTTTCATCTGCTTGGGGTCTAATTCACTTTTCAGCATCGTTTTGGTACTAAGCCAGGCATCTGCTGTTGGCGTTGTCTTTATGAGACTCATTTGCACAAACTGGGTAAGACTAAAGGAAAGTATGTTACAGGGAAATCTTAAACAGAGTTGGTGGTGGAGAGTGCTGTCAAGTCGCAGCCACCTAATGGAGACCCTGTAGGGTTTTTCAGGCAAGAGACGATTCGCTGGGACGATTCCACACACTCCTGAATCAGTTGGCTCCATGATGTGTCACTCAAGCTGTCCCTGTCCACTGGCTGCGTTGCCTGAATCCCGCCTCCAACACTCTAAACAGTTTCTCCCCCCCACGTGGCCAGTCGGAACACAGAGGTCATTTGCATATGTGGCCTGATTGGCCTTTGCCTCTAACATTCTAAACAGTTTGCTGTTGCAAGTCATTGAATGTGTTCTGAGTCACCGTGTTCTGCAGCCACAGCACATCATTTCCCCCTACGGAAATTTTTCCAGCTATTACAACTGATCTCCAGATGACCAAGATCAGTTGTCCTGGAAACAATGGCTGCTTTGGGCAGTGGACTCTATGGCATTATACCCTGCTGAAGTCCCTCTGCACCCCAAACCCGGCTCTCCCCAAGCTCTACCTCTCAAATCCACAGGTATTTCCCAACCCAGAGTTGGAAACCCTGTACCTGGCTATGGAACCGCTTTCTAGACTCTTGGAACCCAGAAGACATGGCATAGGAGGAGGTGCTTTTCTACCTTAGCTGCCACTGCGTAGCCCACTTGGAGGGGTGGAGGGAACCATAGCTGTTACCATGAGGCTGTCCTCCCATACTACCCATTTGGGGCAGCAAAAGGACTTGAGACAGCCCTGCCTAGCTAAGCAGAAGGAAATAAACCTGGCTGGCCTCCCACTGTTTTCCCCTTCCCTATGCCGCCCCACCAGCCACAGCCGGGACACTCACCTGGAACTTCCTTCTAGAGTCCGTTGTATTTCTTCCCACAATGGGCCTTACTCCTAGTGTATATATAATAGAGATCCTTCCTTTTTTCTATTTCAGTCATTTTTCTTAAGAATTCTTTCAAAAGTTGCGAGGTCTCTGTTAACGTTTTTATTAATATCCGGGTTACTTAGTAAATGGCATACCTGAAAATATTGAAATATTGATTGCAATCTGTCCCTTGTTTTCCAACTGGCATTTGTTTATAATATAAACAGGTTATGTCACATACTGTATTAAGTTTACTTTTCCTCAATGCGTCATGAGTTTTTTAAAAGTCTACCTGTAATAAATCAGGTTTGACCTAAGAATGATGATAATGGTGATATGTATAGTGCTAACATGTTCCTTTATTATCCCAGATACCTAATGTAGTTTCTAAGAATGGATTCAGTTTTATATTTTGGGGTCTTTCATTAGATTTGCTCCAAACTATATCCAGGGGTCATTTTGAGCAGGAGGTCGGGGGAGCTCAGCTCTGGGAGTTGGTGCCAGCCCCTCTCCCCGCGGGGGAATGCCTGCTTGTGTCCTGGCTGCAGCAAAATGACCCCGTCCCCTGGAAAGGTCATTGTTTCTCCGACCAGCCTTCTGAAGGCTTCAGCCACCACTGAAGCTATCCTCCCAGAACAGTGGTATTTCTGAGGCTTGGATTAGTAGCGGTCCCCTCTCTACCAGCTTGCTCTTTCTTTCTTTCTTTCTTTCTTTCTTTCTTTCTTTCTTTCTTTCTTTCTTTCTTTCTTTCTTTCTTTCTTTCTGACATACTTCCGGTGATGTCAGGTGGTGTAGCATATGCAAATAAGTTATGCTAATGAGTTATGCTAATGAGCTCTTGCACCTCTTTTTCTATGAAATGACCCCTGACTATATCTTCCAAAAAGGCAGGACTAATAAATGATTGTTCGATTAATACCCAGCTTTTAGGATCAGTCTCAATGAGATATGTTATAACATTTTTCAGTTGCACTGCCTAGGGTTGCCAAATCTTACCTTCATAACAGTGGGGGAGTCCCGGTCCCTCTCTGAGAGTCCTGCCTACGCGCAAAGCGCCTGCGCGCAGCAATAACATCACCCAGAAGTGACATCATCACGCTGGGCACATTGCCGGGGCGACACTCTGGTAATCGCCCTAAAACTCTATGGTATCATAGAATTTTCAGGGTGATTGCTAGAGTGTCACCCAGTGATGGGCTCAGTGTGATGATGTCGCTTCTGGGTGACGTCATCACGCCGGGCACATCAACCTGATTAGACCACTTTGGGGGTGGGGTTCTCCCCGACGGCTGGATCCCAACCGGCGGATTGGGAACCCATTTAGATGGGGAATCCCTGCCCCCCAGGGGGACTTGGCAGCCCTAGCGCTGCCTCATAATGTTTCCAAATCAGGAAGGCCATAGCCTCCTAGATTCGATGGTCTTTTCAGAGTTTGCTAGCTAACTTGCGTTTTTTTTTTGTTTCCCCAAATTAATAAATAGTCTGGTTTGCCAATTTTTTAATGCTTTTGCTGGAATTTTAACAGGTAAGTTTTGAAAAAGAAATAAATATTGGGGGAAGATAATACTTTTAATTAAATCTAATCTTTCTAACCAGGTAGATTTTTGTTTGGCCCACCTTTTAAAAGTCAAATCAGTATTACAGCTTTAGCTGTTTGTAATTATAAGTACATAACTCATCAAGATTTTTCGGTATACTTACTCCTAAATTCTTCCATGTTTTATCTACCCATTTGAAATTAAACTTACTTCTTATATCATTATAAATAGAGAGGGGACTATAAATTGGGTAGATTTCAGTTTTGGTATGGTTAATTCTTAAACCTGAAATCAAACTAAATTTTATTATTTTATTATAGTATCAACTAAATTATCAAGAGAATGAATAGGGTGACCCTTCCCCCATTCATATAGCAATTCCCAATTTCCTAAATGAGCCTAAATGCTATGTGAACAGCCCCTAGCAATCTTCTCTTGTGCAAAAGGGATTCACCGATTGCCAGCAGAGTGGGCCTAGTAACCCCCATTTGAGCACAGTGGTCTGTATAGTTCTCCACTTCATCCTCACAACCACCCTATGAAGTAGGTTAGTCTGTGAGAGAACGAGTGGCCCAAGATTATGTCGTTGTGGCGAGGAGAATTGGAACCTGGGTCTGCCCACTCCTAGTCCTGCCTCCACACCATAGGAGAGCCAGTTTGGTGTAGTGATTAAGAGCGGCGGGCTCTAATCTGGAGAACTGGGTTCGATTCCCCACTCCTCCACATGAATTCTGCTGGATAACCTTGGGCCTGTCATAGGGATGCCAGTGGGGATGGGGAATCCCCTGATTTCATGGGCTCCTGACCAACCCCAGCCAGCTGGCTGGTGGGGAAGCCCCACCCCCAACAGGGACCACTGGTGGCCACCCCTCTCCTTCCCCTCCTGTGAGATTTAAAGAGCCCTCCAGCTGATTGGTGGGAGCACATGGCCCGCTGATCAGCTGGAGGGCACTTTAAATCTTGCAGGAGGAAAGAGAGGGGGCAGCTGCCGGCTGCGCAACTGAACTCCAAGCAGCAAATTTGCTGCTTCGAGTTCAGGTGCCACGCCCCCTCCCGCTTCTCGCAAAAATCATTTAAAGGGGCCCTTTACATGCTTTTTGCGAGGGCGGCGCCCGCACGCACCTGAACTCCAAGAGGCGAATTTGCCAGTTGGAGTTCAGAAGTGCAAGGTGCCGGTCCCCAGCGTGATGATGTCACTTCTGTGTGACATCATCATGTTGGGGATGTCCCCTCCTCCTCCAGAAATGCCCCCCAAAGTCCCTCGCTGGGGACAAGGAAGGACCTGGCAATCCTGGCCAGTCGCAGTCCTCTCAGAGCTCTCTCAGCCTCACCTACCTCACAGGGTGTCTGTTGTGAGGAGAAGAAGGGAAGGAGATTGTGAGCTGATTTCAGATCCCTTAGGGTGGAGAAAAAGATGTATAAAAACCAACTCTTATTCTTAGTGCGAGAAGAACTGTGAGCTATGCTAATGTTTTAAGGATATATGATTATGCACTATTATACTAGTTAATGATGGCTTTCTGGTTTATGGAGCAGTAAGCAGTCAAGGCAATGGAGAGGGCATAACATCTTCAGTAACAATATTGATCTTCCATATCCCTCCCTCCCCACTGGAAAAAAATGACATAGCTCATTTTGCTTTCAATTACATCGGTACTTACAGTGTGTGATATTCTGTTAAAGAGCTGGGAGTTGTTGTTTTGAAAATCTGGCCAATTATCCATGCTCCTTGCTGGTCCGAAGTGCTGTGATCTCTTGATTACATTATATGGCTGTTCATCTTCTGAGCTAGTTCGTTAGAAACATGAAAGAGTTCCCCCACCCCATTCCTGCAAGATACTGTTGAGGCTATGTACTGTTTATAGATTCAAATAAAATGGCAGGCCATTTTCTTTAGCACAATGTAGATGGTTTCTGCTTTCCACTTATTTGCCAACTGAACTGACGCACTGGAAGCAGCAGGCAGGGGAGGGGAGAATAAAATGTTTGACTGCTCCCCTTGCAACGTGAAAGCTAGCACTTCAAGGAGTAGGCTAGAACGCTTCACATCGAGGGTGCAGCTAGATGAGGCAGCAGGAAACCAAGGATCTTCCTTTTGGGTAGGGTTGCCAACTCTGGGTTTGGAAATACCTGGAGATATAAGGGTGGCGCCTGGGAGATTGAAGAAGAAGAAGAGCAGATAAGAAGAGATTGGATTTATACCCCGCCCTTCACTCACTTGGAGTCTCAGAGCGGTTTACAAACTCCTTTCCCTTCCCCTCCCCACAACAGACACCCTGTGAGGTAGGTGGCGCTGAGAGAGCTCTGAGATTGGGATTTAAAGAGGGGAGGGACCTTGGTATGGTATAATGCCATGCAGCCCATCTTCCAAAGCAGCCATTTACTCCAGGAGAAGTGGAATAAACGTCTTAAACAAACTAACAAATAAATGATTTATGTAGTCTGGAGATCAGTTGTAATTCTAGGAGATCTCCAGCCCCCATCTGGAGGTTGGCAACTTTACTTTTGGGTCTTTGTCAAACACTAAATAGGAGCCATGCTGGGGAGGGGGGAGAACACTTGATATTTGTATGTTTTTGCTGATATCTGAATGTGGAATGCTTACAACTGCAGCTGGAGCATCTGGTGGCATATAAAGCAGATGTGACACCCATGCAGCCAAACGAAGCAAGACAGTGCTGAGTTAACAGAATGGGCTGCATCCTTCCAGACTGTGTACGCGGCACCTCCTGCCACCTGACTGCTGCATGCGTAGACCAAACCTGACCTCTGTTGAGTGTGCATGGATATAAAGGGAAATTTCAAGGGCGATAGATTCAGTTGTACTTCCTAGGGAAGCTTGGTCAACCCATGCGGCATGAGCCCTTTTCAGACATCCATAGCCACAAACACTGGAAGCCTCCTGATCAGACTGGATCCTTCTGATGTGCGTGGTTGCAGTGTTGTTTGAACAGGGACAGTGCTTGTATTTTGCATGAGTGCAAACTGATTGCTGAAGCTCTGTGCAGACGCAAAACATATGTATTGCCCTGTTCAGACAGCACAGTGATGCAGAAGGTTGCCAGTCTCCAGGCAGACATAAATCAGTTCCCCTGGAGAAAATGGCTGCTTTGGAAGGTGGAGTCTATGGCATTATACCCCACTGAAATCCCTCTCCTCCTCAAACCCCGCCCTCCTCAGGTTCCATCCCCCAAATCTCCAGGTATTTCCCAACCCAGAGCTGGCAACCTTAAAAACATGGGGCATTGTGGGTAGCGCGCACACTCAATACGCACCATTGCATGGTTCACGGTGTGCACGCATCCAGCATTTCTGAAAACGGGCTCAAGGGAAGTAGTAAGGAGGTGGCAGAGGGCTGAAAGGAAAACAAGTAAACATTTTAAAAATAAGAATAGGTTGTCTTGCTTCTGCCTGCAGGTGGGAAGTTAGGGAAAGGAAGATGAAAACGATCCTGAGTTAACAAATGCATCAGCTGATAAATTCCTGTAGGTAAAGCTAGGCTACAGCCTTCCTACCTGCTAATTTTGTAATTCCAGGGAGTCCATTCAGGAGGGAGCAATAACAAAAGTATTATAGCTGATGAGCTCCAGACAACAGAGATCAGTTCCTGTGGAGCAGGGGCGTCGAGTTTTCTAATTCCGGGGGGGGGGGGGGGGGGCTCTTGTGCGTGTGTGCACTTTGTGCGCGCACTGCCGCCGGGACGATGCCCCCGCCACCACGGCCGCCTCTCCTTCCCCTCACCTGGCCACTCCCTCTGCCTGGAGGGAGGGAGGGAGGGAGGGAGAGAGGGAGGAGTGGGTGCAGGGGAATCGGGGGGGGGGGAGAGAGGCTCTTGCGGCGGCAGGCAGGTCTAGGAAGGGCCCTGGAAGGTGGGGAGGCGCGGCGGCAGGCGCTCCATTTCACCAGGGGGGCTCAGTTCCCCCTGGGAAATTTTGGGAGCGGCCCGAGCCCTCAAGCCCCCCCCCCCCCGTAGTTGACGCCTATGCCCTGGAGAAAATGGCTGCTCTGGAGGGTGGACTCTATGGCATTGTACCCTACTGAGGCCCCTCCCCTCCCCAAACTTTGCCCTTCATAGGCTCCACCCCCAAAGTCTCCAGGTATTAAAGCTGGAAGGGACACCAAGGGTCATTTAGTCCAACCCTCTAGTCCAATGCAGAAAATCCACAGCTACCTTGCCCCTCACTCCCACAGTGACTGCTCCTCTATCCCCAGAGTTGGCGACTGTATTTCCCATTCTGCAAATATTACAGCAGCCTCCGAGTGCCTGGTATGAGCTTTGCTGATAGCTCTGTGCTTTGTTTGTTTTTTTTGCATGTGAGAAGCTGAAGAGGGCTTACTTGGAAAGTGGAAGTGCTGAAATACCCCCCCCCCCTTTCTTTTCCTGTGCCAGCTTTGCAGCTGCAACCAATTTGGGAGCTTGTGATGAGCTCTTTTGTGTGTGTGTAGAATAAAGATATTTATGCATTGTTTTCTGAACATATTTCAACATTGTCACACTTTAAAAAAATGATTAAAATGGTGTATGTTTTTTTTTTTAAATTGCTCCCTGTAAAATTAGGTTGCATGAGAGTGGGGCGTCTGTTCGTCACTGATGAGATTTGGCAACCCACTCGACCGGCTTGAGTCAGAAGGGTGCAAAATAGCCCCTGGCGTGGTGGCCACAAAACCACAACTATTCCTGCTAAGCTTATTTTAGTTTTGTTAAATTACTTAAAAGTAGGGATGTCAGTTTTCAGGCTCCCCTGGAATTACAGCCAGCTTCAAACTACAGAGAGCAGTTCCCCGGAGAAAACAGATGCTCTGAAAGGGTGGAATCTATGGACATTGTACCCCACCCAGGTCCCTGTCCTCCCCAGGCTCCACCTCCAAATCTCCAGGAGTTTCCCATCCTGGATCTAGCAACCCTATAGCCTCCATCCCCAGCCATGTTATGTTCGCTGACCGCCACTAGGTGCCAGCGAGGCTCAACCTGACCTTGGCTCCTGTGAACAATAGGGGCCAAGGATCCTGAACTTACGACAGGACACCAACAGGACCTTTGGTGGGAAGTTTAAACCCGCCAATGGGTTTTCAGGTGGAGTTCAGGAGTTGTATATAGTTGACCCTTTTCCGGCCAGAATTTATCTTCGTTCCTGATGTTATCCTAATAAAGATCTGAGCTGAATCACTATGCCTAGAACTCAATATTTTATAGGCCAAGGGGGACCTGGCAACCTCAGTACATAGCTTGCATTTCAACCGGGAAAGATCTCCACGGTGGAGATCTTAACAACCCTCTCTAAATAACATAAAAGCAAAACACAAGTAAGGAGAAAGTGATCCATTTCAATCTGAACCAGTTGCAGCAACCCCCACCCAAGGTCTCAGAGAGAGACGAATGGGTGGCAGAATTCCTCGATCACATAATTGCGGGGCCACAACTGAAAAGGCCATCTTGCATTGCATCACAGATGGTGGAGGGGCACAAAGCCAGACTCAGACGTTGACCAGATGGGATGGGTAGGAACAAAGAGGAAGAGGTAGTCCTTAAGGGATTGTTTCAGAATAGTATAGTATAGCCCAGTCCCATCACATCTCAGAAGCTCAGCAGGGCAACTTTGCAGAGAAAGGCAATGTTAAACCACCTTCGCTTAATAATTTGCCTTGGAAGAAACACTAGGGGCTCACAGTAAGTTGGCTACGACTTGACAGTACTTTACACACATACAGGGCTTTTTTTGGTAGAAAAAGCCTAGCAGGAACTCATTAGCATAATAGGCCACACCCAACAGCAGCAACTCATTTGCATATTAGGCCACACCCCGGACAACACGGCTCTCTCCCAGGATTGACTTCCCCAGGTGCCCTGCGGCTTGCGGGGCGCATGGGGAACCTAAGGGGGGAGGCAGTTTAAGCTGCCTTCCCTCCCTGGATTGGCTTGGCTTCCCCAGGCGCCCCGTGGCTTGTGAGGCACCTGGGGAACCCGGGGGAGTGGGGAGGAGGCTGTAGGCGTGGCCAACTCGGAAGCCAGCCAAAACTCCGTTCCTGTGCGTTCCTGCCCCAAAATAGCCCTGCACACATATGTGACTGAGAGTGACGGAGGAACCATGAAAACAAGAAGAGGGAGAGGGTGCAAACAGAGACTGTGGGGGCTCCAGCCTGGGAAGTTCCTGGAGATATGAGGGAGGAGTCTGGAAAGGGAAAGCAGTACAGTGGGAATGGGAGGCCATCCTAGGGTTGCCAGGTCTGGGGTGGGAAATACCTGGAGATTTTAGGGGTGGAGCCTGGGGAAGGGCGGGGTTTAGGGAGGGGAGGGGCCTCAGCATGGCACAATGCCATAGAGCCCACCCTCCAAAGCAGCCATTTTTTCCAGGGGAGCCGATCTCTGTCAGCTGGAGATCAGTTGTAAAAGCGGGAGATCCCCAGGCCACCCAGTCCTCCCTCTGAAACGGCTATTTCCTTCAGGGCAACAGCAGTCTGGGAATCAGCTGTCATTCTGGGAGGACTCCAGGCCCCACCTGGAGGCTGGCAACCCTAGCGAGTGGGGAAAGCAGGGAAGAATGTGAGTGATCCCAAGAGGATTTCAAGTTTGTTGTTATCAGGCCAGGCCTTTGCAGACATGGCTGCATTCAGAGACGATGGGAGCAAACTACCGTGCGCTCTTTCCCTCTTCCTCCTGGGCACGAAGGATGATTGACAGCTACTTGGGGTGAGAAGCCCTGACTCAGATTTGTGATGACTTCCAGATTCAAGCCGTTGTGCAAACTTAAATTTCGTTTCTTCCCCACAAACAGGGATTCCGGACTGAGATGAAACGGTGGACATCACGGCAAACCAAAGTCTGATCGAAGGCTTCCTGAGCCAATGACAAGAGGACCGCCTCTCACCATATATTCCCCAGAGAGCACTTCGATCTGGTTCCCAAAACCGCCTGACTATCCCAGGGCCGAAAGAGGCCCGCTTGGCGGCGACAAGGGCCAGGGCATTTTCTGTGGCGGCCCCTTACTGGTGGAATGAGCTCCCAGATAACATCAAGGCCCTGCGGGATTTACTACAATTCCGCAGGGCCTGTAAGACGGAGCTCTTCCGCCAGGCTTTCAAATAGGGGCCGCCCACAGTATTTACATCCGGCCCTGGCCTGATTTTTAGCCGCCAATGCCTGACCAGAAATGGAGATATGCTTGATTGCTGTTTTTGATAGCTGTACTGAAGTAATGTCATCTATGTGGTATGTGTTAGGATGTTTTTATATTTGTTAAAATTTTTAAGTAATGTACTGTGCCGGGGTGGGCAATTGTTTTGGCTCGGGGGCCACTTTGTGGGAGCGGAGGTTAGCAGAGGGCCGCACCTTTTAAAATGATTGCATTCATTAGTTAACTTTGCATTTCAGAAAAGGTATAAATTGTATCATAAAAATCAATAAATATAAATTAAATAAAATAGTGGTAGTTTTATTCAATTTATGTACTGTGCTAATTTCATATCATCTATAGCTGCAAGCATATTTAATTTTAGAATCAATTTAATGAGACAAATGTACCCTATCTCACCACGTGGCTGACTGTCTTGGCGGGCCACAAAAAACTCTGTGGCGGGCCGCATGTGGCCCCCGGGCCGCTATTTGCCCACCCCTGTACTGTGCCATAATGGCTGTTGTTAGCCGCCCTGAGCCCGCCGTATGGCGAGGAGGGCGGGATACAAATTTCAATAAATAAAATAAAATAAAGAGAAGGCGTAAAGGAGAGAGTGATGAGAAGGTGTGCATGAGGATGGAAAACAAGCTGTGCAAATGCCTTTAAAGGAGGGGAGAGCTTGTTGGAATATCTGAATGTGCCCACGGATTTCTTCCTCTGGCCTGTCCGGTTTTATTTGCTGCTCAGTCCTTTTGTAATCCTGTTTTAATCATTGAATTTGTTGAATTCAATGAGCCTCGATCCCAATTTAGTGAGCAGAGGATCACAGCCTTGGGAAGAGGAGGGGCAGAGGCGAGACTCCCCACATGAATCTCAGCGGGTGACCTTGAGCGGGTCGCTCTTGCTTGGCCTAACCTACCTCACAGGGTTGTTGTGAGGGTGAAATACACTGTCCTGAGCTCCTTGCAGAAAGGGGATGATAAAGAGATGACAATGGAGATTGACAGCTGCCATCCAGAATAGAGCTATACTGAACGATTAAGGAGTTGCACAGTTTCTGCTACGGAGCTTCCATTCCACAGCTCCTAGATTAGAAATGAAAATGTGACCTTCTGAAGGCCAGTGGCTTTAATTGTCTAATCCTCCAGGCTCCTGTCTGGATTTACACAACTAGTATGACTAACCAGGTTATCTACTCCTGGATAACAGTTGCTGGGGTTGACCTCTTTGTTTAGCTGTAACCCTGGGACGGGTGATGTTTTCTTGTTTAAGTTCGCCATCTAGCGGTCTCTTCCATCCATGGCGCCTTTACAAGACGAGGTCTTATATTTACCATGTACACTAGGCCTGAGCCAAATGTTGCTGTTTAGAAAAATAAAATGAAGTTTTTAAAGTAAAGGTATATTGGATGCTAGAATAACTAGTATGTGGAGGGAACAGCCTGCAAAGATTTTCATGGAACTAAAGTTAGACAACCGAAAAAGCCGACAGGAAGAAAGTTGATTCATTTGAAATGTGGTGTTGGGGGAGAGTTTTATGGAGACCGTGGGCCGCCAAAGCAGTCGGTTCTAGATCAAATCAAGCCTGAACTCTCCCTATAAGCTAAAATGACTAATCTGAGGCTATCTATCGTACTTTGGTCTCATGATGAGAAGGCAAGACTCACTGGAAAAGACAATAACGCTAGGAAAAGTTGAAGACCTACCATGAGCTAGATTGCTTCAATCAAGGAAGCCATGGCCTTCAGTTTGCAAGACCTGAGCAAAGATGTTAACAGTATTATAAGGTACTCAGTCCAGAGACGCGTTCAAGTGAAATCAGCTCATGGTTTATTAGGAGGTTCAGGAACACATGACTGAGCTGGGCTCGGGGGTCTGCTTATATGTGCATCTAAACCACGCCCCCAGTCTCGCCCACACACTCTGATAGGATTACATCAAGTCTCCCCAGGTCATTGACCCCTATTTGCATCCTGGCTGACCGATAGGTCTAAATTACAATCTGGCCAAGTCTATTGTGTTCTGGAGCGAAGCTCTGACTGCGCCTGGCCATGTGCTTGCCCGGACCGCATGGCCTGACTGCGTGGCGGTCGCCATTAGAACACTACATCCTGCTTACATTGGAAGCCCTGCCTACTGGCTATCAGTTTCGCGGAAGAACTTGCCTTCTTGGTACTCTGGCATCCACCCAAATGTTACCCTTTGCATCCACTCTCCTCCTCTCTTGTTGGCCTTGATCTGCCAGCTTGCCTCAGTCTGGGGGAGGAAGAAGGAGTAGGATTTAAAGGCCAGTCTGAGGACTCAGGGTCCCTTTCACCTCAGCCCACTGGGCAGCAACCGGAAACACATTCATTCCTCTTAGGTGGGTTACAAGGTCATGCCTCCCGTCACATCGAAAAAGCAGAGGGCAAGAAGACAGCCTTTGGGAACACCTTTGGATAGGGGGAAAGAACCAGTCAGCTGGCCCTCCGGTCCACAGCGCATTGGTGTTATGGGATTCTCATACCATTGACAAATTAACCCAAGAAGCCTTTTCTCTGCCGTTGTTTTGGCCCGGTCAGCTCAAAGGTGCCATCTTGGGACTGAATGAAAGGCAGTTCAGAGATCCATAGATACTTCATGGAAATGGCCTCCAGGGATGGAGGATATTTGTCTGCTAAAGGGGACAGTGTGAGACAATGATCAAGGATCATCAGCAGGAGCCCTGTAGCCCTTGGAATGCACAATATTAGTTGTTGTAGGGATTCAACCTGATGAGCACCTAACGTGTACGTATGAATGATCTTCAACTTCAGGGGTGTCAACTTCAGGGGTGCTGGGGAGCTGGAGCCCCCCCGAACTTTTCCAGGACGTGCTGAGCCTCCCCTGGAGACAATGGCCTGTAATGTCTCTGGCCCAGCCCCAGCACACACACACCCTCCCGGAAATTGTCTTTGGATGAAAAGCTACTTCATTGGATCAGCTCAGTAGCTTCGGGGGGGGGGGAACTGTAACCAGCAGCAGGGACGTCGAGTTCTTAAAATCTGGGGGGGGGGGCACTTCTGTGCATGCGCACAAAGCGTGCGCACCCGCCGGGACCATGTCCCCACCGCCGCCTCCCTCCCCGCCTGACCACTCCTGCTTCCGTCCCTTCCTCCATCTGTCCAGGGGTCAGCTGGGCATTTGCTTAGCTGGCCCCTGGATGGACAGAGGGAGGGACCAGGTCGGGGGGGGAGAGAGCGGCGGCGGCCCTAGGAAGGGCCCGGGGAGGTGTGGCGGAGGGCGCTCTGTTTTCCCGGGAGGGGGGGCTCAGTCCCCCCCGGGAAATTTCGGGGGTGGCTCAAGCCCTCGAGCCCCCCCGTAGTTGACGCCTATGACCAGCAGCACAGAACCATTACCTGGGGTGCTCTTTCCCAAGAGAGAGATATCCCCAAAACGACCTCTGAACCTCCACAAGCAGTGCCCTATGAAGCCAGGCTTGGCATAAACAGTGTCTTTTTTGGGGAGGGTAGGAGAACCACATTTTAGCTGGGAAAGCATAGGCTGGGTGCCAGGCCATCTGTGTGGTCAGACATACTCCATGCAACCCCCCCCCCCCCATGCTTCTCTGCTCAGTCCTTAAAGACAAAGGATAAACAAACTTAAGCTCTTGCTTCAAGCATCTTCTCTTGGCCAGATTCCAGGTTTTCTGTTTGTCAAATGCACAGGCAGGCAGAGACAATAAGCCACCGGTCACTGTGTCTCCCTCATGAATGGAATATGTTGCATGACTTCTGTCCCAAATCCTTTCACAGCCTGGAACTCGGAAAATACCTCTTGGGAATCCTTACATTTCTACACTGATCTGTTTGTCTAAGATATCTGCATTTCTCTCATCCAGGACTTTTTTTGTACAAAATGCCCAGCAGAAACTCATTAGCATAATAGGCCACACCCAACAGCAGAAACTCATTAGCATAGTAGGCCACACTCCCTGATAGCACAGCTCATTAGCATATTAGCTCATATTTGGGCGGGTCATTTCCCAGATCGGGGAGGGAAAGAAAGGCATTTTCAAGGTGCCTGGGTTCCCTGCTTGCCCTTTTCCAGCTGGGACATGCCGGCTAGAGAAGAGAAGACACAGAGAGGCTTTTCCTTGTCAATTTCACTCTCAGCTGACTGGCAGGGAGTGAAATTGACAAGGAAATCGGGATGTGCTCCCCAGAGGGAAAGACAGCATTTTAACATGCCTCCTTTCCCTCTTGTGTGTAACATGTGGAGGGCAGCATGCTCTGTAGCCACTCATGCCAGAGGTTGTGGTTGTAGGCGTGGCCAACTTGGGAGCCAGCTGGGGTGCGTTCTACCCAAAAATAGCCCTGCTCTCACCTATGCCAGACCCATCAAGGTAAACATTGCTGTAGAATGGTGATCCATTCAGCTTCATCCTGTCAAGGATTTTCTCCTCTGTCTGGCAACAGGGAAACATCATATTGTTCTATTATTCCACAATGAGAATCCCATCAATCCATCGTGAAACTAGCTACTACACTTTAACATACCTTCAGGATTCATTTTGGGGTATAAATATTCCCAAGTCTTGCACATGCCCAGTGTGACTTTAGCTGGGAGCACACAAAGATAACAGTTCCTCTGTGGTCTCGCTGGTTGGTCCACAAGAACCGCACTTTGGACCAGGGCATCCCGTATGTCCCCTTGAAGGGGAGAGTCCACTGATCATGAGGGTGTGTGAAGTGTGGCAGTCCACCTCATATTTTGGGTTGTAAAAAGCAACCCGTTCCTCATTCAAATCTCCTTAGCTATAGAGGCCTCTTGGAGGCACTCCAAATAGAAGCTTGTGGTGCCGCAATCAGTGTGTGGACTGGGCAAGGGCTGTATGTCATCTTGCAGGGGGCAGTCCCCGGCGTGTGGTGATGTGTCATTTGGGGTGGTCCAAAGATTGTTTTGTGGGTGCAGCCAGGTCCCAGTGTCTGCCTGTGTGATTGTCCTAGGTGTACCCCACTTTGGAGCAGCTGGCACAAAGAACCGTGCTTTGGACCAGGAAAAAGGAGAATATGATATGTGGGTATATGATATGTGGTGTCCAGATGTTATTTTGGGGTTCAGAGCTTTCAAATGATCCTCAAGCAATGTTCCCTCTAAGCTGTGGAGTCTTGCGAGCAAAACATTCTACTTTGCGAGCAACTGGCATTAAAGTTGTGAGCGACCGATTTGGCTGCTGCATCAATTAGTTTGCTCTGGAGCCCAGCCTTCCTGAGCGGAGCCAAAAATGTGAGCCGGAGGCTAAAAAACTGTGAGCTGGCTCACGCTAACTCAGCTTAGAGGGAACACACTGCTCTGGAGCCACCCTTCCTGAGCGGAGACAAAAACGTGTGAGCCGGAGGCTAAAAAACTGTGAGCTAGCTCACACTAACTCATCTTAGAGGGAACACTGTCCTCAAGTGTTTTTGGACGGGATCCTGAATAAGATGCAAATAACTGGGAATAAGGAACCAACTTCAGCCTCCTCATTCATTCATCCGTTCCCTCGTTCCTTATTACCCTGACTCCTCCCTCTCCCCCGCCTCCGAGAACAAGCCCCACCCTCCAGAGGACAATCTCCCGGCCTATCAGAAACGGCTGGGGGGGGGGGAGAGAGAGAGAGAGAGAGAGAGAGCGCGCGCGAGCGCATGCGCGCGCCGGCCCTGCCGCCAGCGGCCCGGGCCCTCGCGCAGGCGCTCTCCGTCGTCTACCCGGAGCTCCTCCCCTTCCATGCCATGCGTTGTCCCGCGCGCGCCGGCTTCGCTCTTCCTTTCCTGCCGCCTTGTCCGTCGGAACTGAGACTCCTTTCAAAGGCCTTTGGGGGCTCGTTTTCGGCGGTCGGGCTTTGTGCGCGTGCGCGCCAAGTGGGTAGGCTGAGAGAGAGAGAGAGCGCGCTCGCGTGGGGGGGGGGGGTCGCGTGTGAGAGGCGCGCGGCGCGAAGGCGGGGAGAGGGGGGCCCCGTGGCCTGTCCTGAGTTGGGGCGGGGGGAGAGCGGCTGTCAAGCCTGCCTGAGGGAGGCGGTGGTGGGCCGGAGCTGACGGGATGAGGAGGGGAGTGAAGGGCGAGCACGACGGGGATGGGTGGGGTGGGGACACCATCGCCCCCCCCCCTTCTTCCTTTCCCGCCTCAGCCCCACCGAGGGTCTCGGTGCTGTGGCCCTGAGGTGGGGGGGGGGAACTGTCACGTGGGTAATGGCTGCAGTCTGAAGCCGGCCTCTTCCCCCCCCCCACCACTTTGCAGAAGCGATGTTTATGGCCTTACTCAACCTCCCTACCTTTGGGAGGCTATATTATGTGTCTGCACTTGTGATGTACGTGTGTGTGTGTGTGTGTGTCTACACGCCACACATATTCAAACAGAAATTTAAAATGGAATATAGCCATAAAAGAGTTACAAAACGATATTATTATATGTGTGTGTATATATATATATATATATATTTAAAAACCTTTTTAAGAGGCACCACAAGGCAATGTGCTGAACTGGGTGAAGTTTCCCCATTGCTTTCTAGCTGCAGATCTAACCAACGCAAGGGAAGCAGGTGGGCGAGCAAAGCAGCTGTGATGGACCAAAACGCTGCTAGGCAGGGTGAAGGTATAGATAATGCTGATATGTGGATAATTGGAAAGGACTGTGTGTGTAGAAACTCCACGTCCGGAAGCAGACTCCCTCTAAATACCAGTGCTAACGAGGCAACATCAGAAGACGTACTTGGCCTCTATACCCTGTTGTTGGCACTCCAGAGTGCCACTGTTTGGCCATTGTGTGAGACAGAATGCTGGGTTGAATGGACCAGTGGTCTGATCCAGCAAAGTTCTTCTTAAGCAGGGCTATTTTGGGTCAGGAATGCACAGGAACGGAATTCTGGCTGGCTCCTGAGTTGGCCACGCCTACAACCAAAACCGCTGGCATGCGTGGCTACAGAGCACGCTGCCCTCCCCACATTACACACAAGAGGGAAAGGGGGCATGTTCAAATGCCCTCTTTCCCTCTGGGGAGCCCCTGGGGATTTCCTTGTCAATTTCACTCCAGGCCAGTCAGCTGAGAGTGAAATTGACAAGGAAAAGCCTCTCTCTCTCTGCCTTCCCTTCTCTATCTGACATGTGGCAGCTGGAAAAGGGCAAGCAGGGAGCCCAGGCACGTTGAAAATGTCTTTCTTTTCCTTCCCGATCTGGGGGAGGGAGAGAAAGGCATTTACCCGTTCCCCCCCCCCCCCCAGCAGTTTCCTGAGTCTCTCCGCAAAAGCTCAGGGGAGGAATGGGGCATATTGGAGATGCCCAGGGAAGGAATGGGGCCTTTAGCAGGCTGGCTGGGGAGACTGAGGGCAGCCAGGCAAACATGCCTGCTTCCCTTCCCGATCTTTCCAGGGGTGGGGGGGTAGGAGACTAGAAAGGCAATGCTGAAGTTCCTGGGATCTTTCAGATCTCAGGCACTTCAGCACTGCCTTTCCCCGGCCATTGGGTTGGGGAGGGGTGTTAGGAGACTAGAAAGGTGATGCTGAAGTGGGGCGGAGAAGCTTGGGGGGTGGGGAGAGGCAAGCTTCCATGCCTGCCCTGTGCTTTCCCAGCCCCTGCCTAATATGCTAATGAGCTGCAATGTCAGGGGTGTGGCCTAATATGCTAATGAGTTTTGCTGTTGGGTGTGGCCTATTATGCTAATGAGTACCTGCCGGGCTTTTTCTACAAAAAAGGTCCTGTTCTTAAGTATACGAAGCAGGCAATACCTTTTGCAGCGCACTCTCGTCCGTGACATCTTCTGTCACAATGAATCTGTTCCTGGGCCACAGAGCCCAGGGTGGTGTCAGCTGTATCCAAAATGGCAAAGAGCCTTGTGGCATAATGAGTTTATTACGGCTGAACCATCTGTGAGTCAGCTAGCTTCCCTTGGGTGCAGTTCCACCTGACCAAGTGAGTTTTGACTTACAAAAGCTTAATGCTGTCTTAAACGTGTGTTGGTAAAAGCACTACAGGACTCCTTGGTTGCTTCCTCTGTAACAGACTTACTATGATCCTAAGCATGATTTATTTAGAGGTAAGTCCCATTGAATTCAATGGGTCCTACTCCCTTAGTGTGTTTAGGATTGCAGCTAAAGCTGGCCACCTGTCATAAATTCAGTTAGCTCCTGTTCCTTGAGAGAGGTTCTGTTGGCCAGGCATGACATAATACTCCGGCCAAATTGCCAGTTCATTCCAGTAAATCTGTGTTTGATTAGCTCCCAGAAGAATGCTTTCTTATCTCAAGCTTACTGTACTCATATAAATGCTATGGCCTGAGGTAACATAGTTTCCCAGAAACTGTATTTATTTGAAAGATTTTTGCTCCACCTCTGAACCTAGAGGTTTCCAAGTAGCTGATGAGCATTCCAGCTGAATCTTCAGTTCCTTTTGCTAGGGTTTCTATGACATTATCCTTTTCTAAATCTAAATTTTACTTAGTGCCTTGACCCTCTGCTCTCCCCGCCCCCAGGTGTCTGGTTCCTAGGAAACCTCTGCTGCTTCTCTCTCAGTAGATCTTGCTCTTTCTCAGTCATAACATCCATATTGCTTCACTGAGTTCCTTATTGTACTGCGAAAAGACAACTTCCTTTGGTTAGGTACTCTGATTTTCACTGGTTGTTTATATGGTGCCCAGCAGCATGCATGCCACTTTACAGAATAGGGTAAGCAAAAAAGACAAGTCCTTCTTGTCTCAGAGGAGTTTACTGTCCAAATTGGGGGGAGGGGGGAGATGAGAGGCAAGAGGAAAAACGTGTGAATTCAGTTGCAGGGATTTAGGCTTGGTTTCAGAAAGGGTTAATGTAGTGATTACGTTTGTAAATTAAACCTTGCAACTTGCAGTGAGGATGAAGTAGAAGAATCAAGTCTAAAAAGCAATTGCTTGTACCGGAGATTTCATTTGACAGAATTAGCACAAAATTTGGTGGAACTGCAACTAGAAAGGGGTTTCTCATGTCCCACTGATGGTTTGGGTAGACAGCATTAATGTATCTGTTTTGTAACTTTTTAGGACATATTTCAAACAGTTGCTGTGTTTCGACTGGGGGAGGGAAACACGGTTATGTATATGTTTTTTTTTCCAAGCAGAGATGTTTTACATTTTTTAAATTCCTACTTTCTTTTCCAGACAATATAACAAATGAAATACATCTTGGTAACGGGTGGTGTTATCTCTGGGATTGGGAAAGGGATCATTGCCAGCAGCATTGGGACAATTCTCAAATCATGTGGATTGCACGTTACGTCCATTAAAATTGACCCGTACATTAATATTGATGCAGGGACCTTCTCTCCCTATGAGCATGGTAAGGTGATAAAAATCCTTTCTATGTAATGTTTGCAGAAGACACAATTCTGTGTAGTATTTATGTAACATTTCACTTTTGAGAATGAAATATTTCTGAGGACATAATTTGTAACAAGTATGAAATTGCATTCATACCTTCTCCCTGGAGGTGTTTGTATGTACATATTTGAAATTGTCAGGCACTGATAGTGGATTAGTGACAGAACTTTTTTCCAGGTAGCTCTCTATTAGCACACAGCTGAATGATGGTACTGGCAATAATATTAATAAAATTAACTGACCAGGAAAAACAGATGCTAGAAAAGATTCATACTGAAATTTTTTGATATGTACGATCGTGTACATGCTGACAATACTCAGTTATTCTTTTCTCTGGTCTGTTGTTGTCTTTTTGTTAATCTTTCATCTTGTTGTCTGTGTAATTCTGAAGCTAAATCTTTCAGAAGACAGAGTTTTTTTTCCCTTCAGGATTCCTCACATACCTTCTGTCCCTTATAGTTTGATAAGTGTGCTGCCATTTGTCTTTCTCATCAAGCTATAGATTTTTATATTCTGTTTCAGCCTTCTCTTTTTCCCCTTTTAGATTTTATAATTAAGATCCCCCTAGTTTAGTTTGTTCTCTCATTATGTCTTGACTTGATTATTGTAACACTTTTTCAGTCATCCATCTTCTTACCTAGCCTCTTGTTCCTGCTTTCCCTCCTGCCTTAGTTTCTTCTACATGTAAATACGATCAGGTTTCACTGCCCTTGATTTTTCCTCCACTGGTTTCACCTTTTTATATTCAGTTTAAGACCTTTTCCGTATTTTTCAAACATCTTCATTCTCTAGATCCAGCTGATTTCTTCCCCAGCTATTCAATTTTTCAGCCTTGTAATAGAATTTATAGCAAACAAGGAATCGCTTTCTCACCACTCTTTATCTGATAGAAGTGCTGATACTATTTGGTTTTTTGCATGTTTATCTCTCTCAGATAGTTAGTATAAAGATCTGGTATGTTAATTGTTGTACTGGTTAACTATACTGGTTAACTATTCTCTCCAGTTACTTGTTGTACTGGTTAACTACTGGTTAACTATACTGGTTAACTATTCTCTCCAGTTAATTGTTGTACTGGTTAACTATTCTGTATTGCTCTGTAAATACCTATAATGTTATATAATATGATATGTATCGCTCATGATACTTAAAATAAAAAAATTAAAATGTAAAAAAAAAATGGTTTACATGTCAGTAGGGGGCAATTTATACTCTCTCAGCTTAACATATTTTTTCAGCCCTTTGCTTTTGGAAAAAACCTTTGTTCTCCTGCAAAGCCCGCACTGGGGAGGAGATCAAAGTGTCAACAAGTCTCCTCTGAGATTTATTGATCACCAATCTCACTCTTTCTTGGGTCTTGTTGCTTGCTGGATGCTCCCCTGCCTGGGAAGGGTTGCATCGGGTGCTAAAAGCCCCTGAGTTGTCAGAAAGAACCGCCGTTCACCCTGAGCATTTACAGGGTGCGTCAAATCTCCATTTTCCCCCCGACCGGAAGCCCGGAAACATCTTTGTTCTCCTGTTTCAAATCATTATGCTCCCCATTGTACCTTCTTTCTAGGGGAGCATTCCCCCACCACCATAGCCATTGAGGTATACTACTCACCTTTGCGTATAGCTTCGTTGTGTGGACTAGTTGCGTGAATGAAATGATTGAGGGATTTTGAATAGCGGTGTTACCATTTTTTCTTTCTCAGCAGAGTGGTCTTAGCAGAGGAAGGGGGACACGGGGGACGAGGTAGTCGCTGTTTCCAAGCGTGTCTGCTCACCTTTTTCACTGTTTGCTCCAGGTGAGGTGTTCGTGTTGGATGACGGAGGGGAAGTGGATCTGGACCTCGGCAACTACGAACGCTTTCTCGATATCCGTCTCACCAAAGACAATAATCTGACGACAGGGAAAATCTATCAGTATGTCATCAACAAAGAAAGGAAAGGAGACTATCTGGGCAAAACCGTTCAAGGTAAATATCAGAAATGTAACTGTCTGTTCATCTGCTCCTCTTGATCCCATTTGCAGTGTTTTGTTCTTTGCGTACTTAAGCTGATATATATTAGCATGCTGTTTCTTATGGCGGAGCGTTTCATAATTAATTTTTTAAAATCCTGCGGTGCTTAGCCCTCACAGGTTTCCACAGCATCGTACATTTTAAGAATTCCTGTGAATGGAGGGGAAGAAAAGAACTGCCATTAAGTCAGTCAGTGTATACAGTGCTGAAGAATACCAGCTTAGCAGTTTTAAAACCACAGAGGGCTTTGCCACCCAGTAGTTTATAGATCAAAGGCATCTCTGAGAAGGGAAGTCTCTGGCTGGTCTGCAGAAGCTAGGCTGGGAGTTGGTTACATCCACCTCCCTTTCTAAATCAAGTATCCTGGAGCAGAGCAGTCTTAAGATCTCGCTGTCCTCCTCTCCCCTCCCCCCAAATGAGATATTCACCTATAGAGTTTTCTTTGCAGAACTAAGAACAAGTAGGGCAAACTTAAAATGGTGTTAGCTGAAAATCCACCTTACCACAGGCTTCAAGCTTGGGCTTACTGATATAGTGGACTTCCTAGTCAGTGAATAGTTGAATTTCTGTAATTTGGTCTGACTCGGTACTTCCCCCTAAGTGTAAACCTGGTTCGGGGCGTGTTGTTTCCCATTTACTGGCCCTTCAGCCTGTATTCTTCTAATCTTCTTTCTTCAACATTTGTATTTTATCTTCCCTCATCCGGCTGGCCTTTTTTTCACTGCTCTTTGTCGTTCGGCCTGCTGATTAAGTGAACGATAGGACTTGCTGCCATGATCGTCACACCTCATTTGAAATTTAGGTCACAGACATTTGTGTGCCGCATATTAGTTACAGATGTTTCCTAAGATTGTATGAACAAAGGTGGTGTGTTTTGTTTCTCTGTTCTCTCTGTGTGTGCTAGGAGTTACAGCCACACGAGAAGAAGCCAGCTAGATCAGACCAGTAGTCCTCCTAGTCCAGCATCCTTTTCCACACAGAAGCCAACCAGTTGCACTGGACAACCAACAAACAGGGCATAAGAGGCCAACGCCTTCTCCCCTGATGTTGCCGTCTAGCAGCGGTATTCACAGATTTACTGTCTCTGAATGTGGAATTTCCCTTTAGTCATCATAGCTAGGAGCCACTGATAGATCTGTCCTCCACAAATCTGTCTAACCCCGTTTTAAAGCCATCTGTGCCTGTGGTCATCACTACATCCTCTGGCAGTGAATCCCACATTTTAATGCATGTTTTGAAGGCAGCACTATCTCCAGGTACAGTGGATTTTGAGGCTGGGGCATATGCTGAGAGCAGGTACCAATCCTAGGAAATGGTCCCTCTAAACTGTGGTGAGCAAAAATCCTATTTTGTGAGCTACTGGCATTAACATTGTGAGCGAGCGATTTGGCTACTGGATAAATCAGTTTGCTTTGGATCCATCCTTCCTGAGCTAAGACAAAAATGTGTGAGCCGGAGGATAAAAAACTGTGAGCTAGCTCACACTAACTCAGCTTAGGGGGAACACTGGTGTCATCTAACATGAAAATAGATTCAGGGGAGTAGCCGTGTTGGCCTGAAGCAGCAGAACAAAGTTTAAGTCCAGTGCTTTCATGTACATGCACACTTCTTCAGATACGTTGAAACAGAAGTCACCAACCATTATATATAGGTTGGGGGACCTATATGTAACGGTTGGTGACTTCTGTTTCAATGTATCTGAAGAAGTGTGCATGCACAGAAAAACTTATACCTAGAATATAATTTTGTTGGTCTTAAACATGCCCCTGGACTCAAACTTTGTTCATCTGACACAAAAGTTACAGCAGATGTCTGTGGGTTATTAGGACTGTGTCGAGGCAGACAAAGTTCTATGTTTGGGTGTAAAGAAAATGAAGCCTAATATGCCGAGAAATGCAAAATACTGGTTTTTGTGATGTGTTTTACGTTGGAAAGCAGTCGAGTTGTATTCCTGATACTGTCTTGTCTTTTCTTTTGTAGTTGTGCCCCACATTACAGATGCAATCCAGGAGTGGGTCATGAGGCAGGCTCGGATCCCTGTCGATGAAGATGGCATAGAGCCTCAAGTCTGTGTGATTGAGGCTGGTATCTCCTCTTTCCTGTGTCTGTTACTTTGTGATGGTTCAGGATTGATTAATCAGGAATCACTTTCTATGGATGCAATACAGCATCCTGAGTTTTGGACAGGGATGCTTGAGATCAGCAAAGCACTTGGGGTCTGTTATTCACCTGAGGACTATGTCCAAATTGAGGAAGGGTATAGATTTTGCAATCTAAGAGAAGATTGAAAGGGAAGGGTATAGTCAGATCTTGAAAGCTAAGCAGGGTCAATTCTGGCAAGTACTTGGATGGGAGACCTCCTTGAAATACCAGCAATTGGGAGGGCAGGGGCAGGCTTTATTCAGTCTCTGAATACCCACCAGGCCCCCAGTAGGGGTCAGTCACCAGAGGTCGCCATGACTTCCAGGTGTACACACAGTCATGTGCGTGTGTGCACACACATGTACATATGAAAAAATAGACACAAAAAAAGAAGAAAGGGTGGGTATAGGCTGGGTGAAACTAGAAGTGTGGAGATGTCAGGACCTGCATTGCTGTGGTATGGCCTTATTTGTCTGTTGGAAAATGGAACAGAAACCACCATAAACTACATCACCTGTCATGTTACATATTACACTCTTAAAATTAACTGCTGACAGTTCTGCACAGCGAGACTGGCATGCGCTGCGCGGCCCAAGCACAGAGTATGTGCATAATTCTAGATCCCTTTATTTTAGCTCGGAGGAACGGTAGGAGACATTGAAAGCATGCCCTTCATCGAGGCGTTCCGCCAGTTCCAGTTCAAAGTCAAGCGAGAGAACTTCTGTAACATTCATGTTAGTCTGGTACCCCAGGTAAGGCCCGGGAAAGCTTTCCATTGTGTCCTTTGTGGTTATCGTCGATCTGTGCCTGGTTGCGTAAAGCCAGTCTGCCTAAAGCACTGGGGATAAGGTTGAGTACAACTGTATAAAAAAGTAATTGATTGATTGTGACCTCTTTGAACTAGCTTGGGAGAGCTGTCAGATTAGTTTAATCCTGTGACAACTGAGATGATGAGAACGACGTCATTGGAAACTGCAGGAAAGGGGTTGAAGTTAACACTGACGATACGAAACACAGACGTAGAGTGATATGCCGCTTAGGAAGCTACGGATATGTTGTGGAATACAAAAAATGAGAGTGTTTTAAAATACGTGGACTTTCAACAGAGGAGTAATTTGAGCGATTGAATTCTGTGGCGCTGCATCTGTACCATCTGTTTGGGTCTTAAAGGTTAAGTTTAGTAGAAGACATGAAGCCACCTTATACTGATTCAGACCATTAGTCCAGGGGTGGGCAATTGTTTTGGCTCGGGGGCCACTTTGTGGGAGCGGAGGTTAGCGGAGGGCCGCACCTTTTAAAATGATTGCATTCATTCGTTAACTCTGCATTTCAGAAAAGGTATAAATTGTATCATAAAAATCAATAAATATAAATTACATAAAATAGTGGTAGTTTTATTCAATTTATTTATTGTGCTGCTTTCATATCAACTATAGCTGCAAGCACATTTAATTTTAGAATCAGTTTAATGAGACGAATGTACCCTATCACACTTTTCTACAGCTCTACAGAGACAGACTCAGACTGTCTTGGCGGGCTGCAAAAAACTCTGAGGCGGGCCGCATGTAGCCCACGGGCCACAATTTGCCCACCCCTGCATTAGTCCATCAAAGTCAGTATTATCTACACAGGCTTTCCAAGGTCTCAGGCTGAGGTCCTTCACGTGACCTGATCTGTTTTTAACTGGAAATACCGGGGGATTGAACCTGGGACCTTCTTCCACTTAGCACCTCCTTTTTATCCCCCGTAGTACATATGTTTCACTTACATTCCAAACGGAAGCAATAAGCTGTGATCCTGAGGTATGATCCTGTGTATCCTGGATACTGACTCCCCCCCCAACATGTTTGTGTATGTATATTTATTGACATTGTTTATAGTCTGGGGCTCATATATGTATGTATTCCGTTCGCCTTGGCATCTAGTCATGCCGGCCACATGACCACGGAGACGTCTTCGGACAGTGCTGGCTCTTCCGCTTGGAAACGGAGAAGAGCACCGCAACCCTAGAGTCAGATTTGACTGGCTTTTGAGCGAGGGAAACCTTTACCTATACTAATCACACAATTGAGTAGTACAAAATATCACTTCATTTGGCTCTTACTGCTGAGTGTTTCCCTTTAAATGGGTTTGTTTTTTTCAAATGATTAAAATCTGAATGTGGCATCGCACTTCAGAGGACCCTGATTTGACACACTGACCTCCTGTGTTTTTGGTTGCTTATTTACTAGCCAAGTTCTACAGGAGAACAGAAGACAAAACCCACCCAGAACAGCGTCCGTGAACTCCGGGGTCTTGGTCTTTCACCAGATTTGGTAAGCATTGCACTGAGAGAGAGAAATGGCACACGCTGGATTTTTATAGAAACTTTTGGTCATTCTAGAATTTGGGACAGAAAGGTTTTTTTGTAACTACACTGAAGACATTATAAACTGTGAAAGATGCATAGCGTTCTGTTTTTAGAAACAATGTATCATTTGGGTAATATATATGAAGGGTCATTAAAAGTTAGATAAAAAGGTGGTGCCGTTTCTTTTACTGTTTCCTTGTGTTTGTTTCCCCCCCTAGATTGTCTGCCGGTGCTCCACTCCTCTTGACACCTCAGTAAAAGAAAAGATTTCCATGTTTTGTCACGTAGAACCAGAGCAGGTAAAAACTCTTCCACTGTATTTTGATCCTGTCGGCATTGTGGTTGCTTTTACTAGATTTTATGCGTCCATGTTAGGTCTAGAAGTTGGGACGGCAGGTCTAGCTCCTCTTTGTGGCAAGAATGCAGAGAACATTAAGATTTCTACTTAATTTGGGGCAGCCTGACCCACCCTTTATCTTGTCATATTTCCTTTAGATTAGACAAGGTTATTGTTTCTAAACTGAAAGCACAAGAGTACATTATTTTTGGGAATGTGGTTTGTGCACTGCTTCTTAGGTAATGCATTTTTAAAGGTTAACTGGAATAAAGACAGTGAAGCTTGCTACCATACCAGATAGTTTCAGCAGGTGTTAACAATTTTAAATAGTGTCTCTCGAGGTAGCCATGTTGCCGATGGAGTTTGAAGAATTTTTTTTTTATTTACCGCAGGATGTAGCACAAATTGCATGCATATGTGTTTTTGTCGCTAATCCAAAGTTTTATACAGTGCATACTCTGAACCTGTAGCAAAACCTTGGAGTCACAACACTGAGCATGGTGACATTTTGTGGATTGTGATAGTCCTTCTGAACATTAAGAAGTCAGAGCCACACTTGTTCAAGCCTTCCCTAAACTAATCCCAGTCACTAGAAGAGAGAAATCCAGCTTTTCCTGGGCTCTGGTAGAACAGTCCTAATGAGGGCCACATTCATAAAACCAGGCTTTGCTCAAACTCCAGTTAGCTGTGATATATAAATGCACGTGGTCCAATGCGGTGTGTGTATGTGTGTGTGAGATGACAAGGCTTGAGAAGCCAGAGCTGCCCATTATTTCGCACATCACGTAATGCAGCAAGATCCTAATGTTTTCTTTCTCTTCCTAAACAGGTCATTTGCATTCATGACGTGTCTTCCATTTACCGAGTGCCTCTATTGCTAGAGGAGCAGGGGGTGGTCGATTACTTTCGAAACCGACTCGACCTTCCCATTGAGAGGCAGCCTAGGAGAATGCTCATGAAATGGAAGGAGATGGCAGATAGGTGAGCTTCCCTCTCTAGGGAGTTACTTCTGTTTGTGTGTACACTGTTTGGTTCTCCTGCAGTAGCAGTGGGACAGTTAACAAGGAGCGCAGTTCCTTTAGACCCTTCCAGTTGCGTGAAGGACTGGGTGACTGTCCCAAGGTCACCCGGCAAGCTTCCGTGGGAAGGTAGGGATTGGAACCTGGATCCTAGGACAGTACTTGAACCAGAACACTGAGGAGGGGAGGGGCTGTGGCTCAGTGGCAGAGTATCTGCTTGTCATGCTGAAAGTCCCAGGTTCAGTCCACAGCGATGTGAAAGACCTCCGCTTAAGAGTCCGGAGAGCTGCTGCCAGTCAGAATAGGCCAGACTGACCCTGGTGGGCTAAGAGGTCTGTCTCCGTACAAGACTGCTTCTTGTGTTCAAGGGCACCAGAAAGAAAGCAAATAGCTTAAGTAGCGCAGAGGGAAATCCTATGAAATAAGGTCTTTTAAAAAACCCACCAAACTTTTTGTAGATTATTCCGCAGTCTTTTCTTGGAACTTTTAGGGCAGGGGTGGGCAATTGTTTTGGCTCGGGGGCCACTTTGTGGGAGCGGAAGTTAGCGGAGGGCCGCACCTTTTAAAATGATTGCATTCATTAGTTAACTTTGCATTTCAGAAAAGGTATAAATTGTATCATCAAAATCCATAAATATAAATTAAATAAAATAGTGGTAGTTTTATTCAATTTATTTATTGTGTTAATTTCATATCATCTATAGTTGTAAGCACATTTAATTTTAGAATCAGTTTAATGAGACAAATGTACCCTATCACACTTTTCTACAATTTTTTTGAAATCAGGAGTGAGATTGCTTGTTGAGATTCTCATCACAGCCTGCAAGTTAATGTCTGTCAAAGAGCATCTATATTTACTCTTGTTGATCTTCACGCAAGAAAAACTTTGCTCACAAATATATGTAGACCCAACTATGGAGAACATTTTTCCTGCAAATTTCTTCATACATGGAATATTTTTTAACAGCAGACAAAGATTTGTAAAAGCCAACTAATGTCACAGCATTAAACATTTCTTTCACAGTGTGATCTGACTGTATGTCAATAAGTTCAAGCTGCAACTCCTCAGGTGCTGTATCAATATCAGCAGTGATGGGATAAGAGAGCAAATTGAATTTAGGCTCAATTTTCTTGAAGTCCTGAAATCTTCTTGGCGGGCCGCAAAAAACTCTGTGGCGGGCCGCATGTGGCCCCCGGGCCGCAATTTGCCCACCCCTGTTTTAGGGGGATACACAAGCTACCTGTTGGAGAGCCTTGTCTCAGACCATATATTTCTGTGGTCTCTTTCTGACTGAAGGGGTTACACTGCCTGGGATCGCTTGTTCAGTGTTTTGACTTGGTATGTCTGAGCTCTAAACTCCTACCCTGCCATTGTGTTCTTTTGTTGTCGCCGATATAGATACGATCGTTTATTGGAGACCTGCTCGATCGCTCTTGTTGGCAAATACACCAAGTTCTCTGATTCTTATGCCTCCGTAATTAAAGCTTTGGAACATTCTGCCCTGGCTATCAATCACAAGCTTGAGATCAAGGTACGCTTTCTCACCGGCTTCAGCAGAATCTCGGCTCTTGCTGGAACCAGGTTTAAAAGTTTAAACACAGCAGCAGGTTGGGCATCTTTGTTGTCGCAGTGATGTGGCAGTTTCCTCTTTTGGGACCTCCTTTCCTTGGGGGAGTTGATTTCCAAAAGCCATAATAGCTGGATTTTCCTTGAAAGGCAATGAGCATGAGGTCCCTTAGTGACAAAATCCTCCTGGTTTTTTACCGAAAGAAGTTTTGTTTTTTTAACCTTTTTAGAAGATGTGTGCCTGGGTTTCATAAGAATTGCTGAAAGTTTGAATGACAGCTGGTTTCAGGATAGCACCATTAAAGGTTGTTCTTTGTTAGGATGGGTGTGAGCTGTGTTCTAAGCTGAGTTCTCTTTATGTGAAAATGATTATCCTGGTGCAAGTCTTTGGCAGGGTTGCGCCAACTAACTCTTATCCCTTTTGGGGGGTGTTAAGTGCTATCAAGTTGCAGGTAACTTATGGCCACCCCAGCAAAGGGCTTTCAAGGCAAGGGGGAAACAGAGGTGGTTTTCCATTGCCTTCCTCTGCAGAGCCTTCCTTGGTAGTCTCCCTTCCAAAGTACTGGCCCCGCTTAGCATCTAAGATTTGACGAGATCGGGCTATACCATGCCGCCTTCCCTCCTTCCTTTCAGAGGGAGGAGGATTAATTTCCTTCCCCACCTCCAATTCTGGTCCTCACTCTTCCCCAGCGTCATTCTGCATGTGCGTTGAATAAAGGAGTTTTTTGTTTTCTGTTGGGTTATTTTGTAAAATAAGGGGAGCGAATCTTCCATAGGAAGGTACAAGATGAACCAGCACGGTCCTTCTTATGTAGAGAATGGAAGGAGTCACATGCCTCACCCTCTGAGACCTAGCCCAACCTAACTGAAAGCCTCAAGTCGTTTCTTTCCCTGCGAGTACTACTTCTGTTCCTGCTCTGTGTTCAGATTTAGCCTGTAATCTTAACGGTCGATGGCAGCAAAGAAACCCAGCCGCTTGCTTCTGTTCTTTATTTCCTGTTTCTAGTAGTGGTTACAGTGATAGCGTGAGAGCTGTCTTGGAAGCTGGCGTCTGAGTTGGTGGGTCGAAGTGCATCCGTGGCGCACAGTTAGCTCAGAAGCGTGGGAAGAAAATGCCCTGAAACTGGGCGCTGTGACATGTCTTTCGAAGCGTGAAACGTGGCAAAGCAGTTTGTCTTGTGGCCTGCCAGGGCTGCTGTTTGGAGAAGAAAAAATCCAAAGCCTTTGGTGGGGGTCACAGAACGAGTTCCACGGGTTCTTTGATCTTCTGGTAAAGACCAGGCAGGGCTCAAAGTTGCTAATGTGCGTAAATGATGATAGGATTAACCGTTGCCAGTCCAGATATACTTTGCCAGTTAGCTCTGAGCATGGAACGCTCGTTAGCAGAACGAACACGTGACCATTAAAACAGCACTCATTTCCCTTGTCTTTCCGCAGACATATTTGTTTGGGTGCTAAAATGGAGCACAAAACACCCCCAGACTTTTATGATTAAAATAGATCTCAGGGCCCTCTTTTTACGTGTGGCTCTCAATCCCGTTGGAAGCATTCAGTCCATCTGCGGTAATGAACGATTGGTAAGGAAGTAGGGTCGGGTAAAGATAGCTGGATGAAGTCAGTGATGAGCAAAAAGGGAGGCTCTCAAGGGCCTGCGAGGTTCTTCTGCTTCTGCTGCAGTCTCTCAGATTTCCTTATGGATTCCTTCCTAGTACATTGATTCTGCTGACTTGGAGCCGGCTACGCTGCAAGAGGAGCCAGTCCGATACCATGAAGCCTGGCAGAGACTCTGCAGTGCTGAGTAAGGAGATTTGCAACTTTGCTTCCCTTGGATGGAACTGCTGACTTCTAAGGATGGCTGCTGGCAGCGGCATGGGCTTCGCTTGTTGTTTTCCTGCTTGCCTGAGGGGCTCCTCCGTAGGCCAAGCCCGTTCAAACGTGGTGTTCCAAAGACAGTCTAGTCTTGCTGTTGTCTTATGGATTGAATCAGCTACACGCACAGCAGCCGGGTGAAAGAGGAGAGAAACAGTGTGCTTTCCTTTTGCAAGTGGCCAAGAATGGTGATGATAGGATGACTGAAACACTTGAGGATTTTAGGGGAGGGTTTTTTTTAAGATCAGCAGTTCTGGAAACTGAGAGGAGAATGCCATGTAAACATACAAATGAGAAGGCAGGTGCGAGTGTTATTAGGCGTGGAATTGAGCAGGCCTCTGAAGAGGTGGCAAACAAATTCCTCAAATAAAATTACTCTGTGTTGGCTTCTTCACATCCTTTAGGGGTGTGCAAGTTAGAACCCCCTCCCCTTCAATTTTTCAGTTTTTTTTCTTTACCATTCAGCACTCTGGTCCTTGTTTGGCATGTCTCCATCAGCTGACTTTTATTGTAAGCCAGTGCAGCAGAGCACCTAAATTACTCCCTGTGGGTAGTGTCCCCTGGAAGAGAAGGGGCATTGCAGCCATCACTGGTTCTTTTTGAAGCTTGCGTCTCTCTTTATGAGAAATGCCTATTATCTGGCTTCAGTATGTTCACCTAAAACAATTATACATATAAAGTGTTTTTTTCCTGAGCAGAACTAGAAAGATTTCTGTAAGAGTATGTGTGTATGTGTGGGTGGGTGATTTAAAGGGGAGAATCAGCAATCAGAAGAGTGTTTAATCCTACTCCCCACTGGGTTTCCCAAAGTGTGTGTCCGACATCCGGGGACAAGGGGCAGCGAGAGCTTCCAGACCATTAAGCATCCTTCCATATCTTGCTGTATCTGTGCTCCAAATCCTGCCTTCTCTCTGTTTGCTTTGCAGCTGTTTGGCAGAGACCTGGGGCTTGAGATTCTGGATCTAACCAACTTCTGGTCCTGCCTTCTGTGAAACGTACTCATATTTGTGTAGCTGGGTATATGGGTGTTAAAAATGCCCATTTGGCATTGAAATATGTTTTCAGGGGATAAGGCTGAAAAGTGCAGGCTTCACTGAGTGGGCCATTTTCTCTCTCTGTAGTGGAGTCCTGGTTCCGGGCGGCTTTGGTGTTCGAGGGACAGAAGGGAAGATACAAGCCATTTCTTGGGCGAGAAAACAGAAAAAACCATTCTTAGGTGAGAGAAATAACAGTTCTCGACATACGTAGACATACATGCAGCAGCTGGTGGGGCCTTGGGTCAGTCACAAGTTCTCTTGGAGCTGTTCTCGAAAGAGCAGTCCTCGAAAGAGCTCTCACAGCCTCACCTACGTTACAGGGTGTCTGTTGTGGGGAGGGGAAAGGAAAGGAGATTGTAAGCTGCTCTGAGACTCCGAATGAAAGGTGGGATATAAATCCAATCTCTTCTTTGATCATAAGTGGGAGCAGAACTTTGTGTGTCCCAGATGCGTACTTTGATCATAAGGCCATACTCCCAGTAACATGTGAAGACTGGGTATGCGAAAGGGGCCTGTCAGTGATCTAGAATCCTACTGGTACTGACTTCTGGTGGCCTTTCATGGTGACGGGGAGTGGTGGGATTTTGGTAATATGGGGCAGCATCTGTTTTGTCTGCAACGTCAAGATTGCTACGATCACGCAGGATCAGTGGCCTCTCCCATTATTCTCTGCGTGTTGACCCTATGCAAATAATTCCTGAGAGTTTTACCAGGGAGTTGCAAACAGGAATGGAACAAGGAAGGCCAGCTTTGTTGCAAAGGCAGTTTGCTTTATCCATGTACCTACATTAAATAGCTTTCTCTGCTCTCCCCCCCACCCTCTTTTTTCTTTTCTTCAGGGGTTTGCTTGGGAATGCAGTTAGCGGTTGTGGAGTTTGCACGCAACATCCTGGGTTGGCAAGGTAAAGGCACCAACGGAAGGTTATCTGGTTTGGGGGTTAATAATGGAGTCTTGTCAAGCTACAGCTGACTTATAGTGGCCCTTTGTGGGGTTTTCAAGGCAGGAGATGAACCAAGGTAGTTTGCTGTTGCCTTCCTCTGCGTAGCAGCCCCAGTCCTCCTTGGTGGTCTCCCATCCATGGCCAACCCTGCTTAACTTCCAAGCTCAGGCTAGTGTGGGCTGTTCAGGCTGTTGTGGGTCAAGGATGCTCGTATCCAAGGGTGTTGGATCCATAATTAATTAATTATTGTATGGTATTGTGTGTAGTATAGCCAGAAGATCCTAAAATTGTTTGGCAGCCTCAAGTTCTAGCTTTATGCACCCCTAGATGGTGAGCTAGATTTGTTTTTTGGGCTGAGAGAGCTCTGGCTTCATGGATCCATAGTCTGGATCCCTGGGTTGCTTTTCACTAATGGTTGAGCCTTCCTCCAGAGATTTCTTGGGTGCACGGAGCCTTCCGCCAGTGGAACATGCCTCCTCAGCTAGCGGAGCAGAACCTTTCGGATCCAAGCTGTTGTCACGGACAGCAGGCGTTTGCTGTGGTTTGGCACAAGCAGAGTACCACTTCTGAAATGTACAAGGCTGAGTTGTAAAGGGGGAACTGTGCCCATCTTCCCCCAGCAAAGTCAAGCTGTCCACAAGCAAAGCAGGGGTTTCTGCATACTCAGGAGATCTCTAGGTATGCCCCCCCTCTGACTTTTAAAATTAACCAAAGGGAAACGGCTCCCCAAAATGGCTTGATGAGTAGGTACCTAGCATAGTGTTTGACAGCAACTGAGTCTATTTAAGAGAGAGAGAGAGAAAAGAGGGGGACAGGCCTAGTTTCTTCACCCATAGTTCTTTGTGGGCTGCCCAGCGTTCATTCGGGTGTCTTGTTGGGAAGACAGCAAAAGCAGGTCACCCACAGACAGGGAAGAGGTTTCTACAACCGACACGACCACCACCCAGTGGCCTGAGAAGGGCTGCGTGCGTGCCTGGAGGCGTGGAATTCTGAGGGCTGCTAAGCATCAGCTAAGGACAGGGGCGGAGGGGCTGAAGGGGAAATCAGACTGCGCAGTCTCTTAATAGCTTACAATATGCTGGAGGGGAGATTTAGGTCAGAAAGAAATCTCACCCCGTGGTACCTTGTGGGATTCTAACTTGTCACATTTTTTGCCTGACTACCTTGTGTGTGATGGATGGGAAAAGATGCCTTTTCCTGAGGATGGAGAAAATAAGGATTAAAACAGGAAAAGCTCTGGGCTTGCATAGCAAGTGATGCCTGATTTTAATGTACTCCTGCCTCTTTAATGTACAGACGCCAACTCTACAGAATTTGACCCCAAGACTACACATCCAGTGGTGAGTTGATTTTACCTCTTGCATGCCACAACAGTGGGAAGCGACACTCTTCTTTCACTAGGAAATCAGACATATGAAACAAACTAGGCAGTTTGAGAAGGAATTCGTCATGAGAATAAGTGCTACTTGAGTGTAAAAAACTCTCTCTCCTGTGACCGGTAGACGCAAAATGGAAGTTGGGAGAACTGTTGTTTTAATGTAAATGGTCAGAGTGGAGCGATGAAACGGCTCTGTCTTGCTTTATAACATTGATGCCAAAGAGCAGTAAAATGCAACGGAACGTGTGAACTGGTTCTGGAATGGTGAAAGACCATAACTCTAAAGTGATTTTGATGCAGTTGTTCTGCAGTTTGTTTTCTCTCTCTCTCTTGTGGAGTATCAACAGGTGCTTCTGTATCCCTCTGGGATGGCCAAACTGCGGCTCGGGAGCCACATGCGGCTCTTTGACATACACTTTGCGGCTCCCGGCAAGGCGGCTGTGGAAGCAAAGGGAAGGCATGCTTCCCTGATCCGTCTTCCCTTCCCCAGCCAGTGTTCCCCTCCCTGGGTAGGCTTGAGGTGGGAGGGAGCAGAGAAAGAAAGCAACTTTAACTGTAAATGCATTCTCAAAGGGCCCCTCCAGATATTGGGTAGATAAGTATCATTATCAATATCTGTTTTTAACCCCATTTGTTTTTATTTTTTTGGCGGTCTCATTTAATGTTAATAACAAGCAACTCTGCATATTTTTCAGTAGAATTGTGTAATATTTGTTCATGTCTTGCGGCTCTCAAACATCTGACGTTTATTCTACGTGGCTCTTACGTTGAGCAAGTTTGGCCGCCCCTTGAAAGGCCGATGGTGCCAAAAAGCACTGTCTCCCCTCCCCCATGTGAATTTAGCAGTGTTTGCCCTCTAATTCCTTTTCAATCACAGCGCACTCTTCTTCACATTGTCTCCCTCAGGTAATAGACATGCCGGAACATAATCCTGGCCAAATGGGTGGAACCATGAGACTTGGCAAAAGGAGGACAATCTTCCAGACAAAGAATTCAGTCATGAGTATGACGTTTCCTAGACCCCTGTTTGTTCCTTTGTTTTTCCATCCTCTCCCCCTTTTTGGTTACTGATGGGCTTTGCCAAAACTTGCTGCTGAGGCGGGGTGGTGCAGAAGTTCAGGCTCTCTCTTGGAAAGTACAGAAATCTCCTATCTTAACCCCAAGGGCTTGCTGAGCAGACTGTTTCCAGGGTTGGAGCTGCGTACCCTCACGATCTGTTGAGATACGCTTCTCTTATATCCAGGGGTCCTTTCGTAGAAAAAGAGGTGCAGGAGCTCATTAGCATATCTCATTCGCCTATGCCACGCCCCCTGACATCACCGGAAGTGTGTCAGAAAGGGAATAACTCATTAGCATATGCCACGCCCCCTGACATCACCGGAAGTGTGTCAGAAAGGGAATAACTCATTAGCATATGCCATGCCCCCTGACATCACCGGAAGGGTGTCAGAAAGGGAATGTCAGTTTCAGCCCCATTATACCCTATGGGCCATTGAAATCAATGGCAAAAACTCATAGGGTATACGAGGGGCTGGAGGAAAGGGGGTTTGAGGGAGAGGCTCCAAACTTGCAGAGTAGCTGCTGGGGCCTCTCCTTGAAGCTCCGGCCCCAAAGGACCCCTGCTTATATCCCAGTTCTGTGTGAAAGTATCATTACGGAGGTCTGATCGATTTGAACCTTGAAGCTGGGATTAGGGCAGTGGCGGTGATGTGATCTAATCAGGTTTCTTGTCATTGAAAGCCTGTGTTCTCCTCTTGGTTAGGGAAGCTGTATGGAGACAGTGACCATATAGAAGAGAGGCACAGGCACAGATTTGAGGTACCGTCTGCCATGTTGGGATCTTCCCTGTCCTGTTTCTCTCCCCCCCCCCCCATTCTCTAGAAACAAGAGAGCATGTGACACCGGTTTCCTTTCCACAGGTAAATCCAGAACTGAAGAATGCCTTTGAAGAGAAAGGTATGAAGTTTGTGGGCCAGGATGTAGAAGGAGAGCGAATGGAGGTGGTTGAGCTGGAAGGTGAGCACTCGAGTTAGTTACCAGGGTAGGGGGAACCGATATTAGGGTAATATATGTACTGCGACCAGCAAAATTGGCCCAGAGTAGCGAATAAGCATTTTGAGTTCACCAGAGCTCTTCTTCAGCTGGATGTTCCGCAGCAAACAAAATTGGGGGAAGGGAGAGAAGTTGCTGGGCATGATTGGAGGAACCGGAGTCTGAAATAGCGTTAAGAGCAAGTCTTTTGCAGAGTTAATGAGATCCGATCTCTTTTTGCTCCCGGCACGATCGAAACCTTCATCAAAGGCTAACTGGGGCAAAGCAGCAGTGGCTGCTCTCTCCCCCCCCGCACTATTAAAAACTATTAAAAATTTGTCTCTAGCTCTAATCAGAATGTAATTTTTGATGTCCAAAGGGCACCTCTTTGTTCCTTGATTAACGAGCCACAAGCTTTGCAGCAGTTAATAGTGGAGTGAATTCTGGAATCTAGAGTTGTTTCAGAATTAGCACACTGTAGGTGATATTTCACATCCTTTGCGTCCTTTCCTTAAATTCCAGAGATGAGCACAAATGCCTGTCTGTAATAGATGGATGTCAGGCCCTGCTTTATATGGAATTATGCACTTTGGTCTGGGTTTGCTTCCAGCATTCACCGATCACCGCATGTGCTTGGTCTTCTCTCTTAGAGCATCCGTTTTTCGTCGGTATTCAGTATCACCCGGAGTTCCTTTCCAGACCCATCAAGCCGTCTCCCCCATATTTTGGCCTCCTCCTGGCGTCTGCAGGGAGACTCACGCATTACCTACAGAAAGGTTGCAGACTCTCCCCCAGGTGAGTTCAGCTAAATTTCCCAACTCATTGTGTGATTGCTAGGCAGGTGTTTTCCATGCCATTCATTGGGCTAATAAGACACAATCTGTCACGCCAGGTGCAGGTGCTTTCAGGCTACCCCGTATCTTTCTTCCTTGGGCCTGTAGTGCAGTATCCTACATAACGACGGTAATTCCAGACGAGCAGCTGCATTAATCTGTAGTACCAAAAGAAAGCATGAGTCTAGCGATGCCTCTGGCGAAGGGAGCTCTGACTCTCAGAAGCTTGTGCTGGAATAGATTTTGTTAGTCTTTATGGTGCCGCTGGACCTCCTGTTTCATTTTAGACAGTGATGAAGGTTTCTCCTGAGTGTGGTAGGACAGTAAAACCGGGACCTGGCCTCTTCTGCAAAAGCAGGCAACAAATTGGCCAAGTGTTTTTAGAAAGCGGGTGGGGCTAGGTGGGGGAGGTATTTGTGAATTTCCTGCCTTGCGTAGGGGGTTGGACTAGATGACCCTGGAGGCCCCTTCTGACTCTGAGTCTATGATTCTGCCCATCCCGGCTTCTGATTGGTCAGTGGAGGCCAGATTGGTTGTGCAGATTAATATAACATCATTTCAGCAGCAGCAGCTGCCATTGCAGTGCTAGTTTAGTCTCCCTCCCTCCCAGTGTATTTTTTAAAATTACCCCTCTTCTCCCCTGTGCTTGGGCTTCCTTGTGTGTGTTTGTGGTTCTGCTCTCTGCAGTGGCCCATTTGTGTTTGTGCCAACCACTGTGGGATTCCAGAGGGGCCCAGAGGCTTAAGAAGGCTGACAGAGTGCCTAGAACACCGCAGTCTTCCCTTGGTTCTAGATAGTTCTTGTGTCATTAGGCTAGAGAGGATTGCTTTACAGAGGGCTCTGGAGATAATGGGAGGGGGACGATCATCTTTATTTCTCATACTCCAGCGCACTGCATTTCAGCAGATCAGGGGAAAACTCACTGTTGTCTGCAAAAACAGTTTTGCTAGAAAGATGCACAAAAAGTGTTCTTCAGACGTAAAACAAATCTTGTGATAGCTAGGTAGTTCCGTCCTCCTTGGGCAGCATTAAAGTTAAGAGGAAATGAAAGGGCTAAACAAACAAACACAGTTCCGAAGGTATAGAAACCCTTCTGCAGGGCATAAAATCAGGATGTATATAAGGTTGTGAGAAGGCATAAGGGGGTGTTTTGGGACTAAGTTTTCCCTTGGTAAAAGTGTTTTAATAACATTAAGAATGTTTGTGTGGAGAGGAGCGTTTTAGCTCCCATACATGAGGGTGTAGCTTTTTTGTTCAATTTATTCTGAGCTGTTGCTTAGTGTACCCCCGATGACCAGTTAAATGGGGACAAACGGAAGTTTCCAAAGGTATTGGGCTGGCCACTGGCGATCAATAGTGATCTTACAAGATCAGCCGCAATGACTGTGGACAGCAAGACATTTGGGGACAGAAAAGGAAAGACTGCAGTGTGTTTGCTCCTGCCGTCCTCTAAGCTGCAGACCTCTTAGCGTTACTCCTGCGCATCGCTTTTGTGTGAAATTCTGATAGCATCAGCGGGTAAGCTTCTATCCAGCTCTGTAGGCGCAGCCTTCCATTTCCTCCTGGACAAAGAGCTTTGAAGGCCAGAAAATAGTCCGAAATCCTGAAGCCAGTATAACAGCTGCATGCATTGCAGCCATTGTTGTCACCGAGTTAGCCATTTGGTCAGGCAGCGCCTTGGAAAAATGACTACAGCTGGCCTGCCAAAGCAAACTCTGACTCTGAAAAGCGTCTGCCACGATAAAATCATTGCTGTTCTAAAGGTGCTGCAGTCCTCTGTTGTTAAAAGGAAGCCTGTTTCTCATTTGAAGAGAGTGGCTTTTAGTGGCTGAATGGCCTTGCTCTGGAAGTGTATTGTAGATCCTTGCCGAAGTCAACACTGCTTCTGCAGAATGGAAGCAATGGAGGCTTTTTTGCCTCCGTCGTAGCTTGATACACCCTGGCTTTCATCTCCCTCTTTAGAGAGATTGGTCTGTCTTCTTGTGCTGACTTCTCGGTGTACAGCGGTCATTTTGGGTAAGATACTGCTGATGCTGTGTTTTGGAAGTCGGCATTCTTAATGCTAGTTCTTCTGGCTCATAGGGAGTTTGCCCTCCTCTAAAAGAATTGCCGCTAGACTGTTGCTCCTCCTTGCCTTGTGTATTCTGGCTGTGTAGCATCAGCTTGCCAGGGATTCGTGGAGCTCTGCCAGACCTGGAGTGCTTCCTTTGTGCAAAATGACCTTCAGGGAGGTTTGTCGGAGATGGGCAGCCAAGCACTCTTTAGACCTTGTGGAAGGTCACCAACATGGGTGCCACAGGACACCTTTCCTGGTGCCTGCCAAGTGTTTTTAGGAAGCGGGCTGGGACACACAGGGCTTTTGCCAGCAAAGTTTCTGACTGGCCACTGGAGATTTGATTGGCTGTGCAGATTTTTAAAAAATGTTGCTTTGGCAGCAGCTGCCGCCACAGCACGAGGATCTTTACTGTGTGACTGAAAGTAAGCTGTGGCAGACATTTTTGTGGCTGGCTCCACCTCCTGCAGCAGCCAGTTCTGTGGTTGGGCCCCCCACCCTGCGTCAGAAGTCCAGAGATGCCCACAGGCTCAGAAAGGTTGGGGACCCCCGCTTTATGGTTAGCCAAGCCCCATTACGATGCTTTGTACGGGTTCCATGCTCCCCCTGGTAACAAACAGAAGCCCCGTGAGCACTGACTGTGGGTTTGGGTGAGGCACACAGGCAGTGTAAGGGGACATGCAAGAGGTTTGTTCTTTCTACTCCACGTACAGAAACAGAGCTCTGCCCATCATTCCATGCAGGGGCCGTGGCTCAGTGGCAGAGCCTTAGCTTGGCGTGCAGAAGGTCCCAAGTTCAATCCCTGGCACCTCCAGTTAAAAGGGTTAAGCAGGAGGTGATGTGGAAGACCTGCGCCTGAGATTCTGGAAAGCGGCTACCAGTCTGAGTAGCCACCACTAAGCTTAATGGGCTGATGGTCTGATTCAGTACCTGACAGCCTCTTGTACGTGGAGGGTTTCGTTGCTGTTGTATTTTTGCATTTTGTGTATGCCCATGCCTGGAAGTCATGGCGACCTCTGGCAACTCCTACTGGGTCATGGAGGATGTTCAGAGAAGTGGCTGGATAGCCTGGCTCTGCCTCCCAGCCCTGGTATTCTCTGGAGGTCTCCCATCCAAATTCTTGTCAGGGTTGGCCCCGCTTAGCTTTCCATATCTGATGAGATCGGGCTTGCCTGGGTTGTCCAGGTCCGGGCATGTGTGGAGTTTGACGAGCAAGTTCTTGAGAGCCTGCGGTCTGGATGTCGCATGGAGGAAAGACGTGACACTCCCCATTACACATTTTATCCCGCATTACTCTTCGTGCTGTGTATCGTTTCAGGTTGCCCCTAGAATCAAAGGACTGGCAGAAGCTTGGCTGCTGTCTGGTCAAGCCCCACTCCTGAGCTGGGGGCCTCCATGCCAAACTGTCAGTGTAATGCAGCTTGCAGTGGGTTTCTGTTCCTTCTGGGTCTCCTTCCTCTGCTGGTAGCTGTCGGCTCAGCCTCTTCTTTTCAGCTGAAACAGCAGAAGGTTTGAACGGTTGTCCAAAGGTTGTAGTGAGATGAAATGAGGGCCGGTAGGCTGCAGCCGAAGCGCAGGTGGTCAGCAGAGTTGCCAGTTGGGGGTGGGGTTAGGGAGGTGCCCTGTCCTGGACAGGATGATGCTTTCCCCTGGCTGGCGAAGTGGCGCACAGTGCCTTTGCTAAACATGGGCTGGTGTGCCAGCTTCAGCCTTTCCTTGAGACGCATGACCTACCCCATCTGTGCTCCAAACCAAGGGTTCCTGACAATACTCCCTCTAAGCTGTGGAGTCCTGTGAGCAAAAGTTCTACTTGGTGAGCTACTGGCATTAAAGTTGTGAGCGAGCCATTTGGCTGCTGCATAAATTAGTTTGCTCTGGAGCCATCCTTCCTGAGCGAAGATAAAAATCCGAGCCGGAGGCTAAAAAACTGTGAGCTAGCTCACACTAACTCAGCTTAGAGGGAACACGGGTCCCCGACCTTTTCCAGCCCACAGGGACCCTTGGAATTCTGACACTGCGTGGCAGTCACGGCAGCACCACGGCTGCCACAGAATGCCTGCTGCAGAAGGCGGAGCCAGCCACACAATGGCTGCCACTGCTTACCTTCCGTCACACAGCGAAGATCCTGGGGCTGTAGTGGCCCCCGCTCCCATATTGAAGTTTTTAAAAATCTGCACAGCCAGTCAGAAGGCCTGCTGGGCAACAGCACTGCTTAGCCCTGCCCTACTTTCTAAAAACACTTAGTGGGTGCTGGGAAGATGTCCCGCGGGGGGGGGGGGGGGTTGAATGGGACGGGATGACTCACGTGTCTTTTAGAGGAGGCGCCCTGCTCTGCACGCCTCCAGCTGGATTGCCCCCGCATGCGCTAGGGGTTGTCTTTGTTCAGAACCCTTTGTAGGTACAAGACCCAGCAACAGGATTCCTGATTGGCTTAAGCTGCGCTGGCTGCCTGTTTGCTTCTAGAAACCAGTCAAAGCAGGGGTTCCCCTGAAATGGCCCGGGGACAACTGGGGGTCCCAAACATCGGTGCCCATTCGTTCAGATCCTTTGCGGGGGCTCTGTTCGGTGTGCTCCGTCAGCAGGGAGGCAAGTGATTACCGGAGGGACTTTGGACCTCTCCCCGCAGTTGCTTGATTGTGACCTAGTCTGGTCAATGCCAGGTATCGGGTGTCTGTTCAAGTGAGACTTTTGGTTGGGAGCGGCGGCCTGTTTCCCTTCGGTTAATGTTTGGTTTCTTCATTGATTTCATTTTATACCCCGCCTTTCTCCCCATGAGGGACCCAAAGCAATTTATCTCCTCCGCCTCCTCCTCCTCTTTACCCTAACCCTATAAGGTAGGATAGGCGGAGAGTGTGTGACCAGACCGAGGTCACCCAGCGAGCATCCATGGCAGAGTGGGGGTTCGAATCTGGGTCTCCCAGATCCTACTCTGGCACTCTAACCAGACCACCACGCTGGCTTAATTGCTTTTAGCTGTTTAGTGCGATGTTTCCTTGTTCGTTATTGATTTATTTAATAGCTGTAAGCCACCTCAAAAGCCTCGAGCTGAAAGTTGTGCAGAATATGTATTTGATACATATATGAAGGGTGTGTGTGTGCGTGTTGTGGAGAAAAGCTGTGTCTAGCAATTGGTTTGGCTGGGTGTTGCAGGCTGTCGTAAGCTGTGGGCTTTGGCCACGCATGGCTTGATTGCCCGGTGACTTGGATGGACGTAACAAATGAGCCAGACGCAGTGCTCCCTCTAAGCTGTGGAGTCCTGTGAGCAAAAATTCTACTTTGTGAGCTACTGGCATTACAGTTGTGAGCCAGCAATTTGCCTGCAGCACAGATTAGTTTGCTCTGGAGCCACCCACCCCGAGCTGAGACAAAAATGTGTGAGCCGGAGGCTGAGAGACTGTGAGCTAGCTCACACTAACTCAGCTTAGAGGGAACACTGAGCCGGGGGCTCAGAGGTTTCAAAGCATTTTCAACCCCCTCGTCTTTTTCTCGTGAAATCTGAATTCCACAGGGATACATATAGCGACAGAAGCGGAAGCAGCTCGCCAGACTCCGAGATCACGGAATTGAAGTTCACTGCAGTTAATCACGAGTAATCGCCGGTAATATTTTCTTTTTAATATTCTGGGTTTTCATGCTCTTCCCCCCCCCCCCCCCCCAGCTGTGTATTAGAAGGCAGCCATTCTCTATTACTTAACCCTAGAACAGGGCTATTTTTGGGCAGGAATGCGCAGGAACAGAATTCTGGCTAGCTGCTGAGTTGGCCACGCCTACAGCCTCCCCCCCCCCCCCTGGGGCACATGGGGAAGCCGATCCTGGGAGGGAGCTGTGCTGTCAGGGGTGTGGCCTAATAGGCTAATGTGTTTCTGCTGTTGGGTGTGGCCTATTATGCTGATGAGTTCCTGCTGGGCTTTTTCTACAAAAAGAGCCCTGCCCTAGAAAATAAATGCTTGGTCATCCCTGTACCCCTTCTGGTTTGGAGGAGGACAAGGCCTCCTTGTCCCATGCTGTACTGGTGCAGATAAAGCAGAATTTGGCAAGAACAGCTCAGCTGGTGTTCTGCCCCTGACAGTGGCACTGCAGAAGGCCAAGGGGATCCTTTCTGAGAACCCTGGGGTTTTGTGTGTGTGTGTGTGTGATTTTACCATTTAGAGGGATACAAAATGAAAAGAGAACCCTGTTTCCTTGGTAATGGTGAAATTATTTATTTGTCTCGCCTTGGGTGCTTTTACGGTGGTAGAGACACACGATAAGTAACAATTCCTTTTGTTTCTCGCTTCCATCAGGGCACACTGGGCTATCAGAAGACCCTTCTGTTGTGGACACTCTGGGCATTTTCTCCGCAGCCGCTGGGATGCTCTCGTTGGTTGGAGTTCCTTAAATCATGCCGTCACAGTTTAGTTTCGAGGAATAATGCCGCACGTCTATTCTTTTAATCTGTTTTCCTTCTTTTTCATGTCTGGTTAAGCCTCGGAAGCGGATGCGGTGGTGCCTAGCCTGTGTGTGGCCTGTGAATTTTAAAATGAGAACTTCCCAAGACTGGGCTTGGGCTTTGCCGAGAAGAGAGAGTGGCATTTTTCTGGTCTCTTTTGTGGTGGGAGGCTTAAGTGGTGACATTCCCTTCCTTTGAGGACTGCGGAATGAGAAGCTACCCTTAATCCCTGCGTGTATTTTAAAACCAAGTGATGCATTTAGGGCTTCACTGCCACCCTTTTTGTCCCGGGAGTCCCGCTTTCTGCTTGGGAAATCTTGGGATCGTTGCTCCTGAATACATCATGTCAACCTGCAGTTATTGCTTTAAAATTTGTAAACCCCCCCCCCCCTTTTTAAAGTCCTTCCTGGACTTGAGAGATCTCCTTGCATCAAGGGGGCTGTATTTGTGAGAAAGTGACTTCAACAGAAGATGCCTTTGAGACTCTCATTGAGAGATCTGCCTTGGACCAGGACGGTCTGAGGTCCTTATTTTCGTAAGGGAGGGCCCTCCTGTTTCCCCCCAGTTGTACCAGGGGCCTTTTGGGATGCCACAAATGTTGCCAGTTTTTACAGGGGGTGTTCAGTAATGTATCTGCAGTATTTGCTCTGGTCCCCCCCCCCCCCCCAAAGAAAAGGGGTGTGGGAGCATCAAGAAACAAGTGTTCGTAATCTCTCCTTTTGCCAATGTAGCTTGTGAGCTGTGTTAACCACTAAGTTATTGGGGGACTTCTTTTGCTATACAAATGTACCATATATCCGTACCCTTTTCAGTTCATTAAAATATGGGGAAAACAGTTTGCGTCTATATCCTATCATCTGTCAGCCTTTCAGACACTGTTGATGGCTCTTGTTTTTTTCTGTTCACAGCATGGCATGAAGGGATCCCCAGCATGGTGTCCGTGGGTGCCAGGACGTCCCTTAAGTACTGGTGGATGCCGGGTGGGGCTTTTCCCAGCAAGGCTTCTGATTGACATTTGGAGATTTGATTGGCTGTACAGATTTTTTTTTTTAAATGTTGCTTTGGCAATGACAATGACAGAACAAGGATATCCGCTGTCTCACTGAAGGTAAAGCTACAGCAGCCATTTTGTGGCTGACCCCACCCCCATGGCAGCCATTTTGTGGCTGCAGCCCACCCCATGTGTCAGAATTCCAAAAGCGTCCACAGGCTTTAAAAGGATGGAGACTCCTGGTGTAGCATCTCTTGTCGATGCTGTCTGTCTTTCCCCGCTAACTAAGTTGTCAGGGCTGGATGGGAATTGCGGGGGAGGGGGACAATGTGAAAACCTGGTACCACCCCATGAAACCCCTGGCATTTAAAAAAAATAAACACAGCCAATCAGAAGCCTTGTTGGGCAAAAGCCCTACCTGGCCCCGCCCACTTCCAAAAACACCTGGTGGGCACTGGAACAAGTGTTGGGACTGCCACATTGGGGGGCCCTGCTAAGGAGCTTGGTCAAATCAGTCCTCATCAGGCTGTCCCTTGAAGGTCCTTTGGGGGGAGAATCTTTCAGAGTCTTGTTTTTCTGCATACCTGAGGGAAGAGAGACCACCACCTTCTATGCAGAAGGCCAGAGCTTGCGGCTTTTGCTGTCTACACAGGGGCCTGCCAGTTTACTATCCGATATGATTGTGTATATTGTAGAGGGTGGCTGGTGTGTGGACAGAAAGATAATGGTAGGAGGGAAATGCTGTAGGGCTTTTTACTATGGGAATAAAATGCCAGTGTCGCCCCGACAGGCAAAAGTGCATGTGAGCGTATGCTGGAATAAGTCTGCACATACCGTAAGCTGCTGTACCCAAAGCCACCAGACCTGCCCTTGACTGCAGCTGTTCACACAACCCCCTTGTTCTTGTTAAAACCAGGAGTTTTACTGATACCCCCCTTAGGCTGCCATCCAACTTCATTTGGAGTGAGAGATTGTGAGAGGGAGGGCAGGGACGGTCGTATCAGTGCTTAGTTCTTGTGGCCCTTTCTTAACACGCCCAGGGAAATGCCGATCGCCACTTTGGGGTCAGGAAGCAATCTTCTAGGCCAGTTTGGCTGGAGATCTTGGAGGTTTTTTGTCATCTTCTAGGCATGGAGCAGGGGTGTGTGTGGGGGGGAGGTATTTGTGAATTTCCAACACAGTGCAGTGGGTTGGACTACATGATCCTGATGATCCCTTCCAACACTCTGATTCTGTGTGCAAGCCTGCCTAAACTAGTCCCAGTTTCCAAAGGAGAGGAATCCGGTCTGGCCAGTGCTCCGGCAGGAAGAGAAGGGGGGTAAAAATGGGGCAGTGGGAAAAGGAATTTTATTTCACTCAAGGATCCCCCCAAATATTTCTTTTTACACTGCAGTTTTTCCCCTTCTCTTCCATGAGTCTGCTCTGATGCAGAACAGACCTCACGCAGCATTCATAAATTCGATCCCGTTGTGACGTGTACATTCAGACAGTCTTAACAAATTGTTGTGTGTTTGTGTGACCAGCCTGGGATTTCAAACAAGGCATTGCTGCTTCTTTGACTGCTGTGCAATGAGGGATGTGCGACAGTCACGGTTTGCTGTAACCTCCGAATTGGCGAAGCGTGGTTTTTAGTGAGCACCGCTCTTCGAACCTGCATAGCTGCAGAACCAAGAGGATAGGAAAGGTACCATTTGCATTAATACAGAGGAGGCAAGAAACAGACTAACAGAGATTTGTCACCTAGTCTGGTGGACTAACCGAAGTTCTGCACCAGCAATGCAGCTCAGGTGGTGGAACCTAAATGCGACCTCCTCGATTGCCATAAAACGCTTGCTGCAAAACAGCACCCTGCTGTCACAAAAAGAGACGAGACAGTGGGCTCTTGCCTTCTCTTGGCTTCTGTTTACTTCCAGCGGGTTAACTTTTTAGGCCGGTTTTGTCCTCGTGCTCCGGCGGTCACAGGAGGGCACAGCATCGCGGGCTGGTGTTCCGTTGCATCTGCTGCCGCAGCTCCTCCTTCTCTTTCAGCAACGTCTCTATCTTCTCCTCCAGCTGCTTGTTCACCTCTGTCCATTTCTGGGGATTCACAAAAGGATAGTCACCCCCTTCCCACCTTGATAGCAGCCAGACTATTTTGCAGGTAATGAATCTGGCTGGAAGGGGCGATGGATCTGGGACACGGGCAAAACATAGATGGCTAATGGAGCTGGGAAATTCTGGCCAGAGTTGTGTGATTGACTCCTCTGTGGCGTGTGGCACTCAACAAATGATGAATGACCAGTTTCTTACCTGCCTCTCTCAAGTCCTAGTCCACTACAAGAGGGGCAGGCTAGCTAAAGAATAAACTCCATTGATCAAATGGCACACCAATGGCTAGTTAAGTTGTTAGATTTCTTCTGTTCTGAACTCCTTGGCTATAAGTGTTTGTACTATGGGAGTCTTAAAGGATATTTATCCAAGAACTCCTTGCCTATAAGTGTTTGTACTATGGGAGTCTTGAAGGATATTTATCCAATCTGTTCCGAGACCTTGCAAAGCAGACATTCTGCCACTGAGCCATTGGCCCCTCCCCAACAGCAGCCAACAGAAACAGTGAATAGTTAGAGCTGGTACATCTTTGTCTCTGAAGACAGAGCAAACAAAAAAAATTATGGAGGTGCCAATTTGTGGCTAAACTCCCCCTTGTGCAGCAGTTCTAATGTGGAAGAAGAGGTCCCCCTTGAAACTTTCTGGAGTTGATCTGAAAACAAAAACCGAAGGCACTAAAACTTTTTTTTTTTTGCTGTTAAGTTGCAGCTGAATTGCAGCAGTCCCATATAGTTTTCAAGGCAAGAGACGAACAGAGGTGGTTTCCCATTGCCTGCCTCTGTATAGCACCCCTGGGCTTCCTTGGTGGTCTCCCATCCAAGTACTAACCAGGTCTGAACCCTGCTTAGCTCCAGAGATCTGGTGAGATCGGGCTAGTCTGGGCCATCCGGGTTAGGGCCACTAAAACTGACTGGTGTAAAAGTTCATGGTATCAACCCAATACACGCTATTTAGAAACACTGCTTTTACACGGAAACTTACTGATGTAAAAGTAATGTTTTTAAACAGTATACATTGGGTTGATACGATGAACAGTATCTTTCATGGGGAGCAATTTACAGGTTGTATGTGTCAAGTGCTGTCAAGTCACAGACGACGTACGGCGATGCCTTAGTGGTTTTAGGGCAAAAGACCGGTGGTTTGCCATTGCCTGCTTCTGTGTAGCACCCCTGGATTTCCTTGGTGGTCTCCCATCCACGTATTAACCAGAGCCAACCCTCCTTAGCTTCCAGGATCAGGATCGTCTGGGCCCTCTTTACAGCGTATGTCCCTGATATTGGGAGCATGTTCATTTTGCTTTCTGCAACCGTGTGGGTTGGCTGCTGAGCAACCAGCCAGGTGCTGCCAAAGCAATGTGAAAGAAATTACCTGCCGACACCACTCTTGAATGGCACTCCCAGAGAGAGGGCCTTGGATGCTGCCGTCTCGCCGTATGTACACTTCCCCTTGGTCTGTTTCATAAAGAAGAGGTTCCCCGTGCTGTTTGGGAGGATGAACGGTTAACCGGATAACTTTCAGGAAGATGCCGGTGTCGTCGTCTTTAATGACAGGGACGAAACTCAGCGTATAAGCCGCTGGAAAAACTTGAGGCTTGAAACCCTTCAGGACGGAGTCGATGAGGAGGCGGACCCTGTCTTCATCTCTGTGGTCACAGCGGACTCCCAGCACCAAGCCGTTGTCTTCGACCCCCACGAGAAGGCTTCCCCCCTCACTGTTGAGGAATGCGCACACGTACTTCCGCACGTGATGTTTCAGAGTGCCTGTCAAATATTCCCCGCCACCCCGTTTAAATTCCACGTTCCGCGTCTCGTTTCCCATGGAAGCACCGTAGAACAGGCGCTCCTTGCCTATGATCTCTTTCTGGACAATGGCACTGTCTGAACGGGTGCCGCTCAGAAAGGCTGCTGGCCGCTCTGTCAGTCTCCAAGCGTGCTGAGCAGATTTTGTGCCGGGGTTATTTTGGGTTTCGCTGAATGGTGGCTTCTTCCTCCTCTTGGGCACCTGCAGCCCTCCTAGACGAGATTCTGAGCTGCTCCCTACGGAGTTGGTCTGCAGATGTGACAGAGCAAAACAATGCAAATGGGTACCGAGTAACCTTACAAACAACTGCAGAGACTTGTTGCTAAGCGTTGGTTGGGCCTTCTTTGGTGTGCGACCCATGACAAGCGCCACAGATGCGAGGAGCACCTTACTGTAATGGTCTGTGCTGCCGAACCTAAGTGGATCTGCTGCTAGAGGAGGGTAAGGAGATCCCTGCAATGGCTGATTCTGACTTCTGTGCACTGAACGGCTGGAATTAACCCAAGCACTGCGTGTGGGTTGGTTTGCAGAGCCCTGAAGTTGGGGAGAACCTATATCAAACCACTGAGGTAGAGGAACAAGGGCTTATCCAGCAGGCAGAATCCTGGGACAGTTGGAGGTGATCAACCTATATGTACGTATGTGCAGGGCTCATTTTGTAGCAGGAGCTCCTTTGCATATTAGGCCACACACCCCTAATGTAGCCAATCCTCCAAGAGCTTACAGAGCTCTTCTTACAGGGGCTACTGTAAGCTCTTGGAGGACTGGCTACATTGGGGTGTGTGTGGCCTAATATGCAGAGGAGCTCCTGCTACGAAATGAGCCCTGCGTACGCGTCATCGTCACGCCTGACTTATGGTGACCCCGGCAAGGTTCTTTCAAGGCCAGTGAGAAGCAGAGGTGGTTGGCCATCACCTGCCTCTGCAGAGCCTTCTTTGGTGGTCTCCCATTTGAGTATCGACCCTGCTGATCTTCCAAGCCATCTACCATGCTGTCTTCCAAGCTTATCTACCGTGCTGGCTTACCTCCTATTCATGCTGGCTAGCCCGATCTAGTTCTTGGAAGCTAAGCAGGGTCGGCCCTAGCTAGTATTTGGATGGGTGACCTCCAAGGAGTACCAGTGGGGTGACCAGAGCCAGGCGTTGGCAAGCCACCTCTGGAACGTCTCTTGCCTTAAAAACAAGTCTAGCTCGCCACCTAGTGGTGCATGACGCTAAAAGAGCTAGAACATTCTTAGGATCTCCTGGCTATACCACACATAGTGCCGTACAATGATTATTATTACCTCCTAATCAGCCTATAAGTCTCTCACTAATTGTGTGGAGGGGAACAAAACCATTTGCTGCCCCCCCACTCACTGGGAGAAGCCAATTTCCAAACAAGGGAGGGCCGGAAGGGGACCAAGGGGGCAAACCCCTTGTTCACAGGCTAGGATCCCTCTTGGGGGGGTGACGGATTTCATTTTTGTCTCTCCAGCACCTTGCGCAGATATTGGAGCTGTTGGGAATTGCACTTGTGTGCTTCTCACCATCTGCTTGTTAGCTTTGGCTAGCAAGGAGGCTAACACAACACTTTCTGCTGTAGAAAAGGGCTCCTTTTCACACATGGCACGAAGTGACACAGCCCGAAACCTGTTCGCTACTGTGCTGTGAGTTCTGTTGTGACAGTTGCAGAGACTCAATTTCCAACACATTTGTTGATCAGATGTACACGGTTTCACAACATACATAGCTATGTGGGAACGAGTTAGGTCTGCCCCGGAAGGGTCTGAACTGCAGGAAACAATTCTTATGATGTGTGCGCGAGCAGCAGAACAGAGTTTGGGAGGGAGACTGTTCTCTTCTTCATTGGAAGTTTGAAAGGGAACGTTGCACAGGTGTTTGTTGAGAATGCTCAAGCACAGAATACCCAGCGTGTGGGAAGAGAACTGCGTGATTGCTCGGTTTCTTTCATCCTCAGCATCACACAGGGAAAAGCATTTGCACAATGCCTTCTTACCTAAAAGGGACTGCTAATAGCGCAGCGATGCATTCCCATGGACTTGGAGCCTACCTGAAATTTTATCCATGAAGTGCAGTTTCCCTGCTTTCCCCCTTTCTGCTGCAGCTGCAAAAGCCCCCCCTCCCCGCTGCTATGGGGGGGTGGGGTGAGAGGTCCCACCAGGAATTGCTTCCCATGAGTCACAGGTGTACTGTGGGAGAGGAGGTGGAAATCGGCAAAAATTGCCATATAGAGTTTTCGGGTAGGATCCAAGCCAGAGTGGTTGTTTCCCCCCCGTGTCTTTAAAATCCTACAGTGTCATAATTTCCCCAGCCTTATCCAGAGCTCAGTGGGATCTGAGGGTTTCAGCCCCTGCTGATAATTGGTGGAAATTGCTGCCAAGTTGCATCCAACTTATGGTGACCCCTTGGGGTTTTCAAGGCAAGAGGCTTCACAGGTGGGTTGCCATTGCCTGCCTCTGCATAGTGACCCCGGACTTCCTTGGGGGTCTCCCATCCAAGTACTAACCAGGCCTGACTCTGTTCAGCTTCTGAAATCTAATGAGATTTGGCTAGTCTGGCCATCCAAGTCAAGACTGTTACCTTGACCCAAGTCTATTTGTCATTTCAGGAATGGAACATTCTCTTTCATGACTCCTGAGACTGTGTTTGTGTCTATATATATGTGTGTGTGTGTATGTGTGTGTGTACAGGTTGGGATCATCCATGGGCAAGAGACTCGGATTGCCAGTCCATATTGGGTCCAGGAAAATTAGCCTTTGGGTCCTGACCTTACCTCTCTGCTATCGTTGCCCCCAAATGCAAATGTCTTGCCGTGTCCCACAACCAGGTTCTTGCCTTTCTTCACAAGCTCCTTGACCAGGTCTTGCTCCGATTCCGACACGAGCAGCAACTGTTTTAGGACGAGCTCCAAGCTCGCATTGGTCGCCACCTGCACAAAGGCATAGGCCTGCCTCCGCTTCCGGATCACTTCGATGTTGTGCCGCTGAAGGGTGATGCTGGCCATGCCTAAAATATCCTTCAGCATGCTGCCGATAACTTCTCGTGAGTATTTGGGATTCAAGTTCCCAATGTAGAGGATGTAGGAATGTACCAGCCCAGGTTGGTCTTCTTCCTTTTCTGCTGTTGCTTCTGACACGTAGGAATGTACTGGCCCAGGAGGAAGGTCCTCTTCCTTTTCTGATGTTGCTTCTGACACGTAGGAACATGTCAGCCCGGGAGGTTGGTCTTCTTCCTTTTCTGCTGTTGCGTCTGACACGTAGGAAAGTGTTGGCCCTGGAGGTTGGTGGTCTTCCTTTTCTGCTGTTTCTTCTGATATGTAGGAAGATGTTGGCCCAGGAGGAAGGTCTTCTTCCTTTTCTGCTGTTGCTTCTGACACGTAGGAAAGTGTTGGTCCTGGAGGTTGGTCTTTTTCCTTTTCTGCTGTTGCTTCTGACACATAGGAAGATGTCGGCCCAGGAGGAAGGTCTTCTTTCTCTGCTGTTGCTTCTGACAAAGCAGTCAGCTCTGGCACATGTTCTAACTGGCACTCTGGTAGAACACATTCTCTTATCCCCTCAGGAGCAGATATGGCTTCCATTCTCAGACCTCAAAGCGAGACTCCAGAAGCAGGCATGGGGCTTGCTCTTATTCTTCATTGGTATGTTGTTGGCTGGTGAACTGGATACGTGGTCTTAAGTCTACATTGATCTTGCTTTGTCCTTAGTGCATGATCAGAGATCACTGGCCACTCATGTCCAGTTTGTTATTGTGGATGAAGAAGATACTGGGAGCTTCCCCTACAGGATCTGTGGCTGATAAGGCCTTGAGAAAGTATCAGAGCCTGTGAGGAAAACAACCCAAGAGAAACTTGAATTTAACAGTCGTGATGTTAAATTCAAGGATGCCGATTTGATAGCAAGAGGTTGCTGCCTGTTTGCAAATGACTGCTACCTGGCTAACTCTTCCAGGAAGTATTCTGTTAATGAAAACGTAAATACACCAGACTAAGGCCTGTTTGAAACATGGTGCTCGCTGAGGCAAAATATCTTTACACATAGGCACTCAGTGTCTCATTCAAGCAGCTTTGCTACCCATGCAAAACAACTGTGTGTGCCATGACTGTAAGGAGTGCATAGTCCCACTGAGGCTTTTTGAGTTAAATGTGATGCTGGCTAAATGCCTGTGGCAGCTCACAAGGAAGATGATGGACGTTCGTCTGCCACATCCGGCGCTATGCTGCTGCTGAACCAAGGAAGGCCTAAGCTGTTCCAGAACCACAGGGTTTTCGTTCAACTGTCCTAACTACGGGGCAAATTCACATAGAAAAAGCCTATCGATGGCTAACCCTTGGGTCCTCTCCTATCTTGTGGTAGCGAATTCAAGAATTAGGCTTTTCATAAAATTGAAGGACGGCATGGCATGGGGGATGCAAGGCTGAACTAGGATCTGGGTTCGAACCCCCACTTTTACCATGGAAGCCTGACAGGCGATCCGGGTCCTGTCACGATCTCTCGGCCTGATCTTCCCTTCCGGTGTGTGTGGTGTTGTGAGGATTAAGTGAAAGAGTGGAGAACGTGAGAAACAGCGTTGGGTCCCGAGCAGGGACAAACATGGGCTATAAATTACAAAGTGTTTCCTTGCACGTTAACACCTTTGGATACGCTGTCCGACGCAGTTCTGCAGGTTCCCATCAGCCACTCAGTTGCCTATTCTGGGGAGAGCCTTGGGCAGCTCTCTCTCTTGGGCTTCGTCATCTGGGACAGGCCAGTGCCATCCACAGGCCTGGCTCCCATTTCGTCCCTGCTTCCAGCTCACTAAGGAACAAATTAAGCAATACTGGTTTGCTCCGGCTAAGGAGCATCTCCTCAGTGGCCCCAGCGTCAAAACCCCAGTGTGACCAGTTGAAGGGCTGAGGGAGTGGGGACTCTGCCTGAGATGCTGGAAAGCTGCTGCCGGTCACTGTAGGCAGGGTGTGGGTGTGGGTGTGTGTGGAGGGGCGGCAGCCGCAACAGATGACTTGTCTCCAGATTACTAAACCTGCAACGCAGCCTCCTCCAAAGCCAAATTCTGCTCTGGCTCCTCATACCGCCCCCCCTCCCCACACTTTCCCAGAAAACCAGTTTTACCATGGAAGGAGCTGCTGGTCATGCCCAACGGAGCAGCTCCAGGTTGGATGCTGAGAAACCCTGCTGCCTGGTCCAGCAAGGGGACTTCTTGCCTTTTTGTGTCCTTTTTGGCAAGAGCTTTAAATTATGAGGTCACAGACGCCACGGCTACAATTCTAATCTGAAGGCAGATGATGCTGGGCTGCGGAACAGCGGCCCACTCCTCCCAAGGACGGCCGAGACAGGCCCCCCCCCCCCCCCCCCCGCAATACAATCTAACCTGTGAAGACCACGGCATAGGGAGGGAGGTAAGAGGAGGCTGTTGGAATGCCAGCAAGCCGCTGCCTGAATTCCTGCACGGAGGCACGTCTCCTGGGGGCGAGGGCGAGAAGAGATAGGAAACTAAATTTCTGCGGCTCTTGCTTACAGGGGCTCGCCTCCGTTCGCAGTTGATGTGGAATTAGGCGCGAGAGCCGTCACCAGCCTCCACTGAGGGGCCGTGGCTCAGGGATGGAGCAGAAGCGGTGCGGTTTATGTCCATTTACAAGGGTTTCAGATGGCAGGTACTGGGGCAGGGCCTTTCAGCTTACAAAACCCTTGGGATAGATGGCCCTGAGCTCTGGCCCAAAGGGGCTGACGTCAGTATAAGGAAGCATTGCACCCAGGTGGGGCACGCTGGCTCCGCTTTAGTCTGTCTGTCCATAGTGTTTTGAAGTGAGGACGTTTCCCCATCCTCACAGAGTACACAGCACTCCGCCATGGCTTATAGTAACTGTACCACATAGGGACATCCATGGGCGCCCACAACTTTTTGCCACAAAAGTCTTCTCGGCGCAAACCCTTTCCCCTTCGACTGAGATGGAACAAGCTGAGAAGAGGCCCTTCAACAGACGGGGTCACAAGAGGCGCCATGGCTCAGACACCATGGTGTTGCCGAGGGTCTGGTACCAGGGGGAGCTTGGTTCCCTCTTGCTTTCCCCCCAGGAAGCCACAGTCCTTCACATTTAAGCCCCTGCAGAGCCTGTGTGTGTGTGTGCGCGCACCCTGAAGTTTTCCCTCCACTGGGTACTCGGCACCGATTTCAGCACTGGTCACCAGAGAGCCACACGGCGGCATCGCGTACCCTACTTTCCCCCTTTATTTATAAACAAATCAACAGAATAAGTGCAGGGGGGGAAGAAAGACGGATTGGCGGGGCCTTCCCTGCAGGAGGCGGCGCACACCCAAAATGGTGTTCTGCAGCCAGGAAGTCCCACTGAAGAGCAGGTGACCCCCCACCCACCCAGCCCTGCCCTTGCGCAGAGTTCTTCCCTGCAGACTGGCTTATTGCCAATGAATTTTCATTGCTTCATCGTGGAGGCTTTCCTCCCCTCAACGCCCCCCCCCCCCAACGCACTGTCTTCAGGCTTCACTGCTGGGACAGTTCCAAGAGTGCCTGGAGAGAGAGGGGGGAGACCCATCTGAGGGAGAGAGGTCGCTGGACACTGGAAGGCTCGGAAGGAGCAGCAACGTCCCCACCTTCCGAGTGCGCTTCCCGCACCTGATGGCTGCGGGAACTCTGTGGCAGCCTTCCCAAGGGAGGAGACGAGAGCCGGGTGGCTCAGGACTGAGTCCGGAAACAAAACCCCTCCTGCTCTCCCGCGGGCCAGGGAGGGGCTGCTGAGGAACCGGAGCAAAGCTTCACCTTACCCCCCCCCCTTCCGTTCTCGTTTACTAGGGGCAAGGACAGCCCCACCACTCAAGTGCCATAAAAATAAATACGTTAAGCATTCCCCCCCCCCGCCCCCGCCTCCCCCAGAACACATACATACAAAACAATTCATGTTCCCCGCTTGAGTTTTGGGAAGGGCAAGCCCCTCCCTCCCCTCCACTGCCGGTTTCAACCATCCATGTGGTCTTCCCCTCCACGGTAGGTCAGGGAAGTATAACAAAGTTAACGGGAGGAGTCGGTACCGATGTAGCGTAAGAACCATTTCACTGCCTGGGCGAAGTTCGACCAAGGCGGCTACTTCAAGAGTAAGTATGAAAACATTTCAGGCTTGGGGCAGGGGGGGAAAGGAGAGACACGCGCAGAAAAGAAGTCCGCCGGCTCAGCCGCATCTCCCCGTGACATCTGAGTAAAAAGAAAGGTACGATTTCTCCCCACACTGCTGCTCGTGGCTCACTTGGTGAGCTTCAAAAGGGAGGGAGGGTTCTTTGCGACACAGCTGCAGATCCACTGCGGTACAGCCAAGCGTCTTCCCTTCCTTGTTCCAAATAAATATTAATGCTTTCTGCCTCCACACCAGCAACGCGGGAATACTGTTCGCTCGAGCCCTCTAGGGCAGAAAAGAAGTTCCGGCACCGGCTGAAGGGAGATCTTGGCCGGGGGTGGTGGTGGTGGTGTGCCTTTTACCCTCCCTGCCCACGTACCCAATGGCGTGAACAATCCGGTTAGCAGCAGCTGTCCATCTGACGCCTGAGCTGACTCACTGCAGACTGTCCGTCTGTCCTGTATGGCACTAAAAGTTTTAAAAGGAGAGGGGAGACAGCTCCTGGCATTGTCAGCTTCGAATTCAAAACCGTGCTCTCCGTCTGGCCTGATGAAGACTTATCAGAGAGGGTGGCAAAAGGACAGGGCAAGCGACTGGATGTATCCGGCGAAGGAGACGGGCCTAGGCCAACAGGAGCTTGGCTCAGATCCGCCGGAGTCCCATACACACAACGGAAAGCATCTTCGTTGCTGAAAGGTGGGCTGTGGGTTGCTGGGTGCCACCGGGAGGCAGCAGAGAAAGCCTCCGCCCCTTTGGTAGGGCAGTTTGGGGGCACGTTCCTCTTCTCGCCGGCAAAGAAGGTGCAGGCGGAGTCCTCCCAGCCCCATGACACGGAGGGGGGGGCCGAGGAACGCAGGCAGGCAACACCTGCTTGCGAGGGGGAGGCGAGAGGGCGGATGGGGAGGCCTCCCTCCCTCTCCCTCAGAACTTGCCCTGCTTTAACTTGTCGATGTGGTAGGTGAGCTTCAACGCCGGCCCCAGTTTCAGGCCCATGTACTTCATCATCATGTCGCTGCGCAGCAGGAGCAAGGCCTTCCCGTCGATCTCCTGGCACAGAGCAGAAGGGAGCACGTTAGGTGGCAGAGAAAGAGAAAACATACGCTGTATGGTACAGAGAGGGGGTGTTTCTCTGGAACAGAGGACCCCAACGTGGTGCCCGTGGGCACCCACTAACACCTCTGCTGGCGCCCGCCGTATGTTTTTAGAGAGTGAGTGAAGCCAGGTGGGGCGTTTGCCCAGCGAGGCCTTCTGACTGGCCTTTGGAGGTTGGATGGCCTGGGCCATGTTTTTATCAAATGCTGCCACCAGTGCACTAGGGCTCTTCAATGTGTAAGCTGCGGCAGCCGTTCTGAGGCTGCGCCCACCACGCTGTGTCGAAATTCTAAGAGTGCCCCTGCGGGCTTGGGAAGGTTGGGGACTCCTGCTCTAAAACTAGCCCTGAGCAAGAATGGCTACCTTTCTGTAGCCGCGGCTGGTGTCCGGTTCCCTTGCCTCCCCACATCTGCTCTTTGGCCCGGTACGTGGGTTAACCTTCCTCCTAAGAACGGACCCCTTCCTTCTCTCCGGCGCCCTTTAGTTCTCGTCTCTGCTGCTCCTTCCCTCTCCCTCCCTTCCTCTGTGCTAAAGCACCTTCCTTTCTCTTGTGTCTTGCACAGCGCCTTGGTTCCACGCTGCTTCATGACGAGCGTTTCGCTGGGGGATGCTTTCTGAAGCACGATGGCACTGTGATACCACAAGCTGCGCCTTCCAGAAATCTCTCCCTTCCTACTACCGCTAATGGGTGTTGGCGCGCTAATGTATGGAGCATCTTTGCAGAATGCTGCTTTCTCTAATCACAAGGACAAGGGGCTACACAGAGGACTGGACACCCCTGTCTCTGTCCTCTTGGAGATGTTCCGGCATCTCTTCTGAACCAGAAAGACCCAGGAGCCTTCCTTACAAAAGCCCCCGCCTAACAGCTGATTGTATTTACGTGTTTCCGGAAGAGGTCAGCGTGGGGCCCGAGCTGAGGGTCGGCTTCTCTCACAAACTGCATGACATCTTCCACTGTCCAGGCGGATGGGTCCCGGGTGCCCAGACGGGAGGAATCTCGGGATCCGAGGTATCTGTCTGAGCCTAGAGGGTAAACAGTAAAAAAGGCTTTGATCTAGGAGCTGTCCCCCCCCCCGCCCCCCAAGAGGGCTGTATTTCTAGATAGCCTCCCCTCACCACCTCAAATAATCACCATCAATTTTGTAATTCAGGCCATAACAACAGTGGAGCAAAGACTGTGCAGAATTACTCCAGTTAGGGATGCCAGCCTCCAGGTGGGACCTGGGGATCCCCTGGAATTACAGCTCATCTCCAGACTACAAGAGATCAGTTCCCCTGGAGTAAGTGGATGCTTTGGAGGGTGGGCTCTATTGGCATTGTACCCCACTGTCCCTCCCGGAGTTTCCCAGCCTGAATCTGACAACCCTCTCCCATCCTTCTCCGGTGGCCAGGGGAACTTGGCAACCCTACTCCAGTAGGCTTAGCCTGGAGCTAGCCCCGCACACGAACATGCCAGGCGCACACATTTCGTTAGTGTTCACAACACAGGTCTGGAGCTTAGAAAATTCTTTGCAGGGAAGCAGTTTTCCCACTCTCTTACCCCCGGCGCTAAGCCTGTGCAAAGCAGAGGAGCCACACTGCGTGAGACTGGAAGGCTGGTGCAGGTGCCGGTACCCCTGCAGCCGATAGTCCCGGGAGGTCCTGCTGGGACTGGACGCGTTGACGGCGTTCAAGGCGGAGTCCAGGGGGTCCAGGCGAGGCTCCAATGCCCCGGGCAGCCCGTCGCCCAGGATAAACGTCTCCCCTGCAGAACAGACAAGCGACTGATGAGAAGAACAGGAGGAGGAGGGTGGTGACTTCCCGCTGGATGCCTTAGAACGGCACAAAAGCCTCTGCGGCCGTCAGCCAAGCAGCCGCTTTGGGGCGCTTTTGTCTCGACAGAAAGTTGGGAGAGGGAAACCGAACAAGACTCCCCTCTGGACAGTGGCCCACCAGCCCCCTGAGCAGCGGCCTTTTTAGGGACAGCCAAAGGGGAGAGCAAAGGCGGCCCTGCTGGCACCCCATGGAAACGGTCGCCTCTCTGTTACCAGCCCTCATCTGTACTGAAAGTATTTCGGCCAGCCAATCAGGGCCTCTCGGGAGGAGGATGCAAGTTTTCAATTACATCAACAGAGAGCGCCAATTCTTTTGGAACGAGCCATCCCTTCCCCCCATTAAAGATGCATTCACCAGCTCCAACCAACTGCATTCGCTGTATGTTTGACCTGCTCGTAGGGGTGTTGGGCCATTTTGTACGGGGAGCAGAGAGGCACGTTAAACTGGAAGCACCGAACCACATACTGTGCTGAGACCAGCAAGCCTTTTAAAACACCTCTTCCTGTAATAAGGCCAGCGCAAGGGAAAGGCGGAGAGAGATTCTTTTCGACGGCCAAGCAAACCGTGCTCTGATCTCCCATAGTGGAGAGATGGGACAGCTGGGATGCTGGGACCTCGGAGGTGAAGCTGCCTTTCAGTTCCATGAGGCCAGCCGGGAAGAAGAAGAAGAAGAAGAAGAAGAAGAGATTGGATTTATACCCTGCCCTTCACTACCCAAAGGAGTCTCAGAGCGGCTTACAAACTCCTTTCCCTTCCCCTCCCCACAACAGACACCCTGTGAGGTAGGTGGGGGGCTGAGAGAGCTCTGAGACAGCTGTCCTTGAGAGAACAGCTGGTACAGAGCTATGGCTTGCCCAGGGTCATCCAGCAGGTGGAAGTGGAGGAGTGGGGAATCAAACCCGGTTCTCCCAGATTACAGACCTTGCACTTACCAAACTGGCTTCCCACTGGCATTTACTTATCAGGTTATTTCATTTACACCCCACCCTTTCTCCCCTGTGGGGATCCAAAGGGCTCCATTTTGGCCTCACAACCATCCTTGGAGGAGGTTAGGCTGAAGGTGTGTGGTAGAGTGGGAATTCGAGCCTGGGTCTCCCAGAACCTCGTCTGGACACTCTCAGGCACGAGATTCTCCCGACTGATGCAGCGGCCTGCCTGATTCTACTCGTTCAAGGTCCCCTCTCCTGATGAGAGAGGAAGAATCGGCCCAGAAGTTATCTGTGCCCAGGCTGCTTCCCTGTGATTTCTCGGGCACGAGACGACGTCATTGCGTGGCTGGTTTGTATGCGATTCATTTAGAAATCTGCCAGGTGGCTGTTCCACTAAGAGGCCCACAAAAACGGCACGTTATAAAGTCAAAATTAAAAACAGATGAAACGATAAATGAAGTGACAGAAACCCCCCCCCCCCATATGGCAGGGAGGGCGGGATATAAATCTCAAAAATAAATAAATAAAGACCAAGCGAGGAGAACATCAGATAAAAACCAGGAGATCCTAAATCAATTCATTAAAACCATGGATTTTTTTAAAAAACGATCTTCACTAAGCAACTCAACACGAGATGAAGGCACGTGCTCTACCAGACTGCGTGAGGAGAATATTCGATCATTGCCACACTGAAAAAGCCTTCTTTGTAGGACTACATAATTGATCTAAATAGGGGGAGAAGGAGCAGGGAAGGGCCTCCACCGCAGACCTCAAAGATCAAGCAGGATTATGCTCTACCGGGAGGATGTATTACGCTGACATGAAGGGTGTGAAGCAAGCAGCAGAAGAGACACAGATGACCACCTTAGTTCCCCTGTGACTGTCTCTCAGATGAGAATTATTGACAGGCGGCCTCAAAATGTCCCCAGTGTTCTGGGGGATGGAAAGTGCCATTAAGTCACAGCCAGCTCTACTGCAACACCGTAGGGTTTTCTGGGCAAGAGATGGATTGAGGTGGCTTGCCATTGCCTTTCTCTGTGTAGCTACGCTGGAGTTTCTTGCTGTTCCTCCCACCCGAGTACTAACCAGGGCCGACCCCTGCTTAGCTTCCGAGCTCTGACAAGATTGGGCTGACCAGGTCAGGGCCCCGAGTGTTTGACAAGAGGAATAAAACCGGTAGCAGACAAGACATATGTGAACGGTTAGGCAGACAGGAGGCCCTTGTTCAAATGTGGGCCCAGGATTGTAACAAAAGAAGAAGAAGAAGAGGAGATTGGATTTATACCCCGCCCTCCACTCCCCAAGGGAGTCTCAGAGCGGCTTACAAACTCCTTTCCCTTCCCCTCCCCGCCCCACAAGAAACATCCTGTGAGGTAGGTGGGGCTGAGAGAGCTCTTTCCCAAGCTGTCCTTGAGAGAACAGCTGGGACAGAGCTATGGCTTGCTCAAGGTAATCCAGCCAGATGCAAGTGGAGGAGTGGGGAATCAAACCTGGTTCTCCCAGATTAGAGTCTGCGCACTTAACCACTACACCAAACTGGCTCTCTGTAAACACAGTGTTATTCAGACTATTTCAATACAATGGAGTAATTTTATACTGTGTAGAGAAAAGGAGAGAAAAGCTTTGTACTTCAAGACGCAGAGCAATTGCTGGAAGGGGTACGAAGGAATCCCCCCCCCCCCGGTGTGATTTTTATTTTTCTATTTATTAAATTTATGAATTGCCCCATCCCTACTATCGTAGGGCTCTGGGCGATGAACAGTAGCGTTAAAAACAATAAATTACATTTTAAAAGACGTACAGCCAATAGTAGGACTTATAATTAGTTATGCCCATATTACTGACTGAGAGCATTTTGCCAGCCATGTTCAAAATGGAAGGCTTCTTAGCCAGGCAGGAATAAAAAAGGGACTGGTTTGCTACTACATAAAATTTAACAGTGTTTCATGGAGAGCATTTCAGCCAGCACAATGTAGGAGGCTTCTAGTGCCTGGTTAAAAAGACAAGACTGGCTCGCTCCTAATACAAACACTTGCAATGGAACCAGAAGATAAAATGCAGAAAGTAAAGAAGAAGTTAAGCACTGGTTTGCTCCTAACAAAAGCTGAATTGTATCAGGAGGCTGATACCTTTCCATACAGTGGGACTACTCCTGAGGAAGACTGGGATGAAATGAGCTTATGTCCGGGTGCTCACTGAGTATGATGGACTTTTCTTGCAATGTTGTAAACCTTTACTGAAAGCAATATGAACTGTTCCTTGCAATCTTGTAAAGTTTGATTTTTAATATAAAATTTTCTAGTCATTCATGTCACACAGTGTTTGTTTGCTGCTCTATCCTGAGTCAGAACCCTGATCTATCATGGTCTCTACTGTCTACTCTGAGTGGCGGCAGCTCTCCAGGGCCTCAAGGGTATTTTCACATCACCTACTACCCCAGCCCTTTAACTCAAGATACCAGGAATTGGACCCGGCATCTTTAGCAAGCAAAGCAGATACTGTGCTACTACTGAGTTATGACCCTTCAGTTCATGTGTGTGACTGCTTCCGTTTTCATCAGTGTGCACGGCTGATGGGGACCCACACTGCCCTGTGCAGCCGGACCTGCGGAAGTCATTATGTCCCTTATTCCGGCAATCCTGGCTGGGCATTCAAGTGTTAATCCAAGGAAGCCACTGTCCAGATAAGCCCTAAGCAATGAACAGCCAGGTTGGAGGAAGAATACTGGACTCGAATCCTGTAAACGTGTCTTTGTGATGACAGTTCTACGGGCCTCGGATCGCTGAACCAGTCATCCTCAAAAACCAAGCTAGGGACCAGATGCTGTTCTCACCTTCCAAAGGGTGACGGTCATTCTTTGGTAACTTGGGGGAGAGAGGAGCACTGTATGGAGGGGAATCTTGGGAATATCTCTTTGTACCCCGGCCCTGCAGAGAGCCGTCTAATGAAATGCTTCTGTCTACGGGAAGAGAGAACAATCCCGCTTAGGCATCTTCCTGAGAAATTCCACCCTTGTTCGATTTTTCCGATTCTCTGGGGTGGTCAGATTTTCACCTACAGCACCCCCTGGAAGAGGGAACACAGTTGTAGATGGTTCGCAGCACAACCCACCCGTCCCCGAGAAAGTGATGAAATCCATTGTCTGGTACAGCTTCCCACTGTAAATTCACATACAGTCTACTATCTGGTGCTGATCTCTGGCCGAGGAGCTTTTCACAGAGGTTTGGAGTGCTATGCTGGAAAACGTGGAAAGGGGAAACTGAGCTCCTTGGTCCCAGTGGATATGTTCGAACATCAAAATTGTAAAAGGGAAGTGCTACCTTTTGAAGAAAGGCAAAGAGGTGATATTTACAAGGCAGATTAAAACTGCACAAACCTGAGCATTCAGACGTTCAAGGAAACTCCTTAACGCAGAGAACGTGATTCTGAACTGCATCTATTCGCTAGAAGATTGTCAGAAGGAATCATTCAAAATGAGTGTATGCTTGTTCCCTGTTCTCCCATCAGCTCTGAAATATACACCTAACCCTTGGGACCGAGTTCAAGCGGATGTGCGCAACCGCTGTGGGAAGCACGCACAGATTGGATGCATACTCCATGTGTCTCCTGCCTCACCACACAGAACCCTGGAGAAAGACCCTCTGGGCAGAGGAAGCTCACTGCCGACATGAAAAGCACGCGAGTTGCGAACCCGGACCAGCTCCCCGCAAAAAGTGACAGCATGTCCCTAAATCTGCTGTGATGGCACAGTGGGCTCTCTGGAAGGTGTGCGGTCCTTTGACATCTATGAACAGCTCTGCCATCTTGCCACTCGAAGCAGGATCTTTAACCTTACTGTGAAGGATGCCACCACGTTTGCAAGGTTGCTTTCCACAAGGTATGCATAAGCACACAGTCTGAGGTACCTACCTGCCCAGGACACACAGTCCTGCTTATGAACGACGTCTCCAACATGTGTGAAATGCTTTGTCCTGCTTTACACAGACTACTCCTCCTACCTCTGGCAATTCAGCACAGGCTGGGAATAGTCCACACGCTCTCCAACTGGACTGCTTACTGCTCTGGAAGGACTTCGGTCCCTTTTATTGTTCCAGACAGTCAGTGGAACTTGCTGACATCTTAAGACTGCGGGAGGGTTCTATCCCCAACTGGTTAATTGCTGGCTTTATTGCTTTTGTAAGAGAATTGGGATTGGATGGCTGGTTTTATGGTTTATCTGTGGGTCTGCTGCTACTTCCCTGTTTTCTTCTTCTGCAGTATTTCAATTGTTGCACCTCACTAGGCTGGATCTAATTACCTTTTCTGTCGGTGAGAGAGGAAGGAGGGGACCCCCCCACCCCCCGGTGAGAATCATGAGACCTACATGTCCCAAAGCCATGTGAGCTGTAGGGCTTTAGTATGGAGGGGAACTGGGTGATTCTGAACTGCCGGGGGGGAGGGGGGACTGTCTGGATCCATTTTATAGGCTTTTACTTAAAAGCCGCTATTTGTAGTATAGGGGCAGGGGGAAATCCTCTAAGTAAACCTTCTCCCATCTTTTAAAGGAACAAATGAAGCTGTCTTCTATGGAATCAGACCATCGGTCCATCCAGGTCTTTGCTGTCTACTCAGACTGGCAGTGGCTCCCCAGGGTCTCAGGCAGAGGTCTTTCCCATCACCTACAGCCTGGTCCTTTTAGCTGGCAATGCCAGGAATTGAATCTGGGACCTCCTGCATGCCAAGCAGAGGCTCTTCCACAAACTCTGTACATACATACATATAGACAGGCACCCCCCAACCCCGCCAGCTGCAGGTGAGCTCTGGCCCACAGAAACTCATGCATGTATAAACATGTTAGTTTTATGATACTATGAAAACACCCTCTCTTTTGCTTTCGAGTGTTGCCCAAGTGAAGCCTGCAAGCCAAAGGCAGCAAAACCCGTGGGGGAAAACCCACTTGTCCTCTTGCCCTTCTCTGGCGGCTTGGCACGTTGCTTGGTGGGAAGGTCCTCCCACCTGGGGCAATGACCGCAACAGTCCCTCTCAGCCCCAGCTCCTACCTGGTAGGTACCTGTCGTGGTCGTACTCGCGGGAGTGGTGGTGCTGAGTGAACGGCTGGTTGCCGAAGAGGTTGTCGCCGCGGAGGTTGTGGCAGAGCTTCTCGAGGAAGCGGAGGACGTACGTGATGCTGTTGACAGCTGGCAAGTTCAGGGTGTGCTGCTCGTGATCGAACACAGCTGGCGGTGGAAAGGACAAAGACAAAGGTCTTAAAGCTCGCTCGTGACGGACCAGAAGTCCTGGATCATACGGTGCCCTCTTGCCACACTGGAGGTGCGGATGAAGTTCATACTTGTATTCGTCGACACAAAACTGGGCTGCGTTACAAATCGAGCGCCTCCTTTGGCCCCCCAGAAGTTCTCTTTGGATGTGGAATGTTTAGAGCTGTGTCAGTCCAGAAGTAAAATCCAATAAGCCGCGAAGAAATCCCTGTAATACCTTTTATTAGGATCAACTCAATGACTCTCAGCCACATGCAAGTTTTTAATTTCTTCAAAACTCATGATTCTGATAGCCAAGATCCCCACAGATGCGCCACTGTTTCAGAGAGCGAGTTTTCCCCAGGGAACTCCTTTAAACTGCATACCGGGGTTCCAGTTCAGGCCAGGATTACCACAGCACAGGGGGAAAGAGGGGATCCTGCTTCCCCAGCTGTGCCATTTTTCTGAACCAAAATGGGTTGTGGGTGGGGGGACGTGAGCAAATGATGCCCCCTCAGCACTGTGGAGGGAGAGTAGATACCCCTTCTCCCCCTGTGCTGCAGTGGTCCCTACCAGAATCAGGTCCCTGTGATGCAGTTTAAAGGAGTTCCAGGGTAGTCTACGCCTGTGTCCCCTTTAAGCTGAGTTAGTGTGAGTTAGCTCACAGTTTTTTAGCCTCCAGCTCACACATCTTTGTCATAGCTCAGGAAGGATGGCTCCAGAGCAAACTAATTTATGCAGTAGCCAAATCACTGGCTCACAACTTTAATGCCAGTAGCTCACCACGTAGAATTTTTGCTCACAGGACTCCACAGCTTGGAGGGAGCATTGGTCGGCGCCTTTGTAATCTTGCAGCTGGACTGCTGTAAAGTGCTTGATGTGGGGCTGCCCTGAAAGACAGCTCAGAAACTTCCATTTGTGCAAAAATGAAGTGGCCTGCCTGTTATCAAGGGGTAGTACTTCAGAGTAAACGTATCACACCTGAACTAAAGCCATTACAACGGCTGCCTGTCTGTGTGAGAGGGAACTGGTTTTTGCTTTGAACTGGGACAAATCTGATTTTTGTAAGCTACCTTGGGCTCATTAACGGAAACAGAGACAAATCTAATAATAAAAGAAATCACGTCTGGCGGCAAAGAGCCTTGAAAGACTGAAGAAGATAGATCAGCTTCAGTGAAACTGCCACAAGGGCACGTGGCCAAACGTCCCACAGTCTTCTAGAAAGCGCATGATGCAGGTTGCACCATTACAAGTTCATGCTGTACGTGACATTAAGACTGAGAAAATTTCTTTACACTGTCTAATTACTGTCTAATTACTGATTCTAGATGTTTAAAATAAGATTAAGGAAAAAAAAATAGTTCTTTCGAAGGAAAATATGTTGAATGTTTGATGTGATAAGAATGGAAGTCAGATTACATATAACCGATATTTAGATAATATCTTTAAATGTTTAAAAAAATTTTATAACCAAATATGGCATTCATGCCTTTGTTAGCCGCCCTGAGCCCGCTTGCGGGGAGGGCGGGGTATAAAAACAAAAATTAAATAAATAAATAAATAAATGTTACCTGTAAGGGGTAATACTTCTAAATCTTTATAAGTGTTGTTATATATATAATGGTGTAGGTGAGGTGGGAAGTCATTAAAAATCTGAATTGTAATCGGAATACATAGTTATACAGAAAATAGGATAGTGATGATAATACTCTGAAGGTAACTATGTAAAGTTTTGGATAAGAAAAATAATAAAATTTGTTTTCAAAAAAAAAAAAGACTGAGAAAATTTTAATGCAGCCTGCTTTGGGAGACAGGTAAGAACCTAAGAGCCCTGCTGGATCAGACCCGTGGCCCGACGAATCCAGAACCATGTCTCACATAGTGGCCAGCCAGTTCCTCTGGAGGGCCAACAACAGGGCCTGGAGGCCGAGGCCTTCCCCTGATGTTGCCTCCTGGCGCTGGGATACAGAGGCTGGCTGCCTCTGAATGTGGAGCTTCCCTTAAGTCCTCATGGCTAATAGCCGCTGACAGACCCATCCCCCATGAACCTGTCTAATACCCCTTTAAAGCTGTCTACGCCTGTAGCCATCACTACCCCATAATGTAACTAAACAAACTCTCTTCTCTTTCGTTCTTTGAGACAGCGGCAAGAACACAACTAGGCCGTGAGCAGTCAGAACGTCCCCTCTGGAGCGTACAGCCGAGAACCGGGCAGAACAAGGAGACCAACCGCTGTGGCTCTCTTCACCTGAAATGATCTCGCCTCCGTGGCCTTGTTTCAGGAACGAGAAGACGGTTTTCTGGTGGTAAGCGCAGTCGATGCAAGCCTGGACTGCCTGCTGGAGGACCACAGATGCTCGAGCTGGCCCAAAATGGTCAGGTAACTGCTGGACTTTCTTTTTGTCTAGGTGAGGCCCGGTGCTTCCGTTCTTATTCAAGTAGATACAAACTGTGGAGAAAGAGGAGAGGCTTCCGGGAACTGAGAGAAACACGAAGACACTTTTCTGATAACCGTCGCTCTCCCAGAGTCACCATCTTTGCTGCTGAAACACTATCCCGGGTCATAAGAGTTTGGCTGAGCCTTGGAGGACTGGCCCTAACGCTTTAATCACCAAGCAGGTGCACGAATGGAGAGCCTTCACCCCCCCAGAAAACAATTGCAACTGAGCTCCAGACTGACTAGGGAAGAAAAGCCTTGCTTTCTTATTTATTTAATCCCGTCTGTCAAATACTGCTGCATGAACAAGTCCAGGGAGGTAGCTATGCTACTCTGTTGTAGCAAAGGGCTTTTCTGCATGTTATTTCATTGGCCATATTGTGTAGTGTCTTTTTTCTTTTCCGCATGTGTTTTGTTCCTCCCAGTGGTCACTTTGGTATTTCATCGCTGGATCACTGGTTTATTCCAGAGCACTTTAAAAGTGCGGGGAAATAATCTGGAGATACGATGAAATATTAAAGCGGACACTAGGGGGAGCAAAACTTGTGCTGAAAAGCAACAACCCCCCCCCCCCCCCAAGATGCAGTATGGGCACCCAAGCGCCGAAAATGATAACTGTGGGGGGAAAGCGCGAAGTTTCAGGTAGGTAACTGCTGGTCTGCAGTAGATATATCTGATGAAGGGAGCTTTGACTCTCAAAAGCTTGTACCCTGGACATTTTGTTGGCCTTTAAGGTGCTATGGGGCTCGAATCTTTTTGTGGCAAAATTGCACAGGAGTCCAGTAGCACCTTAAAGGCTGAACAAAAGTTTGTTTCAGAATGAGTTTTCGTGAGTCAGAACTAACCTCTTCAGATGCAGAGGAAGTGACTCACAAAAGCTCATGCTGAGATATGTCTTGCGAGGCTTTTAAGCCGCTACTGGACTCCTGAGATAATGTTCAAACAGCTCAGCCACAGTGCAGCCCAAGCTGTGCCTTGCAGGTAGGCAAGCTCCTTGCCCGCAGTGATCTTTCCCATCCAGACAGGAAAGAGGAGTTCCAACCCTCTTGAGGCCAATCACACTGTTGCTCAGCGTGGAGGTGATGAGGGGCAAAGAACAGCACAAACGGCAGATGGATACACTTGCGTCAATCCACCGGCAAAGAACTGCGAAAACTGCTATGTGAATACATACAAAAGACTTGCACTTTTTTTGAAAAAAAAGTTGCTGGCTTTATGGCAGATCTTCCACTCGTGATGGTTAAAGGCGCAAAGCATGAACATGAAGCAATGCTCAACTAGTGAAGCTTTCTGGACAAGGAGATGGGAGTGGGCGCACATGTGGTTACCAGCCAAGATGGAGACCTTCCAACTTGTGGCAAAAATGAGCAACTAGGAGTTGAAGTAGGGAGGGTTGCGACCAACATCCCACTGCTGGTGGCACAGTTTGAAATGTGGACGACTGCAGACAAAGCTGCCCCACCACAGGACACGTTTTGATCTGAGCATGCACTGAACCGGCAGACGGTGCTCGGCAGAACTTTCTGGACTGCTCATACTGCAGACCGGTAGTTCTCGAAGTGACACTGTGGATTTGCACATTTCACTGACCACATTATAGCTTTGTTTTTCTTAACGTGTGTTTTCTTTCATTACTCAGACAGGCAGAAGTACAAAAAAAGGGACATTTCTCAGAACAGGCATTACCATGCAGCCGAAAAAGCAAAACCATTCCACACGTTACCTTAAAAACCCTTCCTCCCCACACCAAATGGGTATGCATAAAAGAGGAATAACATGCTAGAAATTCGGTATGCCGCGGGCATGTGTAAATCCATACCCTGTGGAAGCTTCTTAAGACGGAGAACAAGCCAACACCTTCTGAACCACCACAGCATACTGTCTAGTCCCCCGCCTGGGAGTCTAATTCAACTGCTGCCTCCTGATTCCAGGATGAATGCTGCGATGAAAAACTCATGTGTCATCTTCAAAGGCTTCTGACATTTCTGCTGCAACTCCAGAGTTATGTACATATGCACACTCCAATGGAGGAAAATGGGAGGGAGAACCTTTGACACTCATAACCCTGTTTACTTGCGTTTCGTAGGTCACCCTAACTTCCTGCTGTCACAGTGGTGACTGCCATTGCTCCGGCCACCCTTACTTACGCTTAACTCAGGGGTGGGCAAACTTGCTTAGCATAAGAGCCACCTAGAACAGGGGTGGCCAAACTTGCTTAACATAAGAGCCGCATAGAATAAACATCAGATGTTTGCGAGCCACAAGACATGAACAAATATTACCTGCCAATATTGGAAAATAAGCAAATTTGCTTTCTATTATCATTAAATGAGACTGCCAAAAATAATAACCAAAGGGGCAAAAGCAGATATTGATAATGATATTAATTTGTCCAATGATATTTGTTTGCTAATGATATTTGGCTTCCCCAGCTGCCCTGCCGGGAGCCACACAATATGTGTGAAAGAGCTGCATGCGGCTCCCGAGCCACAGTTTGCCCATCCCTGGCTTAACTGAACGCCCAGAAAGGACAGCAGACCACGTTGTATTACCTGTAGGGGCCTGCATGGCAGAGCTGGGGATTGTTGCTGCATCTTGGGGCACTGTACTCGTGTCAGGTTCGGGAGTGCTGGTTGTCGGGGAGGTGGGGGCTGGATTCAACAAAGTTCGAGGCTTCCTCTGGACAAAAAACAAAAACAAAGGAGAGAGAGATTAATAAGCCAGACAGCCAGTGTGGCATAGAGGTTAGAGTGTCAGATTGATTTCTGAAAGACTCGGGTTCGAATCCCGACTCTACCAAGGAAGCCTGCCGGCTGGGCCTTGGACCAATCGCACACACTCAGCCTGACCCACTCCACGGGGCTGCTGTGAGGATAAAATGGAGGAGAACAATGGAAGCCACTCTGGGCCCCCACGAGGGGGAAAGGTGGGGTTATTTATCAAGTACATTATTAAATAAGTAAGCTTGGATGGGAGGGGGGAATCCAGCAGGCAGAAGGAAGGAACTGTTAGGGATAGAGAACATCGCACGGAGAACGTGCTTGGAAGGAAATGGTGAGTCACACGGCAATCCTCAGAGTTACACCCTTCCGAGTCCAGTAGTGGGCTTAGAAAGGTGCACCTCTTCCTTAGGACCACTAACAGGTTTACAGGCAGTGGATGAAAATGACCCGAGACCAATAAGAGGGGCAGCGGAGAGTTTAGTTAGTGATAAGGCACTGAGGTTTTAAGCAAGGCTGCCTGGTTTTAAATGCGTTTGTTTCTCCTTTTGCCTCCTGAACTTTCTCTAAGCTCACATACAGAACACTTCAGAAGCCTCCCAACCAGCTACCGGCCAAGCAGGGAGCTGCTCAGCTTTAGTGTGGGGCTGCATCAGGGGCCTTCAGCTCTCAGCAGCGCTTGTTGCCACCTGGAGGCCCGTGAAGCATTTTGAAAATATCTGGTTAACCGATTTACGGAAAATGGCAGATTAGAGCATGAGGCGGTGTCCTGACTGAGACGGCAGGTGGTAGGCGTTATAAAACACCGATAATATTTGAACAGCCGCAGCAAGCGCTTATCAGTGACAGCGCAGTTTCAGCAGAATGACTTTTTATTTACTTATTAACAAGATTTATCAGAAGGGTTCACGAGGACAGGTGTCCTTACTAATAAAACAAAATTATTTAAGAAACGAAAAAGAAGATCCAATAAATGTGCAGTCGAGCCAAATGTAGAACTAATTTTTTTAAAAAGTAAAATTAACAACACAAAGATCAGCAACTGATACACTCTCAGTTTCCAAACACCTGGTGGAATAAATAGGTCTTAACCTGTTTCCAGGGAGAGGCCGGCTGCCTGAGATGTAAGAAATGGTGAAGGAAGAGGCCGGCTAGGATGCACCCAATTTAAATTTATATTATGATGCCGGTTGTTTTATTTGAATTTATACATGGACTTACGGTCAAAACAATGACTTGAAACCTTTCAAAGAAGAATATGTAGGCAATTATTTAAGTTCTAGACTAGGATAGGGCATTAGAAATAAAGAACCACTAACTTCTTAATGTTTTAAGAATACGCCAGAGACGTACATGGATCCTCCCTCTAAACTGCCAGCTGTCTCTTTGGCAGACAATACAGGACTAAATTCGTCAAACGCAGATAGGTTTAACTAGAGGTTTTTAAAAGTATGGTGTTTCTAATTACAGACCATCAGTTTTTGGACCTATGAGAATTGGGTATGTTTCGGTTTGTCAGATCCTGGAAGCTAAGCGAGGTTTGGCCCAGATCAGTATCCGGATGAGAGACCAACAAGGAATACCAGGGCTGCAACGCAGAGGCAGGCAATGGCAAACCAGCCCTGAACATCTTTTGCCTAAAATCCCCATGATGAGGTCACCGAAAGTCAGCAGAGACTTGACAGCGAAATAAATACATACAAAACTCTAAACAAAGGAACAAACACAGCCCTTTTGAATCATGACGTTCGCAAACACTCCTCCAGAATAAGCACGTCGTAACTGGCTTCCTGGTACAGAGGCCTTTTGCTCAGACACTTCTTTTGAGTGTAACCTAATACTGGAAGGTCGGTAATGCTCTGGGGCATGACCTATGCCCACTGTATAATATTCTAAGCTCTAGAATACTGATGCCTGGCTCCAGCGTTAGGTCTCGGCTGGGACAGCTTTAACAGCGGAGTGTACCAACGTGCAGCCGTGCGCGCCACGTCAACCTACCTTGCTGCCGGGCTTTGGTCCCCTCTTTTTGGGGAATTTCAAAGGCTCCACTGCCTTTGAGGGGGCAGGCATGGGGTGGGTGGTCAGGGCCTTTGGCGTCCGGCCTCGCTTCCGACCGGGTTTCCGACCCCTCTGCCCGGGCTGATGGTCCAGCATGGTCTTGGCGCCGCCGTGCATACTGCTCTTGTCGGAGATCACGTCGGGGACTGGGAACGGGCTCTTGGGAATCACCACTGCCGCAGAAGAGAAGAGAAAGTGTGTATCGCCGCAGCCTCGCGCCCCCCCCCCCAAAGGCATAATCCCTGACCAAAGGTGCCCAACCACCACAAAAGCAGGGATCTTGAAGCAGCGCTACTGGTCTCGAAGTGAAGAGTCATAAATATGCAGTCAAAGACCCTACACACAATGCCGAAAATCTATCCTTAAGGCTTCTTTATTTCCCCCCCTCTGGAAACAGCATGCCTTGGCTTGACTGCTGGCCCTTGCCTTGTGTATTAAGAAAAATTTGAAAATAGAAGCAAAGGTTATGTTTTACAAAGCGAGGGTGGACGCACGGCCGGTGTGAACCTTCTCCGCCACTGAGGTCGTCCAGACAGATTTTGCTCCGTGGCTTGGGCCCTGTGCAGTTTCAGGGGAGCTGCGCGATGTAAACTTCCCTGATTCCCTTGGGTCAGTGGAGCCCCAGAAACATCATGGGAGGTTAAAATGGGCTGCTGCGGCGAGAGCGTGGAATTGGCAAAAATACCCTGCCTCTTCTTCCGCGAGCGCAAAAGGCACCTGGGATCCAGACCAATGCTCCCTCTAAGCTGTGGAGTCCTGTGAGCACAAATTCTGCTTTGTGAGCTACTGGCATTAAAAGTTGTGAGTGAGCGATTCGGCTCCTGCATTAATTAGTTTGCCGAGACAAAAACATGTAAGCCGGAGGCTAAAAAACTGTGAGCTAGCTCACCCTAACTCAGCTCAGAGGGAACACTGATCCAGACCCATGTTTCCATGCCTTCTCGGGTACGTCAGGTAGTTAGATGGTGCAGAGCCTTCTCTGTCGTTGCCCCTTCCCTTCCCTGAAAAGCCAGGGACCATCTTTGCTAGCCTTTCATAAGGCAGCCAGCCTTATAACTGTTGGCTCAGATTTTTATTTTTATTTATGCTCACCACCATTCCCTGTGAGAATGTTAACCCATCCTGTGTATTTCTCTGTAGACGGTTTACTCTCTTTTTACAGGCCACCTGCACATTACTTCTCGTTTTTATAATCTCGTGTGCATTTACGTTTATTTTACGAGCTGCTGAGCTGCTTTGAGGGATATAAACACGAACAGAACCATCTGTATAAAAGCAGATAAAGCCCATCTTTAAAGGCTTGGGCTCAGTTAGACCTCAGGATGATTCCCTGCCTCTGCGATGTTTTCCCAGCACCTGACTCTGAGACCGTGACACGATGCAACATGCCATGAGAGATTAATTACTGCGTTAGTAACTTTCAAAGGCTTGTGAAGGGCTGGCTGACCCTGCTTGCAGAGGACTTGTCCTACTTACAAGGAAAACTCTGAGAAATCAGCAGAGGGGTCACTGGAACTTCAGCCTGCCTGTCTGGTTCCAGGTTAACGTGACTGAAACTGCTACAGTTCTCTAGGCAATTTTTAGGATGTGGCTCTAAGCACGAGACAAGCCATTGCTGTATGAGCCCAAGGGTAAAATACATATACGGTGAAGCCGACGGTGTACAGAATGAGCTACAATCAGGCGCGGCTTAGATAAGCCCAGCTAGCTGGCCACGGGCCATCTCCAAGATTAAACTCTGAGTGCTCCGTACCTGCCCTGAGGCCAGGGTAAAGCGGATTTCCTATAAGAGTTGTTTCCTGGAGGAACATGATCATTTTTTAAAAATGCGGCAAAAATGGAGGCACATGGGGGAGTTTCAAGAACTTAAGACACACTAATTTGAACGTTCTATGTATTCCATGCAAAGTCTCTGGTGTGATCTACAACCCAATACATGTATGATTATTCCCATAGGCAAGATTGGGCATAACCAGGGGTCCTTTCGTAGAAAAAGAGGTGCAGGAGCTCATTAGCATAACTCATTAGCATTACTTTTTTGCATATGCTACACCACCTGACATCACCAGAAGTATGTCAGAAGGCAAGAAAGGAGAGAGAGAGAGAGAGAGAGAAAGAAAGAAAGAAAGAAAGAAAGAAAGAGCTGGCAGAGAGGGGACAGCTACTAATCCAAGCCTCAGAAATACCACTGTTCTGGGAGGATAGCTTCAGTGGTGGCTGAAGCCTTCAGAAGGCTGGTCGGAGGAACAAGGACCTTTCCAGGGGACGGGGTCATTTTGCTGCAGCCATGACACAAGCAGGCATTCCTTCGCCGGGGGGGGGCTGGCACCAACTCCCGGAGCTGAGCTCCCCCAATCTCCTGCTCGAAAGGACCCCTGGGCATAACGTTATTTTTGACTTGTTTCAAAGAAACGGCATGTTCCCCACTCACAGCCGGGTAAGAAATGCTGGCCCACATCATGCTCAGTTCCGTGGACAGAGCAATTCTCCCTCTAAGCTGTGGAGTCTTGTGAGCAAAAATTCTACTTTGGGAGATACTGGCGACAAAGTTGTGAGCGAGCGATCTGGCTCCTGCATAAATTAAGTTTGCTCTGGAGCCATCCTTTCTGAGCCCAGACAAAAGTGTGCGGGCCGGAGGCTGAAAAACTATGAGCTAGCTCACACTAACTAATCGTTTTAAGGTTTTAGTATGTTCTTTGAATCCTGGGGTACCAGGTCTTGTACGCCGCTCTGAGCCTGCAATCGCGGGGAGACGGCCTAGAAACCAAATAAATAAATAAATAAATAAAACTCAGCTTAGAGGGAACACTGGAGGTGAGCCCTGCTTGGTCAGAGGGCTGCCCTGTCCTTGCTGCAGTCTGCTCAAGGCGCTCCACTCCCTGCAACTGCTCCTTTCGCCCTTCCCAAACCGTGTTTGGGGCCTGAAGAAGACACAGCGCTGTACTGATCTGCCCCAACTCTCCAGGTCCTCCCCAAGTTAAAGCGAAGGTGCTAAAATCACAGAGCTAGCAGATGGCAAAGGTGAACGCCCTATCCTCCTACCAACTCCAACTGATGCCAAAAGTATTTCAATAAATGTTAAGTTGTGCTCTTCCTCTCCCACACGCACGTAGGACCTGGCAACTAACAGTTTCTTGCCCACAGAAGACTGCTGCGAATTATCACTAATTCCAGGTCGCTTCCCGTGCTTGGACACTGCAGAGGGACACAGGCGCAGTCTCGTGAGTCAGGACTGCCTGGAGTGTTCCGATGTTCCGCAATTCATAAGGAACAGGGTAGAGGATAACAAAAAAAACCCACAGAGCCATGATGTAAGAGAAATGGGGTCAACAGCAGAGAGTTTCTGGCAGGAGCGTTTTGTGGGGTAAGGCCAGGGCCAGAGGGATAAAAATACCCACGAGTAATTGTGCTCCGCAGCAGACTTTTCAAGGACCACGAGCCGTCTGACCTCCGGTTATTCTCACAGTTTCTCTTCAGCGTCGCGGTCTTAAGTGCTGGCTGCCTGCTCCATTTTTCGGAGGCTTGCGGGGGTCACAGCTCTAAAATTTGCTTCCTTTGCATCATTTGTTAACGAGATCGCACGCTTCCCCCTTTCCCTCCACCTCCCCTGCAGATCTAAGGAGGCAAAGGGCGAAACGCTTTTTCCCGCCCTTCTTCGGTGTACTGGGGGAGAACGGCAATTAGCGCCAAGTACTGAAATCCGTGCTGTGCGAGATCCAAGAGTCTGGCTGGTTCGCTTCCAGCCCGTAACCTTGAAGCGAGAGGCGTCCCCGGCTCTTGGACTCTGTCGTTTCCGGAGAGGAGCAGGCTGCTACACAGAACGTTCCTGGATGTGTGCAGATGCTGCCTTTGTCATTCTAACAATTGTTCAAGGACATAATTGGCTGAAGTAGCCGGGGGGGGGGGGGGGGGAAGAGTAAAGAATGACCTGACTCAACACGGCTTTCCCTCATGGTTTAGAGACCTGCCTGATTAAAGAATTCCCATTCATTTTTTTTAAAAACAGCAAGCAAATTTCTTGGTCTTCAGTTTACTACCTACTCTTTGCAATAAGAACCATGTCCCTCCCACCCCCCAACAAAATATTCCTCTGCCTTGCCGTAAGAAAGTCAGGCTCCAAAGATGCCGTCTCCTCTCTGAAAAAGGGAGAAAGCTGTGAGCATTAGAGAAGGAGAAGAGGAGGAAAAGGTATTTATCCCCCGCTTTTCCCTACCCTAAGGAATCTCAAAGCAGCTTACAACTTCCTCTCCCCACAACAGGCACCTTGTGAGGTAGGTGGGGCTGAGAGAGCTCTGAGAGAACTGTGACGGGCCCAAGGTCACCCAGCAGGCTGCATACGGAGGAGTGGGGAATCAAACCCGGTTCTCCAGATTAGAGTCCACCACGCTGAACCACTACACCACACTGGAGACTCAGCTAAAGAGAAGAACAACAGCAACAAAACCCCATTACCTTTGCGTTCTTAGAGGAAATTCAGAGCCACTGGGGGTTATTTCCGCCTAACTGCAGGCACTCTACCACCCCCGCCTGCTTGTGGGACGTCTTCGAGGGACTCCTGAATCCCCTGTGGACACCTGAAGCTGGATTCTCACTCCTTCCCGGCTGGGGTCCTTAATAATCCGCACAGAATTGTTGGGAATAACGGCCGACAAGTACAAGAAGAATGGATGCGTGCCACTTAAAACATCTCCATGGTAACTTAAGGGGGAGAAAAATTAACTTCTGCTCGCCTGCCAAGCGAGTTGTCTTGAACGGTCTTGACTGCATTAACAGGAACAAAAGGAACCGGGGCAAGTGTCTGCAGTCATGATCTCTGCTGCACCCACAGTAACATTCATTGCCCTGGGCACAGGACTGCCAGGGCAGGGGGTGGGGGGGAGAGAGAGAGAAGAGACGCATCCTTTCTTAGGTCCCAATTGCTTGGCAGGCCCTCGGTGAATTCTCGCCAGCTGGGATGCAGCCAAGGGAGAGAAACTCCACTCCTTTACATTCCAGATCGCTCGATAAAGTGGGAGACTGCCTCCGGCTCACGGTTTGTCTAAACACGGTTAACTCTTCGGGCGCTGCCACTCGGCTGTGCGCATCTCTTTTCTTGTTTTAAAAAACAAAACAGGGAAAAAAAACACCCCAGGGTTCCAGTGCTCCATATATAAGGTTGTTGTGATTTCCACCTGTTCCCCCCAATCAGGACCCAGTTGTGCTGATTTCCCAAGCCGGAGTCGGCAGCCCTAGCAACTGAAAGCACTGTACAGGGCAGGCGAGCTGCAGTCTTGTGTTCCCTCCATCCACTGCAATCTATAGCTCAGGCTAGCTCAATCTCATCAGATCTCTGAAGCTAAGCAGGGCCGGCCTTGCCTAGTATTTGGATGGGTGAACTCCAAGGAATACCAGGGGCATGACGCAGAGGAAGACAATGGCAAACCACCTCTGAAATGTCTCTTCTCTTAAAAGCAAGTCTAGCTCGCCACCTAGTGGTGCATAATGGTAAAAGCTAGAACTTCAGGGTGCCAGACAATCTTAGGATCTCCTGGCTATACTACACATTGTTGTTGTTGTTGAGTTGCACAGTCGAGTCCGACTCTTCGCAACCCCATGGGCCACCTCACACCAGGCCCTCCTGTCCTCCTCTGTCCCCTGGAGTGTGCTCAACTTCATGTTCGTTGCATCGCTAACACTGTCTAACCATCTCATCCTTTGCCGTCCCCCTCTTCTTTGACCTTCAGTCTTTCCCAGCATCAGGAAGTGAGTGCTCCCTTCTCATTTGGTGCTTCAGCTGCAGCATCTGTCTTTCCAAGAAACAGTCAGGTTTGATTTCTTTTAGGATTGACTGATCTGATCTCCTTGCAGTCCAAGGGACTCTCACGAGTCTTCTCCAGTACCATAATTCGAAAGCATCTATTCTTCAGCGCTCAGCCTTCCTTATGGTCCAACTCTCGCAGCCATACATTACTACTGGGAATACCACCACTTTCACTAGACGGACTTTTGTTGGCAGGGTGATGTCTCTACTTTTTACAATGCCATACAACAACAACTGTGATCTACGTGAAACCGAAAATGGGGGCCGCCTCCTATGGCCAGAGACATGGATGTAGATCAGAAAGAGAAACAAAAGAGACAGAAACTTTTCATTAAAAGCATTATACACCTGCAGCACGGCGTGTGCTCGCTCAGGAGTGGCAGTGGGGAAGAAGACGATCAGCAAAACATTTCTGCAAACTGTGCAAAACTGGATTATTCAAGAGAGCTTTTCCATGCAGGCGATAGGATGGCTCTGTACAAAAGGCTTCACAAAGCCAATCGGATCAATTATTGGGGACTGTGGTCTATACTACTGTGTATAGTTTGCCGCGGGCTGGATCCTATGGTGTAATTTTGCATCATTAATGTGTCTTGTTAGCCCTGACACTTTGCTTCAGTTCTGGGTTGTTTTTTTTCAGATTTCTGGTTGGTTCTATCACCCAAATCCTACTGCACTGGTTACTGAATGCCCCATCTTGTTGGTTTTATTCACTCATTCTGTGTCATCCGCCTCCACTCCCAGTGATAAGGCAGACCATAAACAGCGTAAATAAATAAATAAAATCCAACCCCTTGAAGGTGTCCCACCATCTGATCCCTGAGATGCTAACCCGAAAGTGAAAGAAAAAGGTGGAGGGACCAGCAGTAGCAGCTTGAAAACCCACCCAGTTATTCCTTCGGAGGGAAGGAATTGTGGGTTTTGCTTGTCACCTTTCTAAAAAAAACCAACAACCGTTCCACAGCATTAGCTGGAGACCAGGAGAGAACAGCGGGTGCGACTGGATCTTTTGTCGAAGGCACCTGGTCGTTCTTGATATTTGCCTAAGTGTTGGACAAGGCTCGTTTGGGACCTTTTGCTGAGTACCTTGCTGAATGTTACTCGATCCTCTTTTAACTGGAGTTGCCGGGCAGAGAGCTTGGAAGCTTCAGCGCGTAATGCAAGACGCTCTACCGCTGAGCCCGAGGCTCTTAACCCAGATGAATTTTCACTACCAGCAGGGAGCCCATCAGCATACGAGGCTCAACACATGTTGCTTGAAAGGCTGCCAGTCCCTGAATAAAAGGGAGCTCTTGACTGTGAGAGACGATCGGGCCAATGAGGCTGGTAAGCGTCAGGCAGCTGGGGACGGAGTTGGTCCCTGTGCTGATCTCAGGCAGGGGGACTGGTGGGGTATGTACGGACGGCAGTGTCCACGTGACAAGTTGTGGTGGGACAGTGCTGCAAATTCCCGCATAATCAAGGGCCGAGGACAGACTGGCAGTTTGGCCCGATATAGGTCCGCTTTGCAAGTGGATTAAGAGAGCCTGTTCAGCTGCCTGGGGTTGCCGTGCTGCACTCACCCGGTCATCGCGCTTTAAACAAGTACCTGGTGAAACCGGTGTCAAGCCGTCTGGGTGCGCATTCATCCCGCTTCCTGGCAGTGTGGACGCAAATAAGCCGCACATCAAGCGGTGCCGGTAATGTGAACACGCTGACCCAGCTGCTGTGCCCGTGCGCAGGTTGGCAAAACGGACCAAAGCCACGCAGCACCGCAGCGGCACCGGGGGCCGCCCCCACAGTGTGAACATTCTGTTCCGCCGCCTCCCCGGTATGGTCCCGCATCAGTCTACGCAGTGTGAACGGAAAGCCCCGTGACAACTCAGCTCGGGTCTTTTGCCCCACTTCCCTTGCACTTCATTTTCCCAGTCTGTCCTCAGCCATGAACTCCCTAAGTATGTGACTGGATGCCCCCTTTCTCCACAGGACTTACACTGTTTCTGCCTACTCTGAAGTTCAGCGCTACACGACATACCTCATGCATCTTAAGGGAGGAATGAGGTCCAAGCAACAGCTGGCCATGAAGCCAGGCCAAAGTCTGCATGCCCCAGCTCCCAGGACAGTCTTGGAATCTGGACCTCAGCGTGAGTTTGGATCTTCACAGAGCCCAAAAGGAAAGGGCGCAGGGGAGAAAGCTGCTCAGAGAGATGGGCTTTTCAGCCTGCACACAAAGCGCTGCCCAAAGCGAACTACAGAAACAAAAATCTCTATCTTTTTGAAGTCATTGCCGAGGAACCTGGAATGTACCTATCTTCTGTGCAATGAAAGCAGGCAAGGAAAACTTGTGACTACAGGGGCTGCTAGGAAACAGGCTGATAACGAAGGGGCCCTCTTTCGCCCAAAATCAGCTTCCTTTTTAAACCAGTGAAGCTGCAGTAAATGGCCCGAGACAGGCAGCCATCGTGGTTTTGCTTTTCTGTAGCTGCTCATCTCTCTGTGCAAGGATACGCACAGGTGGAATGCAGGGGCACGGCGAAGGATGGCGTGACTCTTACCTTTCGTCCCAGGTGGCTGCAAGTTGTCTCCGGTCATCGAGCACCAGCCCACGGGAAAGATGTCTCGTGAGTCATAGCGGCACCAGTAGTCAAAGGCCCCCCTCCAGCCATCGAAAGTGATGAGGACCTCGGAGCCTCGCACCTCACCGATGGTTGCCGGGCAGATAAAATGCGGGTTTTTCCTGTCCACAGCCTCCAGTTTCATCCCTATCTTGAAGAAGTTCTGGGATGGAGATGGGGGCTCCTAGAGGAGAAGAAAGGCACAAGTGAAAACCTCAACGCCCTCCAGCACCTACAGAGAGGGTTCCACAGCTTTGATCTGGTGACTAATAAACAAACCCATACGTGACTGGGCTGCTTTTGGGCTCAATAGCTTAGGCCTCCCAGTGGCCTTTGCAAAAGGAAATGGCCACTCCTACGGTTCTCCTTCAGAATAATGCGGCTGCTTTTCACAGACTTGGTTCAGACGCAACACTGAATCATGGCTTAGTTTCCTTAAGCTAAATAGCTTAGGTCCAAATAACAGTGATTAGAATAATGTAAATGGATTCTCTGTCCAGGAAACTTGCTGATCCTGGTTACGGCAACCAGCCTTCTGTCACTGAATCATGTTAACCATGGTTTAGAGTTGGTTGATCTGGTTAAGGGAGGCATGGCAGAGCTGCACAGAACAGTTCCTGGGGTCTTCTCAGAAGCGAGGAGGAAACATAAACATTTAGTAGCAGGGGCAGACTTGCAGTCAGTGGGTTGGATCCAGACTAAGTTTTCTGCTATAACGGAAGGGGAAGATGTAATATCTGCCATCCCCTGTTCCTAACCAGAGCCTTGAGAGCCAGTTTGGTGTAGTGGTTAAGTGTGCGGACTCTAATCTGGGAGAACCAGGTTTGATTCCCCACTCCTCCACTTGCACCTGGCTGGATGACCTTGGGCAAGCCATAGCTCTGTACCAGCTGTTCCCTCAAGGACAGCTTGGGAAAGAGTTCTCTCAGCCCCACCTACCTCACAGGGTGTCTGTTGTGGGGAGGGGAAGGGAAAGGAGTTTGTAAGCCGCTCTGAGACTCCCTTGGGGAGTGGAGGGCGGGGTATAAATCCAATCTCTTCTTCTTCTTCTTCTAACGCAGACCCCCTGATTTGCCCCTCATGTTGTTCTTGAGGGTCCCCAATTCTCCAGGAGCAGCACTTTGCTGAGATCAGTGGACTGCGCTGGGAGGCAGGAAAGTTTTGTTAATGCTGATGGCAGTGCCTTCCATGGGTGGAAAATTCAGTTTGGATCTAACCCAGCAAGGATGAACTCTGTTCACCCAGATGTTTACTTTGCATTAGCTAAGATAAGAAAAATATTCGGGATTTAAAACAGTGCAGTGTTAGATCTGAAGAGGGATACGGAGAGCTACACGAGGCCCCTTGCATCAGATCACATCGCCTTTTCATGCCTATCAGCCCCAGTCTCACTTTCTCAATGGCTGCTTGTCTCTCTACTCTCACGCTCATGGACTAATTCTGATGCCGCCTTTACCCGGAATGTGACTGAGCTTTGTTTCTTGCCCGGGTCCAAGCACACCTGAGGCTTACCTCCCTAGGCTGCAAATACTGCTTACACACCCCACCAGCCTCTCTCTCTCTCACACACCTATGAAGTTACTGTGCACCATTCAAGCCATGCTCTCATCAAAATTATGGACTTCATCCCAAATGTTCACTTGTCTTTCCGAAATACAGGAAGTTGCCTTCTACAGAAGGGTACCCCCTTTAACTCATCTTCATTTTAACAGAACAAAGTCGTCACCCTGCACTTTTCACAGAAATTAAGGCCCAAACAACATGGTTTGATTTTTCAGTGTGTGGGGTCCTGGTTTCCCTTGAGCTGACTTTGAGACAGTCAAGAGGTTAGGTGTGGGGGAACTCCACTTCACTGGCAGCTTTCAAGAAGAGGCTGGATGAATATTTGTCAAAGGTGCTTTAGGCTGGTCCTGCATTGGGCAGGGCGTTGGACTAGATGGTCCGTATGGCCCCTTTCAACTCTATGGTTCTGTTTTATGAATCCCAGTTCAGATTGGAATGTGGCATGGGGGGAGGGCTTCAGCCCCCCTCCCCCGCTGTTTTCCTCACCCAGAACGGCTGGGAGGACTGATGAGCTACATGCACGGCACCCATCTGGCAAACAGTACCCGCTGGGCACGTTGAGTCAGTAAAGCAGCATAAGGGTAAAAACTGAAGCCCCTTCTCCCCCCCACCCCCCCAACACCACAGTCCCAATCTGAACTGGCATTCTGGATACTTGGGAACGTTCCCTTATGTCTGATATCCAGGGGTCCGTTGGGGCCGGAGCGAGGCGGAGCAAAGCTCCGCCAGCTCAGGAGTGGCCACTAGGGCAGCCACGGGCTGAATCAGATTCTCTAATCTGATTCAGCCCGTTGCCGAATTGCCGCCGAAATTCGGCGGCAACTTTAAAAGCGCCTGGAGGGAAGGGGATTTGAGGGAGAGGCTCCAAACTTGCAGGGTAGCTGCTGGGGCCTCTCCTCGAAATACCGACCAAGTTTCAAGAAGACTGGACCAGGGGGTCCAATTCTACGGGCCCCCAAACAGGTTGCCCCCATTTCCTCCATTGTTCTCTATGGCTGGAAAAAAGTTAACATTTTTTCCCACCACAGAGAACAATGGAGGGGATGGGACAACCTGTTTGGGGGCCCATAGAACTGGACCCCCTGGTCCAATCTTCTTGAAACTTGGTGGGTATTTCGAGGAGAGACCCCAGCAGCTACCCTGCAAGTTTGGAGCCTCTCCCTCAAACCCCCTTTCCTCCAGCCTCTCATATACCCTATGAGTTTTTGCCATTGATTTCAATGGCCCATAGGATATAATGGGGCTGAAACTGACATTCCCTTTCTGACACACTTCTGGTGATGTCAGGGGGCGTGGCATATGCTAATGAGTTATGCTAATGAGTTATGCTAATGAGCTCCTGCTCCTCTTTTTCTACGAAAGGACCCCTGCTGATATCTGACCAAGGCGACATCAGGTCAGGGAAACCCAGCTGCCGCATGTTACAAACTAAACCACAAACACACCGATAACCAGAATCCCATTACATTACATTCAGCAACATGGGGTTTAAAACAGGGACGAACAGAAGCTTCATTCTGAAGTACCTTATGGAAAATCCGGACAGGAGCCATTTCTGCCCCGTTCAGAGTTTTCAGGAGAAACATGGGCCAAGACGAAGCGTTCAGCCGAAACCCTGCAAACGAACAGAGATTAGAAAGGGGGAGGGGGGGAATAACACATATACTAAAAATTGGAACGATAAAGGTAGTAACAGAACACACAATGAAATCTTCTCCATACACGTGAGGCCCTTCTATCATGAAGACACATGGAGGTTTCAAGAAACAATTCTTTTTAAAGGAAATATACTGAATGTTTGAAATGATAAGAATGGAAACTAGATTACATATAACAGATATTTAGATAATACTTTTAAATGTTTAAAAAAAATTTTATAACCAAATATGTTACCTGTAAGAGTTAATACTATTAAATCTTTATCACGGTTGTTATATATATAATGGTATAGGAGAGGTGGGAAGTCCTAAAGGTTTTGAAATGTAACTGGAATACATAGTTATATAGAAAATAGGATAGTGATGATAATATCCTGAAAGTAACTATGTAAAATTTTGAACAAGTAGAAAAATAATAAAATTTGTTTAAAAAAAAAAAAGACACACGGAGGTTTCCAGGTAAATTTTCAAACACTCATGCACTAAAAACTAAAGAAATACAGAGATCAGCTTTGGAGCGATTTAACCTTCCCAAAAGCACAATTTATTCCCTGACCTGGATGGCCCAGGCAAGCTTGATCTCGTCAGATCTCCAAAGCTAAGCAGGGTCAGCCCCGGTTAGTACTTGGAGGGGAGACCACCAAGGGAAGTCCAGGATTTCTGTGCAGAGGCAGGCAATGGCAAACCGCCTCTGAACTTCTCTCGTCTTGAAAACCCTACAGGATCATCGTTAAGTTGGCTGCGACTTGACAGTACTTTCCACCATCACGCCCTGTTATCACCTGATTCTTTGGACGTGCTACTAATAAAAAAGTGCACTGCGGTTTTTTGAATGGGTAGCTGAAACCAGAAGGCTGCAAGCACTGAGACTCAGTGATGCTGGAACGTCCCTTGAATTGGGTGGAAGATACTTGGGTAGTCTTTGAGTGCGCCACTGTTTTCTGGTCAATAAAATAACCAGTGGGTGGCGCCTGCTGCTGATTTACGGTGTTTTATGGGTGGTTTAATAAAGCTCTGACTTGCGCAGCTAATTTTTCCTTCCCTCCACCTTCCAACTGTAATTTGATCTACCACTGAACTCCTCAGGATGCGGGGGGAAGGACAGGGGTAAGAGCTGTACTTCTGTCGCCATTCACGTGACAGTGCTGCTTGGAAACTCTGAAGTGCAGCTATACAGCAGATCGCAGTGCTCTCCGAAACCTCTTCTTCCTTTAGACTTGCAAACGGCCTCTAGCCTGATCCCCTGTGTTGAGTAACACATGCCTTGTGGTGTCCAGGCAGGGAAGATTTGCACCCAACTTGGTAGGGCAAATGTGGGAAGAGATGCTCCCCTGCGTGCACACACCAGGAACAGGAAGCTCTCCGTCCAATAAGCCAGCTGGCAAGAGACAGGGCAAAGTCATTTGTGCATTTTTTAAGTGCGCAAGCAGGATTGTTAGTCTGAGCAAGCCTGCTCCCTCCCTGCTGGGGCTCAGCTGCAGAAGCTACCATGACGCTGACACTTAAAGGAGAGTGGGGATGGTATTGTTTTGTCAAAGAAGCCCTGGTCTTATGACGGCATTTTCCCTTCTCTTACGGGCCACAAGTTAATGCAGCGTATGTGTGCATGTGTTATAAAACAGAAACAACTCTACTAGCCAGGGCTCATTTCGTAGCAGGAGCTCCTTTGCATATTAGGCCACACAGCCCTGATATAGCCAATCCTCCAAGAGCTTACAGTGGCCCCTGTAAGAAGAGCTCTGTAAGCTCTTGGAGGATTGGCTACATTGGGGGGGGGTGTGGCCTAATATGCAAAGGAGCTCCCGCTACGAAATGAGCCCTGCTAGCTTTCATGGACTTACTTTCAATGATCTTTGGAATACCTGCAGAAACACCCCCCACCCACCCCCGATGTTGACAGGCTCAGAAAAGCAATCAAGAGAGTTTTTGGGCCACATAAGATTACTGGTTCCCCTTCTGATTCTAGTTTGTGATTGACTTCAAAGCTACATCGTGATTACGTCTCCTGTCCTCTGGTGGCTAAGAAAAAACACACAGTAAAACTCGCTTTCCCAAGATTATTGCCAGCAGACGATTGGGTTACCCAGTAAAAACTAGCTCATTAAACATAAACACTCCAAGAAGGAGCTCTCTGCTCTCAACTGGTGATTAGGAGAAACAGATAACAAAGTACTGACCTCAGCTCTTCTGCCCAAACTTATCAAATTTATTAATCAAAATTATTAGGGGCTGTGATACTACCGTGAATAGCTTGCTGAAACTAGGACCCTAGTATAGAATTTTGCATCATTTAATGTGTTGTATTAGAACTTATAGGGGCCGCGGTGGCTCAGAGGTTAAGACGCTGAACTGCAGACCGGAAGATCGGTAGTTTGGCAGTTTGAGATGCGAGTGCTGCATGATGGAGTGAGCTCCCGTCTCTGGCCCCAGCTCCTGCCAACCTAGCAGTTCGAAAGCAAGAAATTGCAAGTAGATAAATAGGTACCACTCTGGTGGGAAGGTAACAGCGTTCCGTGCACCACAGTGTCTAGTCATGCCAGCCACATGACCACAGAAACATCTTCAGACAGATCTGGCTCTTCAGCTTGGAAACGGAGAGGAGCACCGCCCCCTAGAGTCGGATTTGACTGACTTTCGCGCAAGGGAAACCTTTATCTTTACCCTTTATTAGAACTTGTGCTTTGCTTCAGCAGTGTTTTTAGACTTCTGGTTGGTTCTACAATCCTAATCCTACTGTATTGTTTGTTGAATGTCCCATTCTGTCAACTGTATTGACTCACTCTGCGTAAACTGCCTAGAGTCCAAGTGAGAAAGGCAGGCTAGAAATAGCAAAAATAAAATAAGTAAATATATATCAGAAGGGTTTTTTTTGGGGGGGGGAGCAAGAAAGGATACTGGAAAGAAGATAAAAGATGATTCTGAAACTGGACTCTTAGAACAAAGGATTTTTTAAAGATGGTTCTTAGACCTTGGTGTCATAAACATGGTCCAGCAGCTATAATAAATCTATTCAGTGCTTTTGAGCCTCTTGGAAGCCTGGCACAAAGTGAAAGGCCAGGGGAATTTCAGGGAAAGGCAGTGTCAGAAGTAATAATAAATAACAGCTGGCTATTAAGGTTAGCTGCAGTTTGCGGACCCCAGTTTATAGGCAGAGACTGTTTAGTTCATTAAACAGAAAGGTATAGAAAAATTGATTGGAGAGGCACCACTGAAATTCCTTTCTTGGCTTGGGTGAAGAGCAGGGATTCCTTTCCTTTACCATCTAAGAGAAAAGCTGTAACAGCATCTCAGGGCTTGGAACTAAATTTGAACAAATCAAAATTGGAAATCGTGCACATCTCTTAACAGAGGAATATGGGTTTTATTTTCTTTAAAAGGCGCTTTTTATGGATGATTATGCTGTAGCCAAGTTACTGGTGGGCCGGACATAGTAGAAAAATGAGGGCATAGTTGCCTTATGTGGCGCGGATCAGACTCAACTATATCCCGGTTCTCTCATGTAAAGCCCTGGCTTTGTCAAACCTTGAGAAAAATGACCCCTGTAGCTAGTGAGTCATCTTGGTGCGTGCCTGCGTGTGTGTGTATGCAATGTTCATTATCATTTCAAACCTGAGGGCATTACCACAGCAAGATTTAATTTCCCACAGGTCAGAGGGATGCTGCTTTCTGCCACCAGCAATGTGCAAAAAAATAATTCACCCAAAGCAGATAAGGAGAAAAGGCGGTGCTTACTGAAGGGGGAGTGGGATATGTCAAGCCAGACGAAGTCACTACTAAAGTGGGTTAAGGGGCCATAATGAACGCACTGTCTACAGAGAAAATGCACCTATTTTCCCTGATAATTTGGACCAAGGTCCCAATATCGTCCTCAGCAGTGTTCCCCAACCCATGGGTCAGGACCCTATAGTGAGCTGCCAAGCCTCCAAAAATGGATTCCGGGCCAGCCCGCCCTAACGGCCACCCTTGCCCTTTCCATCGCTCTGTTCTGTATCCTGGAAACCAAGCTCTGACCTTAGAAACGGTATCTTCCATGTCATACGTTAGCTGGTATTTTGTCTTCTCTGCTTATACATGTTGATCGAGTAAAACATGTCCTGATGGTCACTAGAGTGAGTTTCTTAGGGGGAGATCAGAGGGAGTAATGAAGTTGAAGAGAGTGGTCAAAGGCTGAAGAAGGCCGTGTATGCTGGAATGCAACTTGCCTGGGGTTCATAGTGGGGGCAGCTGTGCCCTTTGTGTGACGTTTGTTGGTTAGCTACTGTAGAAAAAGGAATGCTGAACTAGATGGGTGCCAAGGTCATACTTCGCCTAGGGCATCAAAAAACCTTGAGCCAACCCTGGGTGGGTCACCGTATCAAGTAAATTCGGACTTGAGGGTCACCACACTGCAATGGTTGGGAACCGCTGCTTCACAGAACATGAGCGGATACACACAGACCCCCTCGTTTCTGCATAGTGCTTTGTTCTCTGTTTCACCTCCTTGGCATTCACCAGTACTCCAAAGCCCCTTTTTGTATAACGTGAGCAGTAGAAGGAACAGCTCATCCTCCCCCGGGATTTAACCCACAACCTAAACATGCTCTTTGGAAGCCAGAAGTTTCCCCTCACCCAGCGGGGGCTGCAGCATCCCTCCGTCCTTCTCGCAGTTCCCAATGGGCTGGATTTCTGCAGAGTCCACCAGACGCCAGAAGTCATTCTTATTGTCGCTCCCATCCAGGCGTAGTCGCAGACGGGCTCCCGTCAGCCCCACCACGGTGGCGATGCAAGTGGACGTGGTGTTCCTGGGGTCCTGGGCCTCGAGCTTCATGCTGATCTTGAATTCATTGGTGGGTGGGGTGTAGGACTGAGGAGAACCAGGATCTCTGTCAGACTTGGGAACCGAACCACATGTTTTCCTTCCCTCACAACCCCCTTCATTCCCTGAATTGCTCCTGGCATCTTAAGAATGATGTCCAACTGTAATCCCAATGGACGATTACAGAAAATCCTTAATCAGGGATACAGGTATTGCCCTCTCAAGGTAGCTTTAGCTGTCCTCTAAAATGCTTACCTTAAAACATAAGAAGAGCCCTGCTGGATCAGATCAGAAGCCCCTCCAGTTCAGCAGCATGTCTCACACAGTGGCCAGCCTGTTCCTCTGGAGGTCCAACAACAGGGCAGAGAGGCCGAGGCCTTCTCTTTATGTCACCGACTCGGACTCAGAGGTTTACTGCCTCTGAACGTGGAGATCCCCTTTGGTCACCATGGCTAACCCCAAAGTCCTTTTATCCACAAGGATAAAATGGAGGACAGGGGAATGATGTATCACTTCGGGTCCTCATTGAGGAGAAAGGCTGGGTATCTATATATCTAATAGCCAAGTGCCCCCATGCGTGCGGATATCTAAATCTGCACATCGGGGGCACTTGGGGGGGGGCAGAGAGATTTTCCTGCACACTTGGGGGACTCCTCAGGTATGCAGAAAAATCCTAAAAGTTTAAAAAACTATACGGGGGATATTTAAACCCCCCAAAAGTTAAAGAGCATTCCCTGCGCATGCGCAGAGAACGCTCTGGGAACTCTGTGGCTGGCCGGCAGCTGGGAGCCACTGAGGCCTCGCTGCCAGACGGGGGGGAGGGAAGATTGGCGGCCCGGCACCTGAGAGCTGCTGAGGCCTCACCGCTGGTGCTGGTGGGGGGAGGGAAGAAGACTTACCTGGAGCTGCAGCCTTTAGGAATCCTCCCCCCGCCCGCAAGTATCGTGGGTCCTGCCTCTTGTAAATAAATAAAACTGGACCTTCGGACAATTTTCTCTGCGGTTAACTATGACACTAACAGCACGTTCCTATGCATATTTATTCAGAACCAAGTCCCAGCACGTAGACATACAAACGTGCAGCCGTGTTCACACTGGCAGGTGACACATTAGAATAGAAGTTTTAAGGATATCAAAGTTTATTGCTGCACAATTTACATTAGAGGATTTTTTCCTCAAAAAAATTCCTCGACAAATCCAATTTGCTTCTGGCGCTTTTCAAAGTACTGAACGATGCCATTTCACATGTTCGTTTACACGGAACAGTAAAGATTACATGAGCTTAGAAAGTATTACACATATTCTGGGGAGGGGGGGGAAGGTGGCATCTGTTTCCACAGCTTCCAAATTATGGAAATTTTGGCCTTCATTCCCCCCCCCCGCCCCCAAAAGAATGAGAAAGGGGCTGTCCCACATTTGCCCACGTCCTGACCAAAAGGAGACCCTTTATCCCAACTCTTTTTTAAAAAACAAACAAACAAAATGGCCCCATTACCTGTTTGAAGCAATGAGAAGGGGCTGGGATGGAGCATGTCTCTTTCAAGTATTTATCCCAGGCAAAGTGACCTGTAAGTATAGAGGGGGGGAAAAAGATTGGAGTTCAATAGAAGCTCTGAGGACTCTGGAAAACATCTGGTCAACCTTCTGTTAGAATCCTAATGAAATCCTGAGGATTGTACCGGCTCCTAGTCAGCTGTTCGCCCCATCGCCCGCAACACTGACTGCCCCTCTACACCAAAACCCGGTGCTGGTGGAGAAAGCCACTGCAGCATCTGGTAAAGTCTCTTGCATGCAACAGAAAGCTACAGCAGAGGGGGAGAAAGAGAAGTAATCTGAAGACCGATAGCCAAGCGAGACGCTTGGACCCATAATCTATTCCTTCCCCCAAACAGTAGCCTCCAAGCAGCTGTTTATAGAACAAAGAATATATTTATATTAGCGACCCCTTTTACCTAGGAACTCCCATCTGGTGAAAGAGTGCTGGACAGGGCATACACCAGGGGTCATTTGGGGCCGGAGTGAGGTGGATGTTTTTTTCCCACCATAGAGAACAGTGCCAGACTAGGATCCGGGAAACCCAGGTTGGGAATCTCCACTCTGCCATGGGCCAGTCACCCACACTCAGCCTGACCTACCTCACAGGTTTCTTGTGAGGATAAAAGGGAGAAGAGAAGGACGATGCAAGCCGCTTTGGAGGAGCTGGGATATAAACGAAGCAAATAAATAATAATCCGACCAGTCAGTATTATAAAAGAGAGGCACGATCGCCGGGCAGACGGAGCTGGCTCAATGAAGAGCTCTGAAGCTCCCTAACGGCCTGCTTACTCTGACAGTGCTCAAGTGGGTCCATTAAAAGATCCCACTGGGCCTATTCTTTACCCACTGGGACCGGCACAGGAAGTCACCATCTGCTAAGGAAGACAGGAATGAAAGAACAAGATGGATTCATTCCATACCTTGGTACTGAGAGGGAGGTTCTGACAGGCGCCCATACTTGTGCTTTTTGCCATCTTTCCAGTCTAGTGCTGTTAAGGCAGACAACAACGCCACATAAGCATGTGAGTGAAAAATCAAGTTACTACTGCTTTCTCTTCATGAATAACTCATTATACCTCGTTTTGCCCTCCAATCATTGCTCTGCCTGCTCATAACCCCAAATCCACACCATTTTGATTAAAACATACTAAACTAAAAACAAAACAAAACCCAGAACAAATCAAACCCCCATATACTAAAATATTGAGAGAGCCTGGTTTAAAAATAACAATGAGCTTTAAGGTGCCTGCTCAGATCAGGAGATCTGCCCTTTTCTGCAAACGTCAATTTGACAGCAAGCAACTAGTGGGGGGCAGGGCGGAGTAGACACAGAAATCCGTCATTTCTCTTTGTTTCTCAGGTTCCCATCAGCAGCAGAACCCAGGAAAGCCTACGCTGAGAATGAGAACTATGAGGGAACGGCCACAACTGTTCCTGAACATCTTCCTAGCTGTCAATTCACGATCCTTCCGGTCCATCAAGGTACCGTTTTGCTTGCGGTAAGGTGATCGAATTGTGGGGGAGACAGGACCGCACTTTTAACTTTTTAAAACATGTGCATTTCATGCGTTCTTACCACACAGGCTTCCCCAGGAGGCTCTCTGTCTTACCAATAAAAGTGATAAACAGTGCCTGCAGGATTCATCCAGCCCGCCAATGCTTCCCCTCCGCATCTGTGTAGCCCCACGCTGCCGGCATGTGGTGACTCACTTAGATGCCGGTGGAATGTGTGTGTGTGTGTGTGGGGGGGGGACTCTTACGTTACTGCCCCATTAAATAGTTTATCACAAGAACAGATCATCAGTGACCCTGCATCCCTCTTGCGCCGCCACTTCCAGACAACACAACCTTATTAAGCGGACTGTGATCACTGTGCGGCCCTCCTAGAACACTTTCATCACGAGCCAAATGGCAAAATGGACTTCTTAGACCTGCTTCCTGGCATTCAGAGAGAGTCACAGAAATCTGCCCTTCTTCATTAGTGCAATAAAGTTACACTCGTATTATTTCATACTCTTTCCAAAGAGGAAAAAGCCAGAGGCAGGAAAAGTTAAATTGCAGGAAAGGAAGATATCCCATTTTTTAAAAAAACCCTGCTCTCATGCATATTCTCAACCCTTGCGTCTTCAAAACATGCTGTCCAGGCGAAACACCCAAGCTAATAGCATTATCACTTACTTTTATCCATCCCTTTCCTCTAAGCAGTGAAGAAGCAGGAGAGAGAAGGGGGATGAATATTCTTAACAAGCAAAAAGGGATTCCAAGAATCATTTCTGATATTTACATGGCAGAATTCCTGTATATTTCACAAATGAAAGGGAAGGGGGGTGGGGTGGGAGAAAAGAGTTTACAGTTAAAAATTAAAATCAGAATGCAAAACTTGCGAGCCTTCCTTAGGGATGCTTGCCTTTCCCTCTCTCCTTGGCTCCGGCCTTGGAATAGAAATATTTAAGACATGTCTAGTTCTCCTATCTAAGCCTTCCAACTCTGTACAGTAATCCTCAGTTTGTTTTTCCCTTCAGCTTTACACATTCTCCAAAGTGTGAAAAAGTAGCTGGTATACAAAACAACATAAGCTTTGGACTATTTTCAAATAAGGATTTGTATCATAGAATCCCAGAGTTGGAAGGGGCACAACTCTTACTGTAACAAAGTTTTTCCTAATATCCAGCCAGTACCTTCCCGCCCTTAATTTAAACCCATTATTGTGAGTCCTATTCTCTGCTGCCAACAGGAACAGCTCCCCGCCCTCCTCTTGAGTGAGACAGCCCTTCAAAGACTTCAAGAGGGCAATCATGTCCCCCCTCAACCTCCTCTTCTCCAGACGGAACATTCCCAAGTCCCCCAGCCTTTCCTCGTAGGGCTTCTTGGTCTCCAGGCCCCCGATCATCCTCGTCGCTCTCCTCTGCACCCCACTCCATCCTCTCCACATCAGCTGGGATACATTTGCTAAGTGTTTTGCTGATAAAATATGGAGAGTAATCAAAAGGTATCGTTTTAGGGAACATCTTGAGTACGCCCTTCTGAACCCACAGTCCAGCCATATGGACCGATCACACAGCACCACACCTTTTATGATCGCAGGCGCTGGGTGAAAACCAGTTCATTTTTTTTTAAAAAATGAGTTCTTCTGCATGCGTGGCGTAAGAACATAAGAACGGCCCTACTGGATCACACCCATGGTCCAGCTAGTCCAGCATACTGTTTCAAAAAGCTGCCCTGGAAGGCCAAAGAGGGCACAGAAGCCAAGGCATTCCCCGGGGCCCTGATGCTGCCTCCTAGCGCTGATATTCAATGCTTTAATGTTTCTTTACAGAGGGAGGTTCTTTTTAGTCGCCACAGCTAGTGGCCATCAATCCTTGCTGCTGTTTCAAATTGATTTGTTTGTCTGTTTGTCCTGAGTTTTAAAAAGTTGGTCTTTGATTATTTTTACTGGGAATGTTCAGTCACTAGCAAAGTGTCATGAGGACCAGTTCCCAGCCAAGAGACTGAGGGATATCAACGCATTAAATAAGCCAGTGGCGATGCTTCAGCCGGTGCCCCTCCCCGCCAGGATCCTTAGGACCAGGGCAGAAGGGGCAATCAAGATGGCTACCTTTCTACTCTCGATTGCAGGAATACGCCAAGGAAAGCCTGCCAGTGTTTCCATGAGACGCTTCCCCTGCCACTGCCTGCACAATACATTAGCTAGGAGAGTGAGACAGCATTTGTGTGATATCCTCTGGAGTAGCTGAAAACACTGCCAGAAATGTATATTGGGGGGGGGGGTCCTCTATCTCTTCTCAAAAATAAGATTTTGGGGGGGGAGGACCCCAAGCACAGAAAATGAAAAGGACATATTGGCAATGTCAAAAGACCCCCTCCTCCCCCAGCAGAACGGTACGGTGTTCAAACGCTTATTAAGCAACCAATTACCTGACCCTCTACAGGAGAAGCCATATCAGCTGCCGTTATTAATTCTTAAAAGCAAGAGCCCCCCCGCCCTTAAATGAAGATATTTAAAAAGTGACAAAAGACAAGAAGCCTGCAGGAACTCAGCGGATAAGAATGTCAGTTACAGCTGAATAACAGTTGCATCTTCAACTGCTTTCTAGGAAACCCATCTGTGAGGAGAAGGAACCCGCCTGCCTTACAGGCACAGGTGCTGGGTTCAGGGCATACGGCAGGTGGTGTCTGTGACACCAGAAGTCGCAACAGCAGCAATGGCTAGAGGATTTGCTCCACTAAGTAAATGAGGACGAGCTTGAAATGCAAGGGCCGGAGTGAGCCAGCTGAGGCCGAGACCGCCACACCGCTGACTAATCAAGCGGCCCCTTCGTTATCAGGCTCCCCAGCTGCCTCCCATGGACTTCTGCTTTCCTCCATTTAATTTTGCTCTGTTAAAGGACAAGCGGTTCTCGAGGGGGGCTGATGCTCCCTAGGATGAGCAGGAGGCGATGCAGAAAAAAAAAAAGGGAAATGTCCTATAATAACCCTTAAGCTTTGCATGGGAGATGTAAATAAAGAGTGATATACGCCCTCTACATGGGGCTGCCCTTGGTGCAAACCCAGAAGCTGCAGCTGGTGCAGAATGCCGCGGCCAGGCTATTGATGGGTCTCACAAGGTGGGACCACATCCAGCCTGTGCCAGCAGCGCTGCACTGGCTGCCTATAGCATACCGAGTTTGCTTCAACGTGCTGGTTCTTACCTTTAAAGCCCTATATGGCCAGGGTCCAACATACCTGAGGGACCGCCTCTCCCCGCATATACCCCAGCGAGCACTTTGGTCGGGGTCGTGTCATCGACTTCGTGTCCCAGGCCCCAGAGAGGCCAGGCTTGCTGGGACCAGGGCCAGGGCCTTTTCGGTGGCGGCTCCAACCTGGTGGAACGAGCTCCCGGAGGAGATCAGGGCCCTGCGGGACTTAGTGCAGTTCCGCAGGGCCTGCAAGACAGGGCTCTTCCGCCAGGCCTTTAACTAGGAGCCGCCACCAATAATAACAGCAGCAATATCCACTGTAGTAACATCTATAATGTGAGCCGGCCCTGAATGCAGTCCAGACCTGATGGTTATGGTTGGTAGGTCCCTAACCTGATAGGAAGCCATCTGATTAGTAAGATTGGAAGCACTTTATTGGAAATTGGAATGCACTTCATTGGAAATTTATTGTGACATATTTGTAAGCTTGGAATTTTATTGTTATTGTGGATTTTAAATCTGTTTTATGATGTTTTGATTGGCATTGGGCCCTTGTAAGCCGCCCTGAGCCCGCTTGCAGGGAGGGCGGGGTATAAAAATAAAGATAGATAAATAAATAAATAAAATAAAATTGTCTTCTTTAGCTTTGGGGCAGAAAATTGCTAATCGGACGTTAAAAGACAGTGGGGGGGGGGGGAAATGCTAAAGGAGGGAGGAAAGAGAGCTGTAACGAAAAGGCACCTTAACCCGGAAGCCCCAGATTCTTGTTGCATGTTGAACGCAAGCTGTATGGAGTGTTTCCTGGACCCGAAATCACAGTTGCCTTGTGATGGGATGAAAGACTACGGCTGCTAGGGGAAGTGCCGTGAGAGAGGCTGGATGTCGGTTTCATGCCTCATTAAGAGGGAAAGAGGAATCTGCCAGCACCACTCTGGCTTGCGCCATGTTTAGCGCATAAGCAGATGGTGCCAAAGCGGCAACATAGGGTTACCCATGCTCCTTTCGGCTTCGGCCTTGCCTGTTCACAGAGCTGCAAGCCAGGCTCTCCTTAAAAATAATTACGCGCCCGAAAATCAATTTGTTCACAGCAAAGCAAAGGGAGACTGCAAACGATGGGAACCAAAACACGGCCTATTGCTAAACAACGTGGTCTAGGTAACTGCGTCTTCATCATAAGCGTTCCTGGGCCAATATCTGCGTACAGGAAGCTTTACAGAGTAACACAGGCTGCATCTACACAGGCACACAAAAACCTCATGGCACCCCCCCCCCCCCCCCGTTCCTGTAGTGCTCATTGCTGCCACCCCACTTCTCGCTCCCTGCCCCTTTCTCCTGGGCAAAAGCACATTCTCAATGGCAATTCTGACCGACGGCCCTTCCGGAAACCCTCTCTTTCCCCTCCAAACCATGCTGTAATGCTACAGTGCAGCGCAGCTCAGAAAGGGTCGCAAAAGCCCTTTAATATTTCCCATGCTGTTTTTAAAAATGGAACAGGTAGTAGCATCCCTAACCTGGATAACCCAAGATAGTGCAATTATGTAAGATCTCGGAAGATAAGCGGGGTCGGTCCTGGTCAGTATTTAGATGGAAGGCCACCGAGGAAGTCTGGGATCACTACACAAAGGGAGGCGACGGCAAACCACCTTCTGGACGCCTCTTGCCTTGAAAACCCTACAGGGCTCACCATAAGTCGGCTTCAACTTGACAGCACTTTCCACCACCGCCAACTAGCGGCTGATGGTGCTGATGGAGGTGATTCCGCACACACACACACACACACGCGCGCACGCGTGCGCACACACGCACACACACAACCCACCCCTCCTTATCTGAGGCCATGTGGAAGCAGGGCCCCAGAAGTGGGTGGATGTCCGCCCACCCATTCCAAAATTCTGTTTTGGCTGAAACAGCCCCCAGGTGTGCTTGCAACAGAGCAGTTATGAGCAACACTTAAATATGGATCCACTGATGCAAAAGGAGAGAGCAAATGAACCAAGTAAAGATCGTACCCATTTCTGCAGATTGGAAGTGGCTTTTTGAGTGAGGGGACGAAAATCTAAATGTAGGCCACAATCTCCAAAAAAAGAAAAGAGAAAGGCTCTGGCTCCACTAGTGCTCATGTACTGAGCATATAAAGAATTGCCTAATAAACAGTCATGAGGGTGAACTACCCAGCATAGTATCTGACTGGCAGCAGCTCTCCAAGGTCTCGGGTGGAAAAAGGCCTTTCCCGGCACCTCCGACCCAAGATCTTTAAACTGGAGATGTTAAGGACTGACTCTGGAACTCTTTGCGTGCAAAGCGGGCATTCTGCCACTTAACCACAGCTCCTCTCACACAAATCCTGATCTACCAACACATCCCAATTAAGGGAAATGTTTCTCAAGGCCTTTCCTTCAGCTGAATATTCATGCTTACCTTTCTGAGGGCTTGGCTTCCGCATTATATTGCTGGTCACAGGTCCTCACCCCGGAACTGGCGCAGGTTTACTGGGGGGACGGGACCAAAAAGAAAAGAAAAGAAGGGAATAAATACAAAGTTCATGAGAGGAGGTTAAAAAAAAAAAGTTATGGAAATACCACACAGGAAAGTTCCGTTTCATTACACCCTCAGTATCAGATGTCAGCTGTAAATGTTGACAAAACATAATTTGTGCCTCAAAAGCAAGTTATTTCCTGAAAAAACAAAACAGGTGGTTTTTAAATCAAACCACACACGACTGTAATACGCCTTCTCGTTTCTGAGAATTCACAATGCAATGCCGCTTCCAAGTTTTCCGTTTTGAATTTATGAACGACAGAAATTGTCTTGGTTTTCAACGAGATGCCAGGGTCTGTGACTAAAAAATAAACTAGCTGTCTTGTAAAACCACTAAGGAGTCAACCGGCTAACCAAGGCACAGTGTAATCCTAACCAGGGGTCCAGCCTTCTATCTCTATTAACCTAACCTGGATGGCTCAGGCTAGCTCAGTCTCACCAGATCTCAAAAGCGCTAAGCAGGGTCAGCCCTGGATAGTACTTGCATGGAAGCAGCGCTCATTTCGTAGCAGGAGCTCCTTTGCATGTTAGGCCACACACCCCTAATATAGCCAATCCTCCAAGAGCTTACAGAGCTCTTCTTACAGGGGCTACTGTAAGCTCTTGGAGGATTGGCTACATCAGGGGTGTGTGGCCTAATATGCAAAGGAGCTCCTGCTACGAAATGAGCCCTGGATGGGAGACTACCAAGAAAGCTCAGGGTCGCTATGCAGAGGCAGGCAATGGCAAACCACCTCTGTTCATCTCTTGCCTTGAAAACACCATGAGGGGTCACTGTAAGTCGGCTGTGATTTGACAGTTTGTTCCACCATCACCAAGTCTACTGAAGACAATGAGCTTAGAAGGGTGTAAAACGTCTAAGATTGCCCTGACAGTCTACTGACTTCACCAGTTCCAGCACTTTTTGCCGCCAAAGCGGAACTCCGTTTCTCTAATGCCGCAGCAAATTCCTCAGATTTACAGCTGAGGTCGGTGAGAGGACAGATTAAAAGAACGGCCCGTGCCAGGCTGTGATACGTGGGAGCCCAACTTTTCCTCTTTCCCACTTGGCCACTGACCAGCAGGCAAACTGACCTGAGAGGCGTGCGGCAGGAGAAAAATACCGTAAACTGGCCAAAGAGACAAAAAACCAGCTTGCAAAGTGCACAAAATATGTCAGTGCCCCACCCCGAAACCTCTGGCATCGTCAAGATGCATATTTGCAACCTGATCCTATTTATATTTTGGGGAAACAAGTTACCCCGGATTCAACGGGACTGAGGCTTGAGCAAATGCCCCTTAACATCACAGCCTTAGGGCCCTGCCAGATGAGATGAGGCAGCCGGCAGCATTTGTCCATGCGGCTGCCCCAACCACACGTCAGACAGGGAGGGTGGTCCAGTTTTTCTTTTTTAATACATAAACACTGAGCATCAATCTCCTTTGCAGCTCCTTTTGCCAAAATTGCAAAACAAAGTGTGTGTGTGTGTATTGGGGGGGGGGGGGGGGGGATACCGGAATGGCAGAAGAGAGCCAAGAACTCTGAGCAGGCAGCTAAGAAAGGTACCAAGCTAACTCGTGTGCCAGGAGGCAGAGAGCACACATCCCACACCTGCTGAAAAGTCTCTTGTCTTGGATGGTCCAGAAGCTGGAGTCACGAGAAGGCAAGCTAAGGTACTTGCCGCCAGTGAGTAAAAGAGAAGAGAAAATTTATTTTCCGAGACCGGAGGGGAAAAGGCGATCCTAGAACTGGGGGTAAGTGCATGGGAAGAAGAAAGGACGACGTTCTTGGTTTACCTCTTCCTGCCATGCCATTCTACGGGCAAGGACTTAGCATCAAAGACTGCCAGTGAGAGACGAAGGACAGAGCTACACTATTAATGACCAGGTACCAGAACAGCTTGCTTCCTGCACCAGCAATTAGCACACGCGCTGGCAAAAATCACCTCCATAATCCTCCATTATTTAGGAGCCTCCTAAACACCAGGCATCAAAAACACATTCAGAGGAAGCGCCGCTCGGCGTCTGATCTTAACTTGCTCCGCAGGAGAACGGCAAACCGTTCCAGCGACTCATGAATTGGAACGGCTCCCGAGATACTGTTATCATAAAGGAGTCAGAGCCTCACGCAGTTTCTGGCACGGCGTCAGTTATTTCGACAGTGGAGCGGCGCGGCGTAGCTTTTTGAATGGGAGAAGAACGTTAACAGCCACACATAGCTTGCAAAGTCACAGTGGCGGGATCAAGAAGTCAGGAAAAACCAAATCATGGAAGGAGGAGCAAATTCTGGATGGCTCATGCTGTCGCAGGAACAAAAGCAAACTTACAAGAGGAACCAGCCTTTTGGATGAATGCACAGTATGTAACCAAGGACAGGCAGCAGACTCAAAGACAGCATTACGAACTGAATTTAAATTGTCCTGATGCCTTCTAATGCGATTCAGGATTGCTGACCACTTTCAGTGGTACTGTCGGAAACAAATGGGAGAGTTGTAGCTCAGTCCAAATCCAGTGATGTAAAAGGCTCGTGCTTAGCACTGTAGTCTTAAAGGCTATGAGGCCAAAAGACAATCTACTGCCTCTCCCATACATGCATAAATGTGTTGTTCAATACGTCTTAATCTGGTCTCAGTCTGGGATGAAGAAAAACACCTGCCCCACGCTCCTCTATTGAAGTGGGACATAATACAGAACTCTAGAAGAGGTAATTTGCAGAAACCTTCTGTCTGCTCACTGAGATTATATTTACTTCACCTCCTAAGTACCTACGGAGGAAGGGACCATTTTAAAAAAAATTAAAAGACTGATGCTCCATCACCAGTCACCGCTGCAATGTCCAGCATTAATTTATACCAACCAGACAGTGGCCAGCATCTCAAAGTGCTGAAAGGGAGACGGGAAAGCACACCAACCCTTCAACAAGGACAACAGAAAGGTGGTTAATAGAGAAGTCGATGTGCATTCTGCTTTTAACAATGCATTTGTCTTTCTTTTAGCTTTTCCTTCTAGAGACGGGTGACTAGTCTACAGCAGGGGCGCCCCAGGTAGCTTGGATGGTGTTCAGTACGGGGAGGGGGCTTTGCTATGCCATAAAATCCAGGACACCCCTGCCTGTCTCCTCCAGAACTGTAGTTAGTTATTGCTTCCTCTTGGCTCAGTTGGCTAGAAACAAAACAAACCTCTAAGTCACAGGAGGCCGTAGCACATTAGAGTGAAACCTTCCACATCCTGTGGACTTGACTTGTGGCACACCTGCCTAACTCCAAACTAAGATCAAGGGGGCTTGGAAGCGCTCTCAATTATGGAAAGCAGCAAGGCAGAACATCTCACAGGGGGCTTTAGCCCGTGCTTCTACAAGAACAGTAACAGCATTTTCAAAGGGGGGAAATACCCCTTCCTCCATTTTCAAGCAAGGTGTTCCACACGGCGGCAGGAAAATAAAGCAAAGGGTGTGACAGGAAGGATGTGCTACATACTCAAAGGACAGCTGAGGTTTGCAGGAAAACCATGTTTTTAATGGGTGTTATGTGTGCACTCACTCTCTGCAAGCACACAATGTGTTAAGCATACACGCTGTCCTAACATTACTGGTATATATTGACAGCATAGGGCCGTGTGTAGGTACAAGCCCATAGCTTGCACAAGGGGGCAGGCTGTGGCCCAAAGGTGGAGAAGGAACTGGTGATGGAGAATACAGAGCCTTATGTACATAACCTTCAAGTCCACAGAGTTGTTCCTAGCTTCTGTAAACACTTAAGTAGGAGAAAGATCGGGATCTCTCCTCTATGTCAAAATATGGCCTTGCAAATTGCAACTTGTCCAGGTGGCACTTAACAACCATGAGTCTCGACCAAGCACTAAAGGATTAATAATCGCATGAGTTAGCTCTTTCTTTTTTTGCTTTGTGACTCTCCACGCGCAACAAACGGTCAAGAAAGGAACAAATGATTTTGTGTTCATTTCATTTGAGGAAGTGCGCTGTGATTCATAAAAGCTCATGCTGGAATAAACGTTGATTTGTCTTTACGGTGCCTCCGGGCTTATGTTTTATCAAGCTAGAAACAGGTAGGCTGGCAAGAGGTTTTATGGGACTTCCTCTTGCAAGTTGCAGCTGTCGTATTGCTAAAACAAAAAAATCCAGTGGCAGCCTTAAAGACTAACAACATTTGAAATGAATGTAATGTTAGTCTTTAGGGCACCACTGCACTTTTTTTATATTGCGGCAACCGGCGAGCGCAGCTGCCTTTTTGCATTTGTCGTATTATCTCCACTGTTATCACACACGGGGTTGGCATGAATCCAAGGGGTCATCTGAAGTTCATCTTTGGTTCAGTGCCAGGTCTTACTCCTAAGCACAGATGTGACACAATTTTGAGAGCATGCACCTCTGGAGCAAAGGAAGCTGCTTTTTTTAAAAAAATCTTATCATGAGTAATTAAGAGTCAGCTTCCAAATATCTGGCACTAAAAGATGAAGAGTTGCCATATCAGAAGGTGCATCTTCCAGGAAAATTTGAACCTAAACACAGATCCCCACCCCACCCCGCCCCAAGTAAACCACAGCTTTCTGATGAATCTCTAAGGATGGCTACTCTACACCTTTATGGGGCAGACTGAACTCCCCCACAAGTTAGGATGCCTTTCCTACTGCTGTGCCTCAATCCTCTTATTTATTTCTTCCTGTACTGTGCAAAGTAGGCCAGAGGAACTATTGTTCCACCTCAGTGGGGTTCCACACAGGTATTTACGCTTGTAAATACACATCTGGAAGGATGGCTGAGCAGCGGGGTGCAGTAGAGAAATGGTCACTCTGAGCTGGGAAAAAAGGGCGAAGGAGTCAAATACCCCATCCTGCCTGCTTCTCCTCCATTCAAAATCACAGCCACCTGAGGCGGCTTGTCACATAAAACAACAAGAAAAACAAATGCATGCAGCAAAGCTACAGTAACACGCAGTTGTGCCCCTGAGCTTCTTAAGGCAGACGACAATTCTTCCCTATCTTCTGGGAAACATATCTCTCAATCTTACCTACATAGGTCAATGGCTACTTTTGCTCTCTCTCTCTGTGGCTATTCTGCATGCATCTGTGGTGCACTGAAAACAACATTGCATAGTTAAGCATAGTAACACCAAAAGGTACAGGCTGTGGTCCCACACAGTAAACAATCCAGTTTCAATCCACTCTTAATGCACTTTCCAACTGGATTTTGCCAGTTCACAACAGTAAAATCCAGTTGGAAAGTGCATTGAAAGTGGACTGCAATTGGATTATTTAGTGTGTGTGACCACAGCCACAGTCTCTTAGTCCCTACTGAAATTACTTTATAACATAATCTTGCTATTTATGCCCACTTTTGTTTCCTTCTGTTCCATATTCTGTCCTGTATCAAATTTTAGATTGTAAGCTCCTGGGGGCAGGGACACATTCTTGTATTCTATAAAGTTCCAGGCTCACAGATGCTGCTAAAACACTGACTAAAATCAAGCTAGCAAATGAATGCCAGCACCATCCAGCTGCTTCATTCAGATGGCTGGTCCTTTCCAATCTCCCCCAACAAACGCTTGAAGTCAAAATCTGTCTGTGGAGAGGCCACCGCAGTTAACTCCTGATAATCAAGGCAAGGTTCCGGAGTTTACTGCTTAATCAATAATCACCACAAAGAAACACCACAAAGGTTTTAAAATCCAGAATACGCATCAAGTACAAAAGCAGCAACTTAAGCTAGATTGCCCCACAGTCTGCAGTGTGATTTCCAGTACCAATCGTTTTGATGGCTGGGCTTAACATTGTTCAGTTTGCCCTAAACCCATATATGTGGAAAGCATATCTTGCTTGCTTCATCACCTAGAAACAAAACTTCAACTTGTTTTCCCAAAAGAAAGCATTGCATTTTATCCACAGTTATCATGTAACTTTGAGGGGGGGACAGCAGGAGACTGTTCTTAACATAAAGAAGAGGAACCCCCCCCCCCAGCTATGTGATAATCTTGCGAATAAAATGCACTGCTTCCTTTTGGGAAAACAAGTTAAATAAACACTAAACTTATGAAGCACTGGAACAAAGTTTGAGTCCAGTGGCACCTTTAAGACCAACAAAGTTTAATTCCGGATATAAGCTTTTGTGAACTGAAACTTTGCTCTGTTGCTTAAGACCAACATGGTTACTCACCTGCATTTATGAAATATTGGTAAGAGAAATCAACCTCCTAAAATTTAACTGCACATATTCCACCTCTTGTTAGCTTGCCCGTTAGATTTTCTACACTATGAGAAAATGCATAGGTATACATACACTGACAGCCAGCACTATACTGCGCATGTAAACGCAAGGGAACTGGCAGCATTGCAGCATCTAACAGTAAACTGACTGGCCCGTATGTGGATGCCAAAAGCAGCACAGGATGGCCACCTACTGACAAGGAAAGGAATCTTGGCCTGATGAAGATTAAAGATGCTCCAGGAGGGAAAGAATGTTGAAAACAGATGTGTGGGGAGAATTCACCCTGCTGAAGCCCTGGAGAGCTACGAGAATCCCGCAAGGGGAGAAGTCCCAAATTGTCCCCTTCCTGAGGCATGGTTCCTTGTAAGCCTTCGTCTTGTAGCCTTTATATTCTGTGTCTATACAATAAAAGGTATGCTGTTTCCTAAATCCTGCAAACTACCCTGTTTTCAAACTCAAGATAAAGGATCAAGCCTCAAACTACCCTGGTTTCAAACTCAAGATACAGAATCAAACCTCAAACTACCCTGATTTCAAACTCAAGATAAAGGATCAAACCCTCAAACTACCCTGGTTTCAAACTCAAGATACAGAATCAAACCTCAAACTACCCTGATTTCAAACTCAAGATAAAGGATTAAACCTCAAACTACGCTGGTTTCAAACTCAAGATACAGAATCAAGCCTGAAACTACCCTGGTTTCAAACTCAAGATACAGAATCAAGCCTGAAACTATCCTGATTTCAAACTCAAGATACAGGATCAAGCCTGAAACTACCCTGGTTTCAAACTCGAGATACAGAATCAAGCCTCAAACTACCCTGATTTCAAACTCAAGATAAAGGATCAAACCTCAAACTACCCTGATTTCAAACTCAAGATAAAGGATCAAACCCTCAAACTACCCTGATTTCAAACTCAAGATACAGAATCAAACCTCAAACTACCCTGATTTCAAACTCAAGATAAAGGATTAAACCTCAAACTACGCTGGTTTCAAACTCAAGATACAGAATCAAGCCTGAAACTACCCTGGTTTCAAACTTAAGATACAGAATCAAGCCCCAAACTACCCTGATTTCAAACTCAAGATACAGAATCAAGCCTCAAACTACCCTGATTTCAAACTCAAGATACAGAATCAAGCCCCAAACTACCCTGATTTCAAACTCAAGATACAGAATCTCGCCTCACCGGGTTCAGTGCAGTGTGCGTCTGCGCAACAGGTTTGTGATCAAGGGGTGCCAGACCCTGAGGAGCAACTGGTGGTGTCATCAGAACTGCAATCCAGAAAGGAACATTGCAGTCTGTGCTTTTCCACCAATAATAAATGACGCTTTTTTTGAAGAGAAAAAAAGATGCAAACTAACTTACATTCACATCCCACTGTAGCCCTTTCATACAGTCTCAGTCATTTCAAAATTGTAAGCCAACATACTAAAACCTGACTAATCCTAACATAGAAGACATTATACAGATACTGTAAAATGGGATAAGGGCGGAACTAGTCCGAAATGTCCATCTTTGACAGTTGTTGGTCTTACTCTTTTGTAGAGCTGGAATTCTTAAGGAGACGGCTTTTTTTCAGCCTTCAGTGTCTGAGGCCAAATGGAGAAGGGAAGGAGAGGCACAGGTGATGAATCTCAAAAGTAGAGCATCTTTCCTAGGAAAGCCTAAAGCATTTGAACTTTGTAGGGTTTTTTGGGGGGGGGGACAATGGAAAGGATGGGGAAAGCAGAGACACAGAGCAGAAGTTTACAAAATTTTGCATGATTTGGAGAAACAGGATAGAGGCAGTTTTCCCTCTCTTCTCTTACTACTCTAGAACTGAAGTTCACCTGATGAAAAAGATTCAGGAGTTACCTGAAGCAGGTATTACAGCAAATTTGCTGAAACTAAAAAGTTACGTGCCTGTATGGGACTGTTTTCCTATGTATGCTACCGTGAGCTCCATGGCGACTGATAGATGGGATAGAAGTGTAACACATAATAAATATAGATTCAGCTGGGTAGCCATGTTGGTCTGAAGCAGCAGAACAAAGTTTGAGTCCAGTGGCACTCAAGTGGCCAACAAAGTTTTATTCTAGGTATAAGCTTTCGTGTGCATACACCAGAAAGCTTATGCCTAAAATAAAAATGTTGGTCTTAAAGGTTCCACTGGACTCAAAGATAATAAATATGTCCTACAACACACAGTTAATTGGGAGAACTCACTGCCACCAGATCTGGGGGTGGTCACAGTCTTACCTGAGTTAGAGCAGAGGTTCTCAAACTTTCTGGAATAAGTCAATTTTTAAACTTTTATAGGATCCATTTCCAAAGTAACTTCATACAACTTTCCTCCTCCCTAACACAATATACAGGAATCTCACTACACTGATCAAGTGTATAATGTATTTTCCACGTTTAGTATTTAAAAATATTTTTATATATTTATAGCTACGACAGAACTCCTGTGCTCAAAGGCAGTATACCCCTGAACACTAGCTACTGAGGGCAAACAGCAGGGGAGCCACTAAAAGTCTTTACACCCTGCTGGTGGCTACTGCCTTGAGCTCCATGGTGAGTGATAGATGGGATATAAATGTAACACATAATAAATATAGATTCAGGTGGGTAGCCCTGTTGGTCTGAAGCAGCAGAACAAAGTTTGAGTCCAACTGCAACTGGTAAACAGCAGAGAGAAATGTTGGGGGTCTCTATGCCCTGCTGGTGGAGTTCCAGGAAGCATCCACATTGGAAACAGGATGCTGGATTTAGCAGTACAATCCTACACACGCCATGAAAATTCCAGATGGACATCCATGTGAGTCAGAAATAATACAAAACATGAGTCTAGTGTCATTTTAAGGACTAGAAGAATTTACTCCAGCATAAACTTTGAAGACCAGAGGTCACTTCATGAACTGTTAAGAATAAACTTGTTCAACTTATTTACTTCATTTATACCCCCACCTTTCTCTTCTCCGTTTTATCCCTGTGAGGAAGGTTAGGCCAAAAGAATGGGACTGGCGCAAGGCACACTAGCAGGCACCCACGGCAGAGAGATTTGAACCTGGGCCTCCGAGAAACGATGCCAACACTAACCACCCCACCACACTGTCTACTAAGGTACACCCCCCCCCCCGACTTTTATTTAATTTTGCGTACCAAAACTCCCAAGGCCACCCTTCTGGAGTTCTTCAGCACAGCTCCAAATCTGTTCACACAGTGCCCCCTCTAAGCTGAGTTAGTGAGAGCCAGCTCCCAGTTTCTTAGCCTCCGGCTCACCCCTTTTTGTCTGAGCTCAGGAAGGAGGGCTCCAGAGCAAACCAACTTATGCAGCAGCCAAATCACCGGCTCTCAACTTTAACGCGGGAGCTCGGACAGCAGGATCTTTGCTCACAGGGCTCCAGGGCTTGGAGGGAACCCTGGCTTTCACGTGCAGCAGCCGCCGCAAAAGACAACAAAACGGTCCTCCAGCCCAGGCGCGCCGACGGGGCGAAAGCTTCCAGGGCGATAAACCTCCTTGGCCTCTCAGTCGCCCCCTGGGCTCCGGGTTTCACCCTCTGGCCCGGCAAGCCCATCATCGCGTTGGACCCCAACCCTGCATGGGACGGCACTGCCGGATCCCGCAGGGGCACCGCGACGGGGTGCCCTGCAAAAGGATGCTGCTCCCGAGAGGAGGCCTCTGTGCAAGGCGGCGGCGGAGGAGGCCGAGAGAGGACGAGGCGTCCCGTTATCCTCCAGGAGGCGGAAGAAGAACAAGAAGAACAACAAGAACAGACTACATAATAAGAAGAAGCAGCAGCAGCAGCAGCAAAGGGTCTGCAAGGGTGGCTCAAGGGGCGCCCGCCACACAATAATGACACCCGGAGGAGGAGGTGGAGGAGGAGGCCCCACCGCCGCCGCCGCCGCTGCCCCACCAGGAGCCCCGTGCGCGCCGGGCCAGCAGCAGCAGGGGGAAGAAGGGGAAGAGGCGCGGGCCGGTCCCTGTCACTCCGCCTGTGCTGCCCGCAAAGGGCCGGGCCTGCCCCGCCTGGCTGCCCGGCTGGCTTTGGCTTGGCGGTCGGACCCAGGCCGTCGCCCCGCTCTCTCGCCCCTCCTGCCGGCGTCGGCCTACCCGGCTTGGGGCCCGCGCCGCCGCCGCCTCCTTCCTTCCTTCCTTCCCCGCCCGCCTCGTCCCGGCTCACCTGCGGCCGCCGCGGCTCCCCTCGCTCACTCCTCCGCCGTTATTGCCGCCGCCATGTTCCGTAAGCGCAGAGGCGAGGCGAGGCGAGGGAGAGAAAAGGGAGCCCGCCCGCCTGCCTGCCTGCCTGCCTGGCCCAGCCTAGCCTGGCCCGGCCCAGCGCCGCCCCCTGCCGCCCGAGGACGCGCCGGGGAGCCCGGCCTGTCAGGAGGAAGAGCGGGAAGAGAAAGGGCCCAGGCGCTGGCTTGGCGGGAGCGCCGCCGCCGCCTCTCCCCGCCAAGTCTCCCTCCTCCCAGCCAGCCAGCCTGCCTGCCTCCCCCGGCGGCGGCGGGGAATCATCCGCCGCCTCGCTCCCCGTTTCTCCCCCTCAGAAGCCGCCCCGCCGGGAGAGAGGACGAGGGGCAGAGGGAGCGGCCCCCCACGCCCCCCCCCCCCCCAGCCGCCTTCTCTTCTCCCTCGTGGGTCGCCGCTTGAAATTGCCCCCCGAGGGGACGCCGAGGATGGCCGGGCGCTGTGCTTCTTTTCTCCCTGAAAAAGAGAGATTTATAGTTCTTCATGGGCAAAGAGGCGTCAAGGAAGGGCCGTCGTTGGGGGTCGTTTGTACCTTTCTTTCTTTTTCTCCCTGAAAAGAGAGATTTATAGTTCTTCATAGGCAAAGAGGCGTCAAGTAAGGGCCGTCGTTGGGTGTCATTTGTACCTCTCTCTCTCTTTTTTTAAAAAATCTCCCTGTGGAGCATAATGGTTTTTGTGACCTCTTCTTGCTCTCCTTTGGAAAGGACAAAAAAGGAATAAAAGCGGCCGGGAGCCGGGCCTCAGCTTTGCATCTAACGCCTGGGCGCAACACAGATGTAGACCGCAACGGGATTTGGTTGCATCTCCTAGCATCGTTACAGAAATTTATTTCGGTGGCGTACAAGCCTGAAGAAGAGTGCTGGAGAACTTGGAAGCTTGCACACTTCCTTGAGGGACAAGGGGCGTTCAGCCACCCGAGATTGAGCAATAATGGGTCTGTGATGCCCTTAGATGTCCTTGGACCGCAAGGAGATCAGACCAGGCAGTCCTGAAAGAAATCAACCCTGACTGTTCCCTGGAAGGCCAGATCCTGAAGCTCAAATACCTTGGCCACCAAATGAGAAGGGAGCACTCGCTGGAGAAGACCCTGATGCTGGGAAAGACTGAAGGTCAAAGGAGAAGGGGACGGCAAAGGATGAGATGGTTAGACAGTGTCATTGATGCAACAGACATGAAGTTGAGCAAACGGAGGACAGGAGGGCCTGGCGTGATGTGATCAATGGGGTCGCGAAGAGTCGGACTTGACTGTGCAACTGAATTACAAAAATGTTAGTCTGAAGCAGCAGAACAGAGTTTAAGTCCGGGGGCACCTTTAAGACCAACAAAGTTTAATTCTGAATATAAGCTTTCGTGTGCATGCACGCTTAGCTTCTACCCAGAATTAAATTTTGTTGGTTTTAAAGCTGCCACTGGACTCAAACTTTGTTCTACACTATTCGTGTGTCACTTAATTGGTCCTTATGTGGATCGTGTTGAGCGATTTGGGATCTTTCGCAAGCCCACCAGCTAAGGAGAAAAAACCAGTGCCCTCCTGAAAAAACCTCCGACTTTTCTTGGCGTGAACCCCATGAAATCCTACACACGCTATGATAATTCCAAATGTGCGTCTGTATCAGTCAAACCCTGACCTGGATCAGGCAGGCCTAATCTTGGAAGAGAAGCAGGGCTGACTTTGGCAAGTATTTGGATGGGAGAGCTCCAAAGAATACCGGGGCTGGGAGGCAGAGGCAAGATATCAAGCCACTTCTCTGAACATCCTCCATGCTCCTGTAGGAGTCGCCCGAGGTCACTATGACTTCCAGGCACAGGTGCACACACCCACACACACAAAATGCAAAAAAAGAAAATAAGAGTCCAGATTAGAGTCCAGAAATTAGAGACTAACAGATGTATTCCAGTTGAAGCTTTTGTAAATGAAAGCTCCTGTCATTTGATTAAGATCTACCTATCTTGTTTGTCATGTATTTATTTCCTTTATTTACACTCCGCCTACAAGCATTTTCCGAGGAGAACAGAACTGAGTAGGATTCTGAGTACAGCTGCCTGGTGTTGCTCTCAAAATATAGAGCAGACAGAACTCTGGGGTGGGGGGAAATTATGAGTAGCTGTGTTAAGCCTGTAGCAACGGAATTGAAAAAGAGTTCAGTGGCACCAAACAGTGCCATCCTAAACAGAGTTGTATCCTCCTAAAAGAAGTCAATGGGCTCAGAAGGGTCAGATTCTGGTTTGGATGATGAAACAGGAGTCCAGTGGCACCTTGAAGACTTGACAGTATCACTTTGCATTAACACCCTTCTAAATCCAATTGAAGTGGATGGCCTTAGAGCAGGGGTGGGCAAATTGTGGCCCGGGGGCCACATGCGGCCCGCCACAGAGTTTTTTGCGGCCCGCCAAGACAGTTGGCCACTGTCAGCACCTGAGGAGCTGCAGCTTGAACTTACTGACATGCAGTCAGATCACACTGTGAAAGAAATGTTTAATGCTGTGACATTAGTTGACTTTTACAAATCTTTGTCAACTGAAAAAATTTCCATGTATGAAGAAATTTGCTGGGAAAATGTTCTCTATATTTGGGTCTACATATATTTGTGAGCAAAGTTTTTCTTGCACGAAGATCAACAAGAGTAAATATAGACATTAAGAGACATTTGACAGACGTTAACTTGCAGGCTGTGATGAGAATCTCAACAAGCAATCTCACTCCTGATTTCAAAAAAATCGTAGAAAAGTGTGATAGGGTACGTTTGTCTCATTAAACTGATTCTAAAATTAAATGTGCTTGCAGCTATAGATGATATCAAATTAGCACAATAAATAAATTGAATAAAACTACCACTATTATTGATTTTTATGATACAATTTATACCTTTTCTGAAATGCAAAGTTAACTAATGAATGCAATCATTTTAAAAGGTGCAGCCCTCCGCTAACCCCCGCTCCCACAAAGCGGCCCCCGAGCCAAAACAATTGCCCACCCCTGCCTTAGAGGGATGCAACAGTTCAAGATGGCACTGTGGCAGAATGCACTTCAGCATAACCTTTGGTGAGTTAGCACTGTCTTCATCCGATACAACTGATCGTTATGCATCTAACGAAGCTGAGTTCTGACTAATGCTCCCTCTAAGCTGTAGAGTCTTGTGAGCAAAAATTCTGCTTTGTGAGCTACTGGCATTAAAGTTGTGAATGAGCGATTTGGCTACTGCATAAATTAGTGTGCTCTGGAGCCCTCCTTTCTGAGCTAAGACAAAAATGGGTGAGCCGGAGGCTAAGAAACTGTGAGCTAGCTCATACCCATTCAGCTTAGAGGGAACACTGGGACTCTGACTCATTAAAGCATACACTGGAATAAATGTTAAGTCTTTAAGGTGCCAGAGGACTTCTGCATTATTCTGGTCCCTGGAGCAACATCTCAATAAGCTTAAGCAGCAAGAGCCAGTTTGGTGCCGTGGTTAAGAGCGGCAGACTCTAATCTGGAGAACCAGGTTTGATTTCAACACTCCTTCACACAAAGCTAGCTGGTTGACCATGGGTCAGTCACAAGTTCTCTCAGAGCTGTTCTCTCAAGAGCAGTTCTGTCAGAGATCTCAGGGCGTCTGTTGTGGGGAGAGGAAGGGAAGGTGATTGTAAGCTGCTCTGAGACTCCGAGTGAAGGGTGGGGTATGAATCCAATCCTCCTCCTTCTCCTTTTCCTCTTCTTCATCATAGATTTAAACAGTGCAGTGCTATGCATAGTCCCTCTAGTCCAGGGGTGCGCAAACTGTTCGGGAGCTGCATGCGGCTCTTTCGCATATGTTATGTGGCTCCCGGCAGGGCGGCTGGGGAAGCTAAATATCATTAGCAAACAAATATCATTGGACAAATTAATATCATTATCAATATCTGCTTCTACCCCTTTTGTTGTTATTTTTGGCAGTCTCATTTAATGTTAATAAAAAGCAAATTTGCTTATTTTCCAATAAAAGCAGGTAATATTTGTTCATGTCTTGTGGCTCTCAAACATCTGATGTTTATTCTATGCGGCTCTTACGTTTAGCAAGTTTGGCCACCCCTGTTCTAGGTGGCTCTTAACGCTGAGCAAGTTTGCCCACCCCTGCTCTGGTCTAAGCCCACTGAAAGCATGAACACATGAAGCTGCCTTCTACTGAGTCAGACTCTTGGTCCTCAAGGTTAGTATTGTTCACTTGGATATGTACCAGCGCTGCGGGGTCTCAGGCAGAGGTCTTTCACATTACCTCCTACCTGACCCTTTTAACCAGAAATGCCAGGTGCTGAACCTGGGACCTTCTGCATGCACAACATACGGTCTGCCACTGAGCCACAACACCTTCAGTTAAGACAGGAGTAACTGTATAGGGTTGCACTGGGATATACGTATAGATACGTATGCATCCATACACATACAAACACGGAAAAATAATGTAAACAAGGTGTAAACAAGGAGCACGAACTAGACGGGTGTTTCTATGAAAACCAGATAAACTACAAAACCAGATAAAACTTCCCGAAAACACCACGGGAACTTCGAGAGGAGAGCCTTTCCAGCTTGGGAAACGCCTGGAACTCTGGGGCAGGGCCTGGGGTGGGCAAGGGTGCCACACAGGGCTGTAATGCCCTCCAAAGCTGCCATTTTCTCCAGAGGAAGTGATCTCAGTAGTCTGTACTCAGTAGTCGGATCAGCCGTAATTTTGGGAGAGCTCCAGGCCCAACCTGGAGGTTTGAAACTCTACTTCAGTGTGATGACTGCCGAATTAGAACTTATCCATAACTTTTTTTCGTCCAGTCCTGAATCCGGATGGAAGCTTTCTTACCCTCTCCCCCCAATGTTAAATTTAACATCACAAAACTAGGAAGATCTTAGTCCTGCACATACAATGTCTGTCTGTCTGTCTGTCTGTCTGTCTGTCTGTCTGTCTGTCTGTCTATCTATCTATCTATCTATCTATCTATCTATCTATCTATCTATCTATCTATCTATCTCTACATTCAGCTGAATACAATAAATACGTTCAAGTTCAAAGTCTAAAATGATAAAGCAGCAATAACTGAATCTGATCAGATGGTGTTTGAGCGTTATAAGTCGGTTCCCAAAGGGGAGGGGACGGGGAAGCCAGGCTTGATCAGTGAGCTTGCATCCAACAGGATTGTGGGACTCATCTTGCAAGTTTCTACAGGGTTCCAGCTTCCAGGGAAATAATACTTAGGCTTTTCTCCCATAACCACTTCTCCAGATAATAAATATCTGATTGTGTGGCAACTATGTAAATCCAGCTGAATTCATTATGGGATTAACTTTATACTTATTAAAGATCCTTAATCGTTTCTTCAACAACAACAAAAAAACAGCCAACAAACCTGAACTGGAGGATGTACAGTGAAATCCTAAACAGAGTTACACCTTTCTAAATCCATGGGATTAGAAGGCTACAGCACTGCTTAGAACTGCATTAGTAGCGCATAGGAGGAGCGGTTGGGGCCCATAACTACAGATTTGGCAGGGAAAAACAGCTTAGGGCAGGAATTAAATGCACCATGTAGGAAGGAGTATAGAGATAAAAATCCCAGAGTCATTTCTTCCAGTTTTATCTGGGAAACTCCAACAGCCGGGGGGGGGGGTGAGATGGTGGGTGGGCCCAACTGTGATTGGCAGTTCACGACTGGTGGTACAAAGGCACTGCTGTGTGCTAACGAGGGCAGCCTTAGTGATTCGGGGGCCCTGAGCAAAATGTAAGGATGGGACGCCAGAATCTCTCATGCAATACAACGGGAAGGTGATCCGCTGTAGGGTCCCTGCTGTCCAGCTGATCATCCTTCCACTTTCGCTGCCCATGGCTGCTTTCACACATGTTGGATAATATACTTTCAATGCACTGTAGCCATTATTGTTCGCAACTGGGGTTTCCTGTTTCACCCAGGGAAATCTAGTCGCAAATGTTTGCTAAAGTCCGCGGAAAGTGCTGCATTATCCAGCGTGTGTGAAGGCAGCATCTCTAGGCTGCCCCTGTGTGTTCATTAAGCCACACCTATGCAGGGGCGGTGCCAGGCTTTTTTGCGCCCTAGGCAAGGCTAACTACTTGTGCTCCCCCCCCCCCCTGCTAACCAATTATCAAAAACAGATGAATTCTAGGGAAAATTAAAAGCACAAAACTTGACCCTGCTAATTTTTAAAAAAATTGGGCAGGCAGGGTGCGAGGCAAAGCTGAAGGGAGCTGCTGCTGCTGCAGTTGCCGTGACTTTCTGGAGAAGGAAAAGCATGGGAGAGCCGGGGCTGGTGAGTGAGTGAGTGAGTGTGAGAGCCTGTGGCCGGTTGGAGGGGCGCTGATTGTCCGTTTCTGCACTCCTCTGAGGTCTGCGCCCTAAGCGGTTGCCTAACTTGGCCTAATGGTAGCACCGGCCCTGCACCTATGCCATGTTGTGGGCGGCACCAGTCGGGGAAACACTTTGTTTTCCCAGTTCCTAGATTCTGGTGCTGTTTTGACTAGCATTTAAGAAAAAGCACACTCAGCAACACCTGAGAAAAGTGCAACAGGTCTCTTGCCGCACTGTTTCCATCTGTGTCTATGTCAGCTATGTGTCTGTGGCTACCTCTGTCTGAGTATACAGTTAAATCCTTCCTTCCTTCCTTCCTTCCTTCCTTCCTTCCTTCCTTCCTTCCTCCCTTCCTTTTGGAATTCACTGCCACAGGAGGTGGCAGCGGCTACAAGCATGGACGGCTTCAAGAGGGAGTTAGATAAACATATGGAGCAGAGGTCCATCCATGGCTATTAGCCAGAAGGTATAGATAGGGTCTCTCAGTCTGGGGCAAGTGATGCTCTGTATTCTTGGTGCTTGGGGGGGGGGGGCAACAGTGGGAGGGCTTCTAGTGTCCTGGCCCCACTGCTGGACCTCCTGATGGCACCTGGTGTTTTTGGCCACTGTGTGACAGAGTGTTGGACTGGATGGGCCATTGGCCTGATCCAACATTGGCTTCTCTTATGTTCTTATATTTAATATATTTCTATGAGCATTGTTATTTGTCTTTGAAAAAAATGGTGTTTTTTTAAAACCTTTTCATTTATAGCATTAAACACAGCGTCAAACACTGAGCAGCCTAAAATAAATCTCATAAAAGACTCCTTGGGCTGTGAAGAAAACGGTCAGCTACTGTAATTAAAAACTCGGGTTAAAAAAGAAATGGACTGGCCTGGCACCTAAAAGAGGGTAAAGAAGCTCTCACATGAGCCTCAAGGAGTCACATGAGCTTCAATGCATTCTACAAATGCGGTGCCATCACTGAAAAAACCCCATCCCAGGTTGCTACTCCCCCCCCCTTCCGGCGTTTGGGGGGTTTGTGCGGGGGACCTCAGCTGATGGGCTGGACAGCAGAGTGAGAGTCAGTCCTTCAAACCCACATCTTGTATAAACTGGGTTGCCACCCATGCAAAAAGCAACTATGCATGCCCGCCACCATGGCGTGTGTGTGGGCTGCCAGCCTCCGACATCCTAACCAAGGAAGGACAGCTTCTTTGCATGGCTTGATTTAAAAGCAAAGCAAATAGCTTCAGAAAGACATTTTGCATGGATTCAGTGTTACATTTAACCTGTGTGGAAAACTGCACAGAGTGGGGACACATGTTTAGTCTTCATGCCCAAGATCCATAGCACTGGTAGATCTTCCCCTGGATCCACCGGATCCATGAAAACGCTCCGGTGGGTCCAGCCGATTGTGCTGGCGACATGCTAACTGACAGCATGTAGCAGCCTTGCATAAATTGCAGGCTGCAACACAAGTTTTAAAATGGGACCCAAGTCTATGCAAAATTGCATGGCAAAGTTCTGGTTTTGTTTTGTTTTTTTAAATCTCATTTTGATATTTATACCCTCTTTTCCTTCCTCCAGTGGAGTGACCCAAAGCTGTAAGCAGCACTGTTCACCCCATCATCACAACAACAACGCTGTAATGGAGGTGAGGCTGAGAGTGAGCAACTGGCCCAGGTTCACCCAGCAGCGCTTCTGAGAATTCGATCTCAGGTCTCCTGGATCATATTTTGACATTCTAACCACTACACTCTAACCTTGGGTTCCCCAGCCCTTTTGAACTTGTGGGCACCTTTGGAGGTGAAATATACTGGGTTTGGACATGTAGAGTGATCAGCTCATAGTTTATTAGCTATTCAGCTTAACTCTAAGACAAATCTAGCAGGGCCCAAGCACTACTTATATGCATGCAAAACACCCCACATCCCCAACTCCCCCTGATAGGCTATTTACAAAACATTACTACTTGATTGGTTTATTCCCGAGTCCTGGCCGGCTATTGTTCTGGTGCTCTAAGCTCAGCCAGTCTCTAGGGTGATTCAGTCAGGGATGATCTCTCAATACACAACGGGAGGAGAAATAATGAAATATCAGGGTGCAGGGTTGTACATAACTCTAATAGCGACTCCTCAACGTGTCAGGCAGATGTCTCTGTTGAACAGGATCCCTTTTTATCCGCACAGCCAATCAGAAGTGCCGCTGGGCACAAGCCCCACCTGCCCCCACCCAATTCCTGAAAGTATTTGGTGGGTTCCAGGAAAGGTGTTCGCAGGTGGCACGGCACCCACAGGCACCCACAGGCACCACACTGGGGGATCCTGTTGTAACCGCTAGATCACTCTGGCCTCACCAGCTACATGTTGAAATCCAGAGTGGCACCCAGAGTGACACACACAGTGACACGCAGGCATGCCTCTTGTCTTAGCAAACTGGGGGGGGGGGGCACAGGTGTGTCTGTCTGGTGCTCTCTCAGTGTACGAGACAGGCTTGGGTGTTAATTGGCCATAATTCACACAAAGGTGTGCATGGCTTTTGTGTTTTTTTTCCAGGGGGTCTCCAAGCTCCTCCCAGTGCCAGGGAGCAAATTATTTTGTTTATACGTCTGTGGAGCACAGGGGAGTCTTTAGCTTCTGAGATCTGCAGCTTGCCTGTCCCAGGGGAATCAGGATCAGCAGCATTATTATGCAAATATTCAAATACTGCGTCTCATCCTAAAGGCTCTGCAAGAGAGGGTGGAGGGGCGGTGTGTGTCTTTGGGGAGAGGGGGGGAGGCAAAAGGGAGAGGCTTGGTGGGCAAGATGACACGATAGACTTGTTCCATCTCTTCCAGGTGCCCTATTTTTTCCTCTCAAAAGGAATTCACGCTTCCCTGCTACTATTCCCTATGGAGAGTAATTGCTTTTCCATCCTCCTGGGAACAAGCAAGTGTGCGGCGGGAGGGGGGGGGGACCCCTTTAAAATGACAAGCCACAGATGTCCCTCACGCAGCTCTTTTCTCTCGCTTTTTCCGAGACAAGTGTTAATTTTCTACATTTGTGGCTGTGTTGTGAAAACGTAGGAAGAAACATATGGAGTCGCATTTCTCCCCCCAAAATGGTTCCTGAATGCAAGATGCTGGATTGGGGGCTACTTATTATATTACGTTACCTTATCTTATCTTATCTTGTATTGTATTGTATTAATTTATTTCATGTACACTTTGCTTTTCTCCCCAAACGGTGACCCAAAGCAGCTTACGACATTCTCCTCTCCTCCAGTTTATCCTCACAACAACCCTGTGAGGTAGGTTAGGCTGAGAGAGTGCGACTTGCCCAAGGTCACCTTCCCTGAGCTTCCACGGCACGAATCAGGATTTGAACCTGGGTCTTCCAGATACTAGTCCAACACTCTTAACCACTACACCACACTGCCCTGATCCTCTGTGTATTTATTCCTAAGTTAAGTCTCTCTGTGCGCCACAGGGAAAGGCTGTGTAGAGGCATCTCTTTTCCCAAGCACACTCTCCTGGTGCAATGAGCCTTCCTCTACTGCCCTTCTCCAACTTCAGTGTGGATTCCCCTAAACCCTGTTCTTCGGGCAGCTTTTCGACTTTCTCAGTCTTTATCCCCCACCCCACTTTTAACCAACTCTCCACGGTCGCGATCAGGCTGGTTTGGGTTTCACCTACCTTTTAAAATAAACATTACTAACTAATTCCCCCCTGGCTGATTGAGGGAGTCAGCCTCATCTGCAAGCGCACCCCACATTCAATAATTAAGTGAGCCATTAAACAAAATAGGATTGCCAACCTGCTGGTGGGGGCTGGATATTTCCCAGAATTAGATGTGACAAGTGTCACTTACCCACAATATTCACCCCAGGGGGGGGATCTCGTACCACATGCACACACACGCACACACTTTCTCCCCAGGCTCCCCTGCAGCTCCCCTCGGTGGCTGGAGCATTGGTAGGAGGAGACCAGGGCCGGCTGCAGCTCCACGGGTAAGTCTTCTTCCCCCCCACCCCCCACAGGCACTGGCGGTGAGGCCTAAGTGGCTCTCAGCTGCTGAGCTGCTGATTCCCCCCCTCACCTCCTGGCACTGGCGGCGAGGCCCGAGCAGTTCTCAGCTGCCGGCTGCTGATTTGCCCCCACACCTCCTGGCACAGGCGGCGAGGCCCGAGTGACTCTCAGCTGCTGGGCTGCCACAGAGTTCCCAGAGCATTCCCTGCATATGCGTTCCCTGCACATGTGCAGGGAACATTCTTTGGGGGGGATTTAAATATCCCCCCAGAAGTTTTTTTATGTTTTAGGATTTTTTTGCACACCTGGGGAATCCCCCACGTGTGCAGAAAAATCTCTCTGCCCCCCAAGTGCCCCCGATGCTACCCGAAGGAGTCTCAGAGGGGCTTACAATCTCCTTTCCCTCCCCATCCCCACAACAGACATGCCGTGAGCAATGTTCCCTCTAAGCTGTGGAGTCTTGTGAGCAAAAATTCTACTTTGTGAACCACTGATGTTGTGAGCGAGCGATTTGGCTACTGCATAAATTAGTTTGCACTGGAGCCATCCTTCTGAGCTTAGACAAAAATGTGTGAGTCGGAGACTAAAAAACTGTGAGCTAGCTCACGCTAACTCAGCTTAGAGGGAACACTGGCTGTGAGGTAGGTGGGGGCTGAGAGAGCTCTTTCGAGGACTGCTCGTGAGAGAACAGCTCTGAGAGAACTTGTAACTGACCCAAGGCCACACCAGCAAACACATGGGGAGGAGTGGAGAATCAAACCCGGTTCTCCCAGATTAGAGTTTGCTCCCCTAACCACTACACCAAACTACAAAAACCAGAAAGTCGCCCTTTAAAGCCAGTTTAGACAGGACAGCGGCTCGATCTGGGCAGTGCGAAGCAGGGAGGGGGAAATCTGAAACCTCCCCATGTCCACCCTTTTTGCTCCAGTGACCCACTTTTCCAAAGTTGTTTTGCTCCCGATTTCAAGGCCCCACTTGCATAAAAAGCATTTTCTGGGGGTAGGAATCAAAATAAGAGTCCCCCGCCTCCCCAGCTGCTTTCAAGCAAACCCCGAAGTGGTGGGAGATCTGAGGGTAGATTTCCCATGTCATGGTTCAGAAATGGAGTTCAGGACAGAGGGTTGGGTTGGGGTTTTTTTTTTTTGCCTGTCTGTCTGTGCTCCGACTCATGATCTTGGCATTCAGGAACAGCAGATAAAGGGAAATGTTATATCTTCTTTGAGTCCCATTTTGATGTTGTCCTTCTGCTTTGATTCTTTGTTGTTAATTAGAGTAACTACGATTTCCTTGGAGACGGGGGCAGGAGCAGCGTCGGGCTATAATTTCGGTCCCCCTGAAAGTTCTGTTCAATTGCTTTTAGATGGCTAATGGCTCTCTGCAGAGATTCTTGTTTTGAGAAATACAACTCAGTGTTTTGATCAAAGGCCTCCTTTTTCGCTCAGAGTGAATTCCAGGATAAGTTATAGAGTCGCTGGAGCAGAGCTCCTATCATCAAAATGCAAGAAGTAAACTCTCAAATAAGCCTGCCCAAGTTTAAAGATTATTTCCACTGTGGAGCATCGCTACTAATAATTCATCTATTCCAATTAGCTTCCTTTAAGGCTGCCCTTATTTTCCGCCCCCTAAAAGAGCTTCGCCACCCTCAACATTTTGCCTTGCAACCGAAATGAACCATACCTAAAGTTGGTATTTAATTTTAAAAAAATACATACAAGCCCAAGATCTCAGATGGCCCAGGCTAGCCCAGTCTCGTCAGATCTGGGAAGTTAAGCAAAGATGGCCCTGGTTAGTATTTGGGTGGGAAACCACTAAGGAAGCCCAGGGTCACACAGCCCCTTCCATACCATGAGGCCACGAGAGGTGAGTTTCTCCCAAGCCTGCTGCCTGCTTTCTCAAGATCCTTTAAAATAGAAATACCAGAGTTTGAATGTGGGACTTTCTTCATGCAAAACAAGCATACTATGGAGCTTTAGCCTCTCCCCTAGAGCTACCACCTGAACCACTTGTCATAGCAGTAGAAAAGCGCAAGAGTCCAGTAGCACCTTAAAGACTAACAGAATTTGTGGCTATATTCAGGTGAGTGGCTGTGTTGGTCTGAAACAGAAGAACAGAGTTTGAGTCCAGTGGCACCTTCAAGCTTTTACCCAGTTCAGCGGCCCCAAAAGTCCTCATCTCAGAAGAAGCACACGTCCTGCCAAGAGATGTTTGAGAAGTTCCAGTAGCTCCGAAAGTCCTCATCTCAGAAGAAGCACACATCCTGCCAGGAGATGTTTGAGAAGTTCCAGTGGCCCCAAAAGTCCTCATCTCAGAAGAAGCACACATCCTGCCAGGAGATGTTTGAGAAATTCCAGTGGCCCCAAAAATCCTTGTCTCAGAAGAAGCACAGGTCCTGCCAGGAGATGTTTGAGAAGTTCCAGTGGCTCCAAAAGTCGTCATCTCAGAAGAAGCACACGTCCTGCCAGGAGATGTTTGAGAAGTTCCAGTGGCCCCAAAAGTCCTCGTCTCAGAAGAAGCACAGGTCCTGCCAGGAGATGTTTGAGAAGTTCCAGTGGCTCCAAAAGTCCTCATCTCAGAAGAAGCACACGTCTTGCCAGGAGATGTTTGAGAAGTTCCAGTGGCCCCGAAAGTCCTCGTCTCAGAAGAAGCACACGTCCTGCCAGGAGATGTTTGAGAAGTTCCAGTGGCTCCAAAAGTCCTCATCTCAGAAGAAGCACACGTCCTGCCAGGAGATGTTTGAGAAGTTCCAGTGGCCCCGAAAGTCCTCGTCTCAGAAGAAGCACACGTCCTGCCAGGAGATGTTTGAGAAGTTCCAGTGGCCCCAAAAATCCTCGTCTCAGAAGAAGCACATGTCCTGCCAGGAGATGTTTGAGAAATTCCAGTGGCCCCAAAAATCCTTGTCTCAGAAGAAGCACAGGTCCTGCCAGGAGATGTTTGAGAAGTTCCAGTGGCTCCAAAAGTCGTCATCTCAGAAGAAGCACACGTCCTGCCAGGAGATGTTTGAGAAGTTACTCACACAGGAGTAAAGACAAGGAGAGCAAAGAAGGAGACAACACAGAGGGGTCCACCAAGCCCAGTAAACTACAGGCTGCCCTATACTTGGATGATGTCACCTTGTGGAGGACCTTTAAGGCCAACAAACTTTTATTCAAGGTATAAGCTTTTGTGTGTCTGTATCTGAAGAAGTGCGCTTGCCCATGACGACTTATACCTTGAATGAAACTTTGTCTGTCTTAAAGGCACCACTGGACTCAAACTTTGTTCTAGAATTTGTGCCAGGGCATGAAGCTTTTGTGATGTGAGTCACCTGAAGAAGTTGAGCAGTGACTCACGAAAGCTCCTACCCTGCCACTAATGTGGTTAGTCTTGAAGGTGCTGCCTGCTCTTTTCTACTGCTACAGACAGATTAACATGGCTACCCATCGTGATCTATCACTTGTCATAGGTTTGCTTCAGGAGGCAAAGTATATCTGCTTCATAACACAATCAGCACCTTTGACAGTTACTTTAAAGATGACCATGTGGAAAGACACCCCCCCCCCATCTTTTCCTCTCTTCCAGCCTTAAGCATAATTTCAAAGAACTGGGGAAAGTACATGGCTCACATTAAGGCTGAAAGAGAAGGTTCCTTATTCTTAAATCAAGCGTCACTATTCAGGTCTTACCCCTGCCTCTTGTATAAGGCACCTTGGCCATCTGCATGGTACTGAACAAGAGTAGCGTGCTCCAGTTTGGTTCCACACAGAGGTTTTTCTCTGCTTTGGTGTCCAAACCGAAGCCGGCTGTTTTGGAGCGTTCGCACAATGTTGTCCTCTAACTGTCTGCGCTGTGGATTTCAGCCCACCTTGCTATGACCTTTCTCAAAGCTAGTTTGATATGATCGTTTTGGAAACATTGCAGTCAAAGCAACCTCACACCTTCCCCTTATATCTTTGCAATAAAAATGGCTAGAACATTTTTTTTAAATGAAAACTGGGAATTCTGAGGAGCTACTGGACTGTGGCAACAGATTATTATAATATTAGCACTTACTAGCAATCTTAGCAATTGCCGATTTAAAACAAAAGCAAAAAGCCTGGAAAATCCTTTGTGACCTATGGCAGAAAGAGGTGGAAAGAAGCAAGGAAACTACAAGGGGAGTTACCATGTGGATGATGAATTGCTGCTGTGAATGCCTCTACGGTCCAATGTGGTGCTGTGGTCAGAGTATTAGGGTAGGATCTGGGAAACCCAGGTTCAAATCCCGCCATGGAAGCTCACTGGATGACCTTGGGCCTGTCACACCCTTCCAGTCTAACCTTCCAGATGAGGGGGCCTTGTGGTTAAAATGATGGAGAAGAGAATGACATAAACAGCTCTGGGTCCCCATTGGAAAGAAAGGTGGGATATAACTAAAGGCTGTGGTCACACACACTAAATAATCCACTTTCAGTGCACTTTCCAACTGGATTTTACTGTGTGAACTGGCAAAATCCAGTTGGAAAGTGCATTGAAAGTGGATTGAAAGTGGGTCACTGCAGTCACACACACTAAAGTAAGTAAGTAAATAAATACATTTGCAAGAGCAATATGAGCAACATGGAGAATTGTCATGGAGTGGAAGTCGCGCCTGCATCTCACTGACGTAAAAGCCAAGAGAGTTTAGTTCCTTCGGTTGCACTCTGAAAAAGAGTGCTGTCCTCCAACATACTGAACCTACAGTTCAAAAGACAGCAATGAATCACATCCTCCCAAAATCTTACCCTCCCTGGGCACTGCCCCCTCCCGAATCTTCTGGAGTTTGCTAGGCAGTGTTGGAAACTGTCATGGACGCCACACACTAATTGTTACACGGGCTCCATATTTGCTTTTGCAATTGCATCTCCTGGACCAAAATAGGAGGGTACACGATTGAAATACCATTTTAATTATATGTATCTGATCTGGGCACAAGGCGATGCCACACGAGGCTTATATAGTACATCCTTGCCTTGTGTCACTGATAGTTATCAGAATGTAATTTTCTCTTGGACCCCTGTGGCTCAGAGGTTGCTGCTGAGCTGCAGGCCGGACGGTTGGTAGCTCAGCAGTTCGAGACCTGAATGCTGCGTGACGGAGTGAGCTCCCATCTCTGGCCCCAGCTCCTGCCAACCAAGCAGTTTGAAAGCAAGAAATTGCCAGTAGGTAAATAGGTACAGCTTCAGTGGGAAGGTAACAGCGTTCCGTGTGCCTCAGCATTTTGTCATGCCAGCCACGACCATGGGAAAAGTCTTCAGACAGCGCTGGCTCTTCATCTTGGAAACAGAGGTAAGCACCACCCCCTAGAGTCAGATTCGACTGGCTTTAAAGCAAGGGAAACCTTTACCTTTACTTTACCTAATTTTTGCTTGGTCCTATATTGATTAATATTAGTATATAGTTGAGCCGATGTGCAACATTTATGCTTGACTACTGAAGAAGGCCAGAAGGCCAAAACGCATCTGTTTTAGTGTCACATAAGGTCCCAATTTTGCATATTGTGCAATTTGTAATTCTTATTGAGGCTATATGTGGGCCTATAAAAACAATTTGTAATAATTACATGCGTTTTTTTTTTTGATAATTTGTAATATTTATATTGCATATTTATTGATTTTAACACTGGGCCTTCTAATTTGTATTCATTCAACCTTTCAGGCTCTTAATTCATTTTGGGGGATTCGGTTTTTGTTCCCTTCTTTCTTTCCCAACTGTAATGGGAACTCTCCTTGAGCCACTAATGCTCCGATAAAATCCTGGATGGAGTCTACCTGTGGCTTCACTGGCTGTTTTATACTTTCCTTGAGCAAGAGTCCCAAATCTTCCCATTCGCAGGTAGCTGAAGACTGCATGCATTGCAGGAATGGGGCCGTTTGTGTGTTTGTATGTGTGTGTGTGTGTGCGTGCGTGTTTGAGGACGTTTGTCTCCTCAAGCGAAGCAGGCTGCTTGCAAGCCGGCTGCCTTTCATGTCCGTTTCAAAGGCGCTGGGGATGTCTGAAGAAGCTGATTTATAAAAATACAGAGCATTTCCAAATATGTGAGCTGATGTGGTTATGATCTGAGGGCAGAAGGCAGTGCAGGGAGACTAAAACCACACACACTGGGCAATATTCTCTGGAGAGAGATGTTCATTTCCAGGAGTGGTAGTGCATGCACAAGCTCTTTGGTTAATCTACCGCTGTCTAACGTATCTCCATATCAGAGCAAAATCTGAGTCCAGTAGCACCATAAAGACCAATAAAATTTCCAGGATATAAGCTTTTGAGAGTCAGAACTCCCTTCATCAGATGAAGAAGGTCAGGCCAGAACCAACAGGTTGAAATTAAATCAGAAGAGTTTTCAGCTAAACATGAGGAAGAACTTCCTGACAGAGCGGTTCCTCAGTGGAACAGGCTTCCTCGGGAGGTGGTGGGCTCTCCTTCTTTGGAGATTTTCAAACAGAGGCTAGATGGACATCTGACAGCAATGCTGATTCTGTGAACTTAGGCAGATCATGAGAGGGAGGGCAAGGAGTCTCTTTCTTACATGCCCAGGGAAATGTTGATTGCCACTTTGGGGTCAGGAAGCAATTTTTCTCCAGGCCAGTTTGGCTGGAGATCCTGCAGGTTTTCTGGGCATGGAGCAGGGGTTGCTGGAGGTGTGCGTGGGGGAGGGATTTGTGAATTTCCTGCATTGTGCAGGGGGTTGAACTAGATGACCTCGGAGGTCTCTTCCAACTCTATTTTCCTGTGTTTCTAAGAAGATAGCTTTGATTCTCAAAAGCTTACACCCTGGAAATCTTGTTGGTCTGTAAGGTGCGACTGGACCTAAATCTTGCTCTTGTAATGCAGACCAACACGGCTACCTACCAGAAACTATCTCCATGGAGCAGGGGTCCTCAGCCTTTCTGAGCCAGCAGGTACCTTTGGAATTCTGATACATGATGGTGGGCACAGTCACAAAATGGCTGCCACAGGAAGTGGAGCCAACCACAAAATATCAGGGAGCAAGGTTATCTATAACTCTAATAGTAACTCTTCAACGTTTCAGGCACAAGCTCTGTTTCACAGGATGCCTTTCAACCTGCACAGCCTATCAGAAGCAGTGCTGGGTAAAAGCCCCGCCTAGCCCCGCCCATTTCTTACAAGTGTTTGGCAGGCACCCTTGGACACCATGTTGGGGACCCCTGCCATAGAGAAAGCATCATGTCTGGTCTACAGAGGCAAAAGACTGGTGGGGCGCTGAATGGCAGCAGTGGTAGAAAGGACTAAACCATGTCAGAATACAGGTGGAGGATCCCTTTTTGGAATGTTCCCCTATGTTGAAAACTAGGGATGGGCACAAACTGGCTCACAAACAAAAGTCTGTGACGAATTTTGGCCAGTTTGTGATTTGTAAAGTGATGTTCGTGAACTGAAGAGCTGCCATGAACTTCCATGAATTTTGATGTAGTTTGTGGCGGTCCATGAAGAGCAGAATGCAGCAGTTTAAATGGCTCAGAGTCATCCCCCCCCCCCCCCCCCCCGCTTTCTGCTTGCCACAAAAACTGCAGCAAACAGGAAGAAATAGCTCCAAGCCACTTAAACCAGCAAGTAGAAAGCAGGGGGTGAAATGGCTGGGTAGCATTTCACCCCTTGCTTTCTGCTTGCTGTGGCTTTTCACGGCGAGCAGAAAGCAGGGGGTGAAATGCCTCCCAGCCATTTCACCCCCTGCTTTCTGCTTGCTGGTTTAAGTGGCTCAGAAAAATTTTGGGGACGGAGGATCTGGGGTCCTTCACACTTTTTCTTTTTGAAGGCACATTTTTTTGCAGTGGTTGCTTCTTGAGGCTGAGCCTAGGAACCATAAAATGCTCACCTGAAATACTAGACAGAGTCCACCATTTTGAGCTGCATTTTTGGAGCTGGTTACAGTAAAAATGAGAGCTAAATTGAACAAGGTGGTGGTTGAATTGGCCGTGCCACCAAGTCCCTACCAAGCTGAATGTGGGCTATTTAAAGCACATTACGGCAAGAGTATCTGGCAGAGGCAGGACTGGCACCAAACCCACCCCCCAAACGGCTTCTCCTCAGCTGTTTTCCTCCCAGTGAGGCTTGAAGAGCAGAAATAACAACTTGCTAAGCAGGAAAAAATCCCTAAGAGAAAATACCAGGCCTGTAGCTGCAGTGGGGCATCTCGGGGCAAGGCACCCCGACTTACCACCTAGGTTTCCCGACTTCCCATCCAGCCGATTTATTTTATTTTTCATGCATGCCACAGCCTCGCTGCACTGAGCCAATGCCCTGCCCCGCATCCTGGGGCCCTTATCTCTCTCTCTCTAGTTGCTTTAAAAAAACCTTTACTCTCGCATCGCTCCTGACGCAGCCTGGGGGGTTATGCTGGGGTGCCCCCTGACTTATTTAAATGCCTCCTCAAGTAAAAAATCCTGGCTATGGCCCTGGAAAAGAGAAAGAGTGCCATAGCAGTTAAGTGTCAGATTAAGGAGCATTTTGCTCCATCATTGCCCCAGCAAGTCAGGCCTGTAGCTACGGTGGGGCATCTCGGGGCTAGGCCCCCTGACTTACTTGGCAAGCCCCCCCCAACTTCCCATCCACCCCAGGGTGTCATGGCCTTCTCCCCAGGACTAATTTAATTAGTCAGTCCCCCCTAATAAATTTAAATGCCCCCTGACTTTAAAAATCCTGGCTATGGGGCTGCATCAATTGCCTCCTGGGTTGTCTTGTTCAAACTCTTTGGGAATGATTTGCCATACCACAACATAAGTGCAATATCCAGCCCTCTGTGGATGCAACGTAGGAGTGGGGAGACCCGGGTTCAATTCCCCACTCAGTCATAAAGCTCACTGGGCGACCTTTGGATAGTAATTTCCTCTCTTCTGAACCTACTTCACAAGGTTGTTGTGAGGATACAGCAGGGAAGGGGAGAGCCATGTGTACTGCTTGGGTTTTAAACATCCAGGTGGGGCCTGGAGATCTGCAATGACAACTGACCTCCAGCTTACAGCAATCAGTTCCCCTGGAGTAAACGCCTGTTTGGAAGGTGAACTCTATGGCATTATAGCCCATGGAGGTCCTTCCTTTCCCCAAACTCCACCTTCCCCAGACTCCATCCCCAAATCTCCAGTTCCCAATGCAGAGCTTGCAACAAGGCCTGTAGCCAGGATTTTGTGGCTTGTGGGGCAAAAATTTTTTCTGCTGGGGCTGAAGTTCTTAGTGCAGAAAGAAAAGCCATTTAACCAATAGAAAGCTGTTACCAGGATAGATCTCTAAATTGCAAGCTGTCAACCACTTTAGATGACAGTTCTCAGTTGCTGCAATTTAATCACTTCTGCCAGCCTAAGCAACAATTCTCATCACAAGCTGGCAAGTGGGGTGGTGGTGGTGGTGATGACTTCTACAGTCAAGAAAGCTAACACTTAGGCAGGAAAACTCTCTTAAAGGAGACCAGTTTCTTGACACAGAATTAGAAGGGATCCTAGAGGCCGCCTACTCCAGCCCCCTTGCTCAGTGTGGGAATTAGTCAACTACAGCATCCCACTCTGCTTAAAGGAGTGCAAACCTTTTTTTTAAAAAAAAGCATTTACAGGAGAAATTCTTATGGTGCTGTGCCTTTAAGAAAGGGGGCGGAGCCCCCAAAAGCCCCACCGTAGCTATGGGCCTGCTGGCAACTCTGGGCACTTTCCCACATGCTGAATAATACACTTTCAATCCACATTCAGTCCAGGCTGTGACTAGATTTTACTGTGTGAAATGAGAAAACCCACTTGCAAACGATTACCATAGTTTATTGAAAGTGGAATGAAATTGCATTATTCAGCATGTGTGAAAGCACCAAGTCTATCTGAACTCCTTGGAGAAAAGATGAAATAAAATGTTATTGGCTTGCAGGGGAGGGAGCACAGGCAGGCGAAGGATTCAACGCTCCCTCCTCTACCTGGACTTTGCGCCAAAGTGCCTTGTTAGCTTGTGGCCGCCGCCGAATTTCAATCGGATGTTTAATTTGACGCTGTTTCATGGCCGAAACCCAGGAACCCTTCTGCAGTACTGAAGGTCAGCGTGACAGCTGGCTAAATGAATTCACGCAGCGCAGAAGGACCGAGCCAGCATTTAACTGCCGCCTATTCAGAGGCATGCATTTCCTGTCTTAGTCATCTCTCTCTCTTGCCTCCCCAGCAATAAAAGGAAGTCCGTGCAACACCGAGGCACTTCCTACATGAAAGAGCACATCCGAGGCTGTGGTTGGACCGCTTCACTCATACTACAAACCCATCCTATCCATAATCAAAAGAGAGCCAACTTGTGAATCGCACACCGTGTACCCAGCCCAGCTGCAACCAATTAGCTGTCTTTCATTTTTCTACTAAAAGCAAGGCCTGACTAGGCAGAGGGAATTGTTAAAACTGGTTTAGGCCAAGGCATGGCTGAGAGATGTATCTTCAGGGCAATGATGGGGAGATCCTAGGGTCCAGACTGCCAAACTACACCTCTGCTCAGGGGTTGTCCCATACACAACATGGAAATCTGGCTTCTTCTTTTGGTTTGCGGCGACCTCAGTGGAGGCTGCCAACCTCCAGGTGGGGACCTGGAGATTTCCCAGAATTACAACTGATCTCCAGGCTATAGAGATCATTTCCCTTGGAGCAAATGGCTGCTATGTGTCGGCAGAATTTAAATATGCAAAGGAAGTGGAGCACTGACTGTTTAGAGAAAAATAAGTAGGTTTATTAAAGAAGAACTGTCATAGAGCATAGAAGAGAGAGAGAGAACCTTAACTGTCTAGCCTAGCAGGAGGAACAACAACAAGAAGGAAGCTCTGCAGGAACAGGAAGTCTCCAGAAGAGCCAATCAGGAGACAGCAATGACATTATTTGAAATTGTGGGCAGTCCCTCATCTAGCTATGCTAACTACCAGTCCTTCAGCTGTCCCCTGTAGAGTGCTCTTCAGATCTTCTTCATAAGGTTGCACTATAGACCTTGCATATTCCAACACTTTGGAGGGTCTACTCTATGGCATTACATCCAGTGTTCCCTCTAAGCTGAGTTAGTGTGAGCTAGCTCACAGTTTTTTAGCCTCCGGCTCACACGTATTTGCCTTCGCTCAGGAAGGATGGCTCCAGAGCAAACTAATTGATGCAGTAGCCAGATCGCTCACTCACAGCTTTGTTGCCAGTATCTCACAAAGTAGAATTTTTGCTCACAAGACTCCACAGCTTAGAGGGAGCATTGATTTACATCTATGCTGAGGTCCCTCCCCTCCCTAAACCCTCCCCTCCCCAGCTCCACCCCCAAATATCCAGGAATTTCCCAACCCAGAGTTGGCAACCCTAAACTGTGTGTGGGTGGCAAACGTGCTCTTGAATTCCCTGCACCATCGTGGGGTGCCCCTGTACCTCAATGATACCCTCCCCGATATCACCCATCAAGGATGGCAACTTTAGGGGTGGGGGACATTCTTGTCCTGTATTGGGGGGGGGGCATTGGCTGAATCTCAAAGGTGGTGCCTGAACCAAAGCGGAAGACATCTATCCCAGGAAGTATAATATAACCAAAAAGCCAGGACTATTTTTGGGCAGGAATGCACAGGAACGGAGTTCTGGCTGGCTTCCAAGCTGGCCACGCCTACAGCCTCCCCCCCCCCCCGCGGGTTCCCCAGGTGCCTCGCAAGCCGTGGGGCGCCTGGGGAAGCCAAGCCGATCTAGGGAGGGAAGTCAGTTTAAACTGCCTCCCCTCCTTGGGTTCCCCAGGTGCCCTGCAAGCTGGGGAAGCTGATCCTGGGAGGGAGCTGTGTTGTCAGAAACATGCTAATATGTTTCTGCTGTTGGGTGTGGCCTGTTATGCTAATAAGTTCCTGCTGGGCTTTTTCTACAAAAAAAGCCCAGCAAAAAGCACTGTACAAACACACAGAAAATCATCAATACTAAGTGTGACAATTATTGCTATGAAATAAAGTGCATAACTTTTAATGTGCTGTTATTAATACAATTTAAATTCAACCATAGAAAAACTGCCACACAAATATTCAATATAATGGCATATAAAGGTCCAAAGACCTGATTATAGAGCAACTGGTAACAAAGCAGTAAGTCACAAGAATAATTGGTAACAAAGGAACAAGTCACAAAGAAGTAGTTAATACAAAAATTTCAAAAGTGGTCAAAAGACCTAAACTGAGTAGAAATGTCAAAGCAGTGAAACTGAAGACGAAGCTGCTGGCTGGAGTCCTTCGTCTTGCTGAAACTTCCTCAGTGAACTGAGGCATTCTGACGCATTGAGACTTTGTCCCCACTGATTGGTAACCCCCTCTTTAATGATAAATAGATATTAGGAATTTTTCCTGTTCCAATCTTCTGCAATTTCTCTTTATGAGAACTGTATACCTGTAACCTCTATTTGTTAATCTTACAAGATTACAAGGAATAGCTCAATATACTCTAAATAAAAGTTTGCAACATTAGAAGGAAAGTCCATCATACCCAATGAGCGCCCGGATATAAACTCATTTCATCCACATCTTCCTCAGGAGTAGTCCTATTGTATGGAAAGGTATCAGCCTCTTGATACAGTTCAAGTTTGTTAAAAGCAAACCAATGCTTAAACTTCTTTATTTTCTCCATTTTAACCTTGAAGAAATCCATGGTACTGAAAATAAAAGGCAACACGAAGCTGAATGGAATGTTCTTATTTTTTAAAAGATTTTGATAAATTCTTATAAAAAATAAGAACATTCCATTCAGCTTTGTGTTGCCTTCCATTTTAAGTATCATGGATTTCTTCCAGGTTAAAATGCAGAAAATAAAGAAGTTTAAGCATTAGTTTGCTTTTAACAAACATTGAACTGTACCAAGAGGCTGATACCTTTCCATACAATAGGACAGGGGTGGCCAACCTTGCTTAACGTAAGAGCCACATAGAATAAACGTAAGAGCCACATAGAGATGTCTGAGAGCCGCAAGACAAGAACAAATATCACACACACGTTTTTATTTTTAAAAAATATGCAAATTTGCTTTTTATTAACGTTAAATGGGACTGCCAAAAATAAAAACAAACGAGGAAAACCGGTTATAAGAAAGAGAGAGAGAGAAACTAGGAAAGCAAATAGATGGGAGGGAGGAGGGAAGGAAGGAAGGAAGGAAGGAAGGAAGGGAGAAAGAGAGAAAAAGCATGCCTCCCCTTTGCTTCCCCAGCCGCCCTGCCAGGAGCCGCACAATATGTGTGAAAGAGCCGCATGTGGCTCCCGAGCCACAGGTTGGCCACCCCTGCAATAGGACTACTCCTGAGGAAGATGTGGATGAAATGAGTTTATATCCGGGCGCTCATTGGGTATGATGGACTTTCCTTCTAATGTTGTAAACTTTTATTGAGAGTATATTGAGCTATTCCTTGTAATCTTGCAAGCTTGATATAAAATATAAATGTTCTAGTCATTTATGTCACAGTGTTTGTTTGTTGTACCTCTATTTGTTAAACATGCACTGTTTTTTTGTTTTTTTTATATAAACCAGCTAATTGATGGGAGGCACAATAGAATGAAATGCAGACATAAATGTCATTTTAAATTGGGATCAGGTCTCCATCCTTTTAAAGATAAGCTACAAATAGATTAATGTCAGATTACTTATTCATAATGGCCATTTGCAGGAAAGAAATCCACAATTGTCAGGGTCCTTTCAAACTTTGTTGTCTCTTGTTTAAAAGGACACAGAGTGGCATTATACTGGTGAAGCGGAAAACCCCTAATTTATAAAGAATATCGATTCCTAGCAGAAATGCATCTCTTCTCAGGAAGCAAAAGGGGCTGTGTAAGAAACTGTTGCAACACCCAGATTAGGCAGTAATTAAACAGAATTTCTTGCAGCAAATGGGTTGGCTTGTATCACAGGTTGGGTTGCCAACTCTGGGTCGGGAAATTCCTGGATATTTGGGAGTGGAGCCTGGGGAGGGGAAGGTCTGAGGAGGGGAGGGGTCCTTAGCGGGGTATAATACCATAGAGTCCACCCTCCAAAGCAGCCATTTTCTCCAGGGGATCTCTCTAGTTTGGGGAGTAGTTGTAATTCCAAAAGCTCAGTGCTTACTTCTTGTGGCCCTTTCTTACATGCCCAGGGAAACGCTGATCTTTGGGGTCAGGAAGCAATTTTTCTCCGGGGCTGCGATCACACACACTCAATAATCCACTTTCAATACACTTTCCAACTGGATTTTTACTGTGTGAACTGGCAAAATCCAGTTTGAAGGTGCACTGAAAGTGGATTGGAAGTGGATTATTTAGTGTGTGTGATTGCAGCACTGGTCAGTTTGGCAAGGGATCCTGGAGGTTTTTTGTCATCTTCTGGGCGTGGAACAGCGGTCACTGCCAATGCTCCCTCTCAGCTGTGGAGTCTTGTGAGCAAAAACTCTACTTTGTGAACTACTGGCATTAAAGCTGTGAATGAGTGATTTGGCTGCTGCATCAATTAGTTTGCTCTGGAGCCATCCTTCCTGAGCCAAGACAAAAGTGTGTGAGCCGGAGGCTAAAAAACTGAGCTAGCTCACACTAACTCAGCTTAGAGGGAACACTGCGGGTGTGGAGGGGGAGGTATTTGTGATTTCTTGCATTGTGCAGGGAGTTGGACTAGATGACCCCGGGGGTAACTTCCAACTCTATGATTCTATGAACTCTCCAGGCCCCATCTGGACATTGGCAACCCTAATCACAGGCAATATCCAGGAAGAGATTCCTGTCCACTCTGAGTGTGGCTTTTCATTACGTGTTGTGTGCTCAAACACTGACACCCAAGCACAAAATGCACACTTCTGACATCCGCCGTGAAGTAAGCAAATGCTCTTAGTTCAGATTCTGAAAGACTGAAGGATATGTGTGAATCCACTCATAGCGGATACTGTCCACATGTGTTCCGTACGTGGGAATCTCTTGCTATTCCCCAAAACGCCCAAGAAGGGAATCCCCTCAGAATCGGGGCAGGCGTGCGCGGCTTTTCCTAAGCCTGCTCGGAGCTCAGTTCTGTGACTGATTCTTACATCTTTCAGCCTGCCCCCAAGTCAGAAATGCTGAAGAGTAACACTGCCAAAGTGAATGTTCCTAACACGATAAAGAGCAGAACGCACAGTTGCCTTGGCAACAGAATCTAATGGGGGACTGTAGTGATGTGGTACTTTGGCAAGCCAGGTTTTCTCCAGCGGAGGGCGCTGGGTGCTCACTTGATGGTTGAGTCTGCCCCCCCCCCCCCACAGCTGGGAAAAGAAACCCTGTCATTGTTAAGAAGATGTCTACCACCCATCGCTGGTTCTGCCACTCTGTAACTGAATCATGCACACTGCAATGCCATCCTAAACACAGTTATACCCTTCTAATCCTGCAGACTTCAATGGATTTAGAAAGGGTGTAACTCTGCTTAGGACGTTTATTATGTTATGGGTTTTTTTAAAAGGGTTTTTCTTTGGTGCAAATAGCTGTTATGAATAATTAATCTGGTGTTAATCCACTCGCATCCTTTTTTTTTTAATGGATGGAGGCCTAATGCTAATTTAAAATTATACTTATGTATGCATTTCTTTCCCTTCAGCCACTCAGCAAGGAGGTACTTAATAGAAAAGAGAAATAAGAAGGATACATTTAAAAATAGACAAAGGTTGAAAGTAGTGGTGTTGGTCCGGGGCAGAATTCAAAACTGAAAAGCCACAGAATACCTTTGGCTAAGACCAAGCGAAATAACACACACACAAATGTGCCAGCATATGTGTGCTTCAGAAGCCTACAGCAGCGGATAATGTTAAAAAGCCCACCCCAACATTTGGTGGGAGTTGTATGTCTTGATCTTAAGACCTCTCGCTCGCAACCTGTGAAGAATGCCAGGTGGGTTTGAATAGGTGGATGCTGGGTGAAGCTGGTATCAGATTGTACTGTTGGCTTTCTGAGAAGAAGGAAAGGATATGCCTAGGGTTGCCAACCTCCAGGTGGCACCTAGAGATCACCTGGAATTACAGGTGACCTCCAGAAAACAGATCAGTTCTCCTGAGGAAAATGGCTGCTTTGGAGGGTGGACTGTATGGAACTATAGCCTGCTGCCGTTCCTCCCCTCCCCAGACCCTGCCTTTCCCAAGCTCCACCCCCAAAACTCCAGGAATTTCCCAACCCAAAGTTGGCAACCCTGTGGCTGACTCCAGATGTAAATATGGTTAATCCACTGTTTATTCAAATGTATGCTAAAACCTGCTTTTACTAAGAGCCCACATACACAAGGAGGAAAGGATAGAAAGATACAGAAAGGGACCACTAGTAAAATCTCATCTAAAGACAACTGGGGAATTAAAACGTCTTCAAGCTGTGTCTAAAAGCAAGTAGGGAAAAGTTGATGGATACTGGGACCATTGTCAGATTTTTGTCAGAGATTTATGTAAAGTGGGTGGGGAATCTCTCAGCAGCAGTTTAGCAGCATTCAAAGGTGAATATTGGACGAGATTCGAGTTCCCACAAAGACACCAATGGCTGCTAAGATGAACTTTGAACCCTGGTTTTCACAGACCAAGAAGGGAGCAAACCTAAGCAGGTCTCCTCAGAAGTAATCTCCATGTTATTGTTTGGGGCTTACTCCCAGAAAAGTGCCTTGCTGTCCAGAGTGTAAATTACTCTCCAATGTACTTATGGCAAAGCTGTGGTGGGAGGTGAGCCAACAGCAGGGATGAAGACTTTGGATGTCTCGTCCGCCATTTTGAGTGTTTTGAACTGCTTGGATCGCTTCATGTCAGATCAGAGAGATGGACAGCTCCTGAGGTGGTAGAATGAACTGTATTCCATCATAGCTTGGGATGGGACTACCGTTTGTGAGTGCTAGTGAAAAAGTTTTAAAAGTAAAAATCCCCAAAACAACTGAAAAAAAAAACCCGACAAAAAACAAATCTGATACAGCAGGGGGGGAAATTCTAGCCTAACACAATCTGCGCTCTGCTAATTTTCTATCTGAATACAGTTTTTCTTGTGTTTGATTCCCTGCCTTCACTCTAAAGGGGTCCACCCCAGGAGTCTCTGACTTAAATTCACTAATTAAAAATGTTTATATCCTGCCTCAGACTCAAGATAACTTTTAGTTACATATGTCAAAGAGGGAGTTAAAGGAAGATGGCGGGAGAAGAGACATTCGTGTTCTTTGTGAGTTTAGAAATTCCGAGAGGGAGACATTTGGAAAGCTGGGGTGGGCTTCCCAGGTAATCTCCCCTCTTTCCCATGATGCCTCACAGACCTCCATTTTGTACAGCCTAGAGTGCTACTCCAGTGGCCCCATGCCTTTGCAAGGCTCGGATGGCTCAGCCAATAGAATATCAAGGCCCAGGAATAAAGTCTCGGTATCCCCCTCTCGCTTAGCCTGGCAGGTACTCAAGGTCGTGGCTTTCTTCTCAATCACCGCCAAATACCCGCCCAGCCTTACTCAATAGCGATAGGCTAGCTAGTAACTACCTCTCTGCCTAGTTTACCTTTATAGGTTTGTTGTGAGGAGAAAGTGGAAGTGGGGGGGTACTGAACCAATTATATCATCTTGAACTCCTTGATGTGGTAAAAATGTATGAAATACTTTGGAGGAGTCTGTCCAGGTCAACTTGGCCAAGGCTGGAATCCTGATATGTGAAAGTGACTTGAATCCTCATCAGATCTTGAAAGCTTAGCAGGGTCGGCCATGGTTAGTGCTCGGATGGGAGATCAATGAGGAAGTCCAGGGTCTCTGTGCAGAGGAAAGCAATGGCAAACCACCTCTGTTCATCTCTTGTCTTGAAAACGCTACAGGGCTTCCATAAGTCGGCTGTGACTTGATGGGGTGGGGTGGGGAAGCATCCTCCACAGAGGCATAGTTTGGTACAGCTCTCGTTCAAAACAAAGCCCGGAGAATCTGTCACATTGGCAAAGTTACTTCCCTATGAACAAGGACTTGCTCTTGGTTACTGTAATGCTCTACAGATTGTGAACATCACACCTCAGCATTGAAGTGATCCTTTGCTCACAGCTAAGCGCACGTCACGGCCGCTGCACACATCGCTCAGACAAGCCCTCCATTTATATACTTAGGAGCGTTAAATATGAGCTGTGGTTTCACTTCTCCAGGGGATATGTTGCTATTTCAGCAGACACAACGGCAACATGGCCAAAGCAGTGTTTCCCCCCGAAGCTTCTCCTCAGATGATCCCGGATACACTGAAGGAAGTTTTCTTGGTGCGTTTCAGCGCTGTGGTACATGAAGTGTGTAGGTAAGCTACTTGGCAGCATAAGTATCCACTTGACAACTCACTAGGTCGGAGTTTTAACCAACGTGTTTTGTTTGTTTGTTTGTGGGGACCGAGGGAATATAAAGCACAAGAAAGAGATCGGAGGGAAGTGGGAATCCAGACTCAGGAGTTGCCGCAGGGGCAAGGATGGGCTTTTCTTCCCGGGCCTCCATTTGGGAACTTAGGTCAGAGAGAGAGAGAGAGAGAACACCAGCATGAGCCCTGGGTGACTGAAGAGACAGCAAGGAAAGGTAAGGTTCAGAGGGAAAATATTCCCCAAGCCCAAGCTACACATGCCCAATAGGGCTTCCTGGAGCAGAGAGTTTGGGAAGCCCATTGGCCATGAGCGGTGTACCGAACAGTGTTTCAAGATACCTGGAGAATGGTGTGGGAAGAAGCTTGTGGGTGGGAGTGGCGAGAAGCAGGGCGTACAGGCAGGTGATGGTGAACTCCAGTGGCGCCCCTTGTCGAGTCGCCACTTGGATGCCACATCTTTCACACCAGTTGCATTCCTGTCTAGCTGATGTCGTTGCGATTGCTTAGTCGGCCCAATGCAGTGGCACAACTTGGCCTCTAGATGGACCCAACGCCCAACCCAATTGTAGGAAGATTGTTGGTGATGCCCAGAGGAATCTAGAAAAATGGCATCAGGTCCTTTTTCACTGGCTCAAATAGGAGCCGTAACCTTTTATTATCATCCCAAGATCCTCTGCTGTAAAGAATGGGAACATAAAGCTGTTGGGGTGATCTCTCTTATAGAGGGGGATCCGAATTAGCAGCTTTCCCCTGGGGCTGGAACACTGATACAATGCAATGCTAAACAGAGGTGCACCCTTGCAAGTCCATTGACGTCAAGGGTCTTAGAAGAGTTGGACTCTATTTAGGAACGCACTTATAATTTTTTTTTGCCTAGTACCCCAATACGTAAAAATAATCAGATCATAAACTGGCAAGAAGTCCCGAAAATGTATGTTAATCTAAGTAAGGACACAGAACAGAACTATTGCTTTAATGATTTTATGTAACTTTTCTAATAAGCGTGTGCTAAATTCACATCTATGAACACATATCTTTGGTGTAGTGGTTAGGAGCACAGATTCTTTATCTGGGAGAACCGGGATTGATTCCCAACTCGTCCACTTGCGGAGTAATTAACACAGCAACGTTGCCCTGGCTCAAAGGTAGAACACCTGCTTGGCAGGGAGACGGTCCCAGGTTCAATCTCCGGCATCTCCAGCTCAAAGGAACCAGTAGTAGGTGATGTGAAAGACCTCTGCCCGAGACCCTGGACAACTGCTGCCAGTCTGAGTAGACAATATCGACTCTGATGGACCAATGGTCTGATTCCGTCTAAAACAGCTTCATGTGTTCTTTGTTTCCAAAATCTGGTTGGATGAACTGTCTGTAACCCTCAGCTTGGCAATGGCGCCCCAAACCAAGTGGCAGGGATAGGACCGTGGGGACGGCAGGGCCTTTGTTCCATTCCTGGTGCTTCGGCAGCCTTCCGAGTGCCAGCCCACGAGAAAATGGAGAGGGACATCTGGGAAGTTCTGGCTAGGCCTGGGTTTGTTACGACGCTAATTAGCAATCGAGAAAAACCAAAAGGGGTGAGCATGTGCGATATGCGCACGATTGGCACGAGGGTAAGGTTTGAGCGTATTGTTTCCTGTTACATTTCAGCTTGCTTTCAACTTTGGCAAGGGGTAGACTCCTGGCTCTGAATCACCAGGAAAGGGGAGTGCGCTTCTTTCTTAAACATCTGCCATCCCACTAAAAATAAAATTGAGTCACCAAATGACTTGGCTGGAGTCGTCTGGGGGGATTTCACAGGTCTGATTACCTGCCATGGGCTGATAAAACCTGATCACTCTGCAGATGGCTAGGGGACTGTGAGGGTCGCTCTGCTCTCTGGGATCAATGCTGCAGGGGTTTACATTTCGGTAGAGAGGAGAACGTGTCTTTTTACTTTTTTGGTGCAATCTCTGTTGTTTTCTGATCGCGCACTTTTTTTTTTTGCTACTTGCAGTGCAGGGGCCTTTTCCAATGTCCAGCTTCTTGGCTAGGGGTTCGTTGTAGGTAGCCTGCCCATCTCCTTTCAAGGTTTTAGTTTTGTTATGGAGGGATCCCATTTTGCTGACTCTCAAGGCACGATTGGTTCATTTCTCCGCAAAGTTTTGCTAATTTGAAATGTGGGCTCCCCCCTCCTACTTCCACAAAACACCTTGCGATCCATTTGTCATCTTGGCAGGGTTGCCAACCTCAAGGTGGGGACTGGACACCTCTGGGGATTACAGCTGATTTCCAAGCGACAGAGATTGGTTCCCTGGGAGAAAATGGCTGCTTTGGAAGGTAGACTCTATGGCATTATACTCGGTTGAAGTCCCTCCCCTTCCCCACCCTTCTCAGACTCCACTTCCAAAATCTCCAGGTATTTCCCAACCCAGAGCTGGTAACCCTGTCATCTCCTGACTTTTCCTGGGCTCCACAGCAATCTTTTCTAACGTTGTAATGTAGTATGCTCTGTGTAGCAACCAGCCTGCCATGTGCTCCCAGGTAATGGCGCCCGCCGCATGGCCAGAGCACATGGTCAGGCAGAGAGGGGAGCTTGAATCTGGAGGAACAATAGACATCCGGATTGAAAGCCTCCACCAATGTGGGACCTAGGTTCTCCCTGGGGAGCCAATGCAATCAAAGGCTCCTCCAGGGAACCTATGACAAACATGCGCATATGTTAAGCCCCTATCAGGTCTTTTGGGTGCGGCCGGAGGTGTGGCTGCGGCCAGCATATAATGAGGGCCCTGGAGCCGTGGAAGCATGCTTGTTCTGACCATCTACTGGGCATGCTGAATCACTCAACAAAGGCTTCATGATTTCACCGTTCCTGGTCTCCTGAGTCCCATACTCTTCAGTTGTGCTACAGTGCTTTTGGAGTGATCTATCCTCTCTCTGTGTGTATGTTGTGTGGATGGGAAAGTGTTTTACCTTCTCTGTTCCACCCAAATGGATGCCACTCTCCCTGCCCCAGATGTCCGTACAAGCTAAAGTGACCAAACAGAGGCTAACGTACTTTGGTCACATTATGAGAAGACAAGAGTCACTGGAAAAGACAAGAATGCCAGGGCAAGTCGAAGGCATCAGGAAAAGGGGAAGACCCAACATGAAATGGATTTACTCAGTCAAGGAAGCCACGGCTGTCAGTTTGCAAGACTTGATTTGATCTAGAACCCGCTTATTTGTCTTCTTGGTGGCCCGCGGTCTCCATAAAACTCTACGCTGATACCACATTTCAAATGGATCAACTTTCTCCAGTGTCTAACTTTCACACCCATACACAGTACCGGGGAATACTGTGATATGAACCATCAGGGGTCCTTTCGTAGAAAAAGAGGTGCAGGAGCTCATTAGCATACCTCATTAGCATACCTCATTAGCATATGCCACGTCCCTGACATCACCAGAAGTGTGTCAGAAATAGAATGTCAGTTTCAGCCCCATTATACCCTATGGGCCATTGAAATCAATGGCAAAAACTCATAGGGTAAATGAGGGGCTGGAGGAAAGGGGGTTTGAGGGAGAGGCTCCAAACTTGCAGGGTAGCTGCTGGGGCCTCTCCTCAAAATACCCACCAAGTTTCAAGAAGATTGGACCAGGGGGTCCAATTCTATGGGCCCCCAAACAGGTTGTCCCGTCCCCTCCATTGTTCTCTATGGTGGGAAAAAATGTTAACTCTTTCCTCCCATAGAGAACAGTGGAGGGAATGTGGGCAACCTGTTTGGGGGCCCGTAGAATTGGACTCTCTGGTCCAATCTTCTTGAAACTTGGTGGGCATTTCGAGAAGAGGCCCCAGCAGCTACCCTGCAAGTTTGGAGCCTCTCCCTCATATCCCCTCCCCTCCAGTCGCTTTTAAAGTTGCCACTGAATTTCGGCGGCAATTCAGCAGCGGGCTGAATCAGATTAGAGAATCTGATTCAGCCTGTGGCTGCCCTAGTGGCCAATCCTGAGCTCCGGCCCCAACGGACCCCTGTGAATCATCTTGATCTTGGTTGCCAGTGACACATCCTTACACTTAACGGGTCTTTTCTAGCTTCTCCGTGGCTGCCCTCCCCAGCCTCAATTTCCTTCTGATTTCTTGGTTGCAGCCTCCCTTTCGGTTGATGATGGAGCCGAGGGATAAAAAAAATATCTCAAACAATTTTAATTTCTTCATTGTCAACCTTAAAAGCTGTGTCGTTCCCCAGCAATCATTACTTTTGTCTTCTCGATGCTCAGCTGTAATGCCGCTTTGGCAATTTCTGCTTTAACCTTCATCAGTAGTCGTTCCAAGCCTTCACTATCTCCTGCCGGTAATGTGGTCTCATCTGCGTACATCTCAGATTGTCAACGTTCCCTCCACCAATTTCCCCTCCACCTCCGTCTAAATCTAACCCAGCTTTTCTTATGATACGTCCTGCATATTTAGGGTCGCCTAAATCCTCTCGCTTATTTTCTGCAGGGGGCCGGTGTGTTTCACTATAACACAAGAGGCAGGTGGGAAGTTCATTCAGCCTGATCATTATTGACAGCTGAAGACTTTGCATTCCTGTTATGGGACCCTCCCCCCCCCCAGGGTTCTGCCAACTCAGGTTTGAGAAATGCTGTGTGAGGAAGACCCCAATGGTCGTCTGTCTCAGAATAAGGAGCACTTAGTAGATTCCAGCTACCCCACTGGTGGATTTCCATGGATATGTATAACCAGGGGTCATTTCGTAGAAAAAGAAGGGCAGGAGCTCATTAGCATGACTCATTAGCATAACTTATTTGCACATGCCACTCACCCTGACATCACCGGAAGTGTGTCAGAAGGCAACACCCATCACTCAGGCTCCACCCCAAAAATCTTCAGGTATTTCCAGGGGTCATTTCGTAGAAAAAGAGGTGCAGGAGCTCGTTAGCTTCCCCTCCCCCTCCCCACAACAAGACACCCTGTGAGGTAGGTGGGGCTGAGAGAGGTCTTTTGAGAACTGCTCATGAGAGAACAGCTCTGAGAGAACTTGTGACTGGTTCAAGGTCACACCAGCAGCTGCATGTGGAGGAGTGGGGAACCAAACCCGGTTCTCACAGATTAGAGTCCAACTCCTGACCACTACACCAAACTGATAAGGTGGAATCTGCTGAAGGGTTGGTGAAATTTCTCCAGTACTTATGTGCCATGTGCCCAGGAAAAAAATGGTATACTTAGAAAATTTATACACCACCTTGAGCAAGTCTTTGGAAAAGCAGCACACAGTCATAAAAGGAACAATGATAAAATTATCAATATTAAAACAACATTAAAAACAATAAAGACCCTAGCAGGGCTTTCCCTGGGGCGCTGTGCCTCTGCACTGCTCAGGGAAGCCGAGGAGGGGGCGGGGCTTGGTCATGTGCCCGCCCCCTGGGCTCCTCACTCCCGGAGCTGCGCTCCTGTGCGCTCCCGCTCCAACGGACCCCTGTGTATAACTAGGAGAGGAGCCCCCCCCCGGTGTGGATTTCCATTGGTATGTATAACTAGGAGAGGAACCACCACTGCTCAGATCTTTCTTGGTGCATGCCAAGTCCCCCCCCCCCCCGAAAGTAGGTGGGACAGGTCAGGCTTTTGTCCAGCAAGGCTTTTTTTGGGGGGGGTATTTTTTTATATGTGCATCCGTGTGAGTGTGTGTGCACCTGGAAGTCATGGCGACCTTTGGTAACTGACCCCTACTAGGGGCCTGGAGGATATTCAGAGAGGTGGCTGAATAAAGCCTGCCCCTGCCTCCTGGCTCTGGTATTCCAAGGAGGTCTCCCATCCAAGTACTTGCCAGAGTCGACCCTGCTTAGCTTCCGAGATCGGACGAGATCGGGCTTGCCTGGGCTATCCAGAGCAGGGTAATCCAGCAAGGATTTTGACTGGCCGCTGGAGATTTGATTGGCTGTGCAGATTTTTAAAAACAGCCACTGCCACCACAGCACAAGGTTCTTCACTGTGTGACTGAAGGAAAGCTGCTGAAGCAGCCATTTTGCTACTGGCTCAGCCATTTTGTGGCACTGGTTTTGTGGCTGCGCCCACTGCACGATGCCAGTATCTCACAGGCTCAAAAAGGTTGGGGACCCCTGAATTAGGACATCATAAGAGGGGCTTAGTCGATCGAATATCAAGAGAAGAGAAGAAGAAGAAGAGATTGGATTTATACCCTGCCCTCCACTCCCCAAGAGAGTCTCAGAGCAGCTTACAAACTCCTTTTCCCTTCCCCTCCCCACAACAGACACCCTGTGAGGTAGGTGAGGCTGAGAGAACTCTTTCCCAAGCTGTCCTTGAGGGAACAGCTGGTACAGAGCTATGGCTTGCCCAAGGTCATCCAGCCAGGTGCAAGTGGAGGAGTGGAGAATCAAACCCGGATCTCCCAGATTAGAGTCCGCGCACTTAACCACTACACCAAACTGGCTCTCAAAAAGAAGACTGAATCGTCAGACCTCAGAACATAATCTTCCCCCTTATCATGCAACCTCATCTGTTTGAAGAATTCATTTGCACATGTGCAGCTACACCTGTCAATCACCACTAGGTAGCTGCAATTGTGCTTCCAGGTAGGGATGCCAGGTCCTACCTGGCTGCTGGCAGGGGGATTCAGCTTCTTCTCAGCACTGTTGAAGTCAGGGGTGGGGTGACGCTCTAGTTTTTGGGCAAAACTCTATGGTTTTTTGCTTTCAAAACCATAGAGTTTGCCCAAAAACTAGAGTGTCACCCTTGACATCCCCAACGTGATTGACATCACTTCACTGTTTGGAGGTGGGGCTTCCCCTGACAGCCAGCTGGCTGGTGGCAGACTGGAGCCCCACAAAGCAGGGGGTTGTGTGAAATCCCTGCTGGGAACTGGGGGATAGAAACCCTACTTCCAGGCCAGCGAGCAAGACTTCCGGAGGCCTCTAGGTTTTTTTTGCAAACATTTGCCCAGACAGGTTGATCTAGAAGCCACTTAAACCAGAGAACTCCGACGTAAGCCACTTCAGTCCCATTAGCTTCAATAATAAACATTTCCCACAATTAAAAATAAGAAACAAATGGCATGTAAGCGTACACATAGAAACTAAATATACCTCTCAATTAACCTCTCACTTGGCACCTAATTACTCATCAGCTCCAGGAATCCTGTTCTCTGAAAGGCAGGTAATGGGTCTCTTGCCAGCGAGATTCTTTTTCAGTCTTTGGGCCTATTGGAAATGTGGAAGGAATACTGTCGCTTTCATAAGGCTTGCGAGTAGAATGACTCTGCCGCAGCATGTAGCCCAACACGCGATCAAAAACGCAGACGGCGTGTGATCAAAGGACGGAAAGCATTTGAATGGAATGGATTCAAAGGAAATGCAAATGCAAAACTCAAGTGTGTTTCGATCTATTTCTGGTCCATTTTGGTGTTGCGGTTGAGGAGCACAGGGGCTTTTCTTGCAGCCCACATTCCATCACCACATCTGGCTACTTCTGCTTCCCTTGATCCTGGGTCACTCCGTGAGAACACAGGGCTGAGCCTCGGTTCTTTGAGACCTCTCGCTTACTCTGGCCATGGACAGCCTCTGCCGGTTGACAGCACACCACAGATGAACCAACGGTCAGCATCAGGCCGCTTCCTGGGAATAGTCTTGAGGAGGGGCTATGGCTCAGTGGTGGAGGGCCTGTTTCCTATGCTGAAGGCCCCAGGTTCAATCCCCACCATTTATAGTTAAAGGATCTTAAGCAGCCAATGCTAGGAAAAACATGCCTTAGAGCCATGGCTAGGAGAAAGCTGAAGAATCAATGGCCTGTCTTGGTACAAGGTTACTTGGGTATTATAATTTTTTTTGTAGAATTGTACTTCTTTGCCAAACACCTCTAGGTGTAAGTTAGTAACACTTCTGACTACACATCGGTAACATAACAAACCCACTGGGCTTGGAAGAGGGTAACTCTACTTAGGTTTTTTAAAATTATTATTATTAATTTTTTTATTGATGAAGATTTAAACAGTATTAACATAATACAAAAAACTTTTGTTACATTGAGTTATAATATTATTACCTATATAATCAATATAAGTTACTTAACCATATGTCACCTTGTTTATGTCTGATAGCGTTCATTAATAAAATTATGTATGTGTGTATGAAGTGCTCAGATCGTTTAGGAAGCCTAAAAACGAAGCCATTCTATGTAATGTGGGTTGGAGGGAATAATATTGTTCTCTGCCGTATATTGGATCAGAGGGAACCATGTACGGACAAATGTTGAGTTTGAGTTCCCCTTCTTGCAAAATCTGTCTTCAGTGGTTTCCGCTATCTTATCCATCATGAAGTGGTCCCAGCATTTATTTTTCCACATTATTAAGTCCGGGGGGGGGGGGTGTTAGAGGACTTCCACGTTGCCGCAATTGTCAATCTTGCTGTTGCCAACAAAGAAGAGGTGAGATGTAACTCTACTTAGGATGGTACTGTAAACATCTATAATAGATCGCCATGTGTGTTGTATGCTGTCAAGCTGCTTCCAACTTATGTTCATTCCAGTTAATGACCTCCAGAATGTCAAATCCTTAACAGCCTCGCTCGGGTCCTGCAAAGGGAAGTCTGTGGCTTCCTTGACTGAGTCCATCCATCTCATGTTGGGTTTTCCTCTTTCCCTGCTGCCTTCAGCTTTTCATAACATGATTGTCTTTCCCAGTGACTCTCATTTTCTCACGATGTGACCAAAGTATGATAGTCTCAGTTCAGCCACATTAGCTTCTAAGGAGATTTCAGGCTCGATTTGATCTAGAACCCACTTGCTTGTCTTTTCGGCAATCCACGCGATCCATAATACTCTCCCTTTACACCACAGTTCAAACGAGTCGGTTTTCTTCCAGTCAGCTTTCTCCACTGTCCAGCTTTCAGACCCATAGATTGTAAGGGGAAATACCATGGTATGAATTATAATAAATAGCTAGCACTACCAAAAAAAGAAGCAGCAGCTTTAACCTGGATGGCCCAGGCTAGCCCGATCTTGTCAGATCTTGGAAGCTAAGCAGGGTTAGCCCTGGTCAATATATGAATGGGATGCAGGGGTCATTTCAAGCCGGAATGCACAGGAACGCCGTTCCAGGAGTAACAAGCCCAGGAGTGGGCACATATGGTGATGCACTGTGGAAAAAAGCAAAAGCATACTAACTTGGTCTGTATTTTCATGCTCGTTGTAGGGTAGCTTCCCTGCAAGAGCAAAGGAAACCTGAAGTGTCTTTAGTCAAAGTATAAAGCTGGCTTGCCAGCTCTGAGTTGGGAAATACCTAGAGATTTCTGGGGTGGAGCCTGAGTGGTGGGCGTTGCCTTCTGACACACTTCCGGTGATGTCAGGGGGTGTGGCACATGCAAATAAGTTACGCTAATGAGCTCCTGCACCTCTTTTTTTACGAAATGACCCCTGGATCATAGGAGACAACCAGGGAATCCCTGGGTCACTATGCGAAGGAAAGCAACGGCAAACCACCCGTTTGTCTCTTGCCTTGAAAATCCTACCGGGTCTTCATAAGTCGGCTGTGACTCGACAGCCCGTTATGCACAAACAGCACGACAAAATAAGGATTCAACAAAAGATTACGACAATTAGTCTTCACACACACGTCTGCAGTGCGTTTCTAGAATCCTGAATTGTGTGGGTCTACACCCACACAATCTGGGAGGCCAGAAATGCACTGCAGACGTGAATGAATGGAGGATGCGCGGAAGGAATGTGGAGGATCTTATTTCGGGGCAGAGGCCAAAACCCCGTGATCCTTTGGCAGGCTTCCCCCATTCCTAGGAGCTGCTATTTGGTGCCTGTGCATAGGTCTTCGAGGACATTTAAAAAGAACTGGCGTCAAGGCCGGCTTTGCGAAACAGCAGTCATGGCAGCACCGAACGTTTATGGGGTTCCCGTTATGTACTATCCCCTCCTGACAAGCTGGGCTTGCACAGACAAGATAACGCTCCGGGGAAGCAGAGAGCCGCTCGAATCCCCCTCTCAAACACTCATCCGATCAGACGCTTGTCACCTCGAATCCTCTGCTTGTCCCAGGTCACGTACCACGACCGGTCTATTCCTAATATCATTAAGAACCCTTTTTCCGGCGCCTAAATAATAAGCAAAGGCGGGGATGCTGTGATTAATGGAGGCTTGATGGATGAAACCCCTTGTCACCATTTAATACCTGTAACAATAGATTCATTAACTAGGATTAGTTTCAGACATAAGCTTTCTATACCCATGGCTATTACTCACTCAGTTCATTAACAGGACAGCATTAGTTCTGGTACCTTTGAGCGCGGATACATCCTGCATACCAATTACGTTCACGCTCTTCAACTTTCAGGGAATTGGAAGCAGGGTCTATTTAAGGAAAAGAACCAGCAGCAGCAGAAGAAGGAGTTGGAATCTCTTAATTCAGAGCTGTCAGGAAATGCAGCCCGGCTCTGATTTTCTACCCACTTAATTTCTTAAGGTGGAGGATGCGGGTGATGTGCCAAACGGAGACAGTGGCTTTCCGCTTGCCCTTGGCTCCTGCTGTGGAGAATGGGAGGCACGTTCAGGCGGTTGCCCGCCTGGAACAGGGGCCCGTGCTGGCTTGCATTCAGCACTGGATGGCGCTGTTGTCCCCCACGAAAAGACGTCCAAAGTGTTTTATTTCTGTGGCAGGGAAAAAAGACTTCTTTTTGTGTGTGCAAGGGGTGATTGAATCACTCTTGGCATGGCCCATACCTACAAGCCAGACTTTTCTTTTTTGTTATTCCACTTTTCCTCCAAGGAGTTTGGGACAGTATGGTTCTGCCCTCCTCCAGTTCACCCTTACAATAATGCTGTGAGGTGGGCTGGTGTAAGTGAGGGGGTGAACATCATTCGGGGGGTGATAACTCAGAGGTTAACATGCTGAGCTGCAGACTGGTAGCTCGGCAGCTTGAGACCCGAGTGCCACATGACGGAGTGAGCTCCTGTCTCTGGCCCCAGCTCCTGCCAACCTAGCAGTTCGAAAGCAAGAAATTGCAAGTAGATAAATAGGTACCGCTTTGGTGGGAAGGAAACAGCGTTCTGTGCGCCTTGGTGTTTAGTCATGCTGGCCACATGACCATGGAAAAAGTCTTCGGACAGCGCTGGCTCTTTGGCATGGAAACAGAGATGAGCACTGCATCCCTAGAGTCGGATTTGACTGGCTTTCGAGCAAGGGAAACCTTGACCTTTACCTATGTATTTATTTAGAGATTTATATCCCACTTTTCTTCCCAATGGAGACCCAAAGCAGCTTGTAACTTCTTCCATTTTATCCTCTCAATAACAACAACCCTGTGAGGCGGCTTAGAATGAGAAAGAGTACTCTGCCCAAGGTCATCCAGTGAGCTTCCATGCCAAGAAACCCCCATAAGCACAGTGTCTTCCCAGATCATTTATCTCTAATTGAATAATCCCTTTGGGCGTATCAGTATGGTGTAACAGGAGGTCAGACTTGGGCTCTTCAGATCCAGGCTCGAATCCCCCTCTGCCATGGAAGCTGGCTGGGGGACCTTGTGCCAGTCACTGCTGCAGCCTAATCTACCTCACAGGATTGTTGTTTTGAGGATAAAAGGAAGGAGGGGACAACCATGTTGTAGACTTCTCTAGATTATAGGGATGCCAGACTTCAGGTGGGATCTGGGGATCCCCCAGAATTACAGCTCATCTCCAGACTACAGAGATCAGTTCCCCTGGAGAGAAGGGACGTTTTGGAGGGTGGACTCTATGGCACCCCACCCCACTGAGGTCCCTGTCCTCCCCAGGTTTCATCCCCAAACCTCCAGGAGTTTCCCAACCTGGATCTGGCAACCTTCCCCCCCCAATCCAATCCCAGTGGCTGTGTGTGTGTGTGTGTGGGAGAAAACAGTTAAATATATTATACAGGGCTATTTTGGGGCAGGAACGCACAGGAACGGAGTTCCGGCTGGCTCCTGAGCTGGCCACGCCTACAACCAAAACCTCTGGCGTGTGTGGCTACAGAGCACGCTGCCCTCCCTATGTTACACACAAGAGGGAAAGGCGGCATGTTAAAATGCCCTCTTTCCCTCTGGGGAGCCCCTCCAGATTTCCTTGTCAATTTCACTCCCTGCCAGTCAGCTGAGAGTGAAATTGACAAGGAAAAGCCTCTCTCTGCCTTCCCTTCTCTAGCTGACCTGTGGCAGCTGGAAAAGGGCAGGCAGGGAACCCAGGTGTGTTGAAAATCCAGGGGAGGGAGAGAAAGGTATTTAACCATGCACCGCATTTCCCCGGTTGTCTGGTTCGGGGGTGGGGAGGCAACTAGAAATGCAATGCTGAAGTGCCTGAGATCTTTCACTTCCCCGGCACTTCAGCCCTGCCTTTCCCCAGCCCTCTGGTTTGGGGGGGGTGGGAGGTGGGGAAGAGGCAAGCTTCCATCCCTGCCCTGTGCTTTCCCAGCCCCTGCCTAATATGCTAATGAGCTGCGTTGTCAGGGGTGTGGCCTAATATGCTAATGAGTTCTTGCTGGGCTTTTCCTACCCAAAAAAGCCCTGAATATATATACAAAAATAAATGGAGCTATTTCCCAAATAGACTGAGGTTGTTCACTTATGAAAACGTCCACAAGGTCGGCTTGCCGTTGCAGGGATCATATTTTTAAAGCATTTGTTTAAAATATTTATATGACCACTTTTCTCCTGAGCATCTCAAATGCACAGTGGAAAACATGAACATCAAAGCAATGCCCGTCGGCGAAATCTAGAAACTGGCCAAGAGCGCAGCTGTTTGTCAACGTTACCAACCCCAAACCTTCCAAACGAGAAAGACTTCTTTCTAAAAAGGAAAAAAAAAGATTGACATCAGTCAAGAGATGAAAAATGAACAAACCGGTTATTCTTTATCGGATGTGACTTCTAGTGAAAGCACTTCTTTAGCAAAGTTAACCTTTGGCCAACAACAACAACAAAAATTGCACATCTTAGGATGGAAAACATGTACTGGGAGAGGCAGTGAGCTACGGTAGTTAGCATTCTGGGACTAGAAGAACCAGGTTCAAATCTCCATTCAGCCACAATACTCGACCGTCGCTCTCAGCCTAACCTACCTAACAGGGTTGTTGTGGGAGGAGGACCACATTCTCAGAGTGCCTAAATGAATAATAAAACCAAAAAAAGACCGGCTGGTTAATGGCAAAGGGAAGGAAGGTGGCATGCTATAGCCTGATCTCATTAGCTCTCATAAACTAAGCAGGGTTGGTACTTGGATGGGAGACCCCCAAGGAAGACTCTGCAGAGGAAGGCAAAGGCAAACCACCCCCGCCTCTCACTTGCCTTGAACACTCCTTGCCGGGGTTGCCATGAGTCGGTTGAGACTTGACAGCACATAATAATGGCAAAGAATCAGAAGTGTTAAAGTCATAGACAGAAAAAGGCTAGAATTACATCCTGGACCTTTCATAAAAACTCTCATAGAATCATAGAGTTGGAAGGCACCTCCAGGGTCATCTAGACTACTCCCCTGCACAATGCGGGAAATTCATAGCTACCCCTTCCACCAGTGAGCCCATGACCCCACTCCACACCCAGAAGATGGCAAAAAAACCCAAAAGCCAAACCCGGATCCCTAGCCAAACTGGCCTGGAGAAAATTGCTTCCTGGCCCCAAAATTGCTTCCTGATCAGTACTGGCTGCCATTCTCCATGGACACAGAATGGTGCCACTGAAGAACTTGGAACTTCTACAGGGTTGCCAACTCTGGATTGGGAAATACCTGGAGATTTAGGGGGTGGTGCCTGAGGGAGGTTTAGGGAGGTTTAGGGAGGGGGGGACCTCAGCAAGGTGTCATGACAAAGCCCGCCCTCTTGCAAGTTTTCTCCAGGGGAACTGATCTCTGTTGTCCAGAGATTGGTTGTAATTCTGGGAGATCTCCAGCTGGAGGATGGCAACCCTAAATCTCTATGGTTACAAAAGTCTCTACTTTTGCAGTGGAACTTCAAACAAACAAAAAACACTCCGCTTTTAGGCCAAGGTCACCCAGGCTATATTTTGTTGCTGTAGTTTTTTCTATCTCTATGGAGAATAGAATTAGCTAGCTCAGTACTTTATACCTACCGTACCTCGCAGGGTGGTTGTGAAACTAAAATGGAAGAAGGGAGAATCTGAGCCCTTTGAAGGAAGAGAGGGATTAAAATTCAACAGACAGGTAAAGACACAGGAGGATGTTTTCCCCATCATTATTTTCCAACACATTTGTGTGCGTTTATTGATTTTTTTATCCTGCCTTTCCTCAGGGTGGCTTCTTTGCCCCTATTTTTATCTCACAACAACCCTGTAAGGTGGGTTAGGCTGAGAGACAGCAACTGCCCCAAAGTCACCCCTTCATTTTTACTCAGAACCTGCCTAGAACCTCAATCTAAACCCCCCCCCCCCCAACTATACCCCAGAATCTCGTACTTGCTTTGCAAACTACCGGGCAGGTCGGCAGTCTGCAATTCACCCCTAGCCCAATGTTGTGTGCTTTCATTGGGGGGGATTCTGACGTCCGTAATTATCACAAATCCCCTGGCTGGACACAGGGCTTCATTATGATGAAAGCGAGCCAGTGAAAAGCTTTGACTGAGTCAGTCCGGATTCCCCCCCAGGGACTGAATGGCAGAGCAAATCTTGATCCCTCCCTTGCTGACTCATTCACGGACGGCCATTAAGGGTTCCCCAGCGGGCTTAGTCAAGGAGAAATGCTGCAATAAAAGCATAGGCCTCCCGGTGCTTCTGTGACGCTTCCAATCCAGCTGTGGTTTGGGTGGCCTGCCACAACCTCCGCAGTCACCGTATTTATTTATTTAAAATATATCTGCCCCTCTTCTTGGAGAGTCTTCAGAGCTGCTTACAAGAAAGGCAGGCAGGCATGGAGCAGATGGGGGTGTCGGGGGAAAAGGCATTCCTTTGCCAGGGCAGATTCTTGTTTTCTATTACCTCCAAAATTCATCTTCTTAGACGGATTATCTATGGGTCTAGTACATTTTTTTTTGTCCCGCCCTTCCTGCAACCCGTGAAAGAGCTAGAAAAGGCCTTTATGTGAAAGTGCCCACTCTCCTAGCCTTCCACAAGAAGAAGGGTTGGTTTTTATACCTCGCTTTTCACTACCCGAAGGAGTCAGAGCAGCTTACCATTGCCTTCCCTTCCCCTCCCCACAACAGACACCCTGTGAGGTAGGTGGGGCTGAGAGAGCTCTGAGAGAGCTGTGACTGACCCAAGGTCACCCAGCAGGCCTCATGTGGAGGAGTGGGGAATCAAACTCGGCTCTCCAGGTTACAGCCTGCCGCTCTTAACCACTACAAGCAATGCAAAACTGATCTATTCAAGGGGGCTTCTCTGCGCAGCTAATAAGGCTGCACTGCACAAAACAGTTTTACATATTTGCTTGGATAAATGATGGACTGTGTTCTATATTGCTGTGATTAGCTTATTGTTAAGTAGGCTCCCATTTATGTAATTTCTGTACTGCTTATGAGAATAGTTACGCTATGCTTCCGTTCTTTCTGATAAGAACACAAGAAGAGCCCTGCTGGATCAGACTGGTGGTCCATCTAGCCCAGCATCCCGTCTCACACAGTGGCCAACCAGGTCCTCTGGAGGGACAACAGAGGCCGAGACCTTCCCCTGCTGCTGCCTCCTGGCACTGGAATTCAGAGGTTGACTGCCTCTGAACATGGAGGTTCCCCTCAGTCACCATGGCTAGAAGCCACTAATAGACCTATCCTCCATCAATCTATCTAATCCTCCTTTTAGGCTGTCTGTTCCTGAAGACATTGTTACATCCTCTGGCAGCGAATTCCATATGTTAATCACTCTCTGTGTGAAGAAGTATTTCTTTTTGTCCATCCTATCTGGGAGTTCCAGATTTTATTTGAACTGCAGTGTTGGGGAAGAGTTTTATGGATACTATGGGTTCTAGATCAAGTCTGGGTTCTAGATCAAGTCTGAATTCTCCCCAGAAGCTGACTAAACTGAGGCTATCGAACTTTGATCATGTCATGAGAAGACGACTCTCCGAAATAATGCTAGGAAATGCTGAAGGCAACAGAAAAAGAGGAGACCCGACACGTGATGTAGTGACTCAACAAAAGAAGCCACGGCCCTCCGTTCACAAGACCTGAGCAAGGTGTTCAGCGAAAGGACGTTTTGGAGATCATTAATTCATAGGTTTGCCGTATGTTGGCAGGTAGGTGACTGGTGCTAGTTCCCCCTGTGAACTTCACAGCACAGGGAACCCAGATCCAAGTTTGATGCTAACCACAACGCCACATGGCTAATAATTACACAGCAGGATAAAGGCTTGACCTCTTATGAGCCCCTCTGTGCAATTTATCAAACTTTTAAACAGCAGAAGTCCATCAGTGGCTATGAGCCACAAAGTATAGATAGGAACTCTCAGTCTGGGGCAAGTGATGCTCTGTATTCTTGGTGTTTGGTGGGGCGCAACAGTAGGAGGGCTTCCTGCCCCCACGGCTGGACCTTCTGAGGGTACCTGGTGTTTTTGGCCACTATGTGACAGAGTATTGGACTGGATGGGCCATTGGCCTGATCCAACATTAGCTTCTCTTATGTTCTCTTATGTTCTTAGGTCACTTTAACAAATAAAGCAGAAACGGGTGTTTTTTGAGCTACCGTGAGTACAGTTCAGATTTAACACATACATGTGCTAGAGCAATGTTAAATTGCCGCAGAGCTTGTGTGGTTTTAACAGCCGCTCCCTTCCACAGATGACCTTGGGCCACTCCCTCACTCTCAGTTTAACCTACCTCACGAGGCTGTTGTAAGGATAAAGGGGGGAATGATGGGGAGAATGATGCTGCAAACCCACTTTGAGTCCCCATTGGGGAGAAAAGCAAGGTATAAAATACTTTATCCCAAGCATGCCGCAGTTTCAACTGAGCATGTGAAAATGCTCTTGTTGAAGCCCATTCAGTCTGTTTTATTTTTTTGTATTTTTCATATGTGCATATGTGTGTGTGTGCGTGCACCTGAAAGTTATGGTGACCTCTGGTGCCTGACCCCGATTGGGGGCCTGGAGGATATTCAGTGATATGGCTGAGTAAAGCCTGCCCCTGCCTCCCACCTCTGGCATTCCAAGGAGGTCTCCCGTCCAACTTCTTGCCAGAATGGACCCTGCTTAGAAGCCCATTCACTCTGATGGGATTTAAGGCGATTTAAATACAAATGTTTCTGGCTTAACTAGTTTGCAAGACCATTCAAGGGATTAACCGCACATTAGTCGCCCAGGCACATAAAGGCGCCCTGGAGTTATTTTTCAAAAGCCAAGCAGCTGGGGGAGGGGAGAGAGATTTAGAGTGAAGAGGGGTGTGTGTGTTTGTATGGGGGGGGGGGGGAAATTTACCTAATCCCTTTCCTGCCTGCTACTTCTCTGTCCCAAAACACTGGCCACTGCGAGGTGCCAAACGAAAGTTTGTATCCATATATTTTGTAAAGGCTTTACAAAAAATTGCTATTGTATGAAGGGATTCCTCACACCTTGGAAATTTGGGGGGGGGGGTGGATTTGGAGGGAAGAGAGCAATGAGGCTGTTAGCAGCTGCACCAGTCCAAAAGGGAACACTACCCACATAATACCTTTGATCGCAACCCACTGTACAGTAAATAACAGTGTCCTAGAGCATCACTGTGCCCCAAACACATAACCGTCGACAGCTAAAGCTACCACATACTGAATCAGACTCCTGGACCATCAAGGTCAGCATTGTCTGCTCAGACTGCCAGCGACTCTCCAAGGTCTCTGGTAGAGATCTTTCACAGCATCTACTGCCTGCTCCTTTTTAACTGGAGATGCCGGGGATTGAACTTGGGACCTTCTGCATGCCAAGCAGATACCTTTACGAAGAAAGGTTGAAGCGCTTGGGGCTCTTTAGCTTGGAGAAACGACGGCTGAGGGGTGACGTGATCGAGGTTTATAAGATTATGCACGTGACAGAGCAGGTAGAGAAAGAGGTCCTTTTCTCCCTTTCTCCCAAGACAAGAACTCGTGGGCACGCCATGAAATTGCTGAGCAGTTGGGTTAGGGTAGATAAAAGGAAGTCCTTCTTCACCCAAAGAGTGATGAACACGTGGAATTCACTGCCACAGGAGGGGGCGGCGGCTACAAGCATGGACAGCTTCAAGTCCAGTAGTACCTTTAAAGAGCACTGAGATTTCCAGGGTAGAAACCCAGTTTGATGTAGTGGTTAAGAGCGTCAGGACTCTAACCTGGAGAACCGGGTTTGATTCTCCACTTCTCTCAGAGCTCTCCCAGCCCCACCTGCCTCACAGGGTGTCTGTTGTGAGGCAGGAAAGGAGATTGTAAGCCACTCCAAGACCCCTTTGGGTAGTGAAGGGCGGAGTATAAAACCAATCCTTCTTTTCCTTCTTCTTTCCAAGGTCAAATCTCTCTTCCTCAGAAAACCGGGGGGGGGGGGGGGGATGAATGGGTGTAAGGAAGTGGAGTGAGTTTGCAACCAACCAGCACACTAGCACACATCAACAACTGAGTCTTCTGCACAAGACCTGTTTGCGTATCTGGTGAACGCGCACAGGCTCGCTCTGCCTCTCCTGGGCCGATTCCGCACTAGCGGTTGCCCCGGTGGCGTCCCCCGGGAAAACCCGCGGCAGAGCAACAGTTCCCCACCTGTTGCCCTGGGTCTGCATTTGGCCCGAATGTAATCCTCGTTCCCCCCGGATCTTCCATTTCCTGGATTCTCAGGTTTTTTGCTTTGCCACGGGAGTGAAGTCGGGGCATACAAGTGGGGAATTCCAGAATCGGGATTTCATACTCCTCCCTTTTAACGCCCCTCTTTCTTCCCCTCCCCTACTGGCTGTCATCAACCAGGGCCAGGGTGTTTTCTGCCCTGACCCCCACCCAGTGGAACTCTCTTCCGAATAACATCCGTGCCCTCTGGGACTTAATGCAGTTCCACAGGGCATGTCAGGTGGAGACGTTCCACCAGGTGTTTGGTTGAAGACAGTGATGGTTTTCCATCTGCCCGGCCCTCCTATTTTCCTCACCCCCCCCCCCCCCCCCGGCAGTGGCACATTCTGGTAACCTCATTGCCATCTTACTGGTTACTAGGTTAACTACCGTATCTTATTAATGTAAACAGTGGATTTTATTATTTAAACTGTGAATTATTATGTGAATGTTTTTTTACTGATGTACATTGCCCTGAACCCTGTCCCACAGGGGAGGATGGTTTAAAAATCTAATTAAACAAACAAACAAACAAATAACATTTTTCTATGCACCTAGGCTGGGGGCAGGAGGAACCGCGTGGACGTACTTGCATTCCATCAGCTAGAACAGTCACCGAGACACATCTCCATCATTTAAGAGATGCTGAGCCCACCGCCCTTTCGTTTTTGAAAAGTCTTCTGCAACTGCAATACAGTGTATAAAAGTCCTCTGCTACTGCAACACAGTGTATAAAAGTTTTTAAATTCCTGTATTTTTTTTTTAAATGTATTCCTAAAAGGTCTGCTGATGTGGTGCAGCCGTTAGAGACACGATCCCCCAGTGGTTGATAACCCTATAATAAAACTGTTAAAACTCAAAACATTAAAAAAACCCCAAATGCATCTCCAAGGAAAAGTAATAAAATGCAGCCACAAGAAAGGAAAGAGAATCAACCACCTGTAGACTTGGGCTGGTGCCTAAACTGTAGCAAATCTCCCTAGCCAGAGAGTTCCAAAGCTGGGGGTGCCTACCAGTGTCCCCTCTAAACTGAGCTAGTGTGAGCTAGCTCATAGTTTTTTAGCCTCCGGCTCACACATTTTTGTCTTAGCTCAGGAAAGATGGCTCCAGAGCAAACTATTTTATGCAGTAGCCAAACTGCTGGCTCACAACTTTAATATCAGAAGCTCACCAAGTCGAATTTTTGCTCACAAGACTCCACGGCTTTGAGGGAGCATTGGTGCCTGTGTTCCCTCTAAGCTGAGTTAGTGTGAGCCAGCTCACAATTTTTTAGCCTCCGGCTCACACATTTTTGTCTTCACTCGGGAAGGACGGCTCCGGAGCAAACCAATTTATGCAGGAGCCAAATCGCTCGCTCACAGCTTCCATGCCGGTAGCTCACAAAGTAGGATTTTTGCTCACAAGACTCCACAGCTTGAGGGAGCATTGGGGCCTACCTTCCCAGGAGCCAGAGAAGACGGGGTGCTTAAAGAAGGACTTAATTCCTTGGCAAGTTCACATGAATCCATGAAGCTACCTTACACTAAATCAGACCGTCCGTCCATTAAAGTCAGTATCAATATCAGAGCATGGATAAAAGATCTAGGGAGGGATTTGACAGAAGAGCAACGGTCAGCAATATGGAAAAGAAATAGCAAGATTTCAGAATCAAATATCATACAAGCAACAGCTTATAAAGGGATGTTTAGGTGGTACCTAACACCAGAAAGAATAGTGCATATGTCATCAGCTACCCCAGCACCATGCTGGAAGTTATGTGGTACAAACGGGACTTTCATACACACTTGGTGGAAATGTGGGTGCATAGCAGACTTTTGGAAGCAAATTTTAAGAGAAATTAAAGAAATTACAGGCCACGCACTAGAACTGAATCCATCAACGATTCTATTGAATTGCTGGCAAAACGAAAACCTCACCACAAGAGAAAGGGGACTTGATCATTTTAATGCTAACTGCTGCAAAAGCAGTCATAGCACAACACCGGAAAGACAAAATCTCCCCCAAACTTAGCACACTGGTACAGCAAGATATGGGACTATTTTATGTTCGAAAAATATCAAATATATAAGGACGGTGGGGAAGCAGAAAGGGAATTGTTTAGCCCAATAGATAAATGGTATCGTTTCCTCAATAAGATGGCAAAAAAACAGAGAAAAATGTGGAAGTTGGTCACATTACAAATACTGGCTTATTATTACTGGCTAACTTATAGAGAGGTAAAGAGAAGTAGTAGTATAAAGTTAATACTATGACTGAGTAGCACTTGTTCTGTTATACCTTGTTGAATGTTATAAAGCATAGTATAGTATTTTTAATTTTTTTAATTTCTCCCCTCCTCTTTGTAACAATAAGAAACCTGAGTGTATAAGTGTCACATTATTCAATGTATTGTACAAGGTTGGATTCAAGTTTGTATTGAAAAACAATAAAATTTTCTTTTCTTTTTCTTTTTAAAAAGTCAGTATCACCTACTCAGACCGGCAGCGGCTCTCCGAGGTCTCAGACAGAGGTCTTTCCCATCATCTACTGCCTGGTCCTTTCTAACTGGAGATGCCAGGAATTGAACTTGGGACCTTCTGTGTTCAAAGGAAAGACTCTTCCACTGAGCTATAGCCCATCTGCTATACATGAAGCTACCTGATACTGAGTTAGACCATCAAGGTCAGTATTGCCTACTCAGGCTGGCAGCAGCTCTCCAGGGACTCAGGCTGAGGTCTTTCACATCACCTGCTGCCTGGTCCTTTTTAAACCAGAGATGCCGATTGAACTGGAGACCTTCTGCATGCCAAGCAGATGCTCTACCACTAAGCCACTGCCCCTCCCCAAGTTCACAGGGTCAAGGCATCCTTTTGAATGCCAGTGCCAGATGTTCTGTTGGGGGCAGGGTGGAATATAACTGCATTGTAGAATGAAAACAGGCTGTCTTTAGTCGGAAGGAAGTCAAGTGGGAAGGCAGAGAAATTGCCCATGGAAGGGGAAGACTGCGGTGCTATCTCCTTACGGTTGCCAGCCTCCAGGTGGGGCCTGGAGATATCTCAGAACTCATCTCCAGGTGACAGATCACCTGAAGAAAACCACTGCTTCGAAGGGTGGACTGTATGGCATTATACTGCATTGGGGTCCCACCCCAAAATCTCCAGATATTTGCCAATCCACACTTGGCAACCCTGCATACTATCAAGGAGGGGAGAGGTGCTGGAAGGGGAAGGAAAACAAATGGGAAGGGAAAGAACCATCTTGAGACATTTTAGGGTTCCCCTCTACCAGCAGGCTTTAATGCACTCCGCCCAGGGAAGGGCAAATGTCTATAAAGAGAAGAGCTGACCTGTGAAATATTCTAAAAGAATGAATTCATATTGAGAGATTTTCAATGGAATCCCGGACGTGTCAGCGGTGGGTGTGTATTTCTTAAATGTAGGAACTGTATGTTGGGCAACTAGAATGGTAAAAGGGTTGGAACACTTTCCCAATGAAGAAAGGTTGACGCGCTTGGGGCTCTTTAGCTTGAAGAAACGACGGCTGAGGGTTGACGTGATCGAGGTTTATAAGATTATGCATGTGACAGAGCAAGTAGAGCAAGAAGTCCTTTTCTCCCTTTCTCACAATATCAGAACTCGTGGGCACGCCATGAAATTGCTGAGCAGTTGGGTTAGGGTAGATAAAAGGAAGTCCTTCTTCACCCAAAGAGTGATGAACACGTGGAATTCACTGCCACAGGAGGTGGTGGCGGCTACAAGCATGGGCGGCTTCAAGAGGGAATTAGATAAACATATGGAGCAGAAGTCCATCAGTGGCTATTAGCCACAAAGTATAGATAGGAACTCTCAGTCCGGGGCAAATGACGCTCTGTATTCTTGGTGTTGGGGGGGGGGGGGGACAGTGGGAGGGCTTCCTGCCCCCACTGCTGGACCTTCTGAGGGCCCTTGGTGTTTTTGGCCACTGTGAGACAGAGTGTTGGACTGGATGGGCCACTGGCCTGACCCAACATTGGCTTCTCTTATGTTCTCTTATGTTCTTAACTGGAGACCCCTCCCCCCGAAAGGAATGCGACTTGTGGATGGTCGGGGGGGGGGGGGGGGATGGGAAGAAGTCGGTGCCAAAGTGTGCGATTGGAGGGGGGGTCGCTTCTCTCTCTCCCCCCCGGGGTGTCACTCATTCTCCCCGCCGCTGTGAGGGCTAATGCGTGGCTAACGTCTTCTCTCTTTTTATTATTAGGGCTGTTGGCAAAAAAGAGAAAGAAATATAGAAAGGCAGAACGGATTTCTTTGCCAAGCGCGAGGTTGTTTTCCCCCCCCCCCCCCTTCCTTTTTTTTGTTCTTCGGGGCCCGGCGGTTCAAGTGTTTCGAAAAGGGCAGCGTTCCTGCGCGCCTCCAATGTGGGGGCTAATGATAATCCAAATTAGTTATTGGAAATAATTACCGCGGCTTTTATTGTGCCAAGCCGAGCAGAGCCCTAGAGAGCCGTCTCGCGCAGACACTGCCGTGCGGCTAAAAGCTTTGATGCTTCATTAATATTCAAGGAGAAGCTTGCCAGGCCTTCCCTCGCCGCCGCCGCCGCCGCCCCCCTCCTAATATCACCCCTCTCCCCCCCCACCACCTGCAGGCGGCACGGCCAGGTCCCCCAGTCGAGCCCGGCCCCTTGCAATTTTGCAAAAGGGGAGAGGGGCCCTTGCAAAGTTCAGGCCCGGCAAGGGGGACTCGCAAAAGATCGGATCCATCCCCCCCCCCCCCCGCCGCCCCCTTTTTTTTTGGCAAGAGCAACGGAAGGGCCCGAGGCGTCTCCCCCTGGCGAGGCGAGCTTCCTTCCGGGCTCCGATAAGGCGAGAGAAAAGGGAGCCGCGGCGGCATCTCTGAAGCTGGCCTTCAACGCGCGGCTGCTTTTTATGATAGGGTGGACAAAAAAAGCCGGGCTGCATAATTAATCGCGCGCGCTCTCTCTCTCGCTGTCATTTCTTTTAGATCTTGAGAACACATGAAAAGCAATTGCAGAGGATCTCAGCCGGGATCACGAATGTATTATTTGCAGTATTGAAGAAAGCGAGCCTAAGCTAGTCGCCTTAGAAGTAAGTCCCATTATTCGACCAGGTTTACTCCCAGGAAAAGTCCTTTTAGAAAAGCGGCCTTAAAGGTGTCAGTCCCTCCACTTAAGAAGAGGGGCGTCTCTCTCTTTTTTAAAAAATCTGCCTTCTGCAAGGCCGGTTCTTTCCAGAGTTGGCAGATTCAGGTTGGGAAATACTTGGGAGATTTTAGGGGTGGAGTTTGAGGAGGGTGGGGTTTGGGGAGGGGAAGGGCTTCAATGGGGTATAAGGCCATAGGGTGCATCTTCCAAAGCAGATATTTTCTCCAGGTGAATTGATCTCTGTCCCCTAGAGATCAGTTGTAATCCCAGGAAATCTCCAGCCACCACCTGGAGGTTGGCAACCCTGTTTTTCCTCCACGTGGAGGAAAATGAAGGGCTAGAAAATCAATGTTCTCTCTAAGCTATGGAGTCTTGTGAGCAGAAATTCTACTTTGTGGGCTACTGCCATTAAAGCGGTGAGCAAGCAGTTCGGCTGCTGCATAAATTAGTGTTCTCTGGAGCCATTCTTCACGAGGCGTGACAAAAATGTGTGAGCTGAAAGCTAAAAAACTATGAGCTAGCTCACACTAACTCAGTTTAGAGGCAACACTGGCTAGAATGCGTGCTCTGGCATACTGTCATTGCATCGATAACACTGCCTAACCATCTCATCCTTTGCCGTCCCCTTCTTCTTTTGCCTTCAATCTTCCCCAGCATCGGGGTCTTCTCCAGGGAGTGCTCTCTTCTCATTTGGGGGCCAAAGTATTTGAGCTTCAGCTTCAGGATCTGGCCTTCCAAGGAGCAGTCAGGGTTGATTTCTTTTCTAGGACTGACTGATTTGATCTCCTTGCAGTCCACGGGACTCTCAAGAGTCTTCTCCAGCACCGTAATCCAAAAGCATCTATTCTTCAGCGCTCGGCCTTCTTTATAGTCCAACTCTCGCAGCTCTGTGCAAATGCTACATAGCTGTTAAAGACCTGGCCTTGAACCGCTTCTCCTGCTGTGCCTGTTTTCTGCTTGAAACAGAAGGGAATGTTTTGTTTGCCTAGCGGAGTATTCAAAAATGGTATCCCCACTTTCAGTCCACTGTACCGCTTTTGCATTTTACCATCTCACGCACACTTTACAGGAAAGCTTCTCCTCAGACATACATTCGGTGCCTTGCGGAAGGGGGAAACGTGTAGGAAATCATCATGCATGAACTGGCCCTGAGAGGCTGAGCCTTGGCTATTGAGGGAAGGAATCTGACCCCCCGTCGAGGGCTGTGGGGAGTACAGTGGAGCCTTCCAAGCAGGTTGGAGTCATTCTGTGCTTTCTAGGTTGCGGGTTGCTAAAGTCCCATTTGGTCTCTGAATTATAGGGCTTCTCATCTGCTGAGCGGGCACAAATCACGGGAGCCTGTCAGGAGTCAAAATGAAGTGGGCCGGCTGCTGAAGTCCACCCTAGTTCTTTTAACAAGATTGATGCCCCACAGACTCCCCAGGTCTGAGTTCAAGAATCTATATTTTATTCTTTCCTTCCCTCAGCTGGGCCTGTTGAAACTGCCTCACAAACAGGCACTTATAATTCCTGGTCAGGTCCGTGTGTGTGTGTGTGAGCCAGTAATGCGTCTCCCTGGGAAGGGAAAATGGTTTCTCGAAAAAGATTTATGAGGAGTAAATTATTTAACCTAACTCGACTTGCTAGGCTGGCTGTTGCCCAGCAGCGGATAGTAAACTCTTTCTAGGAAAGAGATGGACTTGGCCTAGCGCACTACAGACTGGGCTGGTTTCTACCGAATTCCAGGCCTGTGGCTGAACTAGGGTTGCCAGGCTCCAGGTGGGGCCTGGGGATCTCCCGCTTTTACAACTGATCTCCAGCTGACAGGGATAAGCTCCCCTGGAGAAAATGGCTGCTCTGAAGGGTGGACTCTATGGCATTGTACCATGCGGAGGCCTCTCCCCTCCCCAAATCCCACCCTCTCCTGGCTCCACTCCCAAAGTCTCCAGGTATTTTCCAACCCAGACCTGGCAACCCTAGGCTGAACATTTTGTGGTGACGAGGCCTACCAAGTGTAACAGCGTATCTCTGTGTGTGTGTGTGTGCTGGGAGAAAAATATGCAGAGGAACAGGCAGTCTGCGGTGTTTAAAACAAGGTAAGTGCTTTGCATATCAATGGAATGAAGCTTAATTTGCTTAGGTTCCTGACCCTTATTTCATTGGCCAAAACACTGAAAAGCGGGAGAGAGCTGTTGGGTAAAATACTGAGCAAAATCCTGAGCGAACTGTTGGGTAGAATATGCTATGCTGAGAATCATAGGACCTGCATGTATGAAAGTTATTTTGGATGGCGTAGTATTGTGAACAACAGGACAGATGAGTGTTGCTTTAACTTAAGAATGGTTTTTATTTAGCTTGGCGGCCCCTTCTCTCTCTGGGCTGTAGTGAGGAGACGACCTGGAGTGAAAAAGTTGGTTGGATCCAGCCCTTTGTATCTCCACGAAGAAAAGATATTTAATTTTAAAACTTTAACGGAAGTCCAGGGAAGGGACCCTAGTCTAGGAGCCAGGCCCCTCCATACTGACAGTTTTGCCTGAAAGATCTTGTTCCCATTGCATTCGGGATACTTATGGGCAGAAGCTAAATCGGTTGCCAGGCTCCAGGTAGTGGCTGGAGATTGCCTGCTATTACAACTGATCTCCAGGTGACAGAAATCCGTTCACGTGGAGAAAAAGGCCACTTTGGAAGGTGAACCCTATGGCATTATAACCCCACTGAAGTCTGTCTCCTCCCCCAACCCTGTCCTCAGGCTCCACCCCCAAAATCTCCAGGTATTTCCCAGTCTGGAGCTGGCAACCCTAAGGTAAATGCGTCTAGAGCTAAGGAGTAGCAGTTAGTATGTCAGGAGTGCAGGGTTGCCAGCTCTGGATTGGGATATACGTGGAGATTTTGGGGGTGGAGCCTGGGAAAGGCAGGGTTTGGGGTACAAGGCCACAGAGTCCACCCTCCAAAGCAGCCATTTTCTCCAGGGGCACTGATCTTGATCGCCTGGAGATCAGTTGTAATTGCTGGAGATCTCCAGGTGCCACCTGGAAGTTGGCAACCCTATAGGAGAGGGGGGAGACCCACTTTCAAATCTCCTATTGGCCATAAAGCTCCCTGGCTGAACATGGGCCCGTCATTCTTTCCCAGGCTAACTTAACCTTATTGGAGTGTTCTGAAGATAAACTGGAGGCGAGGAAACCCCTGTATCTTGCCTTGGAGGGTGCGATAAAGACACAGTAGGCAGGCTTAGCGAAATATTGGAGGATCTGTTCCTCATCTTCCATATCCATTTTAACAAGGGGAATATCTTTCCGTCAAAGAACTACCCATTTGTTGACTGAATAGAGGAGTGTGGCCTGGTCAATTTCAGGAACTATTTCCCCCTCTTATAACCTAAATCATAATGAACGAATATACTGGAATTCGACAAAACTTTTCTGGCAGCCACAGATGGCTGTATAAATATTTAGTTTTAAAGAGGGCTGTTAAATTCACAGCCGCAGTTGTGCATTCGTGGAGCTGTTGGGAGTTTCTTCTCTTCAAAGGCTGTTGTACCGAACGAAGCAGCCCTGTGGCTTTAAGTCTGTGGCCGGCGTAAACAGAGATATCGGGATGGCCAGAAATCGACGAACGCCGAGCCGTCCCCACTGCAAGGGTTATATATGCGACGCACGCTGTGAACCCGAGACAAAGCGCAAAGCCTCATGCAGTGACGCCTCCAGCTTTCAGTTAAAACTAATTTTAGCCATCGAACACCTGCCAAATTGATTTTATGGGCCTGACACTGGTTAATCACTTACATTTCAAGCTCTGGCATCATTTGCATTCTGCTAAACCTGAGACTCCTGGGGAAAAAGAATCTCACTTGAGCAGTATTCCAAGTTCCCAAACGTCATGGGTAAGCCAGAGGATGAATAATATCCCTTCCCGTTCTCCCTGCGTACGGAGCCCTCCTTTCTCCCAGGGAAGGTGAGACCAGAGAGGAGCCACAACAGTGAAACCCGCAAAGGATCACAGAATTCTAAGAACCCGCGGAAAAAACTTCCTTTCAAAAAGTCCCACTTAGACCTCTTGCTTATCAAGACGGCTCACAGAGCCATCATCTTAGAATGAGGTTTAATTTTCTGCGCATTCTTTCCCCCCTTACTCTAAAGCCCTTAAATACTGAGAACCTAACAAGGGGAAAGATAAATGAGACCTACCTCTGCAGTTATTTAGCTATATATTTACACCCTGCAATAATAATGACTATCGTATGGTGCTGTGTGTAAAATAGCCAGGAGATCCTCGGATTGCCTGGCAGGCCGAAGTTCTAGCTCTTTTAGCATTATGCACCACTAGGTGGCGAGCTAGGCTTGTTTTTAAGGCAAGAGATGTTCCAGAAGTGGTTTGCCGCTGCCTGCCTCTGCCTCACGCCCCTGGTCTTCCTTGGAGGTCACCCTTCCAAGTACTAGCCGAGGCCGAACCTGCTTAGCTTCTGAGGTCTGACGGGACTGGGCTAGCCTGGGCTATCCAGGCCGGGTCCACTGGGGACCCAAAGAAGTTTACATCGGTCTCCTCTCCTCCATTTTATCCTCAGAACAACCCTGTGAGGCAGATTAGGCTGAGAGCGTGTGACTGGGCCGAGATCACCCCCCCCCACACACCAGCTTCCATAGCAGGGATACGAATATAGGGCTCCCAGATCCCAGTCCGACACTGTGACCACTTGTAACTTAGGTTATGCATCTGGGCAGTTGGCCCAGCCTTTAAAATAGATAGGCTGCAGTGTTGACAGGTCCGGATTGGGAAATACCTGGAGATTTTGGGTGTGGAGCCTCAGGGAGGCGAGATTTGGGGAGGGGAGGGACTTCAGTGGGGTATAATGCCATAGAGTCCTCCTTCCAAAGCGGCCATTTTTATCCAGGCGAACTGATCTCTGTTGCCTGGAAATAAGTTGTAATAGCAGGGGATCTCCAGCCATCACCTGGAGGTTGGCAACCACAGACTGGAAGCCCTCACTACCTGCCATCACTCCAAAGGCGGCGAGAGGGGGGGAAGCAAGCTGGCATCCTGTGAGCTGCGACGTCACTTTTGGGGAAAACCTGGAGGTGAGATCACGGTGCCCAGGGTGCCGCAACACCCTCAGGCTCCCATCTCTGGATCTCCTGCTGGTTTTCAACCCGGCACAGAGTTCTCCTTTCAAAGCATCCATTTCCTCCAGGGGAACTGAATCTGTAGTGGTTAAGTGCGCGGACTCTAATCTGGGAGAACTGGGTTTCATTCCCCACTCCTCCACTTGCACCTGCTGGATGACCTTGGGCAAGCCATAGCTCTGTACCAGCTGTTCTCTCAAGGACAGCTTGGGAAAGAGCTCTCTCAGCCCCACCTACCTCACAAGGTGTCTGTTGAGGGGAGGGGAAGGGAAAGGAGTTTGTAAGCCGCTCTGAGACTCCAAGTGAGTGAAGGGCGGGGTATAAATCCAATCTCTTCTTCTTCTTCTCCAGGTGAACGGATGTCTGTTGCCTGGAGATCAGTTCTAAGTGCAGCAGATCTCCGGCCACCACCTGGAGGTTAGCAACCCTAGGAGGTAGGCTGGGCGTGTCCTAGGGTTGTCAACCTCCAGGTGTTGGCTGGAGATCTTCTGGGATTACAGCTGATCTCCAAGGGACAGAGATCAGTTCACTCAGAGAAAATGGCTGGTTTGGAAGGTGGACTTTGTGGCATTATATCCCACTGTCCCGCCCCTCCCTTCCCCAAGCCCCGCCCTCCTCAGGCTCCACCAAAACCTCCAGGTATTTCCCAACCCAGAGCTGGGAAATCCACTGACTTAAATTTCATTCCTGCGTATGTGTCAAAGCAAAATACACATGAACACACTGTGTGTGTGGTCCCACTCTCGGCTTGGCACGATATGGCGCCACCTCTAATTGGACTGGTTTAAATTGTTGCAGGGCATATCATCCAGACAGCACACCCTGCTGTGGGTTATCCACACGGACATCCCGTGGTCAAGCATCCACATTACTGCAGCGCCTCAGCCACAGAGCATGCTGCTTGGCCGTTTTTTAAAATGAAGGTTGGCGCATATGCACTCATGCACACGCATCATGGGTGTGCATATGTGCCCATGTGCTTATGTGCATGGGTGCAGAAAGACAAAAAACACCAAAAACCCCACCCTAGCTGCAGGAACGGATCTGTAGGTTCAGACCGCCAATTCGTTCTGCACGCGTTCCCCCCGTGTTTAGACATTTGGCCACGTGCAGTGAATGCATGGGGAACCAAAAACACCATTTGTGATGTGGTGCCTTTTTAACCTGGCTCCAAGTCGTCTTATGATGGGGCGAGTATGGCTGGGGAACGCCTGACAGATGTGGCTGTGTGGCTGCGCCCATTTGATCCGGAGGGGAAGGGTGGCTGTGTCGGGCCAAACTGCTCGTGTGATCACACCCGGTGACCCTGAAGTACGCAGTCTGCCATTTTAACAGGCCAGTGAGACTCATTTTGCGTTGTTGAGCTGCAGGCAAATTACAATTATTTCTACTTCATCTAAAATCAAGGCCCGTCTTGGCTTTGAAGACGGAGTAAATGAATACAGCGAACTGAGAGGAGCTTTCCTCAGGGTTCCCTAGGGGAGTTCAAGGCAGGCAGAAATTCTTGATATGTGGGCAGACGTTTGCAAGTCTGTCCTTGTTTTCGACTAGTAAATATATGAGGGGATGGAATAGCAGGTCATCCTTGCCCCTGCCTTAACTTGTTCCTAGGGTTGCCAACTCTTGTATTGAGAAATTCCTGGAGATTTGGGGGTGGATCCCATAGAGAGTGGGGCTGGGGAGGGGAGTGGGGTATAACACCATAGAGTGGGGTATAACACCATACAGCCCTCCTTTCAAAGCACCCATTTTCTCCAGAGGAACTGATTTCTGCAGTCTGGAGATCAGTCGTAATTCCAGGAGATCTCCAGGCATCACCTGGAGGTTGGTGACCCTTCTTGATCCAGGGCACAAAGAAACTGGCATTACAAGAAATTTCCTTTCCATTCCTGAGGGCTCCATTTCAAAAGGATCATGTTTTATAGTTAGCAGGTTTTAAAATACCCTACTCATGACCAGCCTTAAGTGTGTGTGTGTTAATGCAAAGGGAAAACGTAGACTGCCTTTCGATTTAAAACGGTTCTCTGTCCCACATTAGCAACATCGACATGTATCCACGAACAGTGCCAGAGACTCTAAGGTGCTTTTAAAGGGAGCATTGAGTGAAAATGCCCCATAGCTATTTAATTGATCTTAACACGTAATTTAAGTAGGATTTAAAAATTGTTTTTGTTACCTGCCTTGAGCCTTCCAGATTCGGGACGGTATGTGTGCCTGCGTGAGACAGAGAGTTAGAAATTTAAATGACTTAATAAAAGGATGGAAATGTATTCATGGAAGGAAATCATCGCATTGGGTAGAACTGCCTGATAAGCTACATTTCTCATCTGGTGCCTGATATTTCTGCTATTAAACACACCAGCCAAAGTACAGGTGACGCTTCTTTTTGGTCCTAATCAATGTTACAGAAAGAAGCTTCTGCTACTGTGGCAGCTGAAATGCTGTCGAACATCAGAACATAAGAGAAGCCAATGTTGGATCAGGCCAGTGGCCCATCCAGTCCAACACTCTGTCACACAGTGGCCAAAAACACCAGGTGTGGGGGTATCTTGGTTTGAATTTTGTCTCTGCCATGACCTTAAGCAAGCTTCAGCCCTCTGTCAATGCTGGCCCCGGGGCCGGCTCTGGAATGAAGTGGTCTGAGATGAATACCTCTGGCAGTGGATTTTGAGTGTGTGTGTACTGACCTCTCATCTTGGCTTGTGGGGGCAATTTTTTTTTCTGGTGGGGCTGCCATTATTTGTCATAATGAAGGGGGGTGGCACATGCACCTCTCCCTCCCCTCCTACAGGATTTAAAGGGCCCTTCAGCTGATCTGCGGGGAGGACGTGGCCCGCCGATCAGCTGGAGGGCCCTTTAAACCTTGCAGGAGGGAGGCGGAGGGGCGCACACCACACTGCTTCTTCTCAAAAGAATTTAAAGGATCCCTTTAGATGCTTTTGGAAATAAGCCGGGGGGGGGCTTTAAGAAGCAGGGGCTCTTTAAGAAAGGGGGCTGGCCCTTTAAGGAAGGGGCAGAGCCCCCAATAGCCCCGTTGTGGCTATGGGCCAGTTCATCTATCCCCTTCTATTACTGTCTTCTTTTCTTGTTTTGTCTGGCGTTCCCTCAATAATCCTTCCTCCCTGCCCTATGTTTTTAACTGACCCCTCTCTTGTTTTTTTACCTGTATTTAAGTTCTGGTTTAAAATTTGTTTTTATGTTTTTATACTACTCTGTTTTTAGTTGTTAATTGCCCTGATTGGGCTGAAAGGTAGGACATAAATCTTCTAAATGTGTAATAAATAATAATATACACGATTTATTTATTTATTTTTTAACCCCGCCCATTCCGGCCTAGGTTGGCTCTGGGCGGCTCTTTTGAACGATGCCCTTTGAACGCTCTGAAGACCTCCGTGCCAAATGGCATCCTTCTGGGACCCAGGCGTGGCATTTGCGGATACCGTGCAAAAGACAGGGCTGCTTTGGCTGTGGAGTCTGCGTCACCAAAGCCCAGTGGTTTCCACCCATTCTGAGTGCGCCACCGATCACGAGCTCCCAATCTCCTTGCTCAACATTCCTCGCTTTTGTGGGTTTGACCGTTGGGTTTGTGCATGTGTGTAGGTGGACACGCGCACCTGTGCATTGCATAAGCCTTTTCTCACACTGTGCCGGTGTAAACCAGGCAGTAGATCCTGTGCAAAAGGCTAGAGGGAAGCTGGGGCGAATGCTGCTTCTTCTTTTTTTGTGGTGCAAATTCTTGCCTCCCCTCCAGCTTCTTATGCAACCAAAAAACTTTCTCAGAAAAGATTCAGGGTGCTCCCCATCCACTCTTACTCCCCCCCCCCTTTATTTCATCTCTACAAGGTTTCCGAGGCAGTGAGCAGATTAAGAGCATGAGAAGAGCTCTGCTGGCTTGGACCGACCGGAGGGAGGGGCTGTGGCTCGGTGGCAGAGTATCTTCTTTGTATGCCGAAGATCCCAGGTTTAATCCTTGGCATCTCCAGTTTAAAAAAGGATCAGGCAGTAGGTGATGTGAAAGACCTCTCTCTGCCTGGGACCTGGAGAGCTGCTCCCCTCCCCTGCTCCCCTCCCCTCCCCACTGCCACTTGCTTAAGGTCATGGCAGAGACAAAATTCAGACCAAGATACCCCCTCACCTGGTGTTTTTGGCCACTGTGTGACAGAGTGTTGGACTGGATGGGCCACTGGCCTAATACTGATTTTTGACGGTCCAAAGGTCTAAGATTGACTGGCAGCCAGAAGTTCTAGCTCTTTAGCATTATGCACCACTAGGTGGTGAGCTAATCTTGTTTTTGAGGCAAGAGATGTTCCAGAGGTGGTTGGCGATTGTCTGCCACTGCGTCATGACCCTGGTATTCCTTGGAGGTCACCCTTCCAAATACTAGCCAGGGCCGACCCTGCTTAGCTTCCGAGATCTGACGGGATTAGGGTTGCCAGCCTCCAGGTGGGGCCTGGGGATCTCCTGCTTTTACAACTGATCTCCAGCTGACAGAGATCAGCTCCCCTGGAGAAAATGGCTGCTTTGGAGGGTGGACTCTGTGGCGTTGTACCATGCTGAGGCCCCTCCTCTCCCCTCCCCAGACCCCACTCTCTCCCTACTCCACCCCCAAAGTCTCCAGGTATTTTCCAGCCCAGACCTGGCAACCCTAGACGGGATTGGGCTATCCTGGGCTATCCAAGGCTCTGATTCCATCTAAGGCAGCTTTATGTGTTCATGGGTGTTCATGACTACATCTAGTTCAGCACCCTGTCTCAGGGCCAAACTACGCACAACAGCAAACACAGGTGCAACCTGTGGCTGCCAACACCATTTCAAAGAAGAATCTGGCCATTTAAAAATGTCACGAGGACCCGATCTTGATCAGGTCCACAGCACCGTGGGATCTGGTGATCTTGTCCCTCTCCCTGCATCTTTTCAAGTGCCGAAACAACCAATTGGTCTTAAAACATTAAAACAACAATAACCCCGTCATTTCTGCCAATAATTGCAGATGAAAGCTTAGAACCATAGGCGTAGAGTACGGGGGGGCTTGAGCCAGCCCCGAAATTTCCCGGGGGGAGCTCAGCCACCCCCAGCAAAACGGAGCGCCTGCCGCCGCACCTCCCCAGGTCCTTCCGAGGCCCGGCCGCCGCTGCTGGAGAGGGAGAGGGAAGGGTGGCCGAGGGGGGGGGGGGAGAGAGGCACCGGCAGCAGCAGCTGGCGGGCCTCGGAAGGGCCTGGGGAGGCGCAGCGGTTTCCCGGGGGGGGGGGAGAACATCGCCCCAGTGAGCGCGCGTGCTAAGGAGCCCTCGCCCCTCCCGGAATTTCCAAAAGTCTACGCCCCTGCTTAGAACCACAACAAAGACTCCCCCCTCCCCAATAAAATCAGTTCAGCAGCACAATCGGAGACATACAAAATCCACATAAAACCTTCAGTTAAAACGAGCTCCTGAAGGGAAGATGGGGTGAAAGAAACAATCAAAGAAGCTGGGGTACAAAGACATGTCCTAATCCGATGTTCCAAAATTATCATATTTGGCAGCAGGTGGATGACTACGAAAAGGAGCCTCCAAAGCAAGGAACTGCAATGCACTTCATCTTGTTCCCTGGATTGGTTTTTCCCTGCATGGACACTAGGGTTGCCAACCTCCTGGTGGTACCGGGAGATCTCCCACTATCCCGATTGATCTCCAGGTGATAAAGACCAGTTCCCTGGAGAAAATGGCTATTATGGAAGGGGGCCTCTGTGGCATTGTAGCCCACCTTCCCCAGGCTCCAGGCCCAAAATCTCCAGGGATTCTCCAACCAAGATCTGGCAACCCTAGCTGGAAACACTCCCCCACGGTAAAGGGGAAAGTCCAGACCACGTAGACCCCAATCTGGACAGACTGGAGTGGCAATAAATGCCAAGACAGCATGATGATAATTTTTAAAAGCTGCTCAAAGAAGAGGGCCCTCAAAGAGGAGAGCTAGCATGGCCCACTTCTTCCGCATCTGCTTCCAGCCCTGCTGACACTCCAAACGTCCCTTAATGACAGGACAGATTGTGTATTGCCTTGTATTTCTGATGTATTTTGAATTATGCAAAAGGTTTCCTTCACCAAACACTATATTATAACAGCTTGCCTGTTCGCACGGGACGCTGGCAGAGGAGACTCCTTCCGGCACGGGCACCTGTGAGTTAATCCGGAGACGGGCACGGCCAAAACACGGCCATGAACGTGATGCATGCGAATGTATTATTAACAGCTCGTTTGGGATGACCCCCCCCCCCTTTCCCCTCAAGAATGCTGGTAAAGTAAGGATTGGGGGTGATTCTGAATTTTTCTCCCCTGCTGTTTTAACCCATCCCCCCTTTTTATTTCTCCCTTGTGCAAAGTGAACCCCAGTTCTTTGTATTAGGGGTCCCCAACCTTTCTGAGCCTGTGGGCACATTAGGTATTCCCAGAGGTTGGGGAGAGTCTATGAATCTGTCTGCGTTTCTTGCTTGAAGTCTCTATTATGGAAGGTACTGGTCAGGCTTCCTTCTTTGTTCAGTTTTCACAGTTTATAATAGCCATTGGGATTGGCTGACACTTATCTTTATATATTTTTATTTATGAAGTCTCTCCATCTTCAGTAGAAGTCATTTTCTGAAGAAGAACACGAAACGAAGAGCAGAATCGGTTGTGAATTTGTACGTGCTCAGAGACTTTTTTGTTTGTATTTAGAAACTTTATGAATCCCAGCTGCTATTACATGCATACTTATCTTAGTATATTTAAAGTTCTCATGTGCATATAAACTTGGTGTTTAGTATAAAAAAAGTTCTAATGTGCGTATAAACTTGGTGTTTAGTACAACTGTTATCTGTGTCAATTTTCAGTGCTTTCTTTCGGGCCCATTTGGTATTCCGACATGGCACGGTGGGCGGCAGCAACACCACGAGGAGGCGGGAGCCCACCCCAAGATGATTTCCAGAGCTCAACTTCAGTAAGAGAGTGTAGAACTTCGTGCTGTGGTGGCAGCTGCCGCTAAAGCGACATTAAAAACAACAACACTGAACTGCCAATCAGATCTGCAGTAGTCAATCAGAAGCCTCGTTGGGCAAAAGCCCTTCCTGGCCCCACCCACTTCCTAAAGACACTTGGTGGTGGGCACCAGAAAAAGGTGTCAGCAGGAGCTGTGGCGCCCACCAGCACCATGTGGGGTAGGAGTCTTATATTCATGGTGTCTCCTTGCATCAAATTCTTCCTGGAAAATGCATGCATTTTTGTGCGCGCGCATCAGTAAATCAACTTTATACATATACTGCAGAACACATACCAACAAAATCACATATAAAAACCATATGATGTTCACACAATACAAAACCAACATCAAAACCAACCAATGCAGAGATGGCCCTAAACGGAAGCAAAACGGGGGACACTTGCTTATCCCCCATAAGATGACCACGCATCGGAAGATTGCTTCTCACCAATGTTTGTATGTTTTAGTTGGATACCGTTGGCACAGGCCAGCAATTTCCTTTGCAAGAGAATGTATTAGAATGAAAAGAACCCATCTACATTCAAATAATGAAGATTGCTTTTAATATGACCGATTACTGGCTGGTGCATGTTGTAATGCCGGCAGCTGCCAGAGTCCACTGAATGCTCCACATGCGCCCGCTTCCCCTGGCCTGCTCTCTTCCCACCCTCTGAAGGAGAACATGTGCTCCCTTCTGCAGCCTGCCTGTTGGAACCCCTCACAGCCTGGCTCTCTTCCCTCTCCCGGCGATCTGAGCCAGCCAACTCTATCAGCTGGACATGTGGCATGGCCATAAGTGTGGGCAGGGAGCAGATCATTACTGGGCTTGTCTTACATGTGCGGCTCATGCTCTGGCAGCCCCTGATGCAGCCGCTTTGCTTCGGGAGCCAAGCTTTGTGCGGGACGGAGACCAGCCACGGAATCTGTTTTTTCAGAGCCCCGTTGAAAGGGAGCCGTTGAATATGCTGGCGACCGCGTTCTTCTGCTAAAGAAAGACATTCCTTCCGCTGGGTTGCCAGTCGGCCAGGGCAGAGGGAGAACAGCTTGGCTGGCTCGGGCGCCTTCAAAAGAAATTCGTTCTGCAGAAATCAGCAGGTGAAGCCATGTCACGTCATGGAGCTAAATGTTATTCATCACCTGCTAATTGCTGGTGATCAAATGGCTATTAAGGGGGCAGCCATGGATGGGCTGGAGAGTTGGCATTTTTTTTGCTTCCCGGCCTTTGCTAGCGCATGTTTCATCCACAGCCGCGTGTGGTGGTGGTACAGTGACAGATAGAAAGAACATACCTGGAAGAAGAGCTCTGCTGGTTCATCTATTCCAGCATCCTGCTTCACAAAGAAGCCAACCATGTCTCCTCTTTTCCAGTATCTATATCTATTTTAATTACCCCTCTTCTCCCCTGCACTTGGGCTTCCTGTATGTGTGTGACTGACTCCGCCTCCTGAGGTAACCATTTTGTGGTTGGCTCCACCTCCCACAGCCGCCATTTTGTGGTTGTGCCCACCACCCTGTGTCAGAATTCCAAAGGTGCTCGGAGGCTGAAAAAGGTTGGGGTTGCCTGCTCTAACCCCCTTTTAAAGCCATTTGTGGATGATAGATAAAAGCACGGGCCAGTTATCAGCAATGCTTCCTCTAAGCTGTGGTGTCTTGTGAGCAGAAATTCTCCTTTGTATGCTACTGGCATTACAGTTGTGAGCAAGCGATCTGGCTACTGCATAAATTAGTTTGCTCTGGAGCCATCCTTCCTGAGCGATGACAAAAATGTGTGAGCCGGAGGCTAAAAATCTGTGAGCTAGCTCACACTAACTCAGCTTAGAGGAAACACTGGAATACTGTTAAGTTCAGGGGTCCTTTCGTAGAAAAAGAGGTGCAGGAGCTCATTAGCATAACTCATTAGCATATGCCACGTCCCCTGACATCACCAGAAGTGTGTCAGAAAGGGAATGTCAGTTTCAGCCCCATTATACCCTATGGGCCATTGAAATCAATGGCAAAAACTCATAGGGTATATGAAGGGCTGGAGGAAAGGGGGTTTGAGGGAGAGGCTCCAAACTTGCATGGTAGCTGCTGGGGCCTCTCCTCGAAATACCCACTAAGTTTCAAGAAGATTGGACCATGGGGTCCAATTCTATGGGCCCGCAAACAGATTGTCCCATCCCCTCCATTGTTCTCTATGGAGGGAAAAAATGTTAACTTTTTTCCTACCTTAGAGAACAATGGAGGGAATGGGGGCAATCTGTTTGGGGGCCTGTAGAATTGGACCCCCTGGTATAATCTTCTTGAAACTTGGTGGGCATTTCGAGGAGAGGCTCCAGCAGCTACCCTGCAAGTTTGGAGCCTCTCCCTCAAACCCCTCCCCTCCAGTGGCTTTTAAAGTTGCCGCCGAATTTCGGCGGCAATTCGGCAGCGAGCTGAATCAGATTAGAGAATCCGATTCAGCCCGTGGCTGCCCTACTGGCCAGTCCTGAGCTGGCGGAGCTTCGCTCTGCCTCGTTCCGGCCCCAATGGACCCCTGGTTAAGTTGTATTGTTCCAGTGAAGCAAATGGGCCTTCTTATATCAGCTCTTTGTTGATCTCCTGCTCTGAATGTTGATGTGGCTTGGCTCTTTAATTATAAAAAGTTGCTGTCCCCTGGTCTTTTCCAGACTTTTAATAAATATGATCAGGGGCATTGCTGCAAATGGCACCTTTGCTACCAGCAGATATCGTTCCAGACCAAACCCGGGGGGGGGGGGGAGCGGTGGCAGCCACGTGTTCAGTGGTGAAGCAGACAGGCTCCATAACTAGCCTGAACCTCTTCGCTTGACGGATACCATGACCCATTGGGAACAGCCCTTTTCTCCCAAGCTTCTGGAAGCAATTTCACAACTTCCTATCTTGTCCTTCACGCAGACACCACCCAGTGCTTCGGCGATTGAGTAACATGCCACACATCTAGGTCAGATGAAAGATTTCACTTTCCCGCCTCGAAACACACCCAAGGTATGCGAGCGATTGCCCAAGACATCTCCACTACCTTGCCAATTCTAATTACCCAGACCAAGCACTCACAAATGTGACTGCAATCTTGTTTTACCAGCAAACTGTTATTCCGGTGGAGAGCATTTCTCAAGGGATCCTGACTGAACCATAATTCATTTAAGGAAGGGGTCTTGTTGAGCCTGAGAAAGCAAAGGGGGCACCACCCCAAAACTGGCCGTCATGGGGGCAGCGGTTATTAAATGTCAAGAAGTTCGGAGCTGAGCCTACCCTTACAATAGAAGCAGCTGCTTCTGAACGGGTGTTCCCTGCAAAGGTGATATCTCCCGAGACCTTTTGGAGCGCTCTTGGTTTCAGGGAGGTGGAAGAAAGCCAACTCTTTGCTTTGGAGAAGAGATGCATTGGAGAAGAAGAAAACAGGAGGCAGGAAACCTTTCAGTGGGCACTTTCCATGCTAGGAAAGCGCTACCCCAGGAAATGGTTAGATGGCCTAGTCCTCTTGCAGTCTACTCAGGCCCAGATGGGGAACTGCCTGGGAGTCATATGTGAGCCACCTTGAGTACCGTGAATGAATACACCAACACATGAAGCCGTCTTCTACTGAATCAGAACCTTGGTCCATCAAATTCAGCACTGACTATTCAGACTGGTAGCAGCTTTCCAGACTGTGAAGAGCAGGTCTTTCCCATCACCCACTGCCAGATATTTTAACTGGAGATGCTGGGGATTGAACCTGGGGCCTTCTGCATGCCAAGGAGATGCTCTGCTACTCAGCCACAGTCGCTCCCGAGCAAAGAGAGGTGAAAACTAAACGCAATAAATAAATGGGTTCTGTAGAGCTGCCATCGTCCCTTAGCTTTAGCTCTGTCTTCTGCCCTTCAATGGATCATGTCTTTGCTGACATCTGTATGATGGGATTGCTTTAGACTTGCCATTACCCTGTGGGCTTATCATTCCCCAGAAGCCCTGGGAAATGTAGCTCTGAAGGCATCATAATCATATTTCCCCGGATTCCTGGGGATGTGATTGATGCCATCACTGCCACCACTGCAGGGGCACGAGAGAGAGAGAGAGAGCAAGGAATTCCCCACCCAGCCCAGGTTGTAATCTGAGCCAGAGAAGAACTCTATGGTTATTATGCTTGCTTTGAACTGGAGCATCGCCAGCCATCCAAGTTTGAATTCTGAGCCCAGGAAAAGCAGCAGTATCTCTAGCCGTGTGATTTAAAATAAAGCCAATCAATAAAGAAGGCCAGAAGTCAATAAAGAAAGAAAGCCGACAGGCTGGTTCTCAGGAGGAAGACAGTTGGCAACCCCGAATAGTTCCTGGTGCAACAGGAGGAATAAAATCCACTACGCTGTGCTCGACTCCGAATGGGTTATGAGGCTTGATAAGGCACCATGCTGCAGAGCTGCCCTGTAGAACAGACCATGCGAGTTTAATGAGATGCCACCGCTGTCTGCTCCAGTTACCTACTTAGGGCCCCGCTCTTGCGCTCGAAAACCAGGGCGATTGCCCACACTCGCCTGTAGAGGAGCACGTGTTGCAAGACGGGCTGAGCTGCCAGCACCGTGTGGGGTGTCATTAGAGGGCTGTTGAAAGCTTACCTTTAGGAATGCCAGCTGCCACCGATAACAGCATGGCGAAACACGCCAGTCGTGCCCAGACGCTGTTTCTCTCAGTAACAGGTTGCCGTGCCAGTGACACCCATTGAAACGAGTGGGGGAGGGGAACCGTGGTTAAAGTAACTGCCGCTGTTGACGTGGTTTGGAACAACGGTTTCATGCTGGTGGCAACCTCGGGCTATCAGAGGACAGTTCTTATTTTTGCTGTTCTTTTGTCAACCCAGGACTGCCAACCCCCAAGTTGGGGTGGGGGATACCCCGGCCTGAGTTCTTGTTGCCCACCACCACTCCAGTGGGGGCAGGGAAAAAATTATAAAGCTGACTGGCATTTTGAGCGTGATGACCTCACTAATGGGGAAAGCCTGCAAGCGACGGCGGTAGCTCTAGGGATCACCAGAAACTCTATCACTCCACCATATCCCTGTCCCCAAATGTCCCGCCCTCTGTCAATCGGCAATGTCTCAAGCATCTAAGGGCCTAACATAGGCTTGCCAGGTCTGTCGGGTGAGTGGGCAGGGGATGGGGGTGCACTTACCGGGAACGGGGAGAGAAGAAGCTGGAAATGGAGCCTGAGGAGGGTGGGGTTTGGGAAGGGGAGGGACTTCAGTGGGGTAAAGTGTTGTAGAGTCTGCCTTCCAAGGCGGCCATTTTATCCAGGTGAACTGATCTCTGTCGCCTGGAGATCAGTTGTAATAGCAGGAGATCGCCAGCCATCACCTGGAGCTTGGTAAATGTACACTGGAAACCCTCATTGCTTGCCACCACTGCAAGGGTGGCAAGAAGGGGGAAAAAGCAAGCTGGTGTTCTGTGAGTTGTGATGTCACTTCTGGGGGAAACCCGGAAGTGAACTCGTGGTGCACAGGCTACTGTTGACACCCTCAGATTCTCATCTCTGGATCTCCTGCTGGTTTTCAGGCTCACCCCGGCAACCCTATCGTTTGGGAGGTCTGTGCCTGGAGCTTTATTTCAAGAAGCACGGGGGCTCAGTTCAGATTCGGATCTCAGCAAGTGGGGTAGATCAGCCACTTGGTCGCCATCGAATGCTGTTTTATGGAAGCTTTTAGGAGTATTTATTTGCTGAATGTTATTTATTGTTATTTATTATACTGTTTTTAATCGATTTTATAGGTCAGTGTACCGAACCGGCCTCTGGCCCATGTAAGCCGCCCTGAGCCCGCTTGCGGGGAGGGCGGGATATAAATACGAAAAATAAATAAATAAATAAATAAAGAGGGGGCTTCAGTCTCCCCCCAGTGCCATTTTCCTGACCTAAAGCATCCCCGGGGAGCTGTTATTTGCCTGCTGGGGAAAAACGACCAACGGCCCTACACTAGGTTTCCCCAGTGGGCCGAACGACGACTTCTTAGAGGCCATTTCAGGCTGGGAAAAGGATGCAACTGGGAGGCTTAAGCCTAGCGTGGTCAGGCTGAGCCTGGCCACTGACAGGAGAGCTGGGTAGGGTTGCCAGTTCCTTACCTGCTGCCCATGGTGGGGATTTGAGGGAGGCGTTCTGGTGGTGAGCGGGGATGTCATTGACGCAATGAAATGGCTACAAACCATAGAGTTTTGCCCAAAAAGTAAAGCATCGCCCCTGACATTGCCAACATGATGATGTCACTTCTGGAAGTGACATCATCATATCGATGACGTTGCCAAGGGATGTCTTTAAGGGGTGTTTTTAATAACACCACCACCAATATCTCACCAAGGATTATTATGATGCCTGAGAAAGACAGAGCCCGTGCCCTGATTCCATCGCCGCCTGCACCTGCCGTATATATAAGAACAGGAAGCTGATGAGTAAGGCAGACCGGAGACATACAAATGTACTATTGCCGCCCTCTTTGAGTATTGACTATAACTAACTTGCTAGCACTTTATGACATCAGAATTGTTTATATGGTTTTACACTTATGTTATCATTGTTTTATGTTTTGTCTCTTGTAAGCCGCCTTGAGCCTATAAATAAATAAATAGATAATTTTTTGGGGGGGTGGTGGTTTCCCCGATGTTCAACTGGCCGGCAGCAGGCCTGAGCCTGCAAAAGCAGGGGATCCCCCACCCCCACCTGGGGGCTGGCAAGCCTAGAGCTGGGGCAGGGACATGGTGGGGTGGCATCGTGAGCGTGACGATGTCACTTCTGGAAGCGATAGTGGTAGGTCTAGGAATTGCTGGAAATTCTGTGGTCAAATCGTAGTATTTCTGACGATTTCTAGAGCTATCACTGCTGCTTTCTGTGTTTCCCCTGGAAATTACCTCATCATCCGTGTGACACTGGTGAGTTTTATTTTTTTTTAGAGCTTAGAGCAGCCGCGGGCAATGGGATCTTAGGGCAGGGAATTAACCCAACCCAACCAGGGGCTTGGCAGCCCTGCTTAAGCTCTCTCTCCCTGCTCTCCATACCCGAAATTTGGTCTGTGCACACCTGGGAATTAGCAAGACTGGGATAGAGGGGGACACGCAAAGATTTTGTACCGTGTAGTTAGGCCCTAAGGAGTCAGGAATATCCCTGTATCACTCATGCCTTATTCCAACCTTGGCTTGCATCATCTGCATGACAAATCAAGCCCTGACCATGATAGGCCAGGCTAGCCTGATCGCATCAGATCTCGGAAGCTTAGCAGGGTTGGGTCTGGCTAATATTTGGATGGGAGACCACCAAAGAAGTCCAGGGTTGCTACAGAGAGGCAGGCAACGGCAAACCAACTCTGTTAGTCTCTTGCCTTGAAAACCCTACGGGGTCACCAGAAACCAGCTGTGACTTGAACGGGGGGGGAAAAAGAAGACAGATCAAAACCGGTGTGCTATTTCATCGATCAACCCTCCCAACGCCGCACGCATGGAGTGGCCCAAGGGCTTGTCCGTTGCCCAATGCACCTAACAGATGAAGTGATACATTCAGCCACAAGCGTCATGGACATTATGCCAAAAGGGGACTGGCAGTGATGTGGCTTTATGGCCACTTGTGCTTCTGAGATCTTATTGCAAAGATACGCTGAGCCAAGACCCGCGCGGATTGCGCAACCACCCGAGGCCTGTGAAGCGCATCCAGCCTACGGTTTTCCACGGACAGGGCGGAGACTGCAACCGTTTCAAGTGCCTTCTCCAACTGGCTGCCTCCTGCCTCCCTCATAAGCACCAACACGAAAACAGGGATGTGCCCTGTCAACATTGTCTCACCAGCCAGAAAGATCTGCCCTAAAGCTGAGCATAGGCTGGTTGTCCCCTGAAGGAGGATGAGTATTCCAAGAATTCTGCAAAGTTCAAGACCAGCCATGCAAGTTCTGTGGAGAAGAGACAAGTGTCTCTTGTCTTCCCCAGATCCAGGAGAGGTTTCACAATTCCTATTGTAGCTGCTTTTCAGAAAGAGAACACTGGACATCAGAGAAACATATCTTTACCCTACACTTCCTCTAGAGAACTCATAGCAGCATACGTGGCTCCACAACAACCCTGTGAGGTAGGTTAGGCTCAGAGTGTGAGACTGACCCAAGGTGGCCGGCAGAGAGGGGATTTGAATCTGGGTCTCCCACTTCCAGTTCTGACCCCTTCATAGCCTTAGTCTGGAGTCTCCCTGGAATTTCAGCGGATCTCCAAATTACAGAGATCCGTTTCTCTGGAGGAAATGGCAGTTTCAGAAGACGGATTCTATGGTCTGCTATAGAGTCTGAGAGGAACGGAAGTCCTAGAGTGACATCCCTGCTGAGCTACATCCCCAAACTCACCTCTCCTGAGGCACTGCCCCCAAATATCCAGGAATTTCCCAAGGCAGAGTTGGCAATCCTGCCTCTACAGCCATCTGGCAAGTCCATTCTGTTTAATATTTTGACTCTCCAAGAGAGCTCTGGAATGAATACCCTGCCACAGGTTTCTTACTTACCTTTTGTTTTGGAGAATAGCAGAAAAAATGTTCTTTCTGACTGCTTTTAGTAATTGATATACCTTGAAAACTGAGGGACGTGGTTTCCTTTACTGTCAAACCATTTCATTTTGGACATGGACTTTCCATGTTGATTTCCAATGTCAATTTTTCAGCATGCCTAACCATGATTGAAATTTTTCTTTGATTCCTTGGATCTTGTGAAACCGATCTCTTGTTCTTCCTTTTTTGTTGTTCTCTTCTTTCTTGACCCTGGTTATTATAACAGTTCTCATCGTCTCCACATGTGAGTCTGTGCTGCCTTCAACTTTCCTAGCATCAGGGCCTTTTTTCTTGGGGAATGTGCTGAAATGAAGCTCCGGAACCTCTTCAACAAAATTATTTTAATTTTTTTTAAACGTACATGAGTTCTCAGTATACAGACTGAAAACTTCATTTCCCTCTTGAGAGTTCTGACCCCTCTTTTTCAAAAGAAAAAAAGAAAAAGCTCTGCCTAGCATTATTATCTCTGCCAAAAAAAATCAGGGCTAAGACTGCAGCTTCAGAAAATTAACTTTTTAATGATTAACCGGATTTATTATATTACAGTTTTACTGTTTATATTAATAGTTGGTCCGTATTCAACGGTATTTTTAATTGCTGTTTTATCCATGTATGCTTAGAATTATTTTCTTTTTTTTTTAATCCTAATTCTGTATTGTGATGGCATTTGGCTATATACAATAAATTCTTCTGGAGTACTTACTTGCATTATTATCTTTTCCAGTGACCCTTGTCTTCTCATGATGTGGCTAAAGTATGATAGCCTAAGTTTAGTCATTTTAGCTTCTAGGGAGAGTCCGGGCTTGATTTGATCGAGAACCCGCTTGTTAGTCTTTTGGGCAGTCCGCAGTCTCCATAAAATTCTCCCCCAGCACCACATTTCTTCATTGTCCAACTTTCACACCCGTACATAGTAATGGGGAAGACTTGATCTTGGGTGCCAGCAACCAATCCTCACACTTAAAGATCTTTTCTAGCTCTCTCATGGCTGCCCTTTTCACTCTCTATTTGCTTCTGGTTTCTTGGTTGCCTTTTATTAGGATCAACAAAATGACATAAAGCAGTGAGTTCTCCAGAACTATCCCTCAAGCTGGAAGTTTAACAGAAAAGGTGGGGAGATGCCTTAGGCCATGAGGCGGTTGAGAGAGAATAGCTGGTCCAAGGGAGCCCAGCAACCTTCCACAGCGGGAGTGGAAATATGGACCCAGATCTCTTCCACTTTGTGTGGCTGGCCCAAAGTTACCCAGTGAGCTTCCGTGGCAGATGGGGGCGTTGAACCTCTCTCAGTTCCTAGTTCAGTACTCTAACCAGTATACCATACTGGCTCAATTTAACTCCTTCCTTCCTTCCTTCCTTCCTTCCTTCCTTCCTTCCTTCCTTCCTTCCTTCCTTCCTACCTCCCTCCCTTTCTCCCTCCCTCTCTCCCTTCCTTTCCTTCCTTCCTTCCTCCATTGCTCCCTCCCTCCTTCCCTCACTTCCTTTCCTCCCTCCCTTCTTTCCTCCCTCCTTTCCTTCCTTCCTCCCTCCCTCCCTCCCTTTCCTTCCTTCCTCCCTCCATTCCTCCCTCCCTCACTTCCTTTCCTCCCTCACTTCCTTCCCTCCCTCCCTCCCTCCCTCCCTTCCTTCCTTCCTTCCTTCCTTCCTTCCTTCCTTCCTTCCTTCCTTCCTTCCTTCCTTCCTTCCTTCCTTCCTTCCCCAGCTCCGTTTCTTGGCCTCTGTCATCTTGCTTTGGATTTTGCCATTTGATTGTTTTTAATTTTGGGTTTTTTTTTTAAAAAATGTTATTTTATGATTGATGCATGACAGTTTGAAACACAAGTCAGATAGAAACGTTGCAAAAAAGAAAAAGGACGCTAAAAGCCCCTTTGCTTTTCAGTGGGCTTGCAGGTGCCACCTTGAAATGGTGCCCATCTGTGCCGTTCGGGATGTTCGTCATCTCTCAGAAAAAGCCATGCAAAAGCCCCCAAAGGATATATAATTTTTAAAAGGCTCCCCCATAAAATGTGCAAGTTTTGACACGAAAATCAAAACTCGTGAAAATTTGGCTGTGCGCTGGCTGACGAAATCCCAGGAAACAGATGGGAGTGGGATAAGAAGCTAAGCGGGATTTTCCATCCAAATGGAGGAAGAACTTACAGATGAAGCTGCCTTATACCCAGTCAGGTCCATGGCCCATCTACCTCTGTAGGATTTACTCTGACCGGCAGCGGTGCTGTGGGACGAAAAAGTCTTTCCCAAGACTTTCTATCTGTGATCCTCCAATTGACCTTTTTGACCTTGAGATAGGGTTGCCAACTCAGGGTTGGAAAATTCCGGGTGATTTGGGGGTGGAGCCTGACTAGGGGGGGGGGGTTTGGGGAGGGACCTCAGCAGGGATGTGATGCCATAGAAGCTGCCATTTCCTCCTGGAGATCTGATCCCTGTAACATGGAGATCAGTTGAAATTCCAGGAGATATCCAGGCCCCACCTGGAGGATGGCAACCTTATCTAGGGACCTTTCATATGCTAAGCCCATGTTGAGCTGCCGCCCTTCTGTCCGGCACCTTTCCTGGCTCTTTAACCCTTCCCTGGCCCTAACAGAGCACATTGAATTATCAGTGGCTTCTATCCTATATATAGGTAAAGGTTTCCCTTGCTTGAAAGCCAGTCGAATCCGACTCTAGGGATGCGGTGCTCATCTCCGTTTCCAAGCCGAAGAGCCAGTGCTGTCCAAAGACATTTCCGTGGTCATGTGGCCAGCATGACTAGACACCGAGGCGCACGGAACACTGTTACCATCCCACCGAAGTGGTAGCTATTTATCTACTTGCAATTTCTTGCTTTCGAACTGCTAGGTTGGCAGGAGCTGGGACCAGAGACGGGAGCTCACTCCGTCATGCAGCACTCGGGTTTCAAACTGCTGAACTACCGACCTTCTGGTCTGCAGCTCAGCATCTTAACCACCTGAGCCACCGCAGCCCCTATCCTGTATATACTTGCTTCCAAATAAACCTTGGCATTAAGACTTCTTTGGTATGGAATCTGGTTCTTTTGAAAGCAGAGGTTAGTCTACAAGGGCAGAGGAAAGAAATAGGCTGATATCCAGTCTACAGAGATCAGTTCTCCTGGAAAAAAATGGCACTCTAGAGGGTGGATTCTATGGAAATGCATCTGACCTCCCCTTCCTCCTCAAACTCCTGCCTCCCCAGGCCTCCCCCACCCCCAGATCTCCAAGAATGTCTCAAGCCAGTGGCGGCAAACCTAGTTAGAGCGTGGCATTCTTTGATTAATTCTGTTCATAAGAAACTTTATCGCAAATAGAAACCTAGCACCGAGATTGGGTTTAGGGTTGCCAGCTTTGGGGTGGGAAATTCCTGCAGCTTTGGGGGGGGGGGTGGAGCCTGGGGAGGGGGGGGGTTGGAAGAGGAAGGACTTCAGCAGGGTATAATGCTATAGAGTCCGCCCCCTCCCCCCCGAAGCTGCCATTTTCTCCAGGAGAACTGATCTTTGTAGCCCGACAATTAAATGTAATTCTGAGAGATGCCCAGCCACTACCTGGAAGTTGGCAATCCTATTTGGACTGGACGACACCCTCTCTCCCTGTTGCGCTAGATTTTGTTTAACCGGCAGGAAGTTTTTGTCCAGGTCACTTTAAAAATGACAGTTCCCGGCAGTGCTCCGAAGCGGTACAGTCCTTTCCGACACCTTCGAAGTCTACCGCCTTGTTCTTACCTGTGTGTCTATACAAGGGCCGAATTGTGAATATTTTAGCTTAAGGCACATTCAGTTTGGGGTATAATCAAAATGCCTGTCATTATTTATTCAATCATAGTTCCATTAGGGCCCATTTGTATTATTGGGGGGGGGGGGGTTATTCAGTGTTTTTTTTTAACCAAGGCTTTTACAATTTTTTAAAAACCGGAATGACAAAAATCTTCATGAAAACATTCATTTTGTTCCAATTTTCTTGTCATTCTTGCGAACAGGATAAACAGTCAGTTCTCATTGTTTTCTTTCTTAAGATGCATTCATGTGATCAGAGGGTTGGGTTCTCCCTCTCTCCTCACACATTCAGGTTTTTAAACATTTCAGCCTGAATTCATTCAAAGTGCATAAACACGGATAGGCCGTTCGGGTCTTGTGAAGACCGCAGTGTCTTCCCGGATTGCAGGGAAAACTGATCTCGCTTCAAAACACAAAGACTGTGTGTCCTCGTGGCTCAGGGTCCGCGGCACAGTGGTAGAGCATCAGCCTGGCATGCAGAAGGTCCCAGGTTCAACCCCCCAGCTTCTCCACTTAAAAAGACCAGGCGAGAGGTGAAGTGGAAGACCTTTGCCTGAGAGTTGCTGCCAGTCTGAGCAGGCAATACTGACTTCAGTGGACTGATGCTCTGATTGGCATGTACGACTCTGAAACACAGTGTAGGGAGGAGGTTGTGCCATGCAAATGCAGCAGAAACATTAACGTTTAAATGGTTGGGGGACAGCGGGGGAGGACATGCGCACACGGCGTGGTGTCCCTGATGTGATGATGTCAGTGTGTGTGATGTCATCGCATTGGGGGGCTCCTCCCCTTCCACCTCCCGGCACTCCCGCCAAATCCCCCCGCTGGAAGGGAAATAGGACCTGGCAACCCTAAAAAGACCAGATCCTTGGGCCCACTCCCTGGCGTCTTGTGTTGAATGATTACGGAGTGCATGAGGAAATATCTTTCTGTGCCTGAGACGAAGGCCAAACAGACAATAGTGGGTCAATCCACTGGCTCAATACCTATTACAGTTGGTTTTGGGGTCCCCACTCTGTGTCAGACATAACGTAGTCACATGTCACTTCAAGATTCTTCCTTGTTTGCGGCGCCCTATTGGAATCAGGAACTGGTGTCCATGGAGAAAGAGCTTTGACCTTCCACCCAGGCTCTGTTGGCACGGGACAGTCCCGGAGGGATGGTATTGGACCGGTTGAGGAAACCCACATGTACCCCAGGAAACATGTGGGTTTGGAGTTGCCAGCCTCCAGTTCGCACCTGGACATCTCCCAGTATTATATTTGATCTCCAAACAACCAAGATCAATTTCCCTGGAGCAAATGGCGGCTTTGGAGGGCGGACTCCCCTCCCCAAACCCTGCCCTCCTCAGGCTCCACCCACAATTTTTCCAGGTATTTCCCAACCCAGAGCTGGCAACCCTGTGTGGGTTCCCCCTAAGCAATGCCCCCCAGTCCTGTTTCAGGTTGGGAAAATGCTGTTGTGGGGAATGCTGAAGTCCCTTCTCCATGTGCACTGTGGCCCTGACCATACACACAGGAATTGAGAACAACTCACAATTTGCATGTGGTTGTGTTACTTCCAACACAAGGCGGGAACTCAGTTCCAACCTGTGCACTCTATAATGCGTGCAGAGGAGTTTCGGATCCTGATATCTCCAGTTAAGGGCTATTTTTGGGCAAGAACGCACAAGAAGAGAGTTCTGGCTGGCTCCCAAGTTGGCCACGCCCAGCAGGAACTCATTAGCATAACAGGCCTCGCCCAGCAGCAGAAACTCATTAGGACTGGCTACATTGGGGGGGTGGCCTAACATGCAAAGAAGTTCCTGCTACAAAAAAAAGCCCTGGGTTTTGACAACAAACAAGGTAAACAGAACAAGAAGCAAAAGGTGGGTGTGGCTGGATGCCCACATTTCTGGTAACATGGGGTGTGGCCTAATATTCTAATGAGTTGTTCTGTCAGGAGTGTGGCCTAATATGCTAATGAGTTTCTGCTGTTGGGTGTGGCCTATTATGCTAATGAGTTCCTGCTGGGCTTTTTCTACAAAAAAAAAAGCCCTGGAGGATCTTGTGCAAAAGGAGGAAAGACCGAGCCCAAACAGACAATACTGAGTTGAATGGGCCAGCGGTCTGACTCGGTAAAGACGGCCCAATATGGGCTGGCCTCTGCGAGGATTGATAAATCCTCGCAATGGGGCCAGCCAAAGTTACAAGTTCATTTGGCAAACTTGGAAGGACCCTCAGGTTCGCGGGGGGTGGGGGAAAGTCTGACAACCCTTCCCCTAACATTGTGGCAAGCCCCCCCCCCCCAAGTTAGTAACAAAGTCTGTGCATGCGCAAATGTCACCACCACCCCACTGGAATTCAGGCAGCCTTTGGGGTTGCCGTAGCAACCCAAAATGGCACACATATGCAGCCGGTGGTGAGCAGAAGGAGGGAGGGGGGGGGGAGAGGAAGGCAAGCTGGAGCTGTAGCTGGCAGGGAGAGAGAAGAAGGGTGGCTGTGTTATCCAGGGCTCCTTGTAGGAAGGAAAGGATGAAAACGGGATAAACAGGAGCATATACAAAAATAATTCATTGGCGCAAGGCCTCCATTTTACTAATGCTTCCAATGAGATGTTTTGTTCTGTCTACCCAGAAACAGAATGCTGAGACCTCTTACTGATTTCAAAAGACTTGCTGTCACTGGAAATTTCCTAAAACATATGGGATTCTCTGCCCCAGCCTGATCGCGATTGATCTCAGAAGCTAAGCAGGGTCAGCCCAGGTTAGTACTTGGGTGGGAGACCACTGAGGAAGTCCAGGGTTGGCCAACCACCTCTGGATGTCTCTTGCCTTGAAAACCCTGTAGGGTCATCATAAGCTGGCTGCGAGTTAAAAAACAAAGGAAAAAGGCACCCTCCTACCCTTTGAGGGTTAAGGGGAAGCGGGTATGAATGACTTGTTGTAGCTAGCCAGGGGCTTGGGGAATGTCACAACTTTTGGTGGTATCAGCATGGGGCCGGATCCATTTTAGGAAGTGGCTTGCATGCTGCTTTCCAGGATATGGGGATCCCCTTAAGGGGTCTTGGCGTGAGGGCTTAAAAGGGAGCAGGCCAGTTCCAGGACTACCAGTACACACCCTCCTGCTGAGAAGAAGAAAAAGAGACTGGATTTATAACTCACCCTTCACTACCCAAAGGAGTCTCAGAGCGGCTTACAATCTCCTTTCCCTTCCCCTCCCCACAACAGACACCCCGTGTGGTAGGTGGGGCTGAGAGAGCTCTTTCGAGAACTGCTCCTGAGAGAACAGCTCTGAGCAAACTCGTGACTGACCCAAGGTCACACCAGCAGCTGCATGTGGAGGAGTGGAGAATCAAACCTGATTTTCCAGATTATAGTCCACGCTCTTGACCATTACAACCACTACACTCACTTAGGGGCAATCACCTGTGTGGACTCTGGCAGCCTGCCATCCCATGGTTTCACCACCCAAGCCGACGGGCTGGGTGGTAGATCTGATTATCGTCTAGCACTGGTCCAGGCGATGCTGCCGATCCAGGGACCCATGGTGTGCCAATGCTTCTTATAGCTATAGCCAATAAAGTTGTCGCCACTTTATTCCATACATTTATCCAAATCTTCTGTATGACTGTGTTATGTGATGCTGGGGGGTTAGGGGCTGGGCTGACCTACCCCCCCACTAAGATCTGGGGCCACAAAACAAACCAATGTAAAAGGCATCCTCCTTGATTCTTTAAATAATAATAATGAACACAGTACCTTTAAATATTAACAGTCCTTCACACGTATTTTCACCAAAGGACATTGACCCTGCATGTATGATAAGCCACCCCCAAGTCATAAACAATCTTAATTTAAAAAAAATAAATAAATCTGTACATACTTGTAATTTATATGCATATGTAAGACGACCTCCGTCTTTTTCTCTACAGCAACCTGGAAAAATAAACCTAGTCTAGGTAAATAGAGTATCTCAGTAATGTGTGTTTTATTTAATAAAGGTTAATATTTCCTTTGCTCGAAAGCCAGTCGAGTCCGATTCTAGAGTTACAATGCTCATCTCCGTTTCCAAGCCAAAGAGCCAGCGCTGTCCAAAGACATTATTCCAGCACTGTCTGAAGACATTACTGTGGTCATGTGGCCGGCATGACTAGACGCCGAGGCACATAGAACGCTGTTGCCTTCCCACCGCAGCGGTACCTATCTATCTACTTGCAGTTTCTTGCTTTCGAACTGCCAGGTTGGCAGGAGCTGGGACCAGAGATGGGAGCTCACTCCGTCATGCGACACTCGGGTCTTGAACTGCCGAACAACCGACCTTCCAGTCTGCAGTGCAGCGTCTTAACCACTTGAGCCCTGATACGATACACTGATTAATACACTGATACAAAGTCTAAGCCACAGCTGCTGTGGCAGCCCAATATGGCCAAGCGAACAATCTGTACAATGCAATGATGTATTATAAAAACGAATAGGAATCAGCCATTCCATGATTTTTCAAAAGACCTTATCATAAAAAAGAGCAGGAGTCCTAGCAGCACCTTAAAGACTAACCGTGACCCTCCCTCAGGCCTCATACCAGGGAGGGAAGTAAATGTTGCTCTGTTGGTTGGAGACAATTGTGACCGGGACCCTCTTCGAGCCACAGCATGAGTACTGGTAGTTTGGTTAGTTGTGCACAAGCAACAACAATCCTGCAAGGTAGACTAATGCAGTCGCTAGGCAGTGCAATCCCATGCAGAGTCACATCCTTCTAAGACCATTGAAATCAACAGCTCAGATGCAGTGTGAACATAGAAACACAAGTAGAGCCCAGTGGTCTATCTAGTCTCACACAGTGGCCAACAACAGGGCTTAGAGGCTGAGGCCTTCCCTTAGTGTTGCCTTCTGCCACTGGGATTCAGACGTTGACTGTCTCTGAATGTGGAGGTTCCCTTTCGTCACACGGAAACCTGCTAGAGTTGCCAGCCACCAGATGGGACCTGGAGATCTCCGGCTTTCGCAACTGATCCCCAGCTGACAGAGATCAGCTCCCCTGGAGAAAATGGCGCCTTTGAAGGGTCGACTCTCTGGCACTGAACCATGCTGAGGCCCCTCCCCTCCCCAACCCCCCCTCCTGGATCCACCCACAAAATCTCCAGGTATTTTCCAACCCACATCTGGGAACCCTAAGATCAGCTCACACTGTTATCCTAGATGCGAAGTGTTTCCTGGGTCCCCCAGCCCATGGCGGTTGTGTGAAATCCAGCATTCTGGAGCGTCCAGGGTCCGTGGCCACCACTCTCTTGGCAAGCTCTTCCCCTCCCACACTGGACTCTTTCAGTCAAGTGAGACTTACAGGGGGAGCCCGCCATATGGTAATGGCACAGAAGAGGGAGAAAGGGGAGGGAGGGAAGAGTTTGAATTCGCCCTCCGCCATTGTAGAACCTGTCTGCCAACACAACATTGTTTGCACGCAGGAGCCAGGCATTTCAGGAAACCCGATGGCAGGGAGGTTGTCCCCGATCATGCTTCCAAACACGCTGCCAGATTTCAACCTCCCCCCTCCCCCGCCCCCCAGTTGGTAGGGAGCTGCAAAGTGCTCTATTCTCAATGGGATGACATCAGCTGCCACCAGCAGGGGTTCTGGCCTCCTGTTCCAATTTGTATGGTGGCAGAGACATCGCGAGCCAGGTTTATGAGAAAGCTTAGCAGCGTGGGTGCAAAGCTGGGCATCAAGCACACTTGAAAAATCTGGACCCGCATTTGGAGTCCAAAAAAACAGTGGAGCGGCTCCAGAACGGCATCAGGTTTTGATGAAGTTTCCCCCCCTCCTTCTTTCTCAGATGAAAAGAAACGCTCTCAGAAGGAGACACAGGTTCACCGGGTATTGCAGGCGGGCGCCCTCAAGCTGATCCTGCTTGTCTGAAATCAGCGGGAGTTTAGTCCGGGGCCTCTCAGTCCACCTTCCAAAATACTGTGTTGACCCCAAAAGAAGACTTATGTTTTTTACTTACTGTACAGCAGGAGTGACCTGGATGGCCCAGGTAGCCTGATTTTGTCCAGTCTTGGAGTCAGGCAGGGATAGCCCCGGTTAGTATTTGGGTGGAAGACCACCAAGGAATCCCACAGTCGCTGTGCAGAGGAAAACAATGGCAAACCTTCTCTGAACGTCTCTTGCCTTGAAAACTCTATGGGGTCCCATGTCAGCTGCGACTTGATGGCACTTTGCGCACGCACACACTCACATGAGGGCTCCCCAATGTGGTGTCTCGTGAGCACCCCAGCACCTCGACGATACCTTTCCTGGGGCCCACCAAATGTTTTTTTGAAAGTGGGAAGGCAGGTGGGACTTTTGCCTAGCAAGGCTTCTGATGAGCCACTGGAGATATGATTGACTGGGCAGATTTTTTAAAAAAGATGTTGTTTTTGGCAGCAGCTGCCACCACAGCGCAAGGGCCTTCACTGTGTGACGGAAGGTAAAACTGCGGCAGCCATTTCATAACTGGCTCTGCCTTCTGCAGCAGCCATTTTGTGGCAGTCCTTTTGCGGCTGCACCCACTGCACTGTCAACATTCCAAAGGTACCCGTGGAGACCCAAAAAGTTTGGGGACCTTCCCTGTACATACTTGTAACTTGCATGGGGATGTAAAACGATCCTTTTCCTTTTCTTGATGACACGCTTGGGGGAAAGCCTAGTGGTCTTGTTGGGTAAATAAAATGGTTTAGATCCTGCCTAGATTTTCATGGCAGTAAAAGGGGTGATTTTGACTGATCCCCACCCCCTGGAAACTTCCAGTTTTCTCCACAACTATCTTGTAGATACTCCTGGCCCCCAGGATCGGCATTTGGACTGCATTTTGAGCTGCCCCGGAAAAGGAGAATCAACAAAAAAATAGCCCCCTACTTTTGACCACAGAAGTCTTAGCAGATCCAGTCCAGTACCTCCTTTTGAGCTTTCAAACTAGACAAAATGGCCTCGTCCTCCAGGCTTCCAGGTAGGGACTGGAATTCTCTTGGAATGACAACTGATCTACAGACTACGTACATCAATTCCCCTGGAGAAAATGGCGGCTTCAAAGGGGGGGGGACTCTATGGCATGACATACCTACGGAGCTCCCTCTCCTCCCCAGACTCAACCCTCTCCAGGCACCACCCCCAAATGTCCATGAATTTCCATAACCAGAGTGGGCAATTCTATTGACCTGCCTTCCAACCTGTAAGTGGGAATCAAGGTATATTCCAAAGTGCTTCCCAGCAGCGAGAAACCCGTTTGCCCACGATGCTCACTGTCAGTTCCCATCCCACATCAAGCCTTGTGAGAGCCACTGCAGCATGATTCAGAGCAAGATTTTCAAAAGAGATGCGGGAGAGGCATCCGAGGGCAAAGGATGGCTAGTTAGATCTCTTCTATCCCTACGATTCTGTGGGAAGCACAAGTATCCACGTTGGCCTCCCTGCTACACTGTTCGTTTAAAAGAAAACGCTTCCCCCCCTTCTTAACCCAAGGAACAGAAACCAGAGAAAGACCCCACCCCGAAAGTCCTGAGATACGATTTAAAATCAAGGGCCCACATACAAAACTGCTAAGCAACAGCATTATGCTTCGGAACAGCAAGTCTCAAGGGCCAATGCATTAGGGTTTGCGACAGTCCCTTTTGCCTGGCCATAATGGCTTCTGACCACCTGCAGAGAAGGCTTGTTTTATACTGCTCATTCAGCCCGAGGATAAAATCCCAGACTTCCATTTTCTCCACCGAAGCCCTTTAAAAAGTGACACACTGTGAATAGGACAGCTAGTCTAACTTTAAGGAATTGGCTTACAGTTATCAAGCACAACAGTCTTCATGAATGCATGCCTCGGTTCCATGAAGGCATGCCTCGGTTCCATCCTTTATTTACTTCACTTAAACACACACACACACACACCCCTTCTCCTCCATTTTATCCTCACAGCCACCCTGTGAGGTAGATTAGGCTATGAGTGAATGACCGGCCTAAGGTCACCCAGCCAGCTTCTGTGGCAGAGTGTAAGGATTTGAACCTGGGTCTCCCAAATCCTAGTCATTGTATTCCAGATCTGTCTATATGTATAGCATGTCTGGTTTTGATGTCCTGTTTTTTAACTTGTGGCAGGGATCATTCGATGATATTTATTTCCTTAGCCCACTACTTTTCTCCCCAAGGAGAGCCAAAAGTGGCTCAAAACTTAATTCTCCCCACCTCCATTAAAAATAATAATTATCGTATGGCATTGTGTGTAGTATAGCCAGGAGATCTGGAGATTATCTGGCAGCCTTAAGTTCTAGCTCTTTTAGTGTTTATGCACCACTAGGTGGCGAGCTAGACTTGTTTTGGGGGCTGAGGGAGCTGTGACTGACCCAAGGTCACTCAGCTGGCTTCATGTGGGGGAGTGCGGAATCGAACCTGGTTCTCCAGATGAGTCTGTTGCTCTTAACCACTACACCATGCTGGCTCTCACCCACCTCCATTTTATCTTCACAGCAACAACCCAGTTATGGTAGTTGGGGTGGAGAGAGAGTATGATTGGACCAACGTCACCCAGCAGGCTTCCATGGCAGTGTGGGGGGATTTGAACCTGGGTCTCCCAGATCCTAGTCAGACACTCTAACAATTACACCACACTGGGTCTTCTTACAAACTTGAAAGGTGGTCATATATTAAAGGTGAAGAGCCTCTATTTCTGAGTGTTAAACTGCAAGGAGGGTATATTCATTTCTTTTAATTGGACCATTGTACACTGTTTCTAGTTTTAATGATTTATAAATGATGATGATGATGATGATGATGAAGGAGTAGAAGAAGAAGAATCACATCTGGCATGATTTGGGGGGACAGATCATTTTGCTATCCCCCCCTCTTCTCCAAGGGCTCCTTAATGGTACAAGTAAAATGAACTATCCCCATGCAGTTTCTACATATCTGATGAAGGGAGCTTTGACACTTGAAAGCTTATATTTGGGAAATCTTGTAGGTCTCTAAGGTGTTCCTGGACTTGAGTCTAGCTGTTCTTCATTCCTGTATATTTTTTGTCAACTTTTTCCATTCCTTGCTCTTTTTTTTTTGCTGTTGGTTTCGTAGATTCATTTCTACTTGCGGATGCATGGTACACCGTTTTATATGCAATTGATGCACTCTCTATTCATCCAATGCACCTTGTTTATATGTATAAATATATATCTACAATGATGATTTATGGACGCCCTGAGAACATTGAGCCATGGAGACTTTCCCCCTCAGAAAAGATGCAGAGTGAGGAAACGGAAAATGGCCTGTTTAGAAAGGAAGCAGGGATTCGTTTTGCACCAGCAAAAGGGGGGTTGAAAATTCAAAAGGGTAGAACATTCGCACACGTTCGGCAATGTCAAAACATCAGGGATGAGACGAATGGAAACCGCCATGCCTGAATAAAAGGCTTTTCGGTGTGGGTCAACTGTGCCAACTCAAGGCATAGCCTATGGAATGCCAATCTATGGAATGCTGGTCTTTTCCCAGGCTGGAGTCCTCTCTAAAAATGGCTCTTTCTACCTCCAGCCCTCCTTTCTCTGTCCTCCTGCTCTCACTGCGTAGGATGGCGTCGCTGATTAAGATTCTATCCTGTGTCAGGCAGTACTCCAGGTTCTCCGATTCTTACAGCAAGCCAAGTGTTCAGAGAGAGCTGGCATAAGAATATCTCCTGGAATTATTCATCTTTTTCCATTACAAGGCCCTCCTGTATTCAAGCTCTCCCATCTGTTGGGTTGTTCAGTGCTGGGCTTGCACCGTTCAGCTGCAATGGCAAGTCTGGCAGCCTGCGTTCCACACAACACGAACTAGTTTTGCTGAATCCTCAGGCTGTTTCGAAGAAACCCGGCTGTCAGGGCCAGAGCTGTGGTCAGACAGAAGAGCCCTTGCTAGACTCACGCAGAACGATATGAAAATTAAAGTTTTGCTCCAAAGGAAAGCCTTTACTGCAAGGCGACCAATAGTCAGCTCCTGCCAACGATAGATGACAAGGAGGCTTGGAGCATCCCGTCTTACAAATGGCTGACATTTCAGTTTTCTATGAACCCGTTTCACTTTTTGTACGATAAGCAATTATGATTCCCCCCAGGATGTCTATGGGTAAATTGTCTCAACTAGTGCATTTATTGACCACATCTATTTAATGGCTATTAACCATGGTGACTAAAGGGAACCTCCACATGCAGAGACAGTCAACCTCTGAATACTAGCAAAAGGAGGCCACATCAGGAGGAAGGCCTTGGCCTTCATACCGTTGTCTGGCTGGGCTCGCCGTTTGCTCAACAGCACCCCAGGAGGAAAAAATGAGGGGTGAAATGGGATCGATGGCGACGCTCTAGGAATTCTCTCCTAGTCTCTATGATGTTTACTAACTAAAACATCAGGCCAGCTGTCACAGGTGATGGCATACATGCTCTGGCCCCAAGGTGTGCTGGGATGCAAAGATGACAGTTATAAGAACTTAACAGGAACACAGTGGATCATCTAGTGCCAGCACCCTGCTCTACACAGCAGTCACCAGGTCGCTGTGGAAGGCCAACGAACTGGACACAGAGGCCAAGCCCTTGCTTACTAGGACTTGAGAGCCAGTTTGGTGTAGTGGTTAAGAGTGATGGACTCTAATCTGGAGAACTGAGTCTGATTCTCTACTCTTCCACGTAAAGCCAGCTGGGTGACCTTGGGTCAGTCCCAGCTCTCTCAGCCCCACCTACCTCACAGGGTATCTGTTGTGAGGAAAGGAAGGAAAGGTGATTGTAAGCTGCTCTGAGACTCCAATGTGTAGTGAAGAGTGAGGTATAAAACCAACTCCGCCTCCTCCTCCTCCTTCTTCAAGGTTTGCTGCCTCTATACATGGAGGTTCCCTTCAGCCACCATGGCTAGTAGCTACTGAAGGGCTTCTCCTGCATGAATTTGTCTAATCCTCTTTTAAAGCTGTCTGTGTGCACGGCCATCACTACGTCCACTGGCAGTGAATGCCACAATTCAGTTACTCCTTGTAGTACACCCTTTTGTCTGTTCTGAACCTATTGCCCATCAATTTCATGACTTTTAGTATTACGGGGCGGCAGGGGGGGCTTTGCTCTCCACCTTCTCCACCCCATGCATAGCTTTATAAACCTTGCTTGTGTCTCCCTTTATTAATTTGTCTGTCCTCTTCGGACGCCATCTTCTGCTTGCAGGTGAAGACTTCTTTATTTCATGTGGCATTCCCTCAGTGATAATCTGCTTCCTGGCCAATGTTTTAGTTGATGTTTTTATGCCTTTGTACAAATTTTAGCTCTGGTTTTAATTGTTTGAATTATGTATGTGTACTTGGGAGGGAGAGCTGATTTTAATAGTTTTAAAGTGTGGTTTTAGCATGTAAGTTTTCCATTGTTAGTAGGGTCCTTCCTGGCAACCAGTGGGGATGGGGGAGACTTACCAGTTAAAAGAAGAAGGCCTACGCCATGTTGCTGGTATTGGACAGGAAGTGATGTAATCATGTCAGTGACTTCCAGGTGATGCTCTGGTACAGGGCTTTTTTTTTTGGTAGAAAAAGCCCAGCAGGAACTCATTAGCATAATAGGCCACACCTAACCACAAAACTCATTAGCATATTAGGACAGCTAATTAGCATATTAGGTGGGGGCTGGGAAAGCACAGGGCAGGCATGGAAGCTTGCCTCTCCCCTCCGCCCCCGAACCAGAGGGCTGGGGAAAGGCACTGCAGCATTGCCTTTCTAGTCTCCTTCCCCCCGCCCCAAACCAGACAACTGGGGAAATGTGGTGCATGATTAAATGCCTTTCTCTCCCTCCTCCAGATCGGGGAGGGAAAGAAAGGCATTTTCAAGGTGCCTGGGTTCCCTGCCTGCCCTTTTCCAGCTGCCCACATATCAGCTAGAGAAGGGAAGGCAGAGAGAGGCTTTTCCTTGTCAATTTCACTCTCAGCTGACTAGCAGGGAGTGAAATTGACAAGAAAAACCAGATGGGCTCCCCAGAGGGAAAGAGGGCATTTTAATATGCTGCCTTTCCCCCTTGTGTGTAACGTGGGGAGAGCAGCGTGCTCTGTAGCCACGCATGCCAGAGGTTTTGGTTGTAAGCATGGTCAACTCAGGAGCCAGCCGGAACTCCGTTCCTGTGTGTTCCTGCCCAAAAATAGCCCTGCTCTGGTATATGGGCAAAAATTCAGTGGTAAAACTGGCTTCTACCATAGAGTTTTTGCCCAAATACCAGAGCGTTGTCTAGAAGTCGTTGGCATGATGACGTCATATTTCACATTTCTGGGCAATGTGGGCAACGTGGCCTGTGCCGCCTTCTTTCTACTGCTAAGCAGGGGTCCTTTCGTAGAAAAAGAGGTGCAGGAGCTCATTAGCATAACTTATTAGCATTACTTATTTGCATATGCTACACCCCCTGACATCACCAGAAGTATGTCAGAAGGCAAGAAAGAAAGGAGAGAGAGAGACATAAAAAGAAAGTAGGAAAGAGAAAGAAAGAGAAAGAAAGAAAGAAAGAAAGAAAGAAAGAAAGAAAGAAAGAAAGAAAGAAAAGAAAGAAAGAAAGAAAGAAAGAAAGAGAGTGCTGGCAGAGAGGGGACAGCTACTAATCCAAGCCTCAGAAATACCACTGTTCTGGGAGGATAGCTTCAGTGGTGGCTGAAGCCTTCAGAAGGCTGGTCTGAGGAACAAGGACTTTTCCAGGGGACGGGGTCATTTTGCTGCAGCCATGACACAAGCAGGCGTTCCCCTGTGGGAGGAAGGGGGCTGGCACCAACTCCCGGAGCTGCGCTCCCCCGAGCTCCTGCTCGAAAGGACCCCTGCTGCTAAGTCCGTCTACCAGCCACCCAATCAGCACCAGGGAAGCAAGGCCTGGCAGTGGGGGACCCCTTCCTCCACCATGAGTTCTGGCAACCCTATTGGTTACCCACCTGGGTAGCCCTGGTGAGGACAGAAATGTGGGAGATAAAATTTGTTAAACAAGCAAACAAATAATCCCCCCCCCTAAGATGAAAAGAGGCCTCTTTCGAGCTCCAAGCCCACCCTCAAGGGGGAAAAGGCCTGTTTCCTTTCACGCTCCCATCCTTCACAAGGCCTTGGCCTTTCAGTGGACAGGTCCCATCAGGAGTGGTCTTCTGGGGGGGCCACAAAAACGGCAGGGGGAATGAGGGACCCCAGAAAGCACGCCTGGAAAACCCTGTGTTGGCTGCTTGGCTGGCAGCCACAGAAGCTGCACTGGGGCATGTTGAGCTGGTCCTTAATGCGTCTGCCTTTCTGGGCTATTGTGTTCAGTGCGCCTTGAGGACAGAGCAGCACATGGGGGTGAAGAGGAGAGGAGACCTCTGTCGCGCAACGCTTTCCTGCTCCCGTTTCAATCAGGGGAAGGAGGCAGCTGTTGGAACGAATGGACCCCGAACGCAGAAGTCTTAATATCCTTGTGCAGAGGAGGTGCATTATGATTCATTCTTTGCAACCCTATTACTCAGCGTTTGATAGGGCCTTACTTGTCTCAAGTGCTTTTCATTATTGCTCTAATGCTGTCTATTAACATACTGGATGGAGGCTCTTTTCTCATCTGGAGCATGCATCACCGTGCTTTTAAAGATTATGGGGCTTGTGAATACATAACACTTTACTGCCTTGCAGACGTAATTCACGGGGGTGGGGGGGGGTGGGGTGGGGGGGATAATACACAAAGCACAGATAGGTAAATAGATAACCAGCGGCTTCCATCCAGACCTGAGTTAAGGTGAAATGGTAAACGATTTCACCTCATTCATGAGACGGAACCCAATCAGCTCCGTTCAGCGTAGAAAGACTTTTGCCGGGTGAGGGATCAGCTAGTTAGGGGAGGCGGGGAGGGGGGGGAGGGGGGGAGAGATTTTCTCTTTTCGTTGCCGGATCACTGGTGAGGGAAATGTGAACATTAATTCCCCATCGCCGAGACCAACATCTCCAAAAAGCTAAGCCTGGCTTTCAGGAAGGTTAGGTTTTTTTTTGTAGACAGTTTGTCACTTTCAGTTTTTCGTCATGGATCAGATCAGACTGGGCAGATGTGAAGAAGATGTGTGTTGGAGGGATACGGATGCCAGCCTCCGGGGATCGCCTGGGGCCTGGGGATCGCCTGGAATTACAGCTTATCTTCAAACTACAGAGATCAATTCTCCCAGAGAAAACGAAGAGTTGCCAACCTTCAGGTAGGGCCTGGAGATCTCCTGCTATTACAACTCATCTCCAGGCAATAGAAATCTGTTCCCCTGGAGAAAATAGAGCTTTAGAGAGTGGATTCTATGATGGGTTGCCAGACCCCTAGTGGAGGCAGGATTCCCCTCCTACCAGGCCCTGCCCCCCCCAGCCACCGATCAGCTGGCTAGTGGGGAGACTTACCAGTAGAAAGAAGAAGGCTAAGGCCATGGTGCCAGTGTTGCACAGGAAATGACATAATCAGGCCAGCAACTTCTGGACAACGTTCTGGTATTTGGGTAAAAACTTTATGGTAGAAGCTGGTTTAACCATAGAGTTTTTGCCCAAATACCAGAGCATCGCCCGAAAGTTGCTGGCATGATGATGTCACTTCCTTGACAACACTGGTGATGCGGCCTAGACCTTCTTCTTTCTACTGGTAAGTCCCTCCATCTCCCACTGGTTGACAGGAAGGACCTGGCAACCCTAACTCTATGGCATTGTACTCTGCTGAGGTCTCTGCCCTCCCCAGGCTCCAACCCCAAAATCCCCACTAACCCCAATTTTCTGGCTAAGGGGCTGCTGACATGTAAAAGCACCAAATCTGGGAAACTGTAGTGTTACAAAATGCATCATCAACTTTTCTAATAGAACAAAGTTTGAGTCCAGTGGCAACTTTAAGACTAACAAAGTTGTATTCAAAGTATAAGCTTTCATGTGCACGCATGCTTCCCTCACTATGTTTCCCCCCGGAATTAAACACAATAGTGACCATATAAACTAAGCTTATTATTCCAGTTTGGTCCTTGCGTCTGTTAAAACACCTTTATTATGCTGTGTTTATTTATTTATTTTTCGCATTTATATCCTGCCCATCCTGTAAATGGGCTCAAGGTGGGTTACAGCCTTTGGGGAAATTCAATAAAAATTTAAAAAAACATTGAAACATATACAAACAGTGATCGCAACTTGCCGTAGGAAGAATCTGGCCCATTGATGTAGCTAGATACGGCCTGGCCCATTGATGTAGCTAGATTGATGTAGCTAGATACGGCCAGTTACGGACAGCAACCACATGGGGGGGGGCATATGTGGACGCCCACTGCCTCACCCAAAGGCCTGGCGGAACAGCTCTGGCTTGCAGGTCCTGTGGAATTGAATAGGACCCTGATCTCAATAGGGAACATGTTCTATCAGGTGGGGGCCAGGGCAGAAAAAGCTGCACAATTGATGCACAAATACTGATTTGCTGCTCACTCTCTGCCTCTGTGTATGGACTGGTATCTGAAGAAGTGTGCATGCACACGAAAGCTCATACCTTGAATAAAACTTCGTTGGTCTTAAAGGTGCCACTGCACTCAAACTTTGTTCTGCTGCTTCAGACCCACACAGTTACCCGCCTGAATCTACCTTTTCTAAGAGAAAGCCAGGAGGTTTATGCCACTCATATAAATAGTATCTGCACCCTGTAAAGTACAGATTTCTAAATATTTGGAAAGACCTCAGGAATGCAGACAATGGTAATTTAGTCAACTAAGTTCCCACATTGATCTCCACAAATAGTTCCGTGCAGCCGCAAGGTGTTGGTTGTTTTTGAGACATCCTCCAAAGTAAACTTTCAAATTTCTAAAATCCAGATAATTTTTCCTATTTTGTTTCTCTTTCTGTAAGTTTATGTTTTGGCCCATGGTTTCATTTCTCCATTGATTTTATACACACCCTGTATGGTTTTAACGTGCAATTTGTACAGTGTTCATACACACCGAGTACATCATTTGTACAAATTAAGCTGGCTTATTGATGCACAAATACTAATGGAAATGTGCATACGTTCTACAGGGAAAATGGGACATGAGGAAACAGAAACACCAGTTTGATTTGCACAGAAGAAAACAGGGATCAAAACGAGGATTCACAATCAGCCCTGCTGAAATCTAAAAATAAACATTCTGAAAAATGTCCTCTAACCTACCTGGTGATGGAGGAAAAGGCTGTCAAGTTTCAGGACGGACAAAGGAAATACTTCTTTACACAGCAAATGATCAAAACGTGGAATGTTCTGCCAGAGGATGTGGTGATGGCCACAGGTACAGACAGCTTTAAAAGGGGATTAGACAGATTCATGGAGGAGAGAGCTATCAGTGGCTTTCAGCCATGGTGACTAAAGGGTATCTCCAAGTTCAGAAGCAGTCAACCTCTGACTACCAGTGCTAGGAAGCAACAACAGGGGAAGGCCTTGGCCTCTATGCCCTCTTGATGGACCTCCAGAGGAACTGATTGGCTGGCTCTATGTGAAACAGAGTGCTGGACTAGACGATGGACCACTGACCTGATCCAGCAGGACTCTTCTTACGTTCTTAAGATGCATCCAATTTATTGTGACCCCACAGGGTTTTCAAGGAAAGAGATGTTCAGTCAAATCAAACCGAATTTTATTGTACGGTCAAAGCCCAGCATAGATAAAATCCTGCAAAGATGTTCAGAGGTAGTCTGCCACTGCCTGCTTTTCAGTGGTGACCCTGGACATCCTTGGTGGTCTCCCATCCAAATAATAGCCAGGCCAACCTGGCTTAGCTTCTGAGATCTGACGAGATTAGGCTAACCTGGGCTATCTGGGTCAGGGCAAATCTGTCCACCAGGGCTATTTTTGGGCAGGAACGCACAGGAACGGAGTTCCGGCTGGCTCCCGAGTTGGCCACGCCCAGCAGGAACTCATTAGCATAACAGGCCATGCCCAACAGCAGAAACTCATTAGGACTGGCTACATTGGGGGGGTGGCCTAACATGCAAAGAAGTTCCTGCTACAAAAAAAGCCCTGGGTTTTGACAACAAACAAGGTAAACAGAACAAGAAGCAAATGGTGGGCGTGGCTGGATGACCACTATTCTGGTAACATGGGGGTGTGGCCTAATATGCTAATAAGCTGTACTGTCAGGGGTGTGGCCTAATATGCTAATGAGTTCCTGCTGTTGGGTGTGGTCTATTATGCTAACGAGTTCCTGCTGGGATTTTTCTACAAAAAAAGCCCTGCTGTCCACTATATTTGTATTCTATCATTCCTTTAAGGAGCTCAGTGAACAGGACATGATTCTCCCTCACCTATTTTATCCTCACAACAACCCTGTGAGGGGAGTCGGGCTGAGAAAGTGTGACTGGCCCGTGATTATCCAATGAGCCGTGGGGATTCGAACTCTGATCTCTCAGATGTTAGTCTGATGCTCTAACCACTATACAACGCCGGCTCTCCCCAGTGTCAGCTTGTTTGAGATTTACAGCTAGGAGAGAATAATAATAATAGAGGAAATCCCCCTCTTGGTGTGAATCTCAGTTGCCAACAACAGGCCGTGCTTGCTGCCTCTGGAACTGGGTGTTTGGAATCCTCGACTGGCTATAATCCTAAAGCTATAATCCTTGGGAGTAAATTTCCTTAAATAATATGGGAGTTGCTGTCAAATAGACCTGCTTAGGGTAAATTAGGGTTGCCAGGTTCTCCCTACCACCGGTAGGGGTGGAGGGGGGCACAGAGTTCCCTTATCCAGGTTGGGAAACTCCTGGAAATTTGGGAATGGAGCCTGGGGAGGACAGGGGCATCAGTGGGGTATGATGCCCTGGAGTCCACAGACCAAAGCATCTGTTTTCTCCAGGGGAACTGATCTCTGTAGTCTGGAAAGGAGCTGTCATTCCATGGGCTCCCCAGGTCCTGGGGGCTGGTAACCCTAGTTGAGAGCCAGTTTGGTGTAGTGGTTAAGTACGCGGACTCTGGGAGAACTGGGTTTGATTCCCCACTCCTCCACTTGCACCTGGATGACCTTGGGCAAGCCATAGCTCTGTACCAGCTGTTCTCTCAAGGACAGTTGTCTCAGAGCTCTCTCAGCCCCGCCTACCTCACAGGGGTGGGGAGGGGAAGGGAAAGGAGTTTGTAAACCACTCTGAGACTCTAAGTGAGTGAAGGGCAGGATATAAATCCAATCTCTTCTTCTTCTTCCCCCAGAGAAAATGGCTACTGTGGAGAGTGGGCTCTATGGCATTATACCCTGCTGAGTTCCCTCCCCTCCCCAGGTTCCACCCCTAAATACCCAGAAATCTTCTAACCCAGAGTTGGCAACCCTACTCCCCAAAGCAGGGCAGAGGTTCCATGGGAACTAAAGAGGGGCATTCTGGGAGGCTAGCATGGCCGGGGAAAGGGTCCCACCCCTTCCATGCCCTGCCCTCCCCTAGTGGAGGGAGGCCCAGCTTGGTGAGTCACACGCAGCACCCAGGTCGGCTGTAGCATCGCTAGGCAATTCACACAAGGGCAGCCGCCTAGGGTTGCCAGCTGCAGGGGAGAAAAACGGTGGAGATTTGGGTATGAGCCCGAGGAGGACAGGGGTACAATGCCACAGAGTCAGTGGAGTACAATGCCACAGAGTCTACCCTCCAAAGCACCCATTTTCTCCAGAGGAACTGACCTCTCTAGTCTGGGGATGAGCTGTAATTCCGAGGGATCGCCATGTCCCACCTGGAGGGTGGCATCCCTAGAAATCAGGTGGGTGAGGTAACTGTTACTGTGTGAGTCACCCAGGTCGTGGCAGCCTCGAGGCCTCCATCTACCCTGTGGTGGCTCATCAACTGATCGGGTTGCCAGCCTCCAGGTGGGGCCTGGAGAGGTCCCACAATTACAGCTGATCTCCCTATGACAGAGATCAGTTTCCCTGGAGAAAACAGCCGCTTTGGACAGTGAACTCCAGGAAAGGCCTGTTGATCCCCCCACCAGCAGAAAGGTAGGACCCAGCAATCCTCAGAGGAGCCCCTGAGGATATTGGGGGCCCTCAAGACTTTTCCCAGTGGCCATAATGGCCAGTCCACCCCTGACCCTAGAACAGCTCCGGAATCTTCTGTGAAATGCAGGGCTTTGCGGCAGCCATCTTTGTATCCCTCAAGACGGCATGTCCCTTGCTTGCAGAAGGAAGGAAGTCTGAAAATCACAGAGCTATCGTGCGTATTCGGGTGTTGTTTTTTTTTAAAAAAGGTTTATTTTATTTTCTGTCTTCACTTTTTCTTTTACCAATAAGAGAGGCTCAATGGTGTTTTTAAGTGTGAAGGCACCCTCTGGGTCCCCCTCAAGCGTTCTAAAATAATAATGCCAGCCCATTAAATGGTCTTTTCGATTTGCTTTCTGAGCCGGGTGACTTATGGGGCATCTTTAATTTATTTATTTTAAAATTTAATTTCTCCCCCCCTCCCCCCCCAATCGCCCAGCTCATTTCGAAAAACACCGGGCAACTGACAAGGATAAATAACATGGCAAGTCAGAAAAGATCATCAAATAATAATCAATTAAAACTTCCACTGAGTATGGACAAAAAATTCCTCCTGACAATATAGAATAAAAGGACCTACCTGAGGGAAGAACCTTCCTTCTTCCCTTCATGGTTGAAAACCAGTAAGTTTCTTTGAGTAATACATTCCACAGAGTATACAGAACTTTTTGAGTTTTTCGTTGTCACCAATTAAAAACACTGTTCCACCAATAAAATAACAATACTCGTACTCTCCCATATCGCATGACTGAAAATATTTATAACCTGCCTTTCTCCCCAAATAGGGACCCAAAATAGCTTACATCAATTCCATCTCCTCCATTTTATCAATTTGTGGAATGCTTAACTGTGAAAAGAGCGGGTGCCCCATGCATCTGCCCTGCAAGCCACAAATTTGTGGCTTGTAGGGCAGGCATGCACAGTGCCGCAGATAGGGCTGCCAAGTCAGCCCAGGGGGTGGGGGATCCCCTGCTAAAGGGGTTCCCGATCCGCCGGCCAGCATTTGGCCGGCGGGGGGAACCCCACCCCCGACATCGTCCAGCGAGGACGACGTAATGACGTCACCGGAAGTGACGTCAGCACGTTGGGGGCGTTGCCAGGGCGACGCTCTGGCAATTGCCCCAAAACTCTATGATACTTCCGGTGATGTCGCTCCCGGCCGGAGGAGGACTCCCCCCCGCCAGTGAGTTTTGAAGACTTGGCAACCCTAGCCACAGATGACTGTTGGGGTGGGGCTTCCCCTGTGGTCCAGCTGGCCAGCATCTGGGGGGAGCTCCAAAATCCAGGGAACCCCCCACCCCCACCTGGGGACTGGCATTCCTAGGGAGAAAAGTGGGGTATAAATATCTGAACAAATTAAGAAATAACGGCCAGATGCCCTCAGTGGGACCAACATCCATTTAGGGCCTTGAAGAGTACTGGACTCAGGAGACCAGGAACGGTGAAATCATGAAGCCTTTATTGAGTGATTCAGCATGCCCAGTAGATGGTCAGAACAAGCATGCTTCAAGGGCTCCAGGGCCCTCATTATATGCTGGCCGGAGCCACACCTCCGGCTGCACCCAAAAGACCTGATAGGGGCTTAACATATGTGCATGTTTGTCATAGGTTCCCTGGAGGAGCCTTTGATTGCATTGGCTCCTCAGGGAGAACCTAGGTCCCACATTGGTGGAGGCTTAGAATCCAGACATCTATTGTTCCTGCAGATTCAAGCTCCCCTCTCTGCCTGACCATGTGCTCTGGCCATGCGGCGGGCGCCATTACCTGGGAGCACATGGCAGGCTGGTTGCTACACAGAGCATACTACATTACAGGCCTCCTCTCCCAGAATCTCTTCCATCAGCAGCCTCGTAGGAAGAGATGAAACAGTGAAGTCCCCTCAGCTGGGACCGCCTGCCATTTGACTCCTCCCTTCCTGTATTTTTGTCCTCCTTTTTGATGCATGGTGTAGCTCAAAGTTTTGAACAGATAACACCGCCTTTGACTGAGTCAGACCATCAGTTCATCAATATTGCATTCGCGGCCTGTCAGTGGCTCTCCAGGGTCTCACGTCAAGATCTTTTCACATTAACACCTACTGCCTCAGGGACAGTCGGCGGCACGATACAGCCTGATCTTATTGGATCTCAGATGGGAGACCAACAAGGAGGAAGGCGGTGACAAACCACCTCTGCTTCTCACTTGCCTAGAAAGCCCCTTGCTGAGGTCACCACAAGCTGGTTGCAACTCAGGCTGCGGTCACACGGCCCCTTTAAATCCGGGAGCCCTCCCGGATTAAAGGGGCCGCATTTTTTAACTCAGGTTGGGATGTCTACACATCTCAACCCCTGCGGCGGCTGGCGGGGGCGGGGGCAGCAGAGCAGTGGCGGTAGAAGCGGCAGCGGCAGCAGAAGCCGTGAAAGAGGCGGCAGAAGCCGCGGTGGTGGTGGCAGAAGCTGGGAAGGCGGCGGCGGCAGAAGAACTGGCGGGGGTGGGGGCAGAAGTGGGAAGGCGGCGGCAGAAGAAGCAGCAGCAAAGGACCTGCCAGCCGCCTGGTAAGTTTGGGGTCCCCCCCCCCCTTTTACACTTGGGTGCTTGATTGACCAAGCGCACAAGCGCCCATGTGTAAAGGGGGGGAAAAATGGCCGACGGGACCATCTGGACAGCCCTGCTCTCGCCATGATTGCGAGAGAGGGCTGTCCAGATAGCTTAAATGCGGGTTCCTCGCGCGACTCTCAGGAAAACTGTTGATTTTCCCGGGGTCGGAAAATGCGGAACCCGCATTTGAGCCTGCTTCGGCACGGGACTAGCCCCGGCCTTTGTAGATGGTCCCTTTAAATGCGGGAGGAAACAGCCCTTCCTCCCGCATTAAAGGGCCGTGTGACCACGGCCCAAGTGGCACTTGTGGACGCACTCACTGCCTGATTCTTTTTAAGCTGGCGATGCTGGGAACTGGGCCTGCACGCAAAGCAGACGCTCCACTTTCTTCTGAGGCACCACCAACTTACATAGCCATCTTATACTCATGGCAAGTCCCCCCGATTGGCTTGGCCAAGACCAAGTGCCATGGCCCCTCCTTCCCTCCCAGAATCAGTTCCGTCAGGTATCCCCTCCTTAGTTGCTTCACAAGGAGAGGTGAAACAACAAGGAAGCCACCTAGGACCATCTGTCAGCTACCCCACAAATCATCTGTGGCTGGTAGCAGTCATTCCACCTGAGCATTATGCAAACTATCTCCGAGTTAGACTGACTCTGCTTGTATGTCTTCTTTCACCGCTCAGTGTATCATGCTGAAATGATTTTTTTTTGAACTGTAAACTGCCTTGAACACATTCTAAGTCTAGTGGCACCTTTAAGACCAACAGAGGTTTGCCCTGACATGGATAGCCCAGGCAAACCCGATCTCGTCAGATCTCAGAAGTTAAGCAGGGCCGACCCTGGCAAGTACTTGGATGGGAGACCTCCTTGGAATACCAGCAGGCAGGAGGTGGGGGCAGGTTTTATTCAGCCGCCTCTCTGGATATCCTCCAGGCCCCCAGTAGGGGTCAGTCGCCAGAGGTTGCCATGACGTCCAGGTGCACAAACAGTCACTAGAGGTCGCCATGGCTTCCAGGTGCACACACGCTCACACACATATGGAAAATACAGAAAAGGAAAGAAAAGAGAGAGACCAACAAAGGTTTATTCAAGGTATGAGCTTTCGTGTGCATGCACACTTCTTCAGATGCAATGAAACAGAAATAGAAATAACAGTCATACATATAGAGGGTGGGCAGTAAAGGTACCACTGGACTCAAAATTTGTTCTACCGCTTCACTAGGGTTGCCAAGTCCAAGCTGGAAAATACCTGGGGACTTTGGGGGTGGAGCCAGGAGAAGGTGGGGTTTGGGGAGGGGAGGGGCCTCTGCAGGGTACAATGCCATAGAGTCCACCCTTCAAAGCAGCCATTTTCTCCAGGGGAGCTGATCTCTGTCAGCTGGAGATCAGTTGTAAAAGCGGGAGATCCCCAGGCCCCACCTGGAGGCTGGCAACCCTACTTATAAAATGTACCATAGAAATAAATGTCTGTTGATTTCAGTGGGCTTGTGCCCATGGCCCCCGTTGAACTGTACTGAGTTTGCAAGCAGCTGATCTCCTTGTCTGTGTGTCGCCATCCTTAAAGGCCACCTGTCCCTAGGAGAGCTCATCTCCCACACCAAACTGAGGTCTCCATAATGCCTCTGGGGTCTCTGTTGCGGCTGAGAAATAATATTCCCCTTCCTTTCGCAATTCTCCTCCGGGATGTGCATTTTTATAACGGGTGCCTGATGCAAACTGCTTGCCTAGCTTAATCAGATCAACCTCCCTAATTTTATTCTATCAGCCATCTTGTTGCTACATGCCAGATGCCGGCCTTAAATGAATAGTGCCGGAATGTTCGAGCAGCAAGTTAACGGAATATTACCAAGCATTCCCGACAGTGCGAGCACTCTCTGAAATCTGGAGTTAGCTGCCTTTGAACAGGAAGGGGTGGTGGGGGTGGGAGAAAGATAAGCTCTCAGGAAGGAGGAAGAAAGGGGGAGGTGTCTGGGGGAGAGAAGGATATCTTTCTTCAGTAGCTTGGCACCACATGAGGTATCTGTGCAGAAACCTGTCCGGGTCTATATCTATCTATCGGAGGCTGGATATGCTATAAATCTCCTAATGGGATTAAGGCTTAGTGCCGCAAGGAGAACCTGGGGTGTGTGTGGGGGGGTGCTTTCTTTTGGAAATGTTCCCAGCTGCGTAGCAAGTGCAGGAAAATGCTTCTGCGGCCTGCCAACTGGATCAGTCATCTCCGAACCGGTGGCAGCGTTCTGTCTTGTTCGTCAACGAGACAGAACGTGTTAATGATGTTGTGACATGACCTGACATATGGTGTCACCCGAAGGATCCTTTTCTACCTTGTTTTTGCAATGTCAAGTCAGTGATGGCCCCTGGGGAATCAAGCCTGGGGAATTTTAAAGGTCCTCCCCATTCTCAGTGTCTTTGAGACCCTCGCGGCCTTGTTGCCTTGCAACTGTAGGGAGGGCACGTCTTCCTTTCCAGGGCAGGTAGGTTGCAGCGCAGCAAGAACTGGGAAACCGACCGAATGGGGCCAGAGTTCTCAGTGGGGATCCAGATTGGTTTGAAAGTCTGTTTTCATTCGACCCTCAGTCTGTTCTTTCACACCCACTAAACAATGCACTTTCAATCCCCTTTCAATGCACTTTGCAATCACAAAACCCACTTGCTGGAAATCGCCAAAGTGGACCGAAATGGCATTATTTAGCATGTGTGAAAGCACAAAAAGGTGTTTCTGAAACGGTTCTTTCTGGGTGATTCTGCATCGAGCATTCGCTCCACATTTTCTCAGCTGTGCAGCTCAAAACCACATTCAGATACCTCGGGGTATCTGCAAAGTCACACGTGGACTGCCATAAATCTATGCAGAAGGTCCCATAAAACCCGATGACCAAAGGAAGTGACACCAGCATGCAATGCTGAGGGGAATTTCTGCTCCAACAACGGAGGGAAAAGCCAATGCAGAATTGCCGTCTGTCTGGCAGGCTCTGTTCACGGCCCCACAAATGCCTGTCCTCTCTGGATTTCAAAAGCCTCAATAGTGTTTGCTCGGGAAAACCACTTCCTTCTCAGATAATGGGCCAGGGCTTTTCAGTGGCGGCCCCGTACTGGTGGAACGAGCTCCTGGAGAACAACAGGGCCCTGCGGGATTTGATGCAGTTCTGCAGGGCCTGTAAAACGGAGCTCTTCCACCAGGCCTTTGGGTAGGGGCTGCCCAAGGTAAACATCTCAGCCCTGGCCCAGTTCCATCTGCCAGCCCGTCTGTTGTCACCGCCATCTGCCAACCTGTGTGTGGTCATACAGAGATTTATAGGAATGCCTTCAGACCCACCTGCAGGTTGAATTGAAATGCCGCCAATCTTGTATGGATAGTATTTTAATGTCTAGTGTGGAATGTTTATTTTAAATGGATTGTGATTTTAACTTATGCTGTGAGCCGCTCTGAGCCTGCCTTTGGTGGAGAGAGCGGGATATAAATTTAAGAAATAAATAAATAAATAAATAATAATGTTGAAAATAACCCTCAATCCCCTGCAGTGTGTGAAATGGCGAAACAACCTGGCACCTTAGCCATGACGTGCAGGCGTTTATATGTGTCTACTGCAGAGACTAGACCCCTGTTAGGAGTGCATGTCTGAGAGATACAGAGGGTTGCTCAACCACTCGTTCATTCACCAAACTTTGCTCAGACACTTTCTTCATCGCCTGTCAGAGTCCCAGGCCAGGGTCCTCCCTCCACTTCTTATCCTTGGTCTGGTGCCCTTCTGGTTACGATGACCCATGACCACGTCTCACTTTGCCTCTTGGCTTGTCTCTGTTGTTTTCTTGAAAGCGCCTCTCCTCCCTCTACCCTTCTTCACACTGGAACGCTCACTATGTACAGAGTACTAAAGACAGACTAGCAAGAAGGGACCAGCTCTCCTCTGACATTTCTAAAAAAAGACGGATCCACCCCCTTTTCTTTTTTTTGGGGTGGGGGGAGTTTATGACATCATGGCCCAATCTTGTCAACTCTCAGAAGCAAAGCAAGCCCTGGTTAGTTCTTGGATGGGAGACCACCAAGGAAGTCCTTGAAGGAAGAATAAGATAAAATGTACTGGATAGATTTGCCCTGTGCTGGATAGCCCAGGTTAGCCCAATTTGGTTAGTCTCAGGATTTAAGCACGGTTGTCCCTGGTTAACACTTGGCTGGGAGACCACCACCAAGGAAGCTGAGGTTTGCTATGCAGAGGCAGGCAATGGCAAGTCACTTCTGAACATCTCTGGCCTTGAAAACCCTGCGGGGTTGCCGTAAGTCAGCTGTGACTTCATGGCACTTTCTACCATCACCATCATGACATCATAGGTTTGTGTACCTAAAATGGTCCCTAATGTGGTAGTGTACCTAAAATGGCAGTGTGTGAAGAAGGGGTGAACACTTCAGCCATTTGGGATTCTAATCTGGGAGAACCGGGTTTGATTCCCCACTCCTCCACTTGCACCTGCTGGATGACCTTGGGCAAGCCATAGCTCTGTACCAGCTGTTCTCTCAAGGACAGTTGTCTCAGAGCTCTCTCAGCCCCATCTACCTCACAGGGTGTCTGTTGTGGGGAGGGGAAGGGAAAGGAGTTTGTAAGATGCTCTGAGACTCCCTTGGGTAGTGAGGGGCGGGGTATAAATCCAATCTCCTCTTCTTCTTCAATTTTTTTTTCATTTGAATTTTGTTTCATAATTTCAGAAAGGACATGATTATTGTTTTAATGGCATTTTGGGAGCATGGATATCATCTTGGCTATTAATTTCAGAAATACCATTTCAGTTTTGTGAATATTGGCTATCAGTGAGAGTAGACGCGACCTCTGGATGCCAGGTCCACCACCCACTGAAAGGAGTGAAAGCCAAAACACTCCTGCAGCTCCCAATATTTGTAGAGAGCCAATCTTTGGGAATCCTGTCATACGCCTTTTTTTCAGTATGGGTATTTCCGATCTGAAACAAAATAGTGTGAGGTAAATCCCATCCTGGTTTCAAACACAGAGAATAAAGCTAACCAAGCTGTTCTTTGGTCATCCATTTCCCCACACCAAAGTTGAGCCAAGAGATGCTGCCCTCAAGGCCATTCCCCTGCACCAGACATCTTGAGGGTTCAGGCACTGAGAACCGGGACTGAGAGAGTTCCTGGACTTGGGTCAGACTTCCTGAAAGGGTGCAGTCTCCTAAACCCTGACTCATTGATCCTCCTTTCTGTTTATCTGTTTGTGTTTTGTTGAATTGTTTTTCTTGTTTTGTAGGTAGGCATTTTTTAATTTAAAAAAATGTTTTCACTGTTCATCACCTTGGGGAGTGTGAGCTGGGTGGGGAGGTGAGGTAAAAATGTTTTGATTTTTTTTTAAAAAAAACAAACCATAGAGATATAAACTACTTCAGCTTGTATCCTAGGTTTCCCTTGCTCGAAAGCCAGTTGAACCGACTCTAGGGGCCGGTGCTCATCTCCATTTCCAAGCCGAAGAGCCAGCGCTGTCCGAAGATGTTTCTGTGGTCATGTGGCCGGCATGACTAGATGCCGAGGCGCATGGAACGCTGTTACCTTCCCACCGAAGCGGTACCTATTTATCTACTTGCAATTTCTTGCTTTCGAACTGCTAGGGTGGCAGGAGCTGGGACCAGACTCCGTCACCCAGCACTCAGGTCTCAAACTGCCAAACTACCAATCTTCCGGTCTGCACTTCAGCGTCTTGGCCACTGAGCCACCGTGGCCCTAGCTTGTATCCTCCCACCAGTCAAATCTGAGGCCTCTTCTATCAGAGGAAGGCTGCTTGGTACAGAGGAAAGATGAGTGGAGTTGCAGGGTTCAAGCCTGTAGAAACTGTGTAAACAAATGGCAGTGCTAGAGATGTACAAAGGGTTGCCAGCTTCCAGGTAAGGCCTGGAGATCTTCTGGAATTACAACAGATCTCCAGTCTACAGAAATCAGTACCCCTGGACAAAATGGATGCTTTGGAGGGTGGACTTTATGGCATTGTACCCCTCTGAAGGAGGGTTGCCAGCCTCCTTTGGGGTAGGGATTCCCCTCTCCTAGGCCTAGCCCCCCTCACCAATTAATTGGCTGGTGGGGAGGGGACTTACTGGCAGCAGAGGAAGGCTGAGGCCACCATCGCCGGCAACATGGCGATGTCACTCTTCTAACATGCACCAGAAGTGTCATCATTGTGTTGCTGGTAATGCAGTGACACCCTGGCATTTCGGAAAACTCAGTGGTAAAAATGGCATCCACCACAGAGTTTTTGCCCAAATACTGGAGTGTCCCTGTATTCCTGGTGATGCGATGATGTCAGTTCTGGTGCACGCCAGAATTGAAGTTGCTGCGTCACCAGCAACAGCGGCTTAAGCCTCCCTCTTGCTGCTGGTGAAGTCCCCCTTCCCCCTGCTAGTTGCCAGGGGGTACCTGGCAACCCTAACTCTCTCTCTCTCACACCTTCCCAAGCTCTGCCCTCTTCAGGCCCCACCCTCTAAATCTCCAGGAATTTCCCAACCCAGAGATGGCATCCCTAGCTCTACATGATACAAATGAAATATTTAAATGAGTCAGTTTGCTCATCCCTATTGAGGAGAAAATCAGGCCTTTGACAAGACAACCGTTCACCCGGGACAGAAGCCGGAAAACTAGGGCTATATTGGGTGGATTGGGACCACCGGAGGCCCTTTGCTTGGATTCAGGCACCAAAATAACTTGGCCTCTCTCAGGCACCCCCTCCCCCCCGCCCCGGACATGTGTGCGTGCATTTTTATACGGAGCTGGCTCCTGTTCTGCGAGTGGATGTCTGCGTTTCCAAGAGATGGGAGGCAAAGCCAAGTGCTGAGCGAAAGAACTGGAATCTGGCTCAATCTCCCTCCCTATGGAGAGATCAGATAAAGCCACGGAATTACTTGCAGATGCTCTGGAGCAAAGCTGGATCCCTTCCATGGCCAAGACACTGGAGGGTGCTCTAAAACTTCCAGCACGAGGCTAGAGGCCGGGAGAGAAAGGGCGATCAAAGCCCAAGGCAGGAGAATGTCACTGTCTCAGTCTCCAGCTTCGAGGCTTAAAACACCCAGTGTTGCCAAATTCCAGGTGAGGCCTGGAGGTCTCCCCGAATGACACCTGATCTATCGACAATGGAGATCAGTTGCCTTGGAGAAAATGGCTGCTTTGAAGGGTGGGCTCTACAGCATCACATCCCCACCGGGCGCCCTCCCCTCCCCTCCCCTCCTCCAAACCCATCCGTGCCAGATTCCACTTCCCAGGAATTTCCCAACCCAAATTTAGCAGCCGTAATAAATACCTCTTGCATTTGGAGCGATGCACAAAGAAGTTTGGTCACAGTTCACTCCATATCCTTTTTAAAGCTACGAGTGGCCTCAGGGAGGGGATCCAATTCAGACTGGGGTTGTAGTACTGGGACACCCCCCTCCCCCGGTTCTTTTCTAATTCAAAACCTCCCTACCCATCATGAGCTACAGATACCATAGAGATCAGTGACATCCTAGAGCGTCAGTGACATCACGTCCAGGATTTGGTTGGAACTTGGAAGTGACATGGATGCATCAATCATGTCCGTTCCCCCATGCTCTGCCTCCCAAAGTCTTCTGGGGGGGGGGGGGTGGTTCCAGACATGCATCTGGTAACCCTCCCCTCCTCCATTAGATTCCTCACAACAACCCTGGTTAGGCTGAGAGATGAAGACTTGCCCAAGGTCAGCCAGTGAGCCTCTGTGGCAGAGTGGTGACTGAACCTTGGTTCTTCACACATTCTAGCGCCACACCATATCCACTACACCAGGGGTGGGCAATTGTTTTGGCTCGGGGGCCACTTTGTGGGAGCGGAGGGTTAGCGGAGGGCCGCACCTTTTAAAATGATTGCATTCATTAGTTGACTTTGCATTTCAGAAAAGCTATAAATTGTATCATAAAAATCAATAAATATAAATTAAATAAAATAGTGGTAGTTTTATTCAATTTATTTATTGTGCTAATTTCATATTGTCTATAGCTGCAAGCACATTTAATTTTAGAATCAGTTTAATGAGACAAATGTGCCCTATCACACTTTTCTACAATCTTTTTGCAATCAGGAGTGAGATTGCTTGTTGAGATTCTCATCACAGCCTGCAAGTTAATGTCTGTCAAAAAGCATCTATATTTACTCTTGTTGATCTTCATGCAAGAAAAACTTTGCTCACAAATATATGTAGACCCAAATATAGAGAACATTTCCCCAGCAAATTTCTTCATACATGGAAATTTTGTCAGCAGACAAAGATTTGTAAAAGTCAACTAATGTCACAGCATTAAACATTTCTTTCACAGTGTGATCTGACTGCATGTCAGTAAGTTCAAGCTGCAGCTCCTCAGGTGCTGTATCAATATCAGCAGTGATGGGATAAGAGAGCAAATTGAATTTAGGCTCAGTTTTCTTGAAGTCCTGAAATCATCTTGGCGGGCCGCAAAAAACTCTGTGGCGGGCCGCATGTGGCCCCCGGGCTGCAATTTGCCCACCCCTGCACTACACCATACTGGCTTCACAGCTGAAGGGAAACTGGAAGGACTGGAGCAACAAACTCAGATACAGTCTGGTTTGTCTATGTTGTCTGAATGTAGCTGAGCCTGGTTTGATGAACGAAGAGTCGTTTTCCTGATTGCCTGCCAGAGCTGACGCTGGTAGAAACAACCCTCCTGCGTTATCTGGACGCTTCCTGCAGTAATACTTGATTCCCTTGCTTCCGTCTTCCCAAAGATCCTGGAGCGGAGAGAAATAATGTGTTATTAGACCTTCTCGGGTTGCCTCGAAACATTGGACAGGATCCTGTCCATCTGGTCTGCAAATGACATTTTCCCCTGAATACACAAAGAGACGCTTTATACTGAGTCAGACACTCGGTCTACCAAGTTCTGTATCGTCTACTCCGACCAGCAGCAGCTCTCCAGGGTCTTGGGCAGAGGTCTCTCCCATCACCTCCTACCTGATCCTTGGAACTGACAGTGCTGTGGCTCGGACCCAGGACTTTTTGCACGCAAAGCAAATGCTCTCCCGCTGAGCCACAGTCCTTCTCCTGGTGAAAGGCTCCTTCCTTGCACCGGAAGGGGAGATAGCGCTTCAGTTTGTGGACCAGATCCATGAGACCCAACCCAACTTCATTTTCAAGGTGCGCGGATTAGGTTTGCATATTACCTGTGCGGTGTGTTTTTTGAAGCCAAACTAACTGACCAAGGGAGGGGAAAATCTGATCTTCTTTAAGGATGAAGGTAGCCCAAAAACTTCCTAATGGCACCTGGGGAAAAAAGACACAGCAAAAAGCGGAAGGGTGTTTGCCCGCATTAAAGGAAAAACGGTGAAGGTTGAAAAAGGTGATTAAAAGCATCTGGGAAACTGAAACATGCCGATGTCTGGCAGTAACCTTGTAGCCGCTTGATTTATGACAGTCCAGTTCCACTCGTAACAAGATTATAGCTTCTTCACATCAGCCATTGTGATAAATACCAATTACCTACTTGAATATGGCCATTAAAATTTGCCTAAGTAAGGAGCAGAATGATACATCTAGGTTGATTACATATCAATGATGCCGGGGACAGCTTTGCAACTTCTCGATCTGCCTAAAGAGATGCCGCCCTGATTTAGACAGCCATTTGCATACAATTTTCACATACGGCCCAACTTTTGCCAAGTATAATTACTTTTTTTTTTTTTTTCATATTCTTCCTTCCGATTTGAATGTTCAAAAGGCCATCTAATGAATTACTCGGGGCTAATGAAGACCAGAGCCTGATTGGAATTGCGTGATGAAGGCTGGTCTGAAGCAAAACATTGCATGCAATGCGCCGATTTCCGTGCATGCCTTGGAATGGCCAGTGCTTGTTGCCATTGACATCTTAGGCCCTTTCCGCACTCTCCTTTTAATCCGTGTTCACCATTGTGTCCGCCAAGCCATTCTGTACTAAAATCAAACACTGCCTTCTTGTTATTCCACACCCCCCCCCCCCCCCGTTTCCGCTCACTGTTGCCCGGGTTTTTTGGATGCTGTTTTGCTGCAGACTTAAATTGCCTTGACTTGAAGAAGAAGGGGTCGTGGCATGGACTGCTTCAAGAGGGAATTAGATAAATATATGGAGCAGAGGTCCATCAGTGGCTATTAACCACAAGAAGGAGGAGGGGGAGATTGGATTTATACCCCACCCTTCACTCGGAGTTTCAGAGTGGCTTACAATATCCTTTCCCTCCCCACAACAATATCCTTTCCCTTCCCCTCCCCTTGTGAGGTAGGTGGGGCTGAGAGAGCTCTTTCAAGGACTGGTCTTGAGAGAACAGCTCTCAGAGAACTTGTGACTGGTCCAAAGTCACACCAGCAGCTGCATGTGGAGGAATGGGGAATCAAACCCAGTATAGATGGAACACTATGCCTGGGGAAGTGATGCTCTGTATTCTTGGTGCTTGAGGAGAGAGGGCTTCTGGACTTCTGGCCCCACTGGTGGACCTCCTGATGGCCCCTGGGTTTTGGCCACTGTGTGACACAGAGTGTTGGACTGGATGGGCCATTAGCCTAATCCAACATGGCTTCTCTTATGTTTTTATGTTAAAGCACGTGTACAGGCAGTTGCTGATTTTGCCCCCCTAACATGAAGATTCAGTTCAAATCTGTGACTGAGTAAAGCTGACCCTGGTTAGTGCAATTGTCCGAACGTGGGCTGTTCTATTAACTAAGGACCCATGGTTTGAAGTTGGTATATTAACCACCATTATTTTTTTCTGTGGTTTTGGGTGATGAGGGAATGCAGGCATCCCGGCTTAATCTTAGCTTGTTCCTTGGCACTGCCCTCCCTGGCTGGAAAGCGAAGGTGCCAAACCAACGTTTATGGAGGCATACCACAGCTGAAATAATAACCACGGTTTTATGCCCCAGTCATCTATATATGAAGCTGCCTTATCTCACTATTGTTTACTTAGGGCAAATCTACATCTGGAATCATTCTAGTTTCAAAAACCCCGTCTATACCTGTTTCTAGTTTCAAATCATACTTGTTCTAGTTTAAAAATTACTGTCTACATTCGTCAATTGCCCTCCTGTGGTCAAGCTAGCATTATACTGCTTTGAACAGATCCTGTTGCTTAGAGCTCTTCAGACCCAGGGGGAAAAAAAACAAAGTGAAATTTGACACCAGTGTGAAATGAGTGTAGGAAAAGACAGCAGTCAAACTACTTCAGAGAGGTGGTGTAGATTTGACTGGCTGTGGATCTCCAGGGTCTCAGGTGAACGTCTTTCACACCACCTTTCACCTGAGCCTTTTTAACTGGAGATGCCGGGGATTGAACCTGGGACCTTCTGCACTGCCAAGCAGATGCTCTGCCACTGAACCACAGAGCCCCTCCCTTGTGGTGGTGGTTCTGCTCAAGGACTGATGGTCTCCCCTGTATTGGATCCACAATTTGGTAGACTGTGCATGCACTGACCTAGCACCTTCCTTATAAATTTCTTGGGAAGTTCCTTGGTGGGTCTTCTCACAACAGAGAATGGACTCTGACGGGAACCTTAAGAGATGTTCACGTCAAGAGGGCCGAGGAGGGCATCAGAGACCATGAAGCACTGGTCATTCTGCCCCGTAACACGACTTGGCCAAGACAATCCTTGCATCTCCCGTGGGAGCTTGCTGGCTGACCTGGGGCCAGTCATGTACCCTGAGCCGCACCTAGCTCGCAGGGTTGTTGTGAGGATATAACGGAGGAGAGGAAAACGATGTCAGCAGCTTTGGGTCCCCAGTAGGGAGAAAGGCTGGGGATAGATGAAGCCAGGAGGCTTTCCAGCCCCCAGGTCTGGAGGCTTTTGGGGGCTCCAATCTGCCACTGGCCAGCCTTGCGCGCTGCTGCCCCATTTGCAGCAAGCGGGGTAGCGGCGCATGCGCCCAAATCCCAAGTGGAGAATCGCTGCTGGGAAATCAGCCCTGCGCCCCCGCAGCCCCCAACCCGCTTGCAAAAAGACTCTTTCTGTTACGTCCGCTGACTGCCACTAGGGCACCAGCGACATACAGCTTGCGCTTGACTTCTGGAAACAATAGGAGTCAAGGATCCTAGACCACCACTAGCCCGTCCAATTAGAACTCTGGCAGGAAATTCAAACCCTCCAATAGGACCTTTGAGTGTGTCCTAGGGACTGTATAAAGTTGGCCCTCGCGGCCGGTATTGCATGCTTGTTGTGTACTCAATAAATGTTTATCACTATGTCGTAGTCCGGGCTTTCCGTGCAGCGAACCCAGTACACAATACTTTCAAAAGACCCTTTCCGCCCCTCTCCCTCCCCTCCTGAAAGATTTAAAGGGCCCTCCAGCTGATCGGCAGGCCACCTGCTCCCCACCAATCAGCTGAAGCCCTTTGAATCTGGCAGGAGTGGAGGGAGAGGGGTGGCTGCGAGTGGCTGCTCTTGGGGCGGGGCTTGGGGGCAGAGCTTGCGGTGTCCCCACCCACCCCGGAACGCCCCCACCAAATCCCCCGGCTGGAGCAACAAGGGGACCCGGCAACCCTAGAAGCCAGTCAATAAATAAATAAATAGAGAGGCAGTGGGATGCAGTGCTTAGAGAGTTCAAATTCCCACTTGTGCCATGGAAGCGTGCTGGGTGACCTTGGGCCAGTCACACACTCTAAGCCTAACCTTCCTCACAGGGTTGTTGTTGGGAAGATAAATGGAGGAGAGGAGAACATTGTAAGCAGCTTTGGGCCCCCCCTGGGAAAAGGTTGGGGTCGAGACGAAGTCAACCAACTGCAATTGCTGGCATCTGGCCAGGAACCTAAAGGACACATTCAGCTGTAACCAAATTTTTAGACCTTTTAGACCTTTCCTAAACGGAAGAGTGGAGAAACTGATTGCATTTTTAAAATGAATTGCTCTCCAGCTCAGAGCTGGAAGGGGGAAGAAATCGATCCCCCTCGCCCCTGATTTCTTTTCCCCTTTGAAGTCTGATGTGCAGAAATCGGAAACTGAAGCCTTTTCAGGAACAAATGTCGCCGTCAGCTAATTAAGACACGTCATAACTGTTGCTCGAAGGAGACTTTGGAAACTAGCAAAAGGTTGCCTCTTCCAGCAGGGTTGCCCGCCTCCAGGTGGTGGCTGGAGTTCTCTTGGGATCACATCGCCTGGAGATCAGGTCACCTGGAGGACAGGACCACTTTGGAAGGTGGACTCTATGGCATTATACCCCACTGAGGTTCTTCCCCTCCCCAAACCCCGCCCTCCTCAGGCTCCACCCCCCCCCCCCCCAAATCTCCAGGTATTTCCCAACCAGGAGCTGGAAACCTTATTCTACAGAAAAGCCAGTGTTGTCTAGTGGTTGGGGCATCAGGAGAGACCCGGGTCTGAGTCTTCAGCCAGCCATGGAGATCTCTGGATGGCTCTGTAGAAGTCGCTTGCTCTCAGCCTAGCCTTCCTCACAGGGCTGTTGTGTGGATAAAATGCTATCAGCACCTTGGGGGAAAGGGAGCACGAAAAAGCTAGTAAGTAAAGAAAAAGAGAGATTGATCTGCAGCACACTTGGAAGAAAGCCCCAATAAACAGAGACCCAGTTGGGTCATCAGCATTTTCAGACCCGCCCTGTGGGTCCCTGGGGATGGAGCATGTTCCTTTCATGTGCTTATGACTCCTTCTCCCACAAGGATGTTAATGTGCTGAACATTTATGAAGTCAGACTGGCATGAGCGGAAGATGACCTCCAACAAACTTATTTCTGTCCACACCCATCAAATGCCAGGACACAGAACAGGCTGTCCCCAGAGCATTATGCGCCAGAGAGCCTGCGAACTGGAGTTCACTCCCCCCCCCTCCAGCCACATTCTCTCAACTAAAGCTCTTAGCTGCCTTTCTCTGTTCTGTCAAATCTGTCTGGCGAGAGAAGAAGGGAGTCTGCATGCGCTCAGAAGCACTCTTTTTCATGCATTCCTGAGCCAAACCAGACTTTGAAAACTGTTAGTGAGGAGGAGGAGGAGGAGGAGGAGGAGGAGGAGGAGAGTTGGCTTTATAGCCCACTCTTCACTACCCGAAGGAGTCTCGGAGCGGCTTACAATCGCCTTCCCTTCCTCTCCCCACAATAGACACCTTGTGAGGTTGGTGGGACTGAGAGAGCTCTGAGAGAACTGTGACTGACCCAAGGTCACCCAGCTGGCTGCCTGAGGAGGAGGAGTGGGGAATCAAACCTGGTTCTCCAGATTAGAGTCCATCACTCTTTTAACCACTACACCACGCTGGCATGTTTCAAATTAAACCTTACTCCAGAACTTAAACAGAATACCCCAAACTCCTGCAACGAGGGTGTTGATTTTTCTTTTTAAATAAGAGATCCCAAACTGATTACAGTCTTCTGAAAAGTTGGCCCATTTAGCACTGTTGGGACTGCCAACTCTGAGTTGGGAAACACTTGGAGATTTTTTTTTGGGGGTGTGGAGCCTTGGGTGGGAGGGGCAGGACCTCAGTGGGGTATAACGCCATACAGTCCGCCATCCTCGGCAGCCATTTTCTTCAGGGGAACTGATCTCTGTCACCTGGAGGTGAGTTCCAATTCTGGGAGATCTCCAGGCCTTCACCTTGAGGTTGGCAACCCTAGGCAGGGCCCCCTGGTCTAGTTTCTTTTAAAACATGACTTTTGAAGGCTGAACATTCCCCCTCTCCAACGCAGGAGTGCCCATACCCCCCCCCCCAGCTTAGTAAAAAAGACCCCGAATCTTTCTGTAGGAAGAGAATCCCCACACCACTCCTGACAGAGAGACCGGACAGACAGCTGCACTGCTTAGATAGCTGAAACACTGTGATTTTTGTCATCTGGAAGAGCCTCCTGACAGACCTCGAGGAGCTGCCACTGAACCAACAGGAAGGCAGATGTCTTTGGTGAATCTCGGCCAGAGCTGCATGTAGGAAATAGAGGGGTTGTCTTTTTTCCCTTTGGTGAGCATTTTTGTGTGCGTGTGTTGTGTGCAGTGTTCCCTTTAAGCCAGTGGTTCTCAACCTGTGGGTCGGGACCCCTTTTGGGGTCGAACGACCCTTTCACAGGGGTCGCCGGCTGGCGTCCAAGGCCGCCCCGCCGGCAGGAAAAGGCCCCACGCAAACTGATTGCCATTGGAACCTAACTTTTAGGAACTGATTCCAATCCAGTGTAGGAATAATGGTTGGACATAAGATATTGGTTCAGGCAAGATTTTGTATAGATGGGACAGAAAATAATGTTTTTATTGGTTTTGTCAAAGCCGTTTAGACAACACAACAAATAATTTTATGGTTGGGGGTCACCACAACGTGAGGAACTGTATTAAAGGGTCACGGCATTAAGAAGGTTGAGAACCACTGCTCTAAGCTGAGTTAGTGTGAGCTGGCTCACCGGTTTTTAGCCTCCAGCTCACGTATTTTTGTCTTCGCTCAGGAAAGATGGCTCCAGAGCTAATTAATTTCTGCAGCAGCCAAATCGCTGGCTCACCACTTTAATGCCAGTAGCTCACAAAGTAGACTTTTTGCTCGCAAGACTCCATGGCTTAGAGGGAGCATTGGTTGTGTGTGTGTGTGTGTGCCTGGAAGTCATGGTTGGCTTCTTGCGACCCCTAGGGAGGCTTGGACGTTTCAGAGTGGTGGCTTGCTGTTGTCTGCCTCGGCATCCCAGCCCTGGTATTCCTTGGAGGTCTCCCTTCCAAGTACTTGACAGGGCCGGCCCTGCTTAGCATCCGAGATCTGAAGCAGAGAGGGGTTATCTGTAGGCTTGCTAACCTCCAGGTGGGCTGGAGTCCACCGAGATCAGGTCCCCTTGAGCAAATGGCCACTTTGGAAGGTGGAGTCGACGGTATCACATCCCCTGCTGAGCTCCATCCCCTCCCCATGTTCTGTTCTCCTCAGGCACGACGCTCACATCTTCCTGAATGTTCCCAAGCCAGAACTGGAAACCCTATCTCCAGCAGCAATTCTGATACTCCTGCAATCTGTTGCTGCGCAGAGGCCAGGATCGTAGCGCAGGGATCGCACGACATTAGGCTGGAATGCCGATTAACAGGAGGAGCTGGTGCGGCTAACGACCTTGCTCAACTCGTTAACCTTTCTCATTCCCCGCCACAAGCTCTGGCTGCCCAGCTGGATCATCCGATTAAAGCGCAGTGTTGTTGGACAATTAGTGGCTTTGAGGCAGCCCTGCTTCTACGACTGGTTCCAAAGCCATTGCAGCTGAAAATTGTTCCCGAGTCTGGGAAGAGGCCGTGGCTCAGTGGCAGAGCATCTGCTGGGCATGCAGGCGGTCCCAGCAGGTTCGGTCCCCAGCATCTCCAGTTAAAAGGACCAGGCAGTAGGTGGGGTGAGAGACCTCTGCCTGAGACCCTGGAGAGCCGCTGTCAGTTTGAGTAGACACTACAGACCTTGATTAGGGTTGCCAAGTCTGGAAAGCGGGGGAGTCCCGGCCCCTCTCCAGGTACCATAGAGTTTTCAGGGCGGTTGCTAGAGCACCACCCTGGCAACGTGCCCAGCGTGATGACATCACTTCCAGGTGATGTCATCACGTTGGGCAGTTGGCCTGATTGGGCCACTTTGGGGGTGGGGTTCCCCCCACCGGCCGAATCCAGACCGACGGATTGGGGACCCATTTAGCAAGGGAATCCCCGCCCCCTGGGGGGACTTGGCAGACCTAACCTTGATGGACCTAAGGCCTGATTCAGTATTGTAGGAATATACAAGGTCTGTAGGGCAACAACATGAAGAAGATCAGAAGAACAGCCTATAAGGGACAGCTGAAGGACTGTTAGTCAGCATAGCTAGATTAGGGACTTCCCACAACTTCAAGTTATGTCCATCCTGTCTTCTGATTGGCTCTTCGGAGACTTCCTGCTCCAACTGAGCCCTCCCCCTTCATTCCTGACTCTCACAGCAGTTAGTTAGTTAACTCTCTTCCTTCCCTCTGTTCTGCCAGAGTTTATTTCTTCTCTAATAAACCCAGTTAATTTCTTTCAGCACTTGATGCTCCATTCCTCTGCATGTTTAAACTCTGCCAACAAGTGTAAGGCAGCTTCGTGTGTCTGTGTGAGTCGCTGAAGCCGAGGATGCATTTAAAAGGTGTCCTCAGACGTGATGTGGCAGCCGTGTCTCTTTGGTCCTGCGACTTGCCCGTTCTGTTATAAAGCAGGTGTCCCCAAACATGGTGAACCTGCAGGCACTTGGAAATATAGAGGGAGATCGCCAGGACAAAATGGCTGCCAGGCCACAGGGTTGCCATCCTCCAGGTGGGGCCTGGAGATCTCCCAGAATCACAATGGGTCTCCAGACTATAGAGATCAGTTCCCCTGGAGAAAATGGCTGCTTTGGAGGGTGAAGTCTATGGCCCTGTACCCCACAGAGGTCCCTCCACTCCCCAAAAGCTGCCGTCCTGAGGCTCTACCCCCCAATCTCCAGAAATATCCCAACCCGGAGCTGGCAGAACCCCCAAACCCACCCACCCATCCATGCTGTCTGATTGCGCAATGACGGGCTGAGCCCGCAGAGAAATGGGGTGTGTGATCGAGCAACTCCGTGCCAAACACCAACGGATTAAATCGGAGTGCTTCCCGAGTGCACCAAACGGCATGTCTGACCACAGCTTGTGTTGTTTATTTTTAATATTTATTCATTTGACTGTTTCCCCCTTATTTTTTTTCTCCCACACGCAAAGAGCGCTTTGCAAGAAATAACACAAAACAAAATTCATTTAAAACCTGATGTATTTCTTTTAAATGTAATTCCAGAGGTTTACAAGCAAGGTGGTAAACATATAATTTTACACGGTGTAACGACAGCACGGATTCTCTATGCAAAATATTGGAAACAAGGAAAAGTACCAGAGAAGGATGAATTTGTTTATAAACTTTTTGATATAGCTGAAATGGACAATTTGTCCTTAAAGTTAAAATCTAAGAGCCAAAATAAATTTGAATCTATGTGGGCTAAATTTTATAACTGGTTGGATAACTTATGTTCAAATTGGTAGAACTTAATTTGCTACTTTCTTTTTTCTTGTTAAAATGTCTAAGGGAAACTGTTGATGCTTCTTGTCTATGTATGATTTTCAGAAAACGATGTAACTGTAACTATTTAAAATCTTGAAAATAAAATTATTTAAAAAAAAAATAGTGCTCAGAGGAGCTTATCAGCAATTCGCATTAAAGCACAGACCTCCAGCCCAGCCCGCCCTGGTCAGACTTCTTCCAGGAGATGAGCCACAAGCAGGCCCCTAGCCGGGATCCCTTTCAATGCTTTGGGGGAGAAGTGGGGGCCATGCACTTGCACCCCAAGCTGCGAATTCACAGCTTGGAGGCAGGCGTGCGGGACTTTCCCCTGCTTCTTCCCCAAAGTTGTGGGGCCTTGGCTCATCTTGGTGCTGGAGCTGCTGGGGTAGCTCACGCAGGGCGCAAGCAGCAAGCCACGGGCTAGAGGCCAAGAACTCTTGCCTCTGGCCAAGCTCCGGCTTGAAGCGACCTGTCAAACCAGAGGGGCAGGCGCTCATCCCAGCTCTTCATTAGCACACTTAGATCTCCCCAATTTCCTGCCCTCATCACGCCTCCAGCGAAGCCTAGGGTTGCAAAAAAGGGAGGGGTAGATGCTCAGCCCAGCTCTTAAGCAGCTCATTCACCTCTTCCCGATTTCCTTCTCTCCTCTTGCCGGGTGACCAAGCCCTGGCTTTGAGTTATCTGCCATGAGGGAGGCGCTCCGCTCTGGTTTAGCTTCCTCCGAGGTTCCTGGTTCTTCCCTTGCTCAGGCCTCTGACTTGCAAAAAGGGCAGGGCAGGTGCTGAACTCAGCTCTTCTTTAGCTCCCCGGTTTCCTTCCCTGCTCTTGCCTGCAACCAAGCCCAGGCATTGACTTCCTTGGGGAAAAAGAGCAGGCAGGAGCTCAGCTCAGCTCCTATTTAGCTCGCTCGGATCCCTCCAAGTTCCTTCCCTGCTCTGGCCGGTGACCAAGCCCAGGCGTTGTCATCGGCACTAAGGCAAGGGCAGGTGCTCGGCTGAACTCCTGCGTCGCTCATTCATCTCCCCAATTTCCTTCCCTTCTGCTTACCTGCGACCAAGCCCAGATATTAACTTCCTGGCCAGAAGGGAAAGGCAGATGCTCAGCTCAGCTCTTATTTAGCTCACTCAGATCTTCCCAGTTTCCTTCCCTTCCTTCCCATCGCCTATTATCCCATTACGGGAGGGGCCAGGGATTGAACCGTGGTCCTTTTCAGCCCTGTAGCCAGAAAATGTGTGTGTGGGGGGGAATCAGAAGTGGCAGGGCGGCTTCCCTTCCCTTCTCCAGCCTCCCCGTCCCTGCTGCAGGGGTGGGCCTGGGGGAAGGGAAGAGACACTGCTGGTCAGTTTCACTCCTCACCAATCAGCTATTAACAGGGGTGTCAAACACAAGGCCCAGGGGCCGGAACTGGCCCATCCAGGTCTCTTATGCAGCCTGTGAGCAACTGGTGCAAAGGAGGAAGGGCTGGGGGGAGTGGGCGGAGCCACTCCATCGTGGCTTCAGCAGGGCAGAATAGTCTCGCCTGCAGCAGTCAAGCATCGTGGGAACATCTGCCCAGCGCTGCACTGCTGCTTCTCCAATCCACCTATGTGGGTTTCCTCTGCATCCCCCTTCCAGCCCATGGGGCCTTGCAGTGAGGATCAGGGGTCCGTTGGAGCGGGAGCGCACAGGAGCACAGCTCCGGGAGTGAGGAGCCCAGGGGGCGGGCACATGACCAAGCCCCGCCCCCTCCTCAGCTTCCCCGAGCAGTGCAGAGGCGCAGCGCTCGGGGAAAGCCCTGCTAGGGTCTTTATTGTTTTTAATGTTTTGTTTTAATATTGATAATTTTATCATTGTTCCTTTTATGACTGTGTGCTGCTTTTCCAGAGACTTGCTCAAGGTGGCATATACATTTTCTAAGTATACCATTTTTTATCTGGGCACATGGCACATAAGTACTGGAGAAATTTCACCAATCCTTCAGCAGCTTCCACCCCATCAGTTTGGTGTAGTGGTCAGGAGTTGGACTCTAATCTGGGAGAACCCGGTTTGATTCCCCACTCCTCCACATGCAGCTGCTGGTGTGACCTCGGGCCAGTCACAAGTTCTCTCAGAGCTGTTCTCTCATGAGCAGTTCTCAAAAGACCTCTCTCAGCCCCACCTACCTCACAGGGTGTCTTGTTGTGGGGAGGGGAAGGGAAGGGATGGGTGGTGCACATGTCCTGGGTATCTCAAGTCTACTTGAAACCTGGTGGTTTCAAGGGAGCAGGGAGAGAATGAGGGTGTGTTCTTTATGCTTATTTTTATTGCCCAAAGTATTGGATGGGGAAGGGAACGGAGGAAGAGCAGGTCAGTTTCACTCACCTGTGGAGTGGAGCCTGAGGGGTGGGTGTTGCCTTCGGACACACTTCTGGTATTGTTAGGGGGTGTGGTATATGCAAATGAGTTATGCAAATGAGTTATGCTAATGAGCTCCTGCACCTCTTTTTCTACGAAATGACCCCTGGGGAGGATACACCCTCTCGGAACTTGCCAGCTGCTGTCCTTTATACAGGCTCTGTCTCCGGTATCGGGCATTACGTTTTATGGCACAAAAGACCCGGCCCAACCAAGTGACATGTATGTCAGATCCGGCCCTCATAACAAATGAGTTTGGCACCTCTGAGCTATTAGGTTTAACAGCGAATGGGCAGGGAACAAAACTGACAAGAGGCGGCAGGGCGGCTTCCCTGGAAGAGCCGGGGAGGCTGTGGAGGGGCAGGGGTAAGGGGGATGGCACTCAGGGGTGGGGGTCTGGGGGGGTCTTGCATCATCCCAGGGTGGGGCAGGGCTCATCCATGGTGGGGCTCCATCCCAAAATGCCCCCCCCCCCACGGCTGTGAGCGCGGACCTTCTGTATATGCAGAGACCGAGCTACAGACAGCCCTGCTGCAGGACCGGATACGTCTTTCTGCAATACATTGACACACTCATCCTCTCCGATTCTTATGGAATAAAGAGAAACCCATCACCCTTCTAGTACTTCCAGAGAGAGCCATGTGCTTTCGCTCTTTTCCTCACCCCCTCTCCCCTTGGTAGCAAGCGAGCATCAATCGCATAAACACATCAGCTCGTTCTTGTCTGTAACCACAGCACATTAGATATTCTGATATGCCAAGAACTACCTGAGCTGCATGTGGGCAGAGAGCCGAAATCTGCAGGGGGTTAACCTTAAAGGCGGCACGATGAAAATCTGGGAATCGGCCAAGTGGCTGCCAAGTCTATAGATTTTCGGAGCAGTAACTCTTGGGTTGGAGAGTGAGAAGGGGACGGATAATGAGGCTCTGGAGATCTGTTAATACTTAACCTAATGCAACACCTACTGGCCTTGCCAATAAATCAAGGAGATGCGGGGAGGCTGCTTGAGTCCCTGTGCGGCACCGCTCTGCCAATCAACCGTCAGATGGGCATGACCGCAGAGGTCTTCTCAAACCACCATTTACTCTTTTCCAGGGGTCATTTCGTAGAAAAAGAGGTGCAGGAGCTCAGTAGCATAACTCATTAGCATAACTCATTTGCATATGCCACACCCCCTAACCTACCGGAAGTGTGTCAGAAGGCAACACCCACCCTTCAGGCTCCACTCCACAGGTGAGTGAAACTGACCTGCTCTTCCTCCATTCCCTTCCTCATCCAATACTTTGTGCAATAAAAATAAGCGTAAAGAACACACCCTCATTCTCTTCCTGCTCCCTTGAAACCACCAGGTTTCAAGTAAACTTGAGATACCCAGGACACGTGCACCACCCATCCCTTTCCCTTCCCCTCCCCACAACAAGACACCCTGTGAGGTAGGTGGGGCTGAGAGAGGTCTTTTGAGAACTGCTCATGAGAGAACAGCTCTGAGAGAACTTGTGACTGGCCCAAGGTCACACCAGCAGCTGCATGTGGAGGAGTGGGGAATCAAACCCGGTTCTCCCAGATTAGAGTCCAACTCCTGACCACTACACCAAACTCATAAGGTGGAAGCTGCTGAAGGGTTGGTGATATTTCTCCAGTCCTTATGTGCCATGTGCCCAGATGCAAAATGGTATACTTAGAAAATGTATATGCCACCTTGAGCAAGTCTCTGGAAAAGCAGCACACAGTCATAAAAGGAACAATGATAAAATTATCAATATGAAAACAAAACATTAAAAACAATAAAGACCCTAGCAGGGCTTTCCCCGGGGCGCTGCGCCTCTGCACTGCTCGGGGAAGCTGAGGAGGGGGTGGAGCTTGGTCATGTGCCCACCCCCTGGGCTCCTCACTCCCGGAGCTGTGCTCCTGTGTGCTCCCGCTCCAACGGACCCCTGCTCTTTTCACCATAAAAGACCTTCCTCTCCCAAGGCTTGAGATAAACCAGCTCTGGCAGAACTGAGACATGCCTATCATATTGCATGGAAGTGTCTCTGAAAAGGCTGTAGACTAGGCTTGCCAACTTCCAGGCAAGGCCTGGAGATCTCTCAGAGCTCTCTCAGAATTACGACTGATCTCCAGGTGGTGGAGATCGGTTCCCCTGGAGAAAATGGCTGCTTTGGAAGGTTGGCTTTATGGCATTGTACCCCACTCAAGCCATCCCCCTCCCTAAACCCTGCCCTCCCCAGGCTCCATTCCCGGGACCTCCAGGTATTTCCCAAGCCAAAGCTGGCAACCCTAGCTGTAGATTCAGTTTTCCAGCTGGGGCTGGAGATCTCCTGGAATTAAAACTGATCTCCAGGTGACAGAGAACTATTCTCCTGGAGAAAATAGTTGCTTTGGAGGGTGGACTCTACAGCAGAGGCGTCAAACTCATTTGTTACAAGGGCCGGATCTGACATAAATGTCACTTTGTCCGGCCGGGCCATGAGTGCCATAAAACATAATGCCACGTACCAGAGATATAATATAAACTTAATAAAGATGATTTCAGATGCTGAAGGTCTTCTGCGTGCCGAGCATGAATCCGGGGCCTGAATCTGGGACCTTCTGCATGCCGAGCAGATGCCCTACGGCTGCAGCACAGCACCTCTAGGTACACTTGAGGGGTTAGTTTCTGTCCTGTCCTTCTGTTCTAAACCACAGCCGCCCCCCCGCCAAGCCTTTTTAAAAATTTCTTAAGCAAGATAAGATGTTGATGTGGTGGTTCAATCTAACTAAGCATCTACGGGCTGACATATTACAACATAACGGCATACTATGTGGGATATCTGATCACAGATCGCCAGATGTGTTTTTTTTTAAGTTAAAAGGCAGCTGCAGGGTGTGTGCATGTGGGCGTGGGTATGTGCAATTTGGACCTGGGCCATGGTGCGAGGGGGAGAGAGGGTTTTAACCTTTGCTCTCATGCCATTTTCCTGGCAGAAGTTCTGCCTCGAGCTGCTGTTAGGGCAAAGGGAGAAATCTAACCAGGGAGATTTGGCAGAGCTGGATCCTCTGCCACACACACACACACACGCACACACTGACACACACACACACACACACACACAGCTACAATTTGTTGTGTGCAAAGTGCTGATGACCCCAGTGAGGGGCTTCCAAGGCAAGTGAGAAGCAAAGTTGGTTTGCCATTATCTTCCTCTCTACTGGAGAGCCATTTTGGTGCAGTGGTTAGGAGCACAGACTCTAATCTGGAAGAACTGGGTTTTGATTCCCCACTCCTCCACATGCAGCTGCTGGTGTGACCTTGGGTCAGTCACAAGTTATTTCAGAGCTGCTCTCAGGAGCAATCTCGAAAGAGCTCTCTCAGCCCCACCTACCTCACAGGGTGTCTGTTGTGGGGAGGGGAAAGGAAAGGAGGTTGTAAGCCACTCTGAGACTCCAAGTGAAGGGCAAAGCATAAATCCAATCTCCTCCTCCTCCTTCCTCCAGTCCAAACACTGACCCTGCTTATCTTCCAAGATCTTACATAATAGCAAAAAACTCCACCACAACCCCCCTAAAAATTACTAGATTTTTTTTTGTAATGCTAAAGGTAAAGGTAAAGGTTTCCCTTGCTCGAAAGCCAGTCGAATCTGACTCTAGGGGGGGTGCTCATCTCCGTTTCCAAGCCGAGGAGCCAGCGCTCTTCGTTTCTGCGGTCATGTGGCCAGCATGTGGCCTGTGGTCATGTGGCCAAGGCACACAGAACGCTGTCACATTCCCACCGAAGTGGTACCTATTTATCTACTTGGAATTTCTTGCTTCCAAACTGCTAGGCTGGCAGGAGCTGGGACCAGAGACGGGAGCTCACTTCGTCATGCGGCACTCGGGTCTCGAACTGCTGAACTACTGACCTTCTGGTCTGCAGCGAAGTGTCTTAACCACTTGAGCCACTGCTGCCTCTACGCTATGGGCTATGGGCCTCTTAAAAGTGATATTGTTTAGGGCCTCAAAATGTCTAAATTCCTGGAATTCTATGCTTTTTTGAAGAAGGAAAATTTGGAACTCCCCAGTAGTGAGTGATTCTGGTTGTGTGATATTCCTTGTGTGCACAGAGACACTTGGCTGCTTAGAGTCACATCCTGTGACATTTGTATGAAGCCTTCGTAGTGGTGGTGGAGTGAAGTGCAGTCAAGTCGCAGCCAACCTGTAAGGTTTTCAAGGCAAGAGATGACGAGAGGTGGGTTGCCATTCCCTGCCTCTGTGTAGCAACCCTGGACTTCCTCGGTGGTCTCCCATCCAAGTACTAACCCCGGCCATCCCTAGCCTGGTCCATTCAGATCAGGGCCTGAAGCCCTCACAGAGTAGGAGAAAACCCTCAGAACTGGGAAATCTGATGGCATTAGAGAACAGTGCGATATTCGGGCTCCACACAAAAGGCATCACGAACACCAACAAGACTTTACAGGGAGCAAGGGACATGGAAACCCTAAAAGCCAAGAAGGAAAAACTCTGTAAAAACCGGATGCACAAACACAGTACAGCAAACCCCCGGGCCTAACCTCACACCCTTCTTGGCGCGCAGACGGCAGCAGATCTTGCTGGAGCAACCAGGAAGTCAAAGAAATAATAATTAAAAAATGTCCTCCTACACATTTCAGTGCGTGTAAAGGGCTGTCAAGTTGCAGCCGACTCTTAGTAACCCCAGCAAGGGTTTTTCAAGGCAAGTGATTCAGCAGAGCTCGTTGGCCATCGCCTTCCTCTGCAGTGCCTTCCTTAGTGGTCTCCCATCCAAGTACCGACCCTGCTCAGCTTCCAAGATCTGATGAGATCGGGCTACACCATGGACTCATGGCGACCCCGGCAAGGAGCTTTCAAGGCAAGTGAGAAGCAGAGGTGGTTGGCCATCACCTTCCTCTGCAGTGCCTTCCTTGGTGGTCTCCCATCTAAGTACCAACTCTGCTCAGCTTCTAAGATCTGATGAGATCGGGCTACACCATGGACTCATGGCGACCCCGGCAAGGAGCTTTCAAGGCAAGTGAGAAGCAGAGGTGGTTGGCCATCGCCTTCCTCTGCAGTGTCTTCCTTGGTGATCTCCCATCCAAGTGCCAACTCTGCTCAGCTTCCAAGATCTGATGAGATCGGGCTACACCATGGACTCATGGCGAGCCCGGCAAGGAGCTTTCAAGGCAAGTGAGAAGCAGAGGTGGTTGGCCATTGCCTTCCTCTGCAGTGTCTTCCTTGGTGGTCTCCCATCCAAGTACCGACCCTGCTTAGCTTCTGAGACCTGGCAAGATTGGACTATACTGCACCATTCCACATCCCATTTCACAGATTCTGTGTATGTAAAGTGCCATCAAGTTGCAGCCGACTTATGGTGATCCCAGCAAGGGGTTTTCAAGGCAAGTGATTCAGCAGGGGTGGCTCGCCATTGCCTTTCTCTGCAGAGCTGGTTTGGTGTAGTGGTTAGGTGTGCGGACTCTAAAGTGGGATTCCCCACTACTCCACTTGCAGCTGCTGGATGACCTTGGGCAAGCCGTAGTTCTGGCACAGCTGTTCTTGAAAAAGAGCAGTTCTCCAAAGAGCTCTCTCAGCCCCACCTACCTCACAGGGTGTCTGTTGTGGGGAGGGAAGGGGAAGGAGTTTGTAAGCCGCTCTGAGACTCTGAGTGAAAGGCGGGGTATAAATCCAATCTCTTCTTCTTCTTCTTCTTCTTCCTTGGTGGTCTCCCATCCAAATACCAACCCAAGCTTAGCTTCTGAGATCTGATGAGATCGGGCTGTGCCCCGCCACCTTCCCTTGCATGTTCTGTAGGCCACCATAAATGTGGCCATGCCATAGCGGCATCGAGATCAGACATCAGACCACTTTCTTAGAATCACAGAGTTGGAAGGGGCCCTACAGGCCATCTAGTCCCACCCCCTGCTCAATGCAGGATCGGTCTGGAGCAACCCTGACAAGTGTTTGTCCAGCTGCTGCTTGAAGGCTGCCAGGGAGGGGGAGCTCACCCCCCCCCCTCCCCAGGCAGCTTTCACAAGACTTGGATTTTTTTAATGGCACTCAGGGCTATTTTTTTGGGAAAAGAGGTGCCGGAACTCTCAAGAGGGAAAATGAAGTTTTCAATCTGTATACTGAAAACCAGGGGTCCGTTGGAGCAGGAGCACACAGGAGTGCAGCTCCGGGAGTGAGAAGCCCAGGGGGCGGGCACATGACCAAGCCCCGCCCCCTCCTCGGCTTCCCTGAGCAGTGCAGAGGCGCAGCGCCCCGGAGAAAGCCCTGCTAGGGTCTTTATTGATTTTAATGTTCTGTTTTAATATTGATAATTTTATCATTGTTCCTTTTATGACTGTGTGCTGCTTTTCCAGAGACTTGCTCAAGGTGGCATATAAATTTTCTAAGTATACCATTTTTTATCTGGACACATGGCACATAAGTGCTGGAGAAATTTCACCAATCCTTCAGCAGCTTCCACCCCATCAGTTTGGTGTAGTGGTCAGGAGTTGGATTCTAATCTGGGAGAACCGCGTTTGATTCCCCACTCCTCCACATGCAGCTGGTGGTGTGACCTTGGGCCAGTCACAAGTTCTCTCAGAGCTGTTCTCTCATGAGCAGTTCTCAAAAGACCTCTCTCAGCCCCACCTACCTCACAGGGTGTCTTGTGGGGAGGGGAAGGGAAAGGGATGGGTGGTGCCCATGTCCTGGGTATCTTAAGTCTACTTGAAACCTGGTGGTTTCAAGGGAGCAGGAAGAGAATGAGGGTGTGTTCTTTACGCTTATTTTTATTGCACAAAGTATTGGATGGGGAAGGGAATGGAGGAAGAGCAGATCAGTTTCACTCACCTGTGGAGTGGAGCCTGAGGGGTGGGTGTTGCCTTCTGACACACTTCCGGTATGTTTGGGGGGGGGGGGGGTGGCATATGCAAATGAGTTATGCTAATGAGCTCCTGCACCTCTTTTCCTACGAAATGACCCCTGCTGAAAACTTACGGACTTTTAAAGATTTAAGAAAGAATGTTGTCAAAGAGGTTCCGGAACTTCATTCCAGGGTGCTCCCCCAGACCAAAAAAGCCCTGATGGCACGTCTGTCCTTTTGGAACACCCCCCCCCCCCTTATGGAATGCGCAGTTTGTGTCTGATCACACATTCAGAAGACCCAAGGTGGATTTCTATCCAGGAAAACAGCCCAGGGAGAGAATCTTCCCCCTCCCCCCCCCTCCTTGCCACCGCCTGTCCAAACTGGGTGTCAGCCCCCTCTCCCTACATTCCACAGTTGCAATCCGGATTGGGCCATGCAAATCTGGGAAATAAGTCCAGAGCACAGAAATCCTGGGGCACCTCTGGTCGCAAGTCCTTGTGACAGCCATGAGGGCTTTCGGGATGTGCAGTGTGTGCCCTGTATCTTACCAAACACTTTTTCCCCGGTCAGGCACTTGTGACTTTAGCAGCTTAAAGGACCAGTGGATAAACTGCAGCAACAGAAAGGTTTCCTTACATGGAGATGCGGGGATGGGGAAAGCTTGGCGTGGTAATTTCTTGTGCAATTCTTCAAGGCTCAAGAGCCTGGATGGGGAAAAAACAAAACAAAACTGGAAACCCTCTGGCCATTTCACTCCGTGACATGTAAGTATGTACTTTCCTATTTGTTTGACACTGAGAAGCAGCTGTTAAAGAATGTAAATGGCCTTAAAACTAATTGAGAGGTAGCTTTGTTCTGTGGAGAGGATCTCACAGGTCTGAGCTGAGATGCGCGAAGGAGCCTCCTCCTCCCCATTTTGGCAGTAATTTGGACTTGCAACACGGGGAGAAATGGTCCTCCCATTCAGAGCGAGGGTAGGAAACCTTGTTCTTCCTCTGACTGGGCGTTGTATCGCTACAAAACCAAAGCGGCTTGACTCCATGGCACCCTGATGTCATCATACCAGTGACGCAGGCTTGCCAACTCTGGGTGGCTAAATTCCTGGAGATTCAGGGATGGAGCCTGGGGAGGGACCTCAGTGGGGTACAAAGCACAGATTCCACCCCGCAAAGCCGCCATTTTATCCAGAGGAAGTGATCTCTTTCATCTGGAGATCAGTTATAGCTCCTGGAGATCTCCAGGTGCTGCCTGGAGACTGGCAACCCTTACAGCTACCTGACCGCCGAGTCACCAGACTACCTAACCAGCAAGAAGAACGGTCTTTGATTTGGGATTGCAAAATGGAACAGAACGGTTCTCCCATCCCGAGCGAGGGCAGCAAGCATTGCTCTCACTCTGAGTTGGCTTTGCAGCGTTAAGGAGGCGAAGCTACGTGACACCATGATGTCTCCATACCAGTTTCAGTGGTTCTCAACCTGTGGGTCGGGACCCCTTTTGGGGTCGAACGACCCTTTCACAGGGGTCGCCGGCTGGCGTCCAAGGCCGACCCGCCGGCAGGAAAGGGCCCCACGCAAGCTGATTGCCATTGGAACCTAACTTTTAGGAACTGATTCCAATCCAGTGTAGGAATAATGGTTGGACATAAGATATTGGTTCAGGCAAGATTTTGTATAGCTGGGACAGAAAATAATGTTTTTATTGGTTTTGTCAAAGCCGTTTAGACAACACAACAAATAATTTTATGGTTGGGGGTCACCGCAACATGAGGAACTGTATTAAAGGGTCACGGCATTAAGAAAATTGAGAACCACTGAGTTAGGAGATCCCTGACTGGCTAGATCATGTAGCCAGCAAGAAGAAATCTCTGCCTCATTTTTACAGAAAAAAACACAGCTGCTGAGAAGGGGCAACAAACCTGGAGCATAAAAAAGATTATATATTTAAAATCCGGGGGGGGGGGGGGCATCAGAAATGCATCAGCAGTGTTCTCCTGCAAACTCATGGCTAAGCCGAAAGGCTTGCTTTTGTGCAGCTTCTGTTCCTTTGAAGGGGTCTTCCTGGTGGATCGTGCCTCAAGCACGCTCAGGCCTAGGGACTCTTGCACCGCCTCCCCTCCTCCCGGCTAGCTTCTCTCCGTCTGATTCCTCTCTGTGCTTTTTTCCCCTCTCTCTCCTTACTGCCCTAATTTTTTGTTCACCTATAATTTTCTCCATTGACTTTAATTAAGTTCTCCCCAGGCTGGCTCAGTAGGCAGGCTTCCCTGGGTCTAATTAGACTCTCATCATAAGTAATCTACATGGGGAGCAGGCACGTGCATGAGAGCGCGCAGCGCATGCAAGCCGGTGCGCCTGATTTATGGAGAGGCTACAGCAAGCAGATGGGTGCATAAAACACGGCAAATAATTCTGGTGCAATTTTTATTTAAATAAAAAGGCACGCACGCGCGCGCACACACACACACACGCCTCAGCCTCATGTACAGGCGAGCGAGAAAGGCCTGCCGCCCTCCTAGCGCACTAGCACATTTCTCTCTCTGGCTCTCTCCAGGTATCGGCCACAGTCACTCGATAAAACCAATAGAGCAGCTCAGAGTAAATCACCTTTGACTGCCAAGGCGGGAGTCCTGGAAAAGGACGATTCCCAGTCGAGCCGTGGGGAGATTTCTCATGCTGATCTGTTGCTTACCATGTACTTAAGACCCAAGGTGTGTGCCAGAGTAATTATCGGAGGGAGGTTACCCTATGGCGGAGTTTTGTAGTGCTTGCTGGGGGAACGGACCATGCAGCGTTTGATGCACTTGGGAGGCCAGTGGCGCGTTGGGGCTCACTGGGTGCCCCCGCCCCCGGGGAAATGGACCCACAGTCAACCCCCTGCAGCAATGAGGAGAACTTCCTCAGTCCTGTGATGTAAGAAAAAAAGCCTGCAAGGGTGGGGAGAGAGCTGGAGCACGGCTGGGTTTGAAATGGAGGGGGGGAAAGGGTTTTAAAGGATCCTTCCATCACGCGGGAAGAAAACAAGGAAGCAAGAAGTCGGGTGGCTAGGGCTGCCAACTCCAGGTAGAAGAATTCCTGGAGATTTGGGGAATGGAGACTAGGGAGGGTGGAATTTGTGGAGGGGAGTAGGGTTGCCAGCTCTGGGTTGGAAAACACCTGGAGATTTTGGAGGTGGAGTCTGGGGAGGGACCTCAGCAGACTGCAATGCCATAGACTCCACCCTCCAAAGCGGCCATTTTCTCCAGGGAAAGTGAGCTCTGTCGTCTGGAGAGAAGTGGCTGTTTCACACAGCATTCCCCTTCCGGTAAGGAGCCATCTCTGAAGCGCTGTGGCCATTTCAAATGGTACTGCTTTCTTTTCCTGCCATTTTCCTCCTCGTGCACGATCTCCCAGAGAGGGTTTTTTGGGGGAAACATTTTATTGGGAGCGCTATGACATTGATTTGATGTCCTGTTATAGCATTACAGCGCTCCCAATAGAACATTTTTGTAAAAAAGAGGAGAGATTGTGTGTGTGTGGGGAAAGCACAAAAAACCTGTCCATGCAGGAAGCGCTAAAAGGCATTTTACACAGCCCACTGTAGCGATTCAGATCCAGAAGAAAGGATTGAAGACCTGAGGAAAGCACTTTCCGTCAACAATGCCTCAGACACGCTTCCCAAATGGGAGACCCCTGGCATTGTATGAACAAGTAAATATATTCCATTAACTGCTGATTACTAAACCAGGTCTGTCTGAAATGACAGAAAGTCTAATACCAGGGGCTTTCCAGGCCCCACCTGGAGGTTGGCAGGCCTAGAGGGAGGGACCACAGTGAGTTCTAATGCTAGAGTCCACGCTCCAAAGCAGCCATTTTCTCCAGGGGAGCTGATCTCTGTCAGCTGGAGATCAGTTGTAAAAGCAGGAGATCCCCAGGCCCCACCTGGAGGCTGGCAACCCTAGGGGTGACTCTGCAGTCAGCACGGCATCGGCCCCGGGTATCTGAATGTGGTTTTGAGCCGCATCTTTTCCTGTTCCAGTGTGGGTTTGGTAAAACAGTGGAGCGAATGCTAGATGCAGGATGGGCCAAACACAACCAGATAAAATCATTAAAACATTAAGAACACATACCCGAAAAAAAGACAGCGAATACTCATTAATCTGATTTCAGACTGCCAGCTACTTTGCAGGTGGTTGGGGGGAAGAGGGCAAAATAAAGATGAACAGCACGAGGAATGAGAAAGGGTGCCAGCCAAGAGGGAAACCGTCGCTGCCCTCAGCTAAAAGCCTGGCAGAACACCTCTGCCTTACAGCCTCTGCGGAACTGCATAAGGCCCCGCAGGGCCCTGATGATATTTGGCAGAGATTTCCACCAGCTTGGGGCCAGGACTGAAAAGGCCCTGCCCCTGGTCGAGGACAGCCAGATATCTGTAGAGCCAGGGACCGCCAGCAAGTTGTTATCTGAGGAGCGTAACGCTCTCCCAGGAACATAACGGAGGAGACGGTCCTGTAGGTACCGCTCAAGGCCTTATAGGGCAATACAAAACCCTTGACTTGACTTGGTATTCAACAGGGAGAGGAGGGGGGCTTCCTGTGTTAAAGAGTGGCCACTCGCGTGCATGACTTAGAGGGAACACTGGACTTCTTGGAAGTAAGCCCCGATTGTATTCATGCATGGTTCGCACTTAAGATTCCTGGCAACCGTTCACCTCCATCCAGGGGTCCGTTGGAGCGGGAGCGCACAGGAGCGCAGCTCCGGGAGTGAGGAGCCCAGGGGGCGGGCACATGACCAAGCCCCGCCCCCTCCTCGGCTTCCCTGAGCAGTGCAGAGGCGCAGCGCCCCGGAGAAAGCCCTGCAAGGGTCTTTATTGTTTTTAATGTTTTGTTTTAATATTGATAATTTTATCATTGTTCCTTTTATGACTGTGTGCTGCTTTTCCAGAGACTTGCTCAAGGTGGCATATACATTTTCTAAGTATACCATTTTTTATCTGGGCACATGGCACATAAGTACTGGAGAAATTTCACCAACCCTTCAGCAGCTTCCACCCCATCAGTTTGGTGGAGTGGTCAGGAGTTGGACTCTAATCTGGGAGAACTGGGTTTGATTCCCCACTCCTCCACATGCAGCTGCTGGTGTGACCTTGGGCCAGTCACAAGTTCTCTCAGAGCTGTTCTCTCATGAGCAGTTCTCAAAAGACCTCTCTCAGCCCCACCTACCTCACAGGGTGTCTTGTGGGGAGGAGAAGGGGAAGGGATGGGTGGTGCACATGTCCTGGGTATCTCAAGTCTACTTGAAACCTGGTGGTTTCAAGGGAGCAGGAAGAGAATGAGCGTGTGTTCTTTACGCTTATTTTTATTGCACAAAGTATTGGATGGGGAAGGGAATGGAGGAAGAGCAGGTCAGTTTCACTCATCTGTGGAGTGGAGCCTGAGGGGTGGGTGTTGCCTTCTGACACACTTCCGGTACGTTAGGGGGTGTGGCATATGCAAATGAGTTATGCTAATGAGCTCCTGCACCTCTTTTTCTACGAAATGACCCCTGCCTCCATCGTCTCCCTTTGGGTGATGCATCTCTAAGAAGCCCTTGAGTCCCATCAGGGTCTGCGCCTGCCACTTGTGTCACCGACCGATCGTTCTAGCACCCCACTTCTTTTTCTGCCATCAGGTCACAGATGGCTTCATGGCGACCCCAGAAGGGTTTCAAGGCAAGAGACATCCAGAGGTGGTTTGCTGCTGCAAGCCTCTTTCTTGCACGCTTTAATTACGGCAATTTCCATCTCTGTGCATAGAAAATCTGGCACGCCACACCCTGGGGGGAGAATTCCTGTTCGGGAGGAGGGATTGACTGAGTCAGCTGCTCCTGGACCCTTTCAAAGAATCTGACTAATTTCCAGCCTTAAAGGATGATGTGTGTTTTCTAAGGAACTACGGTTTAGCAGTTACTGGAACAATCTGAATGAACTGAAGGGGGGGCATGGATTCCTAGGGGGAAAAAGGTTCTTTAAATATTTGGCATCGTTTTCCCAGAGGACTCTTGAGCTGTGTGGCCAATCTCCAGGCAGCACTTGGAGATCCCCCACTATTACAGTTGATCTCCAGGTGACCAAGATGAGTTCCTCTTGAGAAAATTGCTGCTTTGGAGGGGGGACAGTATGGCATTGTACCCTGCTGAGGTCCCCCCCCTCCCCAAATTCTGCCCCTCCAGGCTTCACCCCACATATCTCCAGAGATCGCCCAACCATTGTTCCCTCTAAGCTGAGTTCATGTGAGCTAGTTCATGGTTTTCTGGCTCACACATTTTCGTCTTAGCTTGGGAAGGATGGCTCCGGAGCAAACAAATCTATGCAGCAGCCAAATCGCTCGCTCACACCTTTAATGCCAGTAGCTCCCAAAGTAGAATTTTTGCTCACAGGAATCCACAGCTTGGAGGGAGCGTTGCCCCCCACTCAGAGCTGGTGACCAGTGTTCCCTCTAAGCTGAGTTAGTGAGAGCTAGCTCACAGTTCTTTAGCCTCCGGCTCACACATTTTTGTCTTAGCTCAGGGCGGACGGCTCCAGAGCAAACTAATTTATGCCACAGCCAAATTGCTCGTTCACAACTTTAATGCCAGTAGCTCACAAAGTAGAATTTTTGCTCATGAGACTCCACAGCGTAGAGGGAACATTGCTGGCGACCCTGTTTTTGAGAGACCTATCGCTTCTCATGCTATACACACATCATTCCTTTGGTTGGACTATCACTTCTGATGAAGCGGGTTTGGCAGGTGTTTGACATCCCGTTGAAAACTCTCTCTTCAGGAGTGGGATGACACCATGTGCAGCCATCCTTCTTGCAAATGCCTTTCATCCCACTAAAATGTATTGCCTATTGTCTGTGTCCTTGATTGCTTTCAAGCTTAATAATAATTATTAATGATGACCCAGCACGACAAGCGGCATTCTTGTATCCCACACGTTATAATCAACACTTGGCTGACCTTATTTATGCATGGCGTAGGGAAAGTGGATAGAGGTAACGTCCCTCGCCCACACCAGGGCACCTGACGAAGCTACGTTGGGGTAGATCCAAGACAGGCAAAAGGGGAGAACAACTTCACGTGATGCATGATGAACTTACGGAACTCATTGCCACATGATATAGTAGGAGTTCCTAGCTCGGGTAACTTTACAAAAGGGATCGAACAAATGCAAGAGGGAGAATAGGTCTGTCAGTGGCTGTGATGGCTAAAGGGAAGCACTCAACTTGTAGTAGCTGCATAGGAGCAGCAGTTAGAGACTTCTTGGATTCAGGGTGAAAGAAACTACTGACTTTTGACAAAGCATCTGCAAAACACGAACAAGGCAGAAGCTGGACACCGCGTGAAGTCACAAGTTCAGTCGCAAGCTGTTTCCATTTTCCTCTCCTGTTTAATTTGTGTTCAAACTGAGGTTCCCTTCTGTTTTTGAGAGAACATTTGGGCTTGTTTGGAGGTTCTAGCAGGGGAGCGCAGCTATCATATATCTTTGACTGAAGAATGGTACACTCCTTCTATCTCGGAAGGTCGCCCTCTTCGACCGAGTGTGCAGCTTCGGGAGGAACGCACATGGAGCAGTGAGGGAGGTAGGGGACACCTGCCTAGCCAGCCAGATCAGCCGAATCAACCCTGGCGACCAATGGGGTGACAGATGTCACAGCCAGATTGCCCTCACATCCATGTTTTTGAGAGAACATTTGATACCAGTTGGTCATCAACAAATTTTTCCAGTTATGGGATACCTTTTCGTTTAAAGAGGATTTTTGACTTGTGAGCGTATCTGCAGTGGAACGCCATTTAAAATTTACAGCACACTCGACAACAGTGCGTGAGGAGTTTGTCTTTTCTGTTTATGTATCATCATGTAATTTCAATTATTCTGTGAACATTTATGTCCCAGTAGACAGTACGATTTTGTCTAATGGTCTTGTCGGCTCTTTACACCATTTATTTTGGTTTTGCACCTGGTTCTACTGTGTATTTCTGCCTAGAATTTTTGTTATCCTAGATTCCACTAGGGTTGCCAGCATTGGGTTGGGAGATGACTGGCGATTTGGGAGAGGGGTGGAGCCTTGCGAGGGTGGAGTGTGGAAAGGGGAGGGACTCCAGCCGGGTATGTTGCCATAAAAGCCACCTCCAAAGCAGCCACGTTCTCCAGAGGGACTGATCTCTGCTATCTGGAGATTGGTTGTAATAGGGGGAGATCTCCAGGCCCCACCTGGAGGTTGGCAACCCTCCTTAGAGGGTGTCCTGACCAAACCCTGAGCCTTCTGTAACATTACTCCTATCCGTATTATATCAAAAGAGTATCAAAGATGTAACTCCGGGAGCTCTCCTAGATCCACATCCCTCTTCCATGAATGGCAGGGCTTCCCTGATGCTCAAACGGTACTTATTAAAACAATTTCACTCAAGCTTTGGCCTAGGGAGCTCTGTTGAGGGCAGGGTTGCCAGCTCTGGGCCAGGAAAACACATAGCGATTGTGTGTGTGTGTGTGTGTGTGTGTGTGTGTGTGTGTGTGGAGCCTGGGGAGGGCAAGGTCTGGGGAAGAAGAGAAGAAGAAGAGATTGGATTTCTACCCCACCCTTCACTCGGAGTCTCAGAGCGGCTTACAAACTCCTTTCCCTTCCCCTCCCCACCCTGTGAGGTAGGTGGGGCTGAGAGAGCTCTGAGAGAAACTGCTCTTTTAAGGACAGCTCTGACAGAACTAGGGCTTGCCCAAGGTCATCCAGCAGGTGCAAGTGGAGGGGTGGGGGATCCAACCCAGTTCTCCCAGATTAGAGTCAGTGCACTTAACCACTACACCAAACTGGCTCTCTGGGGGCAAGATGGGAGGGGCCTCAGCCAGATATAATGCCATAGAGTCCACCTTCAAAAGGGGCTGTTTTTTCCAGGTGGACTGATCTCTGTTTCTTGAAGATCAATTGTCATCCTGGGAAATCTCCAGCCACCACCTGGAGGATGGCAACCCTATCTGAGGGGTAAGCGTGACAATAGATCCTGTCTGTATTGACGCTCTTTCTTTGACACCTCCTCCCTTCTGCGTGCTCCAAGCAGAAACTTGGAACAGAGCAAGACTTCCGTAAACGCTTCTCTGTGCCCAGCTGGATTTGAGTCCGTTCCAAAGTGCCTCCGAATCACTGTAGCAAACTGGACGAAACTGGCAGCGGACTCGTCTCCACTGATGCGGGGTTTTGCAAAGCTGCCGCAGAAGTTGCCAAGGCTTCACCCGGACGACACGAGCCCTCCTTACGTGGCAATTTGATTTCCCGTTGCGAGCCACACCCCCCCCAATCCTCGGAGAGCGTCTTGAATCAAAGAAAGGCTCCTTTGTGTCAGCGGAAAGTGCCACTCAGAGCCCAAGGAACACTGGGCTTGCAGGACGGGGAGCAGGCCAGGGCAGAGGCGTCAAACTCATCCATCTGCCATAAAGGTCACTTTGTCGGGCCTGGCCACATGTGCCATGAAATGTCATGCCAGGTACCAGAGATAGAAACTTTATAAAGGACACAGGCAACCCCAATTAAGGGTATTATCTTTTTTACTCAAAATACAAGCACGCTTCAAACAGCAAGAGAGCCCGTTTGGTGTCGTGGTTAGGAGCACGGACTCTAATCTGGGAGAACCGGGTTTGATGCCCCACTCCTCCGTGTGCAGCGACTGGTGTGACCATGGGTCAGTCACAAGTTCTCTCAGAGCTGTTCTCTCACAAGCAGTTCTCGAGAGAGCTCTCTCAACCCCACCTACCTCACAGGGTGTCCGTTGTGGGGAGGGGGAAGGGGAAGGGGATTGTAAACCGCACTGAGCTTCCTTCCGGTAGTGAAGGACGGGGGTAGAAATCCAATTTCTTCCTCCTCCTCCTCTTCTACTCTTACAGTATTCCCTTACAGTGTCACTGTGATGTCGGCCCTCCCATTTCCACCTCCTGTTACTCATTAGCACTGGGACACTGTACAGGGGCACCATGCAAAGCCTCTTTCATCTGGTAATAAAGGTAACGAACAGTTGCTCGCAGTCCGGATCAGAGCCCTGGATGAGCTGGTTCTGGCCCGCAGGCCCTAAACTTGACACCCCTGTGCTAGAGCAATTCAGTCCCTTTGCATTTATATCCCATTCACTGTCAAGAAGCGGCTCTAGGTTCTCCGGACTCGGGTCTCCTCGACCCACTATTTTCTGAGCGGCTGCCAGCTCTGACTTGGGGAATCCCTAGAGATTTGGGGTCGACGCTTGAGGAGGTCGGAGTTTGGTGACGGGCGGAAGCTCCACGGGGATTCTTTCTTCAAGGTCTTCTGTTCTCCCTAGACTTTGTGGCGCGCCATAGAATTTGCCTTTGAAGCTGCCATTTCCTCCGGGGGTACTGTAGCCGTTGCAATTCCAGGAAAACTCCAGGCCCCACTTTGAGGTTGTTTAATCTATCAGCTTTGTGGAATCTACCTCCTTGCCCATTTTAGATACGGACTTTTTTTTTTTTGTGAGTGTGTGTCCGCCTGGAAGTCATAGTTGACTTCTGGCAACCTCCAGTGGGGCTTGGATGTTTTCAGAGAGGTGGCTCACTATGGTCTGCCTCTGCATCCCGGCCCTGGTCTTCCTTGGAGGTCTCCCATCTAAGTACTTGATAGGGTCGGCCCTGCTTAGCTTCTGAGGTCTGATGAGATCAAGCTTGCCTGGGCTATCCAGGTCAGTGCAAATTTAGACATGGAATTTATATGAATACATGGGACAGCTAATGCTTGATTTGCTTCCCTTCAAATAGTGGCCCAAATCAAATACATACGTTCGGGGGGGGGGGGGGGGGGCGGGGGCGGGGATGGTGTCCAGAAACTCAGATGAGTGCAAAAAACGAAACATCAAGGGATCCGTTTGCACAAAGCAAAAGCAGAATGAAAATGTAAGGCTTGGCCACTGTGGTATAGCGGTGTTGTGGCTAAGAGTGTCCCTATCTGAGAAGATCGAGGTTGGAATCCTTACTTGTCCCATGGAAGCTCGCTGGGTGACTTTGGGCCAGTCACTCTCCTGCCTAACCTACCTCACAGGGTTGTTGTGGGGGATACAGTGGAGGGGAGGAGAAGGATGTAAGCCCAGGGGTCATTTCGTAGAAAAAGAGGTGCAGGAGTTCATTAGCATAACTCATTAGCATAACTTATTTGCATATGCCACACACCCCGACATCACTAGAAGTATGTCAGAAGGCAAGAAAGAAAGAGGAGAGAGAGAGAGAGAGAGAGAGAAAGAAAGAAAGAAAGAAAGAAAGAAAGAGCTGGCAGAGAGGGGACAGCTACTAATCCAAGCCTCAGAAATACCCCTATTCTGGGAGGATAGCTTCAGTGGTGGCTGAAGCCTTCAGAAGGCTGGTTGGAGAAACAAGGACCTTTCCAGGGGACGGGGTCATTTTGCTGCAGCCATGACACAAGCAGGCATTCCCCCGTGTGTGTGTGTGTGGGGGGCTGGCACCAATGCCCGGAGCTGTGCTCCCCCGAGCTCCTGCTTGAAAGGACCCCTGTGTAAGCCCCTTTGGGTCCCCCTTGGGAAGAAAGATGGGGTATCGTAAATAAATAAATTAGGGTCAAAACAGCTTGGATGAGACATCTGAAGATCTCCCCATTCATAATATCCTAGAAACCTGCTGGGCATTAACTTTGCATATAAGACTTGTGCCTTTCCCCCTGGAAACATGAAAGAAAAAGGGTAGGGGGCGGCCTACTGTAGATGAGCAAATGGGAAACCCATGTGGGGCTGCGGCTCAGTGATGGAGCCCCTTCATTGCTTGCAGAAGGCCCCGGGTTCAGTTGTCGGCATCTTTAGATAAAGAGCAGGTTGCAGATGTTGGGGAAGGTCTGAGATGCTAGAGAGACACAGCTGACCAGAGTGGACAACATTGGGCTGTATGGACCGGTGGTCAGACACATCAGAAGGCAGCTCCCCGTGTCTATATCATGGTTTCCAGTTACTCCTACGATGAGTAGTAAAGGGATTAGTGCTTCATAGGTGATGCCTGTGTCAGAGCAGGGTGTGGTGCAGCTTGGGCGCAATTTCAATTTGCACATCAAGGGTTTGCAGTGCCCAGGCTTGGGCTGGAGGACCAACTGACCTGGATAAAACTGGCTGGGCCTGCTCTTGGGCCTTTCGCCGCTGCTTGAGGTGCGGACATCAGGTGACACTCTTTATGTCGCAGAGGGAAATAAATGGCCACCTGTCTGATGTCTCCACACTGAGTTGTCGGCAGAGTCACAATGGTGAGCTGGAAACAGCAACCTTGAGTTAGGCCTTTTCTGCATGGGTGTTTTGCCGTGCTTTCATTGGGCATGTCTGTCAGGGTTTCTTTTTCATTCTGCGTTGTTTTCCCCCCCTCCCTTCCGTGCTCAGTTTGCTTCCCGTTCGCTGTTTCCCCAGGTTGTCTGAGAGGGCATTTGTGCCGATTTTTCCTTTGCTTTGCTTCCAAGCAAGTCAAAAAGCATACAAATTCCCTCGGATTTCCCCCAGTCCTGTCTTCGCCCCTCGTAGGCCACTCCCCCGCCCACATTTAATTTTTTCCCAAGCAGCACGAGTCGAGTGATATGAGACTTCCCTTCCTCCGCGACAAGATACATATTACACCAAGCTCTGTGAAGAAGCAACCATAGAAAGCACCATCAAGAAAAGCAAACCAGTTGGCTGACCTCTCCTGCCGCCCGGTTTAAACCAGGCAGAACCAGCTCACTGCACATGTGGGGAGTCCATGGCTCCCCACACATGCAGATCTGTGCTGCTTCCTCCCGTCGCCTGGTTTAAACCGGGCGCCAGGAGCGGTCAGCCCATCTAGACTTGCTGTGCATGCTGGGAGCTCTGGTTTGCTTTTCTTGACAATGCTTTCTACAGTTGCTTCTGTGCCCAGAGCTTGGTGCAATACATATCTTGTCGTGGAGGAAGGTGTAAACACAAAATCTGTAACAACGATCATATTCTTATCAACTCGGTATGGCTTCTGGTATGGAAATGATAAACTGAGCATAATAAAAATGCAAAAAATCAGAGTCTCTGGCCTATTTAAATGGAAGGCGCTTGCTGGATGCTGCTGGGCAGCTGCGATAGGGCAGTTGCGTAAATTAAAGAGAACCTCTGGACGCCACTCCCCACATGTCACGAGTGATGTTCCACCCCGATTTAGAAAAACGGCAATTTTTTCGAAGCTGCAGAATGAATACACCGGAGGAAGAAGAATGGTGCGTAAGGCAAGAACGGAATCCGAAGTCAAGCTTAGAAGGTTATTGCTCCTAAAATCTGCAGTAAGCTGCGCGTGTATAAAAATCCTTAAACAGATGGACAGTTTGGTGTAGTGGTTAAGTGCACGGACTGTAATCTGGGAGAACCGGGTTTGATTCCCCACTCCTCCACTTGCACCTGCTGGATGACCTTGGGCAAGCCATAGCTCTGTACCAACTGTTCCCTCGAGGACAGTTGCCTCAGCTCTCTCAGCCCCACCTACCTCACAGGGTGTCTGTTGTGGGGAGGGGAAGGGAAAGGAGTTTGTAAGCCGCTCTGAGACTCCAATTTCCTCCTCCTCCTCTTCTTCTTCTTCTAACTACCAGTGGGCCGTAGCCGGGATTTTTCTGTTTGTGGGGCAATTTTTTCCCCTTGTGGGGTGCAATCCACACACTTTTTGGCCAGAATTAACAATGCATCCTCCATTCCCAAACAAGTTTGTCAGCCCACAGACCCCTGAACCAAATGCAAAACAAATGCAAGGACTCTGTTCTCTCCTTCTTGCGGTCAGGGGGCCTGGGCTGGGTGGGAAGTCGGGGGGCCCTTAGCAGTAAATTGGGGGCCGGGCCCCAAGAGACCCCACTGTAGCTACAGGCCCGCCAATGATGTATGAATTCCCTTCTGACTCACATTGGAACTGGCTTGATATTTTGGAGTTTTCTCGGAGAACTCTGGAGGAAAGCTTGACTTTTCCTGACAGGTTTCTCGCTTCCCATCTTGCCACGGATGCTGAGCAGCGATCCCCAACATGGCGCCCAGGGTGCCCAGCAATGGATTTTCTGGTAACCATGTGCTTCTTTGACATAGTATCTCTTGCCAAAATCAACACCCAGTCTTGGCTTTTGGGCACTTCACTGGAGATAGAAGTGCTTCAGAAGAGCTCTTGGGGATGGGTTGCAGTTCAGTGGGAGAGCATCTCTTTGGCATGCAGAAGGCCCCAGGTCCAATCCCTAGCATCTCCAATTAAGTACCAGCTAGTAGGTGATGTGAAAGGCCTTTATCTGAAACTCTGGAGAGCTGCAGCCACTCTAAATAGACAATACTGCCTTTGCGAGACCCAGGGTGTGATTCGGTACAAGGCACCTTCACGTGTGCATGGAGCATCCATTGAAAGACAATCCCTTCCACTGTTGGAAGATGCTTGTCTTGCAACCTCTTGCCAGATGGGCCTTCCAGTAGCCATTCTATGACAGTGCCCACTCCCCCACCTCAAAACTCTCAGTGTGTCCACAGTCTCAACAGGACTTGAGGCCTCTGACCAAGAGCCACCCCTGGTTGGTATTTCAGATCAGCGGAAGTATCCTAGTGGAAGGCAGAAATCGGAAATCACACACTAAAATTGCAGCCAGCCAGCAGGGTGTAGTGGTTAGAGTGTGGAACTAGGATCTGGGTAAACCCGGGTTCAAATCCCTGCTCTGCCCTGGAAGCTTGCTGGGTGACGTTGGGCCAGTCACCCCCCTCTCAGCCCGACCTGCCTTGCAGGGCTGTTGTGAGGATAAAACGGAGGAGTGGAGAACGATGTCAACTGCTCTGAGTCCCCATTGGGGAGAAAAGTGGGGTATAAATAAAATAAATGAGGCACGTAATGAGAAAAACAGATACGGTACAAGCGCGGTTAAAGGACCACATCAGCTGTAGGGCATAGTGTATCGCCAAGACACAGTAAAAACTGGGTGGGTCATTTTGCACTGGCGCGACCGGTGGAAAACAAATCACAATCGAATTCTCTCCAGATCAGTTGTTTACGGCACACATAAGAACATTAACAATGAATAAAAGCTGCATTATTTAAGCAAGCTATGCCCCCCCGAAAAGAGAGAAGCGTTTATCGTTTTACAAAGCAATAAATTCGTTTTACTGGCTAGGGAAAAAAAATGGCATTTTCTAAGTTGAAGTGGAAAGCGATCAACGTGCCCAGTTAAAACTCAGTTGCCCAGAGTGATCAAGCAGTGGGGAATTGGCACGCTTGAATTAATGCGCTGTCTAGAGAACGCAACGAGACGCTCTCCCTTCCTTTGTGTTAATTAGGGCTGAATGCACCTATCTATGAATCCGTAGGATTAATCAAGGGATTCATTAAACGTAGATTAAAAGCGTGAACTCGGATTCCAGTTTCAAACAACCGTCTGCTGCAAAAGGGTGCTCTCTGAGCAGCGATGCCGTTTGCAAAAAAGCATGCACATGCCTTCCTTCATGGAACGGGCGCAATACTGTTTCCCAAAGGCTAAAGAATGAATCTTGTTGGGTCGGGCTGCACTCAGTGACTTGGATCCAGAGAACTGCTCTCCGTGGAGCTTCCTATTCATTTACTTTATTTATAACCCGCCTTTCTCCCTAGCGGGGACCCGACATAACTTACGCCATTCTCCTCCTCCTCTGTTTTAACCGCACAACAGCCCTGTGAGGTAGGTTCGGCTGAGAGTGTGTGGATGGCCCAAAGTCCCCCAGCAAGTTTCCATGACACGAGTGGGGATTTGAACCGGGGTTTCCCAGAGCCTAGCCTGTTTGGGCAAAGGGCAGCGCGTGTGGATCAGTGGCAGTGGACGTGCTTGCATGCAGAAGGTCCAAGGTTCACTCTTTGGCCTTTTGGGTCAGGAAGGTCTCCGGGGACAGGGAAAGACCCACCAGAGTCCCTACAGAGCTCCCACCAAGTCAGAGGAGATAATGCAGGGCTAGGTGGACCAGTGGCGTGAAAGCGCAGCCTCCAAATGCTTTTAGAGGAAACCCGGTTCCAGGAAGGTATGGGGTTCTTGTGCAATGGGTGTGACACTGGCCAAAGAGGCATTACACAAGGTGAGATGGGTGTACAGTGCAACTGCGGGGGAGATGAAAGTGAGATGGGTGTAGAGTGCAACTGCAGGGAGGTTTATGTAAGTACATCTGGGCAGATGCTCTCTGTGTCAGCTTTTACAACGCTAATGTAATCGCGACGACGTCATTTGCCACCCAGATGCCTGCAATCTCGTGGCTGGCTGCCAAGTTTGAAACTCTTGGAGGAGCGAGTGTACTGCTCCACTTGGAGTCGATGGGAAAGCACTTGTGTTTTAATACGAGGACTACTTCCAAACTCCACTCGGTGCTCCAAACGGTTTCATCTCCGTTTCGGAAAGGGAAGCAAAATGCCCTAGAAATCGTTCGTTGTTTTGCTCTGTGTGTGTGTGTGTGGACTGCACAGGGTCCCGTTTTGCCGCATCGTTCAGTCCCCTCCAGTCATACGTGGGTCCCCCCCCCCCTCCTCTTACCAATGCGTTTGGAGGATGCTTTGAAGGCATTGATAAAAGTGAGCTGAAACAATATGTGCAACGATACAGAAATAACCTTTTAAAATTGCCGTTTTAAAAAATCAATGTTTCTATGTGCATTGCATCAAAATAAATACCAAACAAGATGCAATTGGTGCCGTTGCATGTACAGTCACACCGAGACAGCTTCTTTTGTTTTGCAGGGTCGTTCTTTTTTAGTAAACACGTGCATGTGCATTGGCAGCATGGAGTTTTAGAAAAAGATGCAAAAGACGTAACAGTTGAACATGCTGCATTCTGGAATTTGATGTTAGAAATTCTCCTAGTTGCGGCAGATTTAAGGAGGGGGTGGAAAGCAGCATAGGGCAAAATTCCATGAGACATCAAGGGAAAATCTACTTAACCTCACCAGCTAAAGCACAGACTGGAGATAGGATACTTCCAAACAGGGTTCCTGGGTGCATGCTTGGAAGCCCTGGGAGACTTCAGGAAGCAGGGCATGGGGAAAACGAGGACAGCAACACGTCATTATCAGTTCTGGCTGCAACCTGGAAATGATGTCACTGACGCTCTAGGATTTCTCCAGATCTCTATGTTAAAAATCACAAAGACGGGGAAGACTCCTAGAGCATCATTGACATAACTTCTGGGTTCCTGCCAGAAGTGACTTTGACATGTTATAGACATCCTTTCTCCCCCATCCCAACTGCTGACAGCGGGCAATTGTCAAGTCTACTTCCCAATAAATTTGTAGACATTTCTCCCACCCCCCCACCACCGAAATGTGTCCCAGAAAAGCTGGTGCCTATATCGTGGCTGGAGACACCGATTGAAGCGGAACATACATCTTTTTGATGTTCCTTTCAGTATCTGACAGCGCTTACCGATGTGTACATTCCCTTGACAAAACAGAAGCCCCGTGGGGGACTGGTAACCCTAGCTGTGTTGTGCTGCACAAAACTGTGCATGCAACCTACCATGACAGAAGGGGAAAAGAAGGGAGGGGAAGGTGTGTGTGTGTGTGTGTGTGTTTTAAATCAAAGCTACTAATGAAAGGCAGGAAAGGAGCCAAGGCCTCCAAAGTGGGCAGAGCTCTCAAGCCTTGTGCATATTCACGCAGTGCATTCCAAACAGCAGTGGGCGATGGCTCTATCCCAAGGGACTTCAGAAACTGTAGTCCTCTAAGATAGGGTTGCCATTTCCCTGGTGGGGCTAGGGAATCCCCTGATTTCAGGGGCCCCAATCCACCATGGCCCAGCTGGCCAGCAGGGGAAGCCCCACCCCTGAGAAGCCCCCTCCCGGCGCCTCTGGCACCAGTGTGATGACATCACCCAGGAGTGACATAATCACGTTTCTGACACTGGGGGCGGCACTCTAGGTTTGGGGCAAAACTCTATGGTTTTGAGCCCCCCCCCAAACCATAGAGTTTTTTGCCCCAAACCTAGAGTGCCGCCCCCAACGTCAGAAACATGATGACATCACTTCCGGGCGTCCCCCAAAGCGTGCACGCCAAAAGAACTCAAGGAAGGATCCGGTGTCCACCCCTGCTTGCAGCCAGGTAGGACTTGGCAACCCTACTGTCCTTCTCTAGTCCCCCAAACCTCAGTGGAAGGAATCCTGGACTGCGGAACTGACTGAAAGCAACTTCCCACGTCCAGTGTGTTTCTTTTCTCAATGGGAAACCATCTTCCTCCATTCCCGTGCTGCAACGGCAGCTTCTCCAAAGCCCTCTCCTTGAGCTGGAGCAAAATGCCAGGCTGCGCGCACTCGCTTCCCATGCTTAAACACATCTCAGGGTTCAGATCACAGCTTCGCTGCAGCAGTTAAGCAAAGTAACACATTCATATTTTGTAAACTGTTTCTCACAGCTTGTTTATTTAGGGTTATAACTGGAGTTGGGCTCCTTATGGAAGTGTGACTCATTGTTTAATGTGTCAGCTTTATTAGCAATTCTTGTTTTTGCCTTATATTTCCTTTGCTACCACTAATTGCCGAGCCCACTGTGAGCTCCGGTTTCCAATGGCAGTGCTCGGAAGGCAGGGGAAAAGAAATCAGACGCTGCTCAATAGACACCCGTGGAAACAAACAAAACCTGGCTACTCGCGGAGGGGCCTTGCGAACGGCGGGGAAGGGCAACTGCGATCAAATGAGCAGTCTTGGGAGAGAGGGGCTGCTCGAGATGGGGGTTTGTCCATCCTGAGCACGTGTGCATTAAAAGCTATTGAAATCAAGCACCCGTAGAGTAGGCGGCCTTGGCTTCTGTGCCCTCGTGTTGCCCTTCCACAATAACTGGTTGGCCGCTGTGTCAAACAGGATGCTGGATTGGATGGGCTACTGGTCTGATCCACAGGGCTCTTCTGATGTTCTTATGTTGTTGGAGACCCAAGGAAAGCCCTGCTGAGTCCGACCAAAGGCCCACCTAGTCCAGCATCCTGTTTCCCACAACGGCAAGCTAGGGGCTTCTTCAGAAACCTTGTGCAGAGTCACAGGCCGTATATCAGCTACTGTAACTACTAGTGGTTCTCCAGAGCCTTATGGAAAAATCTTTAACATCACTTCCTACCTAACCGTTTACATTGGAGATGCCGGGGATCGAACCTGGGACCTTCTGCATGCATGGCAGTTGCTCTACCAACTGAGCCACACCCTCTCCTGTCAACGAGAACACATGAAGTTGCCTTGTCCTGAATTAGACCATTGGTCCATCAAGATCAGTCCTGTATAATCTGACTGGCTGCAGCTCTCCAGGGTCTCAGCTGGAAGTCTTGCACACCACTTAATACCTGATCCTTTTGATAGGAGATGTCGGGGATTAAAGCTGAGCCCTAACTCTGAGAAAGGCAGCTGACCTAACAAAGGACAACCTCTTAGGAGCCACCATGACATAACTAGGGTTGCCAGGTCCCCTTGCTGCGCCGGTGGGGGGATTTGGAGCAGTGTTCCCTCTAAGCTGAGTTAGTGGGAGCTAGCTCACAGGTCTTTTTTTTAGCTTCCAGCTCACACATTTTTGTCTTTGCTCAGGAAGGATGGCTCCAGAGCAAACTAATTTATGCAGCAGCCCAATTGCTGGCTCACAACTTTCATGCCCGTAGCTCACAAAGGAGAATTTTTGCTCACAAGACTCCACAGCTTAGTGGGAGCATTGATTCGGAGGGCAGTCCGGGATGTCACGGATGTCAACCCATCTCAGCATTCCGGGCCTCCTAATTCATGCTCAGTCCTCCCACCCACCCCCCACCCCGGTTTCTTTCTCTTTGGGTGATTTTACGAAGTTATGCTTTCCTGCACAGCTGCAGAGTTAGTTCCCTGAGTATGTAGCAATACTGGCAACCTCTCTGTAGGTGGTTTTGCTGGCGTCATGATTTGTTACCAGCCGCCCACTTGAATATAAGGTATAGTAAATAATGTTGCTGATAATCTCTAGCCAATGATCCCATCACACAATCAACATAATGGCCATTCCCTCCACACACACCCCATCTCCTCCAGCAGTGATCTTGCCTTCACATTACCTCTGGTCTTGCTCCCCTGAAATCCAGCAGAATGATAAAACTTTGGAAGTGGCCACACGACCCAGCTCCCGGCTGCATCCTCCCGTGCCAAAGAGCACTTTTCAAACAAAGGAATTTTTTTAAAAATAAATAAATAAATACAAGTGATACAGTGCACCTGACAGAGTCCCTTTAAATTATCCCCCCCCCCTCTTTCCCTGAAAACATACAATAAATCCCACGCACGGTGCCATAAAAGTACCTGAAATGCTCTTTGAAAGATTTATGGGCATCTGACTGCGGATTCTCCATAAAACGAACATGCCGCTCGCAAGATAATTTCTCATCAGCCATATTTCAGATTCCTGCATGCTGCCAATCCCTTGGAATACAGCGTTGCCAGCCAGTCTGAATTACAGCTACTTAGAAACAACAAGAGTGTTTGATTTATAGAGGCTATCTGCGATCTTACCCTTTTTCTCTCCAGCTTTCTAGATCCATTTCCCACCCATCCATCCCCCCGATCTGATCAAATGCCAACGGATGACCCTCGTGTTTATCCCAGAGAAAATCATCCTGCCGTTACCCTAAACTAGTTCAGGAAAGCTGATTTGGAGAATGTCATACCCAATGGGGAAAGGGATGGCTTCTTCACAGTTTCGCACAGAGGTCATTGGTGAACACCAAATCTGAGAGCCAGTGTGGTGCAGTGCTTAAACTGTCCGACTAGGATCTGGGAAGCCAGGTTTGAATCCCTGCTCTGCCACGGAAGTCTTCTGGGTGACCTTGGGCCAGTCACACAATCTCAGCCTCACCTACCTCACAGGGACGTTGTGAAAATAAAACGGATGAGAGGAGAAGGGTGTCAGCTGCTTTGGATCCCCACTGGGGAGAAAGGCAGGATATAAATAAAGTAAATAAATAAATACATAATAAATTCATGGACAAGACGGGAAACAACATCTTCCTCATTCCTAGAACGCAAGAGGTAAATGTATAAAACCAGCATGTCTGGGGGTTAGGAACAAATTTTCCTTGGCTCAGTTTGGAATCAGCTTTTTCAGATGAACACTTCCTGAGGAAAAAAAAATCAATGATTATCTACCAATTTATAACCCACTTTTCTCCCCAAGGAAACCCAAAGTGGCTTATAACATTGTTCTCCCCTCCTCCATTATATCCTCACAACAGCCACCTTGCGAGGTAGGTTAGGCTGAGAGAGGGTGACTGACTCTGCCAGAGCTGTGGCAGAGTCGGGATTTGAAGCCCGGTCCCTCCCCCCCCCCCCCCCCCGAACAAATGAAGCTGCCTCATACTGAAATCAGACCACCGGTGCATCAAATTCAGCATTGTCTATTCCAGGGTTGGCCAACCTGTGGCTCGGGAGCCACATGCGGCTCTTTCACACATATTGTGCGGCTCCTGGCAGGGCGGCTGGGGAAGCAAAGGGGAGGCATGCTTTTTCTCTCTTTCTCCCTTCCTTCCTTCCTTCCCTCCTCCCTCCCATCTATTTGCTTTCCTAGTTTCTCTCTCTCTCTTTCTTACCACTTCTTTAATTCTTTCTTTCCATCTCTCTCTTTTTCTCTCTCTCTCTCAATATCATTAGCAAACAAGTAATATCATTATCAATAACCGGTTTTCCTTGTTTGTTTTTATTTTTGGCAGTCCCATTTAACGTTAATAAAAAGCAAATTTGCATATTTTTAAAAATAAAAACGTGTGTGTGATATTTGTTCCTGTCTTGCGGCTCTCAGACATCTGACGTTTATTCTATGTGGCTCTTACGTTAAGCAAGGTTGGCCACCCCTGGTCTATTCAGACTGGCAGCAGCTCTCCTAGGTCTCCAGTAGAGGACTTTCACATCAACTGATGCCTGATAGCCCAGGCTAACCCAATTTTGTCAGATCTTGGAAGCTAAGCAGGGTCAGTGCTGGCTAGTATTTGGATGAGAGACGCCCAAGGAATGCCAGGATCGTGACGTGGAGGCCGGCTATGGAAAACCCATCTCGGAATGTCTCTTGCCTTGCAGACCCTACGGGGTCACCATAAGTCAGCTGTGACTTGAGGGCACTTTTCACCATCACCGAATCCTGATTCTTACTGGAGATGCAGGGGACTGAACCTGGGACGCTCTGCATCCCAAGCAGAGGCTCTGCCATGGAGCTACCACCCTCTCCATTGTGGTCTGAGCCGCTAACCATTGTTCCACGCTGGCTCTCATCTGTGTCTGGGCCTCCTCGCCTGGCCTGGCCATCTTCCTTCACTCTACAGGGTCTCTGTAAAAAGTGTTTGGTTTCAAAAGACAGTTTTGATCAGGACTGCCTGGGATAGCAACTTTCCAGCGTGTCTGTCTTGTCGGGGGTGTTGCTAAAATTTCAGCGGTCGTCTCTAATTGGCGTTGCATTCTTGCACATATATGATGTTCTACAGCGGGCTGGATTGATATTTTGACGGCCGCCTCCTCGAACTGAGTCAAAACAGGGTAACGGGTTCTTAAATGGATAAACTGAGGTGTGCGTTTTTATGCAAAAGGCCTCTCCCAAAGTTCCCAGCCCTTACTCCGGTGTCTTGTGGGGAAACAAAGAAAAAAACCCACACAATGTTGCCAGGGAGATGGAAGGTGGCATGGTATAGGTGTGTCTTGTCAGATCTTGGGAGCTAAGCAGGATTGGCACTTGGAAGGGAGACCTGCAGACAAAAGCAAGGGCAACCCCCTTCTGCCTCTCACTTGCCTTGAAGCCCCTTTGCTGGGGCTGCCACAAGTTCATGGTATAGCCCGATCTCATCGGATCTTGGAAGCTACAAAGCGAATTCTTGGAAGGGAGACCCACCAAGGAAGGCAGGGATGCCAACCTCCAGGTGGGGCCTGGGGATCCCGTGCTTTTATAACTGATCTCCAGCTGACAGAGATCAGTTCCCCTGGAGAAAATGGCTGCTTTGAAGGGTGGCCTCTATGGCATTGTACCATGCTGAGGCCCCTCCCTTCCCCAAACTCTGCCCTCTCCCGGCTCCACCCCCAAAGTCCCCAGGTATTTCCCAACCTGGACTTGGCAACCCTAAAGGAAGGCTCTTCCGAGGCAAACAAGGACAACCCCCCTCTGCTTCTCACTGGCCTTGAAACCCCTTTGCTGGAGTTGCCAAAATCCATCGTATAGCCCTGTCTCACCAGATCTCAGGAGCTAGGTACTTGGATGCGAGACCACCAAGGAAGGCTCTGCAGAGGAAGAAGAAGAAGAAGAAGAGAAGAAGAGATTGGATTTATACCCCGCCCTCCACTCCCCAAGGGAGTCTCAGAGCGGCTTACAAACTCCTTTCCCTTCCCCTCCCCACAGCAGACACCCTGTGAGGTAGGTGGGGCTGAGAGAGCTCTTTCCCAAGCTGTCCTTGAGGGAACAGCTGGTCCAGAGCTATGGCTTGCCCAAGGTCATCCAGCCAGGTGCAAGTGGAGGAGTGGGGAATCAAACCCTGTCCTTCCAGATTAGAGTCCGCGCACTTAACCACTACACCAAACTGGCTCTCTGCTTCTCACTGGAAGAAGGCCATAGCAACCCCCTTCTGCTTCTCACTGGCCTTGAAACCCCCTTGCTGGGGTTGCCATAAATCAGCGGCGACTCGATGGCACTTTACATACCCGTGTGGCCAGAAGAAATGCCAGCAGCGATAAGTGCGATAAGTGAATGCTTTGTGCCTGTTGGCAACTCAGTGAAAACATATTGGCAAAACGCCCCTGTTTCAACTTTGCGACCCGCGAGCAGCCTGGCGAATCCGGGGAGCTCCTTGAAGCTACTAGCTGTTTGAGAGTTCCAGGTGCCTTGCCCAGAGATAGCAGCCTTCAATTAGCACCAGCAAATCGAGGATGAGGTTGTTTGACATCTGGGATGACACGCCTTCCTGGACGGTGTTTGACACAGCGCTGCAACCCTTGCAAGTGCTGCCGTGCCTCTTGTCCTGCTCTCCCTCCGTGTCCGACATGTTCTGTTTTCACATCTCTCAAGTCGTGCCCAGGACCTGGAGCTGTCAGCCTTGGAGAGGTAGAGAATCGTTCTTTGATCAGCCACCCTCGGACGGTTCTGCCCGGTGCAGCAGATCTCTCCTGCAGCTTGACATCTCAGCCCTTCTGCATGACTGCCTCCTCGAGAAGTTTGGTCTTTCCCCTCTTAAACACGCACAGAGAAGCAATCAGCAAGCTGCACGGAAAGGAGAGGCGGAGGACGACGTATGATAGACGGGCTGGGAGTCCACGGCCCATGCTCGGGTGAGATTAGAAGCCAGCGCAGGCTAGAAATAATTATAACAACTAATTGTTTGGATGGCAGGAACCAGGAACTGACTGTAACAACAACAACAACAAAATATTTTTCGCAGGATTAATTAGAAAAGGCGAGAAGGGGGGAAAAAAAGATTGGTGTATTGTGAGGACAGCGCGAATAAATAAGACGCTTTAACTAGGAACTGTTTCTTTCGCGGATGAAGTTCCAGGGCAAAGCCTGTAAAAGAAACAACAAAAAATACTGATCTATTTCTTGATTTATTGTTGAACCTCACTTGCTCCTGAGGCCTTGAGATGGAACAGCAACTGGTGACTGACACAAAGGGCCTTGGTGCAAAACTGCTGTAAAGCAGCCATAAAGCAGGCTGCTGGAAAAGGCAGAGAGAGGCAACCAATGCCTTCTTCCAGCTCAGGTGGGGCTGCTAACCTCCAGGTGGGGCCTGGAGATCTGCTGGAATTATAATGGAACTCTAGGTCACTTCCCCTGGAGGAAATGGCAGCTTCAAAGGGTAGACTGTATGGAATCACAAACCCACTGAGTTCCCTCCCCCCCCCCCCACCTTCTGCCCTCCCATGGCACATGGCCCTGACTCCAGAAACTTCCCAAGCTGGAATCAACTCAGGTAACTTCCATAAATTTTCCAGGATTATCCAAACAATGCTTCCCCCCACCCTGTGCAGCAAGCAACAGCACAACTTGAGGGATGCCAGCCTCCAGGTGGGACCTGGGGATCCCCCAGAATCACAGCTCATCTCCAGATTACAAATGTCAGTTCCCCTGAAGAAAATGGGTGCTTTGGGGGTGGACTCTAGGGCATTGTACCCCACTGTGGTCCCTGTCCTCCCCAGGCTCCACCCCCACACCTCCAGAAATTTCTCAACCTGGATGTGACAACTCTACCCCCCATCCCTGCGGGACCTGGCATCTCTACAACTGATAGTGTGAGAACCAGAAGGCTTTTCGCAAGACTGTGGTAGGGAGAGCGCACTGTCCTGGCACACAGAGGCCTTTACATTTTGTGATCATCTCCACTCGACTTAGCTCGTGTATCCACTGCAGCAGTGACTGTTGCACGGAGTTTCTTACAGGAGCTCTGTGGGAAACAATTGGTTAGTGCCTGTGACATCACTTATGAAGACAGCCAGGTACCTACTGAACAGTATCTGTGGGGTCCACAGTGCCTGTGTCATCACTAGTGATGATCAGGGGTCCTTTTGAGCAGGAGCTCGCAGGAGCGCAGCTCCGGGAGTTGGTGCCAGCCCCCCCCCCTCACGGGGCAATGCCTGCTTGTGTCATGGCTGCAAAAAATGACCCCATCCCCTGGAAAGGTCCTTGTTCCTCCGACCAGCCTTCGGAAGGTTTCAGCCACCACTGAAACCAGGGGTCATTTCGTAGAAAAAGAGGTGCAGGAGCTCATTAGCATAACTCATTTGCATATGCCACACCCCCTAACATATCGGAAGTGTGTCAGAAGGCAACACCCACCCCTCAGGCTCCACTCCACAGGTGAGTGAAACTGACCTGCTCTTCCTCCATTCCCTTCCCCATCCAATACTTTGGGCAATAAAAATAAGTGTAAAGAACACACCCTCATTCTCTTCCTGCTCCCTTGAAACCACCAGGTTTCAAGTAGAGTTGAGATACCCATGACAAGTGCACCACCCATCCCTTCCCCTTCCCCTCCCCACAACAAGACACCCTGTGAGGTAGGTGGGGCTGAGAGAGGTCTTTTGAGAACTGCTCATGAGAGAACAGCTCTGAGAGAACTTGTGACTGGCCCAAGGTCACACCAGCAGCTGCATGGGGAAGAGTGGGGAATCAAACCCGGTTCTCCCAGATTAGAGTCCAACTCCTGACCACTCCACCAAACTGATGGGGTGGAAGCTGCTGAAGGGTTGGTGAAATTTCTCCAGTACTTATGTGCCATGTGCCCAGATAAAAAATGGTATACTTAGAAAATTTATATGCCACTTTGAGCAAGTCTCTGGAAAAGCAGCACACAGTCGTAAAAGGAACAATGATAAAATTATCAATATTAAAACAAAACATTAAAAACAATAAAGACCCTAGCAGGACTTTCCCCAGGGCGCTGCGCCTCTGCACTGCTCGGGGAAGCTGAGGAGGGGGCGGGGCTTGGTCATGTGCCCACCCCCTGAGCTTCTCACTCCCGGAGCTGCGCTCCTGTGCGCTTCTGCTCCAACGGACCCCTGACTGAAACTATCCTCCCAGAATAGTGGTATTTCTGAGGCTTGGATTAGTAGCTGTCCCCTCTCTGCCAGCTCTCTCTCTCCCTCCCCCCCCCTTTCTTTCTTGCCTTCTGACATACTTCTAGTGATGTCAGGGGGTGTGGCATATGCAAATAAGTTCTGCTAATAAGTTCTGCTAATGAGTTCCTGCACTTCTTTTTCTACGAAATGACCCCTGGTGATGATAAGCAACACCGTTCCTTCCTTCCTTCCTTCCCTGCCTGCACCCTTTTGCATTTTCCATGACATAATTTAATTAGTCTTTGCAAGAAAGGTGGACTTTAAATGAAGCCAATAAATACATTTTAAAGTGCAATGGTTATTTTCAAATAGTTATTTATTTAAAGCAGAAGGCAGATATCCTTCCCCAAACCCAAGTTCCTGCTACCTTGCAAACCGTGCACTCACATTCCTCTACGCCCCTCTTCTGCAGTTCTGGCATGAATGAGGATACTTTTAAAAAACCCACAAAACCCACATTTAGCTTTCCATCAAAGCAAGGACATTCACCCATCCATCCCAGGGATTTGGGATACTGTGTTTTATGAACAACTTGGGTAGTAATTGAGGGGCGGGGGGGGGGGGGGGGGCTGTTAATGAAAATTCTCCTTGAAAGAATATGGGAACTGAAAATATTTATGCCTCATGCTTTTAGCATATTTGCTCTTGAGGTGATTGCCTTGAGGGTGTCCCCCCCCCCCCTCGATAGTTTGCACAGATGTTTGCTTTAGCATTTCTTACTGAAACCAAGTTTGGCAAGAGTGCTTATCAGTATGCCAAATGCCTCTCATCCACTTTCTCCTTAGAACAAAGTTTGAGTCCCGTGGCACTTTTAAGACCAACAAAGTTTAATTCTGGGTATGAGCTTTCGTGGGCACGCACACAATGTATCCGAAGAAGTGTGCCTGCCCACAAAAGCTTATACCCAGCATTAAACTGTGTCGGTCTTAAAAGTGCCAATAGACTCAAACTTTGTTTTAGTGCTTCAGACCAACACGACTACCCACCTGAACCACACTTTCTCCTTGACACTGACACGGAGACATTCACCTGCATAGCTCAAGAAAGGAGGTGCAAGGGTCATTTAAGAAGGTGCAGGCCCAGACAGCTTCTACTGCCTAGCAATTTATCAAAGTGAGTATTGTCTACACTGACTGGCAGCCACTCTCCAGAGTTTCAGGCTGTGGTCGCACGGCAAGGTTTTCGCGATTTGTTCCCGCTACAGATTTGATTGGGAATATTTTTTTTCCGGGTTGGGATGGTCACACATCGTTCCCTGACTTGGCAGCCCTGTCTCTCAAGGACAGTTGTCTCAGAGCTCTCTCAGCCCCGCCTACCTCACAGGGTGTCTGTTGTGGGGAGGGGAAGGGAAAAAGAGTTTGTAAGCTGCTCTGAGACTCCCTTGGGTAGTGAAGGGCGGGGTATAAATCCAATCTCTTCTTCTTCTTCTTCAAGAGCCAACTTCCAGAGGGAAGGGCTTCCCCAGCACCCCATCTGTTGCCCTGACATGCTCCTTTGCTGGCGACTGCCTTCCTGTGTGTTGGCTAGAGTGCTGCAGACATGACCACAAACCCCCCTGTGTTTTTTTTCCACGCTTGGCCCACCTTTGCGCCACACGCTGATTTGTTGCTCAGCCCAGCATTTTGACTTTTACAAGATGGCGTCACTAAACCCTTAATGATCACCTGCGTCTTTTAGCGCAGTGACTGAGGTATCCCTGGATTTAAAAAACCATAAATCCTCTGCACAGGGAGCGTGTCTTCTCGGTGATTCATGGCCTGGGCTGTTTCTGCAGGCAATAAAAGTTTCTGTGATCTTACTTTATGTGCTGCGGTTTAGCACCTGAGGCATAGCACGTTGGCAGGAAACAGCAGAGGATAGAAACTTTAGTGGTCTTGTGAGAGAATGAAAAACTAATAGTAATAATAGCAGTAGTAGTAGTCAGGGCTCATTTCGTAGCCGGAGCTCCTCTGCATATTAGGCCACACCCCCTTGATGTAGCCAATCCTCCAAGAGCTTACAGTAGCCCCTGTAAGAAGAGCTCTGGAAGCTCTTGGAGGATTGGCTACATTAGGGGTGTGTGGCCTAATATGCAAAGGAGCTCCTGCTATGAAATGTGCCCTGGTAGTAGTAGTAATAAGAATAACAATAATAATGTCATTATATACAAAAGCAAAGGGCTGCTTCCAATTTCCCTTTCCCCCCCTGAAATGGTGGAAATGACCAGACAGTAGGGTGCAAGAAAACACTGGTGCTGTTCTAAATGGAGTTACATGCTTCTAAATCCATTAAAACCAGGGAGATTAGAAAAACAGAAATCTGCATAGGATTAGCGTTGCCGGATCCATGTTGGGAAATCCCTGGAGATTTGGGGGGGTGGGGTGGAGCCTGAGGAGGGCGGGGTTTGGGAAGGGGAGGGACTCCAATGGGGTATGGAGCTCACCTTCCAAAGTGGCCGTTTTCTCCAGGTGAACTGATCTCTGTCCCCTGAAGATCAGTTGTAATCTCAGGTCACCGGCTGCCGCCTGGAGGTTGGCAACCCTAGCATATGAAGCCATGGCAAGGTCATATGAATGTGAAATGCAAGACCCCTTTGACAAAATTCAGCCTCCAAGCAAGGGTGGTGCAAATGATACATGCATTGCCTATCAGCTTTGATGGCACGGGCATTCGCCAATAGATCCCTGTACAACGGTTTGAGCTGCCTTTGTGTAGGGAGGTCCTGCCGGAGAGCTACAAAAACAGAACAAATGGGCATGCCACCGCAAGGGCAGAGGGGCAGCATCCATGGAAATGAACTGCCTCGAGCAGGTCCAGAGAGGCAAAGTACCTGTATCCTTAACCAATTAATCAAGCTGTGTTTGGTACAACTTGGGGCCGATGCGCACACCGCCACATCTCTGGAACTGTCTCCCTTGCGCGAGCCTCAATATGCAGTTTGAAAAGAGTTCCTCAGCTACGTGACAAGTCAGCTGTCGGCCCTTCCTGGGCACAGGAAATGGCAAGGGCACGCCCCCCCCCCCATCCAAACCAGGAGAGCTCCCTGGATGTCACTACAGTGGTTTTGCTGGCATCCGACCAGCACTTAGCATAATAGTTGATCTAGCCCTGATCCTAATCTCAGAACGTCAGCAAACGCCACCGGACACCTTCTGCCTGCTGGGAACAGCCTCTCATTAGCAGCTCCAGGTTTGAGGATCAAAGGCTAGGCAGGGTCATGGGGAGACCGCGGGGGGTGGGGGGAGGTTGCTGTGTTACCCCAGGTGCAGGAAGGGTGATGAAGGAACTCTGCCGAGGAATGTGGGTAGGCTCTTTTCGGCTGATCCCCATTGCCATGTGGTTTAAGCAGGGCTTTTTTTCCCCCTGGGGGAATGTGCTGGGACCTCTTTGACAAAATTCTTTTAAAAATGCTTAAAAGCTCATGACTTTTCAGGACGCAGATAGAAAACTTCATTTCCCTCTTGAGAGTTCCGGCACCTCCCTCTCTCTTTTCTTAAAAGCCCTGGTTTTAAGTAAAGAGAACGGAAGCTCGAGTTAGGACGACACCTTTTTGTCCTGATGCCCCGTTTCCCGGCTCTTGGATATTTAGACTTTGGCTGTGATTCCTCGAGGCTGATGGAATTCTATCTATATGCCCGGCTAGGATCTAGGGACCCAGGTTCAAATCCACCCTCTGCTATGGAAGCTCACTGGGTGACTTTGGGCCAGTCACTCTCAGTCACACCTATCTCATAGGGTTGTTGTGAAGATAAATGAAGGTGAGGAGAGCAAAGGAAACTTTTGGGGGGTCCCTGTTTGGGAGAATGCAGGGGATGAATGAAGCAAGTATCTGTCTGTCTGTCTGCTTACAACATCATTCTCTTCTCTTCCCTTTTCTCCTCTCAACAGCAACCCTGTGAGGTAGGCTAGGCTGAGAGAGAGCGACTGGTCCATAGCAGTAGAAAAGAGCAAGGGTCCAGTCGTAGAGACTGACAAAAATTTGTGGCAGGGGATGAGCTTTCATCGAGTCACTGCCTGCTGTTGTCATTTGGCGTCTGAAATCACTCCACTCTCCAAGATGTAAGGGCCGATGGACTATATTCTACCTGTATGCAGGGCCGGCTCTATCACTAGGCCAACTAGGCGGCGGCCTAGGGGCGCAGCTGGCAAACAGGGCAGCGGAGACACTGAGAGTGAGAGACTTGGCGAGACAGCGCGAGAGCCCAGTGTGCTTTACAGGTAGCAGCAGCAGCGCTCCTCAGCCATGCTGGGCGAGCAGGCAGAGCCAAGGCGCATCCTGGGTGACCCGCAGCCGCCATTCCCACAAGTCCACCCCTGCCTCTTCCTCCGCCCCATGTGGCCTTCAAGAACTTGACCAGCCGGGGAGGAAAGGGGAGATGCTGGCATGCAGAGGATACCTCATGGATACCCACGGAGTCCGGGAGGGGGCGGGTGGGTGGCGGGCTGGTCCCCAGACTCCAGGGGAAGAGAAAGAGTGGTGGTGCCCCCCCTGTCCCCACCCGTCTGGACACTCTGCTTCCTGGCCTCCTCCAAGACCGGCTACCCTGGGAAGGGAGGGGCGCTTTCCAGCTGGGTCTGCTGCAGCAGCCCTCTGCTCCCCCCCTGTCCCTCAAGGCTCTGAATCCCAGCAAGCAACTTTTGCACTCAGCCAAGCTTCAAATCAGGCGCACGCTCCTGCCCCCCCTGCTTTCTCTAGTGGCACCGGGCTCTGGGGCTGGGGGCGTCCCTTGCAGGTGGGCAGGTCTCCGGCGGTGGAGAGGGTGGCTCTGTGGTGGTGGTGGGAGCGCCACAAGGAGCCTCGCCTGGGGAGGGTGCCACAAGGTAGCCTCGCCTAGTGTGCAAAAAACCCTGGGGCTGGCCCTGCCGGTATGTGAAGAAGTGAGCAGTGACTTACAGAAGCTCATCCCCTGCCATGAGTTTTGTTAGTCTTGAAGGCGCTACCGGACTTTTGCTCTTTTCTACTGCCGCAGACGGACTAACATGGCTACGCATCTTGACTGGTCCATAGTCACCCAGCGAGCTTCCGTGGCTGGGTAGGGATTCGAATCTGGTTCTCCCAGATCCTAGCCTGACCCTCTGACCATTATGCCAAGCCGGCACCTGGCGTCCACCCCCTAAAGCAATGGCCCCACAGTTCCCGGTGTGTGCTCCCCCGCCCTGTTGCAAGTCCAACCTCAGCCAGCGTTAGAAGCCTGCTTTTTATAAACGGAAAAATCAGGTTCTGACGACGAACGTCTTAAAGATGCCAAATTTTGTCAACAAAAGAGAGGAGGTGTGAAGTGATGGAAGGCGATGCGGCACATCGCTGAGAGTTAGCCAGGAACCGGCGGCGATGTTCAGAGCGTCTCGGTGCCAGAGTTGGAGTGCCAAGTGTCTTGGATCGTACCCTTTGGCTCAGATATGGGGTGGAGAGAAAGGGGCTGCCTGCATCTTAGAACGGCAGACATTAGACCCCCTGCAAAATGGGCTTCCGTTCCCTGCAGACAGGGGATATCCGTAGCGTCAAGGAGAAATAGCATTGCTCTGAAGGAGCCACAGGGGTTTTGCTTCAAGGAGTCAGCCTTGGCTTTGACGTCTTCAGAACCTGTGCAACCCTAAACGGACGTCCTCTGATGCTTCCAGGACACTGCAACCCATGCTCTGCCCCGCTTCCAGCACCAGAGCAATGCCAGTTCCTGGTTCCAGTGTCAGAACAACATTTCTGGGGGCCTGACTCTTGAACTGTTATGGGGGCCCCTTCTCAATCGGACGGCGTTGCACAAGGTCCAAGGAGCCTTGCTGCCCTTGCAAGAGCATCAGAGAAGCCAATGCTGGATCAGGCTAGTGGCCCATCCAGTCCAACAGTCTGTCACACAGTGGCCAAAAATACCAGGTGCCCTCAGGAGGTCCAGCAGTGGGGCCAGGACACTAGAAGCCCTCCCACTGTTGCCCCCCCCCCCCCCAAGCACCACAAATACAGAGCATCCCTTGCCCCAGACTGAGAGTTCCTATCTATACCTTGTGGCTAATAGCCACGGATGGACCTCTGCTCCATATATTTATCCAATTCCCTCTTGAAGCTGTCCATGCTTGTAGCTGCCACCACCTCCTGCGGCAGTGAATTCCACGTGTGAATCACTCTTTGGGTGAAGAAGTTTTTATCTATTCTAACCTGACTGCTCTGCAATTTCACGGAGTGCCCACGAGTTCTTGTCTTGTGAGAAAGGGAGAAAAGTACTTCTTTCTTTACCTGCTCTATCCCATGCATAATCTTATAAACCTCGATCATCTCACCCCTCAGCCACTTCCCTCGTAGGGAAGTGTTCAGAGGGAAAGTGTTCCAACCCTTTAATCATTCTAGTTGGACCTCGAGGCCCAAGTGGTAGAGAATGGGTGGTGGGTTGGAGCCCTTGAAAATGGGCCACACAGGGAGCCCCTTCCCACCAGCAACGAGCTCTGGGCAACTGCTGTTCTCTTCTTCAGTGGGGCTGTTCCATGGCAGATCACCATATCTTTTTTTAAAATTTAACCACTACATCTCAGATTTTGATTAAAATTAGGGTTGCCTGGTCCATCTTTGTCCCCGGCGGGGGACTTGGGAGGGGGGGATCCTGGAGGGGGCGAGGCATCCCCAACATGACGACATCATGTTGGGGACGTCCTGGCTCCAAGCCCCGCCCCTGCAGGGGCCTCTCGCTGCAGGCACTTAAAGAGGCCCCTTTAAGTGCCCACAGCAGGAGGGCCCCACCCGCCCAATCTCCAAGTGGCAGAGACTGGGCGCACAGCCCGCAGCTACCCCTCTCCCTCTCTTTCAAGTGAGAAGGGAGAGGGAAGGCTGTGGGGGTGGGGCCTTGGGGGCGGGGCTTCCCCACCGGCCAGCTGGCCAGGTGGTGGGTAGAGCCCCCCCCCCAAAGCGGGTAGCCCCTTCCAAACTGTGGGGTCTGGCAACCTGTTATGTCTGCTGATGGCCACTAGGGCACCAGCAACATATAGCTTGACTCCTGGAAACAATAGAAGTCAAGGATCCTAGACCACCACTAGCCCTCCAATGAGAACTCTGGCGGGAAATTCAAACCCGCCAATAGGACTTTGGGGTGTGTCCTAGGGACTGTATAAAGTTGGCCCTCGCGGCCAGTATTGCATGCTTAGTTGTGTACCGAATAAAGAATGCTGATCGCTACCTCGTCGTCCGACTCTTCAGTGCAATGAACCCAGCACTCAATACAACCCTAATTAAAATTGCTGTACTGGCCATATGAAACGGGTATCAGAGCCCATTCTAAGGCCAATATTAAGTGCTTCAACCTGCTGGCTTACGACTCTTGTCGCTAAAATAGCCTTATTTTAATAACAAACACTTCGAAAAACTCCATCCGTTTTGTTGAAAAATCCACTCATTTTTTTAAAAAGTTGCTTCAGGACCCCGCCAGGATTCAGGGCCCTGACGCTTAAGCTTCATCAGTTTCGTAGTATATTCGCCCCTGCCTAGGGGGCCTCCTTCTGCCTAAAAACACGTCCCCCTCATGCCTCCCTTCCCTTCCACCCCCCCACCTGACTGTGCCTCCCCCCCTGTCAAAGACCCTCCTTCTACCTGTGCCACATGTCAGTGGCTGGAGGGTGGACCTGGCAATGCTAGCTGGCCCCATGGCAGAGTCCCAGACCGCCCGTTCTGTTGCACATGGGCCAGTCTTCCCTCCCTCCCTCCCTCCCTCCCTCCCTCCCTCCCTCCCTCCCTCCCTCCCTCCCTCTAGGGGACTGCTCTGTGTGGGCCTGGGGCAAACCACATCCTTTTCAAAGGGCCATGGGGACTTTGGGGGTGGAACGGGTGATGTGATGGAAACACTCAGCCTTGGCTCTTCTCGCCAGGACCGCACCCTCCTGAAAGCGACGCGGGAAGGCTGATGTCGGGGCTTACGCCCACGAGTGCCAGCAGCTGGGCATGCTGGGCCAAATCCCCCGGGTCACCATTAGCTATATTTCGGTGTTCCCGCCTGGCCTGCCAATGGGTCAAGCTAGGGAGGCTGCAGGCTAAGGACAGGGTGTTCCTCCCGCAGTGCCTGGCCCGGCCCCACACTGAGCTGTGCGATGCAAGGAAACAGCAGGGCCGACCCATAGGGTTGTAAGCCCTGTGCGGAAATGCATCTGCCCACAGTGCTGAGTGGTCTCCTTCTCTCTGTGGGTCAGCTCTCTAGGGATGCCAGCATAAGACTGGAGTCTTTGCATGCAACAGGCCTTGGACATGTAGTGAGTCATACGCTGCTTCCAAACCAGTCCTGACTTTGGCAGCCTTCAGAGAGCTGGCTCTGTTTCCCTGCAATGGGTGTGAGCCTAGCTCACTGCCACGCTCCGATGTTCCCTCCCTCTTCCACTCGTGCTCAGAGGACAATCTGAACCCAGCCTGGATTCAGGAGCCCTCAGTCAAATGGTAATGCGAGAGCCAGGGTGGCGTAGTGGTTAGGGCATCGGGCTACGATCTGGGGGATTCAGAATCGAATCCCTGCTCTGTGGTGGAAGCTTGCTGGGTGACCCTGGGCTGCCAGTCACACACTTGGAGGACAGGAGAAGAATGGAAGCCACCGTCTGGGTTCCACTGGGAAGAAAGGCTGGTAGATAAGCCATGATGTCCACTTTCAGACTCTGTACATGAAAGGAGGATGGAAGAAGAGGATGAAGAGGAAGAACTTGGGGCTCTTTAGCTTGGAGAAACGACAGCTGATGGGTGACATGATGGAGGTTTATAAGATTATGCATGGGACAGAGCAGGTATCTGCTCCCTTTCTCCCTATTTCTCCCTTTCTCACAATACAAGAACTCATGGGCACTCCATGAAATTGCTGAGCAGTCGGGGTAGAACAGATAAAAGGAAGGACTTCTTCAACCAAAGAGTGATTAACACATAGAATTCACTGCCATAGGAGGTGGTGGTGGCTACAAGCATGGATGGTTTCAAGAGGGAATTGGATAAACATATGGAGCAGAGGTCCATCTGTGGCTTTTAGCCACAAGGTATAGATAGGAACTCTCAGTCTGGGGCAAGTGATGCTCTGTATTCTTGGTGCTTGGGAGGGGGGCAACAGTGGGAGGGCTTCTAGTGTCCTGGCCCCACTGCTGGACCTCCTGAGGGCACCTGATATTTTTGGCCACTGTGTGACAGAGTGTTGGACTGGATGGGCCATTGGCCTGATCCAACATTGGCTTCTCTTATGTTCTTAAGCGGAAGAAGAAGAAGAAGAGTTGGATTTATACCTAACCCTCCACTCAGAGTCTCAGAGCAGCCTCTTTCCCGTCCCCTCCCCACAACAGACACCCTGTGAGGCAGGTGGGGCTGAGAGAGCTCTGAGAGAACTGCTCCTGAGAGAACAGCTCTGAGAGAACTGTGACTGACCCAAGGTCACCCAGCTGGCTGCATGCGAAGGAGTGAGGAATCCTGTGGAGGAGTGAGGAATCAAACCTCGTTCTCCAGATTAGAGTCTGCCGCTCTTAACCACTACACCAAACCACTACACCAAAGAGGATGAGGAAAGGCATGTTTGTGCATGCCATGTTCATGCACACCGGGCTTGCAGTGCGGTCTGAATGCAGCTTTAATATTTTTCCTCTACAAGAGAACATCTTTGAAAGCATTAACTATGATAGATCAGAATTAAAGTCCATTTGGCTCTTACAAGACTTGATAGGCGAGCGGGGCTTGACCCTTGCTCTTTCTCTCTCCCACTTGTGGTTTTTTTTGACGCAAAAGCAGCATCGCGACATTTTGGCACATACAGACGCTTCTGATCTGGTGCTTCTCTGCTGACGTACTCCCATTCAAGAGTAAGTGATATGCAAAGAAGCCCCAATCCTCCAGGGCTAGCGCTAGCAATTCTGCAAGCCAGGGTCCTTGCTAAGGTCTAGACTGGTTTAAACTGAGTGGATTTCTCCCGTTCCATTTCTTCACTGAGTTGGAATTTCACCTTTGCCTCCAGTCCACTCCCTCTCAATCCCGATTTAGCCAGGAGAATTTCTAAAATTAATTCCGGAAATGCAGTATGTGTCTTTTACCAAAACCTTCTCCTCATTTCTCTCTCTCTCCCTCTGTCTCCTATGTTTACAGGCACACTGAAAAAAAAAACTACCTTATATGACTGTGTCAAGATTCCTTCGATGTGGTATTTTACCAATGCACCGATGCACCACTACAGATTGGCAGAACAACAGACAAAGCACACCTGGAGACACCTGTACCGATAATTGCATCAAGATTGCTTTGGGGCAGTGTTTTATGAGCGCACAGATGCGCATCAGTAATAAATTCACTGTGGTGGCAAAGAGGGCCTGTGCAGTGCTAAGTACAAAGTTCAGAAATAAACGAATGGGATGGCAGGGAATTCCTAAAGCCCCACCAGCCCCACAGGGTACAATGCTGTAGAGTCTACCCATCAAAGACCGGCTAACTCAGAGCTCCCAAATCCAAAGGCGCTCATTTCAGAGGGCAGCTGTGTCGGTCTGCAGTAGAACAGCTGGATTCGAGTCCAGGAGCACCTGAGAGACCAAACAAGATTTTGGGGAGGGGGGTATAAGCCTTCGAAAATCAAAGCTAGCAGACAAAGGGAGCTCTGACTCTCAAACGGTCATTCCCCCCCCCCCCCCCCATCTTGTTGGTCTCTCAGGTGCTACTGAACTTGAATCCAGCCAATCCAAAGAGAAATACAAGAATTTGGAACCTTCATGAATGAAGAAGAGACTGTCATTTAGCAGGATGCCAGGTTCTCTACAATGCTCTCCCTTGAAGCCCAGCATCAGTTTAGTGCAGACCGGAGCACACCTGTCTTTGAACTGGCCGGGCTGCCTGAAAAGATCAAGCACCCCCCTAGAGTCTCTCTACCCTGTTGGGAAATACATGGAGGTTTTGGGGTGGACCCTGGGGAGGGTGGGATTCTGGGGAGTGGAGGGACCTTAGTGGGGTATAATGCCATCGAGTCCACCTTTCAAGGTGGCCATTTTCTCCAGGTGAGCTGATCTCTGTCGCCTGGAGATCAGTTGTCATCCCAGGAGATCTCTAGCGACCTCCTGGAGGTTGGGATCTGTGACCCATCTACCAAAATACTGGAGGCACTGCCAGGCAGGGGATGTGGGAGGTCACAAGTCAGGGAGGTTAGACTGGGCTCCCTTAGATGTAGGGTTGCCAGCTCTGGGTTGGGAAATACTTGGAGATTTAGGGGGTGGAGCCTGGGGAGGGCGGGGCTTGGGGAGGGGAGGGACCTCAGCAGGGTATAACATCATACAGTCCACCCTCCAAAGCAGCCACTTCCTCCAGGGGACCTAATTTCTCTCATTTGGAGATCAGTTGTAATAGGAGGAAAGCTCCAGGCCTCACCAGGAGGTTGGCAACCCTACTTAAATGGTATCCTGGTCAGCCCTTTAGAGATCTGTAACATTATTCATATCCATACTATATCAAAAATGTCTGGCGTTCATCCATTATTCTGGAGTGTCTTGGAAAGGAGGATGGGAAAGAAGGAAAAGGAAAGGAAAGAAGGAAGGAAGGAAGGAAAGAAACGGAAGGGAAAGGGAGTGTAGGAAGGAAGGGGAAAGGAATGAAGGAAGGAATGAAATGGACGCACTGGCAATACAGCCAGAAAAAAACAACTCCACTTCCTCTGTTTGCCAGTTATTTTCTGCATCTGGATTTCAAGAGATGGAACACGGCCGTACCAATAAAAATGAAACTGCCTGGAAGATACAACAAATCTCTCCCTTTCCAAGAGCTCGCCTTTGTTTGGAAGACTCAGCCTCACCTTTTAGAAAACATGACTGTCTGCAAGGCCAGTGCCTTCCCCTCTGCTTTGTTAATTTTGTTGTTGTTGTTGCTTATATTCCCTAAGGGGAAGGAGATGAAAGAGAACGAAACCTTTGGGAGTTCAGGGGCAGGAAATATACTCCACCTTTGAAATAGTCTTCCTTTTTGCAGATAGGTTTGCCAGGTCCCTCCTGGCCACTGATAGGGGCTGGACATTGTAAGGTTGTCAGATCCAGGCTGGAGACTTGGGGGCAGAGCCTGGGGAGGATAGGGACCTTCGTGGGTACAATGCCATAGAGTCCACCCTTCAAATCACCCGTTTTCTCCGGGGGGAACTGATCTCTGTCATTTGAAGACGAGCTATAACTCCAGGGGATCCCCAGGTCCCGGCCCGGAGGCCGGCATCCCTATTTGCAGATAAACATCCTTCCACTTGTTCTCTGGACTTCCTTGTGTTCTTCTGGGAGGTCTGGAGAAGAGAGGAGCTTCTTCCGCGAGGTCCACGGCTACCAATCTATTTGGATCGGCGGTGTCTTTGCATCTGCTCAGTTTTGCAGAACTACAATACAAATCTACTTAGAGGGCATTCGAGTTCCTCAGTGCTGAACCGAATGGACTCAGTGAACTGCCTGCGTCGGATCAACTCACGGCAATTTTGACTGTCAAAACAGGTTTGCTGCAAAATCTACAGCAGCCTTAAGTGGAACCGAATTGGGCAGGGCCGGTGAGAACTGTGCCCGGCCCTGGGGGAAAAAAAATATTCCTAGTGCCTGGCCCATCCTTTCACATTTTGGGAACGCACACGCACACAACACGCACACAACACGCACACAACACACAAAAAGAGGAAAGGTGGGAACTTGCAGAGGCAGGGCAAAAATCTCTCTAGGAATCTTGTTGCTTCAGCCACAGCTAGGAGCCTCTCTAGGAATCAATAATCCCTCGTTTTATCCCTCTGCTTAACTGGGGGGGGAAACAAACAAAGCTGGTGCTCCCTGGCTCACTGACAGCACTTACTATGCTCTCAAGTGAAGCAATGGGTTAAAACGAGTGACTGTAGATTCCTAGAGAGGTTTCTAGTGGCTGCTGAAGCCCAGAGATTACAGGCCTGGAGCCACTGGATGAGTGCTAAAACCAGGCAGGAGGACACCTTGGCTTCTACCCTAGGGTTGCCAGTTTCCAGATAGTACCTGGAGATCTGATAACCAGGGCTTTTTTTGTAGACAAAGCCCAGCAGGGACTCATTAGCATAATAGGCCACACCCAACAGCAGAAACTCATTAGCATATTAGGCCACACACCCCGACAGCGCAACTCATTAGCATATTAGGCGGGGGGGGGCTGGGGAAGCACAGGGCAGGCATGGGGAGGAAAAGAAAGGCATTTTCAAGGTGCCTGGGTTCCCTGCCTGCCCTTTTCCAGCTGGGACATGTCAGCTAGAGAAGGGAAGGCAGAGAGAGGCTTTTCCTTGTCAATTTCACTCTCAGCGGACTGGCCCGGAGTGAAATTGACAAGGGAATCCAGGGCATTTGAACATGCCGCCTTTCCCTCTTGCGTGTAACGTGGGGAGGGCAGCGTGCTCTGTCGCCACACACGCCAGAGGTTTTGGTTCTAGGCGTGGCCAAGTCAGGAGCCAGCCGGAACTCCGTTCCTGTGCGTTCCTGCCCAAAAATAGCCCTGCTGATAACCATCCTCAAGTACTTGAAGGGCTGTCATGTAGAGGATGGTTCAGAGTTGTTTTCTGTTGCCCCAGAAGGTTGGGCCAGACCCAACGGGTTGAAATTAAATCAAAAGAGTTTTCGGCTAAATTTTAGGAAGAACTTCCTGACAGTTCGAGCGGTTCCTCAGTGGGACAGTCTTCCTCGGGAGGTGGGGGGCTCTCCTTCTTTGGAGGTTTTCAAACAGAGGCTAGATGGGCCATCTGACAGCAATGCCGATTCTGTGAACTTAGGCAGATCATGAAAGGGAGGGCAGGAAGGGTTGCATCAGTGCACAATTCTCATGGCCCTTTCTTGCACGCCCAGGGAAATGCTGGTCGCCACTTTGAGGTCAGGAAGCAGTTTTCCTCCAGGCCAGTTTAGCTGGGGATCCTGGAAGTTTTTTTTTTGTCATCTTCTGGGTGTGGAACAGGGGGCAGTGGGGGTGGGGGGTGGGGAGGTATTTGGGAATTTCCTGCATTGTGCAGGGGGTTGATGACCCTGGAGGTCCTTTCCAACTTTATGATTCTATCTCCCGCCATTACAGTTGATCTCCAGATGACCAAGATCAGTTCCCCTGGAGAAAATGACTGCTTTGGAGGGGGGACTCTATGGCAGTATACCCAGGGGTCATTTCGAGCAGGAGGTCGGGGGAGCACAGCTCTGGGAGTTGGTGCCAGCCCCCCCCCCCGCAGGGGAATGCCTGTTTGTGTCCTGGCTGCAGCAAAATGACCCCGTCCCCTGGAATGGTCCTTGTTCCTCTGACCAGCCTTCTGAAGGCTTCAGCCACCACTGAAGCTATCCTCCCAGAATAGTGGTATTTCTGAGGCCTGGATTAGTAGCGGTCCTCTCTCTGCCAGCTCTTTCTTTCTTTCTTTCTTTCTTTCTTTCTTTCTTTCTTTCTTTCTTTCTTTCTTTCTTTCTTTCTTTCTTTCTTTCTATCTATCTATCTATCTATCTATCTATCTATCTATCTATCTATCTATCTATCTTTCCTTCTGACATGCTTCCGGTGATGTCAGGTGGTGCAGCGTATGCAAATAAGTTATGCTAATGAGTTGTGCTAATGAGCTCCTGGACCTCTTTTTCTACGAAAGGACCCCTGAGTATACCCTGTTGAGGTCCCTCTCCTCCTCCAACCCCGCCCTCCCCAGGCTCCACCCCCCCAAATCTCCAGGTATTTCCCAACTGGCAACTCTATTCCCCCCACTCCACCCTGAGCAAACTGGTCTTGGGGAATTTTGCTCCACTTAACAGCCCTGACTGTGGATCACATTACACAGTCATCAGAATCCAACTAGGATGTCCCAGAGTCCAGAATGTAGGTTGTGTAGGTTTGCCCATCTTTAGTGGCTGTGCAGCCAGTTTGAGGAGTCCTTGCCAAAAGCCCGGGAGCCCTCGGTGCAGAGACTGGCATGGCGTGGCACCCAAGCATTCATTTTCACAATCGCTGAACACCTGTGCGATGCAAAGCGATAATTAAGATCGCGTTGAGTTAACACTGCAGGTGAAGGGTCAGGATGACATCGTTGCCGTCGCAGAACAGGTCTTGCAAAGGGTGTCGTGTTTTCGGGAGGGCTGCTACTATGACTGTGATCGTGGCGTTCGTGTTGTGATGGTTGTGACGACCATGTAGCTGCTGCTTTGCTGAGCAAACAAAGGCAAGGTCGCCAGCAGAGTGTAATTTCTGAGAGACAGAAGGGAAGGGCAGAAGTGGCAAAAGTAAGCGCCTGAATATATTGGTATGTCATGTGACTAGTAATGTCAGTAGGGTGTAGTGGTTAGCGTGTTGGACTAGGATCTGGGAGTCCTGAGTTCAAATCCGTCCTTTGCTGTGAAAATCACTGGCCAGTCACCCTCTCTTGGCTCCACCTCCCTCACAGGGTTGTTGTTCAAGTTACCAACTCTGACGTGGAAAATCCCTGGAGATACAGGGGGCAATGTCTTGGGAGGGTGGAATTTAGAGACAGGAAAGCACTAAGCAGGGAGGGGCAGTCACTCTAGGACTTCCGTTTCTCCTAGACTCTACGGCACACCATGCAGTCCACTCTTCCAAGCTGCCATTTCCTCCAGGAGAACAGATGTGTAGCCTGGAGATCACTTGTAATTCCAGGAGAAACCCAGGCCTCCCCTGGAGATTGGCAAACCTCGTTGTTGTGAGGGTAACCTGACGCAGGAAGGCAGTAACATCATAAGTCTTCCATTTTCTCCCTTTGCTGGGGCGAGTTTCTCTTCACGGCAGTGCAGCATTTCCAAACTGTTTACAGACCAATTTTTCTTTTTAAAAAAATCGCGTTCTCAACTTCCCATTGCCAAGACAGGCAGCTTGTAGAACCAAAGGAAAGGGAACCCTGTGAGAAGTAAATAAGCAATTAGCAGGAAGTTGAAAAAAACCCACATCTAACTGAAACAAAACCAGAAAAGAAATTGCCGCAGTAATTTGCGGAATGTTTGGGAAAAGAAACCAAATTTGGACTCATGATTCAATAGAAGGGTGAGCATCAAACTGATTGGTTTTTTTCTTTTGGAGGGGGGCATACTCTGGAAACGGGACACCGCGATAGAAAAGGCTCTTCTTTGGGGCCATCACCCACTCACCAGGCGAGAAGGCAGCATGGTATAATCCAGGCCCATCGTCACATTTTGGGGCCCCGCCCCCTGAATTAAAAGCCTCCCCCCCCCCCACAAATAGCCATGCCAGAAACCTTTTTGGGGGGGAAGGAGTTTTTGTATTTTAAAATTTGTGCATGTGTGTAGAAACCTTATTTTTGAGGACAGACCCATACAAGCAGCAGCACCATGGCTTGCCCTGAAGCTTCCCTCTCCCTCCCACTGTGGAATTCTTGGAAGGGCTAGAAATAGGTTGGGAGCAATGTTCCCCCTAAGCTGTGGAGTCCTGGGGGCAAAAAAATTCTACTCTGGGAGCTACTGGCATTAAAGTTGAGAGCGAGCTATTTGGCTACTGGATAAATTAGTTTGGAGCCATCCTTCCTGGGCTAAGTATGTGTGAGCCAGAGGCTAAAAAACTGTGAGCTAGCTCACGCTAACTCAGCTTAGGGGGAACATTGGCCGGGAGTCTCCCCCTTTAAAGACAAGTTTTCAGATTAATTTAATGAACTGTAATTTAACTGCCCCCTTAAAAATTAAAATGCCCCCCCAAACAAACAAGCAAAAATCTTGGTATAACCTGATTTCATCAAAGCTCGGATGCTGAGCGGGGTCAGTGCTTGGAAAGGAGACCCCCAAGGAAGACTCTGAAGGCCGACAGCAGACCACCTCTGCTTCTCACTTGCCTCAAAAGGCCTTTGCTGGGGTGGCCAGAAGTCAGTTGGCACTTGGCTGCCCTTACGTACATGTGTAGCCACCTATCTTCAGATGATGCAGGCACCAAGAGCCTCAGAAGATGCCTTGAATGGACAACCCAATGGCTGTTATCCCCCCACAACAGAAGAATTTATTTATTTAGACTTCACTTTTCTCCCCACAAGGGATGCACAGCGGCTGGCAACGCTGTCCTCCTCTCCTCCCATTTTTATCCTCAGAACAACCACCCTGTGAGGTAGAGGAGGCTGGAAGAGTTTGCCTGGCCCAAGGATAAATCGACGGTGCAACCTCATTTGGAATACCATGTACAGTTCTGGTCACCACACCTCAGAAAGGATATTATAGCATTGGACAAAGTGCAGAAAGGGGCAATTAGGATGATAAAAGGGTTGGAGCACTTTCCCTGTGAAGAAAGGTTAAAGTGCTTGGGGGTCTTTAAGCTTGGAGAAACGACGGCTGAGGGGTGACATGACTGAGGTTTACAAGATTATGCATGGGATAGAGCAGGTCGAGAAAGAAGGACTTTTCTCCCTTTCTCACAATACAAGAATTTGTGGGCACTCCATGAAATTGTTGAGCAGTCGGGGTAGAACAGATAAAAGGAAGTACCGTATTTTTTGCTCCATAAGACTCACTTTTTCTCCCCAAAAAAGTGGGGGGGAAAGTGTGTGCGTCTTAAACCCCCTCACCTTTCCCAAGCCACGGCACCGAGCGGAGCTAGGTGCGTCTTATGGAGCGAAAAATACAGCACTTCTTCACCCAAAGAGCGATTAACACATGGAATTCACTGCCACAGGAGGTGGCGGCGGCTACAAGCATGGACGGCTTCAAGAGAGAATTGGATCAACCTATTCAACAGAGGTCCATCAGTGGCTATTAGCCACAAGATATAGATAGGAACTCTCAGTCTGGGGCAAGTGATGCACTGTATTCTTGGTGCTTGGGAGGGGCAACAGTGGGAGGGCTTCTAGTGTCCTGGCCCCACTGCTGGACCTCCTGAGGGCTCCTAGTGGCACCTGGTGTTTTTGGCCACTGTGTGACAGAGTGTTGGACTGGATGGGCCATTGGCCTGATCCAACATTGGCTTCCCTTATGTTCTTATGTCATCCAATGGAGTGGGGGATTTGAATCCGGGCTTCCCAGATCACGCTAACCACTACCCCACACTGGCTTCACTAGGTAAAATCCCCCCGCCCAATCCCTGAATGCCTTGTCTCCCATAGTGAAAGTGGACAGCCGCTGCCAGACAACAGATCCCTTCTCATTTCCCCAGATGCCAAGGAGGATTAGCTCGGCAGAATGCGGGTAGGTTCATTGCCTGTGGGACTGATGGGTGTTAAATGAATAATCCCATAATACCAAACTCTTTCACTCTCTCTCTCTCTCTCTCCTGGGTAGGCCTGCTCTAAGCACCAAGTGCCAATATCAGAAGGCACGGCTGGCATCAATACCTACCTGCCTCAGGTTTCATAAGAGCTGGCAAGGGAGGAAACGCAAGGAGGAGTTGCGTAACCTCCTGGAATTAATCAGGGCTAGAATCAGAATTGAGAAACTGGCTTCTCACGAAGAACCAGACTTGCTAATGAGCCACGAAACTGGGTCAAGCATTTCCCACATCGGCAGCTGGTGACTGGGGTTGGTGAGAGATGGCGGGAGGTGGATTTTACAGTAGACCTCCGGAGGAGGCGTCACAGGGTGATAACGGGTGTCAAAAGGATGATCAGGGACGGGAGAAGGAGAATTTCAGCCTAGTTGAAAGGCCTGTGTTTAGACAGATAACAGGAATTAACTACAACGCGCACTGAAGCAAACCCTTACATGTTTTAAGGACATTTGTTGTGATTAGATTTGTCGATCTCAGAATAGCTAGAACACGGTTACCAGCTCAACAATCATTTTTTTTTAAAAAAGACAAAGATTTGTCCGTTTAAGAGGCCTATTTATTTCTTCGTTTATATTCTGCCTTTCCCGCCAATGGGGACCCAAATCGGTTTACATAATTATCCTCTCCTCCAGTTAGAGTAGGGGTCCCCAACCTTTTCCAGCCGGTGGAATTCTGACACAGCATGCTGGGCGCAGCAGCACAGTGACGGCCACAAAATGTCTGCCACAAAAGGCGGAGCCAGTCACAAAATGGCTGCCACAGCTTACCTTCAGTCACCCAGTGAAGATCCTTGAGCTGTGGCGGCAGCTGTTCCCCTAGCAATGTTTTAAAATCTCTGCGCAGCCAATCAAATTTCCAAAGGCCAATCAGAAGCCCTGCTAGGCAAAAGCCCCATCTAGCCCTGCCCCACTTTCTAAAAAACGCTTGGGGGGACACACACAAGGAAAGGTGTTGATGGATGCCATAGCACCCACAGGCACCCCTGGTGGGGACCCCTGATTTAAACGGAGGTGCTGGGGACTGAACTGTGGACTTTCTGCATGCAAAGCAGAATGTTGGACTAGGAGTCAGAAGATCCAGGTTCAAATTCCCAGTCTGCTATGAAAACTTGCTGGGTGACATATCCCCAGCCTAGCCTACCTCACAGGGTTGTTGTGGGGATAAAATGAAGAGCGGGAGGATGATGCAAGACACTTTGGGTCCCCACTGGGGAGAAAGGTGAGGTGTAAGTGAAGGAAATAAATAAATAAATAAACCCTTTCACTCATTTTTGCTACACGAAACTGGGTTTTCAGCATTTTTATTAGCATTTTGAAGGCAAAACGTGACTTTTAAAAAGGCTGAATTCCCCTTCCCCCCTTAAAACAATTAACAGCAGCACAGGGAACCTGGTTTCTATTAGCTGAGCTCAGAGGAAGAGCTGAACAAGTATTAACACACACACGCCGGTCCTGATCCAAATTGGAGTTGTTCGCACACAACATTTGCCGTGATCTTTGCCACATCTGTTTGGACCCTCCTCATCAAGAACACAGAGGTGTGAACAGAAGTCAAAAGAAAAAAAATAAAAACATCTTTCATTTGTTTTCTGGCTTTTTTGGGGTGGGGGTGGTGGTGGTGGAGCTGCCCGTTCTTGGCGAGTTCCATTCCCAGGTCACTGCCTGAGGGTTCTGTGCGCCGGTGTGGCTGTCAGTAGGCCTAACTCCGCCACTCTCCTCCAACGAGCTGCAAAGAATTCTGGGAGGGCTGCCAACATTAGATGTTAAATAATCCGGTTAGCTGGGCGGGGCCGGGAGACGGAACTGGGAGCCATCCAACAGGGGCAGAGCTAATAGCCAGAAGTCCTTGTGCCTGCGGCTGTTGGGATCTGTGCCTCTGGGGAACCTTCCGATGCAAAAGGAAGAAGCCATACGGAGGACCGGGTGTGAAGAACAATCCCTGAACGGATGTTCACTTAAGAGAAACGAGGCTCCTGACTTTGCCTTGCAAAGTTCTGACTTCGAGCCCAGACTACTTATTTTTTGTTTTTAAAGTAAGTTTGCTTAAGTTTCACATACAAAGAAAACACACAAACACACAGACGACAACCAAACAACAAGACGGGGGGAAAGTTTGACATTATCACAGTATCTGCTTGTGACTTCTAACACTCTCTTGGATAATTAGTTTATCTAAAATCAGTACATGTCTTTTGTCATATTGCAAAAGAAAATACAAAAACAGGTCATCTCTAATTCCATACAAGTCAAGGAATAATATGTAAATTGCGTCTCTCTTTTGACCCCATGATTTATCAGTTCTCTATGTTGTTATATTTTAACAAATAAAGAGGAATTCATCTATCTATACTATTTAGTCAGTTTTTATTTTTATTTTTATTTCTTCCCTCACTAAAAGCTATACTGTAAACAATATAATCTAACACCCTGGCCGAAGCCTGGTATTTATGCCTGAAAAGGATTGCACCCCAAACACACCCCACTCCCAACAATAGACTATTTACACTCTATTGTTTCCCAATTGGTTTCCTCTAGGATCCCTGTCTCCCTACGGTTCTAGGATCCTAGCAATCTATTGTTATGTGCCCCGGAAGAAGAAGAAGAAGAAGAGGAGATTGGATTTATATCCTACCCTTCACTCACTTGGAGTCTCAGAGTGGCTTACAAACTCCTTTCCCTTCCCCTCCCCACAACAGACACCCTGTGAGGTGGGTGGGGCTGAGAGAGCTCTGAGACAACTGTCCTTGAGAGAACAGCTGTGCCAGAGCTATGGCTTGCCCAAGGTCATCCAGCAGGTGCAAGTGGAGGAGTGGGGAATCAAACCTGGTTCTCCCAGATTAGAGTCGGCGCACTTAACCACTACACCAAACTGGCTGTCCCAAGCGAAGTCCTTTTGCAAGTAAGTTCAGGCTCAATTCATAACAGTGGGATAATAATCTAAAGAGGAGCGCTCATTGTACCCATCTCAACCCTTGCTGTTTCCGGCTGAAAATCCATGTTCCTCTTTTGCTTCTCCCTCACGCACCTCGAACTTGTGACTCCTCCTTTTCACACCATTGTCTGTTTCCTCACACTGAATTTGTCTCCTGGGTAGGGTTGCCAGCCTCCAGGTGGGGCCTGGGGATCTCCCGCTTTTACAACGGATCCCCAGCTGACAGAGATCAGCTCCCCTGGAGAAAATGGCTGCTTTGAAGGGTGGACTCTATGGCATTGTACCATGCTGAGGCCCCTCCCCTTCCCAAGCCCCACCTTCTCCTGGCTCCACCCCCAAAGTCCCCAGGTATTTTCCAACCCGGACTTGACAACCCTACTCCTGGGTGGGAAGTCGCGTGGGAAAAACCATCCACTGTGCCTGTGGAACGAATCGGACAAGAGCCAACAGTGAAAAATGGACAAGGGGAAAACTGTTGACCAAAAGATAGACCAAAAGAGACATCGAAAAAAGGGGCAAAATCGGGAGCGTTTGCTCATTCCTAGGCCTGAGCCGCGGCATGAAGTAGTTCCATAGCCAATGATGGCGCCTATTCTTCCCCCAGGCTGTGGAGACAGCATTACATGGTCTGTGCCTCCTGGCACCTCTGTTCAGGGCGAGCTGCCAAAATGCTTGAGAGAGAGAGAGAGAGAGAGAGAGAAAGAGAAAGCGCGAGCAGAAGCAGGCCCCAATCCAGCCCAACAGATGGTTCTGCCTTCCTGCAGCCAAGAGACCATGTTCGCACATGGGATATTCAAAGGGCAGGATTCTTACCAACGTACCTCCAAGAGGCCGGCCTGGCCAAAGCTCTCTCAGCAGAGCCGAGGGGATGCTCCACTGATAATCCCTGATAATCCTCTTCTGGGCTGGAATCGTTTTTTAAAGTCAATAAAGCAGCTGAGATAAACCTCCGGTCCAGCTGACCAGTACTCAGTGGCTGGAGAGACGCCGGAGTAGGCCGGGGAAATCTTAGCATTAATGGACTCCCCTATCTCTCTCCCTCAAGCCCGACCAGGGATGCCAAGACCCAGCAATCTTATCCTTAGGGACAGCCAAGGGCAACGACCAAAAAATGCAAGTTATTCTGGGGTTTTGTAAAGCCAAGGAAAAACTGCTTTTCTCATTCACAGTTACTCCAGTGCTTGGTGGGTTGAAAACTCCATACAGAAAAGAGACCACCTCAGTCTATCTCTGAGACCTTCAAGAGGCAGCATGCTGTAGTGGTTAGGGGGTTGGGCTGCAGTTAGGGAAGGCTAAGAATGGGGATTGGGCTGTGGTTAGGGAAAGCCAGGAACGCCATTTGCCCGCTTCAGGCCGGCAATCTCCCGCCAGCCGGGTCCTCCCACCTGCACTTGCATCTGGACCAATGGGAGAACAGTGGGAGGCGGAAATGACATCACAACTCATGTCAACATCGCATTCAAGTGAAAATCCAGACATGGTGCTAGCAGGTCAGCTGACACCTCTGGAATACCACAGAGTTTCCAGCGTGTTGGATGGCGTGCTGACATCACATCTGGGTTTTCACCTGGAAGTGATGTTGATATATCACATGGTGGCCTGGCACCCCTGGGGAAAACTTAGATTCGAGGCCCATTCAGTCATCAAGCATCAAGCTCACTGGGTGACCTACAGCACGCGGTCTTGTGGAGGTCAATTCCCCACCACTGTGCTTATATTCCTGCCACCGCTGATGTTTGTGGCAGGAGAAAAAGAAGGGAGGGGAATATAATCTGAGCCAGAAGTGATGTAACTTTCAGGTTATGCTCTAGGAGTCATCCCCCCTGAAATCTCTCCTGGTTTTTACCATGGAGACTGGGGGTGGGGTTAGGGATTCCTACGCCATCATCTGGAAAGTGACCTCACTTTCTGGTCAGACGCAACCTTCCCCAGACCCACCCCAGAAATCTCCCATGGGTTGTGGGCAGAGGCTTGGCAACCGTAATGGCTACCCAGGTTAGGGTTGCCAGCCTCCAGGTGGGGCCTGGAGATCTCCCGCTTCTGTAGCTGATCTCCAGCTGACAGAGATCAGCTCCCCTGGAGAAAATGGCTGCTTTAGAGGGTGGACGCTAGGGCATTGTCAGTTAACTGCCATGAATTCTTTTCAATAACCGTATGACTGCTACAAGGTGTATTTACATGGTCTCTGAAAAGGTTATCGGCTTTCATGTGTTTTGCCCTCATGATTAGTGACAGGTCCCGCCTAGGAGTTCTCAACGGAGCCATGACCCCCTCCTCTGGAATGTGTGCTCTGCTCCGCTCGCTCGCTTGCTTCGCTTGCGCATGCCCGGCTAAGTTACTTGCTTCTCCCCTGTTATCTCTTGTGCCCTGTCCTTGAACAGGAGTGCTAGCAGTCATGTGTGAGCCAAACTCACCGGTATTTTGTATTCTTCTTATCCATGTCTTGGGATCTGAACTTTAGAGATGTTCAACATCATTATTCTCTGGGAACTCCTTTTCCCGCGTTTTCTATGGGAACTTCTGGCCAATATATTTGAGCGCCTAAAATCCTGCCTAGTGATTGGTAGAATATCCTTAAGCCATATTTCATATCCAGTATATCAATACCTGTAATCCCTAAACCCAGTATTACTAACAGTGGAAGTGTTTGACTCCAATGATCTTCTCTACAAATAAAGGACTTACTGCTTAAGGAGACCCGTTGTGGACTATATCTTTTGGGACATTCTCACAGGCATTGTAACATGCTGAGGCCCGGCTAGGGTTGCCAGCCTCCAGGTGGGGCCTAGGGATCCCCTGCTTTTACAACTGATCTCCAGCTGAGAGAGATCAGCTCCCCTGGAGAAAATGGCTGCTTTGAAGGGTGGACTCTATGGCATTGTACCATGCTGAGGCTTCTCTCCTCCCCAAACTCCGCCCTCTCCTGGCTCCACCCCCAAAGTCTCCAGGTATTTTCCAACCCAGACTTGGCAACCCTAGGCCCGGCCCGGCCCCTCCCCTCCCCAAACCCCTCCCTCTCCTGGATCTACCCCCAAAGTCTCCAGATATTTTCCAACCCAGACCCTGACAACCCTAACCTAGGTCTGCTTGCCGGAAACTTGGGATAAAACTGTAAGAACACATACAATAGTAGGAATATTTTTAGTGCTCTCATTCCTGAGGCTTCAGCCCTGAAACCCCAGTTTCAGTTTTCCTTCCCTGGTTCAATTTTATTTCCTGCTCACTTGTTTTCAGACTGCTCTGTAAGATTAAAAACTGCTCTTTTGCAGACTTCAGTTTTGTTTAGGGGTTTGATTTTTGTGATGTATAATTTAGATATTAATGATTTTTAAAATGTGTGTGTGTGTTAGTTTTAACAGTGTTCGTTGCCTTTCGAAACAACAAACTGGGGGGCTGCAAGAAACCACAGTGGGGGATAAACCTTTGGGAATTCAAATACCCCATTCCAAGATTCTGTAAGCTCTATGGAACTGGAGGAGATTGACAGACACTCAACTGCTCTCAACATTCCCTGATTCTGAGAATATGTTTAGTCCTCATCAATCCATTTTTTTGGTCTGTTTCTTACAGTTAAAAAAAATCCCTGTGCAGGGATAGTTGAAACCAAGGCTATTTTTGGGCAGGAACGCATAGGAATGGAGTTCCGGCTGGCTCCTGAGTTGGCCACACCCAGCAGGAACTCATTAGCATAATAGGCCACACCCAACAGCAGAAACTCATTAGGACTGGTTACATTAGGAGTACGTGGCCTAACATGCAAATTAATTCCTGCTACAAGAAAAGCCCTGGGTTTTGACAACAAACAAGGTAAACAGAATAAGAAGCAAAAGGTGGGTGTGGATGGATGACCACTCTTCTGGTAACTTGGGAGTGTGGCCTAATATGCTAATAAGCTATGCTGTCAGTGGTGTGGCCTATTATACTAATGAGTTCCTGCTGGGCTTTTTCTACAAAAAAAGCCCTGGTTGAAACCACCCACTTTGCTATTAGATACAGAATTGCCAGCCATTGGCAGCAGACTGGGGGACAGGAACATGAGGGATCCTGTTGCGTGAATGGCATGATGTCATTTCTGGGGCAAAACCAGAAGTGACATCATACCATTGGCACAACACACTGGGATTCAATGGTGAATCCTAGAGTGTTGCACCGATGGTGTGACATCACTTCTGTTTCTCCCCAGAAATGACATCACACTGTAAAGAGGATGGAATTTTTTTGGTTATCCCCCCCCCCCCCACTCTGCCACCTACGTTTGCCAGGTCTTACCATTCCTGCAGCAGCAGCGGGGCTCCTGGCTCTTCGTCTGGATGTCTCTGCTGTGCGGGAATGCCACCAACATGGTAGTGACCTCATCACGCTGGGGCTGTCGCTCAGCGATGCTCTAGCAATTGGGGCAAAATCTCTATGGTAACCACAGAGTCCCCCCACCCCCGAATGCTAGAGCGTTGCTGTGCGATGGCCTCAGTGTTATGTCACTACCGGTGGCTTCATTGCATCAGCGGCATCCCCGCAGGATGCTGCTGTTGGGGGGTGGGCCCGGGGGGTGCCAGCTGGCCAGCGGCACATTGGGCCCCCTGAAATCGGGCGATCCCCTGCCCTGACTGGGGGGATGGCAACCTTACTGCCACCCTTCTGAGCAGTGGCTGGAGTTGCCTTAGCCAGAGTCCTGGCAGCCGTGATATAGTGACAACGAGGGAGGTACGTTTTCTAAGAAAAGAAGCAAGGCAGCTGTTGAGCCCTCCTTGACTGAGTGTCCCACCAGGACTTCCGGGGCTAGAGGAGTTCCTACAGGATGAGCTAACAGCCAGCCTCCCACTCAGCCTCCTAAGGACACCTCCCCAAACGCCCATGTAGTCATTCAGGCATGACGCCATGGCTAACTTGAGTTCATCGTTCCACAGGCGCTGCGCAGCCATACGGCGGCCAGCTGCTGGGCAAGCCCAAACCCCCCAAGCACCAGAGGCAGCCGCTCTTCCAGCCCGGGCCTTGTCACGGAGGGCTGCGATCCAAGGAGCTATTTTTGACATGCCTGGTGGGATCTGGGGATCTCTTTAAAAAAGGAACAACAGGACACTTGTACCGTATCATAAACGGCTTTTGAAAGCCTTTTATAGTTTTTTTTTTTTGGGGGGGGGGGATGGTTTGCCACGTAGCACAGTATAAGAAAATGGTGTTTTGAAAACCCACAGGTCCAAGCCCTCTTAAAGCACGTGGGAGCTGGGTGCTGGCCAGGGATACAGGTGTGTGTGTGAAACATGTCCTCAAGTCTCAGAGCCAGTTTGGTGTAGTGGTTAAGAGCATGGACTCTAATCTGGGAGAACTGGGTTTGATTCCCCACTCCTCCACTTGCAGCTGCTGGCGTGACCTTGGGTCAGCCATAAGTTCTTTCAAAGCTGTTCTCTCAAGGGCAGCTCACTCAAGAGTTCTCTCAGCCCCACCTACCTCACGGGAAGTGTTCCCTCTAAGCTGAGTTAGTGTGAGCTAGCTGACAGTTTTTTTAGCCTCCGGCTCACACACTTTTGTCTTAGCTCAGAAAGGATGGCCTCAGAGCAAACTAATTTATGCAGCAGCCAGATGGCTCACTCACAACTTTAATACCAGTCGCTCACAAAGTAGAACTTTTTCACAAGACTCTACAGCTTAGAGGGAGCATTGCTCACAAGGTGTCTGTTGTGGGGAGGGGAAGGGAAAGGAGATTGTAAGCTGCTCTGAGTCTCTTTCGGGTAGTGAAGGGCAGGGTACAAATCCAATCTCTTCTACTTCTTCAGCCGACCTCAGTGGGGTTGTCAAAGCAAGAGACTAACAGGGGTGGGGTGCCCTTGCCTGCCTCTGCATAGTGACCCTGGACTTCCTTGGCAGTCTCCCATCCAAATACTAACCAGGGCTGACCCTGCTTAGCTTCTGAGATCTGTTGTGGGGAGGGGAAGGGAAAGGAATTTGTAAGCCGCTCTGACTCAAGTGAAGGGCGGGGTATAAATCCAAGCTCCTCCTCCTCCTCTTCTTGAAGTTTCTGTGACTTCCATCATTTTATGTCTGTTCCTTTGAAACCCAAAATGGAAATTCGGCAACCCCAACTAGCAATACTACCTTTGTCCATGTTTATCACAGCACTTTGATGATAATATGTGGGTTCCCCCCCCCCTTACACTCCTCCTCAGAGAACAACTGAGGACAAGTCAACAATGACACATTGCTGAAATCAGGGGTCCTTTCATAGAAAAAGAGGTGCAGGAGCTCATTAGCATAACTCATTAGCATAACTCATTAGCATATGCCATGTCCCCTGACATCACCAGAAGTGTGTCAGAAAGGGAATGTCAGTTTCAGCCCCATTATACCCTATGGGCCATTGAAATCAATGGCAAAAACTCATAGGGTATATGAGGGGCTGGAGGAAAGGGGGTTTGAGGGAGAGGCTCCAAACTTGCAGAGTAGCTGCTGGGGCCTCTCCTCGAAATACCCACCAAGTTTCAAGAAGATTGGACCAGGAGGTCCAATTCTATGGGCCCCCAAACAGGTTGTCTCATCCCCTCCATTGTTCTCTATGGTGGGAAAAAATGTTAACTTTCCATCTGCACTCTTTCCTCCATGTTCTCAAGAGATAATCACTCTGGAAACACCAGGAAAAAGCCACAATCTTTTCACCAGATTTTTCTTCATCCGCATCCTGCTAAACCCTAATTATTTTACTATTACTAATCCATCATATTCACCATAGGAACTGTAAATTCGTCTGGACCTCGAACTTTCTTACAGCATGTTGAAGCCGTGAAAAAAGTTTCGTTTATAAGGAAGAGCCGGGCTGGCTGTCTTGCAAACGAGGTCATACCTCGGAGCCAAGCATAGCTGGACTTTTGAGAAAGGATAGTGAAGGCCACTGCAAAATGGCTGCCGTGGGAGTTGGGACCAATTACAAAATGGCTGCCACTGTGGGGGAGCAATCAGAGAAAGTTCCAAAGGAAGCCTCCTCCTTTGATGGGGGCAGCTATTTCTGCCTGGGAACTCAAAGGTGATGGTCTTCCGAAGCACCTCTTGCTCCAGTGAGGTACAGGAAAGCCAGTGCTGGCTTGTTGGTTTGGGGGAGTGCTGCTTTGTTGAAGAAGCAAACAGGCACCCAGAGATACATCAGTGGGCATAATGGTGACACCAGTGCTCTACTTAATTTGTTTTGATCTAGGAGATATAGAATTTGGGGAGGGGGGTGGGAGGAAGCTGGTCACTCTCTTAGAGGAGTGCCACCCAATGACCTCTGTCTGTGCTTCTTTTGGTGACCTCTGAGGATCACTGCTGCTTCCCAGACAGTCCTCTCACGGCCTCGAATACCTTGCAAGCCCCTGCAGTCAAAAGAGCCCAACTGTTCATTTTCTTAAATCCCAACTATGAACCTTGTTGCTGCTTAGGTTGCTAAGTAACACACAGCTGTAAGAGAAAAGTACATGTCACATGCAAATCCGGCATAGGCAACAGCTTGCGCAGACCCGGTGGAGATTGTCAATGAAGACTGCTTCTTTGGAATGCTCGCTTCATGCCAACAGTCCAGCTGAGATTTCCCACCGAAATGAAGAAAGGGTCTGATGCCACGAGACGGGCTGCGTCCGGGTGAATTGACAAGAGAACTAAACATCAGCGGCTTACTGATTCTGGACCTCCCTGTCCAATCTGCGCCTCCAAATCTGTGGCTCTGTAGTCTATTGGCTAGAAGCCAATGGGCAACTGAAGTAGTTTCCACATGAGGATCTTCCCCCCATCTTTACAGGAGAAGTCCCCACAGTCAGGGAGAGTGACCAGTTGATGTTGTGTCCAATGTGGGCACAATTCATATAGCTTCCCTTCCACTTCTTGACGCCAGGGAATGTATAAAGTTAACTTTCTCTTGGATGGTCCAATCTAGGCTGATCTCATCAGATCTTGGAAGCTAAGTAGGGCCAGCCCTGGTGACTCTTTGGATGGGAGACCACCAAGGAAGTCCAGGGTTGCTCCGAAGAGGGAGGACAGCAAACCACCTCTGTTTGTCTCTTGCCTTCTTTTCTCTTCTTCTTGCCTTTAAAACCTTATAGGGTTGTCATAAGTCGGCTGTGACATCACTTGAGGTCACTTTCCACCACTAATTTTGACCACAATAAAGGATAAACTGCGGATAGATCCATGTGGATGAGGCTTGTTCACGTCAGATTGAAAAATTCTTGGAGATTTGGGCAGTGGTACCTGGGGAGGGCAGAGTTTGGGGAGGGGAGGGATCTCCCCGGCTACATGGTGCCTGGAGTCAGTCTCCCAAATCTGCCATTTCCTCCCAGGGAACTGAACTCGGCAGTCTGTAGATCACTTGTAATTCCGGGAATGATAATAAATTCCAGGAGGTTGGCAATTGGGTTGCCAGCTCTGGAAATACCCAGAGATTTGGGGGGGGGGGGGGGTGGCGCCTAGGGAGGACAGGGTTTGGAAGGAGAGAGACCTCATCAGGGTATAATGTCATAGAGTCCATCCTCCAAAGCAGCCATTTTCTCCAGTCATTTTCTCTCGGTTGTCTGTAGATCAATTGAAGAATAACAGGAGACCTCCAGGTGCCACCTGAATGTTAACCAAGAAGAGAGATCACAGGATGGGCAATGAAGATGAGCAGAACAACCGTGATATATTATACCAAGGAAAATATCCAGAGACTTATAAGTTCTTATCCAATATCCAGTTTACCTGGAGCAAATCAAACTCTCAAAAACCATTCACGATGGCGCCATCAACACAACGGACTATGCACATCAAGTCTCGTTTCGTTCACAACTTTGTCAGAGTGCGTAGCGTTGAAATTCTATATAATTCGTTCATTTAGCAAGCGATACGGCCATTTCTCATAGAAACTTACATTGAATCCACTACCGTGATGCAAATCATGTTAGTGGATTTGATGGACGTTACTATGAGAAATGGCCATGTTGCTTGCTAAACATACGAATTATGTAGAATTTCTTTTTTTTTAAGTTTTATTTTTTATAACAGACAAACAAAAAACAAACCAACATAAATACAAACAAATTTGGGGGTTCCATTTACCTCATTATTTAGTCTAATATGTTACCTCATACATTGTCTATTTGTATATTCCATTTTATCCACCATATATTTTTATGTAACTGTTTTGCATTATAGTTAAACATATAGTTAGTATTTTCTTCTATTTCGGTTGTATGTCCCTATGGTTTATTTACTGTACCCTTCCAACAATTTATAAAATCTTGACCATGTATTTTCAGGGCTTCCTTCTTCTTCTTCTCTCAAAATTAAAGTTAATGTATCCATCTCTGCAGGAATTATATAGAATTTCAACGCTATGCACTCTGACAAAGTTGTGACTGAAATGAGACTTGCTATGCATCGTCTGTTGTGTTGATGTGATCATTGTGAATGATTTTTGAGCTTATAAGTCTCTGGATATTTTCCTTGGCGTAATATTTCACGGTTGTTCTGCTCATCTCCACCACTATTCTCCGCCACCTGGATGTTGGCAACCCAAGAAGAACCAGGAAAGGCTATGTACAAGGCGCTAAATAAAATAAGAACAATACTGCAAAATATATCGCAGTTATCAGAATATTCAGATATTTTGCAGTATTGTTCTTATTTTATTTAGCGCCTCGTACACAGTCTTTCCCTGGTTCATTTATAGTTTTGTGGCTATGGTTCTCTGTCTTTCACTCAGTGATGACCAACCAGTTGATCTGGAGGGCCAACAACACAGCGTAGAGGCCCCCAACGTTTCCTCCTAGCACTCATGTTCAGAGGTTTACTGCCCCTGGTTGTGGAACTCCCCTTTAGTCAACATGGACACTGATGGATCTCTCCTCCATAAATCTGTCTAATCTCCCTGGATCTGCTGAACTTGAGCCGCTCCCACAAGTCAAATCCCATCATTGTCTCTAGGAGTCACTTTCCACTAGTTTCCTAGACCAAAGTTTCTTACGCCCACTGTGACATCAGAGCAGGTAAGCCAATGGCAGACAGAGGTGCTGTGACATCACACAGAAGATCACTCTCTTGCTGCTGGATGATGCAGCCTGTGAACTTCCTTTAAAAAAAAACAACAGTGGTGAGAATATAATAATATAAGGAATACATTGTCAGAATAAAGAGAAACGAGAGAAATGGAAATAAAGTCTTCCCGAGACAGTGGGGTGTGCGCGCGTCTCTCTTATTACATACCGCCTGTAATGAGAGCACAGACTGGCAGCTTCCTTTTGGCACTCCGTTCTTATCTCCCGCTGGCACAAAAGCTGGTGCATTTTTCACAACATTCTTTTGGAAGGATTCATTTCGACTGAATAGATTTCTGCATAAGCGAAAACAGTGTTATGAGTACATTAATGGTAAAAAAAGAAAAGGGTATCACAAACGATGCGGTGACACATAAGCTGCAACGCAAAACACTTGCAGAACTTCATTGCTCTCGGAGGCTGTCCCCTCCCCTCCAGATCAGGAGGGCTCGGGAAGAGGGAATAAAGGGTTACAGTGTTCCAGAACACAGACTGGTTGAGTCCCAGCACTGGGGAACAAAACGATACAGCTATGGTGACAAAAGTCTCTCTCTCTCTCTCTGTGCCTGTGTGTGTGTATGTGTGTAGTGCTGTCAAATAGCTTCCGACTTATGGCGACCCTATGAATTGATGTCCTCCACAATGTCCAATCATTACCAGCCTTGCTCAGGTCTTGCAAGCTGAAGGCCCCGGCTCCCTTCATTGAGGAACCGGTCACACGGTCCTTTTGATCAGGTTTCGCCGCTGTTCCCTCGCGTATTTAGATTTGCTGATCAGACGGGTCGATCTGCCTCCCGCGCCGAAGCGGGCTCACTCCCGCAATGCTCCTGGGTCCCTAGCATGTTTTCCGACCCCGGGAAAATCAAGTACTTTCCCGGTAGTTGCGCTTTAAGTCCACCTTTTTGCTGATCTGAACAGATCGGTGGAAGCAGCAGAAACAGCCGCAGCCTTCCATGTGCAACCTTCTCCTCCTCCCTCTCCTTTCCTTTCCCTTCCCTCGGCCCGGGTGCCTCTTTCCCTTTTGCAAAGGGACAGCGGAGAAGAAGAACAGCGCAGCCCTTTCTTGGCTGGATCCAGCTGAGCAGCTGTCTCCGATTCACGAGCGGTCGGTTTTGCTAAACCCGTCGCAAGTCCCCAGGGAGGAATGCAAGCTTTCTGCTTGCTTGCGAACGGGGGCTGCGCGTTCTGGATGTGGGTTTTTTTTTTTTAGTTCAGTGGATTCAGCCATGCGCAGATGCGCATGCATGAAGCACTTAAAAAAAATTCATGCCACGCCGCCCAAACAACGGCGCGGCTATCTGAACGCTGCACCCACAATGGTTGCGGTTCGGGGGGGGGGGATGTGTGATCATCCCCATTCCGGAATTTTAAAAAAACTGAAAGCAGTTCTGCGGGACACATCTCGCAGTTTCCTTGCCGTGTAACCACGGCCTAAGTCAATCCATCTTGTGTTGGATCTTCCTCTTTTCCTGCTGCCTTCAACTTTTCCTAGCACGATTGCCTTTTCCAGTGACTCTTGTCTTCTCATGATGTGATCAAAGTAAGATAGCCTCAGTTTAGTCATTCCAGCTTCTAGGGAGCGTTCAGGCTTGATTTGATCTAGAACCCACTTGCTTGCCTTTTTGGCAAAACAGCCCTGTCTAATCAAACTGATGGTCCTTCTTAAGTCCAGGATCCTGTTGCCCACAGCGGTCAAGCCAGAGGGCTTAAAAGCCGGGCACGCATCTCTCTGTTACACCCCAGCAACTGGCATTCGGAGATACACTGCCCCTGAACACGTAGGTTCCACTGGCTAACATCTGTGGCAGTGAATTCCACAAGTCAGTTTCGAAACCTTGTTCTCACTTTGTTTGCTGTCAGAAAATTGGCACTATCTGGAATCCTCATGAGCAGACCCATCTCCTGGACTTCCTTGGCCAGCGTCTTTCTGTTGCAGACTTAAGTGAGAGACAAAAAATATCTACCGAATTGGACAGTGGTTGTTGGCTTAGAACGTTGCTGCTATCCGAGCATGCTGGCTGCTTCCTTCTCCTTGCTTCTCAGTTCAGGACGATTGTTGCATTTCTGTCTCCTGCTGTTTGGCCCAGAAAATCCCTATTTCAATTTTGTTTGTGTGAACTGAACTCACAAGTTGTTATTTTCATGCCACTTTAAAAAAAAAACCCCTGAAGATTTCTCCTTAAAAATATGCTTATGATTCCAGTGCTATTTGCGTATGAACAAATCAATGTGGTATGCTAATTTAGGGTTGCCAGTTCTGGGTTTGGAAATACCTGGAGATTTGGAAAGTGGAGCCTGGGAAGGGGAGGGTTCGGGGAGGGGAGGGACCTCGCCAGGACTCAATGCCATAGAGTCCACCCTCCAAAGCAGCCATTTTCTCCAGGGGAACTGATCTTGGTCATCTGGAGATCAACTGTAATAGCAGGAGATCTGAAGCCACAACCTGGAGGTTGGCAACCATACACATTTCTTCATTCTCTCTCTCTCTTGCTCCCCGCCCCCGAGATCCAAAACATGTTTTAATTGTATATCAGAATGTACAGCATGCACACACAGTACGTAAAAGTCTACAAAGTGAAATGCAAATAATGCAGAAGCCAAACCACCAACAAAAGAAATGGAGCAGTTAAGTTTGCTCATCCTTCCTCCTGATATCTATCTGTATATGCTTCCCAGTTGGCTAGCCAGCTGAATACATCTTCTACTTCTTTCCAAACCTGAGTTCTTTTGCCCAGAAGTCTTGATTCCAGTTTTAGCTGTCCTCTGATCTCCAGGGGACCACATGGAAAAGTCACCGTCAGGCAGAAGGGCTGTAGCCTAGCCTCTGTTCCTGACATGCTACTTCTCTATCTGCAGGGAACTGGATTTTTTTTTTTTTAATGGAGGCATAGTCAAACATGTGAGCCCCCAACTGCAGTCTGGAGTGGTACCATCCAATCAGTCCAACCACTTCTGTGAGACATAGGCCATATGTTCAGTGTGGTTTGTCCTTGCTTGGGAGTTGTTTAAAACGTTTATTTAATTGAAGAACCATATTGCTTGCCACAAAAAAGGTACATACATTGTATTTCACATCATCTCACGTATAAAGTAAACTATATCAATTCAACTTATATGTCCTTACATTATATTTTCTGTGGCGGCCCCGCACTGGTGGAATGAGCTCCCAGATAACATCAGGGCCCTGCCGGATCTTTTACAATTCCGCAGGGCCTGCAAGACGGAGCTCTTCCACCAGGCTTTTAAGTAGTGGCTGCCCAACACTTTCATCTTGGCCCTGGCCCGACTATTCGATTCGATCATTTGACCTTACTCGCCAGCCTGTTGTGACCGTCCATAAGGATTACATCTGGATACTGCTGTGACATACTGAGCTGAAGACACGCCATCTGTATAGTATTAGCTGTTTTATATGTTTTAATGTTTTTAAGATATTATCGGTTCTATGTATTTGTTGTGAGCTGCCCTGAGCCGCCGCACGGCGGGGAGGGCGGGATATATATCTCATAAATAAATAAATAAATAAATAAATAAATAAATAAATAAATATTTATATCTTTTTACATAAATGGTGTTCTTCTTTTTTCGTTCTTTCAAAATGATCATTCATTATGCATTGAAACATACCTGATAATTATTAGCTTCCTAAGTTCAAGCATAGGCGTAGAGTACGGGGGGGCTCGAGGGCTTGAGCCACCCCCGAAATTTCCGGGGGGGGGGGGCTCAGCCACCCCCGGCAAAACGGAGCGCTTGCCGCTGCGCCACCCCAGGTCCTTCCGAGGCCCGGTGGCCACTGCTGGAGAGGGAGAGGGAAGGGGTGGCGGGTGGGGGGGAGAGGCACCGGCAGCAGTGGCTGGTGGGCCTCGGAAGGGTCCGGGGAGGTGGGGCGGTTTCCCGGAGGGGGGGGGGAAGAACATCGTCCCAGCGAGCCCCCTATGGAGCCCCCCCCGGATTTCCAAAACTCTACGCCCCTGAGTTCCAGCATCTTCTATCTCCTTGTTTTAATCTGATAATGCAGTTGATTAACTGATAAAGTATACATTGGAGCCCAGAAAACCATTGGGTCCATAGAAGCTTACAATGGAAGATAGAGGAGAACTTTCTCCCCCATCCCAGACGAGAGTTCATCAACATGGCGGGGGGAAGGGGGAGGTGGGAACAAGCAAATAACTGCACCCGTGGCAGGGACTATTAAATTGGTACTAGTACTAATACTCTGACCTGGATCTCCCAGGCTAGCTTAATGTCAGCAGATCTTGGAAACTAAGCAGGGCCAGCCCTGGTTAGTAGTTGGATAGGAGACCCCCAAGGAAGTCCAGGCAGAGGCAGGCAATGGAAAAACCACCCCTGAATGTCTCACGTCTTGAAAACCCTAGGGCATCGCCCAAAGTCTGCTGCAACTTGACGGCACTTTCCACCACCATCGCCACCACCACCAGTTCAAATAAGAACTTAAAGGCATATCCAGAGCTTTGTTTGTATGTATACTGTGCATGAGCAGACATGCACAGTTTAAATTCCAGGAATATGATAGGAGTGGGGGGGGAAAGCAGCAGTGATCTAACTGGGCAGTGGGGGCAGTTGCTTAAGATTGCGGGAGATGGTTTAATGCTGTCTGTTGGAGCTTGACTGTCCAAATACTTGACTACAACTGTAAGCATCCATCTTGATGCATATCCCTAAAGCGTACACCTTTTCTCTCCGTGTGAGTGTACACATGCTACGGCTTGTACATACAGTTGTCAACCCTGCTCCGTCAAACACTTGGAGATCTGGGGGCAGTGCCTGGGGAGGGTGGAGATTGTAAGGGTACGTGATGATACTTCTCTAGGCTGCCTCCACTAGTCTCTATTGTCTTTACCACAGAGACTAAGGGAAATTCCTTGAGTGTCACAATGAGGAGGCCATTTTTTTCTCCTGCTTCTCAGTTTGGGCTGGAGACAGGTAATTCCCCACCCCAGGTAGGTAAATGGGCAGCCACTCTTGGTCAGCTATTCTATGGTCAGCGCACCAGTCATTCCTTGCTATGATGTTACTTCAACTGCCTTAACAATCCCACTGTCCTTCATACATCCTAAAAGGATTTATTTAATTTATGGGCCACCTTTCTTGCTGAGATTCAAAGAAGATTACATAGCTTGGGAAAAGACCCGAATAAAACAGAATGGTATAGACAGTCATTAAGACTGATTACACTGAGAGAACAATGCAAAAAGGACAGGGTCGTAATAAAACCATAGAATGAAAGGTCACAAAACCAGGGACCAATGCAGTAAAAACAGTATAACATGTCATCACAAAGTTAGAAAGTAATACGTATAAGAAACAATGCAGCAAATACTACCTGAACTTTAAGCAACATTTTTCCTGGGCCCAGCTGTGGCACCTGGAGATGGGCCGGCGATTCATGCTTGCTTTGCATACTGGTGGCCTCAGATTCAAATCTTACCATTTCTCAGTTAAAAGCACAGTAGGGCTTGGCCATTTTTCTTTGCCTTCGGGTGGCCAGACATCCCCTTTCTCAGACCTCTTATTTTGAAACACGTCTTCCATCATGTCTTAGTTCTGCTTCGGTCCAGTTACAGCAGATGTTGAGGCTGGATTCTTAAGCGGCTGCAGGGTACCTAGAATTGCTTGTGGTTGGGAGAAACTGGCCAGGCAATCGGGGGCAGAATGGGAGAGGGTGAGCCATAAGGAGGGAGAAACGAGGCCTTGCAAAGTTTCCCCATCCACAGTTAGCACCTGGATAGCATGACAAAGCGGAAACTATCCCGCACTGTATTTCAACTTGAATCCTAGTAATTATGGGTACATTTGCATCTATGAATATCAATTAGCATATGGGGATTTTATGTAAATGTGTCCTTTTTTTGTTCCCTTTTTTTGAGGACGCTTGTTCTTTTTGTTCGTCTAGATGCTCCCCTCCCCAGATGTCTGAGATCCTGGAAAGCTACCTGTCAGTTAAAGAAGACAATTCGGAGCTACACAGACCAACAGTCCGACTTGGTCTAAGGCTGCTTCTTAAGAAGGTAGCAAGCTTTCGAAGGAGACAGAATGATCCTGCTGCCAGAATTGATACGATGCCAGTCTGTGCAACTCCAAAGGGTCCCACTTTGTCAACACAGCCAAATCTTGTTAGCGGAGTGGAGAGAACCAGTGTGGTGTACTAGTTAAAGTGTTGGACTAGGAACTGGGAAGTCCAGGTTCGAATCCTCCCTTGTGCCATGGAAACTTGCTGGGTGACCTTGGGCCAGTCACCTACTCTTAATACCTGTTAGACAGTACAAGATCTATAGTGCAGCCTTATAAAGAAGACCTGAAGATCACCCTACAAGGGGACACCTGAAGGACTGCTAGTTAGCATGACTAGATTAGGGACCTCCCATCTTTTCAAATTATGTCCTTCCTGTCTCCTGAATGGCTCTTCTGGAGACTTCCTGCTCCTGCAGAGCTTCTGGTGGTGGTGTTCCTCCTTCAGCAGTTAGGTTAAGGTTCTCTCTCTTCTATGTTCTATAACAGTTTGTTCTTCTTTAATAAACCTACTTATTTTTCTCTAAACAGTTGGTGCTCCACTTCCTATTAGGGTTGCCAGTCCTGAGGTTCCAGTGGGGGTCCCCCCCAGTTTCTATGGCTTCTGCCCACCAGTTGGCCAGCAGGGGAAACCCCACCCCCAAACAGCCATGTCCTCAGGAGACGTCCCCACATTGGTGATGTTGTGGGGGACACTCTGGTTTGAGGGCAAAACTCTATGGTCAATTTGCTCTCAAACCAAAATGTTGCCACACAATGTTGCCAACATGATGATCTTCTGGGTGATGTCATCATGTCAGGGACATTGAACAATGTCCTTCTCCCTCTCCAGGAATCCCGCCCCCCCAAATCCCCCTGCCAGTGACAAGGTAAGACCTGGCAACCTACTTGCTTTGCATATTTAAACTCTGCCAACAAGACTAACCTACCTCACAAGGTTGCTGTGAGGGTAAAACAGAGAAGAGAATGATGTAAGCCACTTTGCGTCCTCATTGGGGCGAAAGGCGAGATGCAAATAAATAAATATGCAGTTAAATCAAACAGTGGCACCTTAAAGACAAACAAAATGTATTCCTGCACACACGGTTGGGAATCACAGCTCACTTCTGATGCTTGCAACTGTAAGAAAGCCAGTGTAGTGTAGCGGTTGGAGTGCTGGACTAGGATCTAGGAGACACAGGTGCGAATCTCTGCTCTGCTGTGAAAGTTTGCTGGTTGACCTTGGGCGAGTCACAGACTCTCAGCCTAACTTATCTAGGGCAAAATGGAGGAGAGGAGAAGGACATAAGCTGCTTTGAGTCCCCACTGGTGAGGTATAAATGAAGCCTATAAAATAAATAATAATAAATAGCAGTTAGAGTGCTGAACTACGATCTGGGAGACCCAGGTGTGAATTCCCCCCTCTACTATGGAAGCTTGCTAGGTGACCTTGGACTAGCTTTACGTTCTCAGCCCAACCTACTTCACAGGATTATTGTGAGGATGAAATGGAAGAGAGGAGAACAGCATAAGATGCTTTGGGTCCCCACCGGTGGGGTATAAATGAAGTCATTAAAATAAATAAATATTAATATATCATCTCTTATGGATGTACACTCCAGTGTATCTGATGAAGTGAGTCCTGCCTCACACACAAAAAAACACACTTATTCCAGAATACATTTTGTTAGACTTTAAGGGGCCACCGGGCTCTCAGTTCCTTCCACTGCTGCAGACAAAGGCGGCTGCCCATCTGGAATGTGCATCTGTTGTTGCAATCCCTGCGCCAGTGCTATGCACCGTGCCAGAAAGGGCAAAAGCTGGGCGAAGCAGACACAGCTGGATTTCCAAGCGCTGAAAGCATTTGACTTTAACAAGCCGGCACGCTGCAAGGGCAGCCCGGAAAGAAGCTCCGTGCCAGCTGAGGCCAGGGGACGCCGGATCCCAGCCAGCCCCTCCGAGCCAAGCCTGAACCGTCCGTGCTTTGGCCTAGCCAAGGAAGCTGCAGCCTCTCCTTGGACCGCCAGCTTGCCGATTACTTCCACCCTCTGCTTTCGGCTCAGCTGGGCTGGGAGGAGCAGGTCTTCCTTTGGACGGCATCTCTGGTCTCCGTCTGTTGTGGGAATGACACTTTGGTGCAGGCCAAGTGATAGAAGCTTCCGCTTTGGGAAGTGCGCTGTGTGTGAGAGAGAGTCTGTGGCAGTTTGAGCCTTCCTCTGAGGCCCTTGGAAACCTTCCCTGGTTCCTCCCGTTGGAAGGCTGTCAGGGAACTGAGCGTACTTTACGAGCTGACCTCTCGTCCGAGGTCGGCAGGTCTTCCGAGCCCAAGCCTCAGGAATGCTGGATTGCGGGATTTTTCAGATGTCTTGCTAGTTAGCTTCATTCCGCCTGCGTTTTAAAAATATCCTTGGACAAACTCCCGCCTTCTTCGTGAGCCCGGAATCCAGAGACTTTGAAGGGGAACAAAACGGCACGGATGGTTCGAAAGAAGCAGCTGTGATTTTCCACGGGGCTAAGAATCTTGTCTGACCACCAGAGCTTTTTTTTGTAGAAAAAGCCCAGCAGGAATTCATTAGCATAATAGGCCACACCCAACAGCAGAAACCTATTAGCATATTAGGCCACACCCCTGGCAGCGCAGCGCCCTCCCAGGACTGGCTTCCCCAGGTGCCCCCTGGCTTGCGGGGCGTATGGGGCACCCGAGGGAAGGAAGGCGGTTTCTGGATTGGCTTCTCCAGGCACCCTGCAGCTGTGGGGCGCCTGGGGAACCCGAGGAGGGGAGGCAGTTTAAACTGCCTTCCCTCCCTAGATCGGCTTGGCTTCCCCAGGCGCCCCACGGCTTGCGAGGTGCCTGGGGAACTGGGGGGGGGGGGCCTGTAGGCGTGGCCAACTCGGAAGCCAGACGGAACTCCATTCCTGTGCATTCCTGCCCCAAAATAGCCCTGCTGACCACCCTCATGAATAGCAGGTAGCCTTTCCACCTCTGTAGTTGTCACTGATTCTGCACCAATGCTAGTGTTACGGTCAGCATGGCGCAATTGTTAAATGCTGCTGGGCGACCAGTCTAAGGCTGCGGTCACACGGCCTCTTTAAATCCCGGAGCCCTCCCGGATTAAAGGGGCCACATTTTTTTACCTCAGGTTGGGATGTTTACACATCCCAACCCCTGCTGCGGCGGGCGGCAGGGGGAGGAGGATGAGGCGGCGGCAGGTGACAGCGGCGGACAGAGGCTGCAGAGGGAGGCGGCCGGAGGCATCAGCGGAAGAAGTGGCAGCCGGCCAGCCTCGAAGCGTGCGGCGGTGGCGGCTTTTTCTGTGGTGGTGGGGCTTTTTCTGCGGCAGCGGCAGCCAGGGGAGGCACTCTTCCCCAAGCCCCCCCGGCCGCCTGGTAAGTTTGGGGTCCCCCCCCTTTTACACTTGGGCGCTTGAGTGGCCAAGTGCCCAAGTGTAAAAGGGGGGGGGAAATGGCGGGGGGGGGGGGATCTGGACAGCCCTGCTCTCGCAATGATTGTGAGAGAGGGCTGGCCAGATGGCTCAAACGCGGGTTCCTCCCGCAACACCTGGGGAAACTGTTAGTTTCCCTGGGGTTGGAAAATGCGGGAGCAAGCCGCATTTGAGCCCGCTTCGCCACGGGACTTGCTGCGGCCCGTGTAGTCGGCCCCTTTAAATGCGGGAGGAAGCAGCCCTTCCTCCCGCATTAAAGGGCCGTGTGCTCGCAGCCTGACTCTAGACTGGAAGATCTGGACTTGGCACAACAAGCCGTGGCTGGATGGCTTAGACTGAGCTGACTGAAACTGAACCCGATGAAGACAAAGGTCCCGTGCCTGAGTCAAGGCAACCTGGGGTTAGGGATCCCACTCTTGACCTTCGACAAGGCTCCATTGGGGCCAGTGCCGGAGGCTAGGAGTGCTCTTGGATGCCTCCTTGACAGTGGAGACCCAGGTAGCAGCCACTGCCAAGCTGGCCTTTTATCACCTTCAGCTGATCAGACAGTTGGTTCTCTTCCTCAAACGCAGCGAGTTGACAGCAGTGATCCATGCGATGGTCACCTCGAGATTAGACTACTGTAATGCTCTCTACATGGGGCTGCCTTTGTCCCACATCTGGAAGCCACAGCTGGTGCAGAATACTGTGGCCAGGCTTCTGTTGGGTCTCCCTGTGCAGGAGCACATCCAGCCCGCCCTAAAAGCACTGCAGTGGCTGCCTACAGCAATGCTCCCTCTAAGCTGTGGAGTCCTGTGAGCAAAAATTCTACTTTGTGAGCTACTGGCATTAAAGTTGTGAGCGAGCGATTTGGCTGCCGCAGGAAATAGTTTGCTCTGGAGCCATCCTGCCTGAGCTAAGACAAAATGTGTGAGCCGGAGGCTAAAAAACTGTGAGCTAATTTACACTAACTCAACTTAGAGGGAACACTGGCCTACAGCATATCGAATTCACTCCAAGGTGCTGGTTCTTACCTTTAAAGCCTGCTTCAATGGGGAGGGGGGTATAAAACAAACAAATTAAATGAAAAATGAAAAATAAATTATGGTCAGCGACCTGCATACCTGAGGGACCGCCTTTCCCCACATGTCCCCTGGAGAGCACTGCGTTCAGGGTCTCAACATCGTCTAATTCTCCCTGAACACAGAGATACCACGCGGGCCACGACTAGGGCCAGAGTCTTTTCGGTGGTGGCACTGTGCTGGTCCAATGAGCTCCCAAAAGACATTAGGGCCCTGCGGGACCTCTTACAGTTCCGCAGGGCCTGCAAGATGGAGCTCTTCCACCAGGCCTTCAACCAAGGAGCTGCCTAGTTGTTGTAATGGTTAAGTGCACAGACTCTAATCTGGGAGAACCGGGTTTGATTCCCCACTCCTCCACATGCACCTGCTGGATGACCTTGGGCAAGCCATAGTTCTGTCAGAGCTGTCCTTGAAAGAGCAGCTCTCTCAGAGCTCTCTCAGCCCTACCTACCTCACAGGGTGTCTGCTGTGGGGAAGGGAAGGGAAAGGATTTTGTAAGCTGCTCTGAGACGCCGAGTGAAGGGTGGGGTATAAATCCAATCCAATCTCCTCCTCCTCTTCTTCTAAAATCTAAAAACTGAATACTAGCCAAGGCCCTGTTCTAGGGTTGTCAAGTCTGGGCTGGAAAATACCTGGAGACTTCGGGGGTGGATCCAGGAGAGGGCGGGGTTTAGGGAGGGGAGGGGCCTCAGCATGGTACAATGCCATAGAGTCCACCCTGCAAAGCAGCCTTTTTCTCCGGGGGGAGCTGATCTATGTCCTGATCTATGTCTGATCCTGATCCTGGCACTTTGTGGACTGGTTTTATCATTGGTTTGTTTTATGTATCTGTTGCAGGCAGGGCTTCCTCCCCTTCATCTCAGTGGCCTTTCTGTGCGCAAGCCCTCTTGATTTTCTCTCTCTCTGCACACTGACCTTCAAAAGTGGCCCAGCGCATTCGGCTTGGACACCGAGCCTGAGTGGATGGCCCTTCCGGAGCACGCCGGCCATGCAAATGCGGGGTTTTGGACTCGCCACTCCTGCTCCCAGGGAGGCTCAGGAAAACAACGTCGCCAGTGTGTGCTACTGGGAAAGCAGCCACACTCCCCCAGCTTGCCGAGAAATGCTGGGCAGAGTCCAAGCCTAGGAGAGGAATGGAGAGGGAAGAGAGAGAGAGCACATTCCAGGAGGTTGTGTGTGGTGTGTGTGTGTGTGTACCTCCCCACCACCCCTGATTCTAAATGTGAAGCACAGAGAGAGATCCCTTGCACAGCAGGCAAGCTTACCAGCGTGTGACATTTTTTTTGCGGGGGGGGGGGTCGGGTCAGAGAAGGGGGTACCGTAAAATCAGGAATTATTTCTCAGAGGCAAAACGCAAGTGAGGCCTGCCTCGCTTCTGGGAGAGCTGAGCAGCGTCTTCAGATGGCAGACGGTTCATAAATCATCCGTCACAAACCCCACTCTGAGAACAGAATATGTGCACATAAGTGCACCCCTGCTTTGGCCTGGTGTCTTCCTGCAGCTGGTTTATATGACAGTTGGAGGGGGAGTGTTTGCCTGCTGCTGTTTGACTCATTCTCCTCGCTCCGTTTTCATACACGCACGAAGCTGCCTTCTGAGCTAGACCACTGCTCTGTCAAGTGTTGTCTATTCTGACCGGCAGCTGGTTTTCCTCCAGGGTCTTGTCACCTGCTACCTGATCCTTTAACTCAGGAGTGTCAAACATGCGGCCCGGGGGCCGAAACCGGCCCGTCCGGGGCTCTTATCTGGCCCGCAAGCAACTGGTGTGAGAGAGGGAAGGCCAGGAGACTGAGCGGGGGGAGGGGGTGCGTTGGGCGCACACAGGGAGGTGTGTGTGGTCGAAGCTGTCAAGAAATGAGAGGAAATGGCTAGGGGGCGGGCATGGTATCCCCAGGGGTCATTTCATAGAAAAAGAGGTGCAGGAGCTCATTAGCATAACTTATTTGCATATGCTACGCCACCTGACATCACCGGAAGTATGTCAGAAGGCAAGAAAGAAAGAAGAGAGAGAGACAGAGAAAGAGAGAGAGAGAGAGAAAGAGAGAGAGAGAAAGAAAGAAAGAAAGAAAGAAAGAGAAAGAAAGAAAGAAAGAAAGAAAGAAAGAAAGAAAGAAAGAAAGAAAGAAAGAAAGAAAGCTGGCAGAGAGGGGACAGCTACTAATCCAAGCCTCAGAAATACCACTATTCTGAGAGGATAGCTTCAGTGGTGGCTGAAGCCTTCAGAAGGCGGGTCGGATACAATTAAACACATTTATTGGGGCTTTTGTGGATTCCCCAGTAAATCAACTGCTTTCGCTCCCACGAATCAATTGCTTTTGTTTGTATTTTGAGTGAAAAACAATATCGTTAACTGGGTTCGCCTGTGTCATTTAGAATGTTCGTATCTCCGATACCTGGCATGTCATTTTCTGGCAGACATGGCCCGGCCTGAAAAGTAACTTTTATGTCAGATCTGGCCCTTGCAACAACGAATTTGGCACCTCTGCTTGAACTCATAAATGTTGTACATTGAACCTGGCACCTTCCGCGCGCCAAGCAGATGATCTGCCACGGAGCCACAGCCCCTCCCTCCTTGGAAGTCTCGCGTGAACACTCGAGGAATGCTTGATAATAGCTGGAGCTGGGTTACTATCGGGCAGTATGCATGAATCCTGCATCAGTCCCTTGGTCCGTCAAGGCCAGTACCGTCGACTCAGACTGGCAGTCTCGGGCTGAGATCTTTCCCATCTCCTAACTACCTGGCCCTTTTAACTGGAGATGCCGGGGATTGAACCTGGGACCTTCTGCATGCCAAGCAGAGGCTCTCCCAGTGAGCCACAGCCTCTCCTCAGACACAGCATGCAAATTACTCCCTTTCTGCAGGCACTCCATTGGCTGCCCCTTTGTTACCAGCTCTAGGGTTGGGAAATACCTGGAGATTTTGGGGGTGGAGCCTAAGGAAGGTGGGGTTTGGGGAGGGACTGAGGATAGAATGGGACTTTGTCCACTGCCAGTGGGCAAACGTCCAGCCTAGAGGAGGGTGGGATTTGGGAAGGGGGTGGAGTCCAGCAGGGACGTAACGTTGCGGCAGGATTTGTGTTTCACCTAGACTCCACCTTCTGATGCTACCGTTTCCTTCAGGGAAACTTGATCTCTGTAGTCCGGAGACCAGTTGTATTTCCGGGAGAACTCCAGGACCCAGCTGGAGGCTGGCACCCTTACCCAGATGCCTGTCACCCTTGCCTTTGCTCTACAGCCTGTGGGTGCAGGAATTGACTCCATGGTCATCAGAACAAAAGCAGATCCCTGTTGGTCCAGCATCCCTGTTGGTCCAGCATCCTGTCTCAGATGCTGGCCAACCATTTACCTTGGAGGTCTAACAAACAAGGCTTAGGGACGCTGGAATTGCCTCCTAGCACTGGTTTCAGAGCTTTACTGCCTTTGGATGCGGCAGTTCCCTTTTGTCAGGATGCCTAGTAGCCACTGATGGACCTCCCTTCCACAAATCTGTCATATTGTGTATTTCTGCGCCGCTTTTCTCCCCCGCGAGGACCCAAAGGACCTTACAAAAAACCTAAAATTTTAACCAAATTGCAATAAAATACTGTATAAAAACATCTCCCCAGAGTACACAAAACACCCTGGAGTGGTGTCCACTGGATCAGTCCATCACAGCTAAGGGCATCGACTGCAAGCCACCAGCTAAGAGCAGAGGCCAAAAGCCTTTCGGTTCTTGCCCTTTGTCTTGTACCCAGACTTTAAAGACCTGCAGCAGATGTCAAAGAAACATTTGTCTGGATCTCAGCTGGCAGCCATCTTCCCATAATTCCCCCTTCCTTCTGAAAGCACCCGGCAACACCCAGGGCTTAAACACCTGTAGCAGGTATTCTAAGCCATGTATGGTAGAAGGCCATCATGACGTCCACTGGCTTAGAATCCAGCGGGGCCCACCCTCTCGTAACGGTAGTCTGGTTTTCCTTCCTGAAGACGAGAACTGTGTGCGCCCCCCCCCCCCCCCCCCGGGACGCCTTCGACGCTAAGTGATGTGCGGAAAAACAACCATCCCCAAATTCAAACACCGCAGGCAGAAACTTCCCACCGCCTCCTTGAGGCTTTCAACAGAAGCCGTTTGCGTGTTCCGGTGCGAGTCATTAAGTGATGAGATGTTGAGAGATGGGATTCCAGGCCAGGAGCCCATACACACGTCAGTCAGCTCTGGCAAGATCTTATCCGAGCCATGCGCTAAATGAGGGGTGTGTGTATGAGTGCGGGGAGGGGAGGGGAGGGGAGGGGGGCTGCGAGCTGAAACGTCAGTAGAGAAGCAGTACTTGGAGAATAGAGAGTTCTGCGAGTTTCTTCCTGTAGAGAGAGCAGAGGCCACCTCAGATGCTTCAGCCGACATCACCGTTACCTGAGGGCAGTTCGAGGTCTCCCTGACATTTGTCAGGAGATAGGTACGTTCACTATCCTGGATCCTCAGACCAAAACATCTGCCTGGAACTCCTGCAGAGAGCGCAGCAGTACCCTGGAGTGACCTTTGAGCTTTCTCGCAACTGCTCCAGAAGAACCCACTATACCAAAATGACTGCATCAGCCCGGATTATTCACGGGCACATTCATGTGAATGGTAAAAAAAACACATGAGCACATGAAGCTGACTTATGCCCAGGGGTCCGTTGGAGCGGGAGCGCACAGGAGCGCAGCTCCAGGAGTGAGGAACCCAGGGGGCGGGCACATGACCAAGCCCCGCCCCCTCCTCGGCTTCCCCGAACAGTGCAGAGGCGCAGTGCCCCGGGGAAAGCCCTGCTAGGGTCTTTATTGTTTTTAATGTTTTGTTTGAATATTGATAATTTTATCATTGTTCCTTTTATGACTGTGTGCTGCTTTTCCAGAGACTTGCTCAAGGTGGCATCTAAATTTTCTAAGTATACCATTTTGTATCTGGGCACATGGCACATAAGTACTGGAGAAATTTCACCAACCCTTCAGCAGCTTCCACCTTATGAGTTTGGTGTAGTGGTCAGGAGTTGGACTCTAATCTGGGAGAACCGGGTTTGATTCCCCACTCCTCCACATGCAGCTACTGGTGTGACCTTGGGCCAGTCCCAAGTTCTCTCAGAGCTGTTCTCTCATGAGCAGTTCTCAAAAGACCTCTCTCAGCCCCACCTACCTCACAGGGTGTCTTGTTGTGGGGAGGGGAAGGGAAAGGGATGGGTGGTGTGCATGTCCTGGGTATCTCAAATCTACTTGAAACCTGGTGGTTTCAAGGGAGCAGGAAGAGAATGAGGGTGTGTTCTTGACGCTTATTTTTATTGCCCAAAGTATTGGATGGGGAAGGGAATGGCGGAAGAGCAGGTCAGTTTCACTCCCCTGTGGAGTGGAGCCTGAGGGGTGGGTGTTGCCTTCTGACACACTTCCGGTATGTTAGGGGGTGTGGCATATGCAAATGAGTTATGCAAATGAGTTACACTAATGAGCTCCTGCAGCTCTTTTTCTACGAAAGGACCCCTGCTTATGCCGCATCAGACCCCCGGTCCATCAAGATCAGGACTGTCTACTCAGACTGGCAGTAGCTCTCAGAAGTCTTCGGCAGAGGTCCTTCACATTGCCTCCCAGCTGATCCTTTTAACTGGGAATGCCAGGGATTGAACTTTGGACCTGCATGCCAAGCAGTTGCTCTACCACTGAGCCACGGCCCCTCCCGTGTTTTCGCCTTTTGTGATAACAGGGACTTAAACAGCATTCGTCATATTCGCTTCAAGCCCTTGTTGAGAGTCAGTGTGGTGTAGCAGTTGTGGTGCAAGACTACGATCGAGGGACACTCGGGTTCGGATCCCCACTCTGCCATAGAAGCTCGCTGGGTGACCTTGGGCCGGCCACACTCTCTCAGCCTAACCCGCCTCACAGGGTTGTTGTGATGATGATAACAATGGAAACAGGGAGAGTGATAGTGTAAGGTAGGGTTGCCAACCTCCAAGTGGGGCCTGGAGATCTCCCAGAATTTCATCTGATCTCCGGACTACAGAGATCACTTCACCTGGGGAAAATGGCTGCTTTGAAAGGGGAACTCAGCATTATACCGCGCTGAGTTCCCTCCCCTCCTCAAATCTCACCCTCCCCGGGCTCCACCCCCAAAATCTCCAGGTACTTCCCAGCCCAGAACTGGCAACCCTACTCTAATTCGCCTTGGGTCCCACCTGGGAAGAAAACTGGGGTATAAATTGCTAAATAAATATACAATTTTGGAGAAATGTGTACAGAAAAAAATGTTGCAACTAAATAAACAAATGGGCCCCATCTGAAAACTCCTCAGCTCTCCTCTTGGAACTGAGCTGAGTGACCGGACGTGGTCAAGCCCTCTTAGGAATGTACCAACACAGATTAGAGGGGGAACTCTGAAGCTCAAAATGGGACCAGCTTCCTGTGCATAGAAAGTTAGCACCTTAAGGAGCAGATTACATTCCTCCGCCATGTGTTTTTTCCCCACCCTTTTCCTTACTATCCCTCCTACAAACTCTTGGGGGAGCTCCGTGAGAAGACAGAGCCTTCTTCCAGCCCCAAACCAGGTCTGTGTGCAATCCAGTTGATGATTCCGCAAGGCGAGTCTCCCCTGATTATCCAAATATACCATGAAGCAAAAGTGGATACATTTTTTTGTGCGTACCTTTGATGCTGGGCTTATTTCGTCTTTCCACTGTTTGATCAAAGGAAATTGTGCTGTTATCTGAATGTGTCTCCATGGCTAATTCATTTGCAGTGATGAAAGTTTGCTATCTTGATAATAACTTGCTGGGAGAGGGGAGGAAAAAGACAAGGCATAAAACACACACGGATATACATGAGGGATCAGGAAGGGGTGGCTTTTGTGTGTGTGCGTGTGTTAGTCAGAGAGGCAGAGAACTGTACATTTCTGGCGAAGGAACAGGTTCTGTACAACCCCCCCCCCCACACACCATTGTGCATCCAGAAGGGATCTGGCAAACCTAGCAGAGCCGCAGCTAAGAGCAAAGGCATGTTTGATGAAGGGCAGGGGTCGTTTCGTAGAAAAAGAGGTGCCGGAGCTCATTTGCATACCTCATTTGCATATGCCACACCCCCTAAAATACCGGAAGTGTGTCAGAAGGCAACACCCACCCCTCAGGCTCCACTCCACAGGTGAGTGAAACTGACCTGCTCTTCCTCCATTCCCTTCCCCAGCCAATACTTTGTGCAATAAAAATAAGCGTAAAGAACACATCCTCATTCTCTTCCTGCTCCCTTGAAGCCACCAGGTTTCAAGTAGACTTGAGATACCCAGGACATGTGCACCACCCATCCCTTCCCCTTCCCCTCCCCACAACAAGACACTCTGTGAGGTAGGTGGGGCTGAGAGAGGTCTTTTGAGAACTGCTCATGAGAGAACAGCTCTGAGAGAACTTGTGACTGGCCCAAGGTCACACCAGCAGCTGCATGTGGATGAGTGGGGAATCAAACCCGGTTCTCCCAGATTAGAGTACAACTCCTGCCCACTACATCAAACTGATAGGGTGGAAGCTGCTGAAGGGTTGATGAAATTTCTCCAGTACTTATGTGCCATGTGCCCAGATAAAAAATGGTATACTTAGAAAATGTATATGCCACCTTGAGCAAGTCTCTGGAAAAGCAGCACACAGTCATAAAAGGAACAATGATAAAATTATCAATATTAAAACAAAACACTAAAAACAATAAAGACCCTAGCAGGGCTTTCCCCGGGGCGCTGCGCCTCTGCACTGCTTGAGGAAGCCGAGGAGGGGGCGGGGCTTGGTCATGTGCCCACCCCCTGGGCTCCTCACTCCCGGAGCTGCGCTCCTGTGCGCTCCCGCTCCAACAGACCCCTGAAGGGTGACCTCTTCAAGGCTCAGCAAAAAATCTAGTTGCTTTCGGTGGGTGGTGAGCAGCCCTGTCATGGGTCCTGGCTCTGCTGAGGCAGACTATTCCTCAGAGGAGGAAGAGGCATGGAGCAACCCAGCCTCCTCTGGAGTCAGCCCAGAAGAGGAACCTCTACCAGTACCTGAGGGAGAAGAGGCCCCAGCAGCTGCACAGGAGGAGCAGCAAGGCGAAGAGACTGAGGTGCAGCCAGGGGGAGAGACGGATCCAGAGCCTGGCCCAGCACCCCCAGTTAGAGACACCCGAAGGCCAGAATCCCCACCTTGCTCACCTGGCCAGCGGTGGACAGAAGCCCCCCAAACTGGGGGAAACCCTGCGCAGACCTGGTGACTGGCAACCCTACTTATCCCCCATGAATCCATCTAACCGCCTCTTCAAGCTGTTTATTCCTGTGGCCATCAGTACATCTTCTGGCAGCGGATTCCACATTTTAATCACTCTCTCCGCGTAAAGTAGTACTTCCTTTTGTCCGCCGCGAACCTACTGCCCATCAGCTAAGGATCAGGTAGGCGGGGATGTGGAAGATCTCTGCTGGAGACCCTGGTGAGCTGCTGCCAGACAAATACTGACCCTGGTTCAGTATAAGGCAGCTTGATGTGTGTTCATACGGCAGGAAACCAAATGACGTACGTGCCTGTCTCAGCAGACTTTGCAAAACCTTTTGGGGCACGGAGAGCAAGCATAAAACCGGGTGTACAGAGCCATAAGGTAGGGAAGGTGGCACAGTGTAGCCTGATCGTCGGCTCTCCTAAGCTAAGCTGGGACGGTACTTAGACAGAAGACCACCAAGGTAGACTCTGCGGAGGAAGGCAATGGCAAGCCACCTCTGCTTCTCACTGGCCTTGAGACCCCCTTGCTGGGGTCACTATAAGTTGGCTGTGACTTAGAAGTTGGAAGCTAAGCAGGGCTGGTACTTGGGCGGGAGACCACCAAAGAAGACTCCGCAGAGGAAGGCAATGGCAAACTATGTCTGCTCCTCACTTGCTTTGAGAATCCCTTGCTGGAGTTGCCATAAGTTGGCTGTGACTTGACGGCACGCATGTACAGAGCTGTAAGGCACGCCTCTAAGTGTGCATCAACAGGAGGAATATAGAAGACGGCATCAAGCCTCAGCTCTGTGAAGGACTCGGTATGTTCTTCCCAGCTAGTTTCGGACGCCATCGACCAGGAGGGGCTGTAGCTCAGTGGAAGAGCCGCTGCTTTAAATGCAGAAGGTCCCAAGTTCAGTTCCTGGCATCTCCCATTAAAAGGACCGGGCAGTAGGTGATGGGAAAGATCTCTGCCTGAGACGCTGGAGAGCTGCTGCCAGTCTGAGTAGACAATGCTGACCCTGATGGACCACTGGTCCGATTCGTTCTAAGGCAGATCCCCATGCGTGGGGTGTGTAACCAATTCCTAGAGGCTTGGTCTATGCCCCAGAAAGGGCTTCATTCTGCAAACTCAATTTACTCCAATGTCAATTGGAATCTCAGTTTACTTGAGCAGCTGGCGCTCTTACAAAAACCACCGTGCAGCATTCAAGAGGAAAACACACACACACACACACACACACACACACAAACACCTGTAAATGCAACAAGGGGGTGCGTGCGATCACACTTTGCAGGAGCGCTCACAAATACGCCCAGGAAGTTGGCGCTGCCCCACACGGCTTGGATCTGCACGGCTGTTACTTGACAGCACCAGAAGAGTCCCTTGCCAATGCATTCCAGAACAGTAGCAGAATACCTGGCACAAGAGATCAGAAGAACATTGCTGTTTCTGAACTCCTACATGCGAGAAGGATCCCCAGACTCAGTGGCAGTGTGGTGCAGCGGTTAGAGCATCGGACTCGGATCTGGGAGACCCAGGTTCAGAGCTCCACTCCACCAGGGAGCTGGTTGGCTGGCCTTGGGCCAGTCACTGTCTCTCAGCCTAGCCTACCTCACAGGGTTGTTGTGAGGGTGAAACGGAGGGGAGAACACTGTTGGAAGCTGCTTCGGGGTTCCCCTTGGGGATCATCGTGGGGTGCAAATAAATAAAGAGGGGAGGGGCCGTGGCTCAACAGTAGAGCCTCTGCTTGGCATGCAGAAGGTCCCAGGTTCAATCCCCATCATCTGAAGTTGAGAGGACCAGTTACCAGGTGATGGGAAACACTTCTGCTTGAGACCTGCTGCCAGTCAGAGTTGACAGTACTTGGAGATTTGGGGGTGGAGCCTGGGGAGAAGAGGATTTGGGGAAGGCTGGAACCTCAGCTGGGTACAATGCCATAGAGTCCACCCTCCAAAGTAGCCGTTTTCTCCAGGGGAACTTATCATGGTCATCTGGAGACCAAGTGTAATAGCGGGGGATCTCCAGGTGCCACCTGGAGGCTGGTAACCTGCTCACAGGGTCAATGTGTGGCTAAAATAGAGGGGAGAAAGATGTTGCAAGCCACTTTGGATTCCCCTTAGGGAGAAGAAGAAGAAGAAGAAGAGGAGGAGGAGGAGGAGGAGGAGGAGATTGGATTTATACCCCACCCTTCACTCGGAGTCTCAGAGCAGCTTACAAACTCCTTTCCCTTCCCCTACCCTCCCCACAACAGACACCCTGTGAGGTAGGTGGGGTTAACATAAGAAGATAAGAGAAGCCAATGTTGGATCAGGCCAATGGCCCATCCAGTTCAACACTTAGTGTCACACAGTGGCCAAAAATTCCAGGTGTCACCAGGAGGTTCAGCAGTGGGGCCAGGACACTAGAAGCCCTCCCACTGTTTCCTACCCCCCTCCCCCAAGCACCAAGAATACAGAGCATCACTTGCCCCAGAGTTCCTATCTATACCTTGTGACTAATAGCCACTGATGGACCTCTGCTCCAGTTCTTTCAAGAACTGCTTTTTCAAGAACAGCTCTGTCAGAATTATGGCTTGCCCAAGGTCATCCAGCAGCTGCGTGTGGAGGAGTGGGGAATCAAACCCGGTTCTCCCAGATTAGAGTCCGCACACTTCACCACTACACCAAACTGGCTACACCAAACTGGAGGAATGCAAGGTATAAAAAATAAGATTAGGGCTGGGGGAAACCTGGGTTTGAATCCTTCCAGTACTACGAGGCTCACAGGGCGATTTTAGGCCAGCCACTAATTCTTAGCCGAACCTACTTTGCACGGTTGTGGGGAAGATAAGCTGCCTGAAGAGGGGCACGGCGCTATCCCTCCCAGCCATCAGCCAGAATGTATTTTTAAAAAGTCTCTTCCAGCTGAGCGAGCAGCCGTTGCCAGCTTATTAAAAAGCCGAAGGCTCCCTCCAAGGCAAGGCCTTGCCCTCCTCCAAAAAGCAAAGCGCTTCCAGAGGACGGTAAATCCAAAGGCGTTGATTGGGATCAGGGCTCTTGTCACTTTGCGCAGGGAAATGAGTTCCTAACTGGGGGCCCCCCGCCCCAAACGACAATCCAGGAGAGTAAGAGAGAGAGCGCGAGGAAGGTGCCGGCCACACCTTGACGCAGAGCTCTTTCCCAGGAACCCAGGGCCAACGGCAGATCTCCTCCCCAGCTGGGTACGTCTTGGGAGAGAGAGAAACCAACAGGCTGGCTGTCAAGAGAGGCCCTTTTGCTGGTGGCCCTGCTGATGGGCTAGAAGGTTGGGACCATCTCCCGCTGACACGGATAGGCTTCCTTGTCATGCCACGCTTGACTGGCGCTGCAGACTCCAGGGATCCCAAGCTGGGTCTCTCTTGCTACAGGTAATAAACGCAAGGGCAGCAGGGCAGCTGTTGCCACGACGGGAGAGGCTGCAATCTCTCTGATCGGGCACCTGCTGCCTCCTCCAAACCGATTCCCGGTGACAGATAGCCCTGCTTTGCATCTCTGAGTCCCTGCGGCCCGCGCGGCAAATCGAGGGCAGTGCGGTTCAGTGGCTTGAGCATAGGGGATGCCAGCCTCCAGGTGGGACCTGGGGATCCCCTGGAATTACAGCTCCTCTCCAGATGACAGAGGTCCGTTCCCCTGGAGAAAAGGGACGCTTTGGAAGGGGGACTCAGTGGCATTGTACCCCACTAAGGTCTCTGTCCTCCCCAGGCTCCACCCCCAAATCTCCAGGAGTTTCCCAGCCTGGATCCGGCAACCCTACCCCCCATCCCCTGCTGGCGGCCTGGGGAGACCTGGCAACCTAGCTTGAGCATTAGGCATCACAATGAACACATGAAGCTGTCTTCTACCCTTGGACCATCTCAGTATGGTCTGCTTGGACTGGCAGGGGCTCTCCAGGGTCTCAGGCTGAGGTCTTTCGCATCACCTCCTGCCTGGTCCTTTTTAATTGGAGATGCTGGGGATTGAACCTGGGACCTTCTGCATGCCAGGCAGATGCTCTACCAACGGAGCCATAGCCAGGTTGAACTCTCTGCTCAGCTATGAAGCTTCCTTCAGGGATAGAGTTGCCAATCGCCAGGTGATGCCTGGAGTTCCTGCTATTGCAATTAATCTCTGGGCGACAGATAGCAGTTTCCCTGGAGAAAATGGCTGCTTTGGAGGGTGGACTCTACGGCATTGTACCATGCTGAAGTCCCTCCTCTCCCCAAATCCTCCCCAAGTTCCACTTTCAGCTATTCCCCCCCCCCCCAGAGCTGGCCACTGGGGGGGGAGCCTTTCTTGCTCCCGCTAATATACCTTGCAAGACTGTTGTGAGCCTTGCAATGCTGGCCTGAGCAGAGTTCCGCCTTTCTGAGTCCCCTGAAGGCAATGGGGCTTAGAAGGGCATAACTCAGTTTAGGCTTGCGCCGTACGGCTCTGTGCAGAGTTGCGCAGGAGCAGCAGGTAATAAACGCAGGCTTTCATCTCATATTCTATTTCAACTGTCTTCTAAAGGTCATGAGGCGGGGGCGAAATCTCCAGTGTGGCTTTCTCTCACAAACTGCAGCCCTCGGAAGCCCCGCTGTGGATCAGGACCACGTAAGCGGGAGGGGGGATTTAGTCTTCCCACTTCCTGATCCACGCAGGCCTGTATGGTGTCGGGACGTTTCCCTCAAAGGTTTAGAAAACAGCACAAGGTATCGAGGGTGTGGTGGGGTGAGGTAAGGAAGCAGCAAATAGAAACATGCCAGGAAAGCAATCCAAATTCTGAAACGAATGTTCTCGTTTAGTTCCCCCCCCCCCCGAGGGGAGTAGATGAAACTATTTCAGCCCCCCCCCCCCCCCCGATTTGGGGCAACCCTGGTATCTAAAAGTTCACGCCTTAGGCCAGAGCATGTGTATTTATTTCGATTTGGGGTACAGTGCTTAGCTATTGAATATGTTCTAAATTATAGAATAGAGTCAAAGAATCATAGAGTTGGAAGGGACCTCCAGGGTCATCTAGTTCAGGGGTGGGCAAACTTGCTCAGCGTAAGCGCCACCTAGAACAGGGGTGGCCAAACTTGCTTAACATAAGAGCCGCAAAGAATGAACATCAGATGTTTGAGAGCCACAAGACACGAACTAATATTACCTGCTTTTATTGGAAAATAAGCAAATTTGCTTTTTATTAACATTAAAGGAGCCTGCCAAAAATAACAAAAGGGGTAAAAGCAGATATTGATAATGGTATTAATTTGTTCAATGATATTTGTTCGCTAATGATATTTAGCTTCCCCAGCCGCCCTGTCGGGAGCCACATAATATATATGAAAGAGCCGCATGTGGCTCCCGAGCCACAGTTTCCCCACCCCTGATCTAGTTCAATCCCCCGCACAATGCAGGGAATTCACAAGCCCCCCTCCATACCCGCAGTGACCGCTTTTCCACGTCCAGAAGATGACAGAAAACCTCCAGGATCTCCAGCCAAACTGGCCTGGAGAAAAATGGCTTCATGACCCCAAAGTGGCAACCAGCATTTCCCTGGGCGTGTAAGAAAGGGCCATGAGAACTAACTACTGAGGCAACCCTTCCGGCCCTCCCTCTTACGATCTGCCTAAGTTCACAGAATCAGCATTGCTGTCAGATGGCCATCTGGCCTCTGTTTGAAAACCTCCAAAGAAGGAGAGCCCACCACCACTCGAGGAAGCCTTTTCCACTGAGGAACTGCTCTGTCAGGTAGTTCCTCCTAATGTTTAGCCGAAAACTCTTTTGGTTTAATTTTAACACGTTGGTTCTGGCCCAACCTCCTGGGGCAACAGAAACTCCCCACCATCCTCTTCACGGCAGCCCTTCAGGTACTTGAAGATGGTGATCACAGCACCGCTCAGCCGTCTCTTCTCCAGGCTAGACATACCCAGCTCCTTCAACCATTCCTCATAGGACTTGGTCTCCAAACCCTTTACTATCTTTGTTGCCCTCCTCTGGACGCATTCCAGCTTGTCAATATTGTGGCCAACAACTAGGGTTGCCAGCCTCCAGGTGGGGCCTGGAGATCTCCTGCTTTTACAACTGATCCCCAGCTGACAGAGATCAGCTCCCCTGGAGAAAATGGCTGCTTTGAAGGGTGGACACTATGCCATTGTACCATGCTGAGGCCCCTCCCCTCCTCAAACCCCACCCTCTCCTGTCTCCACCCCCAAAGTCCCCAGGTATTTTCCAACCCAGACTTGGCAACCCTACGAACAACAAAAAATGTGATCCTTTTGTTTATTTAGTTATTCAAAATATCTATCCACTCAGCTTTCTTCCCAGCACTTCAGGACTCAAAGGAGGTAATGAGGTAAGAAAGACAACCGGATGAAAATAAACATCAAAGCAGCCATAGTAAAACCCAGTCTAGAAAACACTTCATTGTGTATGTCCCCCCTTTGCCCATGCTCAGGCTGTCCTCAAAGCTCTCTGGGGTCTCCAACACAGTGCCCATGGGCGCCAAGGTGTCTGCCGACACCTTTCTTGGCGCCCACCAAATGTTTTTAGAAAGTAGGGCTGCCCAGCGTGGCTTCTGATTGGCCACTGAAGATATGATTGCCTGTGCAATTTAAAATAATGTTTCAGCGGTAGCTGTCGCCACACTCTTGGTTTTATTTCCTCTCACTCCTCTTTCCCAGTGTATTTTTAAAATTACCCCTCTTCCCCTGCACTTGGGCTTCAGCTGTTTTGTGACTGCACCCGCTACCCTGTGTCAGAATTCCAAAGGTGCCCACAGGCTGGGAACCACTGCTCTGGAATAACTCTGTCTCAGTGGGAAACCAGAAGGGCAGAATCCCTGCGAGCTTTCCTGGGGTTTCAGAGATATAGGGCAGCCAGTGAAAAAGCCTGATCGCTGAATGCTGGAGAACATGCCTTAAGGGGACCCTGCAGGAAAGAAGGAGATCTGAGATCCCAAATCCCAAATCTGAATGGAGGGAGCCCCTTTCTTCTCCCCTTCAGTTCATACCAGCGTTCCTAGGGAACTAGCTGAGGCCTGTAATAGATTTTAAAATTCATCCTGCTGAACAGTGTAAGAAAACTAGTCCATAGTCCATTCAAACAAAATTCAAAATGAGAATTGGAGGCATACATTAATGGTGTAGCTATAACAGGAGTCCCCAAACTTTCTGAGCCTCTGAGCAACTTTGGAATCCTGACACAGTGTGGTGGGTGCAACTACAAAATGGCTGCCGAAAGAAGGTGGAGCCAGCCAGAAAATGGCTGCTGCAGGGGGCGGAGGAATAGGCACAGAGGAAGCCCAAGTGCAGGGGAGAAGAGGGGCAATTTAAAAAATACACCAGGCAAGAGGAGTGAAAAGAGAATAAAACTAATATTGTGGTGGCAGCTGCAGCTGAAACAATGTTGCTTTCGTCTGCCCAGCCAATCAGATCTCCAGTGGCCAATCAGAAGCCTTGCTGGACAAGAGCCCTACATGCCCCCACCCATGTTCTAAAAACAGCTGGTGACCACCATGTTGGGAACCCCAGTAATACACAACGTAGCTTTGGAGGTACAAAATGGTGCCAGGGATTTGATACCCGCTGAAGATGCCAACCCGTGACCAAGGCCTCCTGCTTGCCCAGATCTCGATCTCTCTCTTCCACCAACGTCCTGCATGAGGCTAGCATACAGTGTTCTCTGACACCTGTGCCAACGTCATACGACCTACAGCAGCCACTTAATACAGAATTGCTAAATGGGAGCAAACGCTTTAATGGGGCACCTCCCCAGAAAGTGGTTTGGCCTCATTTCAAGGGATAGCCATCTCTCTTCCTTAACCAGCACGGTAGCTGGCCAGTAGCTGAGTGCCATCAACAAGCGGGCACTCCGACAACCAGGGTTCTTTGCAACTGGATCCAGGCAGGCGGCATTGTTGCAAGGAAAACTTAGAAAGCCAAGGACACAGTCCATACGACAATGCTTTTATTATTAGGAGCAACTCAAGGACACCAAACAGTGCGCAAGCTTGCGAGTTCCCCAGAACTCTTCGTCTGGCCAGACGTTACCAAAAGCATCTCAATACAAAAATAAGACAACATTAACTATGATAACAAGCAACATTAAAACAACGCAACATGATTGTTTTGTAACGTCTGATCTGATGAAGGGTTCTCAGGTAACTGGAAGCTTGCATACTGGGAGATGTCATTGGGTTGGTCTTAAGAAAAGGCTTTACATGGATTGCGTTGGCTTTTTAAACTGAATCTGCCATTCATTCATGCTCTCAAGAGCTGTTTATGTATTCATGTCATGGTGCTTTATTTTTTATTTATATTCTGCTTTTCTCACCAACTGGGACCCAAACTGTCTTATCACAATAAATATACTGGATCTGCTATTGGTTCATTCTTTTCACCACTATTAAGAGGTTAATGTGTTCATTAAGCGGGTTATTTATTCTCTTAATAATGATTTATTTATTTATACCCTGCTTTTCAAGCTGCCAGGGTTGCAAAATGGCTGATTGCACAAACCGGGTCTGCCATTCATTCATTCATTCTCTTAACCACTGTGCTATGCCAGGTCTGAAAAGGCCCCAGGGATCTGGAGGGCGTTCAGATGAGTCTGCGTTCTCTGTCCAGCCTGTAAGGCTATTACTACAATATATTCTTTGAAAAACAGAAGCAACGTTTTTCTTTCATGCGTTTCCCCAGATGTGATTATGGTGCCTGGAAGAAAGGGTCAAGAGTGACGAATGTCTGCCAGCGCCACGCGAAATTTATTTTATCAATCAAGACGGCTCTTCATGGAGGACCCAGTGTGCCTTCTCCCTTCCTCCACTGTATCTGCACAGCAACCACCCCGTGACACAGGAGAGGCCAAGAGAGTATCACAGGTCCGAGGTCACCCAATGAGCGCCCGAGGAAGACTGGGGATTCGAATCTGGGTCTCCCAGACTGTAGCCTGGCAATGTACCCCAGTGTACCTATGGGTGCCATGGTGCCCTGCCCATTGAGACCTTTCCTGATGCTTGAGTGTTTTTAGAAAGTGGGTAGGAGGGCCACGGTGGGGCTTTTGTCCAGCAGGGCTTCTGATTGGCCAGTGGAGATCGGATAGTCGGTACATACTGAAATCATGGCGTTTCAGCTGCGGCTGTCGCCGTAGTGCTGGTTTTAGTCTTTTTCTCTTCTTTTTCCCCAGTATATATTTTAAATGGCTCACTTCCCCCCCCCCCCCCGCATCTGGGCTTCAGCTGTTTTGTGACTGTACCTACTACCCTGTGTCAGAATTTCAAAGGGGCCCCCAGGCTCAGAAAGGTCGGGGACCCCTGCTTTTACCCCTATACCATGCTGATTCCCACCCTGGCTGCTGATCAAGAGCACAGATGCTCTCGGACCACTGGCAAAGATGGCCCTACATTTGGCTCTTAGCACCTGTATTCTGCCCGCTGGTCCGATTTGCAGAGGGGACCCACCGGTTGGAGCCCCGGTGCTATCTGTGTACTGTGCCAGCAGTGACCGACAGCTAGCAGCATGCCTCCTAACGAATCCACACCGTTGTCAGGAAACGGGATTGCTCCAGGCCTAACATTTTATATGGACCTAAACCGGGCCCCTCCCCTACCCCTAACCAGGCATCGGAGAACCCACGATTTCACAAAAGAGAGGCCGACACGCCTTCCCTTACTGCTGCGGCCTCTTCCACACACCGAGCGACTTCCCCTCACCCCAGCTGCCAGAGCAAGGATGCTAATTACAACCTTGGCCGGGGTGGCAGGTGTCTGACTTAATTCCAGTGGCATAGTGTTGTGCTGAGATCACCGGGGAGTGACCGCCCCAATTAGATGGGAGGGTGTGCTTGTGCTCAGGAGCAGAGTGTGGGCTCGGGGAAGGGATGCGCCCCTGGGGAGAAAAGTGCAGGAATGGCCGGCTGGAGCAAAGAGGATGAGCGGATGGGGGGGAGCGGTTGCTACCAAATGAAATTAGGAGGCATGCACATTATTTAAGAGGCAGTGCATGTTTGTCCTGCCCTTCCTCCAACGAGCTCATGGCCCTCCTCGGAGACAAATTTGGCACCGAAGCACAGGGAAATGTTGTTGCAAATGTCTGCCCCGCGCCTAAAAAAGTCTCCCAATTTTGTCCACCTGCATAAATTGTGCAAAAGTGCATGAATTTACTTCCTCAGCAGTCGGGAGAGCATGTAATAGTTAGAGCACGGATTGGGATCGGGTCCAAATCCCCACCCTGCCATGGAAGCTTGCCGGATGACCATGGGCCAGTCACTCCCCCACTCTCTTGACCTCACTTACCTTGCAGGGTTGTTGTTGTGAGGCTAAAACAGGAGGGGGGGAACAATGTCAGGACAGACAAAAGGGAATACTAGTTTACAGAGAGAGAGAGAGATTAAAATGTGGAATTCGCTGCCAGAGGACGTTGTGATGGCCACAGCAATAAACAGCGTGAAAAGGGGATTAGATAGATTCATGAGAGGATAAGTCTACCAATGGCTACTAGCCTTGGCGACTGAGGGGAACCGCCACATTCAGAGGCAATAGACTTCTGAATCCCAGAGCCAGGAGGCAACATCAGGGGGAGGCCTCAAGTCTCTATGCCAAGATACTGGAGATATAAACTTTATAAAGATGATTTCAGATGCCGAATGGTAGTAGCATACAAGATGAAAGTCAGTGGCACAGCAATATATGTAATTCTTGTCTCAGACACTACTACAACCTTACCGTTTAAGGACTTTTTTGGAATTTATTACTACAAATTGTTTTTGGAAAAACTCCACCTGTGAATTTCTACCTGTTTATTGTGGTACAGAGAAATTGGTTCTAAATACTTTACATGTCAAATTTATAATATTGATTAAATCACTGATTTTTGGTGTTAAAATCTGGGCACACGCATTTTTTTCTTGAATGGCAATAGCAGGCATGATTGGATTAGGCGTGATATGCAGAGAGGTGGAGATGTCAGCATTGGTAATGAGACAGGAAACCTAGGTCTCCATTTGGGACAGGAGGATTTCGTCCAGGAAGAGGCAAAGAATAAACGGAAATAAGTCTGAGGAAGTGAGCGGTGACTCACAAAAGCACATACCCTCCCACAATTTTGTTAATCTTTCAAGGTGCTACTGGATTCTTTCGGTGGTTATTAGAAACCACAACACTCAAAAACCAGTGGGGGGACATTTTAACCTTCCAGGGCATTCAGTTGCTGACCTAAGAGTAGCAATTCTCTTACAAAGGAATTTCAAAGGGAGAGTAGAGAGACTGCTGAATTGCAACTGATCACAAAGCTCAAGACAATGCAGCTTCCTGGACTGAATTGAGACCTAAGTTTCTTCTCTCAGCAATCCCTACTATTGTCATTTGGTGTCTGAAATCACTTCACTCTCCAAGATATAAGGGCAGATGGACTCACATTCCAACTGTATCTGAAGAAGTAAGCAGTGACTCATGAAGGCTCATGCCCTGTGACAAATTTTGTAAGTCACTAAGATGCTGCTGTACTCTTGCTCCCTTTCACTAATCAGGAATGCAAGCTGTGCTGTTAGGTTTCTCCCCTCTGTTAGATGTTAGAAATCGAAAAGGGGATCTCTCCAAGTGCCATGGGACCCCCTCCCTCCCCCCCTCTCTCGGGCATGCTCTCTCTGGCTCCTTCCCGCCCCCTTCTCATCCCCGAAGTGTGCAGGCAGACAAAAGTTTATACCTGGAATAAAACATTGTTGGTCTTAAACACGGGACTCTCTCTCTTTCTCTCTGGCTCTCTCCCTCCCCCTTCTCTCTGAAGACGTGTGCTTGCACACAAAAGCTTATACCTGGAATAAAATGTTGCTGGTCTTCTCAAAAGTGCCACGAGATGCCACCATTCCCTCCCCCTCCCTCCCCTGAGGGGGAGGGAGAGGAGCCCTCAGCCAATCGAAGGATGGCTTTCTTTCTCTCCTCTGAAGTCAGAAATTAGGAGAGACTGACCAGAAAGAGCTGCGATGTAAGAAACAGGAAGCAGAAAACAGCACAGAGTCAGCTGATCTCGGGCTGGACAGGAGCTCTGCATGGGCTACATCTGGTCTCTGGGCTGTATGTTTGACACCCCTGCTCTATGCCCTGTTGTTGGTCCTCCAGAGGAACTGGGTGGCCACTGTGTGAGGCAGGATGCTGGACTAGATGGACTATTGGTCTGATCCAGCAGGGCTCTTCTGATGTTCTTAATGTGGTCAGCTGCTTGAAGCCTCTGCTCCAGGGCTGAGATGCGCCTCGATCTTTCATGGTGTGTTCCCTTGGAATTGCTCCCATCCCTGAAGTTATCGGCCTGATTGGGTAAATTTGGAGGTATATGGTCATGTCCCTGTCTCCTTCTATTGGTGCCTTCTGCTAGCAGGTAAAGATGGTTACTGGCCCTCCTCCCTGGTTCCGGTGTTCTTTGTGTGTTTTCATTGAATAATTCTAACGTCGTTTTTCATTGTTTTAATGTTTCATGTGCACCAGCTTGGGGACTCTGATAGGGTGGAAAGGTGACATTAGAAAGTTTTAAATAAACAAAATAATGGTTACTTCCTCCTCCCCCCAGCGCCAAAGCCCCAAATTTAGTTGCATCTCCCTGCCTAAACAGTTACTTTTTAATGCTAAAGAAAACACCAAGAGATCTGACCACAGGGGAAGACATCACATTCTCTGGGTATTTTTTTGGAACAGATTAACTTCAGAACCTATGAAGAAGCTGCCTTGTATTGAATCAGCCCACCGGTCCATCAGGCTCAGTGCTGCCTGCTCAGACTGGCAGCGACTCGCCGGAGTCTCAAGTGGAGGTCTTTCCCATCACCTCCTGCCTGGTCCTTTTTAACTGGAGATGCTGGGGATTGAACCTGGGACCTTCTGCATGCCAAGCAGATGCTCTACCAAAGAGCCACTTCCACTTCACTCAGCCACGTGATAGTGATGATCCCCACCAAGGACGCGAGATCTGTCCAAGCAGGATTCCAGTCCTGTGCAGTGCTAGATTTATTTAAAAAGAGTGACGATGGTGTCCCCTTCCCATTGGTCCACACACAACACAGAGGCCGTTTCAGGGTGCAGAATCTGGCTGCGGCTGGCAGTGCCCTTCTTGGGAGTAACTCTCAGGGCTTTTTTTTGTAGAAAAAGCACAGCAAGAACTCGTGAGCATAATAGGCCCCACCCCAACATCAGAAACTCATTAACATATTGGGCCACACCCCTGACAGTGCGGCTCATTAGCATATTAGGCGGGGCTGGGAAAGCACAGGGCAGGCATGAAAGCTTGCCTCTCCCCTCCCCCCTGTGCTTCTCCACCATCTTTCTAGTCTCCCCCCCCCCCCCCCGAACCAGACAGCTGGGGAAAGTTGCTGCTGAAGTGCCTGGGATCTATTGCGGAGAGACTCAGGGAAGTGCGGGGTAGGGGGGGATGGTTAAATGCCTTTCTCTTCCTCCCCCAGATCGGGGAGGGAAAGAAAGGCATTTTCAACCTGCCTGAGTTCCCTGCCTGCCCTTTTCCAGCTGGGACATGTCAGCTAGAGAAGGGGAGGCAGAGAGAGGCTTTTCCTTGTCAATTTCACTCTCAGCTGACTGGCGGGGAGTGAAATTGACAAGGAAATCCCCAATGGGCTCCTCAGAGAGAAAGAGGGCATTTTAACATGCCGCCTTTCCCTCTTGTATGTAACGCGGGGAGAGCAGCATGCTCTGTAGCCACGCATGCACAGAGGTTTGGGCTGTAGGCATGGCCGCCTCAGGAGCCAGCCGGAACTCCGTTCCTGTGCCTCCCTGCCCCAAAACAGCCCTGCTGATTCTTCTCTCCTGACCTCCAATGACCAAAGTGTGGCGGAGCTTCTCTGCCCTGCCTGGCAGCCTGGGTCTTGCACGCCAGGCTAGGTTGGACGAGGCCTCCGCTTACAGAAGGCAGCTTGGCTGGCATCCAGCCCAGGTGGTTCTGCATTCGGAGGAGCCGACACGCCCTCCGTGTCCTCAGCCCAACCTGCTCCGCCGCACAGAGCGAGCTGGGTTGCAGTAAACAGCTGGGATGTGACATGTACCAAGAATGTGCCTTTCACACCTGCGAGACACCCCTCTGGCTGGGGAAAGACCAACCTTTTGGAGGCAGCCAAAGATAACTGACGTCCCAAATACCCCCCTGCTTGCATCACGAGAGAGTGAGTGTGTGTGTGTGCGTGAGAGAGAGAGAGAGAGAGCAGGATTGTTGTGCCTGCAGTACGTTCGGCTGCAGGAGCTGGCCCAGCCATGGGAAGGCAGGGGGTGGATGCACCTGGGCGAGAGGGAAAAAAAGTGGCTTGCACCCAAGTTTTCTGCTGCTGGGATTCCTGGCCCCATCTTCCCTCCTCGGTGTAGATCGTAAGATGCCCCAGGGAAGCAACGGAAAGGGCAGGAATGCAACGAACAGGCCAGGCTGTGGCGGAGTAGCTAAACTGGCACCCTGATTTCCCCTTGGCTGTGCAAGTGGGGATTGCCAATCATGGAAAGAAGGCACAGATGAGTTTAGAAATGGGGTGCACAGGACGAAGCTTTCAGGGGGTGGACCGGGAAGAAGAAGAAGAGATGATTTATACTCCACCCTTCACTACCCGAAGGAGTCTCAGAGCGGCTTACAATCTCCTTTCCTTTCCCCTCCCCACAACAAACACCCTGTGAGGTAGGTGGGGCTGAGAGAGCTCTTTCGAGAACCGCTCACGAGAGAACAGCTCTGAGAGAACTTGTGACTGACCCGAGGTCACACCAGCAGCTACATGTGGAGGAGTGGGGAATCAAACCTGGTTCTCCCAGATTAGAGTCCACGCTCTTAAGTACTACACCAAACTGGCTCTCAAAGACAAAACCACTTGGGGAAAGGGCCTTCCTTCCCCTGCCATGTCCCCCACCCCTGTATGGTAGAAGGACTGGTTGCTGGCAATTGCAGGGCCACCGCACGTGATCTGACTGACTACCCGGTCAGTGGCCCAGCAGGATATTTCCCAGTGGCCATTATGGCCAATCTGCTCCAGGCCTTGAGGCCTGGTATTGGATACATCGAATCCCCCTGCTCTGCCATGGAGGCTTGCTGGGTGAGTCACTGGGGTTCCCAGTTCTGGGTTGGGAGAGTCTTGGAGATTTCAGGGGTGGAGCCAGAAGAGGGCGGGGTTTGGGGAGGGGAGGGACCTCATAATGGTGCAATGCCATACAGCCCGTCCTCCAAAGCAGTCCTTTTCTCCAGGGGAACAGATCTCTGTAGTCTGGAGGCCAGTTATAAAAACAGGAGATCTCCAGGCCCCACCTGGAAAGTGGCAACCCTACCAGTCAGCCTAAGCTACCTCACAGGGTTGTTGTGAGGATAAAACAGAGGGGAGGAGGACGACGTTAGCCACTTTGGGTCCCCACTGGGGAGAAAGGTGTAAATAAATAAGATTAGAGAATACCTCGATGGCACTGGGGAGCCACAGCCAGTCAGAGTACACGATACTGTGTTGGGTGGATCAGTTTTGGATGGACGTTAGAAGGCCTGGTCTGGATAGGCAGGGGAATCCCATTTTTCACACTCTGCCCACACTAATAATTCCCTGTAACTGTAAAACTGAGGTTGCGATCACGCGCACAATTAGCTCCCACCCTGGTGCGAATGCTGGGCAGAATAAAGAAGCGCAATCAGACAGCGACATCTGGGAAGCGCCCTGCAGCCACCTGCAACCCGATTTGTTCCGCTGCACGAGTGGAATGAAAAGACACCTCACAAAGTTTGGAAGCAAACGGGTTGCTACGGGCCACAGGCAGACTTTTCCGCGTCTGATCACTCCAGCATGCTCTCATGGCGTCGGGATGGTCTCATCAGACAAAACACCTCGAAACGATTTCTTTAACAAGAAAGGGTGATTCGGCATCTGGCATTCGCTCCGCATTTTCTCAACTGGGAGGAAGAAGTGCAGCTCAAAACCACATTCAAATACCCCGGGCCCATGCCGTACTGACTGCAAAGTCACCCGAGTGGCCCATAAAAGGGGCCATAAATCTATGCAGAAGGCAGCATAAAACCCGATGTTCCAAGGAAGTGAAGAAGGCAGCATGTGATGCAGAAGGGAATTTCACTTCCAACATGGGTTTGCTAAAACAACGGAGGGAAAAACCAATGCAGAATCAGCCATACTCTCCTCCTCCTGGTGAAATCTCTGCAAGGTTCTACTTGGAATAATAATGTACCTATGCATCATTTGGCCACAGTCTGACAATGGGCATAACGTCAGAAGAGGCTACAGAGGATTGTAGGAAAAAGGAGCCTTGCGCAAATGGAAACCAGGCCTCTCCATATGGGCAGCTGGTGTCAGAGTAGCCAGCTGTGCACCACAGCTGTCACGCTTTTCGTTAACTTGCTTCCCTTTGGATCTAGGGTGGGCAAGACAGTGTGACAGCAACATCAGTTATACCGGATCGCACCCTTGCATGTCGCCGACGAATCCGCAACAATTGCTCCTGCTTGACTTCTGACTTTCACTGACCCAGAATACAGATAAGAATCTCCCTTCACCCATAAGCATAAATCAACACAAACAACTTCTTACTTACAGTAAGGCATGACTTAATGGGGGATGTGGACTCTGAGACCGGAGCCCTGTAATAAACCCAGATGCCAACTTTGTCTCCGCAGTCACTCTAACAAAACAATTACCAGGCCTAACAATATTGGCCATGCCACCCTCGTGGTTATTCATTTGCTCATCTTTCAATGTTATATATGCCATCAAGTGTCAGCAATGCCCTTCCACTCTCTCTCTCAAGACTAAAAAACTGTGGGTTGGCTCACACTAACTCAGCTTAGAAGGCACACTGCAGGGACACTACCATAAAGTGACATTAACCATGCTAGGCTCCCTATATGCTTTTCTGCCCTGATTTCCCAGATACCCTTCAGGCTCCCTCATTACAAGACTGCTCGTTAGGGTTGCCAGCCTCCAGGTGGGGCCTGGGGATCTCCTGCTTTTTCAACTCATCCCCAGCTGACCGAGATCAGCTCCCCTGGAGAAAATGGCTGCTTTGAAGGGTGGACTCTATGGCATTGTACCATGCTGAGGCCCCTCCCCTCCCCAAACCTCCCCTTCTCCTGGCTCCACCCCCAAAGTCCCCAGGTATTTTCCAACCCGGACTTGGCAACCCTACTGCCCGTACCTTCTCTAAAGGTCCCCTCCTAATTTATACATGAAAAGACCACACACGAAAATCTTTCAAAACGTCACATTTGCTGATCAAGAGTGCGCCCGTCTAGTGCAAAGGGAAGGAACAAGGCTGCTCATGCACGCATTACAAGAACGTCTGAAACGCACCCTGTCTGGGTCAAGGGGGGGGGAGAAAAAAGAATGCCCCGGAGGCCAGGCTTTGGCACGGGGGCGTGGCCCGAGGAAGACTTTTCCCCCCTGGGCGACGCGGCTTCGCAAAGGCCTGAGAAGCCCGGCTCCGAATGGGCGGTCGCAAGAGGTGGGCGTGGCTTCGCTCCGCCGCGGCGGCAGGCTTGTGAGCTTCGTTGTCCTGGGTTACTCGCGGGTAAATCGAGAGGTGGTGACGTCACAGAGGGAGGTTCCCTTCGCCCGGCCAAACGCGTCTTTTCCCTCCCCACCCTCCTTTCTTTTATGTTTCTCCCCCCCCCTTTCATAGAACGCCGGCTGGGATCGGGCCAATGGGAGAGCGTTGAGGTCCGGGCCCTCGTGCCGCGCTCCGTCCAATCAGGAGGCGGCATTCGGGTCAGGTCAGTGTAACAATCTGAACATTTTTTTAAAAAAGAGGAGGAGGAGGAGGAGGAGGAGGAAGGGGTGGAGCCGGGCTTGGGGCTTCCCTCTGTCCCACTGGTGGGGGAACCCCGGTGCGCGCGCGGGGTCAAGAGGGAGGCTGGGAAAAAAAGACATCGAAAGTGGGATTTTTTTAAAAATATATGTTTTTTAAAAGCCTGTGCACAAGGAAGGAGGGCGGGAATCCGGGACCGGGAAGAATTCGGAGCAGGGCAACTTTGCAGCGACTTGGAAGGGCTGCTTGGAGTCGGGGCGGGGTGCCCGGGGGGAGGGCAGGCAGGACCGGGCTTCAGAGTTAGCCCGTGAGAGTGTGCGGAGTCTGCGCTGGAGACAAAGGGAGAGAGGGTCGCCGTCTGTGTGTACGCCAAAAAAATCCTCCTCCTCCTCCTCCTCATGCACGCGGGACATCCGGCGGGTGGCCGGGGACTCTGGACTCCCGGGGTCGCCCTGGGTCTGCCCGCGGCCGGCTGCCCTCCTCCCGCCCCGCCCTCCCCCCCTTTCTCTGTCGTCGGAGCGGGCGACTCCCCGCCGCAGGGGGAAAGCCCGGCTTGTTGTGATCATGTGGTTTGGCTGGAGCGGCCCGCCTTGTGTGCGAGGCGGGCAGAGCGCCCGAGCGGAGGAGACTCTCACGCAGGCCGGCCCGGCCCGGCCCCGCCGCTCCTCCTCCGCCGCCGCCTCCTCCCGGGTAAGGTGCTGCGCGAGGCCCCGCCTCCCTCCCCTCCCCTCCCCCAGAGGTGCAGCCGGCTCGCCTGGCGGGGCGGCGAGTGAGTGTGTGTGTGTGCGTGCGTGCGTGTGCCACAGGCGAAGAAGAAGAAGAGGCGCACGAGTGGTGGCTGGCTGGCTGGCTGGCTGCTGCCGGTGGTGGCCGCCGCTTCCTCCTCCTCCCTCCCTCAGCATGTTGCCATCCCGCCGGGTCGCCAGAGAGAGGCGGCGCCCGCTCGGGGCGGCACGGGCGCAGCGGCAGCAGCAGCAGCAGCAGGACGGCGGGGAGGCGGCGAACGAGACGAGAACGACGCCGCCGCTGGTGCTGGCCGGCCGCGACGGCTGCAGGTGCTGCTAGGTGAGCGCGCTACCTTACCTGCCCGGCCAGCCCAGGTGTGCGTGCCAGAGGGGAGGCGAGCAGCATGCCAGCCCCGCGCCTCCGAGGCCTCTAGCGCCGCCGGATCCTGCCTATTTTTTTGGAAGGAAGGAGAGCGAGAGCGAGAGAGGAACGGTTGCCAGCCTCCCTCGACGACCTTCCCTGCAGCCCGGGACTTGGAGCCGCCGCGCGTCTCCCTCGAAAGCACGCCGGGCGCGCCTCCTTGCTCATCTGTTGCTCGCGCTCGCTCGATGGAGGCTCCTTGCCCTTCCAGCTGAGCGCCGTCTTGCCGCGGCCGGGGAGGGCGGGGGGGGGAAGCGATGGACTGAGCCGCCGGGCCGCCCCGCGCCGCCAGCCCCGCCGCACCTACCTGCCTGCCTGCCTGCTTCCAGCAGCGCCCGCCCTCCCCCGCCTCTCCGAGGCCACCGCTCCGGATTCCGCTCCCGATCGCCCGACCCACTTCGGGGCCATGCTGCCCCCCTGAGCGCCGGCCCTTCCCCTCGCGTGGAAACCCACCCAGACGACCCTCCCCCCCGGGGGGACCCGCACCGAAAGGCAGAGCGGCGGCGGCGGCGGCGCGGGGGGGGGGAGGCCGGAGGACCATGGATGAGAAGCTGCAGGCGCATCAGGTAGACATCGACCCGGATTTCGAGCCCCAGAGCCGGCCTCGAGCCGGCACCTGGCCCCTGCCTCACCCGGACTTCCCGGGCGAAGAGGACGATGGAGCCGCGGCGGCTGCGGCCGGGGCCGGCGCTGGAGGAGGAGGAGGCGGGATCGGCGGCGGCGTGGGCTCCAAGCACCCCCTGGCCGGGGGCACGGAAGGCGCCGAGAACGCCGGAGTGGCGGCGGAGCGAGGCAAAGGCGCCCCGGCGCTGCCTTCCCTGGGCGCCGACGTTGGACAGCTCCGCAAGGCCAAGACCTCCCGGCGCAACGCTTGGGGGAACCTGTCGTACGCGGATCTCATCACCAAGGCGATCGAGAGCTCCCCGGAGAAGCGCCTCACCCTCTCGCAGATCTACGACTGGATGGTCAGATACGTCCCCTATTTTAAGGATAAAGGAGACAGCAACAGCTCCGCCGGCTGGAAGGTACACCTTTGGGCGAACCCCCCCATCCCCCCCCCCCAGCCCTAGTTTGCAGAATCCCTAGTGAAGTTTTTTTTGTTAAACTAACTAGGGTTGAGTTACTCTGCAGAATGTTTAATCCGGATTAGTTGCTCAGCTCCCCATGTGAATACCCCCCCCCCCTTTTGCTTTCCTTGAGATAGAAGGAAAGGTGTTAAAATGGTGTTTTGAAACCCCCCCCCCCACCCAATCCTTGCACACCTACCTAGAAAACAGGCGTTTAAACAAATCTAAGTGAATGAATTCCATCCAGAACAACTCAGAATTGAATCCGGTCCAGAAACAAGTCTGAATTAAAGTTCATGGTCCTGCACCTTCTAGTCTCTCCAGGGACCTTGTTGGAAGGGACTGGATAAGTTTCGTGTGCAGGGTCTGGTGTGGACAGAGATTCTGGCTTTGCAGCGTGAACCGCTCTGGGTCCTGTGTTCATTGCCAAGAAGGAAACTGCTTCTTTATCAGGGCTGAGGGCGGAGAAGACCGGCTTCTCTCTAGGCATGTCAGAGGAGAAGAGGAGAATCCCCTCTTACTCATTATAGGCAGAATGGATGGAGGTTCCTGTTGTACTGGCGACGAGGGAGATCATTACAGGGATCAGCACCTGTTCCGCAGCCTGGCCCACCTACCAAACTTCCTTCCCCAAAGCCCAGGAGCAAGGGGGGGGGGAAACACCTGTCCTCTCTTCTCCCGTTGCAGCGGGGTAGCACCTGCCCATCTGTTCAGACCGAAATGGTGCCCCAGTTCCCCCCCCCCCCCCCCCCCGGGTCTAATAGGTAGGAAATGCAATTGCAGAAAATGAGGTTTGCAGCTTTGGTCTCCGATTTGGGTGATCTTTTTAGAATTATAAAAATCCTTCTGGAAGAGACTGTGGATTGCAGGGATCGGCTGCGTCCTCCAGTAGGCTTGGAGGTGTGATCCCCCAAGAAAGCCACGGGCTGGCGAGGCCTTTGGAGTGGAGTTGAACTTGGCGGGGCGTGTGAGACAGTTTTTTTGAGGGGTTGGGTTGGGTTGAAACTGGGGCAGTACAGTCGAGCGGTTCTCTGTGCACTGGTTAAAAAAAAACCCCTCTCCCCATCTGATGACCAAAATGGATTAAATTTTGTGTGTGTCCCTCTAGAAAAATATTGCTTCTGTGTATTTCTGTTGTTCTCGGTTTGGAGGAAATACGATCCCATATTTGCCGGGTTGTTGCTGTGCCTTTGGAGAAAGCGAAGCAATCAGGTAGAATCTGGCTTCTAAGAAGTGTGCCTTCGACAGAGGGCATGGAAAAGGATGCTCTCCCCCAGGTGAACTGACCACAGTGACCCTTGTGACACTACAGCGAGCAGAAGAAGGGTGCGTGGTCTTCCGTTCTCCTGGTCTGTCTCTCTCATAGGCATGCACACAGCCCCTGCGCTCTTTAGATTTGGTTCCACTGGCAAAGCTCCAGGCAGTTGCCTTTGGATTGTTAAACATTTCTGTCAGTAGTAATCGATTCCCCTCTTATTGTGATTTAGTGTAGACTCTGGGGTTGCTCTCCCTGAGCTTACAAGGAAGAGGAGGGGAGAAAGGGTCTACTTTTCTTCGCTCCACTGAGACGCCCAACTCGGGTCTAGCTGGCGAGGAAGACTCCCTCTTGCATACATCTTTTGGGGTTGCCAAGGCTGGTGGAAGTGGGGAGGAACCCACAGGTGTCAACGCAAACACAGTTCTGCTCTATTTCCTACACCCCCCCAAACCCCTTCCATTCCATCTTCAGGGGGTTTTTTTTGGCTAACTAGTAGTATGTTAGGTTAGACAATAATTTCAGTGGTTTCCCAGGCAGATCTTTTAAAGCATTCAGCAAGCCGTGAGCCTCTACCACAAAGCAAGACTTGCTGTTCATGTTCCTTAAAAAAAAAATTCCCTCTGTGTTTTGGTTGCTTTGCTGAAGAAAGGGATTGAATGTGTTCTGGGTAGCCAGGAGCCTTGGGGTGTGGGGGGCAGTGGACCAAAGCCACTCATTTCAGTGGGACTTGTGTGGGTGTCCCGACATAAACCCACCCGCCAGCCCCTGCATGGAGCAGTGCTGAATGTATGGTGCACCTGTCGCTGCTTCCGTAACGCGGCGGTGTCCCAGGAGCACCTGTCTGAGGTTACAGTTCCAAAGAGATAGCGAAATTGCCCAGGAGTCCGGTAGCATCTCAAAGATGATCAAAACTGATTTCAGCCTGAACTTTCGAGCACCAGGGGTCACTTCCTCGGAAGCACCTGAGATTGTGACAGTATTGCTCGGGGCACTCGGCGCATAGACCTGTACTCCAAAATAAAGCAGCGGCCCACCAGCATCTTAAACACTAACGATGTTGATCTCTGTGATGATAAGTATAACGCGATCCCAGAAGAAGCTTCCGTTGACTCCTCCAGCGAGCTTACTGGGAGGCAGACAAAGCCAACGGGGTTCCTTGATGCGTTGCCCAAGTTTGCATGGAGAGTCCGTGGTGGAGCCGTGAATGGACCTTTGCCTTGGCTTGTTTGGAGCTGCTTTGTAGTTAGTGACTCTGACACCATTTCTCTCTCTCTCTCTCTCTCTCTCTCTCTTCCTCTGGAATTCTGCAATACCAAGGGCCAAAACAGAACAAAGCGCAGTAAGACCCTGTTGCATCTTTTCCTCTAAATAATAATGATAAAAAACAAACTGATGAGGAAGTTAGATTCCAATGGCAAAGGAGGTCTATGCAGTGGTTGGTAACGGCAGTGGCAAAGGTCAGGTGGCAAGGCAAGGGGCACATAGCTCAAGGGTGATGGGGGATGCCAAAGAGCCCTCAGGGTCTCCTCTAGAGCGGCAAACCTCAGCTGGTCTTTTTTTCCCCCTGTCAAGTTATGGCAACCCCATAGAGTTTTCAAGGCAAGAGACTGAGAGGTGGTTTGTCGTTGCCTGCCTTTGCGTCACGACCCTGGTATTCCTTGGAGGTCTCCCATCCAAATACTGGCCAGGGCCGACCCTGCTTAACTTTGAAGATCCAATGAGATCAGACTAGCCTGGGCTATCCAGGTATACATGGTAGCTTTCCACGCTTCTGTTTCGGAAGTGCAATTCTCTGCTTGTAGTATGGGAAGCCCCCTTTTCAAAGATGGTCTTTTCCCCCCCTGCCCGTGTACTGTGGTGCTCTTCACCTGGATGGCCCAGGCTAGCCTGCTCTTGTCAGATCTGGGACGCTAATCAGGGTGTGCCCTGGTTAGGACTTGGATGGGAGGCCACCAAGGAAACAGGATTGCTACGCAATGGCAGGCAATGGCAAACCATCTCTGTTTGCCTCAAAAACCCAAAGGGGTCACCATACGTCAGCTGTGACTTGAAGGCACTTTCCACCACCACCGTGGTTCTTACCTATGGTGAACTGTGCAGCCCGTTCTGGTTTCTTCCACGCATGGGTCCAGCATGGAGCAAAACCTCCAGCTCTCCTGGGTAGCCTGGCTCGGATGTTCTACACAAACTGTTTCCTGATTCTCTCCCCCACCCCACCCCTTCCTGAAATCCGAGCTGTCTGGACATGTCCTTAGAGGGTGCCAGTGTGCTTCCACTTAAGAAAGTTCATCTGCTCGGCAGCTGGTTTTGCTGTCCCCAGAGACGCCGGCATTTAAGTCTTGGGTAATGAGATGCCTTCTCTAGACGTGCCCTCTGCCTCACACCTCCCCCCCCCCCCGATGCTGCAGCACAGACTTTCCTACAACATTGCCGTTTACCAGGTCTTGCAGGTAGATCCGTAGTTGCGGTAGAACAAATCTGGGAAAGCCTTTGCAGGCCAGGGAAGTGGGGTTGAATAAAATTGGGACGGGAGTCCCTGTGTTGCAGTTCTGACGCTGGCCCTGGTGTCATGGCTGAGCACAGGAAGCTAACTCCCCCTGAGTCAGACCGTTGGTCTACCCGTGACTGGCCGCAGTTTGGCAGGGTCTCACAATGGGGTCTTATGTATTATCTGCTTCCTGATCCTTTTAACTGGAGATGCCGGGGACTGAACCTTGGACCTTCTGGATCCAAAGCCAATGCACTGCCACTGAGCCTCAGCCCCTCCGCTGGGCTGGTGAGATGCACAGTGAAGGACAAGTCCCTGAGTTCCAGCCACGCTAGCCAGCAGAGGAATACACCAAGGACCAGCCTGAGTCATTTTTGTCGTGCGACTCCAGCAGTTCACCAGAACGCCTTGTGCAATTTTTGTTTTGAAGAAAGATTCAAAAGCGAGGAAACGTTAATAGTTTGAAAACTAGCGTTTCACTGAATGCACCAGCCAAAGGCCACGGATGCGGAAGCTCGAAACCACTCGATCTTCAGAGAAGTGTTTTAGAAGTACCCCAGTCGGGATGCTGAATGGCTTGAAACGTACGGTTTGCCTTTGGTGTAATGGTAGCACGATTGCTGAGCAATGAAACTTGGAAAGGGAAAGGGAAAGGGTGTAGATGTGTGTGTGGATGCATGCTGCGACGAGTCTCCTGTGTAGATGGCAGGCCTGCCGGTGCAGGTCCCATTTCGAGAATGTCTCTTTGGACACCCTTCTAGAACCCTTTCTAGATGTGCCGCTCGAAGGCTCCAAGCCCTTAGGGAGCCCCTAAAACCAGGGAAGGAATTACACCTGTCGTATCCTGGAGGGATCGGGAGAAAACTCCCCCATTTTTCTGGTGCATCTCCAGAGAAGAAGCCGCTGTGATTCCTCACCTGGGCGCTCCGTCCTTTTGTGGCTCCCCCTAAAGAGCGGAGGTGGAACAGCAGCTACAAATATGGCTTGCCTCTCCCTTCTGCCTTGAACTGGTTGGGTGGCTTTCAGCAAGCTGTTCCGTCTCATCCTCGGCAAACCCCCCCCCCCCCTCCGGAAGTTAAAGTGGCCCCCCATGCCTGAGCAACAGGCAAAGGAAACATTAGCCTCCCAGCCCCATGACAGCAAAAATTTGAGATTGATGGCTTACAAGGGAAGCTTGTTTGCTTTTGCAGGGCGGGGTCCTAATTGGGAGATCAGGGCACAGCGGTAGACAGCTCTATTAGACTGAATAGTTAATCGGCTGGGGGCGGAGAGGGGGGAAAGATGGAGATCCCCCCCAGGTCTTTAAAGTGACAATTATGTTGTGCTGTGAGTGGACAAGAGCATTGTGTATGTGTGTGTGTGTGTGTGGGGGGTCTGTAGGGAGGAGAATTGTCAGGAAGGGTCATAGAGTGACTTCGCTTTCCCCTCTCCCGCACTGAAGCATGACACGCCTCGGCCTCCAGAGAGGGATGAAAGTGTGCATGGGACGGAAAGAGAGCTCGCTTGACCTGGGCATGTGGGTGGGAGGTGAGAGAGCTTTCTCAACCCAAAATATGGTGATTAAGTTGGACCGGGGACACCAAATGCTCTGGAAAGGAAACGATGTTTTGTGCAACTGGGGCATTAAAAAGAAATCACTTTCTTTCTCACACCCAGGGTGTGCTTTCTGGTGATGTAATTTCTCTGGAGAACCTACCCCTTCCCGCCAGGAACATCGGATGGTCTCCTTCCTTTCAGGGCTTGTGAGATAGTTAAGTGATAAAAAATGGTTCGTTGGCACTGATTGGCTGTGCGGCCCAAGAGTGTGCAGGTTGCAGCGCTGTGTCGGTTCTCTGGCCCCTGGAGCGCTGATGATCCTTGCACGGGGCCTGAGGCAACTTCCCAAGAGCCAAACGCAAGCTCATTGTGTCAGATTTGGGGGGGGGGGGGGGGAGAGTCACAGCTGTAGGACTTTCTTTACCCGTTTTCTGCACGAACAGGTCGTTGATGTATCTCTTTAGTTTGCATGCCTCCTGAAATGTTTCTGTATGTTTCGTTTGCCCTGACCTGGGTGGCCCTGGCTAGCCTGATCTCATCAGATCTTGGAAGCTAAGCAGGGGTTGGCCCTGGTTAGTACTTGGATGGGGGACCACCAAGGAAGCCCAGGGTCGCTATGCAGAGGCAGGCAATGGCGACCCACGTCTGAACGTTTCTTTCCTTGAAAACCCTACAAGGTTGCAATACGTCGACTGTGACTTGACGGCAAAAAAAAAAGAGAGAAAGAGTTTAGTTTGTTGTGCGAAGCTCTGAATCTGCACTTCGCGCTTGGTCCCAGAGGCCACAGAGTGCTCTCCTTCACTTCTTCATCTGTATCTCAGCAACCCGCCACCCCCTTCTGCCCGTCAGAGCCACTTTCTCAGCTTAAATCTTTTTCCTGCCGAACCCCTGTACATTGCCGGAGTCAGAATAGGGCTTTCTACCCGCCCCCCCCTCCCGAGAACCTGAAGCAGAGGTACTCAGTCTTTCGGTAACAAGCTGCGCTCGGTGTGCTGTTTATTAAAGAATCCGCCAGGGACCCGATCTCCATCTTCTTCCCTGCCCCAGGTTCTGAAGCTCGGCAGCTTGCGAGAGTCTCACGGCTGCCACTCTGCACGTGTTGGGACAGGAACACGCCTGCCACGATGTGGGACTTAAGCCTTTAATCATGCCCTCCTTAGGCCAGCGATGCAGTGCTTGTCAACTGGGAAGAGGGCTCAGCCACTGAGAAACCTTGAGCATTTTCCTGCTGCCTTGCAGAGAGGAAATCACGGCAGGGAGGGCCACCCGACCAGCCAGTCTTCAAGGTGGGATTAGAAGCGAAGATTTAAACCTCCCAGTAGACCCCTCAATCCTCTCTCCTAAAGCCAATAACGAATCCCATCTCTTGCGCGCCGTTTAACTCGCATCAGAGCATCTTTCCTTGCCATTAACATAGATCTTCTATGCACCAGGGTATACGGATCTGCTTTTTGAGAAGTCATTCTTTTGGGGAGGAGGAGAGGTGGAGCTCAGTGAGGCCCCAAAGGGAGCGGGGGTGGTGGTATGTTTTTAGGGGGGGGATCACCGATTCTGTCTCCTGAAATCTCCCCGGCCTGCCTGCATTTACAGCGTAGTGTGGCTTTGTAATTAGGTTTGAAATATGGCTGTGTGTAGCCCACTGGCTGTCCCTGGGCGGCAGAAATCGCTTTCGGAAAAGGGGGGAAGGCGGGAAGGGCCGGGAAGCGTGAAAGGACTCCAGGCGCAGGTGTGCAACTAAACTGAACTGGAGCTCATCTTGTCTGCAAAGCTGACAGAGCAGAGGCTGTGGCCCGGGGTGCCAACCTCCAGGTGGGAGCGGGAGAGCTGAAATGACAACGCATCTCCAGACTGCAGAAGTCATTTATTTATTTAAAGCATCATTTCACTGCTTCTTGGGGGGAAATGGCTGCTTTGGGAAGTGGACTGCATGGCGGTAGATACCCTACCAAGGTGCCTCGCCTCTCTAAATCCTACCCTCTCAGGCCCCACCCTAAAATCTCCGGGTATTTCCAAAGTCAGAGTCGGCAGCCCTATTGTGGGCCCACACTGGAGTGCGGGAACTTGCACTAAGAGGTTCCTGGGCTCTGTAAGTCCAGTAAAGCTGCATTTCTTTCTTCCCTCAAAGAGCCTCTCTCAGTCTCCCAGAAGCTAAGTCGGTCAGGGTCTGGCCAACAACTGCATAGGAGCCCCCACCCCAATTTTGAAGTCCTTGGGAGTGGGAGGGGAGCTAATCATCATCATCATCATCTATCATATGACTGTGTGTAGTATAGCCAGGAGATCCTAAGACTGTCTGGCAGCCAGAAGTTCTAGCTCTTAGAGTCATCCACCACTAGATCGTGAGCTAGACTTGTTTTTTGAGGCAAGAGACATTCCAGAGGTGGTTGGCCATTGCCTGTCTCTGCGTCACGACCCTGGTATTCCTTCCAAATACTAGCCAGGGTCAACCCTGCTTAGCTCCCGAGAGCTGACGACATCAGGCCATCCTGGGCTATCCAAGTCAGGGTGGGTGGGTGGAGGAGCTGGTGATATGGGACTCAGGGGTATTGGGTGCATCTCTGCTTGAGGAGCAAGACCACAATCTGAGGGAGCGCCGGAACCCAATATTCTTACTTGGGGGCTGAGACTTTCTGGCTCCATCACCGCAAGAACTCCGGAGCCAATGTGGTGTAGTGGTTAAAGTGTCAGACTGGGATCTGGGAAACCCCAGTTTGAGTCCCTGCTCTGCCATGGCAGCTTGCTGGGTGACCTTGGGCCAGTCACACACTCTGAGCTTTACCTACCTCATGGGGTTGTTGTGAGGATAAAATAGAGGAGATGAGAGCAATATAAGCTGCTTTGGGCCCCTATTGGGGAGAAAGGCGGGAGATCAATGAAGTAAATAAATAAAATAATACATTTTTGCTCCCCCCCCCCCATTTCCAAATTTTGGGAGTTGCTTCCAAGGGAGACCCAGCCTTCGGCCTCTTTGGGGTTCTTGTGGTTCCAGATAAGAAAGGCTGCTGCTGACTTTAAAAAGGGACAAGGTGTAGAAATCGCAGTGAACCAGTCAGTCACTGGCTGTTCCCCTTGATACTGAAATGGGAACATTCCGCGAGGCGGTGGGCGCAGGGGTTAGAGCGACAAAGTTGGATCTGGGAAACTTGTATTCAAATCCCAGCTCAGCCTTGGGACTGTGACCGAGGGCCAGTCATGGTCATAGGCGTTAACTTCAAGGGGCTGGGGAGCTGGAGCCCCCCCCCCCCCCCGAACTTTTCCAGGACATGCTGAGCCTCCCACGGAGACAATGGCCTGTAATGTCTCTGGCCCAGCCCCAGCCCCCCCCCCCCCCGGAAACTGGAAAGTCTATGCCCTTGGTCACGGTCTCAGCTTCCCCTTCCCCTACAAGCCTTGCCATGAAGACAAATTGGGGCATGGGAGTCCTTCACATCACCCGGAGCTCTTGGGAGAAAGAGTGGGAGAAAAATGCACAGGAGGAGAACCTCCATGTTTAGAGGCAGTCTACCTTGGCTCAGTGGTTAAGACGCTGCACTGCAGACCGGAAGGTCTGTAGTTCAGCAGTTCGAGACCTGAGTGCCGCGTGACGGAGTGAGCTCCCGTCTCTGGCCCCAGCTCCTGCCAACCTAGCCGCCTGAAAGCAGGAAATTGCAAGCAGATAAATAGATACCGCTTCGGAGGGAATGTAACAGCGTTCTGTGTGCCTCGGCGTTTAGTTACGCCGGCCACATGACCACGGAAATGTCTTCGGACAGCGCTGGCTCTTCGGCTTGGAAATGGAGATGAGCACCACCCCCTAGAGTCGGATTTGACTGGCTTTTGAGCAAGGGAGACCTTTACCTTTACTTACCTTGGGATACCAGGTCCAGTGGGCAGCAGCTGGTGAGGCCAGGTACCTCCATGCCCTGGGCCTCTCACAGGCATTCTGGATGGCTGCTGTTGGCAACAGGAAGCTGACCCAGGGCTTGGCTCGGCACCGCTCTCTGTATGCTCCTGGGCTTCCTTTTGGAAAAAGGGGAGGGTGGGGTAGGGTGGGGAATTCTTCCTCCTGGTTTCCCCCCCCCCCCCTTTTGCTTCAAATGGTTCTCCTACATAATTTTATTTTGCCATGGGTGCCGTTGTAAGGGTGCAGAAGAAACAAGAGTAGCAATTCAAAAATAAATAAAGGACGGGATGCCACTTTCGTGAACCGAAGCGCGAGATAATTTTATAGCCTTTTCTTGAAAAAAAGAGAAAGCTTACTGTGAAACAAAGCTGCTCCACCGCCACCTACTTTCCTAGATGTTTGAAGGCGTGCTGTCTTCAGTGTTTTTTTTCTCCAGAGTAATCCCACGTCCTCCGCTGGGGACAGTCAGGAACCGGGGAGCGGATGGCAGCCTGCGAGGGACTGGATTAGCTGCCTCGTTGAGGAGCCAGAAGTCTTGACCTCTCCCTTATCCTGCCGTGACCCCTCCCCAATCTGTACTGAATGGGAGAGCCTGTCTGGTAGCTCTGGGTCATGACCCGGGGCTTCCCCCCCCCCATGCTCTCCCGCTGTGGGTCTTGGCGCCTGTGTGCTGCACAACACGTGTGGCGGGAGCGCTTTCGGTTTCCTGATGCGGCATGGGAAGGCCCCCGTTGACTGACAGCTCTGCTTAATTAGGGAGTTATTTTATCAATTCCAAAAGCGCTTGAAGTTTTCTGCTCCAGCTCCCGCATTCCGCTGGATAATGGGGAAGCCAACACCCTCTGTCAAAGGAGCCGCGGCTCCCTGCGCATTTTAAGGCGTCCGTCTGTGCCACTTTGACATCCAAAACACAACAATAAAGCTATCAGCCTGGCTTGTTTGATGTAGGTGTGACAGCATCGAGAACCTTAAAACTCCAATGCTCGCCCATGTTTTATTTTCTGCTTCGTGGTGCTGCATTGTGTATTGGGGGGGGGAGTCTCAAAACTAGAAGGGCAGCATGAGGTTTTAACCCAAGGGATGACCCAACAAGGGCTGTGAAAGATCCGTTGCTCAACCAGGATGGTTTCCACATTGTATCTCTACCAGTGATGTGGGGTAGGAAATTCTGCCCCCCCCCCGCCATGTGTAAATGTAGTTCCTTCCAGTTTGGTTAGGAGCGTGGACTCTAATCTGGGAGAACCGGGTTTGATTCCCCACTTGTCCCCAAGCAGCTGCTGGTGTGCCCTTGGGTCAGTTACAAGTTTTTTCAGAGTTGTTCTCTCAGGAGCAGTTCTCGAAAGAGCTCTCTCAGCCCCACCTACCTCACAAGGTGTCTGTTGTGGGTGAGGTGTGAAGGGAAAGGCGATTGTAAACAGCTCTGAGACTTCTTCGGGTAGCGAAGGGTGGGGTATAAATCCAGTCTTCCCTCCCTCCCTCCCTTTCGTTCCACCCAAATAATTGTCAGGGCTGTTGTATTACAGATCAATCAGGCTGGATGAGCTAAATGTGGCAGATGGAGCATGGACCAACCCCAGTGCTTGTGCGTGGTCCAGGCTTGTATGTGCTGCATTTCCCCCCAGCAGTGGTTATTTCTTATCCAGACTTGACTATCAGCCGGAGACAGTGTGGCTCAGTGGTAGGGTATCTGTTTGGCATGCAGAAGGTCCTGAGTTCAGTCCCAGACCTCTCCAGTTGAAAAAGGTAGCAGCTGATAAAAGAGACTTCTGCCTGAGACCCTCTTGAAGAATCTCCACCAGTCAGAGAGTCCTGATGTTGATAGATGGAGACTCTTGATTCCAGAGAAGGCAGCTTCATGTGTTCAGGAAATATATTTGTTACTTCTTTCTTCTGGGGCATAAGCATGAAGTGGGTTTGTTCTCTCCCTTCCTGGCCGGTTGGGTCAAAACCACCTAACCACGAAAAGCAGAGAACTGGCTACACTCCCGAAGCTGGCAGCGTTGCATGCAGTCCGTGTTCCATAACTTTGGAAAAAGAAACTATGGCTGTCAGGACCTGTGTGAATGAAACAGGTTAAGTACGTTTGCCTATACTTTCCCTCATGGATCCGCTCAAAGGTCCATCTTGGAGCCAGTTTGGTGTAGTGGTTAAGTGCGCGGACTCTAATCTGGGAGAACCGGGTTTGATTCCCCACTCCTCCACTTGCACCTGGCTGGATGACATTGGGCAAGCCATAGCTCTGGACCAGCTGTTCCCTCAAGGACAGCTTGGGAAAGAGTTCTCTCAGCCCCACCTACCTCACAGGGTGTCTGTTGTGGGGAGGGGAAGGGAAAAGGAGTTTGTAAGCAGCTCTGAGACTCCCTTGGGGAGTGGAGGGCGGGGTATAAATCCAATCTCTTCTTCTTCTTCTTCTTCTTCTAGTTCTGCATCGAGCATCTTCTTTTGCAGCCCTCTCTGTCTGTCGTTCCTCAGGTGCTGCAGAGGTAGGCTGCCCCTGACCAGGGAGGTTCTATTTAGCCACTGTAACTAGAAGAGGTGGCCAGGGACAATGAGTGGGGCAGAGCTCTGAAGGCCTACTCTCTGGCCATTGGCAATGCCACTCTCCTCCTGCGGGTTCACCAGGCATCACCCTTTAATGCTTACCCACAAAGCTGTTAAGCATTAGAAATTTTCTTTAAAAAACAACAACCCACTGATTTGTCCCAGGACTAGTGTACCCAGGTAGGGTTGCCAACTCCAGGAAGGAAAATTTCTGGATATTTGGGGGTGGTGCCTGGGAAGTGGGGCATTGCTTGGGGAGGGACCCCGGTGGGGTCAAATGCCCTGGAGTCCACCCTCCAAAGCAGCTGTTTTCTCCAGGAGAACTGATCTCTGTAGTCTGGAGATCACTTCTGATCCCAGGAGATCTCCAGCCACCCCCTGGAGACTGGCATCCCTACCCCCCACTGAGAACATCTGGATTAGCGAAGGGCAACCATGAAATCAGAGGAGACTAGTCTCTGTCCTCCGAACAACTCTGGCCCTTGCTGCGAGGCAGAAAAAGCAGGCGCTTTTGCAAAAGAGTTGCTAAAGCAGAGGCTAGATGGCCATCTGACAGCAGCCCTGATCCTGTGACCTGCTATGAATTTCGGCAGTATGGTGAGAGGGAGGGCAGGAAAGGGATGAGCCCGGGCTTGGCTCTCGTGGCCCTTTCTTGTATGCCTTGCAGAACACCAATCACCACTTTGGGTTCAGGAAGGGATTTTCCTTCAGGCCAGATGGGTGCAAAGTTTTTTTTTTTGCCTTCCTCTGGGCATAGGGGTCCCTGGGGGAGTGGAGGGTGCAGGTAGCTGTGAGTTTCCTGCATTGTGCAGGGGGCTGGACTAGATGACCCTGGAGGTCCCTTCCAGCTCTGTGTTTCTAAAACAGCCCCCTGTTGTTAAAGGGGTTGTCGTCTGCAAAGAAAGCTGCACGCAAGATGCTTTTTTGAGGTGGCAATGGAGGCAGCTGTGGTCCCGAGTGGCACCGAGGGGCGTGGTCCCGGCAAGGACTTCCATCATCCACACAACTCAGTCGAGGGTCTGCCTTAGAGGACGACTCGCGACTCCATGGCCCGGGTCTGCTCTCCATCTTTCCACCAGCACGGAGGCAGGCTGATCTGTGTCCAATCTGTTCAGCCACAGCACTAGCCAGGCTCCTCCTTATATGGAGATATTTTCCCCTGAGTGTGCTGCGCTGCCAAAGATGCCCTGTTAGCTGCAGGAAGGTTTCATCTTCAACGGTGGGAGTGCTGTGGGGGGGGTGAGCTTTGGGGAGAACATTGTGGGCTGCTGGAAGGAGGCGAGGCAGAGGCGGCTGGCGACCGGTTTGGAGAGGAAAGGAAGCAGTGCTGTTATTTAGCGTATTTGTTTTAAATCCTGCCCTTCCGCCAAGCGGTTCAAGATGACAGACTTTATTTTTATTTATTTATTTATTTGATTCATTTACACCCTGCCTGGCTCCCCAAGGGGGGGGCAAAGTGGCGTACAGGATTCTCCTCTCTGTTTTCTCCTTGCAACGACCCTGTGATGCGGGTCAGGCTCGAGAGAGTGCGACTGGCCTAAAGTCAACCAGCAAGATCCCACGGCAGGGTGTGGGTTTGAGCCTGGTTCGCCCTGATCCAGGTCTGACACGCTAACTGCTACACCACACTGGCTCATAGAATGGGGGTCTCATTCCGGTCTGGGGTTCTGCTTAGGAGTGTAGGAACTTGCACACCCATCCCTGCTTCTTTAGGAGCCAGTTGGCAGTGAGGGTCCTTGACTCAATGCTCGATTACCTGTTGTTCAGTCGCACAGTCGAATCTGAGAGCACATCACACCAGGCCCTCCTGTCTTCCATCGTGCTCCGGAGTTCATGTTTGTTGCATCAATAACACTGTCTAACCGTCTCATCCTTTGCCGTCCCCTTCTTCTTTTGCCTTCAATCTTCCCCAGCATCGGGGTCTTCTCCAGAGTGCTCCCTTCTCATTTGGTGGCCAAAGCATTTGAGCTTCAACTTCAGTATCTGGCCTTCCAGTGAACAATCAGGGTTAATTTCTTTTAGGACTGACTGATTTGATCTCCTTGCAGTCCAAGGGACTCTCGAGGGTCTTCTCCAGCACCATAATTCAAAAGCATCTATTCTTTGGTGCTCGGGCCTTCCTTATAGTCCTCTCGCAGCCATACATTACTACTGGGAATACTCGATTACCTACTTTGCTTAAGAAAGTCCTGGGATTCAACTCCAGGCACCTCCAGCTGAAGATCTTGGGCCATTGTTGGGAAAGGCATTTCTGTGACAGGCAAGCCGCTGCCTCAGACGGAGAAGGCATGTTGTGAGCTAGATGGACTGATTCTCTGATTTGGTATAAGGCACTTCATGTATTTGCTAGATGGACTGATTCTCTGATTTGGTATAAGGCACTTCATGTATTTGCTAGATGGACTGATTCTCTGATTTGGTATAAGGCACTTCATGTATTTGCTAGATGGACTGATTCTCTGATTTGGTATAAGGCACTTCATGTATTTGCTAGATGGACTGATTCTCTGACTTGGTATAAGGCACTTCATGTATTTGCTAGATGGACTGATTCTCTGACTTGGTATAAGGCACTTCATGTATTTGCTAGATGGACTGATTCTCTGACTTGGTATAAGGCACTTCATGTATTTGCTAGATGGACTGATTCTCTGATTTGGTATAAGGCACTTCATGTATTTGCTAGATGGACTGATTCTCTGACTTGGTATAAGGCACTTCATGTATTTGCTAGATGGACTGATTCTCTGACTTGGTATAAGGCACTTCATGTATTTGCTAGATGGACTGATTCTCTGACTTGGTATAAGGCACTTCATGTATTTGCTAGATGGACTGATTCTCTGACTTGGTATAAGGCACTTCATGTATTTGCTAGATGGACTGATTCTCTGACTTGGTATAAGGCACTTCATGTATTTGCTAGATGGACTGATTCTCTGACTTGGTATAAGGCACTTCATGTATTTGCTAGATGGACTGATTCTCTGACTTGGTATAAGGCACTTCATGTATTTGCTAGATGGACTGATTCTCTGATTTGGTATAAGGCACTTCATGTATTTGCTAGATGGACTGATTCTCTGATTTGGTATAAGGCACTTCATGTATTTGCTAGATGGACTGATTCTCTGATTTGGTATAAGGCACTTCATGTATTTGCTAGATGGACTGATTCTCTGACATGGTCTGAGTCTCTTCATGGTCTGTCTCTCTGGCTCGGTATTCATCCATGCCTCCAAGAACTCCCCTCTGAGATGATCCCCCCTCCCTTTTGGCTACAGATCATCATCCTGTCGATTTCTTCTTAAATGTATAGACTGCTTCCTAGCTGAAACTCTCAGGCTAGTTAATAATAAATATATAAAACTACAGAATAAAATACAATCATGAGACAGCCTTTTTTTTTTTTTTGAGATGCTAAGAGCTGGAATGGACTTGACAGGTCCTAACACCTGAGTCTAGCTTGGTGGGATTCGGCAAGGATTTGCAAAAGGAGCGGTTTTCACCAGCCTTCTAAATATAAAGCTGGGCAGGCAGATCCAGTCCTGCCTGGGCAGAGAAGTCTGCATTTTGCAGCCGTCCAAGCCCGTCTCTGGTGGCAGGGGCGTTTTGCAGGTGAGCTTCCTTGGATGATCTCAAGGAGAGAGAGGGGGAGAGCTTCAAACAGCAAGGTCTGGAAGGGACGCAAGCCAAATAGCATTCTGCCCATAGTCTGTTCATGCATCCTGTTCATTGGAGCTTACTCCCAGGAAAGCATGCTTCTAAGGCCAAATCTACGCCTCCCCTCTGAAGTAGTTTGACCGCTGTCTTTTCCTATACTCATTTCACGCTGGTGTCAAATTTCACTTTGTTTCTTTCCCCCCTGGGTCTGAAGAGCAGTAAGCAACAGGATCTGTTTAAAGCAGTAAAATGCTAGCTTGACCACAGGAGGGCAATTCATGAATGTAGACAGTAATTTTTAAACTAGAACAAGTATGGTTTGAAACTAGAAACAGGTATAGATGGTTCTTTTTTGAAACTAAAATGATTCCAGCGGGAAAGTCAGAGGTAGATTTGACATTAGTATTGCACAGCAAGGTGTTAAAAAATTGCTCCCTCATTATTTGTCTCCTGTGAGTGTGCTGTTAATGTGTGTGGAAGTGATTGGCCCAAGGAAGAGGAAAACATACAGGGTTGTTTATAAGTAATAAAAGATTTCTTGTAGCAACCCTGGTATATTGCCCTCTTCTTTCTCATATCTTCCTTACTTATTTACTTAAATGTAACCTATAGGTTTTGAGTAGTGCACATAAACTCAGCTAAGTAATCCTCCTAAAACCATTTTCTGCTCACTATAACGTATGAACAAAATCCACAGCACTTTCGGATCCAGCCCGGCCAAAAGTCTCCCTAATTTTTCTCCCGCTGATGCATCTACCACCCCATTCTTTATCATTATCGATGCAGGATAGAACACAGAAGAGAAATGTATATTTTATTAGGCCTGTTCATTTGCTACAAGTGAACGTATGGACACCTTGCATGGACGCATGTACTTCTGTTTGTAAGGAACAGCTAACGTGCATTCACTTGACAGCTAAAATCGGGACCAGTAGCTGCAAAAATGTGCAGTTTACACCACACATTCCATTGCATGTATGTTGAACAGAACATGACAATTACTCAGTGGGCATATAAAGAAAAATCAAGCATGGATTGCACACGTGTTCACTGCGACTTGTGAAGCGGGCTGAATTGACATTGCTGGGATGAGCACAGCTATGTGCGAAAGTGCCCTAAGCATTCCCCGTCCTCTCCTTTGCTAACCTGCAGTTGCTGCTTCCCTCTGCCAAGCCAGATCTCCAATCATGCTCCCCAGGGCCCGCTGCTTTACATGGCACGGCCAAACCAAACAGGGTGCCGATCCTGCTCATTGGGTGGGATGTGGGAGCGCGGTCCCTGCGCCCAGCGGTGGTCCAACATCTCTTCTCATTTCTCCTTTGCTCAGGCTGGTTTGTGCTCGATCCATTTGGTTGGATCCCAGGGACTCTTCTTTGAAATCAAACCCGTTGGCACGGGGTGGTCTGAATCTCTGGAGGCTCTCGGAACAAAGGGGAATGGAGCTGGCAGGAAAACACAAGAAGTTTCTCCATATCCATTTACGCCAGAAATGCCTGGCTTGCATCACGTCATTTGCAAGTTGCTTCGAGTCTCCCTTAGAGAAGGAGAAGAACCTTTTACGAAGCAAACTGCCGCCCAGATGGGGAGGCCTCGGCCGATTTGTTCCTATCCTCCGCGGTGTAATAGAGAAAGGATAGAGAGGACTTTCCCCTCCCTCTCCTGTTATTTGAGAAGGTTAGGGTCGCAAAGTGACCGCTGTGGGCAATAGATTCGGGACAGATGAAAAGAAAGTACTTCGCGATAAAAGGCACAGTTTATGGAAAACAGAAGACGCAGGGACAGCCCCAAGTTCTGACGGCTTTTAAAGCGGGTTTAAATGAATCTGTGGAAGAGGGCACAGTGATGGCCACAGGAATAAAAGAGCTTTAAAAGGAGATTAGATAGATTTCGGAGGAGAGGTGTGTCAGGGGCTACTAGCCAGGGTCATTTCGTAGAAAAAGAGGTGCAGGAGCTCATTAGCATAACTCCTTAGCATAACTCATTTGCATATGCCACACCCCCTAACATACCGGAAGTGTGTCAGAAGGCAACACCCACCCCTCAGGCTCCACTCCACAGGTGAGTGAAACTGACCTGCTCTTCCTCCATTCCCTTCCCCATCCAATACTTTGTGCAATAAAAATAAGCAGAAAGAACACACCCTCATTCTCTTCCTGCTCCCTTGAAACCACCAGGTTTCAAGTAGACTTGAGATACCCAGGACATGTGCACCACCCATCCCTTCCCCTTCCCCTCCCCACAACAAGACACCCTGTGAGGTAGGTGGGGCTGAGAGAGGTCTTTTGAGAACTGCTCATGAGAGAACAGCTCTGAGAGAACTTGTGACTGGCCCAAGGTCACACCAGCAGCTGCATGTGGAGGAGCGGGGAATCAAACCCGGTTCTCCCAGATTAGAGTCCAACTCCTGACCACTACACCAAACTGATAAGGTGGAAGCTGCTGAAGGGTTGGTGAAATTTCTCCAGTACTTATGTGCCATGTGCCCAGATAAAAAATGGTATACTTAGAAAATTTATATGCCACCTTGAGCAAGTCTCTGGGAAAGCAGCACACAGTCATGAAAGGAACAATGATAAAATTTATAAATATTAAAACAAAACATTAAAAACAATAAAGACCCTAGCAGGGCTTTCCCCGGGGCGCTGCGCCTCTGCACTGCTCGGGGAAGCCAAGGAGGGGGCGGGGCTTGGTCATGTGCCTGCCCCCTGGGCTCCTCACTCCCAGAGCTGCGCTCCTGTGCGCTCCCACAGACCCCTGCTACTAGCCATGGTGACTGAGGGGAACCTCCATGTTCAGAGGCACTAAGCCTCTGAATCCCAGAGCCAGGAGGCAACGGCAGGGGAAGGTCTTGGCCTCTGTTGTCCCACCAGAGGAACTGGCTGGCCACTGTGTGAGACAGGATACTCAATGGACCACTGGTCTGATCCAGCAGGGCTCTTCTTATGTCTAGTCGCGCACCTAGTCACTGGGAAGGTTCAATGAAACCTCCATGTTCAGAAGCAGTATACCATTAGATATCATGTGCAATGGGAGGGCTTCCTGGAGCATATGGGTTAGCTACTGTGTGAAACAGGATGTTGAATTTGGATGGCCTTTCAATCTGATCTGATAGGACTCTTCATTTCTCAATGCTCCCTCTTATTGGCCATAGTGAACTACGACGCCATTGGTAAGGAGGGAAATCTAGCCTCTTGTTTTAGGCGCTTCCGTGGTAGTTCCAGAGGGGCAGCCATGTTAGGTCTGTTGTAGGAGAATTACAGAGGGGCTGGGTAACGACCTTTGTCGTGACCTTTCATGACAATATGTAGAAATCCAAAGGCTTAGTTAAATACTCAGCCAGGAAAGGGGACTCATGTCAGGCGAGATCCAATCCAAATAGATCCATTCACTCAGAGTAGGTGCAAGACACTGCCAACTTCCTCACCTAGGGTTGCCAACTCTGGGTTGGGAAATTTCTGGAGAAGATGGGGGAAGTTGGGGAAGATGGAGTTTGGGAAGGGGATGGGCCACAGCAGGGGAGAGTGCCAAAGCAGCCATTTTCTCCAGGGAAACTGATCTCTCTTGTCTGGAGATCGGTGGTAGCTCTGGAAGTTCTCCAGGCCCCACCTGGAGGTTGGCAACTCTACACCCCATCGATGTACACTCCTACGCCTCCGACAGAACGAGCTCTGTCTCCCGAAATCTCACATTTTGTGAGGCTGTAAGGCGCTTCCAGGCTGGGCTCACTCAGGCTTCAGTTTCGAGGGGTGGGAGAGGATGATCGGAGTCAAAGCGGCTTTCTGATCTCCCCCCTCCGCTTTGTAACCCCCTCCCATTCTTCTGAAGGTTCTCCCCCTCTCCCTCCCCCTTCCTTTTCACCTTTCTGGAATTGCTTTTCATGCAGTGCTAACTGCTGAAGTAACACAAACCTGCTAAATGGACCGGCTTTATGATAGCATAAAAATGATACTACGACAGTGAGTGGATCTTTATTAAACCCCAGGGACTGCCTGCAAATGAACAGCTTGCTCCGCTCTTAGCCTCTTTTTTTTATTTTTAATAACTGCTGGAATATAAACTACGTTTAAGAAGCTGTGGACTAGAAGCGCTTTCAAGTCACAGGCTGCCTTCCTCCAGCCCCCCCCCCTCCAATCCTGTTTCTCTCTCTTTTTTCCCCTCTCCTCCTTTCCTTCTCCAGCTTAATGTGAGCACCAGATTCTTAGCCCCGGGAACTGATTTCCCAGTGTTTTGGAAGATGGCTTTAAAAGGCCTTGTAAATATTTCACACTGACTCCGGTTTGCAGATAACTCAGACTTGATCCCTTGGCGGATCAGAGCGCCCGGCTGTTGGAAAGACCCCAGAGGTCTACTGGGGGCAGTCTCTTCTGCTTGAGTGGCGGACGCTTGCTTGCTTTCTTCCCGAGATGCTGCTTAGCTGAGAAGGCTACTTAGCCGGCTCTTCTGTCTGCAGCAGCCAGAGATGGCGGGGAAGGGGGGGGGGTGGAGAGAGAGAGAGAGAGTGAGTGAGTGAGGGAAGAAAAGGATCTGGGGGGGGGGGGGTGGAATTGAGTGTGCTATGTTGAGAAAGAGCAGGCGCCGGGTGCAAAATGCAGTCTGTGTCCTGAGATATCCAGGCAATGAAATCTCACCCTTGTAAGTGCTGTGTTGGATGGAGTATCTGGCTGGCCCGACCCAAAGTGGCTTCTGTTAGCATAGTGTTTAATCTTGTCTTTCTTTTTAAAATCCAGAATAGGTCTTGCTAGGAGTGACTGATTTTGTCAGATCTCGGAAGCTAAGCAGGGTCGCCCCGGTCAGTGTTTGAGTGGGAGACCACCAAGGAATATCAGGGCCACAACACAGAGGCAGGCAGTGGCAAACTGCCTCCGGATGTCTCTTGCTTTGAAAACTCTACGGGGTCACCAGAAGTCTTGATGGCAAAAAAGGGGAGAAGCGAAAAGAGGTCCCAGGTGGCCAAGAGCTCATAACGCTCTCATGTGACATGAATTGCATGGAAAAATAAAGTGATGGGCCTCAGAACTGATGACTGGGGCCAGTGTGCTGTGGTGGTTCAAGTGTGAGCCTAGGATCTGGGAGTCTTGGGTTCAAATTCTCCAGTCTGCCATGGAAGTTCACGGGGTAATCTTTGGGCAGTTGGTCATGCTCCACCTCACTTATCTCACAGGGTTGTCATGAGGGTAAAATGGAAGTGAGGTGAACAATGCCATGAGACTCTTTGGGTCCTCCTTGGGGGAAAAGCAGACTATATAAATACCTATACAAATACATTTTCAACCCGTGCCTTGTGCTTGGCTGGAAGGCCACACAAATTGTGCAAGTGGTTTGCTGAGCCTAACACTGGTGTCAACAGAAGTTGTCTCGGTTTGGCTTCTGTGATGGAACGTTTCTCTCTCTCCCCTCACTTTGCGTCGCCCAGCTTTTGCAGTTACCCAGAAAGACACGGTTTTCAGTCAAAACCGATGTGCGCACGTGACTCTAGAAGCTGAGACAGGAAGAAAGGTACCAGCTATGCATCTCCATGCTCGTGCTGCTTGGAACACGACCCTTCCATGTGCAAGAGCTCCTAAGCGCACGTGGACTATGGTGCTAAATAGTTTCTGGATGGGCCAGAGTCTTTATACAGCAGGAACCTGAGGCTCAGTTCCACACCCTTCTGTCTCCCATGCACATCCATAGCTACAGCAGCACAGGGAATCAATCTGGTGCAGCCAGTGGTTCAGACAGAATTGGGCAGAGAAGAAGAAGAGATTATTTATACCCCACTGTTCACTACCCGAAGGAGTCTCAGAGCGGCTTACAATCTCCTTTCCCTTCCCACAACAGACACCCCGTAAGGTAGGTGGGGCTGAGAGAGCTCTTTAGAGGACTGCTCGTGAGAGAACAGTTCTGAAAGAACTTGTGACTGACCCAAGGTCACCCCAGCAGCTGCCTATGGAGGTGTGGGGACTCAAACCTGGTTCTTCCAGATTAGAGTCCGCATTCCTAACCACTAAGCCAAACTGGTTTTCCTGAGAGGTGGGTTCAGTTCCCTGTTCAGCCAGAAAGATCACTGGGTGACTGTGGTCAATCAGTCTCTGTCAGCCTAATCCAAGTGGGTGGGATAAGGCGGGGCGGTTGCCCAGCAGGGCTTCCCATTGGCCACTGGAGATCGGATCGCCTGTGAAGATTAAAATAATGTTAAGTCCGCTTGTGTGTCTGTCAAAATCCATACTCAAACCCACAAAAAGACAATAAGCCCACCTCCTGAATGAAACTTCAGGAGGAGACAAGACTCGGAAGGGGGGTGAATCCATGGTGTCGGGGCAACCACAAAAAAGGCCCTGCTCATCTTGGCCAGTGAACATCTCTCTACGTCTTAGTAGCATCGTGGGTCTTATGGACAGATCTTAAGAAATGGGAAAGACTGCATGGGAGTAGATGTTCCCTTAGGGTTCTCTGGGGCCCTGATGTTTTAATGTTTTGAAAGTCAAAGGTAGTACTAAAACTGGGGATTGCAACAATGCAGCACCTGGTTTGCCTGACTGTGCCCTGGCCGTCTTGATTTTCTTTAGCCCAACAAAACACTTTTCTAGGAACAAGTCACTTATTAGCCAGTTAGAAATGGATCTGAGTCCTAAACTGTTCCACAATCCCATATGCTGTAGGGTCTACCGGACTGTTTTAATTCAGGCAGGCTGTCTTCTTATGCTGTCTTCAGTAAATCAATCAACCTTTTTTTTTTGTCCTGCTATCAACTGATCTGCTTCTGGGCTGATCCATTACGTGTTTTCCCCCAAACCCTTCAAAGAGCTTAACATACCACACAGGGTCCCTCCACATTTTTACCCTCACAGCAGTCTTGCGAGGTTGGTTGAGGCCCAACATCAGCTCTGTGACCAAATCAGGATTTAAACCCGGGTCTTCCATATGTCACAGTGAGAACCCCAACCTGGTTCAACTCCCTTTCCCCAAAGGCCCAAAGCTGTGTGGCCTTGCTTGTTTCCTGGGTAAAAAGGAGCTGTCAGAGACCGTGGCGGACGGGGACAGGTGGACCTTCGACTCCCTATAGGGACTGCTGGCACCCCCCAGCCTTGGCAGCGGGTCTCGATCCCTGGCCCCCTCCCCTTTCAGTCAGCCAGCCTGGCGGCTCCTTCCCGGCTCTTGCCTCCCACTGAAGGTGGGCCGCTTGCCGGCGGAGGTGAAAGGCAGCTTAGGTTACGGAAGGACACTCGGAGGCAGCTTGCCCACGTGCGGCTGAAGCTCATTTTGGACGGCATCTGTTCATTATTACGGCGCGGCCGGGCAGCCTGCCAGCCAGGGGAACGGAACGTGAGGCACAAAGATTGCTTTCACCCACCAGAGGAGAGAAACGGCAGAGGGGAGACGGAGCTGGAGTCATCTCTGGGTGTGTGTGTGTGTGAGGCGGGGGGGGGGGGGGGGGAAAGACCGGCATTCAATATTTATAGCTCAGCAGGGCTTGGCGTCCGCCGCCAGGATCACAGGGACCCATTTGCCAGGTGTTCCTGAGGCACAACCGAGCCATCTCTCGGTCCCCTCAGGAGGGAAAACCCAGCAAGCGGGCGACGAGCAAGAGACAACAGCTCCGACAAACGGGCTCCTCTCTGTGCGGTTTGGTGGCCTTCGGCCTGGTTTTTTAAAATCACGGCTTGCCAGGCTAGCCCGGTGTGTTGGCTAGAAGGTCAGACGAGGATCTAGGAGACCCGGGTTCAAGTCCTTGCAGTGCTGTGGAAGTCCTTCATCGCCCAAAGAGTGATTAACACATGGAATTCACTGCCACAGGAGGTGGCGGCGGCTACAAGCATGAACGGCTTCAAGAGGGAGTTAGATAAGCATACGGAGCAGAGGTCCATCAGTAGCTATTAGCCACAAGGTTTAGATAGGAACTCTCAGTCTGGGGCAAGTGATGCTCTGTATTCTTGGTGCTTGAGGGGGGGGCAACAGTGGGAGGGCTTCTAGTGTCCTGCCCCCACTGGTGGACCTCCTGAGGGCACCTGGTGTTTTTGGCCACTGTGTGACAGAGTGTTGGACTGGATGGGCCACTGGCCTGATCCAACATTGGCTTCTCTTATGTTCTCTCTGGGCAAACCTTGGGCCACTCACACATTCTCAGCCTAACCTACCTCCCAGGATTGTTGTGAAGATACAGATGGGAGGAGAGTGAAGGTATAAGTGGCTTTGGGTCTCCGCTGGGGAGAATGGTGGAAGGAAGGAAGGAAGGAAGGAAGGAAGGAAGGAAGGAAGGAAGGAAGGCTTCCCCATGTTGCTTCCCACCCTTGTCAGAATTGTCTTGGTTATTTCTGTCATTTTTGAATGAATCCTTCACATTGAAAGGAACTGGATCAACTTAGTTTATATATATATATATATAAGAGAGAGAGAGAATCGAAGTTTTGGGGTTCAAAATCTCCACGCAGTGCTACATGGAAAACAGAGCTGAGAGAAACTTAGAAGCTAGGCTGGCCAACCTCTAGGTGGGGCCTGGAGATGTCCTGGAATTAACCACTGATCTCCAGGCTACAGAGGTCATTTCCTCCGGAGAAAATGGCTGCTGTGGAATATGGACTCCATGGCATTATAACTTAGTTCCCTCCCTTGCCCAAATCCCACCCTCCTCAGGCTCCACTCCCAGGTTATCCAGGGATTTCCCAACCCAGAGTTGGCAACTCTGTTAGAAGTCTGCCCACAACATGCATGAGCGCATGAAGCTGCTTTATACTGACTCAGAGCCTTGGCTCATCAAGGTCAGTGCTGTCTACTCCAACTGGCAGTTGCTCTCCAGGGTCTCAGGCGGAGGTCTTTTGCATCCCCTACTGCCTGATCCTTTCAACTGGAGATGCCGGGGATTGAACCTGGGACCTTGCATTTAAAACAGATGCTCTACCACTGAGCCATGACCCCTCTCCAGAAGCCCAACCGCCTTGGCTCTCCCAGATGCTGGTTGCTGTATCCCTAGCTGTTAAGGGACACCTGCTCAGAAAATCACAGTTCAACATTACCTCTTAATGTCCTGTAATTACCCTGATGTCTTCTTCCCAGCTTGGGGAGCATTTCGCCTACCTGCTGTTCTCCTTTGGATATTAACAATGCAATTTCACATCTGATTCAAGAGTGGGCTGGGCTTTCTGGGTACATGCACTGCATTATCCAAAATGGGAATTTGGTGTTCGTCTGTGGGAAGTGCAGGCGTGGTTCAAGCAATGGGGGCATGCCGGCTTCCCTCTGGAGGAGAGATGTATGGCTCCCAGCTTTGAATGGTAATTCTGTGTGTGAATAAAGGGAGCCCTGCTTAGCCGTGCTTCCAAAAGTGGCATGTATCATTCATGTCTATGGGCGAAGTAAGATATCCTAATCGGGCCATCTTTTAATCTGGATCTATGTGGCAGAGGTCCATGAGTGGCTAATAGCTGCAAGGTATAGATGGAACCTGGGGCAGTGATGCTCTGTATTCTTGGTGCTTGGGGGGCAAGAGTGGGAGGGCTTCTGGAGTTCCGGCCCTGCTGGTGGCCCTCATGACAGCACCTGGTTTTTGTCCACTGTGTGACCCAGAGTGCTGGACTGGATGGGCCATTGGCCCGATCCAAGATGGCTTCTCTTATGTTCTCATGTTAGCAGGATCCGAGTATAAGATTCAGAACTTTGCCCGTCCTGCCTGCCAAACCATACTTGCCTCACCTGTCTGGATGCAAGTTTCCTTGTATGAGGGATCCCCCCCACTTCTCTTTCCTGGCTGACAATATCTGTGGCGCTTTATATTGTATCGCGCTGACCTGGATGGCCCAGGTTAGCTTGATCTTGTCAGATCTCAGAAGCTAAGTAGGGTGGGCCCTGCTCTGTGTTTGGATGAGCGATCAGAGGAAGTCCTGGGTTGCTGTGCTGAGGCAGGCAACGGCAAACCGCCTCCGAACACCTTATGAAAACCTTACGGGGTTGCTGTAAGTGAGCTGGGACTTGACAGCGCTTTCCACCATTGCCTTTTATCAGTCTTGAAATGGTCCTTTTTAAAAACAAACAAACACACACCATGCAATTGGCTACAGAAATTCAGATTTTTGTTTTAGAAGTGCAAACGGCACTGTCCAAGTCCAGTTGTTCTAACTGTTGGGAGCCTGGCAGGCCTCTGATTTCGATCAGTGTTTTGCTTTCCGTCAAAGTCACAAATGGAAACTTCCGTCTCTCTGCTGTCCTTCCTGCCCCCCCCCCCTTTTATATTTCCTTCAAGGTCATCTGGAGTTGAGGCTTTTAAAGAAATTACAGCAATGGGAGATGAAATCTAGAGATATTGTCTCCATACCAGCACTGTGGACCAATCCTAAAACTTCCTTACTGGGCTGGTTCTGAGTGGGAGAAATCGAACATTGGAGAGGTGTCCTTATTTTGAAGGAACTGAAAGAGTCTAGAGGACTGTCGATTTCTGAAATGTGAGGCTCAGTTTAATTGACAACATTTGTATGCTTTTTTCCACATACATACCCCAAACTGCTTTTGACTGAATGCGTAAAACTAGCCCTCGGTTTAAATCGACAGTGTTAAAATAGGTTGATGAAAGTGACTGTACAAGCAGCTATGGAAAACAACAAATGGTCAAATGCATCATCAGCCAACAAATAGGGTTGCCAGCCTCCAGGTGGGGGCTGCAGACCCCCCCCCCGAATTACAATGGATATCCAGACAACAAATACCAGTTCCCCTGGAGAAAACAGCTGCTTTGGAGGGTGGACTCTATGGCATTGCACCCCACAGAGGTTCCTCCTTTCCCCAAACCCTCTCCTCCCCGGGCTGCAGCCCCAAATCTCCAGTAATTTCTCTAGCCAGAGTTGGCAACCCTACCTGAGAAAAGAATGCTGCCTTTATCTGGTGCCTAGAAAAGCAACAAAAATAACTGATGGACCTAACTGGGGGGGTGGGGGACTGCTTCGCAGACGAGGTGCCACAACAGAAAAGGCCCTATCCCTTAACAACAACTAGTCCAATTTCTAAACAGAGGATGGGGCTCAGAGAAGGCCTCTTCTCATCTCACACATGGGTCATCACACACATGGGTCATAGGTGCTTGCCAGCTCTGGCTTAGGAAATACCTGGATATTTTGGGAGTGGAACCTGGGGAAAGTGGGGGTCTCAGCAAGGTATAGTGCCATAGAGTCCACCCTCCAAAGCAGCCCTTTTCTCCAAGGAAACTCTTATCTGTAGCCTGCAGAGCAATTGTAATTCCATGAGATGTCCAGATGCCACCTGGAGGTTGGCAACCCTAGGGTGATGGCAATCCTTCAGAAATCTGGTTCCCAGACGGGGGGAGGATTGACAGGTCCTTGCTGGTGTGGCCGAGTTCAGAACGCCCAGTTCCCCAGCATTCCGTCAAGCAGACGTTGCCGCTGCAGAATGTGCCTTCAGAAATTCTGGTCTGACCACAGGAGTTTCTTACCAACCCCCCCCCCCCCCCCCGCAACCCTTCCCTGTCTTAGGGGCTGAGGACGACAGAAGATAGCCCAGCTGAACTCCTGCCCCCGGCAGCTGTGAGTCAGGACCTGAGGGTTTAAGCACCTGGCTGCTTGCCCTGTCTATGCACCCGGCTGCCGCCATAGCGGGGGTGAGGGCAGGGAGCAGAGGTGGATGGGTGAATAAAGGATCAGCAAGAGACAGGCTGCCACCTGCCCAAGCCCCTCTGGAACACCCCCAGAGGTGTCTGGCTTTCTTGTCGTGGGCATTGCTAGGGTGGGGATTGAGTCACAGTGTGGTGGTTTTCTTCAGAAGTGACGTGCGTCGTATAGCAAAGTTGCTGAGGCATCATAGAAGGAAGAGAAATGGAACTGAGAAGCGTTTTGAGGACGGTCGCAGTGGCATAGAGCCTGCCTTTCCATGGCTATCTTCTTCTTTCTTTGTTTAGAGACTTGCACTCCCGCTTCCCTACCCAATGGGGACACACAGGTGCTTACTACATTATTCTCCCTCCCTCCATTTTGTTCCCTCACAATAACCACCCTGTGAAGTTCGTTAGGCGGAAAGGAAGTACCTAGCCCAAGGTCACTCAGTGAACTTTAGAGGCAGAGCAAGGGTCTCTCAGGATCTTAGTCCGGCTCACTAACCAGTGCCTTAGTTTGGTCTGGTGAGTACTAATTAAAAAATCAGGCTGAGGGCCACTGAATGGCATACAGAAAGAGGCATTGGGCTGGTCCTGCATTGGGCAGGGAGTTGGACTAGAAGGTCTGTATGGCCCCTTCGAACTCTGTGATTTTATGATTTACATAGGGACCACCTGCAGTTTCTTTCTTTTCTCCTGCTGGCTTAGAAAGTCTGGCTTTTCCTCCTGAGAGGACTCAGAGGTGCCTGGGTTGTGACTTCTGTCCAACTGCAAAGAAGACACCCATACACAAAGGGCAGGGGGCGTTAAGGAGGTACCTTGAAGAAGTCCTCACATTTCTTATCTTTCATAAGGTCCATTTGAGAACCACTCTGTCACATGGTCCTTCACTGTACTGTATTGAAGGAAGAACTCCCTGAGGCAATAGAGATCCGGTAGGAGGGATAGGGTCAAGGGACAAAATCAACAGAAAATAATTTATCTGAGGTCCATAGCTCTGTCTGCCTGTTTTCTCCAGCCTCTGTTTGGCTAAGGAGATACCAGGATGGGAAGTGAAGCACCCAAAGACAGTGGCAGTGTTTAGAGAAGCTGCCTTTGAAATGCAGGGAAAAACCAGGTGAAAATGAAAAAAACTTGGCCACAATTCTAGTGTTGCGAAGTGCAGCAAATTCTTTTGACTTAAAAGGCCCTAAATATATTATATTTTTAAAAGCCTTTCTCTTATTCCTTTTACTATATGAAAACAAATTCCAGCAGAAGGCTGGTCACTTGGCAGCCTAAATTGGGAAAGAAGATGATGGTGGCTGTGTACCGATGGTGGATACTTATTATTTCCCTCAGGCTTCCTTGAGTCTCTCCCTTTCTGGACTTTGAGATATGGGCACGGGCCCGTCACAAACTCCTTCTCCTTCTCAGGGTATCGTACATGTATATATGGGAATGGGGAGTTGAACAGATCTACTTTTTTGGTTTCCTCAGGGAGGCCAACTAGGCCAAAGTTTGTCAACCCCTCCAAACGTTCTTGGGAAAAGCCTGTCACGCTCTCATCCTTGCATTCTGCTGAGCACAATTAGTTCATTATTCAGCGATCCAAAAAAGACATTAAACCGCACAGACACTTACCTCAGCCAGTGAAGGGCTGAATTAAGACAGCGGAAAGATTCATCGGCAGACAGGAATTATACCCTGGTCTGAACCCATATGTGAGTTAGCATAACCAGATTTCAGTGCTCAAAGAGACGCTGGGGAAAGACATAACGTAGAAGAGAATTATTCCTATCAGTAGTTCTGTAACCAGGGCGACCAAGCATTTTGAGGCCAACCGTGCCTGTGTATCCTCCAGTTGTGCGCACATCTGCATTCTTCGTAAGACACAGCCAGTTCGTGCTAGTGGGGGCACCAAAGAACCCCCTTCTTTTGGTAGTATGTGGAGATGATTTACCAGCCGAAAAGCACATGTGTACTCCGCTGCCACAGGATGGCAGAGGTTCCCATGATCTCAGCGGCCCTTTGGGGAGATGGTCCAAAGGAACCTCTGGAACCACACATCAACATGCTTCTTCCACATGGGATTATGGTGACGAAGAGCAACCGTAGAGGGACACGGCCCTTCTAGTTTGGCCCTTTGGCGTGGGCAAGGAATAAAGGGCGAAAATTGGCTTGTTCTATGTCGGCTTGTTCTACGGCACAAGATCGACAGGTGGAGGAGGTTCACCTCAGCTGAGAATGAACAACTTTGTAAGCCGTCTCAAAGACGTAAGGGGTGGGAAGGCAGGGTGAAAGAGCCCCAGAGGGTGGTTGGTGGAGGTAATTCGGGCATTGCAAAATGCCGGCAACTATGTAGCGTGGCATGGTAGAGTGGGGCAAGGGCTCTCAGTCTGGAAACAGCTATCTGAAGAAGTAGATGGGAGAGAGCACCATTAAGCCCTGCGGTTCCAAAGGTTGCCCATGGTCACCCACCAGTCTTTTGTCCGACACCTCTCAACACAGGCCTTTCTTTCCCTCAAAGCCCTAATCCACCTTGAGTCTAAGTGAGAAAGGTGGACTAAAAATAACATAAATAAATAAAAATCAATACACTGAATAAAAAATATTCTTAAATGAACACGTGATGTTGCCTTATCCTGAAGACCACTGGTCTATGGAGGTCACTCCTGCCCATTCTGGCAGCAGCTCTTCAGGGTCCCAGGGCTTTCGCCTCACCTACCACCAGATCCTTTTAATTGGAGATGCTGGGGATTGAACCTGGGACTTCTTGCCTGCCTGCAGTAGCACTGAGCAGCCCCTGTTTGATCCAGGCCCAGCTCAGACTTCTGACACCCGAAAATGCCAGCAAGGCACAACAGGGGTATTTTCAAGAGGGGAAAGGGATGACTTGGGGAAACTCTAAAAGGTCACGTTTCCCCCTCCAAACCCAACCAATGGAGGAAGGAGAGAGTCCACTGCTTTTCTTTCAATAAGCTTGACAGAAAATGAAGAACTAGGCAAGGGGGATGGGGAATAAACCTTGTGGGGCGGGTGTAGGGGAGAAATGAAGGGTGTGCGTGTGTGTGTTTGTGTGTATGTGCCCCTGGCAGGAGGAGTGCAGCGTCTGAACTTCTGAACTTGAAGTCTGTAGACCAGTTCATTACCTGAACATACGAGTTAAAAATAAACGTCTCATCTCTTTAAACGAGTCTGTCTGCAATTATAGCTTGGCTCGTCTGCTTCAGAGCGTCCCGAGTGCTGGCGTCTCTCCAGGTGGCAGGCGGCTTCTTTTCATTCCCCCCCCCCCACCAAAATCAAAGGTGTCTGCTTGGCTTCTCTGTCTCCGTCTCCCTCTGCTCTGCAAACTCCCTGAGACACACGGGGAGAGTTCTTCAAAAGAGGCCTTGAGTTCCCCCGTCTGTCTGATGCCCACCGCTCCAACAAAAACCTTCCTTCTTTGCTCCTTAGACCCCCCCCCCCAGTGGCTCAGATTACTCCCTCCCTCCAAGGAGAAAAGGGACTTGGGTAGAGTGAAGGCAGCCATCTTTGAAGCGATTAGACTACTGGCCTAGTCTACCTAACACAGACACAGACACACACACACTGGTATATCTCCTATTCATGGCAACAAAATGCTTGTATTTAAAGAAGCAGTTAACTGGGTAGGCACCGTACCCAGGACTGGTGTTGACATGTGGAAGATGCTAGTGGTCAGTGCCAGTGTTCCCTCTAAGCTGAGTTAGTGTGAGCTAGCTCATAGTTTTTTGGCCTTTGGCTCACAGATTTTTGTCTTAGCTCAGGAAGGATGGCTCCAGAGTAAACTGATTTATGCAGTAGCCAAATCGCTCTCTCACAACTTTAATGCCAGTAGCTCACAAAGTAGAATTTTTGCTCACAAAACTCCACAGCTTAGAGGGAGCATTGGTCAGTGCGCAGGCAGATTTGCTAGAAGACAGAGCTCCCATGCTTTGGCTGGGCAGAAGCTAGGACAGCCATAGATGCAGCTGTTGTCAGGACAGCGAACATGCCAAGGCCCTCTTGCTGAACATCTGTCTTCTCTATGGCGCCGGAGTCTTTTCTTCTGATGAAGACAGGAAGCTGCCTTCTGTTGATTTGGGCTTGATACATCGAGGACGGTATTGTCTACTCTGACTTGCAGTAGCTTTCTGGGATCTCGGAAAGGGTCTTTTCTGGCATCCACTTCCTGCAGTGTCCCCCCCCCCCCCCCAAACTGGATGCAATGTAGACATTCTACCCCTCAACCATGACTCCACCCCCATGGTCACATGAAAACACCAGGAGGAAAGAGGATGTGTAGCAAATGTTTTATCCATGCATGCTGGAGGCCAAGGATTCTGACTGCAGTTGGACCCCTAACACCATGCAAGCATCTCTCAGGTCTTCACCGGCCTAGTATCTGCTCCCAGGGGGACCACAGTGTGTTGCCCCGACCTCTGAGACATCAAGCATGGGGCATGAGCGTGGTGCACTGGACTCAGCTCCAAGTCCCCACTTTGCTATGAAAGTTTACTGGGTGAACTTGGGCTACCCAGTCACCTTTCCTTAGCCTAACCTACCTCACAGGGTTGTTGTTGTGAGAATAAAATAGAAGATGGGAAAGCGATTTTGTAAGCCACTTTGGCCCCTCCATTTTGGGAGAAAAGTGCGGTCTCAATATCTCAATAAATAAATGAGGGGAGAGGTTGTGGCTCAGTAATAGAGCATCTGCTCGGCATGCAGAAGGTCCCAGGTTCAATCCCCAGCATCTCCAGCTACAAAGGACCAGGCAGTAGGGGACATGGGCGTCAACTACGGGGGGGCTCGAGGGCTCGAGCCTCCCCCGAAATTTCCCGGGGGGGGGCTCAGCCACCCCCGGCAAAATGGAGCGCCCGCTGGGAGCACCCGCCGGTGGCCAGTCAGCCGGCCAGCTGGCCGTCGCCGCCTCTCCTTCCCCCCCACCCCCGGCCTGCCCTCCTGCCTCCCTGGGGCGGGGGGGGGGAGAGAGGCGGCGGGGACATGGTCCCGCTCTCGCGCGCGGCAGTCAGCCGGCCAGCTGGCTGCCGCCGCCGCCGAAACTGCGCCTGCCTCCCTGGGGCGGGGGGGGGAGGAGCAGCAGGGACATGGTCCCGTGCACGCGCATGAGACAGCCCCAGCCCCCCCCCAGGGATTTAAAAAGTCTACGCCCCTGGTAGGGGATGGTAAAGACCTCTGCCTCAGACCCTGGCGAGCTGCTGCCGGTCTGAGTAGACAACCTTGCTAGATTGTAGGGTTGCCAAGTCCGGGTTGGAAAATACTTGGGGACTTTGGGGGTGGAGCCAGGAAAAGGTGGGGTTTGGGGAAGGGAGGGGCCTCAGCATGGTACAGTGCCATAGAGCCCAGCCTCCAAAGCAGCCATTTTCTCCAGGGGAGCTGATCTCTGTCAGCTGGGGATCAGTTGTAAAAGCAGGAGATCCCCAGGCCCCACCTGGAGGCTGGCAACCCTACTGGATTGCTAGTCTGGTTCAGTACAAGGCGGCACCCTTCATGATGCGTGAAAACAAAAATGGGGAAAATCAGTAAAAAGTGAAACACTTGGCCAAGCTGACCGACTACCCCTTTCCCCAGTTCTTAATCAAGAGTGGCGCTTCAAGCCAATGATAATGAGTCAAAGGCGCTTACAAGGATTAAGGTAAATGGGACAAGAGGATGTGGAATGAATGCACACTAAAAGGTGTGGTTGTTTTTTTTTTTAATTCAACTTGGTGTTAATTTGTTCATTCAAATAATTTATTATATCTTGCTTTTCTAAATGCAATTTGCTTAAAACGGCAAACACGGTTAAAACATCTCAATAAAACCAATCTCCACTTTAATGACGGAAGAGAAAGGCGCACAATACGAAACCTGAAAAATACACTGAAGCTATTAAGGAGTTGCCTGACAGATTTAACTCTTGGAAGCTAGGTTCTTCTCCTTATCCCTCAACTTCAAAGCCGGGCTTTCCTGCCAGCCACAAACGGTGGTCAGCTTCCAGACCCCACGTAGAGTCTAGAAGAAAGGCCAAGGTGTCTCCAGCCAGTAGTATTATTAACCTCAAATAAAACAGGTTTACCAAACCCCTCCCCTCTTGGTAGGCTATCTTTGGGGGCCCCTCTGTCAATCCTCATTTCTAACTTCCATAGGTTTGTAAGGCTTGCTAGCAGCTGCAGATGAGCTAAGATTGAAGTTGTCTCTGGTCCCTGTGTTTTTAGCAATCGTTTACCATTAAGTGCCTTTTCTTTTTGTTGCTATCAAGTCATAGCCAATTTATGGTGACCCCACAGGGTTTTCAAGGCAAGAGACGTTCAGAGCATAGGCGTCAACTTCAGGGGGGCTGGGGAGCTGGAGCCTCCCCCGAACTTTTCCAGGACGTGCTGAGCCTCCCCTGGAGACAATGGCCTGTAATGTCTCTGGCCCAGCCCCAGCCCCCCCCCCCGGGGAAATTGGAAAGTCTACGCCCTTGGCAGAGGTGGTTGGCCACTGCCTGCTTCAGTTTGGTGTAATGGTTGGGAGCGTGGACTCCAATCTGGGAGAACTGGTTTTGATTCCCCACTCCTCCATGTGCAGCTGCTGGTGTGACCTTGGGCCTGTTACAAGTTCTTTCAGAGCTGTTCTCTCAGGAGCAGTCCTTGAAAGAACTCTCTCAGCCCCACCTGCCTCATGGGATGTCTGTTGTGGAGAGGGGAAGGGAAAGAAGACTGTAAGCTGTTCTGAGACTCCTTTGGGTAGTGAAGGGTGGGGTATAAATCTAATCTCTTCTTCTTCTCCCCACTGGCCAGCTGGCTGGCAGTGGATTGGGGGGCAGGAAAGTGGGGGAATTCTCACCCCCATCTGGGGTTTGGCAACCCTAGGTGGAGCCTGGGGAGGACAGGAACCTCAGTGGGGTATGCCATAGAGTCCACCCTCCCAAAGCATCTTTTTCTCTGTAGTCTGGAGATGAGCTCTGAGTCCGGGGGATGCCCAGGTCCCACCTGGAAGCTGGCACCCCTATTCTGAGTCCACTGACATTGATGGTCATATTAATTTTGCTTAGGATTTCACTGTAGTTTTTAAAAAATTTATCTAATCTCTCTCTATATAGATAAGAGATAGATATAGATATATAGATAGAAATAAAGAGAGATAATATAAATGTAGTATATTGTGCCATAAACTTTCATAGGCTATGGCTGTCTCGTTCAATGAAACGTAAAGACGCAGAATCCAATACGGCAGTTTGTAAAAGATCATTTGAAAGAATAGTTTTGGATTTCACGGCCGAGAGTACTTGGTGAACCCTCCTGGTGCAAGGCTTCTTCACCACTTGTGCTGCCCGGCTTAGAGTGGGCTTGGCACAGTGAATACTGATAAGTCGGGTAGATTTGCCAGGGTGAGTCACTGGTGAATTGTGAGCCATTATCTGTTGCAAACTTCTTAGGAATCCGTGGGGAAGAAGCTGGAGGGGGTGTTATTAAGATGATTATCAGTGTGGTAGCACCCAAAAGGCCTTGGGCACATAGCAGCTTGACAGGAAGCTACAGTCCCTGCCCCAAGGAGAAGAGTGATTATATTGTTACTTGGCAAGTTTGGCAATAGATCACGCTAGGAAGAAGAAAGAAATAAGAAAGTAAATAAGGCTTTTCAGATTTACATTTTTTAAAAAGGAGCATTTTTGTAGATGAAGATTCCATCTCGTAATACAGTCCTTAAGAACTCTGACGTTTTTTTCCTGTCTAGCTTCAGTGTGATTCATAAGCGGTGGGTTTGCAATTTGCAGTTAATGATGACTTGAAAAGGCTCTACTTTTGGGTTAGATGCTAAAGAATCCATTTGGGGAAAACAAAATTACCACCATGCTTTGGATTCTTCACTTTCTGCCTCTTTTTGTGTGTGCACGCGCGTGTTTCTACATCATCTGGGGTTGTCAGTGTGCCAATTTACGAATAGCAAAAAGAAGAAGTAATAATCACTACTTATGTGTTGTTGGTTTAGGAATGAATTAGTAGCAAGTGGTAGATGGTACAGTTACAAAGCGTGAAAGCAGATCTGCTGCCCTATGAGATCCAATAAGGGAGTCTGTTGTAGATACCTGGGAAAGTATATATAGTGTTCTGCTCTGGCCGGATGTGGAACTCAGTCTTAAGGTAGCTGAACTGCACAGCGCCCCTCCATATGCAAAAAGCTGTATGCATTCTTTGCTGTAGCACTGTGCCACAATGCCCCCCACCCCCGCAAAGGGGCACACAATTCAGAATCCCCAAATCAACACACACAAAGCTGCCTTACACTGAATCAAACCATTGGTCCACTCAGGGGTCATTTCGAGCAGGAACTCGGGGGAGCGCAGCTCTGGGAGTTGGTGCCAGCCCCCTTCCCCACAGGGGAATGCCTGTTTGTGTCATGGCTGCAGCAAAATGACCCCGTCCCCTGGAAAGGTCCTTGTTCCTCCGACCAGCCTTCTGAAGGCTTCAACCACCACTGAAGCTATCCTCCCAGAATAGGGGTGGTATTTCTGAGGCTTGGATTAGTAGCTGTCTCCTTCCTTCCTTCCTCCCTCCCTCCCTCCCTCTCTCTCTCTCTCTCTCTCTCGCCTTCTGACATACTTCTGGTGATGTCGGGGTGTGTGGCATATGCAAATAAGTTATGCTAATGAGTTATGCTAATGAGATCCTGCACCTCTTTTTCTACGAAATGACCCCTGGGTCCACTGAATACTGTCTACTCAGACTGGCAGTGGCTCTCCAGGGTTTCAAGCAGAGGTCTTTCACGTCACCTACCACCTGATCCTTTTACCTGGAGATGCTGGGGATTGAATTTGGGACCTTCTGTAGGACAAAGCAGCGGTTCTTCCACTGAAGCTACAGCCCCACCCTTTCATTTTCTAAAAGATTTCTAGTTCTTAAGACTGCAGTAATAGGCGTGAAAGGGGGTCAGCAAAGCCTAATGAACTCTCCGAGGTCCTGCTGGTTGCCCATTTTAAATCTGACAGGGTTATAGAGGACATTGTAGCTGCTCTCTGGATGCCGTCTCTGGGTGTATTATTTTCCTTCATCACCAGAATGATGGGTCTGCCTGCCTGAGAATGGAACAATTATTTTCTGAGTTGAAGGGAAATTTAAATGGATCGGGATGGGCTTGCTCTTCAAACAGAAGTACTTCCGAAAACATCTTGTTTTATTTATGGAACAGATTTACCTGAACCCTCTCGACGCGAGGTTCCCAAGGTAACTCCGAATAAATAAGTCAGATAATTCAAAATATCCACAATGAAGCCTACAATAACAGCAGTACTTAAAACCAGCAGTAATGTCATCAGCAGTTGTATTATAAAGCTAAATAGCACTTTCAAAACAATAGAAACCCTTCCCCCCCACACACACACAGTGGGTTGGAGCCAGACGAAATTGGCAATTTTAGTCCGTGTGGTTCAGTGGTTATAGAGTGTTGGAACAGGATCTGGGAGACCCAGGTTTGAATCTCCACATGCCATGGAAGGTCGCTGGGCCTAGCCTACCTTGCAGCATTGTTGTGAGGATAAAGGGGGAGAGAACAATGTCAGCCATTTCTGTCCCCATTGGGGAGAAAGGTGGGGCACAAAATAAATTAAATCAATAAATTTACACTGGTAAATTTAGAAGACAAAGAAGAGATTGGATTTATACCCCGCCCTTCACTTGGGATTCTCAGAGCGGCTTACAAACTCCTTTCCCTTCCCCTCTCCACAACAGACACCCTGTGAGGTAGGTGGGGCTGAGAGAGCTCTGAGACAACTGTCCTTGAGGGAACAGCTGGTACAGAGCTATGGCTTGCCCAAGGTCATCCAGCAGGTGCAAGTGGAGGCAACAAGAACGAAGGCAACAAGGGAACGGAGGAAGAGGGAATCCCACCCACAGGGTCTCCCAACTGCAACGGCCCCGGCTTTGGTAGCTCCCCCCATTCTTCAAAACACGGCAGGGGGCTGAGTTGGGCCTCTGATTAAGAGCTTAGTGACCTGGCAGGTCCTCCATACGTTTATGGTCCTGCAAAGTAACCTAGTGTGGTGGTGGAAAGTGCCATCGAGTCACAGCTGACTTGTGGTGACTCCGTGGGGTTTTCAGGACAAGAGATGTTCAGAGGTGGTGCCCGCCTCCGCATTGCAACCCTGGTATTCCTTGGAGGTCTCCCATCCAAATACTAGCCAGGGCCATCCCTGCTCAGCTTTTGAGACCCGATGAGATCAGGCTAGCCTGGGCTATCCAGGTCAGGGCTAGATAACATCAAGTCAGGTCAATCTTTACTGCATTAGCAACAAAAATGCCATAGCACCTAAAAGTAACAATTAAAAAAGCACTCAACAAAGCACAAACCAATAAAATGTAAATTGACTAGATAACATAGCGCTAGACCATTTAGAGTTTTGAAGCCTCACTGCCACATTCTGGACCACTTGAACTTTCCAAATGCTCTTCCAGAACGTCCCCACACGACGAAGGCATGTGCATTTCAGTGCTCAGTGACTGCATGGCTGAGGCATAGCTTGAATGTGTGAAACAGCCCAAACAGACCAGACACCACAGATGGAGGATTCACGTCTCCTGACTTATCTTAAACACAATGCCTTTCAATTTGCCAGGAACAGATTTCCCCGAGTTCCATTCCGTTTGTTATTCTGGAAGTTTGTCTCTCTACTGATTTTTCACCGCTCCTTAATTTTGTTTTCACTATTAGGATTTCTAAATCAGTTTCTAGGCTTGGAGGCTATGCAATCTGCCACAAGTTTCAATTATTTCAGTTTGTCGACCTCTTCCCCCCCCCCTTTTATATTTACCAATCTGCAAAGGCACATTTGATAAAATATTGCAAAGAAAGGAATAAGATTGTACATGCGATGGCTCCCAAGATTCTTTCGGGGCAGTGTTTTACGAAGGCAAAAGAGTGCCGATGCACCGTAGGGCTGCCAAGTCCAACTTGGGAAATATCTGAGGACTTTGGGGGTGGAGCCAGGAGACTTTGGGGGTGGAGCCAGGAGAAAGGAAGTGACATCATTTTGTGATGTCACATCCTGTGATGTTGCTTCCACATGCTGACACATGAACTCATGAAGTTTCCTAATACTGAGCTTCTGCTGCTGCCTTGAGCTTTATAGGCTTGCAAGCAGCATTACCCAGACTGTGACTTTTATGCCACTGTTTTTTGTCACTGAACAAGAGTCAGTGTTATGTAGCAGTCAGTTTGTTTGGCTGGGATCTGGGAGAGCCTGGCTCAAAACCCTGCAGTGCCATGGAATCATTTTATTTAATACTGAATCAGGCCATTGGTCCATCAAGGTCAGTATTGACTACTCAGACTGGTAGTGGCTCTCCAGGGTCTCAGGCTGAGATCTTTAATGTCACCTATTACCTGATCCTTTTTTAGCTGAAGAGGCTGATACCTCCTGCATGTCAAGCAGATGCTCTATCACTGAGCAACGGCCCTACTAAATCCTTCCTCATCTCGGCAGAATATGAAGCACTAAGTGCTACACAAGTGCTAAATATGATTTTCATATCATAAGAACAGGAGACAAGCCACTGTGGATCAGGCCAACAGCCCATCCAGTACAACACTCTGTGTCACACAGTGGCCAAAAATACCAGGTGCCCTCAGGAGGTCCAGCAGCGGGGCCAGAACTCCAGAAGCCCTCCCACTGTTGCCCCCCAAGCACCAAGAATTCAGAGCATCACTGCCCCAGACAAAGGGTTCCATTTAGACCTTGTGGCTCATAATAGCCACTGATAGACCTCTGCTGGATGGGGACAGAGAGAGAGAGAGAGAGACAGACAGACAGACAGACAGAAAAAAGAAAGAAAGGGGGAGGGGGAGAGAGAGAGAAGGAAAAGAGCTGGCAGACCCCAGCAGCTTACCCCAAGCAGCTTACTCCAGCAGCAGGCCACATGCAAAAGCAGGCCCTTCAGCAGAAAGAGCCTCTCTGGGCGGGGCTCTCTTGTTCTCTCTGAAAGGGGAAATGTCTGTTGAGGCTTTTTACTGCAGGGCAGGCTCTCTGCAGACATTTCCCTTTTAAGAGGCCAGTGCAGGCTCCGACGTTTCCCTGCTGGCAGCCATTGCCTCCCCTGGTGGCCAATTCTGAAAAAGTGGGGGAAAGCTTTAAAAATCGGTGCTTCCCCCGCCCTACCCGGGGACTTGGCAGCCCTAATGCACCGTGTACGTACGATCACATCCGATTGCTTTTTTGCAGTGTTTTTGTCAATGCCCATGTGTGTCTCAGCCATGCCAAGCAGCACATGTATTATGTATTTTATTGTATCGTTATTATTTACATTGTAAGCCGCTTTGAGTTCCTATACGGTAGAAAGGCAGCCACTAAATATTTAAAATAAATAAATAAATAAATTGTGCAGCGCTCTACAGCATTCAGCAGCACAAAAGGAACAACGGAGGATTCATATATATTGGTTCCAGCTGGGAAAGACAGCAAGGCAGTTTGTGTTGGGAAAAATTAGCAGAGCACTGGAAATGCACAGCGGAATAAAAGGCAGGACACTGTCTTGTGGGTTTGATTGAGAAGAAAACCGATTTACTAAGAGATAAGAGAGGGAAGGGTACATTGCAGGCCCGTAGCGAGGCAGGGGTGGGAGGGGCGATGCCCACTCCCGAATCTGCCATGCCCCAACTCCAATCGTCCCTGGAATTCAGCGGGGTGGAGTATCTCTAATGGGAAGCAGCGATGTGACGGTGCCTGGGTGGGAGGAGACCCAAGGTGGCCAAGTGCTCTTGGTGGCGGGCTGTGCTTCCTCCAGCAGGTGTGCCTTGTCCTCCCCGAGTGGGAACAAACCTTCACCTCCGCGTTCTACCCATCCATTCTCCAGATATTCCTCAGCCTTAAGGAGGTGAATCACTTTGTTATGTTTCATAGGCATCGGCCTCTCTAATGGTTACAAATTGTAGTGTGTACACTGAGGGTGTTAGGGTCATTTCTACACCCACCTGGGTTGAATGGGAAAGTGAAAGGCACATACAACGTGAATTTGACAAAACTCTATTTTCCTTATGTTTTCCCTAGGTTTCTTTGGACCGAGTCTGTTTCTGTTCCAATAATGAAGTGTGTGCAGGGCTCATTTTGTAGCAGGAGCTCCTTTGCATATCAGGCCACACACCCCTACTGTAGCCAATCCTCCAAGAGCTTCCAGAGCTCTTCTTAGTCAGGGGTGTGTGGCCTAATATGCAGAGGAGCTCCTGCTACGAAATGAGCGCTGAGTGTGTGTGTGTATGTGTGTGTGTGTGTATGTATTTCTTGGCAGCTGGCCTCATGCTCTGAAGATGTTTTCAAAAAATTCTACCCGTTACTTAACTTTGGGGTCTATTCAACCCCAACACCAGACTTAGGGCTGCCAAGTCAGCCCGGGGGGCAGGGGATCCTCCGCTATAGGGGTTCCCGATCCGCCGGCCGGCATTCGGCCAGCGGGGGGAACCCTGCCCCCGAAGTCGTCCAGCGTGGGCGACTTCCCCAGCGTAATGACGTCACCTGGAAGTGACGTCACCACGTTGGAGACGTTGCCAGGGCGACGCTCTGGCAATCGCCCCAGCAACGCCCCAACGTGGTGACGTCACTTCCGGGTGACGTCACCAGGCGAAGGACTCCCCCCCACCAGTAGGTGAGTTCGACTTGGCAGCCCTAACCAGACTGGTAAAGATTTTTGTTTAGTCCAATCCCCAATCCTGCCCCAATCGCTGATACCTGATGTTTGAAGGTCAATGGCCATTTTGGGGAAAGGCATCTCCCAGGAATTACTGCCTTCTATAAGGAAAAAATATATATATGGGAAGAATGAATGCCTGGCCAAAAGCTTGAAGCAAGAGACCTGCTCCGAACAAACTTCCCAAACTTTGAAGTTCATTAATCTTTTGTTTCAGACAAGGCATGGCTCTGGGGGGGCCTGCTTCACATGCTGCCGTAAGAATAGGGCTCAGTGGGGAACAGGCTTTAGCTCAAGGTTGCCAGCCTCCATGTGGGGCCTGGAGATCTCCCACTTTTACAACTTATCTCCAGCTGACAGAGATCAGCTCCCCCGGAGAAAATGGCTGCTTTGGAGGGTGGGTTCTATGGCATTGCATCCCGCGGAGGTAACCTCCCCTCCTCAAACCCTGCCCTCTCCCAGATCTACCCCCAAAGTCTCCAGGTATTTCCCAACCCAGATCTGGCAACCCCACTTTAGCTCAAGAAGCCACAATATTCTTTCCGCCCCCTCCACAGTCTCAATTTGGAGAGCTGCTTCTGGTCCCAGATCCCCCACACGGGTTTTGTTTTTGCAGCGCTGCCGCGTTAAAAATATGTTTTCATTGTCTCAAACGTTAAATGAGGAGAAGATCTGCTTCACTTTTTTAGAGCTGGGATGAAATTTTTAAATTTTTCTGTGAAAAGGGGGAATCAGTTTTCAGCCCTTTCCCTCAAAATGTCTTCAAAAGGGAAACAGAAATACTCTCATTTCTGTACCGGTCTTCTTTTTCTTGCTGTCTTCCTTTCCCTTCGTTCGTGGTGTAGCCAGTCAGGGGCTACTGAGCCAGCATCCTGTCCTTGCAGTGCCCTATAGGAAGGAATCAGACATTTGGGCCTATACGAAGGAATCAGCCATTTGGGCACTGCAGATCAGCAGACTCAATTCTTCCATGAAACAGCCACCTCCTGTCAGGGCCTTTCAGAGGTCGAGAGGCCGCAATGCTCCCTCTAAGCTGTGGAGTCTTGTGAGCAAAAATTCTACTTTCTGAGCTACGGGCATTAAAGTTGTGAGCGAGCGATTTGTCTACTGCATAAATTAGTTTACTCTGGAGCCATCCTTCAGTTTGGTGCAGTGGTTAAGTGCACAGACTCTAATCTGGGAGAACCGGGTTTGATTCCCCACTCCTCCACTTGCACCTGCTGGATGACCTTGGGCAAGCCATAGCTCTGGCACAGCTGTTCTCTCAAGGACAGCTGCCTCAGAGCTCTCTCATCCCGACCTACCTCCCAGGGTGTCTGTTGTGGGGAGGGGAAGGGAAAGGAGTTTGTAAGCCGCTCTGAGACTCCAAGTGTGTGAAGGGCAGGATATAAATCCAATCTCTTCTTCTTCTTCCTGAGCTAAGACAAAAATGTGCAAGCCAGAGGCTAAAAAAACTGTGAGCTAACTCACACTAACTCAGCTTAGAGGGAACACTGGCCAGGGCCACTTCCATTTTGAGGTGGGGGGGGGGGACAGGGAGCCATGCTGGCCCTGGAACCAGGGTTGCCAGCTCCAAGTTGGGAAATATCTGGAAATTGGGTGGCGTTGGGTGGAGCCTGAGTAGGGTGTGGTCTGGGGATGGAAGGGACTTCTGCAGGGTATAATTTTATTTATTTATTTTATTAAACTTATGAATCACCCACCCTGCAGAGCAGGCTCTAGGCCATCAACAGTGTTTTAGACATTTAAAAATACATGAATATATAATTAACATTAGTGATAGTAACAGGAAATGAAAACCCATCAAGATTGCGATATAAACCTCCATTGCTGGTCGCACCACTGTTGAGGGCAAGGCAGGGTATGTGGGGGCCATAGGAAAGAAAGGGAGGGTGCCAGTCTGAACCTCCTATTGCTGCCCTCAACCAAAAGCCTGGCAGGACATCTCTGCCTTACAGGCCCTGCAGAATTGTAGCAGATCCTGCAGGGCCCTGATACCATTTGGCAGAGAGTTCCACCAGGTCGGGGCCAGGACCAAGAAGGCCCTGGCCCTATTCGAGGACAGCCGGACTTCCCTAGGACCAGGGGACACCAGCATGATGCCATAGAGTCCACCTTCCAAAGGGGCCATTTTCTCCAGGTGAAATGACCACTGCTGCCTGGAGATCAGTTGTAATCTCCAGCCACCACCTGGAGGTTGGCAGCCCTTCTTGGCACAGCTGCTGGCCTCATTGCTGCCTCCAGAGGAGGATATTAATTCATCGTGTGCGCTACAGGCTGTATGGGACCCGAGTTTAAAGTTGTACGATGGACGTCGTCAGGGGTCATTTCGTAGAAAAAGAGGTGCAGGAGCTCATTAGCATAACTCATTTGCATATGCCACACCCCCTAACATACCAGAAGTGTGTCGGAAGGCAACACCCACCCCTCAGGCTCCACTCCACAGGTGAGTGAAACTGACCTGCTCTTCCTCCATTCCCTTCCCCATCCAATACTTTGTGCAATAAAAATAAGCGTCAAGAACACACCCTCATTCTCTTCCTGCTCCCTTGAAACCACCAGGTTTCCAGTAGACTTGAGATACCCAGGACATGTGCACCACCCATCCCTTCCCCTTCCCCTCCCCACAACAAGACACCCTGTGAGGTAGGTGGGGCTGAGAGAGGTCTTTTGAGAACTGCTCATGAGAGAACAGTTCTGAGAGAACTTGTGACTGGCCCAAGGTCACACCAGCAGCTGCATGTGGAGGAGTGGGGAATCACACCCGGTTCTCCCAGATTACAGTCCAACTCCTGACCACTACACCAAACTGATGGGGTGGAAGCTGCTGAAGGGTTGCTGAAATTTCTCCAGTACTTATGTGCCATGTGCCCAGATAAAAAATGGTATACTTAGAAAATTTATATGCCACCTTGAGCAAGTCTCTGGAAAAGCAGCACACAGCCATGAAAGGAACAATGATAAAATTTATCAATATTAAAACAAAACATTAAAAACAATAATGACCCTAGCAGGGCTTTCCCCGGGGCGCTGCGCCTCTGCACTGCTCGGGGAAGCCGAGGAGGGGGTGGGGCTTGGACATGTGCCCGCCCCCTGGGCTCCTCACTCCAGGAGCTGCGCTCCTGTGCGCTCCCGCTCCAACGGACCCCTGGACGTCGTGTTCTTTCATTCCCGTCAGTGTATCTCTGGGACTGTATGTGTAACCTCATTTTGAGATAATGTCCAAAGTCTAAATTTGGCGCACTCTGTGAGTGCGAGGTCCAGGCCCTCCCCACCCTGTGCTAGGCCCTGCCCTCGAGCAAATAGGTAGCCAAATTCAGAGCAGCCAGGGGAAATCATCGGAGTGCGAAGAAACTGGGCGCGGCCGAGGTGGATTCAGAGTTCTTGGCTCTGCACTGCTGTCCCTGTGCCCCAGATCTAACAAGCTTGTTATGAATTGACAACCTCATAAATTCTTCTCTTCTTTCTCCCCCTTTCCCTGTGCCTCCTTCGGAAGCTGTCAAACCCATTTGGTTCCCAGAGACCTTAGCTGCCGTTTTATTACTGCTGTCTGGGTAGCCAGCTTCCTTTTTTTTGCCATTCCCCCCGCCCCCAGCAGCTTTGATTTATCTCTGCACTTTGCACTGATTGGATTAGAAGTTTAAATGCTTAAAAGTGCATAACAATATATTTTTCTTATTAATATTAAAAAAATCATTATTGGCTTTTTTTTATAGTTCTGGTTTGAATTGAATCTCTCCCCCCCCCTCCCGATTTGATTTATCCTCTCTCTGTGAGTGGAATTTAATGCTAATAGGAGCAAATCATTGGTTTTGTTTTTTTAAAAAAATCTTTTTGACCGTTTGGAAAACTTTCCCTGCGAAACGAAATTACAGCATTATTAAGAGTCCATTAAAAAGTAGGTTCGTCTGGCATTTGCTAGCGATTCACCTGCAAGGGAGGGACAGGACTGAAAATGGAGAGACAAAGAACCTGTTTGGCGGAGTCTTCTTTTCACATCCGTCCTTCGCTGTAATGCAATTATCACAGCAGTTGTTTTAATCACGTCTATTATGTTACACATATTAATTGCAGGACCCCTTGGTTAAATTTCTTGTGGGACACCGGGCTAATAATAGAGCTCAAATCACCACGGAGTATGACTCTTTTGTGTTAACCTGTGGATTAGCTGTCTCTGCAGCACTCAACTGAGGCCCAAGAACCATGCGTGCGCACCGTTCCAACACCTCGTTCCCATCTGGGATCTTCTGGCACGTGTGCGTAGCACACACACTGCAATGACATCACCCGGAAGTGATGCCATCACACTAGGCACGTTGCCCGGGGGACACTCTAGCATTCAGACAGAAACTCTATGGTACCATATAGTTTTTTGGCTGAGTGCTAGAGCAGTCCCCCAGCGACGTGCCTGGCGCGATGGCATCCCCTCCAGGTGACAGCATTGCGCCACACACGTTGGTGCGATCCGGGTACTTTGGGGGGTGGGGTTTCCCCTGCCGGCCTAATATGGGCCGGCAGATCGGGGGCCCTAAAAGCGAGCAACCCCCCCCTGCCCCCCCCCGGAGAATGGCAAGCCTACTTGCTTCTCCATTTGGTGTGTGGATCTGCTTAACTTTGACTCGGTGGGCTGTATCCAGGCCATGCACAACTCTTGCCTTTATTGCTGGCTTTTAGACCGGCACGAAGACATTTCAGTCGGAGGAAGCGCATTGTGAATGTTTAAAATAAATCTAACCAATTCAATAAACCGAAGCTTAACTCCCTTTAGCAGTGTCCTTTTAAAAGTGAATTGTCATTAGAGAAACCACAAGCTTCTTGGGAATCATTGCACAGAGGCCTCGATGAGGAGGTCATCATCGAAGGCATCATTCATGGCCGCTTGGTGCACTGACAGTTTTCTGTGCGAGGTTAGAATGTATTCATGCAGGGCCCTCTTGGCTGTGGCACCCGGATTGTGGAATTCCCTTCCTAGTGAGGTTTGCTTAAAGAGTGGATCCTAAGCAATTTTAGGAGGCAGGTGAGAGTCCTTTTGAACGTAACCAGAATTTTGACTGTATGCTATATAGTTTTACAAAGTGTTTTTGCCCTATCAGTACTTTGTTGACTGCAGGAAAAGAGCTGTGATTCTGTGGCAGAGCACCTGCTTTTTATGCAGAAGGTGGTCCCTGGAATCTCCAGGTGATGGATGTCAGGTAACTGTCACTGTAGAACTTCAGTTTCTCATAAACTCTGGCAGGGCCTTCCAAACTGGTGTCCATGAACACTATGGTACCCACGGACATGCTTCTTGGTGCCCACCAAGCGTTCTTAGAAAGTGGGAGGAGCTCTTGATTTGACACTGAAGATCTGACTGGCTGTGCAGACTGAAGTAACTGTTGTTTCAGCGGCAGCTTCCACCACAGCGCTTGTTTTATTTTCTCTCGCCCATCTTTCCCAGTTTATTCTTTAAACTACCTTTGCTGAGAGCTTCGGCTTCCACTGTCCCTTTCCCTCTTTCCAGTAGGCTCTGCTGTTTGAATTCTACACTTGATCTTAGCCAAAAGGCCGAGAAGCGATTGCTGTTTGAATTCTGACAGACAGCTCCTTATCCGTCTGCACGGCTCACAGACAAACAGCTATGGGTATTTGGGGTGGGGTTTGATTGTTTCATGGATATTAACATTTTTATCAATGCAGTACATATAGAGGAAGAAAAGATTGGATTTATACCTCGCCCTTCACTACCCAAAGGAGTCTCAGAGCGGCTTACAAACTCCTTTCCCTTCCCCTCCCCACAACAGACACCCTTGTGAGGTAGGTGGGGCTGAGAGAGCTCTGAGACAACTGTCCTTGAGAGAACAGCTGGAACAGAGCTATGGCTTTGCCCAAGGTCATCCAGCAGGTGCAAGTGGAGGAGTGGGGAATCAAACCCGGTTCTCCCAGATTAGAGTCTGTGCACTTAACCACTGCACCAAACTCCACTACACCAAATTCCAGGTGCGCTGCACCGAATTACAGGTGAACTCCAAGCCCCACCTTGAAGTTGGTAACCCTAGAAGACAATACCAGGCTAAACTTGGTATAGGGCAATTTTGTAGATCTGTCTTTGGGGAGGGGCTGTGGCTGAATGGGGGAATAAATGCTTTGTGCACTTGTGGTCCCAGCCAGGTTCATTCTTTGGCATCTCAGAGAGTAGGGAAGGTCTGAGATCTCAAACACAGCCAGCCTGAGTATCCCATACAGAGCTGAAGGCTCTGATTTGGTATAAGGAATCTTCACATATATTTGCATGATACTAGAGCTATCCCTTTACAAAAAAAAAATTGAGTCGGTACGTCTGCGTTTCATTATCTGCCGTAAATCTCTTCTTCGAGTGAGAAGTAGGATAAAAATAAAATAAAATTAAGATCCCTGCATAGGAAACAGCATGTATATTGTAATGTGTGAAGTGTGGGATGGTGCGCACAGTCTGTGTACACACAGCGGGGAGTGTGCTCCTGCCAAACTTGTATTTCTTAAAATAAACACACACATTTCTTACGCGGAGGATAACATCCATACTGAATGTTGCCATGTCAGAACCGGCCCTAAAAGAAGTCCTATATCTGTGTGGCGATTGAGCTTGGGGTCAGCAAAGGTATTCCCCCCTCCCGAAACAATCAATGTTTTCCCACATGGGATGAAAGAGTTGCAAGAGACGCAGCATTCAGAGGAAATTTCAAGCAGCCAGGCTCTCCTGGGAATAACTGCAGTAGTCAGATGTATAACCGAGTTGGGTTTGCCAACCTCTAGGTGGGGCCTGGAGATCCCCCGCTTTTACAGTTGGTCCCCAGACTACAGGGATCCGTTCCCCTGGAGAAAATGGCTGTTCTGGAGGGTGGGCTGTATGACTGAGATCCCTCCCTCCCCAAACCTCACCTTCTCCAGGCTCCACTCCCAAAGTCTTCAGGTGTTTCCCAACCCAGAGCTGGCAACCCTAAACACAGCTGTATGAACCAGTCTAGGCAGGTTCGACGGTCAGAGAGCGAGGAAGAGGAACAGGCAAGGAAAAGAATTTATCTGCACTTATCATTTCTCGCCTGTCGCAAAACTGAGAGGGAAGGCCAGATCTTCCAATTTTCACCCGCCGTTTCCCACCACTGGGGTGACAACGCTCACACAAAGACGTGCGAGTCCCCCCTTCTGTGAAGTGTGACTCTGCTGCTGTGGGGGCAACGCTGCTGCGGCCAGCGATGTGGGTTTCCCAGGACAATCTGAATGGGGAAATCCCCCAGTTCAGATTTAAATAAATAATTTAAATATTTAAGTAACATGCGTGGGAAGTGCGGCCGAGTCAAAGCCAACTTACGGCGACCCCTCGTGGGGATTTTAAAGCCAAGAGATGTTCAGAGGTGGTTTGCCATTGCCTGCCTCTGCGTCGCAACCCTGGGCTTCCTCGTTGGTCTCCCTTCCAAGGACTGATCAGGGCTGACCCTGTTTAGCTTCCAAGATCGGATGAGATTGGGCTAGCCTGGGCCAAAATAATGCTAGCAAAAATTGAAATCATGTTAACGAAAGATAGCCAATGCTGTGTGTACAGGCACTGGGGTTTGCCCAGGCGTCACACCCCACACTTAGCCTGCCTGTTGATTTGCAGCACAGCAGCCTTGGCAGCTATAGATAAACAAGGTGTATTTACACAAGAACATAAGAAGAGCCCTGCTGGTCCATCTGTCTAGTCCAGCCTCCTGTCTCACACAGTGGCCAGCCAGTTACTCTAGAGGACCAACAACAGGGCATAGAGGCCGAGGCCTTCCCCTGATGTTGCCTCCTGGCTCTGGGATTCAGACGTTTACTGCCTCTGAATGTGGAGGTTCCCTTTAGTCCCCGTGGCTGGTAGCCACAGCCAGACCTGTCCTCTGAGAATCTATCTAATCCCCTTTTTAAAGCTGTCTATGCCTGTGTCAGTCCTTCCACCCTCTGGCAGCGAATTCCACATTTTAATCACTCTCGACGTAAAGTAGTATTTCCTTTTGTCCGTCCTGAACCTACTGCCCGTCAGCTTTACTGGATGCCCCTGAGTTCTAGTCTTTTGGGAGAGAGAGAAAAAGTTCTGTCAACTCGCTCCATCTCCAATTTTATAAACCTCTATCACGGATTCACATCCCCCTCAGTCTCTTTTCTAAACTGAAAAGTCCCAGACTCCTCAGCCTTTCCTCACAGGGAAGGTGTTCCAACCCCCTATTCACCTTGGTTGCCCTCCTTTGTTCTTTTCCCAGCTCCATGATGTCCTTTTGGAGATACGGTGACCAGAACTGCACACAGTACTCCAACTGAGGCCGCACCATAGATGTATACCAGGGCATTACAATATTGGCGGTTTTATTCTCAATCCCTTTCCTAATAATCCCTAACACAGAGTTTGCCTTTTTCACTGCAGCAGCGCACTGGGTTGACACATTCATTGAGCTATCCACTATCACCCCAAGTTCTTTTCCCCTCTCAGTCTCAGCAAGCTCAGACCCTATTAGCCTATATTTGAAGCTGGGATTCTTCCCATTGGGAAGAAAGGTGGGGTATAAAAATAATAAAATGAAATGGGTATTTACAAGAAGTGAACCTAAATTCAGCATTCAACCAATGGAAGACTATATGGTGAGGGGGGGTCTTATTGTGAAACCAATGTGGTGTACTGATTAGATGTCTGGACTAGAACCTGGGACGCCCGGATTCAAATCCTTCCCCAGCCATTAAGCTTGCTGGGTGACCTTGGGCAGCTTGCTTGTTCTCAGTCTAACCTACTTTGCACGGTGGTTGTGATGGTAAAACAGACGAGAGGCCATGAAGTAAGCCACTCTGAGCCCTTTGAAGGAACGGCAGGATGAAAATATGAAAAAAGCTATTTCTAGAGTACATCCCATTGGAAACAAGGGGTGCTCACGTGAAAGAATTTTGCATCAAGTAGCATGGTCAGCCTGAACACTTGACTGCGCATGCACAGAAATCACACGATGCATTCCGAAACGGAAAAGGAATTTGTGTGCGTGTGGGGGGGAAATGATACTCAATTCCGAATAAATCTGAGCATGTTTCGAACCAGGTAATTATGAACTTCCATCTTGTTTAAGCTTCAGCTTCTAAACTCCCTTCTGGCTTGCCGGGCTCAGCGACTTTTTAGTTTGAATTTCGTGCATCTGCGATCTGCAATCTGTGCAGATTGGAGCATAAGAAGCTATAGGAGAATCTCCACGCCTTGGCAAAGGGATAGCTCTTTTGACCATGGCTATTGAGAACAGATGGGCATGGTTGAGAATGGCAGTAAACGGATGGCACCGTGCCAGCTTGGCTGCTAACCTCACAGTGAACCAGCTTGCATTAAAGAAGTAATCACCCCTTGTAAGTACTCCCTAGCTTGCCAACTGTTCTTGCTTGATCTGCTCCTCTGCTTTTGACAGGAAGTTCGATAGGCGGAAGTGAGTGACGCTTTCTCCAGCACCCTTTCTTTGCATGTGACGCAGTCTCACCTAATAAATGAGGGGTGCCAGCTTTTCAACCAGAAGCTGTGGTTCCCTCCCTCCCTCCCTCCCTGATGGGGACCCAAAGTGGCTTACATCATTCTCCTCTCCTCCATTTTATTCTGACAACAACCCTGTAAGGTAGGTTAGGCCAAGAGCCCAAAGTCAACCAACAACCTTCCACGACAGCCTGGATATTTGAACTTAAGTTAGGGTCGCCAACTCCAAGTTTGGAAAATTCCTGAAGATTTGAGGGTGGAGCTTGGGAGAGTGAAGTTTAGGGAGGCGAAAGGTCTCTCAGTAGGGTATGACACCATGCAGTCCACCTCCCAAAGCAGCCATTTTCTCCAGAAGAAGTGGAATAAATGTGTTAAATAAATGATTTATGCAGTCTGGAGAACAGCTGTCATTCTGGGGGATCTCCAGCTCCCACCTGAAGGCTGGCAACCTTAATTGAGTCCAACCCTGGTCTGGCATTCCCAACTGCTGAAAGTTTTAATCCCCCCCCCCCCCCCCCCCCCGGAAACTTCTGCAGTTCAAACTGCTGTGAGAGGCATAAGAGCTGGCTGGGGTATTGGGGGCGGAGGGGGGGTGTGTTAGCTGTAACTAATTATTGTATTTTAAATTTGTTGTATGTTTGATGGTGATGTACACCACCCTGAGCCCTTGGGGGGAGGTAGGGTTGCCAGCCTCCAGGCGGGGCCTGGGGATCTCCTGCTTTTCCAACTGATCCCCAGCTGACAGAGATCAGCTCCCCTGGAGAAAATGGCTGCTTTGAAGGGTGGACTCTATGGCATGGTGCCATGCTGAGGCCTCTCCCCTCCCCAAACCCCGCCCTCTCCCGGCCTACCCCCAAAGTCTCCAGGTATTTCCCAACCCAGACCTGGCCACCCTTGGGGGAGGGCAATTTAGATGATGAGGATGGATCCCTGAGAGTCAGCCTTGCCCTTCGAGGAGCCTTGCCCTTAGTGCCACTGGAGCGCTGCGGCTGGCAGCAGTTGGCAACCTCGGCGCTTTGCTCCAGGCCTCTTCGGAACCTCCTGTTTGCGACTCCTCTTCGGGGAGCCGGGGCCCTCGGGGAGCCGCCGACACGCACCTGCCGCCTCCTCTCTTCCCCAACAGCTCGCTCCTGCGCCACACCTGCCGCAGGTCTCCGCGGGGTTACCCCTCAGAGAGGCGCAGCGCCGGTGTGTGTGTGTGGGGGGGAGGGGGGGGGGTTCGCCCGCCCCTCCACCTCCACCTCCACCTCCACCCCGGCGCGATCATCTGACCCAAGCCGGGCCGGGGTGTCTCTTTGAACTCGGCTAATGCGCGCTCCTAATCCGCCCAGGCTGGGCAAAGCTGACAGCGACGGGGCTTTCAGCTCAGCAGGAGCACCGCGCGTCGTGGGGAGTTTGGCTCAAGGCGGGGAGGGGAGAGGCGGCCTGGCCGGCGAGCCTTTCTGCTCCCTCCTCCCGGTGCACGGATTCCTCCGGTCCCCTGGCCTACCCGCGACCTCATTCCAGGGCCGCCAGCATCCAGCCAGCCAGGCAGCCTTCGCACGCGAGGCTTGCCCCAGAAAGGCTGGCTGGCTGCTGGGGCTGGCGGCCCGCTCTCAGCTGCAGACGCGCCGCTTGGCTGCTCTTCGGCGGCGCCCCCGCCTGCTCGGCCTGCCCCAAGTGTGCGAAGGCCTCTCTGGGCCCAGCTGCCGCCAAGACGGAAACGAGGCTGATGTGCTGCTCTGGTTTTATGCTAAAAAAAAAGGGGGGGGGGGAATCCCAGAGGCCTGGGAACACACGTAACGGGAGTGCGCGCGGGAGGGCAGAGCTGGGGAGGAATAACCGGGGTTGCCAGTCTCCAGGCGCGGCCCCGGGGATCTCCCAGAATGACAACTGGAGAGAGCAGTTCCCCTGGAGGAAATAACTGCTTCGGATGGTGGGCTCTGTGGGATTATATACCCCACCGAGGCCCCTCCCTTCCCCAAACCCAGGCTTCACCCCCAAATCTCCAGGAATTTCCCAGCCTGGGATGTACCTGGGGTTGGATGGGTGCCGAAATCCACATTCCCAGCCTCAGTTTGGGCAGCACAGTTTTCTTTTGATTTGTATTTACATAGCACTTTTATCTCTGTTGGTCCTCCCCAACCCCAGCTCTGTTCTCACAACCACCACCCTGTGGAATAGGCTTGGCTGAAAGAGTGTAAATGGCCCAAGATCACCCAGCCAGCATCCATGGCAGAGTGAGGATCTGAACCCGAGACTCTCAGATCCTAGTCTAGTGGTCTGACGACCACTGCACAAAGCCGTTGGTTCCTCTGTAATTTATTCCGCCCCCTAAAAGGGGCCCAAAGCAGCGTGCATCATTTCCCTCTCCTCCGTTCTATCCGCACAACAACCCTGTGAGGTAGGTTAGACTGAGAGCGTGTGACTGGCCCAAGGTCAACCAGCATGTGGGGTAGAGCGGGGCGGGGAGGGGGGTTCAAACCTGGGCTCCCCAGATCCGCGTCCTCACATTCTGTAAGCAGAGCATCAGGCGAGACTGAACAGCATTCAGGGTCCATATAGACATTCAGTTCCTATTTGGAGTCTCACACCAGTTAGATACAATGACAAGACTAGAGCTTTTCTCCCCCGGACTCTTAAATTATTCTCTCTCCTTTTATCTTTGCAAGGATAAAACGGTGAGGTGAGTTATGGATGTAAATGACGCCAAGTTGCAACCAATTTATGGCGACCCCAGCAAGGGGCTTTCCAGGCAAGTGAGAAGCAGAGATGGGGGGTTATATCTGGGTCTACCAGATCCTAATTTGGCACTCTAATCAGTACACCACCCAGACAGATATCTCTGTCTGTCAGCAGCTGTTGAGCTAGTAACATGGAGAAATGCAGTGGCTCAGTAGCAGAGTGAATGCATGGAGAAGGCCAGACCTCAGAGAGCAGCTTCCGGTCAGAGTAGGCAATACCGAGCGTGCTGGACACAGCATAAGGCAGTTTCACTTGTCCTCAAGTCTGCATACAGAGCTCTGTGATAAGCCTGTTTTCCAGGACCGCCCCAGTTATCTTGTATTGGCTAGAATGTTGGTGTAGGATGCAGGACTCTCAGGTTCAGATCCCCGCTCTGGTACAAAGCTTGCTGGGAGATTTCGGGCCAGTCACATATTCTCAGCCTAACCTACCTTCCAGGGTTGTTGTCAAGATAAAATGGAGGCCGGGAGAACAACATACACTGCCCTGATTGCTTTGGAAGGCACGCAAGATCAAAAAGATACCAAATGAATAAACCTTTGTTTGGGATGGGGAATCTTACCGGGGATGGGGTGGGGTGGGGGGTTGGAATGGAAACATTCCACTTAGGACAGAAGAAAAGCGTTTATTGGAATCTACTCTTAGACTTGGCAGCCAAATGAAACAATACGTGTAATTCTTTTAGAACTGTTTTCCTACTCCCCCCCACAAAATTCAGTTCTTGAGGCTGTAATTTGGAAGGATGAAATGGCCCAGGATAGGGAGGGGGCGGAAGGGAGATTTATTAATCCTTTCCCCTTGAACTTGCTTTTGCTGTAATTCAGCTTCCCTGAGCTGCTTTTGGCCTCACCAGGGTTAAAATACAAGTATTTTAAATTCTTCCCTCCCCCGTGTGTGTGTAAATTTTTAGTCTGACCTTCCTCACAGGGCTGTGGTTTGTAGGATATGGAGGAGGGTAGAACGACGTTGGAATCTGCTTTGGTTGGGGCCTCTCTCAGGGAGAAAACTGGGGTATAAGTATCTAAATAGGGTTGCCACCTCTGGGTTGGGAAATACCTGGAGATTGGGGGGGGTGGAGCCTTGGGAGGGTGGTGTTTGAGGAGGGGAGGGGCCTCAGCAGGTCATAATGCCAGAGTCCACCCTCCAAAGCAGCCATTTTCTCCAGGGGAACTGATCTTGGTCGGCTGGAGACCAGTCGTATAGCAGGAGATCTCCACCTGGAAGTGGGCAACCCTATATCTAAATAAATTCAGCTTGAAGGATGTGGTTTTTGGGTAGGAAACTGGCCTGGGGGAGAAGGCTAAAAAGAGTCCCTTCTCTTCCCACCATATAGGCCTCCCCTCTGAAATGCCAGCTGTACTTTATTTTAAAAAAATGAAAAGATCCCTAAAAATAAGGATTCAGGGAATTACAAGTGATGTGTAGTTCTGCCATAGGTGAAGGCCAGAGTTTGTGTGTGTGTGTGTGTGGGGGGGGTGCATGTAGGGGTCTCGGGAGGATTATTAGGAAAGGCCCCAGGCTCTGGCCTACCATCACCCCCCTACCCTGTACCCTAAAAATCCCAGCGGGGTAACCATGTTAGTCTTTTATAGCAAAATGAAACTGAAGTCCAGCTGCACCTTACGGAGTAGCATCGCTTGTTCCAGTTTGTGCCCTGAAAGGATGTTTTGTGGCTGTGGGGTTGCCAAGCGGCAGTGGGGGGGGGGACTCGGGGGGGAGCTGCAGGTTGCCGCTTGGCGGAAGAAAACTGAGCCGTTCCCTGACTCCCTGAGTATTGTAGGGCCGGCTGGCCCCCCCGTAGCACCCCCTCCCCCCAAAGGCCCTTCTCCATTGTCGGTTCCCTAGCTAAGCAGCCGCCTTCCCAAGTGGTCCCCATGTGGGTAGCTTTTGTCTCGCTCCGTCTCAAGTGCTGCTTCTCGGAAACCCAGTTCAACCTGGCTCAGCTGCTGGCTGGCGCTTTTCAAGCAGCCTCCTCCAACTCCTTCCCAGCTGCTTGGCTGTGGCGGGGGGGGGGGGGGGGGGAAGAGGCCTTACCTCCCCCCACTGAATACAGCTGGGGAGAGCAGGCTGGCCGAGGGCTCCTCGAAGGCAGTCTTGGTCTGTCTTCCTCACCTATGGCTCGTCCTGATGGCTTTTTGGCCTCTGTTCCTGTGTGCCTCTCTTTCTCGGCCCATCCTTGGGAAAAGAGTGTGTGAGTGGTCTCTCCCTTGACATTTTATTCCTGAGGCGAACCAGAGTACAGATTGCTATTCTTTCTCCCCCTCTCCCAGAGACGGAAGTTGGGTTGCCAACTGCCTGGAGAGGGGGAAAGGAGTCCTGTACCTTTAACAGGAGTGTAATAGGACGTCCTTGATCGGATAGTATTCTTTACCTTCCATGCCGTCAAAAGCTCCGGCTGCTCAGTTCCACTCCGATCTTGTCAGATCTCGGAAGCTAAGGTGGGTCAGCCCTAGTTGGTGCTTGGATGGGAGAGGGAAGTTGTTGGTTATTCTTGGTAGGAATATGTTCTGCACTGCTCGGGGAAGCCGAGGAGGGGGCGGGGCTTGGTCATGTGCCCGCCCCCTGGGCTCCTCACTCCCAGAGCTGCGCTCCTGTGCGCTCCGGCTCCAACGGACCCCTGACTGACATACTCACCAAACCACTCACCAAGGAGAAGTTCGAGATTCTTCCTGAAAGACTGAATTTGCATGACTTCAGTGTTATAACTTGAGAAGGGGTGTTGGGTGTAGCAAGTTAGAACACTTCGGTGTATCTACTGGGTTGCTGTTGTTTGTATTGGTCATAGGAAGTCACATGTTTTTTGTTTGTAACCAATCCGTATGCATAACAGTTTGCCCAGGGAAACTTTGTTAGGACCCTAACTCCCTGATTGGAAACCATATACTAGCTATTTGCCTTTTATTGTTTCTTCTCTCTGTCCTGGCTTGGAGAGGAGACGCCATGATTCGAATTGCAGGTCTCTAGCTGTTTAGATCTCTGCTGTTATTTTGTATCCTGTTTACCTTTTCCCATGTTAGGCGTATAGTAAACTTTTACCTTTTAAATGCACATGGACTCAGACTCTCAATCTCTTCTAAGATGATGCTTTACTATTTTACACTGGAACATATTTCTGGAACATATTCCTACCTGGAACATATTCCGAGTCCTCCTGGAATCACAACTCCGGACTACAGAGATCAGTTCCCCTGGAGAAAAGGGCTGCTTCGGAGGGTGGACTCCATAGAATCACATCCCTGCTGGCTGGGCTCCCTTCCCTCCCCAAACTCTGCCCCCCCCAGGCTCCACCCCCAAATCTCCAGGAATTTCCCAGCCTGGAGTTGGCAACCCTAGGACCACTAATCCTGCAGGAGAATGTGGTATGCCATGGATCTAATGCTGAGATAGACCCGCAAGCCATTTTTTTCCCGAGAGGGCGCCTCTGAAAGCGGGAGTCCTCAGTCTCTTTTTCGGGCAAAACGCTCCTTCCCAGCTCCCCAGCTCCCCAATGGGCAGTGGAGACACAGCAAGCATTTCCTCCTTAAACCCCCCCCCCCCTAACTTGCATAGAGGTGGAAGGAAGATGCTGGCAGCGAAGGTTAAGAGGCTCCTTCAGTTTGCAGCGCTCCCGGGTGCCAGGGGACAGCCATCTCTGGGGTCAGCGGCTCCCTCTTTTCAGCCCAGAACCCGTTCATTGTTTAACGATAACGTCCCCTGATTATTAATCAGCACGCCTGCCCACCTGCAATATGGTGGCTGCTGTCAGCCCGCCAACTCCCGGCACAAAAGCGGGTGGGGTAACGAATAACACCTAAGGCTAAACAGGCAGGCCACATTTTGGGGTTGGGGGAGCAGCCACCTTGCGGGCCCCAGGCGTTAGACCCTCACATATTTCCCTGCAAAACACGTCTGCCGGTAGTACTTCTGCAATTCCTGTTTCTACACCAAAGATCACCGCCTGAACGCCCTTCCCTTCTCCCCCCCCCCACCCCCCGCAAGTTATCAGGAGGAATAAATACTCCTCTAGGAGTCAATTACTCTGCACTGATTTCAGAAACGAGATATGTTAATAAACCGAGTGTAGCTGTTTTCTTTTTAAAAAAAGGATGCAAAGAATGTCAAATAGACCATTTAGATCTGAATAGGTTATTATGGAATCATGACAAGTCAAACGTAATTCAGCGGCATTGACTATCCGGACAGGGTTACTGGGCAGGGGAGGTGGGACGGAAGCAAGTGCTCTGGCCCTTTGCATCCATGTTCACCATGTTTAGAGTCCTCATGCACACCAGAGACATCTATTGCCAGATACCTCAGACTTTTGGGCTGGAGTATGAAGAAGAAGAGGAGGAGGAGATTGGATTTAGACCCTGCCCTTCACTACCCAAAGGAGTCTCAGAGCAGCTCACAATCTCCTTTCCCTCCCCCTCCCCACAACAGACACCCTGTGAGGTAGGTGGGGCTGAGAGAGCTCTTTTGAGAACTGCTCCTGAGAGAACAGCTCTGGGAGAACTTGTGGCTGACCCAAGGTAACACCAGTAGCTGCATGTGGAGGAGTGGGGAATCAAACCCGGCTCTTCCAGATTAGAGTCTGTGCACTTAACCGCTACACTAAACTGTATACTTAGATGTACATATGAGCACCATTTTAAAATGCATCTCTCTAAAAGGCAAAAATGGGCACAACACGGGCAGTGTTTTACTAGGGACAGAGACCCCAAAATCTGCACTGTTCTTAGTAAGGGCAGCCATGCTGGATCAGACCAATGTGGCCCATCTGGCACAGCACCCGGTTTCACGCAGCAGCCAAGCAGATGTTCCTGTAATACCAATGAGCAGCCTCCCCCTGTTTGTTGCTTCTCACCATGGGTATTCAGAGCTACACTGCCTCTGAGCATGGAGGTTCCATTTAGTCATTGTGGCTAATAGCCATCGCTAGGTCTATCTACCATGATTTTGTCTATTCCCTTTTCAAGCCGGCCAGACTAGTGGCTGTCGCAGTGCCCCGTGGCAGTGAGTCCTCCAGGCTAATTACTCTTGGTTGTGAAGAAGTCCTTCTCTTTCTGTCCACCCTGGATTGACGACTGCCTGTCAGCTAGGGAAAGCTGGAGCCTTTTGAGATAGGCTTCAGGCAAGCTGGATTTCCCTGTGTGGCTACAGAAAGACGAGAATAGGGAGCAGCAAGGTCCCTGAGGACCCAGGAAGGAGTGAAGAAAAGGGCAAGGGAAAGCAACTCAAAGAGCTAAGGTGGCTTCTCTTTTTTTTATGACAGTTTATTAATTTTTACAAATTTATCCATAAACTAACACAACTTAAAGTTTTAACAGAAAATATATCTTTTCGAGCCTCAAATTCATTGCTTTTCTATCCAGTCATAAAGTTTTAGCCATTTGTCCATGTCCTTGTTCTTTGCTTCTATCGTAGACATCAAGTTCCTTCAGTCCATCTTATCTAACTCGGCTACCTCTAATAACTTTTCCATCACTTCTTTTAAATTGGGCACTTCCGCCGATTTCCAGTTCTTTGCCCATAGAATTCGTGCTCAAGTTAACAAATATACAATCAGTGATACATTAATTCTGCTTAGGTCAGACGGTAAAATATTTAGTAGAAAGATTTCCGGTTTAAGCACCAGCTCAATCTGGGTTATTTCCCTGATTAGTCTTCTAATCTTTCTCCAATATCTTACTGCTTTGTGGCATTGCCACCACATATGGAAAAAGGTACCTATTTTAATTTGACACTTCCAACATTGTTTTGATCATTCTTATAACACTTAGCCACCTTAGTGTTAGAGCTAAGGTGTCTTTTCAAGAGTGTCGGGTCTGTAATGTGGAAGTGAGGAGAAGCAGATGGCAAAGATATGCTCTTTTTTTCCCCTTCGCCATCCATTATTTTATTGGTCTGCAGTGGTGTTGACAGAACCGGTCAGTTTGTCTTCTAACAAGGCTGGGATGACCCTGAAAAGGGAAGGTGAAGCTCCCAGACTAGAGAACACCAGTGGAGGCCTTCTGTGGCTCCCCCCCCCAATGCCACTGAAGCGGGGTTGTGCCATTCTCAGCTGCTCTTGTCTAATAGAGAGCCAGTGTTGCTGTAGTGGTTAAGAGTGTCGCGGACTAGCATCTGGGAGACCCAGGTTCGAATCCTCACTCTTGCCTGGGAAACTAGCTGGGTGACCTTGGGCCAGTCAGACTCTCCCGGCCTAATCAACCTCACAGGGTTGTTGGGAGGATGAAATGGAGGACAGGAGAATGGCGTAGGCTGCTTTGGACAAAGGCAGGGTGTAAGCTAATTCCAGTCATTATTTAAATAAGGGTCTTCTCTAATTGAGGCTGCTTTCATGAAGTCCGAAGGACTGACTGTCATATAAACCAATCGAGCCAAAGTATCTTGGCTAGTAAAACAGAAGCTGTTGGGGAAAGGGGTGTGTGTGTGTGTAGCTCCTCCCCCTGGCAAAGTGTAACCCCTTTTGGATTTCTCCAGACACAGTGGAGATGGGTAAGCCCAGAGCTTTTTTTGTAGAAAAAGCCCAGCAGGAACTCATTAGCATAATAAGCCCCACCCAACGGCAGAAACTCATTAGGATATTAGGCCACACCCCTGATAGCGCAGTGCTCTCCCAGGATCGGCTTCCCCAGGTGCCCCGTGGCTTGGGAACCTGAGGGAAGGAAGGCGGTTTCTGGATCGGCTTCCCCAAGTACCCCGCAGCTGTGCGGCTTGCGAGGTGCCTGGGGAACCTGAGGGGGGGGGGAGGCTGTAGGCGTGGCCAACTTGGAAGCCAGCCAGAACTCCGTTCCTGCGCGTTCCTGCCCCAAAATAGCCCTTGGAGCAGCTCTGTATTAAAGGTCACCAATGGACTTCCTGCCGGCTGACCGCTGCTGGAAACTGGGTGCTGGCGATGAATGCTCCCTCCAAGCTGTGGAGTCCTGTGAGCCAAAATTCTACTTTGTGAGCTCCTGGCATTAAAGTTGCGAGCAAGCGATTTGGCTACTGCATCAATTAGTTTGCTCTGGAGCCCTCCTCCCGAGCGGAGACGAAAATGTGTGAGCCGGGGGCTAAAAAACCGTGAGCTAGTTCACACGGACTCAGCTTAGCGGGAACACTGCTGGCAACCCCTCCCCCCTTTTGCTCTAAGAACGAGACCTTGCTTTATACCCAAGAACAATAACAACACAATGTTATTGGAGTCTGTTTTTTATTTTTATTTTTTTAAACCCTGCTACATTTTAATTCTGCTGCTGTTGCTGGGATCCGGGAAGGGGTGTTCAATTGACATTATTTATGGAACAGATTGTGCATGGCCCACCCCTATACGGTAAAACCGAGTCCACTGCCACTGAGAGAAATACGTGACTTGAGCAAAAGCCGGCTTGCTGCCATCGGGTTCGTGTGGTAATGCGGGCAGAGCCAGGCTGGGAGCATGAAACCCCGCCGTGTGGGCCTCCGCGCTCAGCAGCGTGTCCTCAGAACACCTCTCGCCGAGTGGTAGCCATCTGGCTGCGGTTCCCACCACCCTTTTTACAGCCAGCCAGGCAGCTCTGGAATCCCAGCGAGAGGATCGGCTCAGCATCGTTCTTGGCTCCGGCTTCTCCCTCCCTCTCTCTCCCCCTCCGAAAAAGAATTTCCATCCTGTAGTCTCGATGCCCAAGCCAAGCTGAGGTTGTTTGGGAGGCCGCATGCCAAGCCCAGAGCCAGCTGTTAAGAGCTTCAGATTTATGGCAGGCAGAGAGATACTGCGGGTGGCAAGCGGGTTAATTTCGAACACAGGGTCAGCGCCTGGGCTTGCCGTTGGGGGCACATTCCTCATCCTGAATCTGGGAAACGCCAACCAGAAGCGGGAGAGTTCCAGCTGGGTTGAGCTACGGAACCTCAGCACCAGGCAGCAACGCCGTGGCTCAAAGGCAGGACTTTTAAGGGGTCAATCCGGCTGCGAGTTCTACTCTCTGTTCGAAGGATGGCAGGCAAAAGCGGGAGGAAGAAGCTAGGCCTGTAGCCACATGCGTGAGACACGTTCACGGCCGGGCCTGTAAAGAATCATGTCCAGGTGCCTTACTATGGGCAGGGGCCATGGCTTAGAGGCAGAGCACCTGTCTTGCATGCGGAAGGTCCCAGGTTCAATCCCAGGCGTCTCCAGTTAAAAAGGACCAGGCAGTAGGTGATGTGAAAGACCTCTTCCTGAGATCCTGGAGAGCCACTGCCAGTCTGAGTTGACCATACTGACCCTGATGGACCGCACAAGGCAGCTTCATATAATCACATGGTCATGTGCCACTGAAGTGCAGTAGTTGTGTCAAAGATGCAATGTGTTTTTCAATTGCCCGGGACAGAGGGAAGGCTGAAGAGGGGATTCCAAAAGGAATCTAAATTGCGTGATTGTGTTATTTGCTGGTAGCAGTCAAAGTGTGTGTGTGTGTTTGTGTGTGTGTGTGTGTGTATGTAGAAGATGTGCACCATGAAACTCAGACCGCATGGCCAATATAATTCAATCATCGTTAGACATGCTGCAGTAAACTGGGAAGGTTGAACCCATTTATCTGCTGTATACTGAATCAGTCCATGGGCCTCCCAGCATCGTCTTGTCTACTCTGATTAGCAAGTGGTTCTCCCAGATCCCTAGCAGAGCTCTTCCCCACATCTTGCCACCTGATCCTGTTAACTGGAGATGCTGGGGACTGAACCCAGGACTTTCTGCATGCAAAACAGATGTTCCATCAGTGAGCCGTGGCCCCTCATCTTAACATGTGAAGCTGCCTTATTCTGGTCCATCGGGTTTAGGGCTGCCAGGTCCCCCCGGGAGGGAGGGTTCGGAGATTTTCCCGCCGAAACGGTCCCAATCTGCCAGTCCGGATCAGGCCGGCGGGGGGAACCCTGCCCCCAAAGTGCCTGGTTTGGGCTGACATGCCTGGCGCGATGACGTCACTTCCGGGTGACATGTCACCGGCTGACGCTCTAGCAACCAGCCTGAAAGCTCTATGGCATCCTAGAGTTTCCAGGCTGATCGCTAGAGCATCAGCTGACGGCGTGCCCAACGTGATGACGTCACTCCTGGGTGACAACATCGCACCATGCGCACACGAATGTCCCGGAACGGGACCAACTCTCCCCCGCTGCAGAAGGCAAGTCACTTGGCAACCCTAGTCAGGTTCAGGACTGCCTGCTTGGACTGGGAGTGACTCATCAGGACTTTCACATTCCCTGCTGCTACCTGAGCCTTTTAACTGGAGAGGCCAGGCAGTGAATTCTAGATCTTCCCTGTGTAGGGTTCCCAGTTGGGAAATGCCTTGAGGTTTGGGGGTGGAGCCTGAGGAGGGCGGGGTTTGGGGAGGGGAGGGACTTCAGTGGGACACCATGCCACCAAGTCCCCCTCCAAAGCGGCTGTTTTCCCCGATCTCTGTCACCGGGAGACTGATCGTAATCCCAGAAGATCTCTAGCTACCGCCTGCATTGTTCGTCATTGTAATTAGAACCGTATAAGAAGATGGAAGCCTCTAGTGTCATTTGCCCAGCGTGACAGATTATTCTGTTGGTTTGTTTGCATCACCTGGAAGTTGGCAACCCTCAGGGCTCATTTCGTAGCAGGCGCTCCTTTGCATATTAGGCCACACCCCCTGATGTAGCCAATCCTCCAAGAGCTTACAGAGCTCTTCTTACAGGGGCGACTGTAAGCTCTTGGGAGGATTGGCTACATCAGGGGTGTGTGGCCTAATATGCGGAGGAGCTCCTGCTACGAAATGAGCCCTGGCAACCCTGCTGCCAACAGTCCTATTGTGGGGAGGGGGCTTGCCAGTGGGAGGCGTCTCTCTCTCTCTCTTGAGTGGCCTGGCAAGCCTACCAGGTTTCCTTGGACTGATGTCTCCTCAGAACAATACTTGGAGGGGGTTGTGATGCTTATGTGTGGCGGGGCCAGAAGGTCGATGGAAGATAGAAGCCAGGTGGGCGTCGCTTCTTTGCCAAGCTTGCGTCACTCAGGAGGCCCTCCGAGGAGAGAGACAGTCCTCTCTGCCCAAGCCCCCCTCCAGCGTCCAAGATCGGAGGCAGGGTCCTTTTCTGTCAGTGCCCCTGGACTGTGGAAGAGATTTCTCTGATTCAGCGTGAGGAGGAGGAGGAGGTCGCTGCCAACCCTCTCGCTTGCTGGGGAGCTTCCTCTGCCAGAACTTCCCTGGCCTGCTTCCCCGCACAATAGCCGAAGGGGGTCTCTGCTACTCTGGGGAATGAGGTGACTCAAGCCCTTTGGGAAGAGGTGGGCCGGCGTCTGGGCCCAGCAAGGAAAAGAAGCCCCCGAACGCACTGCAGTCTAGTAGCAAGAGGGGCGAGCAGGGGGCGGGGAGGGCACGGCCCCTCTCCCGACAGCTGCCTGTGGCTCTGCTGCCATGGTCTCCTGCCATCTGCCCTCCCACTCTCTGCTCTCGCTGACTTGGAGGCTTGTGTTGCCGTGGGAGGAGACGCACGTCAGGGCCTCGGTGCGGCGCTGTGGCAGGCTTCCAAAGTTAATGGCCCCTAACCTAGTCCTGGCAAAGGGAGAGCTCTGGATCCGGAGTCTGCCTGCCTCGGCTGCCGGCTCCTACCCTGGCTGGCAGGGCCTGAATAATTGATGCAGTCGTGGCTCTCGTGAAACGACCTTCCCTTCAGGCCGGTTCTGTTCTGCAAAAGAGAAAAGGGGCCTCATTTTCTCGGGCCTCCAGGCCCCTAGGGAAGGGTTGCCGACCCCCAGGTGGGGTCTGGCGTTCTCCCAGAATCACCTGATCTCCTGACTACAGAGACTGGTTCCCCTGAATGGACTGGCTACTGGGGGGGGGGGGGGGGGCTCTCCGGCATCACCTCTCCGCTGAGCTCCCGCCTCTCCCCAAACTCCGCCCTCCCGAGGTACCCCTCCAAATCTCCAGGAACGTGTCAAGCCACAGTTGGCAACCTTACTAGGCAAAGATGCTTTTACCATGCCAGAAAAAAAACAGATCAGGAACTGCCTAGCCCTGCTTCTCATCGGGGTCACAACGTGGGCGCTGTTGTTTCTGGAAGCCAGGCAAGATGCAGGGCCCAGATTCTCCACCACGGGAATTGGAACTCTCTCTCTCTTCTGGGTCTCATGTTCAACCTGCAGGAAGGCAAGAACTGCACCTCAGTCCAGTGCGCGCCATGCGTGTAAATGGGCACACCAAATACCAAGGCATTGCATCCCAGTCTGGTGTAGTGGTTACGAGTGCGGACTCTGATCTGGGAGAACCGGGTTTGATTCCCCGCTCCTCCACTTGCAGCTGCTGGATGACCTTGGGTCAGTCAAAAGTCGTTTTAGAGCTGTTCTTTCAAGGGCAGTTCTCGAGAGACCTCTCTCAGCCCCACCTACCTCACAGGGTGTCTATTGTGGGGAGGGGAAGGGAAAGGAGCTTGTAAGCCACTCTGAGACTCCTTTGGGTAGTGAAGGGCGGGGTATAAATCCAACCTCCTCCTCTTCTTTTTCTTGCCCCCCCCACCCCAAATTCGCCTACTCTGATACTAAATGATGCTGAATCCTTAGGAAGTTGTGTCTAGTGGAGGCAGCCAGGTCTGTTGTTCAAAATTAACCTTCTTATAGTTGTTGTTGGTGAGACTCTATTAATGGTCAATTTACAAACATACAGGATTCAAAAGCCATATCAGGAGGACAGGCCATCCCATAGTAAAAGAATGCAGGACATGTCAGATGGAGGAAAATGTGATTTATAGTGGGAGGGGGAGCTGTCCTTGGCATAAGGAGTCCCCATTTTTGCCCACAAAATGTTGGAGGGAGGATAAAGATGCCCCGCTTGCATTGCGCATGACATTGCACTGCACATTTTAATTGATTTATTTATGCTCCGCCTTCTGCCTCTATGGGGCCCGAATCAGCTTACCAACACCACACCATTCCCCACTTTATCCTCACAACAACCCTGTGAGGTCGGTTAGGCTGAGTGTGTGCGACTGGCCCAAGGTGGACCGCCACGAAGGTGCCCCACTTGCGTCGCACAAGACACTGCCCTGCACACAACAATGCCCTGCTCGCGTTGTGCGTGACGTTCGCACTGCATGCGGAAATGCCCCATTCGCATTACGCATGTCGTTGCATTACATGTGAAGGTGCCCTGCTGGCGCTGCACATGACATCACATGTGCCCATGACAAGGAGAGAGAGGGAGAAGGAGGAACAGTCGCTCCCTGGCTGCTGGCAGAAGATATCTATCCTTGCGCCCCCCCCCCCCCCCCCTTCTTTGTGCGGCGCTCCAGGGCTGCCTACCAGGGGTTAACAGGAATAAAGCCCCTGCACAAAATTTTGACTTCAGCGCTGCAGGCCAAAAGTACATTTGTAACCTCAAGTGGCCGACTGGAAGACGCTCCAGATCCCATCTCGGAGCCGTCTGCAGCTAAAACCCTTTGATCCATTCACTCTCCTCTGGGGATCAGACAGCAAGTAATGGTTCTAATGCCCCCATGGCGACAAGGGTTTAGCTGCTAGACGGATGTAGGGAAGGTCTCTTCCTCCCCCCGCCCCCCAACTTCTATCTTACCAGGCTAGAAAGCGGCACAGGGAGGGGTGGGGGGGAGCTCTGTGACAAAAGAAGAGGCGCCTGAGGCGGTTAACTCTTGAGGCGCTGAACGCTTGGCTCGGCGAAATCTCTGGTGTGCCAGAGCCGGAGGAGGGAAGTCATGAATTATTTCCAGACCCTTAACAATCTTTCTGTGTGTCTGTGGCTCATTCCTTCTCCTGGGTGGAAATGGATTATTATAGGTTGTGTTCTGAGGGCTCCCCGCAAATATTTTGGGCTGTTGATTGGCAAGTAGATGGGGTGTGTGTGTGTTTCTGCGTAGCCACATAGCATCAATTCTGGGGCCGTATTTCTCCCCTCCCTTTACTGGTTGGCTTCCCGGCTGATGTAGTCGAGTGGATAGAGAAATGGGCTAGGCAACCTGGGCAGTGCGGGTTCGAATCTCCCCTCTGCCTCGGAAGCTCACTGGGGGGGGAGTTGTGTGGTTTATGCGGAGGAGGGAGGAATGAGCTGGAAAGCTACTGCAGGACCTGACTGGGGAGAAAAGCAGAATATAAATAAATAAATAAGTATCATCAGCAATGGTTGTCATAATACTCAACTAGTATATGCTAATTCAGATTAGGCTCCGTACAGCTGCATAACGCTTGATCTCCTCAGATCTCGGCTGCTAAGCAGGGCCAGCCCTGGTTAGGATTTGGATGGGAGACCATCAAGGAAGTCCAGGGTTGCTGGGCAGAGGTAAAATGACCTGTTTGCCTCTTGCCCTGAAAACCCTATGGGGTTGCCATTAAGTCAGCTGCGACTTGATGACATTTTCCAGCATAGGGTTACCAGCCTTGGATTGGGGTGGGTGGGTGGAGAGGGCAAAATTTGGGGAGGGGAGGGATCTCGGGGGGGGGGGGGGGGGATATAATTCCACAGACTGTAGTCTGTGACGCTGCCGAATTCTCCAGCGGAGCCAATCTCTGTTACCTAGTTGTAATTGTAATTCAGTTGTAATTCTGGGAGATCCCCAGCCCCCACCTGGAGGTTGGCAACATCAATAGTTGCACAGCAGGACTCTGACTTCTCAGAGGCAGCCCCCAGTGTCCCACTTTCCCCACGGCCCACCCCCCAAATCTCCCAGTCCAGAATTGGCAACCTTCCCAGTTTTGCAAGCCCCACCGGGAAAGGCACTCTGCCTGTGCTCAGAGGCACGCTGCTGGCCCAGAGCCGGCTGGAACGTAAAGTCCTGAAAACCAGAGGGGGGCGGGGGGGAAGAGGCCGGCGTTTGGCAGGCGCTGAAAGGCCGCGAGCTTGGAATGAGGGATGAATGGGAGTTTTCAGCCCGCGGCGTCGTCGGGGACGGAGCAGCAGGGCCGCTTCAGAGGCCGGGCTTCCGTGACGCTTTTGGCTGGCTGCTCGCGGACGCTGGAGGCCGGGCGGGGCGCAGCGTGCGGGGCGCGGAGGCGAGCACAGCGCGTCCTGTCCTCGCTCGGACTGGGGCTGCCGCTTGGAACATTCCTCCGGCTCTCTGACCCCGACGGCTGGGCGAGGCTCCTCCTCGGGCCGGGCCTGCGCTGCTGCGGCGCGCTCGCTCCCTCGCTCGCTCGCTTCCTCTCTCCCCGGCGGCTGGCCGTGCTTCATGGGCTGCATAAAGGGCTCCATTCAAGCCGCCGGCCGCCCCCCCCCGCTGCAGGCCGAGAGGTCTCCCAGTTCTAGGTCAGCGTTGAAGGAGGCTGCGGTAGAAACAGTTCAGGCGGATCTGGGGTTGCCAAGTCTGGGCTGGAAAACACCTGGGGACTTTGGGGGTGGGGCCAGGAGAGGGCGGGGTTTGGGGGAGGGGAGGGGCCTCAGCATGGTCCAATGCCACAGAGTCCACCTTTCACAGCAGCCATTTTCCCCAGGAGGGCTGAGCTCTGTCAGCTGGGGATCAGTTGTAAAAGCGGGGGATCCCCAGGCCCCACCTGGAGATTGGCAACCTTAGGCGGATCGCAGGCCCCCCTTGCCGTGCCCCGGCGGCGGGATTTCGGGTGGCCAACAATCTGGAGGCGTACATCATGCCCTGATACCGGGTTGCCAGCAGTATTCCCTCTGAGTGAGTGGGAGCTAGCTCACCCTTTCTTCTCCTCCAGCTCACACGGGTTTCTCTTCGCACAGGAAGGATGGCTCCAGAGCAAACTGATTTATGCTGTAGCCAACCTGTCCCCTCACAGATTTAATGCCGGTAGCTCACAAAGTAGAATGTTTGCTCACAGGACTCCACAGCTTACAGGGAGCATTGGTTGCCAGCCCTGGGTGGTGAAATTCCTGGAGATTTGGGGCGGGGTGTGTGTGTGTGTGGAACCTGGAGAGGGCAGGGTTTGGACGGTGTTGTTGCCAACCTTCAGGTGGTGGCTGGAGATCTCCTGGGACCACACAACTGATCTCCAGGGGGCAGAGATCAGTTCGCCTGGAGATAGGGTTGCCCGGTCTGGGTTGGAAAATACCCGGAGACTTTGGGGGCGGATCCAGGAGAGGGCGGGGTTTGGGGAGGGGAGGGGCCTCGGTATGGTCCAATGCCATAGGGTCCACCCTTCAAAGCAGCCATTTTCTCCAGGGGAGCTGATCTCTTGTCAGCTGGAGATCAGTTATAAAAGTAAGGGGGTCTCCAGGCCCCACCTGGAGGCCGGCAACCCTACCTGGAGAAAACGGCAGTTCTGCAAGAGCTGTGACAAATTGGGTAGGGGATAATTCCCTAACTCAGATTTACTTGCCAAAATCCAATTGTTATAGATGTCTAGTTTTATTTCTTTTTTTTTACTTTTGCCACACACCTTAGTATGCACTTTTCTTTTGGACGAAGCTGTTCTATTTGGCAGGTGGATCCTTTGCAACATCACAGTTTCACTGCAAGACAAACCTAGGTCACATTGGCATCCCAAAGAGGGTTGCCACCTGTCCCTTCTTTTCAAGGAACTGTTCTTTATTTCATTCTGTAAGGAATATCTCCAGGAAATTAATTTTTTTTTTAAAAAACTTGGATTTAACACAGTAATGGTGTGATCCTAAGCAGGTCTACTCAGAATCCTACTCAGGTCTATGCAGTGGTGCTTACTCTGAGTAAACTAATTTGCCATCTCTGGGTGGGGAAATACCTGAAGATTTAGGGTGTGGGGCCTAGGGAAGATGGGGGTCAGAAGTCTTCTGAGCAGAAATTCTACTTTGTGAGCTCCTGGCATTAAAGCTGTGAGTGAGTGATTTGGCTACTGCATATATTAGTTTGCTCTGGACCCATCCTTCCTGAGCGAAGACAAAAATGTGTGAGCCGGAGACTAAGAAACTGTGAGCTAGCTCACACTAACTCAGCTTAGGGGGAACACTGGTCAGGGGAAGGGAAGATCCTCAGCAGTGCATAATGCCATAGACTAGAGCAGAGGTGTTGGACTCATTTGTTATGAGTGCCGGATCTGACATAAATGAGACCTTGTTGGGCCGGACCATGTGTCATAAAATGTAATGCCAAGTAGCAGAGATATAAACTTTATAAAGGACATAAACACAAAGATTTTTTTTTAACCTAACATAAAAACATGCTTAAAACATTAGCACTCTTGCAATATTTTGTTTATTTAATAGTCTCTGATAACTGACACCTCTTGCTCTGAACTATTGGATCCAAATGTCTGTGCTGTTGCAATCTCGAGTATGCTGTTCAGGTGTGTATCTGTAAGCTGCAAACCTACTTTTGATTTAGTGACATTCAGCACAGAAATCTCAGGCTCGGAGTTCTGAGCCTAGGACCCAGGGGAAAACATGAAATGGCTGAGCAATTGAGAGAGTCTGGCGAAGCAAGCTGTGATGCAGCAGCAGCAGCAACAGAACTGGCAGCAGGAGATGGCCAGTTCCAGGGCGGGCCTGATAGAAACCCCCCGGGGGCATGTTTGACACCCCTGTACTTGAGTCTACCCTCCAAAGCAGCCATTTTCTCCAAGGGAACTGATTTCTGGAAACCACTCATAATAGAAGATGATCTCCAGCCCCCACCTGGAGGTTGGCAACTTTATGGTCTTTGGGTTGCACTATAACTATAGTCTATGATTCAGATGCACCCAGTCAGCCATTTTCTTTTGGTCTTGCAAAGACTTCCTTATTTTGGAACTTTCCCAGTAGATTTCTTTGAAGGTTTCTCTCCCCCCCCCCCCCCGGCTTTATTTCTGAAGTTCCTCCTCGTCGTGCGGGCATCTGGTCTGGGATTATGGAAAGCTGCTTGTGGAAAAGGGGTGACCTGCGCACCAGACCCTGGCATGTGTGGTGTTCGCAGGATGATTCCAAGGACTAGAATGAAATATTTCAGAGGGATTTTTTTTTTTAGAGAGAATATCATTGGAAATCAAGTTTTTAAGCTGAAATGTGATTTTAAAATAACTGAACATACAGTCCTGCCGTTTGATTACATTTGTGCTAAATGTAATTTCTGGCCTCTGCTATGAGCCTCACCAAAACCACAGGCCCGATAATCTGAGCCGAGCAGAAGCATTTTAGCATTTTGATTCCCACCAAATATAGTCATTGTGAGGTCTAAATTCAGGACAGATAATGCATAGTTAATCTGCACCATCCAGTGCCAAAGATTTCAGTGCTGGTTCTTATGGCTTTAAAATAGGACCAGATACATGCTTGCAAGATAGGTCTGTGAAGACTAAATAGAGCCTCCATGCTCAGAGGCAGTGTACCAGTGATTATTGATTGCTGCTGGCAATCGAGGGAGAAGACTACTGCCTTCATGCTTGCTAAGCATCCTTTTATCCCTCCAGTCCTCAAAGAACTGAAAGTAACATACATGGTCCCCCTCCTCGTTTAATCCTCACAATGGCCCTGCTAAGTAGGCTCGGCTGAGTGAGAGTGAGTGGCCCAAGGCCACCCAGCAAGCTTCACGGTAGTGGGACGATTTGAACTCCGGTCTTTCAGATCTTTGTCTGGCACTCTTAACGACTCCATGACTTGCTTGTGGTTTGTACAGATAAATGTCTAAGGGCAGCGAAATACCCTTGTCATGTAGAGCATTTGCAAAAGGTGCCTACATGATTTGTACAGTTCTTTATCGGTAGGCCCCACAGTCCAAGCCCTGCAAAGGATCCACAGCATGCCTAAAACGCTCAGAGGTGACCTGCCCCAGCTGCACACTGAGCTAGCGATGCAAATAGTTGTAAGCAGAGTGAGCGTGTCAGCTGAGGGCATCGCGCCTGAACATTTGAGTGCTACATAACCGGCCATCTGCCAAGACAGGATTCCAGCTGATGTAATCTTTGCCATTACAGGTAAAGCCTCTGCTCCTTTGTGGCAGAGATCCCCCGGGACCCTGTTAGGTTTTGGGCCCACGAGGCTCTCTGTGGAACTGCAGCAATACCAGCTCCTCCGCCTCATCCATTCCCCCGTGCAGGACTTCCCAGGTAGCCACAGAAAGACTCTCTGCTAACATCCCCCCCCCCCTTCCCCAAGATATTTCAGCAGCTGCCGGAGACTGCCCTGCTGTTCCATGCACAGATCTGAGTTGTCGTTGCCCAGGGATTTAGTTACGCGGCTGGTTCTGGAGCTGCCCGCAGTGATGTCGTTCCAAGCGACCCGTTTGGCAGCCTGCCATCCCAGTGGTCTCGGACAAACCCCCCCCCCCCGAGTCGCATTTGTCTCTTTGCCCTCCCTTGGGAAGCACCCTCGCCTCGCTCTGTTGCCGCTGTGTGCAGAACGCAGCCTTTCAGTGCTCCAAGGCAGCATGGTGGATTTGTTGGCACGGGGGTGGGGGTGGGGGTGGCCGTTTGGCTCCAGCCCGTGTGGTTTTGCACAAGTGTCTGGCTGGCCACCAGCCTCCACGTTCCCAGCCAGCTGGTGACAACCAAGTCAGGAAAGGAATCTCTCCAGTTTTCCATCAAGCTGCCAAGCCGATCCTCTCCTCCCTGGGGAGCCCGGGGAGCCACAGGGCTTGTCGAAGTGCCAGCTGGGTCATCATAATTAGAGGGCACTTCCTGTTTGCACAGTCATGGCCGCTGTACATCCTGGGTGGGGTTAGCCCTGAGATCATGGCCTGAAAGGCGGGTGGGCGGGTGGGCGGGCAGCTGGAGACCAAACCTGCATTTTTTGCATTAGCCCTTTCCCTGAATTCTCAGCGCTGCCTCTTTGGGACTCCTCTCTCCACTGGACAAGAACAGCTTGAGTCGTAAAACAACCAGCCACTGTGGGCAGCTAAACTGGGCGATCTCTAAGTCTGGAAAGGGACACATCTTTTTTGCAGGATGCAGGATATCTATGTAGGGTTGCCAAGCCTGGGTTGGAAAATACCTGCAGACTTTGGGGGCGGATCCAGGAGAGGGCGGGGTTTGGGGAGGGGAGGGGCCTCGGCATGGTTCAGTGCCATAGAGTCCACCTTTCAAAGCAGCCATTTTCTCCAGGGGAGCTGATCTCAGTAGCCTGGGATCTGCTCTAATTATGGGAGATTTCAGGTCCAACCCGGAGGCCAGCAACCCTATGTTCAGGGGTCCTTTGGGGCCAGAGTGAGGCGGAGCAGTGCTCCGCCAGCCCAGGAGTGGGCGCTAGGGCAGCCACCGGCCGAATCAGATTCTCTGATCTGATTCGGCCTGCTGCCAAATTGCTGCCGAAATTCAGCAGCAGCTTTAAAAGTGGCTGGAGGAGAAGGGGTTTGAGGGAGAGGCTCCAAACGTACAGGGTAGCTGCTGGAGCCTCTCCCTCAAATACCCACCAAGTTTCAAGAAGATTGTACTAGGGGGTCTAATTCTACGGGCCCTCAAACAGGTTGCCCCCATTCCCTCCATTGTTCTCTACGGTGGGAAAAAAGTAACTTTTCCCCCACCGTAAAGAACAATGGAGGGGATGGGGCAACCTGTTTGGGGGGCCGTAGAATTGGACCCCCTGGTCCAATCTTCTTGAAACTTGGTGGGTATTTCGAGGAGAGGGCCCAGCAGCTACCCTATAAGTTTGGAGCCTCTCCCTCAAACCCCCTCACCTCCAGCCCCTCATATACAGTATGAGTTTTTGCCATTGACTTCAATAGCCCATAGGATTTAATGGGGCTGAAACTGACACTCTGCCCACAGAATGACTCCAGAATCCAGCTTGCATTGCCGAAATTGACATGCGGGGGGGGGGGGGGGGGGGTCATTCGGCAGCCAGAATAGATGTGGCCTGATTTGGCCTGGTCTGAATTGGGCCAAGAACATTTTTATTTGTCTCTCTCTAGTGGGCACAAATGGTCGTGGTGGCAAGCCCCTCCCCCAGCTCCCAGCGGGCCTGTGGCGGAAGTGAACCCCTTCTGTTTAGAGTCAGGCGGGGGCAGCGGCACGATCTTTCCATTGTATTCTATGGGGCCCTTCTCGCTTTGCTCCCCTCCCCCCCCCGCCTTGGCAGGCCAGCTGGGGAAGGGAAGGGGAGGCTTTTGAAGATGCCCCCCCCCCGCTTTTGCGTCTCTTTCCGACACACTTCCGGTGATGTCGGGGGCGTGGCATATGCTAAGGAGTTATGCTAATAGGTATGCTAATTAGATCCTGCCCCTCTTTTTCTGTGAAATGACCCCTGCCTATGTGTGTGTGTGCGTGTGGATGTTACAACTTTGTCGCTGGTGCTGGAAAGTACCACCGAGCTACAGCCGAATTACGGCAACCCCATCGGGTTTTCAAAGCAAGGGACAAACGGGAGTGGTTTGCCATCGCCTGCCTCCGTGTAGCCACCCTGGCATTCCTTGGAGGTCTCCCACCCAAGTACGAAGCAGGCCCGACCCTGCTTGGCATATGAGAGCTGATGAGAATGGGCTCTCCAGGCCAAGGCAAGCTTTGTAGCTCGGCCCACGAAAATGCTGCCTGGCCCACTTCGCCGTCTGCCTTAACCTAGATCTATTGTGTGCTTTGTGTACCACCTGCTGATGGAGATAGTCAAGGAGAGCAGGTTATAACAGCAGGGAAGCGGGGCGCCGCGTCAGAGTCTCTCCCCCTGCATAAATGCACACTTTAGCAGAGGACCGGACATCCTTCACGCTGGCACTCCTGCCTCCCGAGAAGAAAATGGCACACACGAGGTTAAAGACAAAGAAAGCCGACATCGCAGTGAACATCAGCGTTGAACATCAGCTCTTCCCTAACCTGCCAGGACCTCATCTCAGGGTTCTGTGTTTCCCTGGCAACAGGAGGAGGCATCCCTAACACCTAAAGCAGAGAATCTCCCCGGCTTGGCTTTAAGGTGGTTGCAATGTCATCAGCCGTTTCCCAGGCAACGCAGAATCCGGAAGCCAAGTCCTGGCAGGTAGTTTGGAGAGGGACTGAATTTGGCATGCCCATTAGGTGCAGATGGGTTTTCTTTCTTCTTCTTTTTTGCTTGGCTGTCGAGTCGCCACTTCTGTGATTCCGCCGGCAGAGAACCGGCTCTCCTTGGGAGGTCACTGCTTGCCTTTCCATATCATCCCATCAGTGAAGGGCGCCTTGGGGAAGGTGTTTGCCAGCGTTCAGGATCTTGGTGCGCACACATTCCGGAGTGGGCCCCTGGAGCCCTGCGAGTTGTAAGGGCGTGGGGCCTTCCTTTTCTCCTTGTCTGAATGCTTTCTGTGGGAAACCATAGTTCTTGGACGACCTCATTGGTCGCCACCAACCAGACGGTCTGTTTGTTTTTCAAAACCGTGGCTTTTGTATGCAGCTTTTGTGCTGTTCACACAAAGTGGTTTCCTGGAATAGAGATCATACCATAACCATTTAAACCAAAGAAGGTCAGAATTCCAAAGGTCTTTGTACAGCTTTACCCTTTGCCCCCCTGAAGATTACCAGAGATGCATTTCTGAGATAGATAGATAGATAGATAGATAGATAGATAGATAGATAGATAGATAGATAGATAGATCAACCGATAGACCGACAGACCGACAGACAGACAGACAGACAGACAGACAGACAGATAGAGATAGAGATTGATTGATTGATTCCTTCTGGGACCCCTTCACATCTCTTCCCCCCCCACCCCTACATTCAGAAGAACACAGACAAGATCTCCTTATCTGTTTAGTACATTTTCACCCAGTCCTTCCAAAACAGGGTGTCATATATCCTTTCTCTGTTTTGTCCTCACAAGAACTCTGTGAGGTCATTTCACCTCTGCCTGATGTCTCCGTTCTTATGAGTCAGCCTGTTTTTGAGGGTTATGGGTAGAGGTGTGGAGTTCTCCTGGAATTACCCCTGATCTCCGGACTACAGCTCCTCTGGAGGAAATGGCAGCTTCAGAAGGCGGACTCTATGGTATACCACGGAGACTACCAGAAACAGGAGTCTAGAGTGACGTCACACCCCTGCTGAGCTCCCTGCCCACCCCAGGCAGTGCCTCCCCAAATCTTCAGTGGTTTCCCAAACTGGAGTTGGCAAACTTAGTTATAGCTTTTTAAGAACCCACCTTTCTTAGGCAGACTGATGGAGGTGAAGGGGCAAAGGAAGTCTTCTCAAATGCAGGTCAGGTTTGCAACGTAAGGCGATCAGAGAAGTTTCCAGATGGGGACAGCTGCAGTCATTCACGACTCACACAGCTGCCTGGTTGGAGAGGGAGATTACATTGAAATGCAGCCTTGGGAAGGGGGGGGGGGGGAATGTCTGGTGGCTCATGCATTCTTTGCTCTGCCATGAGGGGCTTTCCTGAATCTGAACCCAGAGGAAGTTAGCCAGTCCTTGGCCACATTCCACAGTCCTTTCTGCTGAGTCCAGAGAGACACATTCCTTCCTTCCGTCCCTGGGGCAGTACAGATACAGCCAAAGTGCAGGAGATATCGATCGTCAGGTTGATTTTGAATTTCTTCATCCCGGCTGGCTAAAACAAACAAACAAACAAACAAACAAAAGTCTCCGATTTGTTTCTGCTTTTCTGTTGTGTAGCTTGAATCTGGGGTTCTTTCTTTCCGTACCCCCCCTTTTTTGCTACTTCTACACCAAATTTTCCCTTTAAAACGTACGTTTTTTCAGTGGTATCTGAGAGCCGATACAGTGTCATGCTTAGAGGGTTGGACTCGGAGCTGGGAGACCCAAGTTCAAATCCCCGCTGTACTATGGAACCTGGCTCCGGGTGACCTTGGGCTGCTCACACATTCTCAGTTAAACCGACCTCACAGGATAGTTGTGAGCAGGGGTCCTTTCGTAGAAAAAGAGGTGCAGGAGCTCATTAGCATAACTCATTAGCATAACTCATTAGCATATGCCACGTCCCCTGACATCACCAGAAGTGTGTCAGAAAGGGAATGTCAGTTTCAGCCCCATTATACCCTATGGGCCATTGAAATCAATGGCAAAAACTCATAGGGTATATGAGGGGCTGGAGGAAAGGGGGTTTGAGGGAGAGGCTCCAAACTTACAGGGTAGCTGCTGGGGCCTCTCCTCGAAATACCCACCAAGTTTCAAGAAGATTGGATCACGGGGTCCAATTCTACGGACCCCCAAACAGGTTGTCCCATCCTCTCCATTGTTCTCTATGGTGGGAAAAAGTGTTACTTTTTTCCTGCCATAGAGAACAATGGAGGGAATGGGGGCAACCTGTTTGGGGGCCCATAGAATTGGACCCCCTGGTCCAATCTTCTTGAAACTTGGTGGGTATTTCGAGGAGAGGCCCCAGCAGCTACCCTGTAAGTTTGGAGCCTCTCCCTCAAACCCCCTCCCCTCCAGCCATTTTTAAAGTTGCCACCGAAATTCGGCAGCAATTCAGCAGCAGGCCGAATCAGATCAGAGAATCTGATTCGGCCCGTGGCTGCCCTAGTGGCCACTCCTGAGCTGGCAGAGCTTCGCTCCGCCTCGCTCCGGCCCCAACGGACCCCTGGTTGTGAGGGTAAAATGGAGGAGAGGGGAGTGATATTAGCTGCTTTGAGGACAAAGGCAAGGTACAAATAGAGTTAACTACAGGAATATTTATACATCAGTTGATTGCCATTGTATGTCTTACTTTTCTTACCACTGGTTCTGGTGTCCCTAGAGTTGTCAGCTCTGGGTTGGGAAATACCTGGGGACTTTGGGGGTGGAGCCTGGAGTGGGCGGGATTCGGGGAAGGAAGGGACCTCAGCATGGTACAATGCCACAGAGTCCCCCCTCCAAAGCAGCCCATTTTCTCCAGGGGAACTGATCTCTGTAGTCTGGAGCTCAATTGTAAAAGTGGGAGATCTCCAGGCCCCACCTGGAACCTGGCAACCCTGGTTATCACTCCCTTCCTGCTAACTCCAGCTCTGCTCCCCCTAGCTGCCTTCTGCTTGCGTCCCTCCTCACCTCTTTGGTAATCGTGACTGAAATGGTGGGAGCCATTTTGAGGTTGCTGTGGCAACCCCAAATACACCCAAACCCTGTGCTGATGGTTTTTTTTTTTTTTTTGCAATATCCGCAGATGTGCAGACATTGCTATTAACATTTCCATGCTTTCACAGAACTTCCCCCCCAATTATTTTGTATAAGATATTATTTTGAAAACATTGGGGCTGCTTAGGTTGCCAGCCTCGGGGGGGGGGGGGGGGCGGCTGGGAGGTCTCCTGAAATTACAGCTAAACTCCAGACTACAGAGATCAGTTCCCCTGGAGCAAATGGCTGCTTCAGAGGGTGGGCTCTGGGGCGCTATACCCCACTGAGCTCCCCCCCCCTCGCCAAATCCTTCCCTCTTCAGGCTCTGCCCCCATAATCTCCAGCAATTTCTCCACCTGTAGTTAGCAACCCTATCGGGTTCCCTTTGGTTTGTAGAATCCTAATTTACAACTGTGACTGGGCCCAGTATAGGGATTTGCCTGCCCATGTGGGGTAGTATTATGTGTATAAAAGATATCTCAAGCTCCACGCACCCAGAAAGCTCGCGTGCAAGGCGGGGGGGAGGCAAGGCTGGACCCTTCCCTCTGGCATGCTGGCTTTCTGTATGCAAAGCAAGCGGTCTATTTCTTTTGCCTGTTTTTCTCAGTCTGGAAGCATACGTTCTGGGAGGAGGAGGAGGAAACTCTCGATCATTTGAAGCTGCTGCACAATTCAAAGGATCCCCAGTAGCGATGGTCTTAAGAAACTGGTGGGCTGAACTTCAGATATCATTGTTTCTTTTCACCATCTTTCGGTTAATGCGTCGCGCTGATTCCCCACTTGGCTTCCCGCACAGAATCCGAAGTGGCGCGCAGAGGATACCCGGCCCCTCCCCCCTCGCACTGACCAGATCCAGACCTGCTCGGGGTCGGCAGGGATGCTGCAATACCAGGGTTGTCGCAACCCTCTCTGGGAGCTGCCCGGCCTACTCTTGCAAACCCAACGCCTTTTCGCCTGATGGCGTGCCCCTCCCTTCCCATCAGGCTTTGAGCCACTTCGTTCTTTTTTCCTCCTCTCTCTACAGTCTAAAAGGAACCATGGACTTTTAGGGACACCCAGGGCAATTTCTGGGGCAGGAACGCACAGGAACAGAGTCCCGGCTGGCTCCTGAGCTGGCCATGCCTACAGCCCAAACTTCTGAGCATGCGTGGCTACCAGGGGTCCTTTCGTAGAAAAAGAGGTGCAGGCGCTCATTAGCATAACTCATTAGCATAACTCATTTGCATATGCCACACCCTCTGACATCACCAGAAGTCTGTCAGAAGGCAAGAAAGAAAGAAGAGAGACAGAGAGAGAGAGAGAGAAAGAGAGAGAGAGAGATGAAAGAAAGAAAAAAAGAAAGAAAAGAAAGAAAAGGAAAGGAAAGGAAAGGAAAGGAAAGGAAAGGAAAGGAAGGAAAGAAAGAAAGAAAGAAAGAAAGAAAGAAAGAAAGAAAGAAAGAAAGAAAGAAAGAAAGAAAGAAAGAAAGAAAGAAAGAAAGAAAGAAAGGACAGCTACTAATCCAAGCCTCAGAAATACCACTATTTCTGGGAGGATAGCTTCAGTGGTGGCTGAAGCCTTCAGAAGGCTGGTCGGAGGAACAAGGACCTTTCCAGGGGACGGGGTCATTTTGCTGCAGCCATGACACAAGCAGGCACTCCCCTGTGGGGGGGCTGGCACCAACTCCCGGAGCTGCGCTCCCCCAAGCTCCAGCTCGAAAGGACCCCTGGTGGCTACAGAGCCCGCTACCCTCCCCATGTTACACACAAGAGGGAAAGGCGGCATGTTAAAATGCAGTTTTTCCCTCTGGGGAGCCCCTGGGGATTTCCTTGTCAATTTAACTCCCCGCCAGTCAGCTGAGAGTGAAATTGACAAGGAAAAGCCTCTCTCTGCTTTCCCTTCCACAGTGGCAGAGAAGCTGGGGGGGGGGCAGAAGGAGAAACAAGCTTCCATGCCTGCCCTATGCTTTCCCAGCCCCTGCCTAATACGCGAATGAGCTGTGCCGTCAGGGATGTGGCCTAATATGTTAATGAGATTCTGCTGTCGGGTGTGGCCTATTATGCTAATGAGTTCCTGCTGGGCTTTTTCTACAAAAAAGGCTCCGGGGACACCTTTTCACCATCTCCCCTCCGCTTCCCCGTTAGGCTTTGCACTGTACAGGATGGGTGAGCTTGGGTAATGTCTGCAAAGAGGTGGAAGGAAATCAAAGTTCTCCCTGGGAGAATGCCCCAGGGATATTAGCCAGGCTGTGGGCGGAGCCTGTGGCTCAAGCTGTGCTCTTGTCCTTTGTTTGTGCCTCGATTTCCCAGGAAAGCTAGGAAGAGACTGTTCCCTCTAAGCTGAGTTAGTGTGAGCTAACTCAGTTTTTTAGGTTCCGGCTCACACATTTTTATTTTAGCTCAGGAAGGAGGGCTCCAGGGCAAGCTAAGTTATGCAGTACCCAAAGCGCTGGCTCACAACTTTAATGTCAGTAGCTCACCAAGTAGATTTTTTGCTCACAAGACTCCACAGCTTAGAGGGAGCATAGGAAGAGAGGTGTGTGGATTATGTGTGATTATATCCCGTCACAACAGAGGAAGCTCCTTAGAGACAAGCCATGGCATACCTTTGATTAATCCAAACCACACAAGTCATTGTACAAGGTTTCGGGTTCTACAGAACTCTTTATTGGGCAAGATGTCTTAAAAAGGTGTGTGTGTGTGAGGGAGAATTTTCCTCTCTCTCTCTCTCTCTTTCTGGGTAAGGGTTGTGGCTCAATGGTAGAGCATCTGGTTTGCATACAAAATAGGGTGGCCAGGTCCCTGGTGGCAACTGGTGGGAGATGGGGGGGGGGGGGACATATCTGGAGAAAGAGAAAGGCCCAGGTCTCATCCCTGGTGCTGCATGGGAAGTGATGTCATCACATCAGGGATGTCCAGGTGATGCTCTGGTATTTGGGCAAACACTCTATGGTAAAACCAGCTTCTACCATAGAATTTTTGCCCAGATACCAGAGTGTTACCAGGCTGTTGCTGGGTGATGACGTCACTTCCTGTGCAGTGCTGGTGACAAGGCCTGGTCCTTTCTTTTTCTCCAGGTAAGTCCCCCCCCCCCCCACTGGCCAGCTGATTGGTGGCTGGGGGATATGGCCTGGCAGTGGGGAACCCCAAACCTCCTCTGGGGGTCTGGAAACCCTAATGCAGAAGGTCTCAGGTCTGATTCAGGAGAAGGCAGCTTCATGCGCATTCTCTCTCCCCCCTCCCCGGGCATTTTGTGTGGGATGCTTGGTTGTTTTTGATGGGCACTAGCTAGCATGATGGGCACATACAGCTAGCTAGTATCAAGCTGGGCTGGGAAGACTTAGATTCTGTTGCAGATGCTTTTATTTGGAACATGTGGAGCTAGCTGCATGCGTGCATATGTACCTTCAGAATGGCACAGTGCTGCCTGCAGATCTTCGGTGCTGTACTGTTTTATGGTGTGGGAGAGCATCGTTTTTGCAGTTTGCATGTGAACGTGCGAAAACTACCTTACACTGTGCGAGCTGAAAACTCAGGAGTGTAAAAGGAAACAACAACAACATGAGGATAAGCTCCAGCAATGATCTTGCGCAGCTCACGTAACTGGTGTGTAGAGCCTGTATGGGATTGAATCAGTGTTTCCCAGTGGTTAGCATGTCGGACTGGAAGATCCCAATCCAGATCTTCCCTCCTCAGTGAAACTCATTGGAGGCGTGTGGGCGCAAACTCTCAGCCCAACCTACCTCCCAGGGTTGTTGTGAGGATAAAGTGGAGGGGAGGACAACATTGTGAGCCATTTTGGGTCCCTACTGGGGAGGAAAGAAGAGTATAAATATCTAAATACATAAAAATAGAAAGTGTTACCTTTCCTTGGAAACCAGTTTGGTGTAGTGGTTAAGTGTGCGGACTCTAATCTGGGAGAACCCAGTTTGATTCCCCACTCCTCCACTTGCACCAATCATCTCCCCCTCCTCCTCCTCCCCCTCCTCTTCTTCTTCCCTTTGTTTTTCAGTCTGTTTTAAATGTCACTCCCTAGTTTTCTTTGAATGCCTCTGGGAGACGGGCTCCCTAATAGCCAAAGCGGAAGGCCAGCAAAGCTCTGGACCTCTTCAGAACCATCAGTCCAAGTCCCTTGTCTAGGGCTGCCAGTTCTGGGTTGGGAATTCCTGGAGATCTTGGGAGTAGAGCCTGGGGAGGGTGGGGTTTGTGGTCGGGAGGTAGGCAGGATATAAAGGCACTGAGCCCACCTTCCAAAGCAGCCATTTTCTCCAGGGTAACTGACCTGTATAGTCCTGGAGACCAGTTCTAATTCTGGAGGATCTTCAGCCACCTGATAGAACCTGAGAGAGATGCTGTCCAAGACAGGTTATGATGTCTGCCGCAAGGGTTCCGATGGGACCCTAGAAAAGATGCTGCTCTCTTAAGAGTTTTCTTTGCTCACGAAGAGAAATTATTGTACCTTATGCCCTTTATATACATCACAGTCCTTGGAAAAGACTGTATTCGAAATGGGTAAATTACTAGAGTCCCCTGGGACTAGTGATTGTGATGTTGGCAAGGTTCCCTTTGAATATCTGAATAGGATGTAAACCTGTACTTTGATGTTTTGTTTGGGTAAAACCTATTTTTGATAACATTTGACACCCAATTGTTATAACAGTATAGAAAAAGAGAAAGAGAAAAAGCACAAAATTATTCTACCTTGACCATACATCGATTATGCCCGGTGCTATATATTTTTGCATAACCCCGTGGGGGTTGGCAACTCGTAGCATCGCCCCCTTCCCTTTTATCACTGAGTGCTGTGTCCTTAGGTGGAGGAAGAGAAAGGACCACACGTTGTTTACTTGGGAAATCTGTAGTCCCATGGCAATTGTCTGGAAGCAGCAGCCTCCAGGGAGTGGCCGGAGATGTCCCAGAATTACAACTGATCTCCAAATTAAAGAGAAGAAGAGATTAGATTTATACCCCACCCTTCAATCAGAGTCTCAGACGGGTTTACAATCTCCTTCCCTTCCTCACCCCACAATGGACACCCTGTGCGGTAGGTGGGGCTGAGAGAGCTCTGAGAGAACTGCTCTTGAGAGAACAGCTCTGAGAGGACTTATGACTGACCCAAGGTCACCCAGCTGGTTTTGTGTCGAAGAGGAGTGGGGAATCAAACCCGGTTCTCCAGATTAGAGTCTGCCACTCTTAACCACTACACCAAACTGGCTCTCTCAGCTCCCCCTTAGCAGGGTATAATGCCACAGAATCCAACCTCCAAGGCGGTCATTTTCTCCAGGGGAACTGATCTCTATTGTCTGGAGACCATTTGTAATAGCGGGAGATCCCCACGCCCCACCTGGAGGTTGACAACTCTAATCTTGGACTATGCATATATACCAAGTTTCAGCTTCCTAGCTAGTATGGGAGTAGGGTAGCCATTTTCTATGGAGGGGGGGTGGCATTATGGGATGCCTTGATGTCATTTCCAGTGGAACACCTGCAAGTGGTCCAGGTGGGTAGCCAGGTGGTCTGAAGCAGCAGAACAAAGTTTGAGACCGACAAAGTTTTATGCAGGGTACGAGCTTTGGTGTGTATGCACACTTCCCCAGAGACATCCTTGTCCACCTGCAAGTGATGTCACTTCTCGAGTGTTACATGATGCATTTCCAGCTAGAAATGATAGTTTGGTGTTGCACAAAGCCCTTTCCTTGATGGTCTCCCATCCAAGTGCTAACCAGAGCTGACCCTGCTTAGCTTATGCAAACTGACAAGTTCAGGTTAGCTTGGGCCATCCAGCTCTTAGCAGTGGCAGTTCCCCACGCCAGCCTAGAAAGAAAGCATTGCGACCAGAAAAATAAAAAAACCCTGTTCTTAACTCCAGCAGGCCGTATCTGGGGCATCAAATTTGAAAGAAGAGGAAATACCCCCAGCATTAAGTCATCACCCCAAATGAAAGGGGATGTCTCCCTTCTCTGTTCTGGCCTGACCCACAGAAATGCCATGGGGCAGTGAAGGTAGTGGACAGATGTCATTATATATTATTAGAAAAACTTGTACCTTGCGCACAAAACGGGAGCAGCCTCCTGGCTGCGTGCCGTCTTGATGACCCTACGGCATGGGCCGGCGCCTCGTGTTCTGGGGAAGGTCGGAGAGTTTCCAGCAGCTCTGTAGATATTGGAATGGGAAACGGTATTGGCCTTTCCTCAAAAGGATTTGGGTTTTCTTTAGCAGCCAGCAGCTGGCTGCTCCCTCAGGCCTCTCCGGACAAGAATTCTGCTGGAAGAGAGTCCCAAGGGGGTGGCGCCGGACCTTCTCCTGGAGAATGAATCGCTTTCTTGGCAAGATGGGGGCATTTCTGCCTCTGCCTCCAGCGTGCTCAGAGGAAGAGGGAGCAGAGAAGCGTGTGCATTTAAATGCAAGAGTGTTCCCCCCCCCCCCAGTGTGTGTGTGTGTGTGTGTGAGTATCTTCAGATCTCTGTTTGACTGTTTTGGGGCCAACACAAAGCGGACGTGGGATGCAGCTCTCTTTTCCCGAGTGGGCCACTGAGTCAGCTTTTAACAGCGCAGCAAACTGCATGGACGTAGATAAATATACATCTGTATTAAGTATCTGTTGTCTTAGCCTAGCTAAGAGAAGGGTGCTTTTTAGATCAGCAAATATTTGGGCATACCCTCCAAGCTTACAGCTGTACAGAAGCCTAGAAATGGACAAGGGGTATGGTTGCCAACCTGCAAGTGGCACCTGGATATCTCCTGCTATTACGATTGATCTCCAGACAACCGAGATCAGTTCTCCTGGAGGAAATGGCTGTTTTGGAGGATAGACTCTATGGCCTTATATCCTGCTGAGGTCCTTCCCCACTCTGAACCCCACCCTCCCCAGGCTTTACCCCCCCCAAATTGCCAGGTATTTCCCAAACCAGAGCTGGCAACCCTAGTGAGGGGATAGGAAGCCTTGTTGGACCCATCTCTAGGGAGGGAGCAAGAATGTTCCCGTCGCACCCCATCCTGAGTTTCTGTGCTCTGAGCTAAGGATCTCAAAAGTCAAGTTTGCAACCCAGAGCAGTTCAGTTGATTTTTAATGTTTTTTTTTTAAATGCCCAGTTGCCAGAGGCAGTTACCTTTTATCTCTAAAGAGCTGCACGACATCAAAATTCAGAGCAAGAGATCGACTACAAGAGCCAGTACATAAGGAAGACCACTGTAGCATCTGAAATGAGACTGTTTAACCATCTCAGATGACTGACATTTGGGTTGAGAAGCCTCAAAGGTTGTGCAGCCCAAACACTGGTTGTGGCAAGTACGTTTTAAGGAAGTGGCTCACCCAAGATAAGTAACAGATACACACGAGCGTACCTGACATGACTACCATAAACAAGTTCACACTTGGATTTCTGGGGTTGCCACCTGGCGATCTCCTGCTATTACAATTGACCTCCAGACGACCAAGACCCATGGAGAAAATGGCCGCTCTGGAAGGTGGCCTCTATGGCCTCTCATCCTCACTGAGCTCCCCTCTCCCAACTTTTCCCTTCCCAGGCTCTGCGCCCAGATCTCCAGGAATTTCCCAAGCTGGAGCTGGCAACCCTATCAACTCCCCTCCTGTCTTTGTTGTCCCGGTTCAGTGGATCCCAGGGAGCCACCACACACGGCTGGTGGCCTTTTCTCAGCTCGGTGGGCTACAAATAGGCTTGCCAACTCCAGGTGGGGAAATTCCTGGAGGTTTTAGGGTGGAGCCTGGGGAAGGTGAGGTTTGGGGAACAGAGGGACTTTGTGGTGTCGGTTTAGTCCAGGGGTGGCCAAACTGCGGCTCGGGAGCCACATGCGGCTCTTTCACACATATTGTGTGGCTCCTGGCCGGTCTGCTGGGGAAGAGAAGGGAAGGTATATTTCCCCAGTTAATCTTTCCTTCCCCAGCCAGTGTTCCCCTCCCAGGGTAGGCTTGAGAAAGAAAGCAACTTTAACTTTAAATGTGTCCTCCAAGCCTCCCCCCCCCCCCCCCCCGACAGCTTGGAGAAGGCATTTGTCTCTTTAAATCCCTTCGCCAAGCCAGCTGGTGGTGGTGGGGGGCTTGGAGGATGCATTTAAAGTTAAAGTTACCTTCTTTCCACCTCTCCTTCCCCCCCACCTATTTGCTTTCTTTGTTTCTCTCTCTTTCTTTCCACCTCTCTCTCTCAGACACATAAACATCATTAGCAAAGAAATAAATATCATGATCAATATCTGCTTCCCCCCCCCCTTTTGTTTTTATCTTTGGCAGTTTCATTTAATGTTCATAAAGAGCAAATCTGCATATTTTCCAGTAAAAACGTGAGCGTAATGTTTGCTCATGTCTTGCGGCTCTCAGACTTCTGACATTTGTTCTGTGTGGCTCTTACGTTAAGCCAGTTTGGCTACCCCTGATCTAGTCCAACATCCTGGCGTATAATGTGGTGTATTATACCACAGAGATGCCTCCAAAGTAGCCCTTTTCTTCAGGGAAACCTAATCTCTGTTGTGCAGGGATCCGCTGTCATTCTGGGAGACCTCCAGACACCACCTGGAGGTTGGCAACCACACCTACGCCTCATCTGGGATTGCTACAAATGTTCCGTATTTCGCAGTCAGGACTTTCAGTAGCTCTGAAATGTTTTTTTTCACCTGCCTCTTCTTAAACCGTCTGGAGTTCTGTGTCCCTTCTCCTCAAGACTGGGGTTTATGGCCGCAGGTGTCCCCCCCACCCTTCCCTGTACGCCGCCTCACCTTCCATGTGCACGGATTAGCCCTGGCCCTTAGGAAGAGTGGGAGGGACCGGAGGAGGAGGGACCGAATCCCCTACAGGGAAGGGAGCGTGGCTGCTTTTAATGAGGGGGCTACTGTAAGAGCTCGAGGCGGAGGAAAATTGAACTCAGGGGAGAGAATACTGTAATTTCATGCAAAAATTACACGTTAGCTTGGCGAGATGTTCTGCGCCTGCTTCGGGTGACCAGCACAGGGGGGTAATTAGAACTCTGCCTATTAAAGAGCCCAGGGCTTCTCAGGCTCCGGAGGGAGGAATCCGGGTCCCGTAGGAAGCCACTTTCGGCTTTGCGAACGATCATGTGGCACTTGTGGTAATTGCCATTCTGGAATTAGGACTCACCTTGATCTAGAGGCAGGCCGCTGATTACAAGGAGAGCCAGGAAGTTGTAGGCCCAGCCCTGGCGTTTGCAGCCTCTCTGAGACGATTTTTTTTTTAGCATTAACTGAAGCATCAAAAGTGGCCCAATGGAAACAGCCTCCTTAGGATGGGTAGGGCTGCCAGCCTTCAGGTGCTGCCTGAAGATCTCCAGTATTACGACCGATCCCCAGGCAACAGAGATCGGCTCTCCTGGAGGAAAGGGCTGCTTTGGAGGGGGACTCCATGGCATTCTACCATGCTGAGGTCCTTCCCCTCCCCAAATCCCATTATCCTTAGGCTCCACCCGCAAAATCTCCAGGTGTTCCCCAACCCAAAGCTGGCAACCCCAAGTATGGATAATGAAAAGGCTTGTTTGATAATATCTGAGAAGTCCTTCTCTGGACAAAATGAATCAGAATAATATTAAGAAGAGAGAAGAGATTGGATTTATACCCTGCCCTTCACTCGGAGGTCTCAGAGCGGCTTACAAACTCCTTCCCCTCCCCACAGCAGACACTCTGTGAGGTAGGTGGGGCTGAGAGAGCTCTTTCCAGAACTGTCCTTGAGAGAACAGCTATGACAGAACTATGGCTTGCTCAAGGTCAATCAGCAGCTGCAAGTGGAGGAGTGCGGACTCAAACCTGATCCTCCCAGATTAGAGTCCATGCATTCAACCACTACACCAAACTAAGGGGCAGACAGAACAGGAGGAATGTAAGACAGTGTGTTGTGGTAGTTAGCATGTCTGGAGACTTGAGCTCTCCATGCAGCTAAGATGTTCACTTTGTAACCTTGGGCTGGTCACTCACCCAGTTTCCCTTGCAGTGCTTTTGAGAAGGAGGCTGAGATGAGAGGACCAGGTGTGTTTCCTGAGCTGTTGAGAAGGAAGGAAAGTCCTGCTGGACCATACCGGTGGTCCATCTAGTCCAACATCCTGTCTCACACAGTGGCCAACCAGTCTCAACAGAGGGGCAACCAGAGGGCACAGAGGCCGCCGTGGCCTTCCCCTGGAGTTGCCTCCTGGCACTATGCTGTTCAGAGAGCCAGTTTGGTGTAGTGGTTAGGAGCGCAGAGTCTCATCTGGGAGAACACAATGTGATAGACCCCACCAGGGGTCCGTTGGAGCGGGAGCGCACAGGAACGCAGCTCCAGGAGTGAGGAGCCCAGGGGGCGGGCACATGACCAAGCCCCGCCCCCTCCTCGGCTTCCCCAAGCAGTGCAGAGGCGCAGTGCCCCGGGGAAAGCCCTGCTAGGGTCTTTATTGTTTTTAATGTTTTGTTTTAATATTGATAATTTTATCATTGTTCCTTTTATGACTGTGTGCTGCTTTTCCAGAGACTTGCTCAAGGGGGCATATACATTTTCTAAGTATACCATTTTTTATCTGGGCACATGGCACATAAGTACTGGAGAAATTTCACCAACCCTTCAGCAGGTTCCACCCCATCAGTTTGGTGTAGTGGTCAGGAGCTGGACTCTAATCTGGGAGAACCGGGTTTGATTCCCCACTCCTCCACATGCAGCTGCTGGTGTGACCTTGGGCCAGTCACAAGTTCTCTCAGAACTGTTCTCTCATGAGCAGTTCTCAAAAGACCTCTCTCAGCCCCACCTACCTCACAGGGTGTCTTGTTGTGGGGAGGGGAAGGGAAAGGGATGGGTGGTGCACATGTCCTGGGTATCTCAAGTCTACTTGAAACCTGGTGGTTTCAAGGGAGCAGGAAGAGAACGAGGGTGTGTTCTTTACGCTTATTTTTATTGCACAAAGTATTGGATGGGGAAGGGAATGGAGGAAGAGCAGTGGAGTGGAGCCTGAGGGGAGTGGAGCCTGAGGGGTGGGTGTTGCCTTCTGACACACTTCCGGTATGTTAGGGGGTGTGGCATATGCAAATGAGTTATGCTAATGAGCTCCTGCACCTCTTTTTCTACGAAATGACCCCTGGACCCCACCCTCCAAAGCAGCCATTTTCTCCAGGAGAACTGATCTCTGCCATCTGGAGATCAATTGTGAAAAGAGGGAAGTCTCCACATGCCACCTGTTTAGCAGCTCTTCTCCCAGGAGATGTCCTGCTGCACATCATCTTTCACTCCCAGTATGCTGCAATACATTCTCCTTCTGGCATTTTAAAAAAAAAAATTGGTTCTGGTTACAAGATCAAAAGGTGCTACTCAGCAAATGGCCACTTTTGCCGTTGATGTCAAACTAAAGCGGGATAATCTCAAAAAGTGATTTTTAAATTGGTTCTCTGAAAAGATAAGCGTGGCCAGGAACGTTTCACTATGCTAAAAAAAAAATTACGATGTCATATCAAAATTAAATAAAACGACCTTGCTGCAATACTGCGCCATGGCATAGTTAGCAGAACACGGGGTTTTTTGCATTTAAATAGTCTCATCTCTATCCCTGTGGTGTCTCTCGTGAAAGAATTCTAGCTAGCAAGGGTTGAAAAAGGGCTACTCTTTAACAGAGGCCTTGGAAACAGCGTTACCAGCTTCCATGTGGACCCTGGAGTTCTCCCGGAATTACAACTGATCTCCAGACGACAGAGATCAGTTCCCCTGGAGGAAACGGCAGCGTTGAAAGGTGGACTCTGTGGCATGGCATCGCCCTCCTTCATCTCCCCAAACACCAACTTCCCAAGTGCCGCCAACCCAGTCTCTAGGATCTTCCCAAGCCTGAGTTGGAAACTCTATCTGGAGAGCATCTGCCAATCAGAACACACAGTACTGAGCTCGATGGACCAATAGGCTAGCTCTATTGAGCTTTGAAGGGTTTAGGGCCATGGTGGCTCAAAGGTTAAGACGCTGAGCTGCAGACCGGACGGTTGGTAGCTCGGCAGTTCGAGACCCGAGTGCTGCATGACGGAGTGAGCTCCCGTCTCTGGCCCCAGCGCCTGCCAACCTAGCAGTTCGAAAGCAAGAAATTGCAAGTAGATAAATAGGTACCGCTTCGGTGGGAATGTAACAGCATTCCGTGCGCCTCAGCATTTAGTCATGCTGGCCACATGACCATGGAGAAGCCTTTGGACAGTGTTGGCTCTTCGGCTTGGAAATGGAGATGAGCAACCGCCCCTTAGAGTTGGATTTGACTGGCTTTCGAGCAAGGGAAACCTTTGCCTTTGCTAACTTGGCATCCTGAAGGGTAGGAAAAACCTTTCTCTGGCTGAGACACTGGAGAGTCAATTCCGGTCACAGTACTTGACTGATGGATCAGTAGGGCAATTTGGTGTAAGTGTGTCTCCATACATTTTTATCATATAGCACTTCCCTTGCATAATACCAGGTTTATTGAATGGGTACATGCAGCTTTGTGACTGATCAGCTGGGTTGCCAGCTCCAGGTTGGGAAATACCTGGAGATTTTGTGGGTGGATCCTGGGGAGGGACTTAGTGGGTATAATGCCATAGAGTCCACCTTCCAAAGAGGCCATTTTCTCCAGGTGACTGATCTCCGTTGCCCAGAGATCAGTTGGAATTAGGGTTGCCAGCTCTGGGTTGGGAAATACCTGGAGATTTTGGGAGGTGGAGCCTGAGGAGGGTGGAGTTTGGGGATGGGCAAGACCTCAGCAGAGTATAATGCCATAGAGTCCGCCCTCCAAAGCAACCTGGAGGTCGACAACCATTGTTGTAATCTCAGGGGATCTCCAACTACCGGCTGGAGGCTGGCAGCCCTGCAGGCCCACAGCATGGTAGGACCGGGCAATCTTGTCATCCCCCAACAGATGCCCATAATATTTGTTTGGTTCTTTTTGTGCCTCATTCCGTGAAGCAGCCAGGTTTGCTTGGTTTGCAGTCCCTATTTGCGTCCTTATGGGGCTTTTTCCATGCTTTTAATTTTTTTTTGCACTGCTCTTTTTTTAACTATGCTAAATTTGTGTACAGCTAGACATCTGCCTTTCTCAGACACTACTAACTTTGCTAGGGTGTGCAATATATATGTGTGTGTGTGTGTGTGTATAAAAGGGAGGGTGTCCTGGAGGAGAAAGCTCTACGGGTTGGTGAAATCGGCAAGGCACTTGAAGAAGAGCAAGCCAGTGGGCGTATGCCTGTGAGATTTTAAAGATAACCCCCCCCCCCCCCCCGGAGAAACACAGAGGAAGGAGGGTGGCACAATATCCAGGCTGATGGGAATTGTGAAACGCTTTGCAACTGCTGAGGGGGTAAAAACGGGTCCCATTTATATATTCAGAGCTCCTAATTTTAGCTCTTAAAAACAGCCGTCCGAAAGAGAGCATAAACCAGGGCAGTTTGGAGGGGAAGGAATTGCACGTGCGGCTCAAAACATTTAGAATCCATTTGAACAAACTGCAAAGGGGGGAAAATGTGTGTGTGTTTGTGGGGGGAATATGCTGTGCAAAGCCCCCCAAAAATCTAGGAGAGTTTGAACCTCCCTCACATGGACAAACACAAAGCTGCCTCAGATTGAATCAGACCCCTGGTCACCAGCTCTTCAGAGTGTCAAGAAGTCTTTCTCATCACCTGCTACCAGGTTATTTAACTGGAGGCGCCAGGGATTGAACCTGGGACCCTGTATTTGCAGGGCCCAGGTTCTTCCACTGAGCTACAGCCTCTCCCCTTTGCCTCAGACCCTGGACGGCCGTGACCTTCCGCACGCCCGGCAGATGCTCTGCCACTGAGCCACGGCCTCTCCCCTCAAACTATGTCTCTCAGCCCCAGGACTGTATTCCAGATGTGCGATCTTGAACTGGCCGAATAGCTTTCTCGGCGTAGATAAGGATCCGTCTTCGCCCGGGGAGAGCACAGCGTGAGGTCAGGCCGGTTTTGGCAGTCAGGAAAGCAGCTCACCCAAGGTGGAGTTGGGCCACTTGCGTAGTTTCTCAGGCCTCCATCCACAGCTTGGGTTGCATCGCCTGTTACGTGAATGCCAGCCATTCGGCTGCCTGGCAAGGGCTCGGAGCGCCGAGGTCTGTTGCCATGGTGCTTGCAGAGTGTCCGCAGGGAAGCACCTGGCCTCCTCTCCCCCCCCCCCCCCGCCGTTAACTCCTTCACGGCACTGCTCTGGGAGAGTCCCTCCCTACAGTGGCAACTGCCGCTGCCACCAGGATTTTCTCTGAATCTTGCTGCTCTGGCTGCCCAGGGGAGGCCCTGGGGGGGGAGCAAAGGCAGAACACACTGGCCAATTAAAATGATCAGGCTCCAAGAACAAGACCGCTGAGGCCCTGAACGCCGCAGCTCCTGGGAGACAATGAGACAGAAGCAGAAACCTGTTGGGCTAGGAAGTGTGGGGCTTTGCGTCCGCTTGGCCAAGGGGCAGGCCCTGGTTTTAGGAACACGGGGCCACTGTGTGGTGGAAACTGGCACAGGCGTGACCTGTAGCATGACTGGCGATTCAGTGGCGTGCCACAGAAAGACACAGGATAGGTGGGATCTCCATACCGACCAATAGCATGGGACTGCAAACCGCTTGCAGCAGGGTTGCCAGCGGTGGGTTGGGAAATTCCTGGTGACTTTGGGGAGTGAGGCTTGGGAAGGGCGAGGTTTGGGGAGGGGAAGGACTTCGGCAGGGCATAGTGCCATAGAACCCGCCTTCCAAACCCGCCAGCTCGGTATGTATGTACGTATGGACCCTCAAGTCACAATGAATCTATGGTAATCCCAGCAAGGGGCTTCCAAGGCAAGTGATAAGCAGAGGAGGTTTGCTATTGCCTTCCTCTGCAGAGCCTTCCTCGGTGGTCTTTCATACAAGTTACCCCCCCACCCAGCTTTCAAGATCTGATGGCAAACCACCTCTTCTTCTCACTGGTCTTTGAAACCCCTTGCTAGGGTTGTCATAAGTCAGCTATGATTTGATGGCACTTATATAGATTTTGCCCTTGTGTTGGGATTTTACGTGGACCAGTAGGGTTGTACATCTGCATGCAATACCCATCTGATCCTGGTCTGGGCGGGCCAGGCTAGCCGAATCTCGTTGGCAGCTGAGTAGAGTCGGCTCTGGTTAGTACTTGGATGGGAGACCACCAAGGAAGTCCAGGGTGGCCATGCAGAGGCAGGCAATGGCAAGCCACCTCTGCTTGCCTCTTGCCTTCTAAGCCAGTGTTTTTCAACCACTGTGCCGTGGCACACTGGTGTGCCGCGAGATATTGTCAGGTGTGCCGCAGGATTTTTTCAGTGAAAGAAATGTGCCTTCCGGGCTGACCTTCCGGGACGCGTTTGCGCATGCGAGAAAGAACAGTGGCGCGCTCTCGCTGATTCCGCTCACACGCTCTGTGGCCGGCCTGAGGTAGGGTGATTTGCACCAAGACATTCCAGTAAACATGAATATGTTTGATGGTAACAGCTAGCTGTTTCTGTCAGGGTGGGGTTCAAATCAGTAACTGTCCCTCAGCGAAGAATGGGTGTACTGTGCTTCTCTTCAAATCACTTCTGGTCAGCGGAATGCCGTTCACATAAGAGTAAGAGTTTAAACTCTCTATTTGAAAAACTTTAGCAGAATCGCAGTATTAAAATACATCCACATTATATTTCTTCTGAAACTCAGGTCAATGTTATGGGAAGGAGCCATTACACTTTGGATCTGTAACTTACGATTTCAAGTTGAGTGGCTATTAGGTGTATTTGTAATACTGTCATAGTTAATACTTGAGCTGAGGCAACTAATGACCCATTTATCTTGTATTTCAGTGTTTTTCAACCACTGTGCCGTGAGATATTGTCAGGGGTGCCGCGGGATTTTTTCAATGAAAGAAACGTGCCTTAGCTCGAAAAAGGTTGAAAAACACTGTTCTAAGCCCTATGGGGTTGCCACAAGTCAGCTGTGACTTGCCAGCACTTTCTACCACCGACAGCCATCTAAAAGCTGGGCAGAAATAAAAACAAACTGTACCTGTTCCTTCATTTAGAGCCAGTTTGGTGTAGTTGTTAAGAGAGCAGACTCTAATCTGGGAGAACCGGGTTGGAGTCCCCGCTCTTCCACATGCAGCTGCTGGTGTGACCTTGGGTCAGTCGCAAGTTCTCTCAGAGCTGTTCTCTCGAGGGCAGTTCTCAAAAGACCTCTCTCAGCCCCACCTACTTCATAGGGTGTCTGTTGTGGGGAGGGGAAGGGAAAGGAGACTGTAAGCCCCTCTGAGACGCCTTCATGTAGTGAAGGGTGGGGAATAAATCCAATCTCTTCTTTCTTCTTCTCTTAACACCCCAACTGTGCTCCCAGTTATCCCCAGAAGTCACAGTCGCACTGGGAACCACTGGAATAGGGGGGCCAGATCCAATGTCTGTGCCGGGGGGTGGTGTGGGAGGGAACTTTCTGGGAATGGGGCGCAGTGACACAACGCACTGATGTCACATGGAAGTGAAGTCATCGTGTTGGGGATGTTGCGCGGCAATGCTCTCCGTTTTGGGCAAAACTCTGTGGTGAAATCGGCATCAAACCGTAGAGTTCTGGCCCCAAACCAGAGCGTCGCCGTGCGACATCCCTGACACGATGACGTCACTTCCGCGTGATGTCAGGGATGTTGCATGGTGATATTGCTGTTTGGGCGTGGGGTTTCCCCCACTGGCCAGCTGACCAGTGGCGGGCAGAAGCCCCCCAAACTGGGGGATCCCCCGCTCGGAATTGGGGAATGGCAACCCTAGACTGAAAGCAGGTGCTAAGGGAGTCAGTGGGCAAACCAGGGCACATTTTCTCATTGGGCCTTTCAGACACAGGGTCTGGGGAGCCCCCCCCCCCCACTTCCAGCACTGCATTCTGCGTCTCGCCTGGGAGAGCCCAGCCGGCAGCTCGGTTAAAAATAGCTCCGAGGAGGCTGTGCTTGAGCATCTAATCAGCCGCCAGTCAATTGCCCGCCCGTCTGAAGAGCAGCTCATCAGAAGCGGCTTGGCGGCAGTGATGGCGGCGGCAGCTGCTAATCAACAGTTAACCCGAAGTGGCTCGAAGATCCCGGCAGCCGCAGGCCGAGGGGCCTCGAGCTGGCAAGCAGGCACAGCTAGAGATCCAAGGCCTGGGCCTGGGGGCTGATGAGAGATGGGTGGTGTCCACAGCCCTCCAGCTCCCCAGGGGCCACTGCAGTAGTGACACAAGCCAGGCCTTGAGTGACAGCTACAGGGTTCGGTGCCAAGGGAGCATGTTGGCATAGCTCTGCCTTGGCGCTTCCTCAGACAGGGACCGGGGCCAAGTCGGCTTGCCTGGGCTTTGCGACGGGGAGAATGCAACCGTCGCTCCCCTCTCCGTGCCAAATTGTCTTGGTAACATATGCATTTTGTCACAGTGCCAGCATCCCTTGCTGTCTCTGATGTGCCCCTGTTCTCACAGCTTGTACGCATATGTGCGCCCTCGCCCGTATGCACGCAACACCCTTTTTGCAACCCTCTCAGGCAAAGGCATTCACCCCACGTTACGATTGCTGGGATATACTTCTGACCCTGCCGGAACTGTTTCTAGGGTGAGGTTTGGGATTTGGAGATAGGATACAAAACGCACACTGTTGTCAAGGGCTAATTTTCACATTGCCGTATCCCCACTCATTTCTATCGGAAGGAGCAATGGGGAGGTGCTCCTGATGGGTGTTCTGATGTGAAACAGGCCCATCGGCAGACGCAAGCACATCTTACACGGCTCGTGTATTCAAATCGTGGTAACCTTAGACCAAACTGGAAGTACTGTGTTCCGTTTTGGGCACCGCAGTTTAGGAAGGGTGTCAATAAGCTGGGAGGAGTCCAGCATAGGGCAATGAAGCTGGTGAGGGGGTTGGAGACCATGTCTTATGAGGAGCAGCTGAAGGAGCTGGGAATCTCTGTGTTCGGGAAGAGATGCTTGTGAGGTGATGGGATTGCCATTTTCTGACACCTAAAGGGATTCCACATTAGGGCTGCCAAGTCAGCCCGGGGGGCGGGGGATCCCCCGCTACAGGGGTTCCCGATCCGCCGGCCAGCATTCGGCCGGCGGGGGGAACCCCACCCCCGTAATGACATCACCCGGAAGTGACGTCATCACCTTGGGGACATTGCCAGGACGACTCTCTAGAATCGCCCCAAAACTCTATGGTACCATAGAGTTTTGGGACGATTGCCAGAGCGTCACCCTGGCAACGCCCCCAACGTGATGATGTCATTTCTGGTGAAATTGTTGCGGCGCATGCGCAAGTGCGTGCACCAGGGAAGCTCTCAACGCCAGGAGGACTCCCCCCGCCGGTGAGTAAAAAGGACTTGGCAACCCTATTCCACATGGAGGACAGGGTGGATATGTTTTCAGTCGTGTTGAATGACAGGACTCAAACTAGTGGATATAAACTACAGAAAAGGAAGTTTTGTCTAAATTTATAAATTTATTTTTATCCTGCCTTTCTCCCCAAAATGGCTGACATCATTCTCCTTCATTTTCTCCTCACAACAACCCTGTGAGGTAAGTTAGGCTGAGAATGTGTGACTGGCCCAAGGTCGCCCGGCAGGTTTCTGTGGCAGAGTGAGGATTCCAGCTGGGGTTTACTCAGATCCTAGCCCAACACTTTCAACACCATACCACACTGGCTGTCTAAATCTGATGGAGAATGATGGTGAGGTGTGTTTGACACTGGAACAGTCTCCCTTATGAGGTGGTGGCATCTTTCTGGTTGGATGTTTTGAAGTATCAAATGGATGCCTCCCTGTGGAGATATTGTAGTTCCTGTGTTGGCAGGGGTTTGGACTAGATGACCCTAGTGATCCATTCAAACTTTCAAATAAATAAATCTGCAAACAGAGTGTTGCACAAGCAGACGAACTTGCCTACACACTCATCCTCCTCTTTTTCCTCAACATACACAGACTGTTCGCAAAGACACTACTGCTTGTGGCAAGCAAAACCTGTGCTCCGTGGGGCCCCCCTCTCCCACTAATGTCTCCCCACAGGGGAAGATTATGTTAATTATGAAAGGCCTATCTGTTTTGGTCTAACAAGCCCTTCTGAGAGCCTTCAGTCGGGACAGACTGTGCTGAGGGGATTCCAGGAGACAGAATCTGCAGAGGAAAAGCCACGGGAATCCTTGATCTATTTATTCATAACCATTAAAAAAAATCCCACAGCTCTCGACTAAAAAGGCTCCCGAGGTGGCTTCCAAAAAATATGAAAAGACAATTTCAAATTAAAAATAAAGCCATCAATGAAAATGACGTCTCATAAACAGGTCAGCCATGAAACCTGTTGATGCTGGCGCTAAGAATGTTTGAAATAACCCAGCAGCTTACGAGATGACGCAAAAAGATCGATAACGATCATTATAAAATTGCAATGGCAATTTTGTTTGCAGTGTTCTTCGCCCCACCACAGTGTGTTCAATGTACATGCTAAATGTAACCACACTCAAGGCATCGCAACATATGCGCACAGTTGTCTCTTTTCACGCTTGCAAAATGTACATGCTCCTATGTAGAGCACCTCTCTAGCTTTAAATTTTAGACAGGGTTTCTGCGATCCATTCCCAGAATTGCTTGTAAACATAACAAAGGCAGCCCCAGCCAGCTTAGTCCAAACATTTTTCTTGCATTTGGGTACACACATGTTACTGTGTACGTACATGTGGGTGTATGTATATGTAATATAATATGTAGCTTCTGTTGCTCAGAGTTTTTTTTTTAAAGAAAACTTTGTTGTCCTTTAGACAGATGTTTCTGCTACAAACATGCCCATGTAATTTCATGACGGGCACTGGGTAGGAGCTTGGGCCAACCGGAACATTCTCAGAGGAGAAGCAAAAACGTTTTCCTCTCAGAAGTCCTGGCTGAGGCCGAGGTTGCCGAGGTTCAGCCCCGAGAGTCAGGCTTGAGGGCTCATTCTCAGGGTGGCAGATTTGAATCTCAGGGCCGTCCACCAGCCAGCATGCTCAGTGGTTCCTTCAGAGCATTAGCTTGTGGTAACCATGGAACATGGCAGCTGGAGAGGGGAGACAGTTATCCAGCACTAACTATTTATATTGTATGTTTTGCAAATCATTTGGGAGATCTTGTGGCTCAGTGGCAGAGCTTCTTGTTGACATGCAGAAGGCCCCAGATTCAATCCCTGACATCTCTGGTTAAAAGGATCTGGTAGGATGTGGTGGGAAGGACCTCGCCAGAGACTTGAGCTGCTAACCTCATGGTGGCAGCTGGAGACTGCCTGCCATTACAAACGATCTCCAGGCAACAGAGATCAGTTCACCTGGAGAAAATGGCTGCTTTGGAAGGAGCACCCTAAGAACATAAGATAAGCCAATGTTGGATCAGGCCAGTGGCCCATCCAGTCCAACATTCTGTCACATAGTGGCCAAAAATACCAGGTGCCATCAGGAGGTCCACCAGTGAGGCCAGGACACTAGAAGCCCTCCTATTGATGCCCCACCCCAAGAAGATAGAACATCACTTGCCCCAGACCAAGAGTTCCTATCTATACCTTATGACTAATAGCCACTGATGGACCTCTGCTCCATATGTTGATCCAATTCCCTCTTGAAGCCGTCCGTGCTTGTAGCCGCCACCACCTCCTGTGGCAGTGAATTCCACGTGTTAATCACTCTTTGGGTGAAGAAGTCCTTCCTTTTATCTGTTCTAACCCGACTGCTCAGCAATTCCACGGAGTGCCCACAAGTTCTTGTCTTGTGAGAAAGGGAGAAAAGGACTTCTTTCTCTACCTGCTCTATCCCACGCATAATCTTGTAAACCTCGATCATGTCACCCTTCAGCCGTCGTTTCTCCGAGCTAAAGAGCCCCAAGTGCGTTAACCTTTCTTCACAGGGAAAGTGTTCCAACCCTTTTACCATTCTAGTTGCCCTTTCCTGCCCTTTTTCCTAGTTGCCCTTTTCTGCACCCTGTGGCATCATATCTCATTGAAGTCCCTCCCCTCCACAAACCCCACCCTCCTCAGGCTCCACCCTTAAAATCTCCAGGTGTTTCCCAACCTGGAGCTGGCAACCCTACCAGAGACCCTGAAGAGCCCCTGCAATCAGAACAAAATTCAAGTTCAGTAGCACCTTAAAGACCAATATAGTTTTCCAGGGTGTAAGTTTTGATGCCCCAGAGCTCCCTCCCTCAGAGCAGACATATCCTGATGCCATATAGTACCATTCCTAGTTGTGTGTAGATGTACTACCATTAGTAAAGCTATGACATCACTAAGCTTCACCCCATTATATTACCAGGGACTGACCCATGATCTCACAAGGCTCTGCCTCAAGATTTTCAGGGATTTGCGATGCTGGCAGCAACCTTCGGCTACTCCCTAAGAAGGGTCTGGGGAAAAGAAATAGGGAGTATGTGGGATGCGCTCTGGAAATCCCCCCCCGAGACGGTTGTGAATAGGCCCAATGTGATTAATTTTTTACCTCGGGAACATTAATTCCTGATTGGATAGCCTCTTTCTGGTGGGTGAGTCAGACCGTGGCTGCCAAATCCATCTGGTGTTTCCCCCCCCCTCCCCAACATGAAACATGTGTTTCAGTCGCTCTGAGGTTGCCCAGATTACTCAAACAGCTGGTTGCTATGAACTTCTGAAACTGGAGCACAGTCACTCCGTTGACACAGTAGCAGATTTATCGTAGCCAACCAGGAATCCACCTGGCTGCGCCGAGGAGACAGGCAGCCTACGGAGAAAGAGCCCTCAGTGCGTAGAGAGACTTTGACACGCTCCGCCGGCTGTACGGCAGGGCTGTGAAAGTGACACTTCACAATAGGGCCGCCACCTTCTTTTCCTTGCAGGTTCTGCTCATCTTTCTCAGGCGCCTGGCAGCCAACTGCTCGATGGGGATGAGTAGGGCCAGGCCTTCCTTGGACCTCCCGACCCGACCCGATTGCCGTTTGCCGTCCGGCCTCTCCTTGCCCGCGCTGATTCCGAGCCCCGCCCCGAGCGAACGGGTGGGGCAAGGGGTAGGCGGCTGGTGTGGTTGGGTTTGCGTCAGCCAGTTATCCTGTCGGTTTGAAAATAGCTCTCTCGTGGCTTGTGGTCAGGAGGCGGAGGAAGCTGGCCTGATTGGGAAACAACCCTCACGGTGCCAAGTCTGTAGCAGAGGATGCAAGGGTGGGGCACCCCAGAAAGAAAGAAAGAAAGAAAGAAAGAAAGAAAGAAAGAAAGAAAGAAAGAAAGAAAGAAAGAAAGAAAGACCACCTCAACCTGCCCGAAAGGCTGGAATGGGCCAGGGTCACTTGTGGATGTAGACCAGAGAATAATTGGGAGGAGAGCGAGGAAAGGAGAGTGGTTTGGAAGGACTCTCCTCCTTATCTGCCCTCACTCACCAGCTGGCCCGTCATCAACATGAGAAATCACAAGGGGCGATCCCGCACCAGCGCCTTCTCCGACGTTACCACTCAATATATTTCGGCGCAAGCAAGCGTTTCCGCATAGTTTGCATCAGAATTAGTTAAAACCCGATTTTTCTGTGGAAATTCCCCGCATTTTCCCAGTCCTTGATTTTCAAGTTTTTTTTCTCTGCTGCGATTTGGAGCGCGGATCGTTCCTGTGCGGAACACAAGCCGGGGGATTGTCCTTACTCCTCCCCTCTTTGTAAGGCCGCCCCTCTCTCTGCCGCCCACCAACCTCTACTCACACGTGGGTCCCTCCATTTTGTTTTATCTTTTCCTTTTCAAGACTCCATCGTATCCTACCAAAGAGTTTTTTTTAAATTTCTAACACTGTACTACGTTGCAACGCACCGTCTATGGAATGCTACTGCGTTTTGACGTGGGCATTGCTTTCAGCGATGCTCCTGCCATTTTTTTAACATTTAATGCATTATTTTATTTGGGCACTGACAAAGTACTTGGTCTATATTGTGCTTTGTGTATACAGTGTCAATTCAGGAACTCCAAATGCAATGCTCACTCGTGCACAACAACCCCTCCTAGGCGACCACCGCCCTCCATTTTTCCTCCACGTGGCGGCCATAATCCTGTCCCTGTTGTCATATGTAAATGAAGCCAGTAATCACATACGCGCACGACAGGTATGGAGGCGGGGTTGCAAGCTTTGACTTTGGCACCTAGGGGCATGCGTGCTACTTGGGGGGGGGGGGTTCCATGGGCGGAGCTACATTGCAACGCAACCCTGCCCATTAGAGAAAAAAAAAATTTCCCCGAAGACTAAGTTCGGAGTACATTACTTGCAGAAACGCAAACCCGGACTTATCAAGGCTCAAAACTTTATCATGCGGAAACGGAATAATTACTCCGGGACAGCAAAATCTGGGAATACAGGGCAGCAACCAGCCAGTGCAGAATCGCCCAAGAAGTCACAGCTTCCTGAACTGTTGCAAGGCTTGGGCATTTAAGGGCCAAAGTAGGGGACTCAGGTGTATCCATTCAAGTCTGCCTGAGCGTAAGTGTGGGAGTAGTGAGTTACCGCTCACTGCAGACTTCTGCTTCAGATTTGCAAATTTAACACCCCAGCAAGAAAGGGTGTCTTTGCTGACAGTATTTCTGCAGAGAAATAGCTGTGGGTGGTTTACACAACCAAGTATCAGATGATCCTGGGACTGCGGTGTCCCTTGTGGCAATCATTGCCCACCATGTTCATACGATGAAGAAACTGTTTTGTTGCACAGGACAGGAGGTGTGTGTGTGGGGGAATATGTGCAAGCAACTGCACAATCACTGCACGTGTGTTTGGTATCTATCTCTTAAGGGATCTGTTGATATTCATTCTAGGAACCCAAAGGGAGATAGTTCCATAACTGTGGGGTGGCTGTTGATCACCCTTGCTGTTCGAACTTTACACAGAGATGGTATTATTATTATTATTAGGAGGCTGCCCGTGGACAGTCATGGACACAGGAGACCAGGAGGTCTTCTCTAAGTAGGGATGCCAAGTCTGGATTGGAAAATACCTGGGGACTTTGGGGGTGGAGCCAGGAGAAGGTGGGATTTGGGAAGGGGAGGGGCCTCAGCATTGTACAATGCCATAGAGTCCACCCTTCAAAGCAGCCATTTTCTCCAGGGGAGCTGATCTCTGTCAGCTGGGGATCCGTTGTAAAAGCGGGAGATCCCCAGGCCCCACCTGGAGGCTGGCAACCCTGTCTCTAAGGTATGCTTATGGTTTGTGGACAAACCCAGCATTTTGGAAGGTGCGTTGAGGAGAACAGGAGCCTATCGAAATGCTCTCTTGTGCACATGGGCGTACTCATGGATCTGCCTCCTGAATACTGAACACACACATGAACAGGTGAAGTTACCTTCTTCTGAGTCAGGACCTTAGCCTATCCAGGTCAGTACCGTCTCCTGTCCTCTGACTGGCAAGGGCTCCCCAGGGTCTCAGGTGGAGGTATTTTCTATCACCAACTACCTGATCCTTCCGATTGGAGAAGCGGGGGATTGAACCCGGGACCTCCTGCATGCAAACCAGATTCTCTGCCACTGAGCGCTATCACTTCTCCCATCTTCTGGGTTCAGCTGAGAACCTATGAACCCTCTCCAGGCTTGAAGAGAGAAGTCGTCATCCCACTTACATGGGTTGTGTAGACTTGTTACCTATCCACTGTGTTATGATCCTGCCTGTTCTACAAGTTGTTCAGGATGGCATACCGCCTTCTGCCCTTTTCATATAATCTGCACAACAACCTTGTGGTGTAGCTTACTTGAGAGGGTGTTGCTAGCTACCCCGGGAGAGCAATACTCTCTTCACAGAACAACTTACTGGCGGTCCCCAGCTTTAGAAGAAGAAGAAGAGATTGGATTTATACCCCGCCCTCCACTCCCCAAGGGAGTCTCAGAGCGGCTTACAAACTCCTTTTCCCTTCCCCTCCCCACAACAGACACCCTGTGAGGTAGGTGGGGCTGAGAGAGCTCTTTCCCAAGCTGTCCTTGAGGGAACAGCTGGTACAGAGCTATGGCTTGCCCAAGGTCATCCAGCCAGGTGCAAGTGGAGGAGTGGGGAATCAAACCCGGTTCTCCCAGATTAGAGTCCGCGCACTTAACCACTACACCAAACTGGCTCCCAAACTGGCTTTAGAGATAACTGGGTGTTCTCAGCTGGGGCCAGGGCCTTTTTGGTCCTGGCCCCGTCCTGGTGGAACTCTCTACCAAATAACATCAGGGCCCCGCAGGATCTTATGCAATTCTGCAGGGCCTATAAGGTGGAGATGTTCCGCCAGGCGTTCTGTTGAGGCCAGCAACGGTTCCCATTATAGCTGGCACCCTACGTGGACCCCTGTTCCTTGTGGAGTTTTCTCCCTTCCTGTGGCTCCGAAGCACTCGCAGACCAGATATGGGAGGGAACTGCAAAAACTTGCTTTAAATTATTGCATAACATGCTGGGTATGGTTTTATGTTTTTCTGGCTTTAAAACTTGTACGTCGCCTAGAGCCCCACAATCGTGGGGATTAGGCGATTCATAAATGCAATGTAATAAATAAATGTGTGGCCGGGAGCTTCATGGCATAAGTGGGGTTTTCAATAGGAGTCCCTCTGAGTCTAATCCAACACTCTGAGCCTGATCCAACGCTCACTCAGGTGCAGCTGGTCTCTTTCACAACTGTCCACAGAAGCCAGTTCTACTGGCTTCCACCGGCTGCAGGTTTGCCTTCCCTGCCTAACTCCAAAGGGATGCTACACGCAGCGTCCTGTCCTGGTCACAGAGGGACACGCAATAGTGGCACTGCCTCTCATGTCTTGTGTGTTAAGATGCATTGCATTTTCAGGGTTCTGGTAGTTCAATCCCCTCAATCTTATTGGCTGCCTAATAAAGACTCCTTATTGGTTCTGAAGCCAATCCAGGGAACCAATCACAGAGCCCTGCTTAGGTCCAATGAGACTGCGTGGAAATAGTTTCCATGCCTATTAGTTAGCTGCTGAAACCCTGTAAGTTGAGCGCCGCTCTTGCTAGAGCTGTCCCAGAGCTGAACGATGTCTGAAATAAAAGCTTGCATTTGATTCATCGTCTCCCGACTTCAGCACTCAAAACTGCCGCTTCTTCACTCAACAAGAAATTGGATTGTTCAGTTCATTGCCAGTGGGCATAGTGAGCACCAGGATCCTAGTTAGCTTTAAAAGGCTTTAGACGGAGGAGAGATCCACCAGTGGCTGACCAAAGGGCTACTAGCCACATCCAGAGGCGGTAACCCTCTGAGTACCAGAGTTGGGAGGCAGCAGTAGGGGAGGGCCTTGGCTCCTACGCCCTGTCTGTTGGCCCTCCAAGAGGTTGGCTGGACAAAATGGGATGCTGGGACGGGACTAGATGGACCATTGCTCGGATCCAGCAGCGCTCTTCTCGTGTTCTTATATGATCTCATGTTCTTAAATGAGCCTTTTCAAACTTGACTGCTTACGCGTATAACCATACCCAGCCACTATCTGAGTCAGATAATAGTTATGACGCTGAGCAGATGAACGCATGAATGCTGAATCAAACCGCCGGTCTATCCGTATCGGATTGTCTGCTCTGGCAGTGGATCTCCAGGGTCTCAGGCAGGGATCTTCCCGTCACCTACTTCCTGATCCTTTTAATTGCAGATGCTGGGGATTGAACCTGGGACTTTCCGCAGATGCTCTGCCACTGAGTAGGGTTGCCAAGTCCTTGTGATTTAACGGCGGGGGGGAGTCCTTCTGGGTCCGGGAGCTTCCCCGGGCACGCGTGCCGTGACGATGTCACCCGGAAGTGACATCATCATGTTGGGGGCGTTGCCAGGGCGATGCTCTGGCAATCGCCCAAAAACTCTATGGTACCATAGAGTTTTGGGGTGATTGCTAGAGCGTCGTCCCGGCAACGTCCCCAACGTGATGACGTCACTTCCGGGGGACGTCATTACGCTGGGGAAGTCATCCTGACTGGACAACTTCGGGGGTGGGGTTCCCCCCACTGGCTGAATGCTGGCCGGCGGATCGGGAACCCCTGTAGTGGGGGATCCCCCGCCCCCCAGGCTGACTCGGCAGCCCTACCACTGAGCCACAACCCCGTCCCTGCCGATCGAGCTCAGCATTGTCTCCTCTGAGGGACAGCCGTTCTCTGGGCTCTTAGGTGGCAAAAGGTCACTGGCCACACCTGCTGCTCCCCGAGACCTTTATAACAGGGGAGGCCAGGGTTCGGGATCTTCTGCATGCCAACCGGGCGCTTTGCCACCCAGCCGCAGCCCAAAGGTCGCTCGTCGTGCTCTGGCGTTCTCCTGCTCATTAGGCAGCCTAGTGAGAAGCGGGCCAAGTTCCCGACTGGCGAGAAGAGGACGCGGCAGGCCAGGATGCACGGCAAGCGGGAAGGAGTCCCGGCCAAGCCGCCACCAACACCCTGGAGTTGCCGGGGCTGTTTCGCACGTCTGCCCTTTGCAATGCAAGTCCTCGGTGAGTGACAAACCCTGTCATGCTCCTAATGGGCTTTTGGTTCAATTATCGGCACGTCAGGTCGCTTTTGGATCAGGCGACGCACTGACCCGTGCGCTCTAGCCTCCTCCAAGCAGCTCCAGACAAAAAAAAACCCCTCACGGAGAGCAGGTGCTAATGTACGTCAGGCATTTGGGGGGGGGGGGGCTGCGCGAGAACAGCCAGGTGGGATTCCTCTGTAGCCAAGCAGGGTGCTTCAGGTGGGGGCAGCCGTACTTCTTCAGGTCAGAGGAAGGGTATCCTCTGCTCTGGTGACCGGCGCTCCGCACGCTATTGAGCGGAAGCGGGTACAGTGTGTGTGTTTTGTAGGGCAAGCTACAGCAGGTCCGTGCTGGGGGGGGGGTGGGCCTGCGGGGGTAACGTGCGTGAAAACCTCCTCTGGACCCATCCCTTTTCCTCCCCGAAGCCTGGGCTGTAATGGATTACACAGGAATGCCAAGCCCAGGCTGTGCCGCTGCGAGCAAAGATTATCACAGCAAGAGCAGCCTTTCTGGGGAGTTAGAGAATTAATTAAGGATGAAAGGACAGATTTATCAGCCTAGGACTGAATAGCTGGAACGCTGCAGCGACCGTCCTCCTGTTTCGCTCTCCCTGGCTGCTCCCCTGGCACAGAAGTGGCTATCGTTCGGGCGGCACCGTTCGGGAGGTGGAAGATCACGGTCTGCTTTCCCCATGCGGGGGAGCTTTGCCCCAAAGCGAACCGTGTCCCATTTAGGAAGTGTGGGGCCTTAAAAGGACTCCTGGAATGTTTTCACTCCCACCCAAACCTTGGGACTCCAGCCTGGACCCCTGAAAGCTCCATAGATATACTTGCCCTTTGTCCACCCACAATAGATAAACCCCCACCCTTGAGGAAATGAAGAACAGGAGGGGAGAAAATGCCTGGAAAATGGCTTTCGTAGCGACACTCTACGAATTTCCCCATCTCTCTCTGGTATTTACTGTAAAGATTAGGGAGACTCTGTGGAAGTGATGTCACATCCTCCCAAGACAACACCCGCAACATCTCTTGGCATTGGCCCCTTGCTGCTATAGGGCCGTCAAGCAGGATGCCAAAGCAAGGTCAACGTCAACGTCTGGTTCTTTGTCGTAGAGTGGGAAGGCCTTGGCCTCTATGCCCTATTGTTGGCCCTCCAGAGGATATGGTTGGCCACTGTGTGAGATGGGATGCTGGACTAGATGGACCACTGCTCTGATCCAGCAGGGTTGTTATGCTCTTATCCCATGTGCATACACATGCACCAGGAGCCATGCTTCAGGGAATGAGGCATTCTGTTGTCCGCCTAGTCCAGCATCCTGTTTCACCCAGTGGCCCCGGAGGATCAGTCAGCAGGGCACAGAGGTCAAGGTTTGACCTTCCAGCCCTGGTACCCACAGGTTTCTTGCCTCTGGTTGTGCAGGTTTCTCTTGTGTCATCTTGGCAAGTAGCCATTGGTAGATATGTGAATAAAAATGATATTCCCCAAAACAGGACAGATGTCCCTTTGCTTTTAGATGGTGTGCGCGTGAATGTTATACTGTGAGTCATCTCAAGCAAGTCTCTGAAGAGGCAGCATTATACATGTTTTCAGTTAAATAAATTTGGGGGCAGGGAGTTGTGGGCCAGTGGTAGCAGGGCCTCTGCTTGGCATGCAGAAGGTCCCAGGTACATCTCTGGCCTCTGTGTTTAAAAGGACCAGGCAGTAGGTGATGGGAAAGACCTCTGCCTGAGACTCTGGAGAGCAGCTGCCAGTCTGTGTAGACAACACTGACCCTGATGGACCGGTTGCCTGATTCAGCATCAAGCAGCTTCATGTGCGTAAATAAATAAAATCTCAGCAAGCGCCACCTTAGCATTTCCTCCTGTGCGAGAGAGCATGAGAAATACCTCTTCTAAGATGGCACCAGCTCCTTGCAAGTTGTTGTAAATACTCTTTTTTAAAAAAAGAAAAAAAAAGTTAATGGATTAAGAAAACACCTGCTTCCCGATTTATCAGGGGCACCTTTTAAATCAATAAGGAGGACTTGAATGGATGAATCTAATGTTGACTGATTGGAGTTTGAGGCTGTCCTTGCCCTGGAGCCCGGAAGCAGGGGAAGGGCAGTAACTTTTGTGCTTTCTTTGCGGGGCTTCCTAGGAGTATTTGGCAACCTACCATTAGAAACAGAACTTTAATCCATCAAAGCTTCCTCCCTCCTTCCTTCCTTCCTTCCTTCCTTCCTTCCTTCCTTCCTTCCTTCCTTCCTTCCTTCCCATTCTTAAAGTAATGCATTGTTAGCTATAAGAAGGAATTGCCTACTGATGAAGAGAGCTCACACTATGGACTGCATGAATCAGGTCAAAAATCCCACTGCTGTGAATGAAGAACCATGCAATCCAACAATAAGTTAACTGAGAAGGTTTGAGTGATGTTTAGCGGTTATTGATTTGAATGGGCCAGGTAGTGATCTGACAGCAGAATGCACACGAAGCCACTGGTGATTTCGCGTTTAAATAAAGAAAATGAAAAGTTACCACAACTCCACTCTTAAGCTGTGGAGGTTCTTTGATAATAGAGAGTGCAGTACAAAGTTAATGCAAAATTCATGTTAACCCACGCTATCTAACACCTACTTAGCACTTAGTAATATCTAGTGAAGTCATTTCAAGTTCGGAATTAAACTGATTTGTGCATTCAAGTCAATGAGGTGTTTGTACCGACTTCAAAATGGGAGCGTCACAAGACTCTAATTGCAAAGTCATGAATTGCAAATGATGACATCACGTATGCCCAGATTCATGCATTATTCCCAAGTCTGCAAAATAAATCTGAAACAATCGAATAAATTTGAGAATGTGTCAGAAAAAAAAAAAGTTTGGCAAAAGGGCGTATTTGAATAGCAGGAGATTTGAAATTAAATGGCTCGATTCACTACCAGTGGCCATAAGGATGGCCACAAGCATAGATGGCTTGAAAATAGGGACGGATAGATTCGTGAAGGCAAGATCCATCCATGGCTACTAGCTACGGTGAGCAAAGACAACCTCCATATGCAGTGGCAGTCAACATCTATATGCCAGTGCTAGGAGGCAGCATTAGGGGAAGGCCTTCGCCTCTGTGCCCTGTTCGTTTGCTCTCCAGGACAACTGGTTTGGCCACTGTGTGAATCAGGATGCTGGACTAAAGGGACCACTGGTCTGATCCAGCAGGGCTCTTCTTAAATTTTGCGACTATTTCCAGTTCCATGTTTATTTCCAATTTGGTGTAGTGGTTAAGAGCGGTGGACTCTAATCTGGTGAACCAGATTTGATTCCTCGCTCCTCCATATGCAGCCAGCTGGGTGATCTTGAGTCAGTCACAGTTCTCTCCGAGCTGTTCTCTCAAGAGCAGCCCTCAAAAGAGCTCTCTCAGCCCCACCTACCTCACAGGGTGTCTGTTGTGGGGAGAGGAAGGGAAAGGAGATCGTAAGCTGCTCCGAGACTCTGAGCGAAGGGGTATAAATCCAGCTTGTCTTCTTGTTCAGGTTTACAGTGATTCTTTATTGACCTTTTGCTCTGAATTTTGATATTGCTCGGTTCTTTAATTATAAAAGGCTGGTGACCCCCGATGTAGTGGTGAGAGTCCAAATCCCCATTCTGCCACAAAACTTGCTGGGGGAACTTGGGCCGGTCAGGCTAATCTACGCTGCAAGGTTGCTGTGAGGATAAAATGGGGGGTGGCAAAGACCATGGACTTCTTCCCTGAGCTTCTTGGAGGAAGGGGTGTGGGATATACGTAAAATAAATAACGAGACTTGCTGAATGTATTTTGCGTATGATTGGCCTGCGCCTTGTTTGTTAAATGACAATAGGGATGGTAATGAGAAATTCCAGAGGAGGAGGCAAAGAGAGCGCAAAACGCCTTGTAGCACTTGAAAGACTGACAAGTTTTATGTGACGTCACTGTCAGCTGGTTTCTGGCTGCTTCATCAGCCTAGCATTTTAATCGGGCATAGGAGTGGAATTTGCATCGCTGCCGTGGTTCCGATGGACCCAATGGGATGTTTCAGGATATGACAGCTTCTTGGTTTGGAGAGGAGCTGTGCCTTAGTGGTAAGGCATCTGTTTTGGGTGCCGAAGCTCCCAGGTTCAATCCCTGGCATCTCTAGTCCCTTGACCGAAGAAGGGTTCACTCCTTCTCTCTGGGATGGTCATCCTCTTCGACCGAGCACGCAGCTTCGGGACGGACGCACATGGAGCGGTGAGGGAGGTAGGGGACACCCGCCTAGCCAGCCAGATCAGCCGAATCAACCCTGGCGATCGATGGGGTGACAGATGTCGCAGCCAGATCGCCCTCACATCCGCATCTCTAGTCAAAAAGATCAGGCGGGAGGAGATGTCAAAGGCCTCTGCTTGAGTCCCCGGAGAGCTGCTACCAGTCAGAGTGGACAGTACTGACTTTGATAGATCAGCCGTCAGGCTCAGAAGAAGGCAGCTTCATGTGTGACTGGCTGGATCCAAGGTGGACCTCCCAGCACCACTGAAGCTCAGCTTGATCCCTGTATGATTGGCTGAGGATCCCAGTATGGCTGGCTGGCTGAGCTCACCTCCCATCTTTCCCCTCTTTTATTTCATCATCACACATCAGGCCCATAGCCAGACAGTTTTCAGGGGGCGGGGGGGGGGGGCGTGTGGGGGCATCAGAAGTGACATGATGGGAGGAGGGGAGCGCTGCACCCGTTGTGGCAGAGAGGAGGGGAGCCCCAGGCCCGGGTGCTTCTCTTCCTTTCAACTGGAGGGACTTGATTCCGGGCTGCTTTTCTGTGTAAGCCGGGGAGAGGGGGAATCTCTGCTTCTCTCTCTTTTGCATTTTGCAATTTTATTTTTTTGCATTTTTTAAAATCCTATTTATTTTTCGGCCCAGTCAAAAAGAGAATGCGACTGAAGCCTCCCTGACTGTGCCCAGGGTCATTTTGGAACCCCTACACGTCTCTTACTTTTAAAAAACACATTCTTCTTTATTTTAATTTTTTCCTCTGTGGGGTGGTGCTTATCCGTGGAGGGCATTGCCCCCAAATGCCCCAGTGGCTATGGGCCTGTCACACTTAGACATTGAATCCCTCCCAACCCAAAAAGACTGCTTTTCCTACCGATGGCACTAAGTACATGGCCAACCATAAGCATGGACTCTGGCGCATGCCTTACTCTTATCCTATTCTGTTGCTCTGCTGGATTTTATGTGACCTTTCAGCCTAATTCTGAGCAGGCCTCAAGAGCTGGTCTGGGTTTGTGTCCATGCCTACTGTCTGCGGCATATTCCGTGGTGTGTGTGTGTGTGTGTGTGTGGCAAAATCAGCAAACACCAATTAACCCCACCGCCATGTGCATTATTAGCCACCATCAAGGGCACAACCGGGCTCTGCAGTGTGGAATCTCATTAGCAGCCTGTCAGCATTTGCTCTTGTTAACCTGCACGCTGACAGGACCGGCTCTTCCCGGGGAAGAGGCTTATTAAGCCGGTGGCCGGCGATCAGTGCAGCCGCCGGCTTTGCCGATGTGCCCCGCGTGTGTCCAGCTGGGACCTGTCCCCAGGCCCTTTTGTTTCCTGAGTTACACATGGAAGGGACACCTTTGATGCTGTCGAGGAACCGAGAGGGCCCTTCTCGAGGGCGCTGCTCACAGCTTCCTCGGCCAAAGCAAACCTTTCGGAGCCGCAACGCTCTTGCCAAGTCTCTCCGTTGCAATTCACTTGGCAGACAGAAGGCTGACTCGCAGCGCGTTTCGAATACGGTAACAAACCGCCAGGAGGACCGGCGTTATTGAGAGAAGCAGATCAGATGTCCGGCTGTGTCCGCAGGAGTCCAGCCGGCAGCAAAACAGATTGGCAGGCACTGACCTTTCCTGTGCAGTGCACCCAGACAAGTGCCCAGCGCCTGCGAAGGCCTCCCAAAGCCCTGGACGCGCCAGTCTAGGTTTCGCACTGCTCTGCGCTTTTGTTCTCTTCGTTAGAGGAAGGTCAGACAGCTTTCTGAGATCCGTTTCCTTTGGAGGAGACAGCCCCAAGTTACGGGGCCTTTGTAATACCAAACGTATGCGGCACAGTGATCGTGGATTGGGACAGGCAAGGCGTTCTCCGTCATTTCTGTCAGCGTTAGCGACCTGTGGGATACGGTTTTGACACAGCCCCCCTCCCCACAAAGAAGTTCTGTAATTCTGGGTGGAAGGGGAGGGGAGGGCAGATAATTCACGCCAGCTCCCATCCTATTTCTTATTATTTTTGTTTATAGTCTGCCATTCTTGCTGAGACTGAAGGGCCAGTCCCATACTGCATGCTACAGACGAGGAAACAAAGGGGGGTGGGGGTGGTGGTACAAAAATTTAAAAAAGCGATTCCCTGAAAACAAGATCGACACAAATAACAAAGAGCACATTACGCTTTTATTCTGTTCCATCGATGAAAATGTACTGACTAGGGTTGCCAAGTCTTATGGACTCACCGGCGGGGGGGAATCCTCCTGTGCCCGGGAGTTTCTTTCACCGGAAGTGACGTCGGCACGTTGGGGGCGTTGCCAGGGCGACGCTCTGGTAATCGCCCCCAAACTCTATGGTATCACAGAGTTTTGGGGCGATTGCCAGAGCGTCGCCCTGGCAATGCCCCCAACGTGCCGACGTCACTTCCGGTGACGTCATTACGTCGTCCTTGCCGGACGACTTCGGGGGTGGGGTTCCCCCCGCCGGCCGAATGCTGGCCGAATGCTGGCCGGCGGATCGGGAACCCCTTTAGCGGGGGATCCCCCGCCCCCCAGGCTGACTTGGCAGCCCTAGTACTGACCAGTTCCATTTATGACAACCCTGTGCCCTTCCTGCCCTGACTTGGATGTCCCAAGCTTGCCTGATCTTGCCAGATTTCAAAAGTTAAGCAGGGTCAGACTTAGGGGTGCCAGCCTCCAGGTGGGGCCTGAGGACCTCCAGGAATTACAGCTTATCTCCAGACTACAGAGAGCAGTTCCCTTAGAGAAAATGGACCATTTGGATGCAGCCACAGCGGGGCGACTGGGAGCTCCGCCCCCTTCCTTAAAGCCCCCCCCCCCCGGCTTCTTCTCAAAAGCATTTAAAAGAGATCCTTTAAATGCTTTTGAGAAGAGGCGGGGTGGGGGTTGCGTGCCCCTCTCCCTCCCCTCCTGCAAGATTTAAAGGGCCCTTCAGCTGATTGGTGGGCCACGTGCTCCCCGCTGATCAGCTGAAGGGCCCTTTAAATCTTGCAGGAGGGAGGGGAGGGAGAGGCGCGCGTGCCACCCCCACCAGCTTCATTATGGAAAATAATGGCAGCCCCACCAGGAAAATTTTTGCACCACAAGCCACAAAATCCTGGCTATGGGGCTGATTGTACCCCACTGAGGTCCCTGTCCTCCCCAGGTTCCACCCCCAAATCTCCAGGAATCTCCCAACTTGGATCTGGCAACCGTATGTCCCTGCTCCCCCCCCCCCAGTGGCCTGAGGTGACCTGGCAACCCTAGCCAGCCCCAGTTAGCCCTTGGATAGGACACCACCAAGGAAGCCCAGGGTTTCTATGCAGTGGCAGGCAATGGCCAACCACCTCTCTTGCCTCGAAAATCGTACAGGGTTGTCATAAATCCGCTGCGACTTGACAGCGCTTTCCACCATCATTCCCTTTCTCAAACGTCCCCCTAAACAATCCCGTGGCACACATTCAGTGGACCAACAGCAGTGTGGGAGTCTTCCTAGAGCCAGGACAGAAGCCCTTGTACAGACCCACCTCCCCACGTGTTGACTGAATGCCTGGGAAGGGAGAATGCATTGGCTACACCCCCTGCCTCCGCATGATCTCTGGGTTGCCTGCACGGTGTGAACACACATGGAGGAAGTGTCTGTACATATGCTGCCTCCCTGCGATCATGTTCGGAAAACAGCGTCACTGATCAAGGGGAGGGGGTGTACGCCGACAAGCTGACAATGTCATGGAGGCAGGGGCATGGCCAGTGTGCTCATGCTTACTCTCCTTCCCCATATGTGTGTTTCCATCTGTACGGGGCTGGAGAATGCTCGGGTGCAGCAACTGTTAATCTCATCCGTTTGCAAGGTGGCACCTTCGGAAGGTTTCGCTCAGATCCCAGCATCGAGATGCACAGTCCCCGACTGTCAAACTGGCTTGCTTTCACGGATGGTGCCCGGCTACCCACTCAGCACACACCGACCAGCTTGCTATTGCACACGGCGCTATGTGCTGTTGCCCAAAAGACCTGCCTATTACACATCCTTCCTCATTCCGGGCAGTTGGTTTGCAGGCTGCTCCTACGCCTTGTTTACTCAGAAAGCCTGCTACGTTCAGCTGGGAACACTCCCAAGGAAACATGCCTAGGATTGCAGCATGAGTCGTGCAATTTTGGAGGAACGAAAATCATCAAGTCTGAAAACGGGGACTCGTTTTCAAAACTGGCACGCCTGCGTACCCAGCAGCGGAATTTTGGGGTCGATGTTGGGGGGGGGGGGAACACATCTTGTTTTAGGATGTTCTCGTTGCAGTAGGCCATGCTCCAGGCGGCGTTTCCTCCAATCAAAAACACAAATCTCAACGTTCTAAGTGCCCAGTGAGCTCTACTATTGCACGAATCATGCGAAAACTCAAAGATTGGTTTGCCCGTTTGCAGATTAAGCCGATTTACATACATCTGCTTGTTTTGCATGCTGTATTTTGCTGCTTTTTAAAGGAGGGGAAACGAAGCCTCTCTGGAAATCTTTTCCTCCGGTTGCTGAGACTTCAACCGAGCATGGATTCTAGACTTTCACGTCTGTGGCCTTCTGCAGGGAAAGAAAATCCCACCCCCTCCCCTTGTTTTAAAAGAGAAAAGCTGGAATTCCAAAAATATGACGACTGTTGGGAGACTTATGAACACCCACCACAAAGTTATGGGAAATGCACGCAGTCCCGTCCATGTGCAATAGGGGCGTCTGGCCGGTTCTGACAGCCTGGCTTCCTAGTCCTAACCACGGCCGACCCTGCTTCGCTTCCGAGATCCGATGAGATGAGGCTAGCCTGAGCCATTCAGGTCAGGGCAAGGGATGAACAAAGGTGGTTTGTCATTGCCTGCCTCTGAGTCGCGACCCTGGGCGTTTCCACCTATTTCCCCAAACAATTTAGTAATTTTAGGGTTCTTGTGTATTCCGAGGCCTTTTACTAGCTGACGTCCCAAACTGTACCTTACTTAAGCTCACGTGCTTTGGTGTATCCAGAGGTGGCCAGCAGTCCAAATGTGACGGGGAAGAAAGCGGCACAGAGCGATGGGAAACAGGGGGAGACCCAAAGAGAGCCACTTTGGTGCAGTGGTTAAGTGCGCGGACTCTAATCTGGGAGAATCGGGTTTGATTCCCCACTCCCTCACTTGCACCTGCTGGATGACCTTGGGCAAGCCATAGCTCTGTACCAGCTGTTCTCTCAAGGACAAGTTGTCTCAGAGCTCTCTCAGCCCCACCTGCTTCACAGGGTGTCTGCTGTGGGGAGGGGAAGGGAAAAGGAGTTTGTAAGCCGCTCTGAGACTCCAAGTGAGTGAAGGGTGGGGTATAAATCCAATCTCCTCCTCCTCCTCTTCGTCTTCTAACTTCTGAGTACAGAAATAGGTACTGCAACACCACCAAAGAGGGGCTCGTTAAAGTGTGGCTTTAGAAACAACTCCGCAAAGCAGCCCGCTTGTGCGGTACGACCTGTCCGGTCCACCTTGGCTTGTGTGCCTGCTTTCCAAGACATCTTCCCCATGCTGCCCAAATCCTCCAGCATTCTCTGGGACTATCCTGGCTGTGGAGGAGAGAGAGGCACGCAGCTCCAGCCCGGGGCCCCTCCGTCTAGACCAACAGCTGCTTCCCACCGGTTCATCTCAGGACAAGCACGTGACGCCGAAGCGACACGCCCGCTGTGTGCAGCCGCCAGACTTGCACAGAGTGTGTGTTTGTGTGCTTGTGCAGGGATTGGGGGTGGGGGGGAAGCTGTCTGCATGGGATGGCTTCTCCTGGAGAGAAGAGACAGGAAATGAAGAGGGGGAAGGGAGGGGGGAAATTAGCCTCCTGCAAAGCACACTGGAGAGATCCTGTGCTTTTATCGCTGCCAGAGTTGAAAAGGGGTGTGGGGGAGCACAGCTGGGCAGCTGCACGTGTGTGGCAGGGTTGCCAACTTCCAGGTGTTGCCTGGAGATTTCCTGGAATCGCAACCTAACTCTAGACAACATGCCTGGAAATCGCCTGGAATTGCAATGGATCTCTAGACGACAAAGACCACTCCCCCCTGAGAAAATGGCTGCTTTGGCGGGTAGACTCCTATGGCATTATATCCCACTGAGGTCTCTCCCCAGGCGCCACCTGCACGTCTCCAGGAATTTCCCAACCTGGAGCTGGCAGCTCTGGGATGGAGGCAAGGCTGGTTTGGTTCTCCAGCCTCCCTGGATCCCCCTCTGAAAACCCTTCCTGGAGATGAATTTTGAAGCACAGAAAAAGCTCCAGAGCTTGTCATGCTTTTAGTCATAGGCAACCCCAAGGTGTTCTGAGTGGGGCCATGGCTTCGTAACATGGCTTTGTGTGTAAAAGATCCCAGGTTCAATCCCCGGCACCTCCAGTTACAAATCAGGCGGTACCTGGAGATTCCCCAGAATTACAGCTCATCTCGACTGCAGAGATCAGTTCCCCTGGAGAGAACGGATGCTTTGGACGCTGGACTCTGTGGCATTGTACCCCACTGTCATCTCCAGGCTCCATTTCCAAATCTCCAGGAGTTTCCCAGCCTGGGTTTTGGAGTCCTACCCCCTTCCATCCCCTGCCAGTGGCCAGAAAGTATCCAGCAACCCCAGGTAGGAGATGAAGGGGAAGCCCTCTGCCTGAGATCTTGGAGAGCTGCCGCCAGTCAGAGTAGACAGCCCCGGACTTAACAGACAAAGGGTCTGACTCAGGATGAAGCAGCTTCATGTGTTCCTGTCAAGGGGAGGGGCCATGGCTTAGTATTCGAGCCTCTGCTTTGCATGCAAAAGGTCCCCGGTTCAATCCCCAGCAAAGGAAACCACTCTCAACAATGAAAAGGAGGGCAGAATCATGGCAAGGGAGAGCTGTTCTGATCGGAAGAAGGGCAGCTAAGTCCAAGCAAGCACACATGCACACCAGGAAGTGCCACAGAAACAGTGAGCGATTTCATAAGGTTGTGGTCTGGACACACCCCAGTCTCCTGGGAGGGGAGACAGACGAGGGGTGAACGATGTGTGCCATCATGAGCTCTCTGGAGGAAGAGTAGGATAAAACTTTTAACACACTGAAATGTCAAGAACTGCCAGGACGGCGTAACAGTAGCCGGTCTGTAATGTAACTGAAGGGCTGTGGCTCAGTGGCAGAGCATCTGTGTCACACGCAGAAGGTCCTGGGAGCAGGAAGGAGGTGGCAGGAAAGAACTCAGCCTGAGACCCGGAAGAGCCACTGCCGGTCAGAGTAGACAATACAGACCTTAATAGATCAACAGGGTGAGTCAGGATAAGGCGGTTTCCTACGATGCGTTCTTAATTTTACCCACATGAATTCATATGTTGTCAGGGCCAGACATATGTGAGGTAGGACACTGTCCTTGGGACTGGGAATCTATCCTATCCTATCCTATCCTGTCCTGTCCATTACTGGGCATAGAGCATGGATCACTGGGGGAGTGGGGCGGAGGGAGGTAGCCGAGAATTTCCTGCAGGGGGTTGGACTAGATGGCCCTTAAGGTCCCAACCAGATCTACGTTTCTATGTTACGATGTGGTCTGGTGGTGCCATTTCAGAAACAGACATTTTTCTTTTATGACTCACCGGCTTTATGGGCATGGGATGGGATATCTGGTGGGGGCATGTTAAAAAATTCTGGCTGGCCCGAAGAGACGGTGCTGGGGGCCCGTGTGAGGGCGCTCTTGTTGCAAGCATCCTTGACACTCTGATACTTGCACATCTGGAACTGGTCTGATGAGGATCAAACCTCTTTGGGGTTCTTTATTCCAAAGAAATCCTGGAGGCTGAGCCCCAGAACGAGCGTGCAACATCATTTGATTGTTTATCTAGTTCATCCCCCCACCCGCCTGGCCTAAACTCCAAGGAAGTCAGTAGGTAGGTAGGTTTGTTGTACAGAGCCATTGGCCATTACAAAATAGTCTCCTTGGAGCTCCATGTCCCCGTTTTATCCTCTCAACCACCCTGAGAGGTAGGCAAGGCCAAGAAACCTCAGGCCAGTGTCTGTTCCTATCACACGTCTTGCAGGTACCTAGCGATACGCAGGGCTTTTGTTGTAGAAAAATCCCAGCAGGAACTCATTAGCATATTAGGCCACACCCCTGATAGCACAGCTTATTAGCATATTAGGCCACACCCCCACGTTACCAGAGGAGTGGTCATCCTGCCATACCCATCTTTTGCTTCTTATTCTGTTTACCTTGTTTGTTATCAAAACCCAGGGCTTTTTTTGTAGCAGGAATTAATTTGCATGTTAGGCCACATACCCCTAATGTAGCCAGTCCTAATGAGTTTCTGCTGTTGGGTGTGGCCTGTTATGCTAATGAGTTCATGCTGGGTGTGGCCAACTCAGGAGCCAGCCGGAACTGTCCAAAAATAGCCTTGGCGATACCTTTCATTAAGATTCACTAAGACGCCTTTCTATTAAGATTCACTAAAAGGAGCACGTGAAAGAGGGCGCAGGCTTTTGAGGCCTCCATATCTCTTCATCAGGCTCTTTGGGTTGGGCCTAATAAAACGGCGGAAGAGCTCTCTTATGCTGCGCATCCAGCATCTCTAAGCCTGTGCGGCTGGCACTGAGCGGGGACACCTCCCACACTGCTGGCTGTGCGCTAGCTAGGCTGTGTGGATGGGTCGGATGTGTGAAGCCATCGTTTTTAAGGGAGTGTGTGTGGTGTGTGTGTGTGGGGGGGCGCCTGCATGCGCCCTACTTTTCTGATGCCCCCCTGACTTCTTGGCCTCTCTGGAGATGGTTCACGGTTGTCCGAAAGGGCACGGCAGGGGGAAAAGAAAGAAAGCACCCAACGCTGGCATCAAGGACAGCTTGTTCTTCTATCCCAGATGCCAATTGATAGTCAAGTCACTCATTGCAACAATGGCTCTCCCCCCCCTCCCCGGCTAATCCTTTTACAATGGGACTAATTGCTAATCAGACGGATTTCACACTGGCAGTTTCCCTTGACAGTGAGACTCCTTGGAGGAAAGGGGCGGGGGGGAGGGGCGGTTGGGCAGGGAAGAGGAGGGAGGGGGGATGGGCACCAGTCACCCTGGCACGCAGCTCCCCTGGTGCCAACTGGCACCACAGCCCTCAGTGCTCCTACTGGCTTCTGCCGGAGACTACCCGGGCACCAAGGAGACGGAAATTGCCCCTCGCCCCCAGAGGAGGCCTGTCTCCCTGCCTTCAAGGGGTTTTGTCTCCACCGTGCACGAGAAGCCCCGATAGGCTTGCCAGCTCTGGTTTGGGAAATACCTGAAGATTTGGGGGGGTGGAGCCTGGGGAGGGGGGGGTTTCGAGAGAGGAGGGACCTCAGCTGGGTATATTGCCATCAGTCCACCGTCCAAAGCAGCCATCTTCTCCAGCTGAACTGATTCTTGTTGTCTGGAGATCAACTGTAATTCCAGGAGATCTCCAGGTCCCACCTGGAGGTTGGTAACCCTAAGCCCCCGGGACACAGGCGTGATGGAGGCAGCCTGGCTCAACTCCAATCCCCCCCATCCTCACCCCGCTCTCCTGCCTGCAACCAGCTTCGCTGCCCTGGCTACCCAATGCGGCTTCCTCTCTGCATGCAAAAGACGTTTTGCACATGCAAATCACTATGCCTCGCTGCCAGCCGCACCAGTCTTGGCAGCAGCGCGGCCGGGTTCTACTGGCTGGGGGGGACCTCCTCAGGCCTGGCAAAGAGAGGATCCAAGTGGGAGGCAGGAGCCGGCTCCCTCCCCCGGCCGGCTCCCTCCTTTCCTGAGCAGTGGTTGTGGTCTAGATAGGGTTGCCAAGTCCAGGTTGGAAAATACCTGGGGACTTTGGGGGTGGAGCCAGGAAAAGGTGGGGTTTGGGGATGGCACTCCTCCACATGCAGCTGCTGGTGTGACCTTGGGCCAGTCACAAGTTCTCTCAGAGCTGTTCTCTCATGAGCAGTTCTCCAAAGACCTCTCTCAGCCCCACCTACTTCACAGGGTGTCTTGTTGTGGGGAGGGGAAGGGAAAGGGATGGGTGGTGCACATGTCCTGGGTATCTCAAGACTACTTGAAACCTGGTGGTTTCAAGGGAGCAGGAAGAGAATGAGGGTGTGTTCTTTACGCTTATTTTTATTGCACAAAGTATTGGATGGGGAAGGGAATGGAGGAAGAGCAGGTCAGTTTCACTCACCTGTGGAGTGGAGCCTGCGGGGTGGGTGTTGCCTTCTGACACACTTCCGGTCTGTTAGGGGGGGTGGCATATGCAAATGAGTTATGCTAAGGAGTTATGCTAATGAGCTCCTGCACCTCTTTTTCTACGAAATGACCCCTGAATAAAGCAATCGCAGATAGTCCTGCCCAGTATCGCTAACCGGGACCGGGTGCGCAATGTTCCCTCTAAGCTTTGGAATCTTGTGAGCAAAAATTCTACTTTGTGAGCTACTGGCATTAAAATTGTGAGCAAGCCATTTGGCTGCCGCATCAATTAGTTTGCGCTGGAGCCCTCCTTCCTGAGCCGAGACAAAAATGTGTGAGCCGGAGGCTAAAAAACTGTGAGCTAGCTCCCACTAACTCAGCTTAGAGGGAGCATCCTCCCAGTTCTACTACTAGGGACTCCAGGGATTGAACCTGGGATCTTCTGCACACAAAGCAGATGCGCTACCAGCTGTTCTGAACTTTGCACTTAAACAGATAGCCCAAGACACGGGCAAGCCACAGTGGGAGCTTCAGATTTTGCCGTGGGGGGGGGGAGTGCCTTGGGCAAGATGGCCTTTGGTGACCCCGCCCCACTAACGGCATCGCCTCTTGCTCTGGGACTGTTATCCTGTCAGATTCAGAGAGAGGCAGGAAGCAGGTGGTGGCGATGGCAGTGGCTGTTGCCACTCGAGGCCACCGTTGCTGCTTGCTCACCCGGCAAACACGAGGCGACGGTTCCTAGGAGGATTAGTAGCCACCGCTGCGTTGAGAGAGAAGGCAGGCCAGGGGGTGCCAGTGGCTGCCATTCCTCCTCCAACCTACGGCCATTTACCCTGGCAGGATTGGAGGGGCACAAAGACCTCAGCCTCCCCTCCGCCCCGTCCTGCCATCTGTTACACAGCAGAAAAGGGTAGGAGGTGTCGCTGTGGCTGTCCATGTGCCAAAGTGGATACATGGCAAGCCCTCCTGAAGCTCTTGGACCTTGTCCAGCGATGCCGACCTTTTTCTTTCCCTGGCTGGAGGCTGTGGCTCACTGCAACGTTTCAAGAGAATTCTCTAACAGTGCCTGAGACCAGGCCAAGAATCCTCCAGGCTCACAGAACCAAAGTAGGCAAGATAACTGTTTTTTCCCTTTATTTATACCCCACCTTTCTCCCCAGTGGGAATCCCAAGTGGCTTGCATTGTGCTCCTCTCCTCCATTTTAATCTTCACAACAACCCTGTGAGGTAGGTGAGGCTGGGAGTGCGTGACCGGCCCGAGGTCACCCAGCAAGCTTCCGTGGCAGGAGTGGGGATTCCAACCTGGGTCTCCGAGATCCTAGTCTAATACTCTAACCGCTACATCATCAGTGCCGTCTTCAGCAGGTCTGCCCAGAATCCTACTCAAGTCCAACCAGTGGGGCAAACTCCCAGAAAAGGACTGCGCTGTATGCTGGCTTAGAGATTTCTGTGCAAGATTTTTTCCCCCTCCCCAGAGCTACTATTCAGCTTCAAGTTGTTTTAAAAGCTGTTCCTTCTCCTGTTAAGTCATTACCTGCGGACCCACAAATATATCCCCGAGGCCTCCTCCTACCAAATACTCTTCTAGGAACTGCACAGTTTCTCTCTCTCATTCTTGGAGTTGGCAAAATGCCTGTCGATGGATGGTGCACTGTGACTCCCATCACTGAAATAAGGGGGACTAGTGGACACTCCGATCCTAAGCTCAGAAGGGAATACCACTCCCATGTAGTGGAGTTTACTCCCAAGTAAATGTGTGTAGGAGTTCTGCTTAGGGCAAACGTATTTTCCTCCCTATAGCATAAGTGTCCCAGACTCTTTGCTTGAGTTTCTCCATTAGGAGTACAGTTGCCCACACCAGGTTGGGAAATCCCTGGATATCTGGGGGTGGAGCCTGGGGAGGGCGGGGCTAGGAGAGGGGAGGGACCTCATGGAGTACAATGCCATAGAGTCCACCGTCCAAGGCAGCCATTCTCTCCAGGGGGAAATGATTTGTATTGCCTGGAGATCAGTTAAAATTTTGGGATATCTCCAGGCCCCACCTGGAGGCTGGCAACCATAATTATTAGCTAAAAGTCACCAGTCCCGAGTCGGGCATTTGACCATTGCAAACAATCTACTGGAGTCGTGGTTAAGTGCGTGGATCTAATCTGGAAGAATGGATTTGATTCCCCACGCCTCCACTTGCGGCTGCTGGATGACCTTGGGCAAGCCATAGTTCTATCAGAGCTGTCTTTGAAAGAGCAGTTCTTGAAAGAGCTCTCTCAGCCCCACCTACCTCACAGGGTGTCTGTTGTGGGGAGGGGAAGGGAAAGGAGTTTGCAAGCCGCTCTGAGAAGGGCAGGGTATAAATCCAATCTCTTCTCCTTTTCTTCTTCTTCCGTCCTGGCTTAGCTCCGCCTGTTTTGAGCTGCATTCCACCTGCCTTTCTAATATTTGTGGCTCCCATTGATTTTGGTTCAGGCATGTTTCCAAAATTCCCCCTAAGCTGAGTTAGTGTGAGCCAGCTCGCAGTTTTTTAGCCTCCGGCTCACACATTTTTGTCTCAGCTCAGGAAGGATGGCTCCAGAGCAAACGAACTGATGCAGTAGCCAAATCGCTTGCTCACAACTTTCATGCCAGTTGCTCACAAAGTAGAATTTTTGCTCACAAGTCTCCACCGCTTAGAGGGAGCATTGGCGGAGACCTGTGTGTGTGTGTGTGTGTGTGTGTGTGTGTGTGGGATGTCGTCCAAAGAAATGTTCTGCCGTATCATGGAGTATCGGGTTGGCTTTCAGTTTCACATTTGGTCTCCAGGTATCAGTCTTGCCGGGAAAGGGGAGTGGTGTTTGCCACCAGTTCTTTTCTTATTCTAACCAGTGAATTGTCGGCGGAACCACACGCATTCCGAGATGCCAGTGCTCCAGTTTCTGACTGCATGGCATACCAGACAGATTTTATCCCCGTTCCGACTGGGTGGTAGCCTGCCAGGATTTGGATAGCGGGTGCACCCCACCACCTGGAGTACTGGCTTGTGCCACCAAAGAATTCTTTTAAAAAACAAACAAACACGGAACAAAAATAGCCCTTTTATATTTGTGGCATTTCTGTATAGAGAAAGGGACCTTCTGTTTTTAGAACAGGACAGTTTCTGGTTCTTTTGTTGCCGTCGTTGAAAGGTAGCTGGTATCTGCCCTAGCATGGTAGTTTTAAAATTTAATTTTTATTTTACACGTTTATATCCTGTCAACTCAGCCAGGAATGCTCTGGACTCCACCCATTTTTTCACCAGTGGATTTTTCAGGCTTTCTTTGGCAGCAGGTCTACACAGAAGTGAGTCTGATTTTATGCAGTGGGGCTTACTCCCAGGAAAAGACTCTCAGGATAGTGGCCGGTCTATCGCTTTCATACTTGGGGGATCCTGAGGGGAAAAACCCCTTTATGCCCATTCTTTTATTTTGTTTTATTCATTCATTTAAAACATTTATATGCCGCCTTTCCACCCCTGTAGAGGTGACAAACATCAAGGCCTTAAAACAGCTTTTAAAATGTAGATATAAATATATATTTTTTAAAAACACACAAATACAATAAGCACAGCAGGATGCTTCAAAGGAATCACTTCAGACTATTATTATTCTTTTTAGAAGGTGTCTGTTTATGTGGGGGAAAAGCTTTGGAACTTAAAAAAATAATGGGTCTTATTCAGGTTATATTTCTAATGCATCACTACTAAAACATACTTAGGCCACTGGGAGTTGGGAAGAGGGTTTTAAGCTGTTTCTGTTGACTGTGAGGAAATTGTGGATTTCCCCATAATAATGATGATGATATCAATTCAGAAGAACATCAAATAGCAAACATGTTCTGCACGTGCTAAAGTAACTTTAAGCTGATGATGATGATGATAAAACTCACTTTGACAACTGGAAGGAAAAGCACTTGCATGGGCAATATCTGAAAGACGCAGAGACTAAATTTGACAATGAAAACACCTGGAAGTGGCTCCAAAATGGGCACCTGAAGAAAGAAACAGAAGGAATCATTCTAGCTACACAACAGCAGGTACTCCAAGCAAATAATATGAAAGCTAAGACCAGTGATAACAGCAGTTGTCGACTTTGCAAGACAAAGGGAGAAACAATTGACCACATGGTCAGTGCCTGCAGTAAAATTGCTCAAACTAACTATAAAGGACGTCATGATGGAGTTGCAGCTATGTTGCAATGCAATCTTTGCAAGAAGTATGTCCTACCATCAGCCAAAAATTCATGGGAACGCAAACCAGACAAGATGATGGAGAATGATGAAACAAAGGTTCTTTGAGACTTCCGATTACAAACAGATGAACACCTGGAACACAATACCCCTGATATCACAATTGATGGGGGGGGGGGAATGAGAAATAGGGCTTGGATCATCGACAGTGGACTCCCAGAAGACAACAGAATAGAAAAGAAAGAACAGGAGAAGATCACCAAATACCAAGACCTACGAACAGAGTTAGAACACCTCTGGGAGAAGGTGACCATTCTGCCAGTTGTCAATGGAGCCCTTGGAACAGTGACTAGAATTCCCAAGAAACACCTGGACATTCTGGGCATTGAACAAATAACACCACCTCAGCTCCAGAAGACAGCTCCAGAATCCTGTGAAGATACATGTGCTGTTTCCAAGAATTCGGCTAGATCTTAGGGTTACCAGAGGTCCTCTTTTTACAGGACATGTCCTCTCTGTGGGCCGCGGTGGCTCAGTGGTTAAGATGCTGAACTGCAGACCAGAAGATGGGTAGTTCAGCAGTTCAAGACCCAAGTGCTGCGTGACGAAGTGAGCTCCCGTCTCTGGCCCCAGTTCCTGCCAACCTAGCAGTTCGAAAGCAAGAAATTGCAAGTAGATAAATAGGTACCGCTTCGGTGGGAAGGTAATGGCATTCCGTGCACCTCAGCATCTCCTCATGCCAGCCACATGACCATGGAAACATCTTCGGACTGCACTGGCTCTTCGGCTTGGAAACAGAGATGAGCACCACCCCCCTAGAGTCGTTTTTAACTGGCTTTTGAGCAAGGGAAGCCTTTACCTTTACCTCTCTGTTTGGTGCCTGTCCTCTTTTGGGCTGTTTTTGAAAAACGGATGAAAATGGCCTCTTTTGGGGTTGGAAGGCTGAGACTGATTTCCCACAGCTGCTGCTCTGCCCCGGCTCCTCCGTTTGCCCCGATCGTGTCAATTTCCCACTATTTGGCGCGTGGCCACATTTCGCCCTGGATCTTCTCCCGATTTCCACTACATCTACTCAGTCCTCAGAAAACAGGATCGAGTAGACGTGGTGGAAATCAGGCGAAGCTCCAGGGCAAAATGCGGCCACGCAGCAAATAGAGGAAAATTGACACTTATGATCACGGCAAATGGAAGAGCTGGGATGGAGCAGTGGCTGTGGGAAATCGGTCTCTGTCTGTTTTGCCCTATGGTCCCCCAGTGGAGGCGAGCTTCAGCTTAAATAGTAGGGGTATTTAAAATGAGATTTGTCATAGGGATCAGTTGCTTGAAGTAGTCAGTCGGGAAATATGTCCTCTTCTTTGCTTTTCAAAATATGGTAACCCTACTAGATCTCGAATTGCAGAACACTAAATACCAGTCAAATACCTGACTGTGGCAGTTCATAATAATAATAATACTAATAATCAGCCAGTCTCACATAGTAGCTTTGTAACAATGCTAAGCAGCATGATTGGAGGAGACGTCGAAGGATAGAGAGGCACACAGGCCTAGGGTGTCTTGGTTCGTGTGTGCCGGTCAGGAATCCTGAGCTGTTCCTAGGAAATTTCAGGGGAAAAAGTGTAGTCACACTGATTCGGAGCTTAAAACCTTTGAAACCTTTGGCCTCCACAGCCGCTGTTGTACTCCCCGCTGTAAGGTTGGCTATCATGTGTGTGCGTTTGCCATTTACCCTCAGCTCTTGTGTTGACAAAAGTGCCAGACAGCGCTGAAGGAGCTCTCTGGGATGATCCTGGCTGCAGCCTGCAGAGGAGAGACCTCCAGGCGGGCCCTTTCTCCGCAAGCGCATCTCTTCTCTCTGAGTCCATGTAAAACTCTCAGAGAAGAGCCCACCAACCAGCAACACAACTCCCATAATTATGCAGTGTGGCATCAGGAATGCAGAAGTCTCCCTGTCCGGCAGTTCCCCTGAGGGCGAGGGCATCTGATCCCGGGTTACTGTGGAGGCAGCGAGCAGCACAAACGAGCTCCTTTCCTTTGTGCTAATTAAGCCCGCTGTCCTCCACTCCCCCCCCACCTCTGCACCCGCCGTTCTTGGCCAGCCATGCAGTGCCCACACAGTTCTTCACAGAGTCAATGCCGGCTCCTTGGCAAGGCCAAGCTGAGTCTTAATGACAGTGCCTTCTAGTTTTTAATGATTTTTGTGCTGCTGAGGCGGTGGCTGCAGCCCCCCCCCCCATCCCATTCTGTGCCAGTCACTGCTTGGCATAAATCTGCCTTCACCTGGCCTGACCATGGCAGTAAAAGAAGAATGCCTTTCCGGTCCCTTCCATCTCTTTCAGGAGCCCGGTCGAGCTTCCTTCATCCCTGCAGAGGCCAAATGAAGCCTAGGGCTCCGTGCCAAATCTTTGAAAGGGCAAAGTGTCTCATTTGTGGGCATCAAAGGCAAAAGCCAGCTCTGGTTCGGGCTGTCGAGGCATTTTGATCAACAGCTCCCCCTCTCCTTGCCCATGGCTGTGAGGGAATTTTGGGGCAGGGAAGCTTCCAGAAGGCCTCGCTGTTACCTCACAGGCGTCTGCACGCCTGTCCTTGCTTGCCCCTTCCCTGCCTGTTCCAGCCATGGAAGGTGCAGCCGCTTGCCTCCCCTGCTCAGACAGTCCCCTGAGGCAGCCATTTAAACCACGTTCACGTGACTCGGGTCTCTCCCCTCCCCCATTCATTGTTTCTCTCAGAGGTGGAAGTGAAATGTTCAGAGCACCAGGAAATGTGCTAAAGGTACTGGCAAAGCTTTCCAGCCCCATGTTTCATCAAGCATAGTGTTCTGGTGTAACTTTATGCGAACACTGGGCGGGGGAACATATCCATTCTTCATGTCTAATGGGGGAGAGATTATTCACAAGGCATGCGCTCCGCAGTTGTTCTGTTCACCTCTGTCCTCCACATTCCCCCAAGCTTTCTAGAAAACATTGGTATGTACGGTGTAGAGTTCAGACTAGACTGAGGTAACCTGAATACTAGTCTCCACTCTCCCATGAAGCTCACTGGGTGACCTCGGGCCAGTCCTCCTGCCCGCCTCCCATAAGGATTGCTAGCCCTAGGTTGGGAAATACCTGTAAAATTTTTTTGGGGGGGGGGGGAGCCTGAGGAGGGCGGGGTTTGGGGAGGTGAGGGACCTCAGCAGGGTATAATGCCATAGAGTCCACCCTCCAAAGCAGCCATTTTCTCCAGGGAAACTGATCTTGGTTGTCAAGAGATCAATTATAATAGCGGGAGATCTCCAGCCACTGCCTGGAGGTTGGCAACCCTACCCCTGCAACCTAACCTATCCCGCAGGGTTGTTGTGACGTTAAAACAGAGGGGGATGAATGGCAAACGCTGCTCTGAACTCTTTATAGGAGGGCTGTGATAGTAGCTTGGTATATGGGTAGCTCTCATTAACTCTGCTTTCAGGAGGGGGGAAAAGTCCTTCTCAGTGCTTCAGTACAGGCATAAAATATTGACAGGTGCTCTTGTCATGAGCCAGAAGCAAAAAGTCAAAATGGCACACATATTTTTTTTTAAAAACCACACCCAAACATAAAAGGTACACAAAGATGGAGATGGGAGGCATGGAAATGGTTCCACGTCTGGATACTTAAACAACTTATTTATCTGTTTGACACATTTATGCTTGGTCATCTTGGTACAGCTAGCGTTAGCCAGTGTGGTATGGTGGTATGAGTGCTGGACTAGGATCTGGGAGCCTCGAGTTCGAATCTCCGCTGTGCCATGGAAGCTCATTAGGTGACCTTGGAATAGTCACACGCTCTCAGCCTAACTTGCTTCACAGGGTTGTTGTGAGCAGGGCTTTTTCTGTAGAAAAAGCCCAGCAGGAACTCATTAGCATAATAGGCTACACCCAACAGCAGAAACTCACTAGCATATTAGGCCACACTCCTGACAGCACAGCTCATTAGCATATTAGGCCACACCCCCATGTTACCAGAAGTGTGGTCATCCAGCCATACCCACCTTTTGCATCTTACTCTGTTTACCTTGTTTGTTGTCAAAACCCAGGGCTTTTCTTGTAGCAGGAACTTCTTTGCATGTTAGGCCACCGCCCTCCCAACGTAGCCAATCCTAATGAGTTTCTGCTGTTGAGTGTGGCCTATTATGCTAATGAGTTCCTGCTGGGCGTGGCCAACTCGGGAGCCAGCCGGAACTCAGTTCCTGTGCGTTCCTGCCCAAAAATAGCCCTGGTTGTGAGGATAAAATGGAGGGGAGAATGATGTTAGCCACTTTGGGTCTTCACTGGGGAGGGGGGAAAGTGAGATATAAATGCAACAGACAAATAAATAAACAGAGGGATCCTGAGGCGGCTTCCAGGCTCATTAAAGAAAGCATTCCAGGTATCATAAGGTTAGACGCTTCTGTGGCAGCCGACAGGAAAGGAGGCAGGCCTTTTGCGCAGCACATAGCTGTGACACCGCGGTTCGTGCTGACAGCCAGGCCTTTGAGGCGCCCTGTCAAAACAATGGCACAGCCAGGGCTGACTGCTTGCATAATCCGAGCGTCAGATAGCTCAGAGGGCTGGCAAAGTGGGCATCTCCTTCCCAGTTGTCAGGGGCACCACAGCTGTGGCAGAACCTGGATCACTCCAAGGAAGCCAGAGGTACAGCTTGCAGAAGGGCGAGGGCTCAGTGGCTAAGTTTGGGGCTCAGTCATCTCTGGCATCACCAGCAAAAGAATCCCAGGTAGCAGGGGTTGGGGGAAGACCTTCCGGTGCCCAGGGCCTTGGAGAGCAGCTGCCTGTCAGAGCAGGCAATACTGAGTTAGACTGACCCATCGCCTGATTCAGTATCAAGCAGTATCATATGACCCCATTTTGGGAAGGGGCTGCGGCTCAGTGGTAAGAGCACATGCATCGAGTAGGAACCAGGGGTCCATTGGAACGGGAGCGCACAGGAGCACAGCTCCGGGAGGCGGGCACATGACCAAGCCCCGCCCCCTCCTCGGCTTCCCTGAGCAGTGCAGAGGCGCAGCGCCCCGGGGAAAGCCCTGCTAGGGTCTTTATTGTTTTTAATGTTTTGTTTTAATATTGATAATTTTATCATTGTTCCTTTTATGACTGTGTGCTGCTTTTCCAGAGACTTGCTCAAGGTGGCATATAAATTTTCTAAGTATACCATTTTTTATCTGGGCACATGGCACATAAGTACTGGAGAAATTTCACCAACACTTCAGCAGCTTCCACCCCATCAGTTTGGTGTAGTGGTCAGGAGTTGGACTCTAATCTGGGAGAACCAGGTTTGATTCCCCACTCCTCCACATGCAGCTGTTGGTGTGACCCTGGGCCATTCACAAGTTCTCTCAGAGCTGTTCTCTCATGAGCAGTTCTCAAAAGACCTCTCTCAGCCCCACCTACCTCACAGGGTGTCTTGTTGTGGGGAGGGGAAGGGATGCGTGGTGCACATGTCCTGGGTATCTCAAGTCTACTTGAAACCTGGTGGTTTCAAGGGAGCAGGAAGAGACTGAGGGTGTGTTCTTTACGCTTATTTTTATTGCACAAAGTATTGGATGGGGAAGGGAATGGAGGAAGAGCAGGTCAGTTTCACTCACCTGTGGAGTGGAGCCTGAGGGGTGGGTGTTGCCTTCTGACACACTTCCGGTATGTTAGGGGGTGGGGCGTATGCAAATGAGTTATGCAAATGAGTTATGCTAATGAGCTCCTGCACCTCTTTTTTTACAAAATGACCCCTGGTAGGAATAATGCATACCTTTAGAACAAATTTAGAGTCCAGTGGCACCTTTAAGACCAACAAAGTACTATTCAAGGTATGAGCGTTGGTGTGCATGCATGCTTTTTCGGATACAAGGAAACAAGTGTGTGAGCTTTGGCACACTAACACACACTAAATAATCCACTTCCAATCCACTTTCCAACTGGATTTTGCCAGTTCACACAGTAAAAACCCAGTTGGAAAGTGCACTGAAAGTGGATTATTTAGCGTGTGTTACTGCAGCCTTTGTCGGTCTTAAAGTTGCCACTGGACTTAAGCTTTGTTCTACTGCTTCGGACCAAGGCAGCTACCCACCTGAATGCATACCCCTGGCATGGGTGCGGCAGGAGGAGGAAACAGGAGTGGTGGCAAAATAAAAGAGCGCGAGTGCAGCACAGGCAAGGAAGCAGCGAAATTAAAATGTTTTCATTCGAGTCATTAAAGGAGGAAGAAGAGGTTCAAAATCATCCCTAGTCCCAACCTTGCCTGTAGCCAAACCTCCCCGTTTCCTGCACCGCAGGCCTGGGAATAAGGAGCTGGAATGGGTGTTGGAATGCCACTGACACTGTTTTGGAGCTGAAACCATTTTTGGAAAGGGGAGGCGGAACAAATTTCCCGAGCTGAAAAACTGGATTGGATTGCAACCCTCTGAATCTATACCTTCGTAAACCCTAATTTATTTTCTGTTTGCATTTTAGCGAGCCTGTTATTGAGGAGTTTGAAATCTACAGAAGTATTTATTTTACCCATTAATCCTTACAGGCTTTCAATTAATTCAACCGGCGGGGGGGGGGGGGGGAGGGAAGCCAGTATCTTTGAATGTTGAAATTCCAAAGCAAAATGTATTAACAGTTATGTGTGAATCCTGGTATTTGACCAATTGTGGGGGAGGCAAATTTCACTTTTGGTTCCGTGTCTATTTTCAAGTGCTTAGAACCATAGGCGTAGAGTATGGGGGGGCTCGAGGGCTTGAGCCACCCCCGGGAAAACAGAGCACCTGCTGCCGCGCCTCCCTGGGTCCTTCCGAGGCCCGGCGGCCGCTGCTGGAGAGGGAGAGAGAAGGGGTGGCGGGGGGGGGGGGGGGAGAGAGGCACCGGCAGCAGCGGCTGGCAGGCCTCGGAAGGGCCCGGGGAGGCGGGGCAGTTTCCCGGAGGGGGGGGAAAGAACATCATCCCAGCGAGCACGTGCGCAAAGCACGTGTGCTAAGGAGCCCCCGTCCCCCCCGGGATTTCCAAAACTCTATGCCCCTGCTTAGAACCAAAGAGAGCTGCTATTCGGTAAGGTCTCCTCTTCAAGCTTCCTGCAAAGAGAGGCCAAGGAGACTGGGAGAGTGTGTGACCAGGGTTTAGCGTGAGCCAGACTTCCCTGGCCCTTAGCCCCAGGAGCTGTTTTCGGGATCATGAATTACACTGAACACCTAACTTCCTGTATTAGCAAGACCTGGACTTTTGAGGTGGTGGTGGTGGGTGGTGGGAAATGTGCCTCTGAGCTTAATAGGAGTGCAAGCCTCCTGGTGGGGCCTGGGGATTGCCTGGAATGGCAGCTCCTCTGCAGACTGCAGAGATCAGTTCCCCTGGAGAAAATGGATGCTTGGGAGGGTGGACTCTGTGGCATTGTACCCCATTCCCCAGGTTCCAGCCCCACATCTCCAGGAGTCTCCCAACCTAGAGCTGGCACCCACCCGCACCCCCTGCCGGCGGCTGGGGATGACTTGGCGAACCCAAAGCAGAGTATACGTCACACCCGGCTGAAGTTCATCTGCTTTTCTTCCCTAGCTTCGTTCAAACGTTACAGTGACTGCCCTGACACTCTGCCTATACATGTACGCGTCTGTATAGGGTTGGAAAATACCTGGAGACTTTGGGGGTGGAGCCAGGAGAAGGCGGGGTTTGGGGAGGGGAGGGGCCTCAGCATAGTACAATGCCATTGACTGTACCCTCCAAAGCAGCCGTTTTCGCCAGGGGAGCTGATCTCTGTCAGCCGGAGATCAGTTGTAAAAGTGGGAGATCCCCAGGCCCCACCTGGAGGCTGGCAACCATATGTCTGTAAGAAAGAGCTGGTGCACATTTACTTCTCTCATTAAACTGGTGACCAGTCCCTGGATAAGCGCACAGTTTCAAATACACATTCAGCTGGGCATGCATCGCATGCCAGATGAGAATTACTCAGTGCTTGTGTAATGACCAAGCGAGTGCACACAGATTGTACTGTATGAACGAGGCTTCTCTCTCTCATGCGAAGGTTTTGGAGCAGACTTGAGGCCCAGCGTGTTACAATATACCAAATGTGAGCTGTGGTTCCAGGTTTTGGAGGGGAGGACAAGGCAAATGACCCCTAGCTGAAAGTATGAAATCAGGGTCATGGAGGACATAACAGTTCCTGCATGGAGGAGCAGTGCCTAGAAGAAGAAGAGATTGGATTTATATCCGGCCCTTCACTCACTTGGAGTCTCAGAGCAGCTTACAAACTCCTTTCCCTTCCCCTCCCCACAACAGACACCCTGTGAGGGAGGTGGGGCTGAGAGAGCTCTGAGACAACTGTCCTTGAGAGAACAGCTGGTACAGAGCTATGGCTTGCCCAAGGTCATCCAGCCAGGTGCAAGTGGAGGAGTGGGGAATCAAACCCGGTTCTCCCAGATTAGAGTCTGCGCACTTAACCACTACACCAAACGCTAGAAGCCTAAAGTTGCCAACTTTTAAACAGGTCCCTCTAGCTGTCCCTTTAAGATGAGTATGATCTGCAGCGACGACTGGGTGACGTTATTTACCTCCATGCCGTGAGAAGCTGCAGTGGCCCACTTTGATGCAGTAAACAAGGGACAGGAGGACATGGTTCTGCCGTTGGCAGCCCTTCAGGATCCTGGTGCCAGCAGCAAGGAGGGTGCCGCTGAGGGCAAAAAGGCCATCTCGAGTTCTCTGCTGGTACCCCAAATGATGCCCCACTGTTGCTTTCTGGCCATAGGAAGAGATCCAGCCAAAGGAGGGTGTCTGGAGAGGTTATTGAAAAGCAGTCCTTGGACTAACCCTTTGGTCAAAACCCCAACCCAAACTCGGGGGTCCACCTGCCTTTTCTTGCCCGGCGTGCTGGCTGATTCCGAGTGGCAGGAGGAAAGGGGTTAACTGCCTAGACCCTACCTGCCACCGCCTTTTAAAGATGCCGAGATGAAAGCCCATAATTTATTCTCCCCACACACGAAGGAGCAATTAGTTCTAAACACGGCTTAATCAGTCAGCGCAAGATTGATTTCTGTAGACTTGGATTTGGTGGCTCCTGGCACCGTGCCAGCCTGCGAGCAATCTCCAAATAAATGAAGTGCAGAGAAGGAAGCCATTACATAATATGATCTATGGGGCCTGTAACTCGCTCGCCTGCTCATTAGCATGCCTCCGGACAAAGGCAGGGCACCGAACCCTCAGCAGGCTTCCCGGCTGTTCCCGCCATCACCCGCGGGTCTCCTGTTTTGCCCTTTTGCTCACCCGGCGGACTCACCCCCCAGGCTCTGCCGCATGCTGTCCCTGTTCCAGGCTCCAAGAGCAGGCATCTCATTAAGAAAAAAAAATTAGACAGAAATCACCAGCTGAGGAAGGAATATGTAAGTTTGGGTGTTCCACTGCACTCTTAATCAGGCACCATCTCCTTTGCTGAAATTATAACGATACTCAGGGCTGCATTAGACAGAGTGATTGCAAGGTAAACAGCAGCTACCATGGTGAGATTACAAAATCAGAGTGTGTGTGTGTGTGGACGTGGGTGTTCGATCCCTGTTCTCTCCTGCAGTGTAGCCCCAGCCCAAATCAGGAGCTCCCTCCCCTGCTACTGCAGTATGCAGTTAAAAATAAGTGGGAGATCTGTCAACGTATTTATTTTGCCCCCCCCCCCCCATGAAGCCTCCAGCATTGTTCCACTCTCCTCTGTTTTATCCTCACCACAACAGACCTGTAAGGTAGGTTAGGCTGAAAGAGAGTGACTAACCCCGGGTCACCCAGTGGGCTTGCACGGCAGAGTGTGGGGATTCGAACCTGGCTCTCGCACCTCCTAGTCCAGCACTGACCCTGACATCACGGTAGCTCTCATTAGGTCCACGGCCATCCCCCATTGCCATCATCGAGATACCCTAGATGATTTCTTCAGCTTAGCTCTACAGTTTCTGAATTACTGTTTGCCCCTAAACATTGCAGCCCTGATCAAATTTGCTTCTCTCTGTGGTTTTTTAAAAAAAGGAGGGGAGAGGTGGAGCTCACAGTTGTTGATCTCCCACGTATTGTCAAATTGGACCCTCTGAACTTTACGAGAGAGTTGGAACTTGAACTCAGGACCTGGCAGCCCGAGTTCAACAACGGATCTCTGACACTGCCCTGGTTGCTAGCACAGCTGCAGCGTAGCTCCTCCTCCATCTCCAGGCCTAGTTCCTCCCCTCCTGAGGAAGGAGGGGGCGCAAACACAGGCCCGTGAAAGTCCCTCTTCCCTCTCTGTTTGCTCCGGCTGGCCGTGTTTGCTGGGGGCTCGTGCTCTGACACGCACTATTGTCTGGCAGACTAATCAGCTGTGCAGAGCCCCACTGAGAATTCCATGGGAAAATTCCCTTGGATGGCAGCGGAGGCATAATCCACAGGTCACAGGCAAGAGTTTCCCAGCATCCCACGCCTGTCATGGATCGAATTCCCTGCTGGTTCTCTTTGCCCTCTGGGCATAAGGAATGAAAAGCGTCGTTGGGAGCTGAGAAAAGATGGGGCTACTCCTCTGGCTCCGTTTTGCAGCATCGAAGCTTTGCTTTTTGGACGGTGTCAAAAAAAAATGTATCAGATGGCAGGGAGCCCTGGCAGCAGAGTGCGCCAGCAGCTGCAAGAGCTTTTGTTTGCCATGGGAATGGGAGACCTGCAAGGCCTTTCCGTCGCTGAGCCGCTGAATGGGGCACTCAGTAACCGGCCAGGGTGCCAAGCCCGACTGACTGAAACGGTCGAGCAAGGTGGAAAGATGGCCGTTTCCCCGAAGAGCAGTGTTTTTGGAAAGGGGTATTCGGGGCAGTCCTTGCAATCTCGTGCCACTTGGGTCGGATGATGAAGACGGGCACTTGTCAGGAGCTGTAACGTAACCGTATGGAAGGGGGCAAGGAGGGGTTGGATCGAGCAATCCTTTCGGCTGATGGGAGGGATTTGGGGCAGTGAGACAGGACTGTCTTCTCTCTCCCCCCACCCCCGTCCTGCTCCTTAAAACGCTGCTTCCCGGGGAGGGGGATAGGGGACTGCCAGGAACAGGTGGAGCAATGAGTTGGAGGTCTGCAGTGGAAAAGGGGCATCAGCAAAAATCACATGCCGTTCCATTGGCTATCTGTAAATCCAACATGCAGTCGGAGGTCTTGTAACAGAATTCATAGAATTGCAACTGGTTTATAAAGCTGGAGATCGTTCTCCTCAAACAACCCAGGTTATAAAGGTTTCCCATCCTTCAGGACTGCCAGGATGTGGGGAGGAAGAATGGGGGAGAGAATTCTGGAGGCTGTGGAGGTGGGCAAGGTTTTGTCACCGTGGCTTCCTTCCTGGGGAGAAGTAGAAAAGTATGATCTTGGGCCAGGAGTTCCAGGCACGGAGCTGTGGGCACCACAGGCTGACACTGATACGATCATTGTCTTTTTTCTCTCTCTCTCTGCAGAACTCCATCCGTCACAACCTGTCCCTGCACACCCGCTTCATCCGCGTTCAGAACGAGGGCACCGGGAAGAGTTCCTGGTGGATGCTGAACCCGGAAGGGGGCAAAACTGGAAAGACGCCACGCCGACGGGCCGTCTCCATGGACAACAACAGCAAGTTCTTGCGGATCAAAGGCAAAGCCAGCAAGAAGAAACAGCTGCAAACCGCTCAGGAGCGCGGGGAGGACAGTCCGGTGAGCCAGCAGGCCAAATGGTCCGAGAGCCCGACCTCCCACGCCGGCGAGGAGTACGACGCTTGGGCCGACTTCCGGACACGGGCCAACTCCTCGGCCAGCACGCTCAGCGGGCGCCTCTCCCCAATCATGGCCAACCATGAGCCGGACGAGTTGGAAGAGGACGACGGGACTCCGTCCTCACCCCTGATGTACCCAAGCCCGTCCAGCACTATGTCCCCCTCCCTGAACGCCCGCTGCTCTGTGGAGATGCCCAGGCTGACGGACCTCACGGGCACCATCAACCTGAACGAGAGCCTGGGGGAGAGCCTTCTCGATGACCTGCAGGACAACTACAACATGAGTCCCGCTCAGCCACTCCCTGCTGGGGGCCTCCGACAGAGGAACTCCAGCTTCAGCTTCAACTCCAAGTGCTCGGCGGTGGGCAACGGAGTAGGGGGAGGAGGAGGAGGAGGAGGAGGAGGAGGAGGAGGGAATACCTACTGCGGGACCATCTACAGCCAGCCTGCCATGAGCCTCATGCGCCGTCTGCCCATGCAGACCATCCAGGAGAACAAGCAGGCCACCTTTGCCCCCATGAACTCCTACCGCAACACCTCCTTGCAGGACCTGCTCTCCTCCATCTCCTACGCGCACAAGGAGGGCGAGCAGCACATGCCGCAAGCCGGCAGCATGGTGCCACCCCGTGGCCACAGACAGAACACCCTTGTGTGCGGGGGTGGGGGTGGAGGGGGAGAGATAGGCCTGGTCCCCTACCCTCCCCACCCCGCCGCCCTGATGAAGAGCAACGCGTTGTACCACCCGTCACCAGCCAGCCACCACCCTCCTATCAACAACAGTGCCTTACCCTCTCCTATCAGCCTTATGAGCCTGCCCAATGACTCTTGCGGCATGGTGGGGATGCCTCACCCCATCCATTCCTACGTCAACAACCAAGGGGCACATATGAGCTTGCTAGATTCCTTGCAGGGACCCTACCCAGAAGCCATGCACACTCCCGTTATGGGCCCAGACCGATTCCCAGCAGACTTAGACTTGGACATGTTCAACGGCAGCTTGGAGTGTGACGTGGAGTCCATCATTCTCAACGACTTCATGGACAGCGACGAGATGGACTTCAACTTCGACTCCGCTCTTCCGCCACAGAACGGTCTCAACATGGCCACTTTGCCCAGTGCCCCGCAGCCCACCAATCAGAGCTGGGTGCCCGGGTGAGAGGACTGACCCCCCCCCCCCGATAGCTCCAACTCACCAGTCAAGCGGGGGGACGGGGGGGACGGGACGGGGGATCGGAACGAACTTTCTCTGTCTCTCCTTCCTCCCCGCCCCCAACTTTTTCTTCTTTGCCTTTGTTTGTTCAGCCAGGCTAGAGCCATCTGTTTAAAACTTGACGACGACACTAAAAACACACACACACACACACAGACACACAATGTAGGGTAAAATGTTTTGACAGGTACCGGCGGCTTCCCGCTCGTGCCAGGTGTATTGTGCAGTAAGTCGGATCTGTCTTTGATGTGTGCAATAGGCACAACTTAGCCATGGCATTGCGGAGCTGCTGGGCCTCTCCCGCCTTCTCTCTCTCCTCTCTCCCTCCCCTCCCCTCCCCTCCCTCCCTGGGCATCTGCACTACTGCACAGAAAGAGGGAACGGGTGATTTGCGGCCCAAAGAATGTCTTCGGTCTTATTGCCCATCCTCCTTCCTTGGCTTCCTTCCTTAGACGGCCTCCTTGGCAGGGCAGTTCTAGATTTCCATTGACTCCTTGGTACCTAAATGCTCGTTCGATTCCCGCCCACCCCAGCCTTGCCTGCCTGTGATGTTCCCGAGGCCAATAGACTAGGCTCCCTGACTCTTCTACAGCAGCCTTGTAAGCCTCGCTAGGCGCCTCAGAGGCCGATAGACTAGGCTCCCTGAATTGTCTACGGTACCTTTGTTATCAGCGCGACAGGATAAAAAGCAGCTCTCTCCTGCTTTAGCTCTAGGACAACCCTATCCAACGCACGTTTGTGGATTTCTTCATAGTGCTGGGGAGGGTGGTGGGGAAGGAAGCACTGTTATCCTTGTGACGCGCCAGGGAAAAGGTTTTCTGATCACTGTGGATCCAGCAGCTGCCCCAGGGGATGCTCCAGGAAGCTGAGCCAATCTGATCAAAGCCGGCTTCCCCAGTGGTCGCATTTTCTGTCCTCAGTGCCTGAAAACAGCAACGGGCAGTTGCTGGTCTCAAACTGTGTACGCATGCAGCCCTGGCAAGAGCGTGTGCGCCGACACATGCCTGCTGTAGTGCGTACAAGTGCACATTTTGCACATAAGCGTGGCTCTTGGCACTATGTGAAGAGCTTGCTGCCGGAGTGAGATTGCTGCTGCTGGCCTGGGAACTGGGCCGGGAAGTGGAGCTGGGCCGGGAGGAACGGTGAGGCATGGATTATATGTCTGATTTTGTGTCCTCTCTTGCCCTTGAATACTCAGCATTGCTAAGGCAGCTCTTAGGTTTTGGAAGGAGGTGGTTGCAGCTCTCAGGCCAAAAGGCGGGCAAGCAGGCATGCCATAGATTTGGAGTAGGCTGTTTCAAAAATCTGGAGTTTCACGGTCCTGAGATAGTCCAGAATGGGGAAGAGAGTCTACTTTGGAGCTTTGGTTTCATACATTGTAAGAGAAGCTTAAAAGGACCAGCCTTTCTGTAAACGACTGGGGGTGTCCAAGCCGGTTGCAATAACCAGGTTCGTACCACACAACCCTTAGCAGGCAGGTGGTGACCAATGGATCACAGTGGTGATTTTGGAATGAAAGGTATCTCCTCACCCTGGCACTCTTAGATGCCAGGCTGCCATCCAAGAATGGGACAGGAAATACTTGGGCACTTGGGGTTGAATGATCCCACCAGTTTGTGGGTTTGCTGCAGGGACAAAGTCAGGCTGAGCTACATTGTAAAATGTTCAACCTTACGGAGCAGTTGTAGGGCATCTGGCTGCAGGATATAACTGGGGAGTGTCCACATGCACAGCCCTGGCTGTTGGACTGGAGAAATTAACTGTTCTGTCAGTACAGGCTTCTCACTAGAGTTTCCAACTTTGCCTTGGCAAATGTTGGGAGATTTGAGGGGCAGTGCGTGGGAAGGGCAGAATTTGGGGAGGATATAATATAACTTCCTGGTGGGAGTCTTGGCAGCCTCCTCTACTCTCTATGGTCTTTACCATAGTCTTTCTACAGAGACTAGGGAAAATCCCTAGAATGCCACTGTGTGGAGGCCATTTTTCCCTTGTCCTCAATTCCTTGGGGCAGGAAATTGAGTTGAGGGTTGGTGATTCTGTACCCCGGGCAGGCAAATGGGAGGCCTATTCCCCACCCCATAGGGTTATGAATGTAGAAACCTTCTGCCTTCATGCTACCGGGAACCGGATATGGGTGTCTGAGTACAATTCTGTCCCAGGCTAAGCGTTTATTAGTTTCGGATTCCAGCAAAATGAGTCTACATTCGTTTTTGGACCTGCCCCAATCACATGCAGTTTGAGCTGGATGGTGCAACTTGGAAGTGAATGGGATCTTGTTCTCGAGATATGGTCTAAGACTATAGTCAGAGTCCTATAATTTCAACGGAAATAGATATGCGTCTAAGACTATAGTCAGAGTCCTGCTGATTTCAGCGGAAGAATGAAGCACGTTTAAAGACACTGAACTTTCTCCCCTTGAAATCAGTGGGGCTTCGTAGTGTTTCAGTGTGCCTGGAGCCTGCCCATAGCTTTGATCCCAACAACGATTGCAAATGTGCACAGTCTTAGGGATAGCTGCTGCGTTCTAACATAATGCATCTCTCTGCTAGTTGGAAGATATATATTTTTTAAAGTATTTCTAGAAAGTTGAAAATAGGAAACCATCGGCACTGCAGTGAACTTAAACAAGATGGCGCGGGCTTAGGACTCATCACCCTAGTCCAGCAAGGGAGATCACAGAAACGGCCTTCGGACCAGGTTCAGTTTTGTGTGGAAAGATGCCTCTCTAGCCCTACATGATCGACTCCTTCCTCTTCCGCATTGCAATGCTTGTTCGCGGCAGATATGTGTTTTGCGGCACATGGTGCTGCGGATCCGTATTTGGGACCATCCCCCCATTGCTATGCGCAAAGAGCTGCCCCACAAGGAGAACCGAATTATGGCCAGTACGTAGACCTCTGTATGGTCATGCTGAAACGAAAGACGCACCTATCTCCTGAAAAGGTTTTTTAAAAAAAAAATTAGTATCCCTCTAATGCAATGAAAATAGCGTCACTGAATATTCTCAAAAGAGATATGAAAAGAGGTGGGGGGGTCCCTCCCCCATTTTTACCAACCTTTCCATGTTCTCCCCTTCACACAGTAGTCAGGAATGGGCACAAAGGCCAGTTTAGCATAGAACTGAAGGCTATTCTGTCTATGCCAAGAATGAATGTTATGAACAATGAGATGGGCTCCCAGAAGCAATGTCTGGCATTGAACGTGTCACAACCTGTGGATGCTGGGGAGGGGGGTGGGGGAGATCACCTTCCCTAGTCCTCCGTTTAAGCTTTTTATTTTGGTCACTATTGTAGCTCGGTGATCTCGCGCAGGTCAGGAATCAGAGGCTATCAGCAAAGAGGGAGCGTATCCTGCTACCCCCTCACAATGCCAGGAAGGGGTGCTGTGCTCCCCCTTCCCATGCATTTGGCAGAAGACAAGTCCGAACTATCAGCCTTATTCTTTATCTCCTGTGATCAGCGACTGGCTAAGAATCATCCCAGGTTCTATAAATGTTTACATGGCTGGACCAATATACTAAATTTAGCATATCAAATTTCTTTGGGCTCGTAACGAGGATTGTTATTTCGTCACAATTATCCGATTATGCTCACACATTTGAGCTAAAAAAAAAAGAGAGAGAAGAAGTTACAGAGTCAAATTTTCCCCGACGTATTCAGTGAAGAATCCCGAATCTGGGAGGAGGGTTCCAAAGCCAGCCTCCAGGGCCCTCAGAGGCTGCGAGTTACCTCAGACCGTTGAGAAAGAGAGGGAATAGGAATCCTATGGCATCTACGGTCATTTTCTCCCCTACACACCTAAGATCTGGGAGGGAGGGAGGGGAACTTGCCAGGAGATCAGAGGTGGGAAACCCTTGCCGTTCCCCTTCATCACTTCCACCCTTCTCATTCCCTCCTTGGTTACCAGACGTAGCAAACTGAGTACTGTCCCACAGGGGTCAGCAGGAGACTGAAGAGAGCAAACAGGACTGCGGGTGGTCACCTGGCTGTGTAGAACGTTCGACTGGCGATCCACCCCCAACCCCCCCCCCCCAGAAGTGCCCTCTTGCTCGGCCATCTTTGTGGTGTGTGAACTGTAGGGTCGTCGTGTGTTCCAATGGAGTCATATTGCTAAGCGTTGTGTTGACTGTCTTTGTGCAAGTGAAGTGCAGTGCCAAGGGGCCGAGATGGTGAGCGAGGGCCTGGGCAGAGAGTGTGCCAAGGAGCCCATATAGGAGAAGGTGCCCATATAGATGGGGGGGGGAGTGCACCCCTTGGCAAGCGAAGCCCAAGCTGCCGACTATTGGCAAGAACCAAGAAACAAGGTGGTGGTCTTGTCTAGAGAGTACAGAGTGTTTCCCTGCAAAATAATCAACTGAGAGGTGCGGGGTACTTGTGAAGGGTGAGGGGTGAGGATAAGTCATCCCCCTAGAAACAAAGGCAGTAATTGTTATTGGAGCTTTGGTAGGGATGCTGTTGCTGGTAGAACAGTTCAGCAGGGATCTTCCTGGTCAACGTCCTGCTCGCTAGGGTTGCCAACTCCAGGTTGGGATATTCTTGGAGATTGTGAGGGGGGGGGTGTAGCCTGGGGAGGAACTGCAGCAGGGTATAATGCTTTTGAACCCACCCTCCAAAACAGCCATTTTTCCCATGGGAGCTGACCGCTGTCATCTGGAAACCAGTTATGATTCTGGGAGATCTCCAGTCCCCACCTGGAGGCCGGCAATCCTATGCCTGCCCTAGCTGTCTACTTGCATCTTAGATATCACCTGAGCCCAGAACCTGCTCCTTTCCCAAAAACCGTTCTTTAAGGTTAGCTTGTGACATGCCCCCCACCCCAACGTATACACATACCCCAGTGAGCGGCTGACAATCTTAAAAGTACAGATGTTGACTGATTGGCTTGGTGAAGTAGTGAGTGCCATGTGGCCAGAAGTTGCAAGGATGTGTTCTCATGCGCCCATGTCCTTGATGCGCCCCTGAGGCTTGGCTCCTTGTGATAGATACACCCAAGAAGTAAAGTAGAGCTTCAGTCTTTGGCAGGCTATCACTTGTCTCCTAATGCACTTAAAACTTTTAAAAAATCTTTTGCGGAGGGGAAAAAATCCATTAAAATAGTCCTATATGGGGAAGGAGGCATCTCTCCCTTTGATTATCAGAATGCCGTTAACCCATATTTTGTTCTCTTTGAAAGTGGAAATACCCTTTCTGCTCCCACTCACAAAATCTGATAGATGTTGACTTGAGGCCTGTTCACAAGTTACAGCAAACACACATTCAGCCTGGGTGCTCTTGATTTTCACATTACAGTCTGTGCGTGTGCAACTGAACATGTGATCGAAACCCTATGCGTGGGTACTGGTCCCCTGTTTCGTTTGTAAAGCGAACATTTGTTAGCTCTCTTACAAACAGGTAGGAAGTTTGTGTGTTCACTGGAACATGTGAACAGGGTACTACTGTTCTGAAAGGCCACTGTGCTGGCCACGGACACAGGTGAGGTTCCAGCATCCCACTGAAGGCAATTGCTCTTCACTAGTGGAAGTAATCGATGACTCCTGCCCTTCCCCCCTCTCTGAAAGCTCTTTGCCCAACTCTACACAGAATGCAACCACATTTTATCCGAGCCAGAACCTGCGGGGCACGTGCATGCCTAATAAAGGAGGAGAGAGTGTTTCTGTGCATGTGCAAAACTCATTCCTTCAGATCTGATACACTGAGCTGCTTTGGGTGAACAGGAAAGATCAGACCTTGTTCAGACAGCACTCCAGATGACTTTGCTGGATAGTCACTGCACTGTGCTAGAGGCAAAAATAAGACTCCCCAACAGCTCCTGTGACTGTCCGTCCATGGCCTTACCCAGCACCTCAAGGTCCGCAGGATGCCTGTTTCGCTTGTGTGTGTGTGTGTGTGTGTGTGTGAGTGTACGTGCGTGTGTGTTCCAGATTTCTTCTCACTGTAAGGAACGATTGGCTGGAGTGGAAGGTTCTGCTGAGCCAATCCCCCGGGGGCAAGGGAAACTGAGTCAGCCAGAGCCCGCCGACCAGGAAGGAACTGATTTGTCTGCCACACCCCTGAACTAAGCACAGTTAATAAAGGCACCTGCTCTGCTGTCTCCACCCTGAACTCTACCGTGGGTACCCACCTTTCCATCCCTGAGTTCTGGCTCATCATCTAGGGCGTGGCTGCTGAAGTGGGCCCAGGCACCAGGTGTGTGGTGTTCAGTCCACCATATTTAAAAAACAAAAACAGCAGGCCCACAAAAGAGGGGAATGGCCCGATGTCAGGAGCTTTTACAAATGGGTCGGGCCGGCCCAAACGTCTCTCAAAAGGTTTGTCTTTTCCTCCTCGTATTTATAACTGTACAGACTTGGGTGGGGAGGGGAAGGGTTTTTCGACAGGCTGTTATCTTCTCACCGCACATAATATTGTACGCAATGTAACCTTCTTGATTGTGCTATTCTAGTTTTGTGTATGTGGCAATGTAAAGAACTGTGTATAGTGCATTGTACAGCATATTTTCATGAATAAAATTGTTTTAAATATGACCAGAACGGCAGTGTGGTATAAGGTGGGTCGCAGTGGCAGCACGGCCCAGGAGAGTTGGAAAGCTGTTCCTCTTTTTTTTTTGCTGGGGGGGGGGAGTGAAAGTTATGGCCTCACTATTTAGAGGTTACTCTCTTGAAGACCTACAAGGAATTCCTGGATGCTTCCTCAGTACCAACTTGCTGATGACCTGGGATCATTCAGAGGTCACAGCACTTTGGCATGGAACTGTACACTTTGCCCAACAGGGACAAGAGCCCCGATAACAACTCTGGATTGGGAAATACCTGGAGATTTGTGGGGTGGAGCTAGGGTTGCCAAGTCCAGGTTGGAAAATACCTGAGGACTTTGGGGGGAGGAGCCAGGAGAGGGTGGGGTTTGGGGAGGGGAGGGGCCTCAGCATGGTACAATGCCATAGAGTCCACCCTTCAAAGCAGCCATTTTCTCCAGGGGAACTGATCTCTGTCAGCTGGAGATCAGTTGTAAAAGCAGGGGATCCCCAGGCCCCACCTGGAGGTTGGCAACCCTAAGTGGAGCCTGAGGATGATGAGGTTTGGGGCATGGAAACACCTCAGTAGAGTACAAGGCCATGGAGACCACCCTCCAAAGCAGCCATTTTCTCCAGCAGAACTGATCTATATAGTCTATATAGTATGATCTATAACAGTCTGATCTATAACAACTCTGGTTTGGGAAATACCTGGAGATTTGGGGGGTGGAGCCTGAGGATGATGAGGTTTGGGGCGTGGAAGCACCTCAGCAGGGTACAGGACCATGGAGTCCACCCTCCAAAGCAGCCATTTTCTTCAGCAGAACTGATCTATACAGTCTAAATAGTCTGATCTATAACAACTCTGGTTTGGGAAATACCTGGAGATTTGTGGGGTGGAGCTTGAGGATGATGAGGTTTGGGGCATGGAAGCACCTCAGCAAGATACAGGGCCATGGAGTCCACCCTCCAAAGCAGCCATTTTCTCCAGCAGAACTGATCTATATAGACTATATAGTATGATTTATAACAGTCTGATCTATAACAACTCTGGATTGGGAAATACCTGGAGATTTGGGGGGTGGAGCCTGAGGATGATGAGGTTTGGGGCATGGAAGCACCTCAGCAGGGTACAGAGCCATGGAGTCCGCCCTTCAAAGCAGCCATTTTCTTCAGCAGAACTGATCTATATAGTCTAAATAGTCTGATCTATAACGACTCTGGTTTGGGAAATACCTGGAGATTTGTGGGGTGGAGCTTGAGGATGATGAGGTTTGGGGCGTGGAAGCACCTCAGCAGGATACAGGGCCATGGAGTCCACCCTCCAAAGCAGCCATTTTCTCCAGCAGAACTGATCTATATAGTCTGGAGATCTGTTGTAATACCAGGAGTCCACGCCTCCTGGGGCGTGGAAGCACCTCAGCAGGGTATGGGGCCATGGAGTCCACTCTCCAAAGCAGCCATCTTCTCCAGCAGAAGTGATCTATATAGTCTGGAGATCTGCTGTAACACCAGGAGATCGCCAGGCTCCATGTGGAGTTTGGCAATGCTATTTCATGAAAAGAGGTTAGTCTAAAGACCTGGAATCACCAAGGGCTGTGGCTGTTCTTTGAATAGACTTCTGAATTACCTTGACCTAGATAGCCCAATCTTGGAAACTAAGCAGGGTTGGCCCTGGTTTGTATTTGGCTGGAAGACCTCCAAGGAATACCAGGGTCATGATGCAGAGGCAGGCAATGGCAAACCACTTCTAAAATGTCTCTTGCCTTGAAAACCCTATGGGATTCCCAGAGTCAGCTGTGACTTGACAGCGCTTTCCACCACCACCAGCTTCTGAATTGTAAACTGAGGCCTGGGGGTTAGATCCAACCAGCTTTTCTACTGGTGAAAAAGGAAGGAGAGGGCCACTTCTGACCACCAAAAGTACTGTTCTGGGAATCATGGGACCTGCACGGCCGAAAGGCACATGGGGTGGAGGCTGCCGTAAGAAGAGGGATTGGACAAGACTGAGTGAAAAAGCTGGCTGGATCTAACCCTGTGGGTGACATACCAGGAATCAGACCTGGACTGCCTGTTTTCCTTCCTGGAATCAGGAACTGGAGTCAGAGTTCGGACCGGGACTTGTGGCTGAAGCTTCTACTCGTACTTTGTCAACCACGTATAGCGTCGATGAGCCCTGGACCATTGTGAGGTCTGGTCCATCGTAGGAAGGAACTTCTGTTGAACGTCCTTGTTCTCTTCAGTGTTCCAAGTAGGCTTTAGGGCTAGAGTCATGCCAAACAAAACCAGGGCATTAAACTTCCAAAATGTGCCCTTGCTTTTGAATATTGCGGGGGGGGGGGGTATTTAAAAAGGAGCCCTGACATGCATAGCCCAGGCTAGGCTGATTTTGTCAGATCTTGGAAGCCAAAGCAGGGTGGATTCTTCAGGAGTTCCCAACTACTAATACCTTTCCTGATGTCCACCAGATACTTTTAGAAAGTGGCTGGGGCTAGGTAGAGCTTTTGCTCAGCAGGGCTTCTGACTGGCTGTGCGGATTAGAAGGCATCCTGTTAAACAGAGCTTCTGCCTGAAACATTAAAGAGGTACTATTATAGAGTTCTATATCTCCTTGCCTCCCTCTAAGCTGAGTTAGTGTGAGCTAGCTGACAGTTTTTTTTAGCCTCCGGCTCACCCGTTTCTGTCTTAGCTCAGGAAGGATGGCTCCAGAGCAAACTGATTTATGCAGCAGCCAAATTGCTCGCCAGTAGCTCCCAAAGTAGAATTTTTGCTCCCACAGCTTAGAAGGAGCACTGCTTCCCCGACATTTTGTGGCCTCCCTTGGCAGCCATTTTGTGACTGTGCCCACTGTCCCTTGTCAGAATTCCCAAGGGGACCTCTGCTTGAGGGCAAGCAGGCAATTAACTTTCTTGCTGGGGTGATGTCAGTCTACAGCTCATTCTCCTGCTATTACAGTTGATCTCCCGATGACCAAGATCAGTTCCCCTGGAGAAAACGGTTGCTATGGAGGGTGGACTCTATGGCATTGTTATACCTTGCTGAAGTCCCCTCTCCAGGCACTGCCTCCCAAATCGCCAGGTATTCTCCAGTCTGGAGCTGGCAACCCTGGATCCCTGACATGTCCCTCAAACACACATGCAGAGCAGAGGCTGATGTGGCTTTAAGGCTTATTTTTCCAGGATAAGTAATAATTGAAATAGGCCTCCATCAAGTGCGTGCTATGGGTGGTAGTTTCACTGTCAAAACGTCCACTTTGACAATTCACTGTTTATGATTCATAGTTAATATGCTACCCTGAGGTTCTGATGCCGTTGGCTTGAGTGATTGATGCTTCCGTTTGGCTGCATTCCTGTTGTCTTTTGGGGTGGATGTTTCTTATTTTCATTCATTTGGTTAAAACATATCTAGCTCACTGTTCTCCCAAAGGGATCCCAAACAGTTCACAAACAAGTTTTGTTTTTAAAGGAGCTCAAAGAACAGTCACATGTCCAGAAAACTTCAGCAGAGAGCCAGAAAGGGAGGAGGGGAGTCTTGTTACCATTAACTTGGTTTGCACAGCCTTCGAAGGGATGTGCAGCTGTCTTCTCGACAGTCTCCAGAAGACCATTCCATAGCACGGGGGGCCAACACTGTAAAGGTCTGACGACAAGCACTTGCAGTATGTGCTAGGCTTGCCAGCTCCAGGTTGGGAGATTCCTGGAGATTTGTAGGATGGAACCTGGGGAGACTGGAATTTGGGGTAGGACAGGACCTCAGCCAGATATAATGCCACAGAGTCCACCGTCCAAAACAGCCAATTTATACAGTGAAACTGATCTCTATTGTCTGGGGATCGGTTGTATAACTGGAAGATCTCCAGGTGGCACCTGGCAGTTGGCAACCCTAGCAAGAGGGCACAGCGATCAGGAAAGGTTGAAAAAGACCAGGATAGCTGCACAGGTTCAGTTAGGGAGAGGCAGCCCTTTTAAGTATGCAGGTCTGAAATCGCGAAGAGTTTTTGAGGTCAAACCCACAAACTCAGATTGAACCCAGGAAAAAATTGGCAGCCAGTGCAGTGATTTCAGCATGGGAGTTAATGTCTACAAAGCGGCTAACTCCTGGCTGTTCCATTACATACCAATTAAAAGTTTTCACACTGTCTTCAAAGGCAGCCCTACACAGATTTTTGATGTGGTAGCCTGGCCTTGAGGTGGGTCAACTAGGCAAGGTCAGTTGCATCTGAGAGGAAAGGTTAGGCAACCAATTATTTGGGTCAAAGAAATCACATTTACTAATTATTATTATTAGTCCTTCTTTTTGGGACAGGAAAAATGGGGGTGGGGTTGCTAAACAATAATAAATGTTTCCTTGAAGAGGGCAACTAGCACACATTGTGGATTTCCCAAATTGTGGCAACTCAACCAAGTAACAGTAAAACCAGTAATCATCATTGGATTACTGCCGCTGCAATCCCAGGAGACAGCAGAACAGAAAAGAAAGAACAGGAGAAGAAGACAAAATACCAAGACCTACAAATAGAGTTAGAGTGCCTCTGGGAGAAGAAGATGGCCATCATGCTGATTGTCATCGGAGCAATTGGAGCAGGGTCTAGAAGTCTCAAGAAACACCTGAACAATTCTGGGCATTGAACAAATAGCACCAGCTCAGCTCCAGAAGACCAGGTTGCTTGGAACAACAAAGATCCTCTGACAATACAGTTCCCAAGAACTTGGCTAGATCTCAAACTGCAAAACACCATTTATCAGTCAAATATATGACTGTGAACAACAACAACAACAACAACAACAACAACTGACTTTCCCCCTGGTCTTCTGCAGCCCTAGAAACCACAGCTCTCCCCCTTCTAGGACAACATTCAATGCAAATCGAACAAACACTTGTCTAGAAAATTAATCTCAAGCTGAGAGTACAAATAATGGCCAATACAGCCTTATCCCGCCATGGCATTGTGGCCCATTTGTAAATAAATAAAAAGTAAAGCAAAAGGATGCCAGTCAACAGTGCCGTCCTATGCGGAGCGATTCCAGGCCAAACACATTGATTTCTACGGGCTTTAGACTGGAGTCACTCTACACAGGATGGCATAACAACAAATGACTCATTGTGGATTTGGATAGCTGTACCTGAAAATTCAGTAGGGGACCAGCAAGGGAAGCATGGAAATAAAAATAGACCGAAACAAAGCTCTATATATAGACAAATGAATGCAGCAAAGCAAAAAGCTAACAATCAACTAACAGATAAATAGAGGGGGGAAATGAAATCAAAGCAAGCAGAAGCAAAGAAAGATGTGCAAACAATAGGGAAAGAGAAGACAAGGACGTTCCGAAAGTAAGCAAGGTATTACGTCTACGGCGCAATCCTCTGCGGAGTCACTGCCGTCTAAGCCCATTGCAATTAATGGGATTAAACTGGAGTAACTCTCCGAAGGACTGCAAAGTAGAACCATCCTCGAAAGGGTTGGGGAGGAGGGCGGCACGTTTGTGTTGTGTGGCTTTCTCAGGAGTGCAAATCTGAACCCAGGGTAGGGTTGCCAGCTCCAGGTTTGGAAATACCTGGAGATTTGAAGATGGGAGAGTGGGGTTTAGAGAGAGGAGAGACCTTGTTAGGGTATAATGCCATGCAGTCCACCTCCCGAAGCCATTTTCTTCAGGAGAAGTGGAATACATGTTTTCATTAATTAATTAAGTTTTTTTGAAAACTGTCGATCAGTTGCGATTCTATCTCCACCCCCACCTGGAGATTGGCAACCGTAGCCCAGGGCCACCCAGAGTGGGGGAATGGAGGCACAGAATTCTCTGGGCTCTGTTGCTCTGGCAAGTGGGGCGAATGAGAAGCCTTTGTCCCGGCCCAGCCTTGACTTGGGAGGAAGACTCCTTAGAAGACTTCTCTCTGAGCCGCAGAGCATGCTGGGAAATACCTCCCTGCCTTCTCTACCGCAGCCAGTTTCCATTCAACATCCAGTCCAACAAGCAGGCCAGGAGCCTTCATAGTCTATCTGTTCACTTCCAGCACCCCCAAAATCCCCCTTAGCTGAAAGGAAGTACAAATTTGGCCCCTTTTCAGTTCTTTTTGCATGATGTCATCAGGAGCCATTTTATTTGTTTGTTTGTTTTTTAATTTGATTTCTATCCCACCCTTCCCACAAGCGGGCTCAGGGAGGGCTACAACATTAACATAAACGAATAAAATCAAGATAAAACTATAAACTTAACCTTTAGATGACGGCAATCAAACTATATCACAGCTGTTTTCTGTCCTGCCCATTTTTTGTTGCTGGTGTTCCAGCTTTCCCGATACCACTGGCACATCATTTTTGTGCCACTGATGCAAAAGTGGCATTATTTATTTATTTGGGATGCGGCTAGCCTTTTGAAACAAAGTGTTCACGGTCACGGCGAGGGGGGATAATTTGCCCAAGAAAGCAGGAAAGGGTGCCCAAAGAAAGACCTCCTAGTCAGTGTTTCCTCTAAGCAGAGTTAGTGAGAGCTAGCTCGCCATTTTTTAGCCTCCAGCTCACAGATTTCTGTTTTAGCTCAGGAAGGATGGCTCCAGAGCAAACTAATTTATGCAGCAGCCAGATTGCTCACTCACAACTTTAATACCAGTAGCTCACAAAGCAGAATTTTTGCTCACAAGACTCCACAGCTGAGAGGGAGCATTGGTCCTAGTTTGATCATAACATGGGTTTGCCTCCCCCCCCCCCCCCCCCCGGAGCTTCTCCGGCCCACTTCAGCATCGCCTTTCTTCGCTATTGCAGAGAGACTTGGGGAAGTGCATGGGGGGCATGGTTAAATGGCTTTCCGTCCCTCCCCCAGATCGGGGAGAGAAAGAAAGGCATTTTCAAGGTGCCTGGGTTCCCTGCTTGCCCTTTTCCAGCTGCCACATGTCATCTAGAGGAGGGCAGGCAGAGAGAGGCTTTTCCTTGTCAATTTCACTCGCAGCTGACTGGCCGGAAGTGAAATTGACAAGGAAATGGACAGGCTCCCCAGAGGGAAAGAGGGCATTTTAACATGCCCCCTTTCCCTCTTGTGTGTAAGGTGGGGAGGGCAGTGTGCTCTGTAGCCAGGCATGCCAGAGGTTTTGGCTGTAGGCGTGGCCAACTCAGAAGCCAGCTGGAACTCCATTCCTATGCGTTCCTGCCCCAAAATAGCCCTGCTTTCCATCTTTGCATGGACATCAAAAGCAGAGCACTGGTACTGGTGGTGCTGGAAAGTGCCATTAAGTTATAGCTGACTTACAGCAAGCCTGTAGGGTTCTCAAGGCAAGAGATATTCAGAGGTGGTTTGCCCTTGCCTGCCCCTGCGTAGCAGCCCTGAACTTCTTGGGTGGTCTCCCATGCAAGTACTGACCAGAGCTGACCCTACTAAACTATTGAGATCTGACGAGACCAGGCTAGCCTGGGCCATGCTGGTCAGGGTACATTGACACTAGGAAAAGGGGAATATAATGTCCCACATGCCATTTCCATATGCAGAAATGCTCTCCCGCTCAAGGCTAACATTGCCTTTAGCCCCTTCCCCCACAGATTAAAAAGAAAACACAATAACAAAATAAAGGAATAGAACTGGATAAATCTTTAAATACATTGTTTCATCCATTAGAAATTTCTGTGTTTTTTTTCTCATGATTTTTTGACTTTTGAATTATTTGGCCTTTTTTTTGGAAATGGAACTGGTGCATCACAGTAGGTGCCTTCCATCACCCCCTCCAGTTTTCTACAGATCATGCCTAGTTTGCCACACTTTTGACTTTTTTGCCCCTCTAAATGTGTGCATTCATAAAACACTGCAAAAAAGCAGGCTTGATGCAACTGTACAGACAGCTATGTGATCCCTTGTGTACAGAGCTTTTCTGGGGCCCATGAGTGCAAGTGGACATCCGTGATACACTGGACAGAAAGAACTGTGATACAATCAGACGTATGATTGCATAAAGATTGCTTTTTTGTAGTGTTGTATGAACACAAACGTATGCATTGCTAACACAGAGAACGGGGAAGGCTGCACATCAACTAGAAAATGGCATATGTTTCATTTCCAGAATCAATTCAACTGGAAATCAAGAAGATTCAAATGGAGCCCTAACCTGGATAGCCCAGGCAACTCAGATCTTGGAACCGAAGCAGGGTCGACTCTGGCAAGTACTTGGATGGGAGACCTCCTTGGAATGCCAGAGGCAGGAGGCGGGGGCAGGCTTTACACAGCCAACTCTCTGAATATTCTCCATGCCTTCAGTATGGGTCAGTCACCAGAAGTCACCAGGTGTGCGTGTACACACACACACACACACACACACACGTACAAAAATACCAAACAGACCCAAAGAAGATTCAACTGGGAATCTCCCTGAGCTGGATAGCCGAGGCAAGCTTGATCTCATCAGATCTCAAAAGCTAAGCAGGGCTGACTCTGGCAAGTACTTGGATGGGAACCCTGCAAAGGAATACCAGGGCTAGGACACAGAGGCAGGCAGTAGCGAGCCACCTCTCTGAAAACATACAAGCCCCAGTAGGGGTCATCAGAAGTCACCATGACTTCCAGGCTTACAAGGACACACACACACACACACACACACACACACACACACGATTCAACTAGAAATCAATAGAAATAAAGGACAGAGCAGACCCACAGTGGACTGAGAGGACAAAACGAGAGACTCTGCTCATGCCTAATGTCCACTCCATCTGGAGGGAGAGACGCAGCACCGCGGCTGAGTTCACGTCAGGAAAAGTCTGCCGTGCCTCGGCTGCCAGTTCGACGCAGGCATAATTGCTGAGGCTGTTATAAAATTTTACAAGATTGGATGCTCACTGTACAGTCGCTCGCTTTGTATTCACAAAACAAGGATGGAAGCATGTATTCTTTTCATTTGCAAATCCTGCAGTGTCTCACAAACACTGGAATGCCACTCTCGGCGCTTCGAGAACTGCCTTCAGAATATGAAGCCTGCCTTGCCTCCGTTTCTAGGAGGGCCGTCCTTCCCGACGAGGATTAAAAAAACCCCCTTCACCTGGGCAGATTTCTCAGGCAGCTGGATCTCCCCATCCTGTGGATGTCACAGAATCAGCCTACTCAAACATTACTCAGGATGGGGGCAAGGGAAGGGGGTCTTCCAATGATTGCTGAACCTGCAGAAAGATCGTAACGTGTGCACACAAGAAGCTCAGTGGCAGAGACATAGCTTCATACAGCCAGCATGATGTATTGGTTAGAGCGTTGGATCAGGACCAGGGTAGGGTTGCCAGCCTCCAGATGGGAGCTGGAGTTAGAACTGATCTCCAGATGACAGAGATCAGTTCCCCTGGAGAGTTCCCCTGCAGCTTTGGAGGGCAGACTCTATGGCAGCACACCTCTGCTGAGCACTCTCCCTTCCTCAAACTCGGACCTCTCCAGGCTACACTTCCAAATCTCCTGTCAAACCAGAGATGGCCACTCTAGCGAGACAGGGGCTCATATCCCTGCCCACCAGTGAAGTTTTCCAGGTAACCTTCATGTTGGACAATCCCACCTGGATCTATCTCAAAGTTGTCCCCTTTGACTGGCAGCAGCTCTCTAGACACTTGGTCTTAGTATGGTCTCTCGCTAAACCCGCTATGGAGATTCATCAGTTGAAGACAGAATCTGGGACCTTCTAAAAATATGTGCTGTACTGCTCAGCTAGGGTTACCCGGTCCCTCCTGGCCATCAGCAGGGGGATGGGGAGGAGAGGGTCACCAGATCCAGGTTGGGAACTCCTGAAGATTTGGGGATGGAGCCTGGGGAAGACAGGGACCTCTGTTTACCCTCTAAAGCACTGGTTCCCAAAGTGGACAATACCGCCCCCTTGGGGGCACTGGAATGATCCAGGTGGACTGGAATGATCCAGGTGCAGAAGGTAGATGTCCGGGGGGTGCTGAGTAATTTTTTTTCTGAAAGGGGGGCGGTAGGCCAAATAAGTTTGGGACCCTATGCAAAGCATCCATTTTCTCCAGGGGAACTGAACTCTCTCGTTTGGAGATGAGCTGTAATTCCAGGGGATCCCCTGGTCCCACCTGGAGGTTGGCATCCCCATGCTCAGATGCCGCTCTTCCCACAGCTTGACTCAGGGTCAGCATCAAGGGTCAGCACTGGTGGGGGCCCAGAGGTACTTTACCCACCTTCTTTCCACTAAGAATAGAGGATTCTCCCAGAACCCCCAGGATACTGCAGGACCCTCCATAGAGATCTCCTACATCATGCCAGAAGGGGCACTTGGAGCAAGTCCAACACAAGACTTTTGCTACTCTTAGCACGGTGGACACTGGTCTTTCGTCCTTGAGATGGCAGAAAGGGGCCACAGGAGGCTCATAGTGAGAGCATGGAGCAATTCACTAAGAACCGACAATGGTAGAGTTTTCAACAAAGGAGCACCATTTGAATGAGCAAACAATCCTTTGTCCTATATATTAACCAACATTAGACACCGTACCCAGTGCAGGCAGGCCCGCTATTTGCACGGCTGCCAACTTCCAGATGGGGCCTGGAGATCTCCTGGAATTACAACTGATCTCCCAGTGACAGAGATCAGTTTCCCTGGAGAAAATGGCTGCTTTGCTGTTTGGACTCTATAGCATTGTACCCCATGAAGGTCCTTTCCTTCCCCGCGAACCTTTTCCTCCCAAGTCTCTATTCCCCAAATCTCCAGGATCTGCCCAGTCTGGAGCTGGCAACCCTGGGGAGGGTTATGGTTAGGGTTGCCAGGCAGAAAAATAAGGCCTTGTCTGTTTACAGGAAGTTCTTACAATAGAATTCCTGGTGATTCTTAGAGCTACCTGGAAGTAACAAAGCATAACTCTAGGAATTGCCAGAAACTCTATGGTAAAATTGGTTATGTGGCAGACAGGGTTCCCAAGTCACCCTGGGGGGCGGGGAAACCCCTCATCCAGAGGCCCGCTCCCCGCCGGACCAGATTGGGCCACCGGGGGAAACCCTGCCCCCAAATTGCCAGGCTGCAGCGACATGCCCGGTGCAATGATGTCACCCGGAGGTGATGTCATCGCGTCAGGCACGTTTTGAGGGGGACGCTCTGTAATTCGAGGGAAAACTCTATGGTTTTCCCTCGAATTTCAGAGGTCCCGCCTTAACGTGCCCGATGCAATGATGTCACTTCCGGGTGACGTCATCATGCCGTGCACGCAAAGCGCTCACAGCAGAAGACTCCTGGGTGGGCAAGGAGTTCCCCCAGCATCACATATGGTAGGACTTGGCAACCCTAGTGGCAGAGCATCTGTTTTACATGCAGAAAGTAGTCAAAATTGCCTCTGATGAGCCGATTCAGTAGAAGGCAACTTCATGCAATCATCAAAGTCAGCATGATCAGGCAGAGGGTCTGCCAACGCCAGGCGTCCCTGGATAATGCTGCTCCCATTCCTCCTCGCCATCCATGGTCCCTGAGGACAAGTCAACAATTCCTTGCAAGCATCTAGGCTTGCCAGTCTCCGGGTGGTAGCTGGAGATCTGGGATTACAACTGATATCCAGGCAACAGAGATCAGTTCTCCTGGAGACAATGGCCGCTTTGGAAGGTGGACTCTATGGCATTATATCCCACCCTCTGCCCTCCTCAGGCTCCACCCCCCAAATCTCAAACCCGGAACTGGCAACCCTATGAGCACTGCTGATTATTTCCCCTTCTTTGGGGCCTAATGGTGTTGCAGCTTTTGGTGACCGGAAGCTGAGTGGCAGCTGCTGTTGCCATAGCAACACTCCCCATAGTCAGCTGGCCTCCTCCAGAGAGGAGTGGATGGGATGAAGAGGAGGCCCACCGCGGGCAGAAGGGGTTCCCACTGTTCACCTCTGGCCGCCCAGGCCCACTAAAACATGGGAGAGGCTGCCCTGTTTCTTCCTTTCCGTCTTGAGCAACATCTTCCAGGACCCTCAAGATTCCCACATTATAAAAAAGTGTGGAGCCTTTGACCGTCGCAGTGTCCATAAAGGTCGCTGGGAGAAACTTTGGGGGCAGAAAGGGACGGTGGAAGGGTTGCCTTTCAGGGGTGGTGGTGGTGGTGTTTGCTTCTGTCATAAAATATTCCATTTGCAAGAATTTTGGAAGCCTTTGAAAGAGTTTTTTTCCCCCTCTCAGTGTTATTAATTAAGGCAAAAGAATCCCCATATGGAAAGAGAAACAGTCAAGTTGTATTTTTGCTAAATACGCAGCACCATATGGTAACATACAGAAAATTGGCCACATAGGCGGTTTTGGCTATATTTTACCATATGGTCCTATGTGCTTTATAATTTCTTTGTTTTTCAAAGAGGGCATTGTCTTCTGGGGTTGAAATGAACAGCCTGCCCCTGGGAGGGGGGGGAGGAGGCGAGGGCCAGCTCCACTCCACAAGGAGGCTGGGAATGGATCCAATCTCTGTGTCTCAGAGGGGACCGGCAGCATCAGGCACAAGGGCCATTGGAGAAGAGACACTTGCTAGAGGCGTGTGCAGCAGGAACTGTTATGTCCGCTGACTGCCACAGGGCGAGTGATCTCGGAGGGCTGCGGGATGAAGTGGTCCTGTAGCGCCTTGATGATTGCATCGAAGGTTGCCTCAGAGAGCTTGGTGGGCATGAGAAGGTTCCGAGCCAGCTCTACCATTGCGGTGCCGCAGGGACTGATTAGGAGGCCCCTCTTGCGGTCTTCTTGGGTGACCTGATAGAAAACCAGGATTGACTTTAGTCCCTCGACCCAGGCTTCCCAGTGCCGGGGCTGTGCAGGGTCGAATGGAGGGACGAATCCTACTCCCGGAGCGGTGGCCATTGTGCTGTGCGGTGATTGCAATGCAGAAGCGTTCCCTCGGTTGCCTTCGGGGCTCATGGACAGAGCAGCGGCTGAGGTCCTTGCTTCCTTGGGGTCGCGACAGCCCAGCTCGCTCAAGGGGATCCCATCCTCGTCGCCAGTATCATGTACTGGGTTCATTGCACTGAAGAGTCTTACGACGACATAGCGATAAGCATACTTTATTAGAGTACACAACTAAACATGCGTACTGGCTGAGATGGCCAACTATATACAGTCCCTAGGACACACCCAAAAGTCCTATTGGCAGGTTTGAATTTCCCCTCCGGAGTTCTTATTGGAGGGCTAGCGGTGGTCTAGAATCCTTGACTCCTATTGTTTTCAGGAGTCAAGCTCAGGCAATGAGCCGCTGGTGCCCTGTGGGGGTCAGCAGACATAACAGGAACACAGGAGGGCAGGGGGCAAGCCAATGGGGGGAGGCTGAGGCCTGATCTACATGGGCTTAGGGTCACCAGGTACCCCTGGCCACCAGCAGGCTGGGAAACTCCTAGGGATTTAGGGATGGAGCCTGGGGAGATTTCAGTGGGGTACAATGCCATAGAGTCCACCCTCCAAAGCATCCCTTTTCTCCAAGGGAACTGATCTCTGTTATCCAGAGATGAGGTGTAATTCTGGGGGAACCCCAGGTCCCACCAGGAGGCTGGCCTCCCAAATGGGCCAACAAAACAAAAAGGAAAACATGCCAGATGACATTTGACTGATTCCACCATGCAGGGTTTGTCGGGGGAATCAGAGCATTCACCTCGTCCAGTGAGATGGGACGAAGCCTGCACAGCGAAACGCTCAGGGACTTTGCTGGGAGCAGTCCATTTTTTTCTTCCTCCCTACACGGGCTGCAGCTCGGTAGGAAATGGTCAGTAGGATTTGGAGGAGGTTGAATGTCTCGTGTCCAATGCTCCCTCTAAGCTGTGGAGTCTTGTGAACAAAAATTCTACTTTGTGAGCTACTGGCCTTAAAGCTGCGAGCGAGCCATTTGGCTACTGCATAAGTTAGTTTGCTCTGGAGCCATCCTTCCTGAGCGAAGACAAAACTGTGTGAGCCAGAGGCTCAAAACTGCGAGCTAGCTCACACTAACTCAGCTGTGTGTCACTTTAAACTGCAGTTAAGGATTCCTTGGGACTCAATAGTTTTTACCATCATATCCTTTTATGCTGTGATGTCTCTTCCAGTTACACAATAGGAAATGATGTTGTGGTGTCACAATAGGCCATCTCTTTGAGCCTCCAGCTCCCCCCCCCCCATCTCCTGGGGGAGTATTTTCCAGCCAAGGGCTTATGGATGAAATGATATTTGAACTGGCAGATTCCCAGATTACAGTTTATGACCTAAACTGTTATGCAAAGCAGTTTCCAAATGTTACAGGTACGCCCAGGATTAGTATTCCCATATTGCAGCTATAAGACTGAGGTTTAGCTAAAGGGCCTAAGATGAGCTCTTAGTTGGAGCCAGCCCAAGTACAGCTCATTATCTTAAACAGAATCTTCTGGAATCTTCTGGAAAAGGCAGAAAGGGATGGGGGGGGGGTCGACTTGGAAATCTGCCCTTCTTTATCTAGAAATTGTTCCATTTGTAACACAAGAAGGTTCATTAATTTCAGCAGGTTTTTGTGGTTCCTGAAGCTTTGTTATTTTTAACATGGTCTACCATCTGGAATTGAGCTTTCAGCTGCTGAAAACTGAAGGGAATATATATATATATATTACATTTCAGAACAGGAGATCATTGGAAAAATAATTATCAGGAGATGTGGCTAATTTTTTAAAATCAAAAAGCCCTCGCATTTTCACAGGCCAGGGCGTGAAGTCCCTGATTCATCTGCTGCTGACAGACGTGGCTTTATACCTTCAAGTATAAATGAAATGTGGTGTTGGATGAGAGTCTTATGGATACTGTGGACCGCCAAAAAGACAAATAAGTGGGTTGTAGGTTAAATCCAGCCTGAACTCTCCCTAAAAGCTAAAATGACTAAACAGCGGCTACTGTACTTTGATCACATTATGAGAACACGAGAATCACTGGAAAAGACAAGGATGCTAGGGCAAGTCGAAGGCACCGGGAAAAGAGGAACATCCGACACAGAGATGGATTGACTCAATCAAGGAAGCCACGGCCCCTCATTTGCAAGACCTGTTAACAACAAGGACGTTTTGGAGGACATGAATGCATGGGGTCTCCGTAAGTCAGAAGCGACTTGACGACACTTATCACACACATAAAGCGGGACTTGGGGGCCAGTTTTCAATAGAACTAGCATTTCTTTTTTGCTGATTTGTTTCATAGAGGCAACTGAAGCTCCTAATACCGGTTTAGGAGACGGGCCTCTCTAGCTGGATATTACCTGTGACTGGCAGTAGTCGCGTTCACAAGTTACAGCGAATGTATGTAAAATCTATCTATAGTGTACGCTTGGTTTTGTGCACGGAGTAATCCTCATGTGACGTTCAAAGGCTGTTTTTACATCTGACTTTCCCGCTGGAATCATTCTAGTTCCAAAAAAACCTGCCCACACCTCTGTGCGGTGTGAAACCGTGCTGCCACTGAAATGTCCACATCTACTAATTGCCCTCCTGTGGTCAAGCTAGTATTCAACCGGCTTGATTCTGCTTTAAACAATTGCTGTTGATTAGTGCACTTAGACCCCCTGGAGTGAAATTTCACACCACTGTGAAATCAGCACAGGAAAAGACAGCAGTCAAACTACTTTAGAGGGGAGGTGTAAAATGACCCAAAGCATGGACAGCTGAACATCTAGATTCAAGACCACTTGAGAGCAGGGCTCATTTCGTAGCAGGAGCTCCTTTGCATATTAGGCCACACACCCCTAATGTAGCCAATCCTCCAAGAACTTACAGAGCTCTTCTTACAGTAAGCTTTGTAAGCTTACTGTAAGCCTTGGGGAAAGCGTTTGTTATGTGAAGATGGTTACATCTGAGAGGTTTGGTTTGGGAAGGGAAATTTACTGCTTCACACCTCACCTTCTTTCCTGTGGGAATCAAACGGCCAGGGAACCTTTTGCCCGCGGTTTTTTCCCCCTGTTGATTGGTTACCTATGGGCAATTCAAATTGTACGGGAGGGTATATTAGACCTGCTTCTATTGTATACGTTATCTCTGACAATAATCCGAGGACCTGTACCAATGTAGAATTTGGAAATAAAGAACTGTGTTTCATCAACAAAGATCTTATCCTTGACTACTTTGAGCAGAAGCCTCACAGATTGTCAGAGATCTGTGACTGGGACTTGGCCGTTCCTGACCATGTCGGACGATGGTACTCTTCCCATCCCTACAACCGAAGATCAACCGGTGACCCCGGCGGGCCAGGGTGCCGGTGGTGGAGGCGGCGGCGGGGAGCCCGAAGTGCCAGTGACTACAGCTCAGGGAGCTTACTACATCCCACGGCCACCTCCTCCTCAGAGCGTGACCCCGAGGTACTCATGGAGCAATTTCGGTCGCGGGACCGTCGACTCGTGGGTGCACGATCGGAAGGGGGCACGGGTGTCGATCCAAGGGGACCGCACCGAGCACGGGAAGCCGAGCTTTCTGGGAGACGAAAGACAGACGATCTACGGAGGAGACTGGCGTCCCCCGCCTTTGGAAGAGGAGAGAGGCGCACCTTACGGGCCCGATCTCTACGGGGAGGACCAGACCCAAACCCTGGATCATATGATGGGAGACTTACGGCTGCAACTCACTGCGGAATTGCGAGAAATAGCCCTCGATCTGCAGTACCAGTTCCGCGACACCCTGACGGCTATGCAAGCAGCCCGCCCGGTCCCAGGAGGGGCCGGAGCCCCAGGAGGGGGAGTCCCGCAGCAACCGGTTCCCCCCGGGGGAGCTCCCGCAGGAGTCGTCCCGCAACAAGTGCCGCAACAGGTCCCGCAACCCGTCCCCCGTCCGGTTCCCGTACCCGTGCCGGCACCCCCCCAGGCGCCAGCAGGGCCGATGATCCGCCAGGCCCCCACCGATCTGTTGACGGCTACTTTCGATGGGGACCCCGAGAAGCTGCGGTTCTTCCTCATAGAGATCGAGCGATTTCTAGACACCTGGGGACATCTCTACCCCACCGAGAGGGACCGGATTGGTTACATAGGGTCCAAGCTGAGGGACACCGCCAACGACTGGTATGTGAGCCTGCACAACACCCCCGGGCCTGAGTTACGCTCTGTGCACAACTTCATGTGGGCCCTCAGGCAACACTATGAGGACCCCCTGGGAGAAGAAAAGGTTCGGAACCAGTTGCGGAAGCTGACCCAGGGGCGGTCCTCAGTGAGGGAGTACACCGACAAGTTCCGGCGCATAGCAGCCAAAATTCGAGGCTGGACCCAGGATCTCTTTATCGAAAAGTACAGGGAAGGTCTTAACCCCGAGGTGTATGAGACGGTGCTGCGAGGGGGAAGACCGGGCTCGTTAGCCACCTCGATGAGAGCGGCTGCAGACATGGAGGAACGCTTCACCCTCATCAAGATGGGAACTTCAGCGACTGCCCAAGCAAAAGCTGCCCAGAAGGTGAAGCCCAAACTGAGTGTCCAAGAGATCCGGGATTCCCGATTCAAGCAAGGGCTCTGCATGAGGTGCGGGGAGAGCGGTCACTTCGCCTTGGCGTGCCCCCACGGCGGCGGAAAAGTCCCCAAGACCTCCACCCCGGTAGCCGGGAGCACCCCCAGCAAAGGAAAGACCTCGTTCAAGCCCCGGGCACTACAGCTGGAAGGGGCCGCGAGCGAGCAAGGAGAGCTGGAGCTGACGGAAGCACAGATGTTGGGAAACTCCAACGGCCTGCAGTGAGCGGCGCAGAACTGCAGGTCCCCATCCGCGACGCGCCATCTCCGGTGAGCATCCCTGGCCCCTTACTGTATATGGTAGTGACTGTGATAGCACCCGAGACGGGGACCCACGTCCGGGTACGTGCCTTAATTGACTCAGGGTGTGCCCGGGACTTGATTAGCCCCTTAGTAGTAGATGGGCTAGGTCCAAAAGTCACCCCATTGGGAGAGCCCCTTACGTTTACCCAGATGGACGGGTCGGAAATGAAGGAGGCCTGTGTGGCCGAGACTGAGAGACTAATAGTGGGGACGGGGGAGCACTGGGGGAGGAGAGCTTTCGTCATCACTCCCAACACCCAATTCCCCATGGTGTTGGGAAGTCCCTGGTTAAGCTCCCACGACCCCTACATCAAATGGAGCGAAGGGAAAATCTTGTGGGTGGACAAGAAGTGCCATAACCATAAGTGGGACCCGGGATGGGGATTGGGCCCCCCGGCGCCTCTCCAAGCGGCAGCGCTCACCTTGGTACCTTCCGCCGTTCCCAGGGAATATCGAGATCTAATGGGGGTGTTCAGTGAAACCGAGGCAGATGAACTACCCCCCCACAGACTGTCGGACTGCGCCATAGAGCTGATCCCGGGAGAAAAGTTACCAAAGGGAAAACTCTATTCCATGAGCCCCTCGGAGCGGGAGGAGCTAAGAAAGTTCCTAGACAAGAACTTGGAGCGAGGCTTCATCCACCCTGCTAAGTCCCCATTCGCTGCCCCCGTTCTGTTCCGGAAAAAGAAGGATGGGGGGCTACGTTTGTGCACAGACTACAGGGGCCTAAACGCAGTGTCGGCCACTAATGCCTACCCCCTCCCCCTTATCAAGGACCTACTAGCAGAAGCAGCTAAGGGGAAGGTGTTCACTAAATTGGATCTTCGAGATGCATATTTCCGGGTGTGCATCAGGGAGGGGGACGAATTTAAGACTGCCTTTAACACACCTTTGGGACAGTTCGAATACCTGGTGATGCCGTTCGGATTAAGTGGCGCGCCGGGGGTCTTTATGAGTTTGATAAATGAGGTGTTACACAAGCATTTATTCAATGGGGTGTTATGTTACTTAGATGATATCTTGATTTACTCTACTGATAAGAAAGAGCACATAAAATTGGTCCGGGAAGTGCTGTCTACGTTGTTAAAAAATCAGTTGTATGCTAAGCTATCAAAATGTGAATTCCACAGGGATTCAGTGGATTTTCTGGGGTATCGCATCTCCCAAAAAGGGCTAGAAATGGATCCTGCCAAAGTAGAGGCAGTAGTGCAATGGGAGGCGCCCCGAACAAGAAAACAACTGCAGAGTCTATTGGGGTTTTGTAATTTTTACCGCACCTTCCTAAAAGACTTTGCCACGGTCACTCTCCCATTAACTGAACTCCTCAAAACCAAGGGGAGGGGCCCGGAAGCAGGGAAGCCCGGGGAGAGGATAGCCTGGTCTGAGGATTGTCAAAAAGCGTTTGTAACCCTCAAGACCCTATTTACCTCGGAACCCACCCTGGCCCACCCCGATGAAACCAAAGAGTTTGTGATTCATGTGGACGCTTCTGATGTAGCCATGGGGGGAGCCATCCTACAGAAAGGACAGGATAATAAACTACACCCCCTGGCTTATATATCGAAAAAGTTTAACGAGACAGAGAGGAACTGGTCGGTATGGGACAAGGAGGCAGCAGCCATACGACTGGCCCTCACCACCTGGCGGCATTGGCTAGAAGGAGCGCAGACCCCTTTTGAAATGTGGACTGATCACAAAAACCTGGAGGCTCTGCGCACCCAGAGGTCCCTGAATGCCAAGCAACTCCGATGGGCCGATTTTTTCTCGAAATTCAATTTCGTGCTCAAGCATTTCCCTGGGAGGGCCAATTCATTAGCAGACGTGCTGTCAAGATTGCCCCAGTACGAGAGTCAAAAGGAAGAGGTGTTCGACTCCATGTTTTCCCCCCAGCAGTTGGGAGGAGCTGTCACTACCCGAAGCCAGAGTAAGCAGGCAGTGGTAGAGTCGTGGGGGGATAAGAGGGGGGGGGACTATTCCCCGGAAGAAGCCGAAGAATTGGGAAGCAAAGAGGAATGCTCCCTCCGGGAAAACAAGTGCTGTTATCATGGGGACAAACTCGTGGTACCTTGAGCCAGAAGAAAAGACATACTACTAAATTGTCATTCATCAAAACTGGCAGGGCACTTTGGTTTCTTAAAACCGCTTAACCTAATCCAGAGACAGTTTTGGTGGCCACGCATGCGCAAGGATGTCTCGGACTTTGTTACTGCCTGCCAAACCTGTCTAATGTGCAAAAGGAGGGGAGGGAAAGTCCCAGGACTGTTGCATCCTTTGCCCACTCCTTTTCGCCCATGGGAGGCGATAGCTATGGACTTCATCACCAACCTGCCACCCTCGAAAGGGAAAACGGTCATTTGGGTGGTGGTGGACATGTTTTCAAAGCAAGCCCATTTTACCCCATTTAAGCAGTTACCCACTGCCAAGGGGCTGGCTAAAGCATTCTTCAACCACGTGATCAAGTTACACGCTTTTCCCAGGCGTGTGGTATCCGATCGGGGCAGTCAGTTCGTTGCCAACTTCTGGCGGGAGCTTTTGGGTTTGATGGACATTGAACCAGCCCTGAGCTCGGGTTACCACCCAGAGACCGATGGCCAATCCGAGCGAACTAATCAGATCCTGGAGCAGTTCCTAAGATGTTACACTAACTACCACCAGGACAACTGGGTGGAGTTACTGCCGTTTGCGGAATATAGCTATAACAATGCTATTCATTCATCTACGGGTGTGTCCCCTTTCATGGCGGTGGGAGGCTTCGAAGGAAAACCCTTACCCACCTTGGAAGAAACACCAGACACCCCCCCCCCCGGACTTTAAACGTTGGTGGGCAAATTTACAAGACTCATGGCCGCTGATTGCTAAGACTCTGGACAAAGCTAAAGAGGATTACAAAAAGTATGCGGATCGTGGCAGGGCTGAGGGCTGGGACCTACAACCAGGGGACTCGGTCTATTTGTCCACAAAAAATATACATGGATTGCAACCCAGCAGGAAGCTGGGGTGGAAGTATGTCGGCCCCTACAGAGTGTTACGAAAGATTTCTGATGTGTCTTTTGAACTGGAACTGCCTAAGTCACTGAGTTCTGTGCACCCTGTTTTTCATTTCAGCTTGCTGAAGAAGAATCCTGGGCCGAATGCATGGCATCCAACTCCTCCGACTCCTCCTCCACTGATGAAGGAGGGGGCATCCCATTTTGAAATTTCTGAGATCCTTGATTCAAAAATGCGTAGAGGGAGCTTGCTATATCTTGTCAAGTGGGTAGATTTTGGTCCAGAACTGAATGAATGGGTTCGTTCTGAAAATGTTCATGCTCCTAAATTAGTTAAAGCTTTTCATAAGAAATTTCCAGATAAGCCGGGGTAGATTGATTTTTCGGGTGGCAGTGTGTCAGAATCTGCAGATTCTGACAAGGGTTTCTGGGAAATCGTACTATATATTGTAACCTGACTTTGCTATGCTTTGCAAACCTCTTTCTGTATTAACTGTGTAATCATACCTATTGCTTATTAGCTTGACCACTGTGAGTGTATATTCTCTGACCCCGGATTTATGGCCCTGACCAGGTCTGGTCTATGTAACTGTTTGCCCGGGAGAGTGGCGACTTCAAAGCATGAGAACAATGGGCCTCTCACCCTCCTGCCTCCGCATTCCTTTCCTTCCTGCTGGGAGGACAGAGACCAGTTCTTATCAACGTGCGAAAGCCTTGGGGAAAGCATTTGTTATGTGAAGATGGTTACATCTGAGAGGTTTGGTTTGGGAAGGGAAATTTACTGCTTCACACCTCACCTTCTTTCCTGTGGGAATCAAACGGCCAGGGAACCTTTTGCCCGCGGTTTTTTCCCCCTGTTGATTGGTTACCTATGGGCAATTCAAATTGTACGGGAGGGTATATTAGACCTGCTTCTATTGTATACGTTATCTCTGACAATAATCCGAGGACCTGTACCAATGTAGAATTTGGAAATAAAGAACTGTGTTTCATCAACAAAGATCTGATCCTTGACTACTTTGAGCAGAAGCCTCACAATCCTCTGTGACGCTCTAGAAATTACCAATCTCTATGGTAAAGACCACAGAAGCCACATTCTCCGTGATGCCCTAAGATTTTCCCTTCCTCTAGGGTAAAGACAGAGGATGTGGCAGCGTTTCTGGATGATGCTCTAGCAATCCCTACAATCTCTACAGTCATTATCACTGAGGCTGAGGAAATTCCTAGAACATCAACATCTATGGTATTTCTCCCCTCCCCTTCCCCCCCTTCCTCCTCAAATCATCAAATGTAAGGAACTGCAGCTGAGGGCAGGGTTGGTTCATTTCGGGTGGGTGAATCGTGTGCCAAGGTTTCCAACCTCCAAGTATCACCTGGAGATTCCCCCGCTATCTCCAGAGAACCAAAATCAGTTCCCTTGAGAAAATGGCCACTTTGGAAGGTGCACTTGATGGCATTGTATCCTGCCAAGGTCCCTCCCTTCCCCAAGCCCCACCCTCCCCAGGCTCCACCCCCAAAATCTCCAGGTATTTCCCAACCCGGAGCTGGCAGCCTTACCTCAGTGGATTGTCATGAGGATCAAACTGGAGGAGAGTTTTGTCTGCTTCTGGGAGGAAGGGCAGGAGGGAAATGTAACTGGATTGCTTGGTGCCCCCAACTGGCTACGTTTCTGTCAGCATTCCATGCTCCTGGTCGCCTTCTGAGGCAATGTGGCCGCTGAGCCACTTCTTGGCCTCCTTCCTGCCCTGCTTCCAGCGATGGAAGCCCACCGCTGGTCTGGAAGGCCAGCGCTAAAAGGGAGAGAGGCGGCAACAGCACTTTCTGTGGCTGGCAGCCCTTGGCTCTTTTCCGTGAGTTATGAGGCCTCGCGTTCTTCCCGGGGGCAGGGGGAGACGCTTATCTCCTAAGAGTCCATTATGTTTAATTCGGAGTTTCAGCATAATCAGGGCTTTGGCAACGGAGAAGACCTTCCTTCCCACACCTCCCCAACTTTATCTCCCTATTTCATTACTGCAAGTTGCCCAGCTATATCAGCCAAGTGATGAAGTGGATTGCTGAGTTCTCTTGCTGTCCTAGCAGGGAGAGAAGGGGGTGGGGAGAAAGAGGTTGGAGACATTCTACTTCAGGTTCCTGCTATTTTCAGAGACCTTGGCGGCATGATTTATTCATAAAAAGGCCATTATTTATGCCAAAGAAAGAAGACAGAATGGGTTAGCTTTTTAAGTGCTTATAATGCATTATATGGTACCGGAGCCTGCCAGACATCATTTATAATTGTAGAATCCCTTCACCCCCCCCCCCCATCGCCGCCTATGTTCCCCTCCCTCCTTCATATCAGCCAGGAAGGTGATAGCAAGCTCAGTTAATTAGCAGAAGTTAACAGATGTGGCAAGGAGAGGTAAGGTGAAATATCATCGAAGAGAGCTGTGTGGATCAGGCACCTCTGTGAGGAGAGAGGGGGACTGTCTCTTCTCTTCTCCATTTCCCCACCCCCAGCCTTGCTCTTCGCCATGCAGTGAACTCAAACAAGCTGGGAAGGCATTCGTGTAGCTGGGGTAGGTCCCCATCCAAAGTTGTGAGGGGAATTTCACCCACCTCTCCACCTGGCCTCCATCAAGTCTCCTCATTTTGTTCCTTAAAGAGATCTTCCAAACATCATCTCTCAGTAGGTGGTCTGTGGTTCCATGGTAGAGCTCCTGCAAAGCATGCAGAAGGCCCCAAGTTTAACCCCCGGCACCTCCAGTTAAAAGGATCAGGGATCAGACGATGAGAAAGACCTTGACCTGAGAACTTGGAGACCTGCTGCCCAATCAGAATAGACAATATTGACCTGGATAGATTGACTCAGTATTGGGCAGCTTCATGTGTTCAGCTATGGTGAGCTGACAGTGGCTCCTTTCCAACAGCCTTTGTAATCCGTTTCAGTAGCAGGTTGCTAATGGATTTTCTTTGTGTCAGTTCACACACAACCATTTTAGCAACCAGCTGCGAACGGATTTTCTTTACTTGTTCATACAAAGTGGCTTGCAACCCACTGGCAAAGCAGGGCTGAGCCGTTTTTGAAGGAAACTGCTTTCTTCCATTTTCACCTCTTCGATGCGCTTCTGAATAGCTGTGGTGTGCTGTGTAGTGCTTCCTATAGTGTTGCTTTCCCTAACGTCCTTTTTCACCACACAATCTTCTTCACCCTTTCCCCACCCACATGTTCTATGTTGAGTGCTACAGCACTAAACCAGTATAGTGTTTCAGTGTTACAGCGGCACCATTGAGATGGCTTGACTCCATTGAGAAATTATGTTGGTTTAGCACTATAGCTCTCAACTTAGAACATTCGGGGGGGGGGGGGGGGAGGGCGAGGAAGACCACACTGCAAAAAAAGGCAGTGGGAGGAAAGCGGTGCAGTTTGAAATGACCAGAGATAGCTCATTAATGGATGAAATTTGCTGTATGAAACTCCTGTCCCTGTATCGCCTTACTCAGAACTGGGTCAACAACAGATAACATTTGGTTTAGAATAGTAATTTGAAAGGGGCTAGTGTCTGTATTGTGGCCTTTGAGTAATATTCCTTCTTTTTATTGGACTCTGGCTCAAATATTGACCAATCAGTCTCAGCCAGGCCCATAGCTAGGATTTTTTTAGTTGGGGGACATTTAAATTTCTTAGAAGAAGAAGAAGAAGAAGAGATTAGATTTATACCCTGCCCTTCACTCACTCGGAGTCTCAGAGCAGCTTACAAACTCCTTTCCCTTCCCCTCCCCACAACAGACACCCTGTGAGGTAGGTGGGGCTGAGAGAGCTTTTTCCCAAGCTGTCCTTGAGAGAACAGCTGGTACAGAGCTATGGCTTGCCCAAGGTCATCCAGCCAGGTGCAAGTGGAGGAGTGGGGAATCAAACCCGGTTCTCCCAGATTAGAGTCCGCGCACTTAACCACTATACCAAACTGGCTCCCAGTTAGGGGGCACTGACTAATCAAATTAAAGGAATGCCCAGCTCCTTCCCTGCATCCATCATTGCTTGGGGGCCCTGGGCTAAATGGGAAGGCATGGGGCCTCGCCAGTAAGTCGGGGGGCCTAGCCTCAAGATGCCCCACTGTAGCTATGGTCTTGGTCTCAGCCAGCCATATTTTTTCCAGATATCTTGTTTTTCTAGAAAAAGCCCCAGATCTGGTCTCCACGTGTGATTTCCCCCACCACTGCCACCACAGAGAACCTCTTTTGCCAGGTGGGACTATCACCATTACTGGTGAAACCTCAAAGAAATTAATGCTCCCTGAAGTATTTTTCTCATGACTGACAGAAACTCCTAGAACCCTCTTGCCAATTCCAAGTATCTACCCTTCATTAGCCTTAAATGTATACATGGAATAAATTCAGAAGCAAAGTTTATTAGGACTGCATGATGACTGAATTAGAGCAGGGGAAGAGAAATTTATTAAGAAATTTTATACAATATTATTACAATATAAAATACAGGATGAAGTGGTTAAAACAACAATGATTGCATGGGCCCAAAATTTAGGGTATAATATTGAATTTGAACAATGGAATAGAATATGGAACGTTAACATTAAATTTACAAGAGCAGTATCTTATCAAGAGAATATCTACAAGATGTTCTATAGATGGCATTTAACACCGGATAGATTGGCAAAAATGTACCCAAATATGTCAAATATATGTTGGAAATGTAAACAAAAAACAGGTTCGTATTTCCATATCTGGTGGACATGTGATAAAGCCAAAAAATTCTGGGCTAATATACATGGAATGCTTAAAAAATATTAGACATTGATATCCCTTTTCTTCCTGAGTTATTTTTGTTAAATATAATTCCAGCTCATTATAAAAGAATAGATTGTTATTATCAATATTATAACAACAGCCAGAATCATATACACAAAATATTGGAAAAATGAAGAAATTCCAAACAAAGAGGACTTTGTATACAGACTGTTAGAAACAGTAGAAATGGACAAATTCTCTTTAATGCTTCAAGGAAAAGGAGATGAAGTCTTCAGAGAAACGCGGTCAAGATTCTACAGTTGGCTACAAAACTTAGATTAGGAACCAAATATACAGATAGGTGCGAAAGAGATAAGTAATGTTAAGATAAAACAAACAGATTTAAATGTAATATTATTCCCTAAACTAATTTAGTGTATATAAATAAAGATTTATTTGTAAAAAGAAAAGAAAAAAGAATTGGAGCAGGGGTCCCCAACCTTTTTGAACCAGGAATTCTGACAGTGTGGTGGGTGCAGCTACAAAATGGCTGCCACAAGTGGCTGCTGCAGGAGGCAGTCAGATGTAAAATGGCTGCCACAGCTTACCTTCACACAGTGAAAATCCTTGTGCTGTGGTGGCGACTGCTGCCAAAGCACCATCCAACAATCAAATCTCCAATGGCCCATCAGAAGACTTGCTGGACTAAAGACCCACCTGGCTGCACCCACTTTCTAAAAACACTGGGCATGCACCAGGAAAGGTGATGGGAATTGCCACGGCGCCCACAGGTACCACACTGGGGACCCCTGAATTAGTGGGAAGCTTAGTTGGGCTGAAGCTGGGGTTGGCTTTGAAAGACTACAGTTTGGGGTGGGGGGAGGATCAGCTGCCATTTAAACAAAATCACAAATATGCCTATTTTTAAACCAAGCTCTTGTTCCTAAAATGGAAGAACTCTTAAATGTGGGAAATCAGTGTTCTAGGAAGAACAATATACCCTACTGGGCTGGCCCATGTTGGCGTCTCCTTTCACCAATCCCGGTAACAGCCTTTAAGACTGTTAACTTTCTCATTCTGAAGGGGTGAAAAGAAGGAGGCACTTAGTTTTTTTTAGCAATATACTACTCAACTTTGAAGGATGGCATCCAGTACTTTTGGACAGGGGTCATTTTGTAGAAAAAGAGGTGCAGGAGCTCATTAGCATAACTCATTAGCATAACTTATTTGCATATGCTACACCACCTGACATCACTAGATGTCAGAAGGCAAGAAAGAAAGAAGAGAGAGAGAGAAAGAAAGGAAGAAAGGAAGGAAGAGCTGGCAGAGAGGGGAGAGCTACTAATGCAAGCCTCAGAAATACCACTATTCTGGGAGGATAGCTTCAGTGGTGGCTGAAGCCTTCAGAAGGCTGGTCGGAGGAACAAGGACCTTTCCAGGGGGTGGGGTCATTTTGCTGCAGCCAGGACACAAGCAGGCACTCCCCTGGGGGGGGGGGGCTGGCACCAACTCCCGGAGCTGCGCTCCCCCGAGCTCCTGCTCGAAATGACCCCTGCTTTTGGAAATCGTTGAGATAAGAGTGTGGGTATCGGTTGTTTATAATTTGTGCAGAACAGTGAAGTGGCCTTAGCCTGAGTCTAGGATTGGCAACCCCCAGGAATTTCAGTGGGGGAAGGAGACATCAGAATCATAGAATCACAGAGTTGGAAGAGGCCATGCAAGCCATCAAGTCCAACCCCCTGCTCAATGCAGGATTGGTTTGCCATTCCCCCACTGGGGGCGGGGGTTTGCCTGCTTTAGGGGCCCCTGATTCGCCAGCCCAGATCTGGCCAGTGGGGGGAATCCTGCCCCCAAAGTGCTGGGATTGTGCCTATGTGCCTGGCATGATGACTCCACCTGAAGGTCACTTGGGGGGGGCGCTCTAGCACTTGGCCAAAAAACCCCCACTCTATAGTACCACAGAGTTTCTGGCCCTGCTAGAGCATCTCCCTGGCGACGTGCCTAGCTCGATGACATCACTTCCAGATGATGTCATCACAGTGCATGCGCTTCATGTGTGCACCAGAAGATCCAGGAACGGAAGCTCCATCCCCCAGCCAGCAGAAGGTAGGGACCTGGCAACCCTCATACAGGCTCAGCCTAGAACATCCCTGACAAGTGTTTGTCCAGCTGCTGCTTAAAGACTGCCAGTGAGGGGGAGCTCACCACCTCCCTAGGTAGTTGATTTCACAGTTCAACAACTCTTACTGTAAAAAAGTTTTCCCTAATATCCAGCCGGTACCTTTCCGCCCTTAATTTAAAACCATTATTGTGAGTCCGGTCCTCTGCTGCCAACAGGAACAGCTCCCTGCCCTCCTCTAAGGGACAGCCCTTCAAAGACTTCAAGAGGGCAATCATGTCCCCCCCTCAACCTCCTCTCCTCCAGACTTAACAATCCCAAATCCCTCAGCCTTTCCTCCTAGGGCTTGGTCTCCAGGCCCCCACTCATCTTCATTGCTCTCCTCTGTACCCACTCCATTCTGTCCACGTCCTTTTTGAAGTGAGGCCTCCAGAACTGCACAGAATACTCCAGGTGCAGCCTGACCAATGCAGTGTACAGCAGGACTATGACATCTTGCGAGTTGGATGTTATGCCTCTGTTGATACGCCTTAAGATTGCATTAGCCTTTTTTTTTGTCGCTGTATCATACTGGTAGTGATGTCATGGCATGTCATGGCAGAGCTCTCCCAGCCCCATTTACCTCACAGGGTGTCTGTTGTGGGGAGGGGAAGGGAAAGGAGTTTGTAAGCCGCTCTGAGACTGCGAGTGAAGGGCGGCGTATAAATCCAATCTCTTCTCTTCTCTTCTTCCCACATCCATCAGCCTGGATTCTGCTGACGGGGAATCCGCACCCCCAAAGTACCTGGTGTGTAGCAATGTGCCCAACGCAGACGTCACCCAGAGGTGACATCATTGCACAGGGCATGTTGCGTGGGGGATGGTCAATCATTTAAGAAAAAAACCATAGAGTTTTTCTCCCCCACAATGTACCGTGCACAATGATGTCATCTCTGGGTGACGTCATTGCATCAGGCGTGCTTTGCGCGCACATCAAAGAGACCCCGAAGGACTGTGACACCCCCCGCCCCCCCCCCCCCCCCGCTGGCATGACGTTAAGACCTGACAACCCTAGTTGGGAAATACCTGGAGATTTTGGGGGTGGAACCTGGGGAAGATGGGGTTTTGGGAGAGGAGGGACATCATCAGGGTAGAATGCCGTAGAGTCCACCCTCCAAAGCAGCCATTTGCTCCATCTTGATCATCTGGAGATCAGGTGTAATTCCGGAAGGTCATCAGGCCCCACGTGGAGGCTGACAACCCTATTTCGCAGGTTAGTTTTAAGAATAAAACTTAGACGAGGAGATTAATTTATGCTGCTCTGAGTTCCTTAGAGGAAGGGCAGAATAAAAATGGCACTTTTGGTATGGTCTTCCAGGGCAACTAGTTGACCGCGGTGTGAAATGGAGTGCTGGACTAGGTGTACCAGCAGTCTAATCTAGGAGTCTCTCTTTATGCAACAGACCAAACTATAGGATAGTAATTTACCAGGACGAGTGCCATCCTGAGCAGGTCTACTCACAACCAAGTTTCATTTTATTCAGTGGGGCTTACTGCCGGGAAAGGGCTTGTGGGATTGCAGCCTTCCTTTCCTGAATGGAACGCTATAGAATACCAGCTACACTTTACCGCTATGAAGCCAATGTTAGGAGCAGGGGGGACCCTAGTATTATCATTCCATATAATTTTCTATGGAACTGAAAGAAAGATCTCCTTGTGTTTGTTCTGAGTCTTCCACTCAATTTTGTCGGATGACCCTAAGTTCTTATCCTTTCTTTGTAATAGCTTCGACATCATAAGTTCAGAAGGTCTTTTGCTTTGTTGGTCTTTGGGAGAACATGTGAGGCCGACCTTTTCAGGTGGGTTTTTGGTGTGGGTAATCCGTGATTCATTCCAGTTCTATCCTGTTTCTTTGGTCAAATTTATATCTGACTTCCCCCCTAAAATCATTCTAGTTTTTTAAAAAAACTGTCTATACCTGTTTCTAGTTTCAAACCATACTTGTTCTAGTTTATAAATTATTGTTTACATTTGCTAATTGCCCTCCTGTGGTCAAGCTAGCATTATATTGCTTTGAACAAATGCTGTTGCTTAGTACTCTTCAGACCCCCCCTGGAGTGAAATTTGAAACCAGCGTGAAATGAGCTTGGGAAAAGACAGCAGTCAAACTACTTGAGAGGGAAGGTGTCCGCTTGTTTGGTGTAAAAATACTGATTGTATCTTGTACCCTCGGGTTTTGTGAGTTGCCTGTAGTCATCTCGTGGAAGAATGTCAGGGATATACGTACTCAGAATAATAAAATAAATACCTTGTTATTTTGATATTTATTGTCAACCCAATGAGAACCCAAAAAAACCTTACAACATCAATCTTCCCTCACAGTGCCTTGTCTGTGAAGTAGGCTGAGCTGAGAGGCACTGGCCAAGTTCAGACTGGCAGTTTGGCCCAATATAAGTTTCAGACTGGGCAGTTTGGCCCAATTAAGAGAGCCCATTCAGACAGCTGACACTGCCTGGCGTTGCCACACGGCACTCACCCAGTCCTGAAGCACTGTCATTGTGCTTTAAACAGGTACCTGGTGAAACCGGTGTCAAGCCGTCTGGGTGCACGTTCATCCCGCTTCCTGGCAGTGTGGACGCAAATAAGCCACACATCAAGTGGCGCCGGTAATGTGAACCCGCTGATCTGGCTGCTGCGCTTATGCGCAGGTCGGTAGAACAGACCAAAGCCATGCATCACCGCAGCAGCGGCACCAGGGGCCGCCCCCACAGTGTGACTGCTCCGTTCCGCCTCCTCCCTGGTATGGTCCCACATCAGTCTATGCAGTGCGAACGGAAAGCCCCACAACAACTTGGCCCGGGTCTTCTTGCCCCGCTTCCCTTGTGCTTCATTTTGCCAGTCTGTCCTCAGCCACTGACTGGTCTGAGGGCACCCAGTAAGTTTCCAAGGCAGAATAGGGATTTGAACCTGGGGCTCCCAGGTTCTGATCTTACACTCTACCTGTTGCGCTACACTGGCTTTGGGAGGCTGTAGACAAGTTCTGTCTCTCTGCACTGCCCCTAATTCTAGAAACCACTGATCTTAATTGCCTTTTCTTCTAAACTAAAAAGAAGTCTTAAGTTAGGTGCAAAATGGGGTTTTGTTAGAGTGGCCAGCTCTGGGCTGGGAAATCCCTGGAGATTTTTTTTTTTGGGGGGGGGGGGGTAGGGACATGGTTTGGGGAGGAGAGGAGTGGGGAGGGGTCTTAGTAGGGTAGAATGCCATAGAGTCCACCTTCCAAAGCAACCATTTTCTCCAGGGGAACAGATCTTTATTGTATAGAGATCAGTTTTAATTTCAGGGGATCTCCAGACCCCTCTGGGAGGCTGGCAACCCAAGGAGTTGTACTTGGTACACAGCCAACAACAGACTGGAGATGTATGTCAGCTCCACCAGCAGACGCTCAAAGTCCGTTTTCAGTACAATCCCGTGGCCAAAGCAGGCTGCCGTCTCTCTCCCTGGGAGAGATGGAATCACAGTGCTTCATTTCTTGTCTGAGCCCCATCTGAAGAGAAATATTGGAAACAGAATAATACAATTAGCCAAGAGGAGCAAAAAACCAAAGGCGCAACTTGCACGCACGCACACACACACACACACACAAATATAAACACCCAGAGAGTGCAAACACATTTTCAAGCCAATTAAATTCCCTTTGCCGAACAAGCTCTTTCACCCGCTCTCCCCAGGATCCGAGGGTATCTGTTTCTTTGGCACTTGGTATATGAATAATTAAAAACTCGACATACGTTAAAAATGCAAACAGTATATGATACCGATGGTGGGATTGCTTGATTATAGAGTTGCAATTTTTTTTTTTAAAAAAAAATTAATAATAATAAATGTTCAGTTGAGAAAACCGCGGGAATTCAGTAACCTTGGAAGCAGCTCTGGCGACTGCCCCCCACCCCAAACCAGCCAAGCAGGAGTTAAAGCCATTTGGCAGAGACTAACCCATTAGGTCTAATAATTATGAAATTATAGAGGTACTCAGGTGACTGTTAATTTCACACATACTGTTCAGCTCGGTGGCTAATGAGGGCCTGAAGAACTCAAGTGCCTCATCTTTCTTGTTGAATGGTGACCCGCAATTAATGAGCTTCTGCAAGGAAAGGCAGCATTTTGCACTTGGGGCTAATAAGAAGTCTTTTGTGCGGCAGCATTGTGATACCGGGAGCTTTCGAATGAAGATTAAGAACTTTCTTTCCCCCCCCTCCCTCCCTTTTATTTATTTATGAGCAGCGTGCAGTCCCAGGGACCGCACAGGGAGAGCAGCGGCCGGGCTGTGAGTCTTGGAACCAACTAGAGAGTGGGGCTCACTCGGATCCAGAGGATCCAAAGCGCTTCTGTCTTCTCCTGGGCAGGGGGAGAACCAGGCAGAACCAGCAAGGAAACAGTCCAAAGTGAATCCTGAATGGGGGAAAGAGGAGGAAGGCAATTTCTGCGTCTGTCTTTTGCTAATCCAGTTGGTACGCTTCCAGTCGTTATGCTTTACAACCGTGCATGGAACGCATGTGCAGGAGGACCGCATGTAGCACATGCGTTATGCATGACCGTAACAACTGAAAAGGGCCACATGGGCAGGCACAGATGTGATGAGTTTGCAAAGGGGGCACTGGTTCTGTGCAGGGGGATAACTTGGTGAGGTACCCTCACAGGTGACCCTTTCCACCTCTCTGCAGTCCTCACACTAGAGTCCAGGGTTAGACTTTGGGGTGAAAGTCCGAGGTCTCTGTTCACGGATTCACCAGGGAGGGAGGGCCAAAACCAGGAAGTAGTAGCTTCACATTCGACCCCTCTACCACACTACCACCTAAAAGTGGGTCCCTGTAAGACAGAGGTCCCCAAAGTGGTGCCCGTGGGTGCCATGGCACCCACCAACACCTTTCCTGGTGCCCGCTGAGTGCTTTTAGAAAGTGGGTGAGGTTTTCTTCCAGCAGGGCTTCTGATTGGCTGAGGAGATGAAAAGGCATCCTGTAAAACAGAGCCTCTGACTGAAATCTTGAAGAGTTACTAAAGTTGTATATAACCTCCATCCCTGATATTTTGTAGTTTGCTCCACCCCTTGCAGCAGCCATTTTGTGATGGGCTTCGCCTCCCTCAGCAGCCATTTTGTGATTGGGCCCACTGCCCTTTGTCAGAATTCCAAAGGTGCCCGCAGGCATGAAAAGGTCAGGGGACCCTGCTGTAAAGACGATTGCCTCATGTCACAGCACTGAGCACTCCGTGAACGGATTGCTTCTTGCAGCCTAAAGAAAGGTTGGAATGTCTTCTTATCTTTTCCTATTTATTTTTTACCAAATTGTTTTTATATTGTTGCTACCCACCCTGAGGCCCAGGATGCTCAGGAGGAAAGTGGGTATAAAAATATTGTTTTAAATAAATGGGCAGTGTCTATATGGCTCAGTTGCAGAGCATCTGCTCGGCATGTAGAAGTTCCCAGGTTCAATCCCCGGCATCTCCAGTTAAAAGGACCAGGCCGCAGGTGATCTGAAAGACCTCTACCTGAGACCCCAGAGAGCTGCTGCTCATCTGCGAAGACAATGCTGATGGTCTCATTCAGTCTTAGGCAGCTTCCTGTGTTCACACACACACTGGGAGTATGGTGATCTTCACAGGAGCCATGCAAAATTCTGTGCTAGGCTGATGGTATGAGTGTCAGATCGAGTCTATCTGAGATTCGAAGACAGGGCAGGTGGGCATGACCTAAACCCCGCAAAACAAACTGTGGGTTGTACCGTAGCAATGCCTCAAAACTGGATTGTCCAATCTGGACAAGAGCCTCCAGTTGCCAGTAATTACCCTAGCCGAGGGGTGGGCAATTGTTTTGGCTCAGGGACCACTTTGTGGGAGTGGAGGTTAGTGGAGGGCCGCACCTTTTAAAATGATTGCATTTCAGAAAAGGTATAAATTGTATCATAAAAATCAGAGAGAAAGAGAGACAGAGGGACAGAGAGAGAGATCGCCGAAAGCAGCTGCCTGCCTGCTGCGCCTCTGTGCAACCCAGGGAAGACGAGGGGAGTAGGCAGGGCTTCCCCAGAGCGCTGCGCTTTGGTGCAGCCCGGGGAAGGCGAGGGTGGGGGCGGGCAGCGCTTCCTTGGAGCGCTGTGGCCCCGGGAAGAGGAGGATGGGGGAGCGAAGGTAACTTACCTTCCTTCTTCTGCCTCCTTGTCGCCCAACAGGGCTTCTGGGAGCTGGGGGTGGGGCTTGGTAATGTGCCCACCCCCTGGACACTTCACTCCCGGAGCGCCATTTCTCTGCGCTCCGAGCCCAACAGAGGCCTGACTGAAATCACATGGCCGACTGTCTTGGCGGGCTGCAAAAAACTCTGTGGCGGGCCGCATGTGGCCCGCGGGCCACAATTTGCCCACCCCTGCCCTAGCCCAATGATAATCCAATAGTCCGCACTGTGCCGAGATAGACCCCTAGTTTCCAACATTCATCTTGGATCCCGGTTTCCTACCATTCTATGGAACATAAGGTATGTCCCAAGTTTTGCGACCTTAGTGCTGATCTGCTGGCCACTGCAATGGAGACAGAGGGAACGAGAGAGAGGATTTTGTGCTAGCAAAGGAGAAGTGTCACATCAGAGCATCTCAATAAGCTAATGTGCAGCGAGGGGCACTCACAGCCTGTCAGGTATTGGCACGCAGCCACCAATCTGCATCCTTCTGCTGTTTGGCCTCTTTGTGTTTAAAGTCAATCACAGGGCATTGCAGGAGGTGTCTTTCAGAGGAATGGGAAGAAAGAGAAGGCATGGGAATCTGGCTGACAAAGCAGGTGATGCGCGGCATGTCACAGACAGATGTGAAAGGTGGAGAGGTTGGTCATTCTCTTAGGTGGCCACAGGACGGGCTTCTGTATGAGAAGTAGCAAAATTGTGTGAAGCGGAAAGGCTTAAGATATATTCCAAGACTACCCTTCCCCCACAGCTTGGTGGTAGAGTATCTGCTCTGAGAGCAGAAGGTCTCCCTGTTCAGTCCTTGGCATCCCTCGTTATAATAATCAAGGGGCACAGGATATGAAAGACCTGTGCCTGAGAGTGTGTTCAGATGGGCAGCTAATCTTGCCATTGGCCCGGCTGTAATTTGAGCTAAATCTTTTTGATCCAGTGTTGCACGATCAGACAGCCCGCCTGTGAAGCGCTTCACCGCGCATGACCCCCACGGTGGATTGTCTAGATGGCATCCACCATGAGGAGCTGTGCGGTCGGCTTTTTTAAAATAAATCCTGTCTGCTCATGCACATAGGCGCCTCACCTTATACTTGTTTCTCTGCGCATGTGCATACTAAAAATGGTAAAAACACGGCCAGTGGTACCTTCCTCTAGGTACTGTTACACTCAATAAAGTTGACAAAGTTCAGGGGACCGTCAGAAACATAACATCGTTTGGATCGCTTGAGCAGAGCTCTGGGGATGTCGCTTGCTTAAGCGGTTAAGCGCACACCACTGTTTTTTTAAATGGGCTGATTGCACGCTGGAGGTACGACCTGATGGTGGAAAGTCCAGCATTGGCCTGTTGGCCAGCTTTAGACCAGTCTTCAAGTACAGATCTTTTAAGTACGGATCCCCGACGGGGATTGATGGGCTACTAACGAAAGCAGCCCGATTCCCAGATGTTGAGCTCTGGATGTACATTTTAAATCCACCAGGCAGCTCAAAAGAGCCGTATGAACACACCCTGAGACTCCAGACATCCAGAGTAGACAAGACTGACCTTGATAGACCAAGAGCCTGACTCAGTAGATGGCAGATTCATGTGTTCCTGTTCAGGGAAGGAGCTGTGGCACAGTGGTGGAGCATCTGCTTTGCATGCTGATGACTCACGGTTCAGTCCTTGACATCTACGGTTCAGAAGATCAGGAAGCAGGTGAGAAGAAAGGCCTTCTGCTTGAGACCCTGGAGAGAAGCTGCCAGTCAGAGCAGGCAAGACTGAGCCTGATAGGCCAATGGTCTGACTCAGAAGGAGGAGGAGGAGGGAAAGAAGAAGAGTTGGATTTGTACCCCGCCCTTCACTCAAAGTGGCTTACAATCTCCTTCCTTACCTCTCCTTACAACAGGCACCCTGTGGGGCAGGTGGGGCTAAGAGAGCTCTGATAGAACTACTCTCAAGAGAACAGCTCTGTCATAGAATCATAGAGTTGGAAGGGACCTCCAGGGTCATCTAGTCCATCCCCCTGCACCATGCAGCAAATTCACAAATACCTCTCCCCCCCACACCCCCAGTGACTGCTGTGACTGACCCAAGGTCACCCAGCATGTGGAGGAATGGGGAATCAAACCTGCTTCTCCAGATTAGAGTCTGCTGCTCTGAGAGCCAGTTTGGTGTAGTGGTTAAGTGCAGGGGTCCTTTCGTAAAAAAAGAGGTGCAGGAGCTCATTAGCATAACTCATTTGCATATGCCACACCCCCTGATGTCACCGGAAGCGTCAAAAGGCCACACATCCCTGACGTCATGGGCAGTGTGTCAGAAGGCAAGAAGGGAGGGAGGGAGGGGGAAGGAAGGAAGGAAGGAAAGGAACAGGAAGGTAGGTAGGTAGGTGGGGGAGAGAGAGAGAAGAAAGAGAAAGAAAGAAAGAAAGGGGGGAAGGAAGGAAGAAAGGAACAGTAAGGTAGGTAGGTAGTTGGGGGAGAGAAGAGAAGGAAGGAAGGGGGGAGGAAGGGAGGAAGGAAGGAACAGGAAGGTAGGTAGGTAGGTGGGGGCAGAGAGAGAGAAGAAAGGAAGGAAGGAAGGAGGGAGGAAGGGAAAGGGGAAGGAAGGGAGGGGGGAAGGAAGAAAGGAAGGAAGGAGGGAGGAAGAAAGGGGGGAAGGAAGGAAGGAAGAAAGGAACAGTAAGGTAGGTAGGTAGTTGGGGGATAGAAGAGAAGGAAGGAAGGGGGGAGGAAGGGAGGAAGGAAGGAACAGGAAGGTAGGTAGGTAGGTGGGGGCAGAGAGAGAGAAGAAAGGAAGGAAGGAAGGAGGGAGGGAGGGAGAGGGGAAGGAAGGGGAAAAGGAAGGAACAGGAAGGTAGGTAGGTAGGTGGGGGGAGAGAGAAGAAAAAAAGAAAGAAAGAAGGAAGGAAGGAAGGAAGGAAAGAAAGGGAGGGAGGGAGGGAAGGAGGGGGTAAGAAAGAAAGGAAGGAAGGAGGGAGGAAGAAAGGGGGAAAGAAAGAAAGGAACAGTAAGGTAGATAGGTAGATGGGGGAGAAAGAGAGAAGAAAGGAAGGAAGGAAGGGGAGAGGGAGGGAGGAAGGGAGAGGGGAAAGAAGGGGGAAAGGAAGGAACAGGTAGGTAGGTAGGTAGGTGGGGGGAGAGAGGGAAGGGAGGGAGGGAGGGAGAGGCGCTTCTCCCCCCACTAGGGCTGGCGTTTCCCCAAACTGTTGAGTGGGGGGGGGGGTTCTTCCCTGGGCCAGCAGCCAGCCGCGGCCCCGGGTAAGGTGACTGGGCGAGGGAGGGGGCTCTCCAGCGGTGCCAGTGGCCAGCCGCGGCCCGGGAAGGCGACTGGGCGAGGGAGGGGGCGAGGGAAGGCAACTGGGTGAGGGAGGGGGCGAGGGACAGGGCGAGGGAAGGCGACTGGGCGAGGGGGCGAGGGAAGGCGACTGGGTGAGGGAGGGGGCTCTCCAGCGGGGCCGGCGGCCAGCCACGGCCCCGGTAAGGCGACTGGGCAAGGGACGGGGCGAGGGAAGGCGACTGGGCGAGGGATGGGGTGAGGGAGGGGGCGAGGGAAGGCGACTGGGCGAGGGAGGGGGCTCTCCAGCGAGGCCGATGGCCAGCCGCGGCCCCGGGAAGGCGACTGGGCGAGGGAGGGGGCGAGGGAAGGCGACTGGGCGAGGGACGGGGCGAGGGAGGGGGCGAGGGAAGGCGGCCAGCCGCGGCCCCGGGGACGGTGATTGGGGGTGAAAGGGGGTGAACGGGGGAGGCCCGCCCCCCGGCCCCTTCTCTCCCGGAGCGGCGCTCCGGCGCGCTCCGGCCCCAACGGAGCCCTGGTTAAGTGCGTGGGCTCTACTCTACTCTGGGAGAACTGGGTTTGATTCCCCACTCCTCCACTTGCACCTGGTTGGATGACCTTGGGCAAGCCATAGCTCTGTACCAGTTGTTCTCTCAAGGACAGCTTGGGAAAGAACTCTCTCAGCCCCACCTACCTCACAGGGTGTCTGTTGTGGGGAGGGGAAGGGAAAAGGAGTTTGTAAGCCACTCCGAGACTCGAAGGGCAGGGTATAAATCCAATCTCTTCTTCTTCTTTTTCTTCTTCTTCTTCTTCTTCTTCTTCTTCACCCCCACCACTACACCAAACTGAGTTTCATATCGTTACACAACACATTCTAATTTTTTTCCCATGTAAGGAGCTTACATGTTGTCAAGGCTAAATATGTTTGAGGTGGTACACTGTCCTTGGTACTGGGAAACTAGGGGATCCTATCCTAAACTGCACATCCATTACTATGATGTGACCTGTTGATAATGTCTTAGAAACAAACATTTAACTGACCCAGTAGAAGGCACCTTTATATAGTCAACTTCATTCATTTTCTCACTATTTTGTGAAGGAGAAATGGCTCCTTTGGAGGGTCTCTCACATGTGCATTTGCTTCCACGAGACTTGTAGTCAACTGAGCAACATACATAGCTATAAGCAATGTTCCCTCTAAGCTGTGGAGTCTTGTGAGCAGAAATTCTACTTTGTGAGCTACTGGCATTAAAGTTGTGAGCGAGTGATTTGGCTGCTGCATAAGTTAGTTTGCTCTGGAGCCATCCTTCCTGAGCTGAGACAAAAATGTGTGAGCTGGAGGCTAAAAAACTGTGAGCTAGCTCACACTAACTCAGCTTAGAGGGAACACTGGCTATGAGCTTACTTTTCACAAAGACCCAAAAGGAAGGTGAGAAATTCCTGGAAATACTTCTCTTTATGAGGTGGCAGGATAAGCAAGAGGCATTATCAGATGACGATCACCTACAATATCAAAGGTAATTCACAGAACAGCCATTTCTTAAATTAGGACCAGGCTAAATTCTAGAAGTTATGCAGAAATATGAGTTTCTGCTGTTGTGTCTCAAATAACTATTATACTCATGCACAGGAGTCATTTTGTAGAAAAAGAGGTGCAGGAGCTCATTAGCATGACTCATTAGCATAACTTATTTGCATATGCTACACCACCTGACATCACCAGAAGTATGTCAGAAGGCAAGAAAGAAAGGAAGGAAGGAAGGAAGGAAGGAAAGAAAGAAAGAAAGAAAGAAAGAAAGAAAGAAAGAAAGAAAGAAAGAAAGAAAGAAAGAAAGAAAGAAAGAGCTGGCAGAGAGGGGACAGCTACTAATCCAAGCCTCAGAAATACCACTATTCTGGGAGGATAGCTTCAGTGATGACCATAGGCATAGACTATGGGGGGGGGGGGCTCGAGCCACCCCTTCCAAGGCCCGGCAGCCACTGCTGCTGATGCCTCTCCCCCCCAGCCTGGCCACTCCTCCGTCCTTCCCTCTCCCTCCCTCTTTTCCGGGTGAAATGCCCAGCGTGGTGGCGTCAAAAGAGGGAGGGAGAGGGAAGGAGTGGCCAGGGCAGGGGGGGGAGGAGAGAGAGGCACCGGCATCAGCGGCTGGCAGGCCTCGGAAAGGCCTGGGGAGGTGCGGCGGTTTCCCGGGGGGGCGGAACATTGCCCCAGCAAGCACGCGCGCGCTAAGGAGCCCCCCTGGAATTTACAAAACTCTTCGCCCCTGGTGGCAGCTGAAGCCTTCAGAAGGCTGGTCGGAGGAACAAAGACCTTTCCAGGGGACGGGGGTCATTTTGATGCTGTCATGACACAAGCAGGCATTCCCCCACAGGGGCGGGGCTGGCACCAACTCCCGGAGCTGAGCTCCCCCAAGCTCCTGCTCGAAATGACCCCTGCCCATGCATGTATTGCCCTTGTGGCAAATGAGGTTGTCCATCCTGGAAATGTTCTCTGCTCTCACAATATGATATTCGAGAATTTGTATCTATTTATGTAGCCTTAGGTATAGAAAACTCATGAAGCAGTGTGACTATGATATAAACATAAATTTGTGAGAACTACTTAAATATTGCTGATACAGTGTCACTACAAGCTACATATGCCTGCGTGCTAACTTAAAAATGCAGCCTGAAATTATAAAATCCATGCTGTACCTAGACAAACTGGTAAATGCCAATGGTTAGCGGTTGCTTTATGGTCTTAAGACTACAGAACCCTTGGTACAGCATGACTGTGAGCAAAGTACACATTTATTTATTTTTTTATTCAAATTTGTATTCCACCCTCCCTGCAAGTGGGCTGAGGGCGGATTACAACAGCAATTCAAAAACAACAATTAAAACAATATAGGAAATAAATAATTAAAACAATTGAAACAAAGAATATGAGTTGAGAACAGATGGCACTGTAATTTACAAATACAGTATTCTCAGAATTGGAGCAGCTGGGTTATAAATCAGACTATAAGATCTTCTCAGATGGGCTGTGTCAGAGGAAAATCTTCAGCTTCAGAAAGTGAGGCTAATAGATGGAATTGTAATTGGTCCCATAGGGCCCTGATCTCAGATAAATGTGGGGAAGCTACACTTTCGGCAGCCCTAAGACCATAAAACCCATGGTGCAGTGTAACTGTAAATATTGGGGATCTCCATGGTAGTGCAACTGAAGATCATCCAAAGGTAAAAAGGGCAGATTTAATCTAGAAATCCATGGCTTGGGACAAGGATAAGTATATGAGGATGCAGCTCCTCCTGGAGGTTACACACAAGTTATTGTCAAGGCAAGCTGACTTGTTCTTTTATCTTGATAGGATGAATTTGTATTGCGAGCACTTCAACCCATTCACACAACCACTCTGATGCTCCCAAAAAATCCCTGGGACAAAACCCATTCAAGCGTAAATCAGCATTTCCCCACATCTGAACCAATCGTTAATACCCTGGGTTCAGCTTGGAACACTGGAAGCCACTTACAGTCCACAGCTCAGAGGAAGGGAGGGTTCCACCAACGGAAGAGGCAGGACAGAATGATTTCATACCCTTCCCCCTCCTCACTGTAGCCCACCAATCCACATACCTATTTGTCCAGAATGAAAAATGGCAGCCATTGGAAGCAAGAAGTGGAGAAGATTCACATGCCCTGCACCAGTGGATGACTGGATCTACCCGATTGTGAGCATGCCCCAAGAACAGATAACTGGGCAGTGGCATATTGAATGGTGCCAAGCACGCATTATAAACTACTCCAATTCATTTAAAAAAAATATTATCAATGAATCATCAATGCAGTCATCTGAGATGCTCGACCAAAATGGAAACAAGCGCTGCGATCAAGATAGCGTTTTCGAACATTTCTTTTGTGACACTCGAACATAATTTCTATAACGATATCACGGAGACCGTTTGGAATGACAGACACATTTTGTTTCAATAAAGGCACAGGCAGTGCTCTACCAGATTCAGAAGACTCACAGATTTTTTTGATTATTTTTTAAAAAAAACTTTTTTTTTGCAGCTAAGGAAAGATTGACTTGTCTAGCAGCCAGGAACCAGCAAAGCAAGCAGCAGGAACCAAACAAAAGGCTGAGCGGTGAAAAAGGCATGCTAGCAGCTACCAATTCACACCTGTTAACTGCTGAGCACAACACCAGGAGTGCCATTTAAATGAACTTTCCCCAAGCAGGTGTGCCGTTTAGCCATTGTTTAGAGCCCCCCTCCAATGCGGACTTTGACTCTCTCCTTGGCAATGCGCCCAAGATAGTGGCAGTGTCGAGTTTCAGCAGCCCTCCAACCAGCGAGAGCCAGTTTGGCGTAGTGGTTAAGAGCGGCGGACTCTAATCTGGAGAACCGGGCTTGATCCCCCACTTCTCCACATGCAGCCAGCTGGGTGACCTTGGGTCAGTCACAGTTTTCTCGAGCAGTTCTCAGTCAGAGCTCTCTCAGCCCCACCTGCCTCACAGGGTGTCTGTTGTGGGGAGATGAAGGGCAAGGAGACTGTAAGCTTCTCAGAGGCTCTGGGTGAAGGGCAGAGTATAAATCTGACTCTTCTAACCCTTCTTCTCCTTCTTCAGAATGGTCAAGGACATTAGACAGCCAGACACAGAACCACATCAAAGAGACAGTCGTGAGGGACACCATCCCTTCCCCATCCCCACCTCAGGTAGGATTGCCAACTCTGTGTTGGGAAATTCTGAAGATTTAAGGGTTGAGCCTGGGGAGGGTGAGGTTTGGGGGGGATCTCAGTGGGGTATTAATGCCATAGAGTCCACCCTCCAAAGTAGCCATTTTCTCCAGGAGAACTGATCTCTGTGGTCTCCAGAATACAGATCTCCAGGTCCCACAACCATTTTTTTTTTTGGCCATCAAGTCACAGCTGACTTATGGTGACCCTGTGGGGTTTTCAAGGCAAGAGACATTCTTTGTCACGGCCCTGATATTCCTGGTGGTCTTCCTTCAAAATACTGACCAGGGTTGGACCTGCTTAGCTTCTGAGATCTGAAGAGATCAGGCTAGCCTGGGTTATCCAGGTCAGGGCTGACAACTGTTGGGTGTGCTTTAAAAAGATGCTGAGGAATCTAGTGTGAGTTCAGCATATCATCTCAGGCAATGAGGGACAGCTCAATAGCAATGAAGATCTGAGTGGGAGACTCAGTAGTCTTATGGAGAAGGAGGTTCTGTACACCTTGTATTTTTTTTCAAAAGGACAAAGAACTAAACTGCTGCCCTCTTCTAATCTGCCATCTGATCTACTGTGTGAATCTGGCTGCTCAAGTGGGCCACTGAGGGTAAACAGTGCCACTTGGGCTTTCAAAAAGTCCTGATGGCACAATGTTGGTAAGATTGCTAGTGCTGAAGACATGTGTCAGACCTCGTTCACTTCCCTCCCTCAGAAGGGACATTTTTCTTTGTCCCTTCACTGACTAAGCAGCCCTGGTAACACGTTTTCTTCTCCTTAAAGAAACCTTGGCTGTCCCACCCTGTAATATATACTGGCTATTTGCTCAGCTCAGGAACCTTAGGGAAGGGTTAGGGTCCCCCTGTAACTTAAACAACAGAAAAGGGCATTCAAGATGCTTTTCAAATTCAGAAATAACAAAAGTTTTTATTTATTAATTTGCATATTTTGCCCTCCCCTGCAAGCGGGCTCATGATAGGTCACAGTAAAAACAAAATTAAAATATACAATTTAAATCCAGTTTAAAACCAATCCAGAATGAGATGGCAGGCCGGTATGTGGTAGTCCAGAGTGCCTCCTGTGTGGATGCTGGCTAGATGGTCAATAAGGCATCCAATTCGTCGGAAGATGCTGAGTAGATCTCTTTAGCATTATAGGGCCATCAAACAGGGCAGTATGAGCAGGGGAGGCAGAGACAGTTGGATGTTTGCCCCTTCAGCTGAAGGGCAGAGGTCAAGTGAAGTAAGGAGTTTAAAATACTAAGCTAAAATAGTATAAGCACAGACTCTTATTCTTATATATCAGGCTGGTTAGGGTTTCTTGAATTATTCACAGTTACTACAGTTCTTTATACTGAGAGGCTTTTGTTCCAGAGTCTTCCCAAACCACTCCAGACTCTTTTAGTGCCCAGAAGGCTGGTACCTACTTCCTGGTACCTAACCCTCTTCTCTTGGAACACCAGAAATCTTCTTGAGTTTTTAACTGACTTTTAAAGTCTCCTCAAGCAGTTTCTAAGCACACTAGATCAGGGATCTCTACTCCTCAGAGATAACTTTCCCTGTTTGACTGGGTAAGGATTCTTCTTCTCTCCCTAGAAGATTTATCCCCTTTTCTTTTGGCCTGAATGGAAGACTTCTTATGCTGCCCAAAACCTCCTTGCCAAACTTTTTTCCAGTTCTCTGTCTGTGTTCAAACTGCTCTCAGCTAATGCTGAATTAAGACTATATTCAGTCACAGATGAATTCTGACTTTGTCAGCACTACACCCTTTTCTGTCAGGGCTAGTCTCAGATGGTCTCAGCACGCCTCTCGTCACAGTTATGGCAGGAACCTGACTGAAATCTCCTCAGCATCCAGCTCTCACAAGACTTTCTTTTCTCAGCTGATGCCAACCAATCAGATTCCCTGGGGCAGCCTGTCTCTCAAGGCTCTCGGGCTCTGTGAGGTATTAACCCTTCACAGTCCTGTAGTTGTATGTACAGCACTTTTAAGCTTTAAAAGTCCAGTCTGTCATAATATGAAACTGCCTTCTATGGAATCAGTCCCTTGGTCCATCAAGGTCAGTATTGTCTACCCAGACTGGCACTGGCTTGTGAGGGTCTCAGGTCTTTCGCATCACCTACTACTTGAGTCTTCAAACTGGAGATGTTGAGGAACAAACCTGGGAGCTTCTACTTGATTTCATTGGAGATGTTGAAGATCAAACCTGGGAGTTTCTGCATGCCAAGCCGATGCTCTCCTGCTGAGTCATCCAACTTTAAAACCAGCTTGTGAACGGCAGCTGGATCTGGAGCAGTTAGGAGGTGTGGGAATGTTTCACTCCATGCCATGAAGGGTGCCTTCTGCTTATTTCTGGAGATGTGACCTCCACTAAATAGACAGAAATTTTAATACATTTCTGTGTGGTCAGCAAACCTAGATGAAGATAAGCAAGCTTAGTTCCATGTTTCAGGCACTATGACTATGACTTTCTGTGAGTCTTTTCTTGTGCATCCACGAACAGCCAGGGGTCCATTGGAGCGGGAGCTTCCTCCATTCCCTTTCCCATCCAATACTTTGTGCAATAAAAATAAATGTAAAGAACACACCCTCATTCTCTTCCTGCTCCCTTGAAACCACCAGGTTTCAAGTAGACTTGAGATACCCAGGACATGTGCACCACGCATCCCTTCCCCTTCCCCTCCCCACAACAAGACACCCTGTGAGGTAGGTGGGGCTGAGAGAGGTCTTTTGAGAACTGCTCATGAGAGAACAGCTCTGAGAGAACTTGTGACTGGCCCAAGGTCACACCAGCAGCTGCATGTGGAGGAGTGGGGAATCAAACCCGGTTCTCCCAGATTAGAGTCCAACTCCTGACCACTACACCAAACTGATGGGGTGGAAGCTGCTGAAGGGTTGGTGAAATTTCTCCAG